>JAKLWY010000008.1:0-2400000 GCA_023512815.1 Cercospora zeae-maydis
CCTAACCCTAACCCTAACCCTAACCCTAACCCTAACCCTAACCCTAACCCTAACCCTAACCCTAAACCTAACCCTAACCCTAACCCTAACCCTAACCCTAACCCTAACCCTAACCCTAACCCTAACCCTAACCCTAACCCTAACCCTAACCCTTATTTTTACTTTAATTTTTATTTTTACTTTTATTTTAACTTTTACTTTTACTTTTACTTTTATTTTTACTTTTACTCTTACTTTTACTTTTACTTTTATTCTAATTCTTATTCTTACTTTTATTCTTACTTTAATTTTTATTTTTACTTTTATTCTTACTTTTATTTATATTTTTATTTTTACTTTTATAGTATAATCTATTTATAGCGATCTTCCGAGTAACGATATCTCGTTATATCGATACGCGTCTTTGCCTACCGCGGTTTTTTGCTATATATAGCGATATAGCGATATTGTTCTCGATTCGGTAGTGCGTACGGTGTAGCTGCCGTAGTAATATCGCTATAATCGACTAGCCGGCTAGGTAGTAGCAGCGTATTTTATATAGTAGCCCCTAGTAAAATTCTTAGTCTTTCCCGCCTCTTCGGTCTTACTATTTATCGCTTAAAACTATGCCTCTAAAACGCGCTGCCTTTACTAATAAGGATCGTATTAGTGTTTGTCGCTATTAGAACATCTATAAGCACTATATAACCTAGGCAGAAGTATGTCGCTAGTTTAAGTATAAATTTAGCCGGCTAGTTAAGCAAAATACGGTATTAGAATAGCTATTAGATAGGTAGCAGTCGCTTAATTAAGGTACCTAGTAGCTACTTTAGAAGAAGCGGCGCGGCGAGAACTACCCTAAATTAGAGGCGTGTTTAATTAATCGCGTGCAGTTTCTTAAGCGGAGGGTAGTAGTAACTAGCGATATAATCGCCTCGAAGGCGCGGCGTATTTAGATGCGGCGATAGCTAGAGATACTAGTTCCGAAGTTCTCGCTAGGTTAGATTAGTAGTTTTAAGGCGCGGAAGGGTATTAAAGAGCGGATTAGGCATAGTAAGGCAGGTAGTATTAATATAGACAAGATAGAAAAGGAGTTTATAAGTGCTAAAACGCGAACTTAATACGACATTTTAAGCCGCAAACGGCGTGTTTATTTACTAATACCTCCGTAGGCGGCTTATTATAAAGAGGTTAAGCCTTATAAGCTACGGAATCGCTAGAACTGCGACGAGACTAGCCTTTATTAGCGGCTAACTCTAGAGCGTTTACTAACTACTTAGGCGCTGCTAGGCCTAAAGAGTTAGAAGGCGCGTATAATAGTGCATTATATAGTTAATATAGAAGGCCGTAAATTAATAAACTAGCTTATTAATACCTCCGCGTAGCTGCGTGCGTTTAAGGCCTAGCGTATTAATATTAACCGGTTTAATATCGTTTATAGGCATAATAAACGAGCGTAAATAAACGGAGGCGTCTTTAAGGAGTACCTCTATTAGTTTAATAGGCAGATAACTAAGCCGTTAGTGCTTCTAATAGATAACTTCTTAGCGTATAAGTCCGCCTATAGAGAGATTATAGCTACTAGCGGCGTTAAATAGACTAAGGTTATCTTCCTTCTACCGAATATAATATCGCGAACGTAGCCTCTTAATTAAGGAATTATTCGCGCGCTTAAGGCGCACTACCGGAAGGGCTAGCTAAACTATATAATTAAAGAGGTAAATAGTAGCCGTAATCCGCTAAAGACAATAAACGTATTATAGGCTATTCGCTTCTTTATTCGAGCGTAGAATAAGGTAAAGGCTAATACTATAGTAAATTGCTAGCTTTATAGTAGTTTACTCGGCGAACGAGCGATATGCTTTATACGGCGGCAGTTTATAGACTACTACGGAATTAGTTATAACCTTTTAGGCTATATCTAAGAAGACGAGATTAATTAGCGCCGCCGCGTTTAATTAGGCCTCGCCGCTAAACCTTAAGAGGTAGAAGAAGAGGTAGAACTGCAGGTAAAGAAACTAGTGCGATTACGCGTAGTAGACGCGGCTATAGATATTAATAACTTCCTTAATCTACGAGAAGAGGTTATTATAGATAATAAAGACAACGACGATTAGGCTTTCGAAGAGATAATAGAATTATATAAGCTAGCGGTATAAGATAATTAGCCGGCGGAAATTAAGGTCGTTATAGATATAATTAGCTATATAGAGGCGCTTAAGGCGCTTTAGAGGCTACGGCTTTATAAAGAACAATAGCTAACTAGGTCTAATAGCAGATAGTTATTTAAGTGCTAGAAGCAAGAGGCAGTGCTATTTGCTAGGAAGAATGCTTTACTAGTTTTAGAAGATATCCGTAGCATATTTATAAAATAGGTAGCAAAGTAGTATTTATTTAATATCGCGTTTTAACCGTGTTTTAATCGTGTCTTAATAATATTAATATAAGTTTAATAGTTTAAATCTATATAAGATTTAAATCTACTACTAAGACTGCTATGTTTTAGGACAAACTATAGACTTCTATAGGCGTATTAGCCGTATTTCTACTATACCTATAGTAGCTAAAGTTTAGGGTTTATATCTTAGGGTTGCTAGAATTCTAACTTTAGGTGCTAGCAATACTGCTAAAACGCACGATTCTGCATACTTTAATAAGCTTATTTAATTCTTTAACCTCTAATTAGTTAGAACCTTTAATATAGCGCGTTTCTAAGGGTTGCTGCTATTGCAAACCGTCGCTAAACCTTAGTTTCTAAAATAGCAGCGATGCAATAGTATAAATTAAGCTTAAAATACTATATCGTTAATAATACTACTAAAAGTTAGCGGTTTAATAGTATAGTTATATAGAAAAAACTCCAACATTTAGTACGTAATTTTGCAGCGTTTAGCAGGTATACTAGACTCGTAGTTAGAATATTATTTAGGGTGTTTATAGTATCGCAGTTTAATGTTCTTTAGCTAGAGGTTGCGGCTATTAGCTATAGCTAATTAGAAGGCGGCTAGCTTAGCTAGATTACGTGCTACTTTAAGTAACGATTCCTCGTTATTACGATAAAAAACGCTAATACGGAGGTATCGTTATAGACAGATTATACTATATTCTTACTTTAATTCTTATTTTTACTCTTATTCTTACTCTAATTCTTATTTTTACTTTTATTCTTACTTTTATTCTTACTTTTACTTTTATTTCTACTCTTACTTTTATATTTACTCTTACTCTTACTACTATTTATAGACTAAAAACTTCTATATAAATCTTTTTAGTTTTCTCTAATACTCTACTCTATTATATACCTTAAACCTAATTATAGGCCTACTTAGTTCTTTTAATATACTAAATATAGTTAATAAAAATAACTTTAACTACCTTCTACTACTAACTATTAGTAGCTACTAACTATATTTATTTCTAATAGTACTAGGCCTATAGCAAATATATAAGCTAACTTAAGACCTATAACCTTATAAGATATTATATAACCTATAGGCGCTTAGTATAGCATCTATTTAGACTAGGTTAGGCCTAGCAATCGGAGATTCTCGGCGGGGACGTTCTTAAATAGCGTAAAGTAGCGGAGGTGCTAGCTAGCCTTCTTATAGATCTTAAACGTAGAGTTAAGGAAGTCGAAGTAGGGGAACTCTCTGCCCGAGCTAAACGAGTTCTGCAGTATATTAAGGAGGCCTTCGCGCTTTTTAGCGAACTGCTTGCCTCTCTTATAAATGTCTATTACGCCTTTTAGTCCTTCTAATGCTCCTTCTTAAGTACGAGAGGAGGCCCGCTAGCCGAGTTCTTAAATAAACTAGAAGATAATAAAGGCGCGGCGGTCGTTGTCTCCTTAAATAGCGCTATAAACGGAACGAAGAACGGTCTGCTTCTCTTCTTCTATAGCTGCGTTAGTAACCGCGTCTAGTATCTATACGCGAGTAAGCTGTCCGCTAAGCTTAGAAATATTAAGCGTAAAGTTGCGGAAATTAGCTAACTTAGAGTCGGCGGCATAGGCGAGCGAGTCGGGGTTAGAGTAGCAGACTACCGCCTTAGGCTTAGGGGTAGGCGCTTTAGTAGCCGCGTTAGTTATCGCGATATCCCGGTCGGCTATTATACTAGTAAGGTAGAGGGAGAGAAAAACGGACTATATAGAAGGGAGTATGCTATATGCGAGCGGAGGGAGCTAGTTAGGAATAGGCGTTTTCTATAAGCGAGTTCTTAAGAGCGCGTAAAGCGGAGAACGTGCGGGTCTTCTAAATAGATAAGTTTATGCTAGCAGCGGTAAAGACAGTTAGTATAGAAGAAGTTATTATTATTATATAGAGTTTTCGCGGTTTGTTTGCTTAAAAACTCTATATAACTGTCGTTACCGCTGCCGCCTATACTTAGCAGCCCTAGGGTAGTTATTAGGCCGGAACTTCTTAATAGTTATTATGCTTAAGATAGATATTAAGGTTAATAAGACTAAGAAGAGACTAGAAGAGCCGAAAAGGGGAGGAGTTTTATGCTCGAACCCGCTACCTAGACGTAAGGGTATTCGTAGCTATACGTTAGAGGGTCCTTAGCGCTATTCGAAGTAAACTAGCTAGTTCGCTTTATTTTCACCGCTAGAAATAAGGAAGCATATACGTGCTCGCGATTACTTTTAGGCAGCTATTAGCTAAAATTAAGTAAGAGTCGCCTAATCTTATCCCTCGCTGCTCCTAGGAGCCTAGGCTAGTTAGGAACTAGTATTCTTCTAACGGTAGATCCTCTTATTTATAGTAACAGTCCTTTTGTTTAGCTTTCTAAGGTCTATTCTGCTTCCGCTACTAATCCTCCCTTTCTTGCAGCACTAGCTATATAAGAGTAATAAGTAATACGTTTCTCCCTATTTCTTATGCCGAGATAGACGTAATTAGAAACATTTTTTTTTTTTTAAAAATTAGGGGCCTACTAGGATTCCTCTAGCATTAGAATGTCTAGCTAACGGACATTCTCTTATATAGCCGGCCCTAGATTACAAGTTTCTATCGGTTAGCGCCCTTAACGACTTCGTCGAGTCTATAGCTATAGATAAAGTGCTACCGTTATTCCGTGCTTAGACCTGTAATATAGTCTTTACTATCGAGAAGGTGCTCGTAAAGCGCATTATCGAGATTTATAAGGCAGGACTATCGTTTAAGCTGCGCGAGGCTTAAGATCTTATAACGGAGTATCTAGACCTTAGTAGCTACAATTTTTATATATTAGCTCGAATACTATAAGAGATAATCGAGGACTAGAGGTACTAGTTTAAGGCGCAGTAGGAAGCTGCCGACCTTTTACGCGCTAACAATTTGCAAGCGTATATAAACGAAGCAATTTAGCAGATAGACGATATTAGCCTTAAGAACTAGGGTCCTTTTATTATATCGCAAGACTACCGATCGGATAACGAGTCGGAGGTATTAGAGCAACTATTCTAGTAAGCAATCGAGGCTTAGATGCGGCTTCTAAATATAGCAAGAACTCTAAAGCAAACTTATATATACTTAACTTATATAAGATGCACGTATATAGGGGAATTAGGGGCCTACTAGGATTCCTCTAGCATTAGAATGTCTAGCTAACGGATATACTCCCCCCTCTCTTCTTAAGTTATTCCTAATAGCTTACTAATCCGGACCTAAGGGTGCAGATAACTACGCGGCCGTAGTTTAGGAGGTAGAGGACCTAGCTGCCCCGGATTAAAGTTATCCTCCTAAGGAACTATAGCTTCCGGATCCCTCTAGTACGGCACCGGCTTTAAGTTAAACCTAGGGAACGTATAGTAAAGGACCTCCCCGCTAAGCTCCTTAATCTTATACGCCTTCCCTTTACGAACAATAGCATATATAAGAAACGGACCGCGCTATCGGTACCGCAGCTTATTCGAGAAGCTCGTTTTTAGTTCCGATCGGTAAACGACTACTATCTATCTAGGACGAAGCTCCTGCTAATTAGCGTTCTTCTAGTTATTAAAATACTTAATATTATGCTTCCGCAGCTAGTTCTATCTAGCACGAGCTTCCTTAAGCGTCGTATGCATCCGTTCTATAGCAGTAGCTCGCATCGCTAATAAGAAAGGGCGGTTACGGACTATCCCCTACTTAGCTACTCGGTAAGTACGGAACTTAAGTTCTATAGGCAATATAGCATCTCTGCCTATTATTATCTCTACTAGAGTTAGCCCTATTATCTAGTTAGTCGTAGTACGTTCCGCCTAAAGGACCGAGGGAATATACTTAGCTGCAGCGCTTACTCCTCCGCCTATAAGCTTAGAGAGGGCTGCTAGAATTAGACGGTAGCCCTGTTTAACAATTCCGTTAGCCTATAGGTAGTAGGGGGAGATCGTAACCTGCTTAATTCCGTAGCTAGTAAGCAGCGCTTCTTAAACGTTCTCTCCGCCCCCGTCTATATAGATCTCGGCTATAGCCCTACCTTCGGCTTTATTTTAATACGTAAATCCTATACTACTCTAACTAGCTTATAGCTAACTAGGCGTGCATATCTATATCGCTAAGGCCTAATAGCCCTAGAATTAGGTATATAGCAGTCGCACGCAGCGTAATAACGCGCAGTCCTCGCCTCTCGTCCTAGGTAGCTAGGCTTAGGAATCCTCGTAAGCACTGCAGTTTAGATTAAGTAACGGCTACGCTCGCAGTTACGTTCTACGTTTAGCTCGCGAACCCTTATATTAGCTATATCGTCTCCCGTATTAGCTAGCAGGGCGGGTACGCATAGAACGTAAGATAATACTAGAACTATAAATAAGAAACGTAGGGTAGATAATTAATTAATATAGAGGAGAGCCTAAGCTCGCGCTTTTATAGGCGCCCGAGCTGCTAAGGATATGCGGTTTCCGCCTATTACTAGAAAAACCGTTAATAGAACAAGCGGCCCGACCGACAAAATAATAAATAGCGAACGTAAATAGGCGCTCGTAACTCGGACGGGTAAATAGTTAAATATAATATAAAGACGTCGGGAAAATAAACGAATATAATATAAAGACGTTAGGATAATATATAAACATAATATAAAGACGTTAGGAGAATAAGCAAACGTAGTATAAAGACTTCGGGTAAATAAACAAATATAATATAAAGACGTCGGGTAAATAAACAAATATAATATAAAGACGTTAGGTAAATAAACAAATATAATATAAAGACGTCGGGTAAATAAACAAACATAACATAAAGACGTCGAGTAAATAAACAAATATAACATAAAGACGTCGGGTAAATAAACAAACATAATATAAAGACGTCGGGTAAATAAACAAATATAATATAAAGACGTCGGGTAAATAAACAAACATAACATAAAGACGTCGGGTAAATAAACAAATATATTATAAAGACGTCGGGTAAATAAACAAATATAATACAAAGACGTCGGGTAAATAAACAAATATAATATAAAGGCGTAACTCTACCCGCCGCCTTACTATACACTTATAAAGCTACGACTAAACGCATTGCTAACATCTGCAAATTAAACACCTAGAGACTCGACCGAACTAGCACTTAAACCGGATAAGCTAGCGCTTATATACGTACGAGTAAGCTCTACCTTTAACTACTACCGCCTAACCCCGCCCGAATATAGACGCACCGCTACGGCTAGTCGCGAAGCGCGTGCGAGCAACCTAGAAGGTCTTTAAACTAATCGTATATAGGATGCACCGAGATAAGCTAGAAGACTGCTATAAGATAGAGAAGGGCTAAGATAAGCTAGAAGACTGCTATAAGATAGAGAAGGGCCGAGATAAGCTAGAAGACTGCTATAAGACGGAGAAGGTGCTAAAGCAGCTATTCTATAGGGGCCGCACGGAAGAAGTAATTATATACAACTTACTAGACGGCACTAGCACCCTACTTAGAAAGGAGACGGACATCGACGTCCTTAAAATAGCATAGGGCGAAACTTTTATCTATAGTTTGCGCAAGATATAGTCGATAGATGCACTACCCGAGTTACTAGACTAAGACCTTTAGGAGGGTTATTAAATTAAATAGATAACGAAGGACGAGTTCCTCGCCGCCCGTAACGACCTTAAAGTACGCTACCGTATCTAGTCCCGGTTTAGCCGAGAGGAGTAGTATATATACGAGGACACGTACGGCGGGTTAAGGCGGCACTAATAAACAACGGGTTCGATAGCACGAAGGTCTCTACTCGGCGGCAGGCAGGTATTAAGCGACTTTACGATAGAGGAGAATGCATTAAGCTAGGAACGACACTAGGCGGAATAATAGTATAACATAGGATAGACGGGACTTCCCTACGCGAGCCGTATAAGCGTATGCATTAGTAGACGTGCACTCTTAGAGCCCGTCTAGTTTATAGATTTATAGAGGCGTTATTTATTTTCTTAGGAAATTAATCTAATTATTCGCTAGCATTTAGCTAGTATTCCGTTCGTTCGTCCTAAAGTAAATTAATTCAAACTATAATAATAGTTTAACTTCTAACTATTTGAATTTAATATAATTATCTAATCGCTAGTAGTAGAAGGCATTAGGTACCTACTTTTAAAGGTAAATAAACGCTAGCGATTAGCATATTAGTAGGTACTAGCATATTACTGCGGTTAAACGCAGATATATATAATAGGCGGCGATTCTATACGCTATAGCCGCTATATAATTAAACTACCTCCGTACGTCTACCGGATATGCTCGATTATCTAATCCGTTACTATAGCTTACGCTAAATCGAACTTAATAGCTAAATAATACCCGTATATAGCGCTACTAAATTAATCTATTACTTACGAACTAGACGGGCTCTTAGGCACGGTGCGCTAGGATATATAGACTACTTAGCTATATAAAGACTATACTAACGTTATAGAAAGCTAAACCTTAGGACAAACTATAAGTATAGGCCTAAGGTAGATAAATATATACTACGTAGAGAGAGGCGCGTCGGACTAGAGATAAGAGGAGAGAACTATTAATTATACGCTATTAAGCATAACGCCCTCTTATAGAGTATAAGCATATCTACTACTATAAACGGAGCGGAAGCAGAGAATAATACTATGCAACTAACCGCCTCTTCTATCGAGACGCCGCAAACTATCGGACTAAAAACGTCTACGCAAGAAAAACCGATACTAACTTCCCTACGCTTACTTACGAAAGTTAGGCGGCTTAGTATAGCCTTACTTAACTAAATGATTCGCAATCCGAGTCCGAACCTATATAGCGTTAAGTCTCCTCGTGCGCGCAATCTCTAGGATTCCCTCGTTATTCTAATAACGAGCTTAGGTTAGCAAGCGATTCTTCGTTATACGCCCTAGGCAGCTTACTATCGATAAAGCCGTCGCGCTAGAGGCTAGAGGAGGCGCGCCTACCGCACTGCTACCGGTGCCTACGTTACTAGTATTCGGACTGCCCGTAGCACTACCTAGAGGAGCTCTAGAAGAAAGGGCGTCCGGCATCGAAGTATTGCCTATAGAAGCCGTACTTAGAGCTGCAGCTAGTGCTATACTATCCGGCGTATTCTAGCGACGCTAGGTAGACGAGAGGATAAGCTTAAACTTCGGCTAAGGTTGCCTAAACGTAGACGGTAGGCGATTCGTCGGCTAGGGAGAAATAGGGGGCGTGCTAGTCTGCTACTAAGGCTCCTCTAGCTTAGAAGAAACGGATAGCGGGCTAGACCGTAGTTGCTCTAGTATCGGCATTAGCGTATTACTATTATCGCGTCTATTATTATCTTCGCGAGGCTTCTTACCGCTACGCTTGCTACTAGCGTTATCTGCACTGCCGTCGCTCTCGCTATCGTACTTGCGCTTCTTTCCGCGCTTGCTCGTGCCGGTACCCTTAGTAGACGGTAAATCGAACCTACCCTCTTCGCCGGAGTTATACTTAGAGAAGGAGTCGATAGTAGCGTCGGAGTCTAGATAGGACGCCTTTACGTCTCTCTTCGCCTTGCTAATAGCCTCGCCGATCTACCGGGATAGTGTCTTAATAGTATCCTTTACTATTATAAGGATCTCTATTAAATAGTTAGCGCTATACGAATATTAAAAAACCGTAAAGAACTAAAAATGTCCGCGCGGAATTTTCTAGAGAATTTTCCCGCGCGGGACTTTTTAGTCTATATAGGGATTATAGGGCAGTATATAGATATACTAATAGTGCGCATATCTTCGGCAATAGCTAAGAGCGACTTAGCGATCTGCTCTGCCGCGGTAATTATATAATAAACGACTAGGCGATAATCGTCGATAGCGGGGGCTAGTTCGCAATATACGTACGGCTCGGAGTATTAGTCTATAGCGAGCATACCCTCGAGTAAGACGAGATCCGGGCGCTTATCCGCGTCGGCCTTATAGGGCTACTTATCTTTCTCCTTCTTCTCCTTAAGCTACTTAAATAATTCGTAGGCTAGAATTCTACTATACGCGAACCGAAAGAAAATTTCGTAGGGGGACTCGATATTCTTCGCAAACGCATCGGTAACTTTTTCCTAGCCGCCTCTAAGTCGGTCCGAGCGAATACCGAATATTTAGTATACTAGTGCTTTAGCGTAGAAGGGGCAGAGGCGACTAGTAGCGATATCCTTAACGGGGATTTTAAAAGACTAACTCTCCTTCTATAGGTCCTATCTCTTCTACGCATTAACATTGCTAATATATTGCTAAATAAGCTCGTTAGGGATCTTAATAGTAGCGGACACCTATTCGTAGAACCGCCTTATATAGGTAACCTATAGCGCTTAGTCTATAGTTTTATCTACGGTAAGGAAGTAGATTGTCTATTTCTTCTTCTAACCGATGCGATAGCCGCGACCGATATACTATAGCGCGACGGTTACGCTCGTAACCTCTATAAAGACTTAAATATACCTACCGTACTATAGGTTAGCGGACTTAGACGCTAAACGGGTCGATATAATAGCGAGCATTACCTTAGGGTCGAAGTTATATGCCTTCTCTCGCTAGAAACGGTCGGCGGCGGATATACCCGCTCGAAACGTAATAAATTCTACGCCTATAAGGTAGTAGAGCACTTCGACTTTAAGGCGCAGCGTAGGATCGTTATACTAGATAATTATCTTCTCGTTATTCTCGAAGATATGCAGGATAATGCGGCTAAGGAGATATCGCTACTTAGGAGAGATATCGGAGAGCTACTTTATTATATCGATCCGGAGTATAGGTTTAATAGCCTCGTAGTCGGATTTTATATATATATGCAGATACTAAAAGGTATCGATATCCTAAGCTTGCCTAGATAAAATTAGTATAAAAATAACTAAAAAGTCCCGCGCTAGAAAATCTAAGGATTTTTCCGCGCGGGTTTTTTTAGTCTAACTTATAGTGCATTAATTGCCTTAGCAGTACTAGCGGCCTTAGTCTCGAGTATTACGCGATTGCGAGGGTAAAATACGGAATGCGTTAGAATGCAACGCTACGGTATAAGGCGGCCGGTATCCGTATTATTAGCTAAGATAGTAGAGAGCTTAAAGCGGTCGGTATAGTATAATATCTTTTAAAACCCCTAGTTATATACGGCGTGTCCGACTTCGTTAAAGCGAGTCTCTATAAGGATGCCTACCTAAGCGGGGATCTCGCCGCCTAGAACAATTCTCCGACTAAGGATATATAGAATATACCTCTTCTTTCGCGATAGTAGCAGGAGCGTAAGTAGGCCTAGGCCGACCTTAGAAGCCTTTTCGGAATCGATAGTAGCCGACGGGATATACTTCTTAAACGCTTCTAGGTTAAGGAGGGCATATAAGTAGGTTGCGCTATCCCGGAGCGCTACGATAAAATTGCGACTATATTTATTCTTAAGTTCGGCATAGAATGCCTAGTAGTCGTAGATAGTTATATTTTCCTATATATCCGCGTCTATAAAGCGTTAGCAGCGCTTCTAAGAAAAACGTAATAGTACGTAGAGATCGCCGACGAAATTCTTATAGAAGGTCGCGGATAGGAGAACGTACTTGCAGTTCGGCATTTAGTACGCCGCGTCGTATTGCTATAAGTTCTTATCCTTAAGACGGTAGGCTTTATTAACTACTAGGACACCTACTCTATCGGCATTTACGAAAGCTAGACCCGAGTCTAGTACCTTCTCCTAGCGCGGGGGCGTAGTATTACTAGCGTTTCCGCTAGCACTATTATCTTCCGGCGTCTTATCGGGCTTAGGGTTATCGTTATCGTTGTCTTTATCGTTACTATCGATAATTAAATCCTCGGGCTTCGAGGAGGCGACTATACTAGCGCCCTTCTTGCCGGAGCGCTTCTTCTTACGCTATAGGGCACGCTCGTTCTAATACATGCATTTCTTTACTATAGTGCCTAGGGCAATAAAGATAATATAATAGGACGTACTTATCTTACTCCTATCGTATTAGGTAATATACTTATCTAGGGCAGTAGCTATAGCGGGCTTAATAGCGCGGACCTTCGTAGCGACGGCGCTAGAATCCTTAGAGTTAAGCGCGTTTATAGTTGCGAAGGTATACGAGCGTAGGGTGCCCGGCTCGGAGAAAAACTTCGTTGCGTCTCGGGCCTATATAGTAATAGCGGTAGAGGGCATTATAACTATAACTACGCTATATAGAGGGATATCGCCCTCCTTCCTTATATACTCGTCCTCGATAGCTTCCTACTAGTTAACCTGCAATTAATTAGCTATATCTAAACGCGGTTAGTAAGTATAGAGTTATCTGCGGGGAAATAGACCTACTACTTAAGCATCCGCGGTAGTATTCTAAGACCGCCTCTAGGCCGGCTTCGATAACCGCCTTAGAGGGTATCTAACCCTACTTTATATAGAAAGGGGCAAGTGCTTCGATAAGTTTAGCTATAAAATATTAGTATACGGTGCCCTAAGAAGAACCGGAAGCGGAAAAGGACTAAAAAAGTCCGCGCAAGAAAATAGTAGAGAAAATTCTGCGCGGGACTTTTTAGTTATTTTCGAAGGGGAAATTTATACCTTACTAGGCTACCCGCTAGGTCTCGATATTATAGCCTCGCTAGACTAGGGCGACGAGGGTTATTAATATCTTGCCTAGGCCGATATCGTCGCAGTTAAAAGCGCAACTATAGGGTGCCTCTATATATTCTAGCATATATACGATAGCTTGCGGTTGCTATAGTTTAAGCCCTAGCCCGTAGTATTCGATAGAAAAATCTTGCTTTATAATATTATTATTCTCTTCGAGATCCTATACGACGGTAAGGTTTAGATACTTTATATAGTATTCGAACGACTATAGGACCGCGCTCTCGTAGAATATAGTACGGGTAAGGTTAGCGAATACTTCTGCGTCTCGCACCGGACCTATATATAGCTCGGCCTCTTCTATATAGTTAGCCTAAAAGGTCGCCTCGTCGGCCGTATCCCGGAGCGAGGTCTCTATAAAGCCGAGGGTAAACGCACGCGCGGGATTATTATATAACACGTTACTGCCCTTACTATTGCAGATAATAGTTCGTATATATGCGATAGTCTCCTTCCGGGTCTATACGTTAAGGAAGCCGACGCGCGCGTTTATAGTATTAAGTAAATTCTCTATATTATAGATACGATTCTAATCGTCGAGTCTGTTCTAGGCTTTTAGTTCGCGGAGTTCGGCATAAATATCGTCTCTTAGGTCTCCTTATAACGCCTTCTAGAAAGAGCGCTTCTAGCGACGCTGCTGCTCTATAGTATTGCGAAGCTTACTATAGTATATGCCGTAGAAGGCAATATTAGATAGGTTAAGCTTTAAGGAGCTAGGGCTAAATTTAACGGGCTAGATATAGTCCGCAGATACGGCATTATTATCGTTCTTGCTTCGCTTGCTCTACTAGGCTATCTAGTAGGCCTTAAAAAATATAAATAAATTAAGGATATAGAATAGGTCTTCGCCGTAGAGATCCGGGAAGGCGCTATATAGGAAGACGGGTTCGATAGTGCCCTTGCTATCGGGTAGAATAGTGCCGTAATAAAACTAGGCCGTAGGGAAGTCCTTTACCTCGGACTCGTTGCTATCCCGGAGTCTCTTAATAATATCTAGAATCTCTTACACGTATCGAGCGTAGGCCTATATTATATAGGTATAATTCTCTAGGTCGTCGAGGGAGGCGAAGGTAGCGTCGGGTAAGGTATCGGGGGAGACGTACGTAGGTAGTAGCTTGCCGGTAGGTTAGGTAGCGTTTCGAGCGAACTATTCTACGATAGTTTAAGCGGAGGTAATCTTGCTATTCGTAAGGTTCTTTAGGTCCTTCGCATCGGTCTAAGTAAGATCGAAGTTCTAAAAACGGTTAGCGACTATTCTTCTCTACCTAAAACTATAGGTTTTAGGCGAAAGAACTAAAAAAGCCCGCGCGAGAAAATGCAAGATAAAATCTCGCGTAGGATTTTTTAGTCGTTTTATTAGTTTCGCACGAATTAGTATATAAAGGAAATATAGAAAAAAGGGTAAGAAAGTAACTAAAAAGGTCCGCGCAAATTTTTTAATTTTTTTTTCTCGCGCTAATAATTTTAGTCGTCGGGAACAAAATAAGAAAAAAGGAAGGGTATAAGAGTAAGAATAGGGTACTTATAGCGGTTTTACCGTGCCTACCTTATATGCGGTCTAGTATAGCTTTATAAGCGGGTTAATAAATATACGAAAGAGTCCGTAGAAGAAGTCTAAGTCGAAAGCCTAGAAGTACGACATTAGTAGTAATTTTTAGCCGGTAAGCGTGTTTCTATTTACGTTAGCGACCTATATCCCGAGTTTAGGTGCGAGCGGGACATATTCTGCCTTAGTTAGGTTTAGGCGAGCGTCCTCCCGCTATACCTAGACGATATTCTTATGCTCTAGTCGGCCGCGCTCGGCTAGGTTTAGGACGAGCTTAGTAGCGGTAAGGGGCGTAAGTATGCGAGGATCTGCGATAGATATTGCCTTACCTTTACCCTTCTTCCTATCCTTTAGTATTTATAGCGCGTTACTATCCTAGTTGCCGCTAGTACGGCGGAAGGCCTTAGAGGCTATAGAGAATATTATAGAGGGATCTAGAATAACTAAAAAAGTCTGCGCGAGAAAAATAGTAATCTAAAGGCGAGCGGGGCAATATTAATAAAAAGGTTTAGGTTTAGAAGGTAGGGGGCGGGGGGCGGTTAGGTATTTATACTAGAAGGCGCGCAGCGCGGCGGTTGCTATTAATACTACTGCTTACGTTATACTAGCTTACTTCTATACCGGTTGCGCTCGTAAGCTAATAAGGACACGATAACGCCGTTTACTTATAGCGAATAGCGATAGGTTACGTAAATAGTAGGGCGGTTTCCGCTAATAGGCAGACGGTACTAATCTTTCGAGTAGAAATCTAGTCTATTACTTGCAGTGCGGGACCTACTGCTGCTTACGTTATACTAGCTTACTTCTATACCGGTTGCGCTTATAAGCTAATAAGGACACGATAACGCCGTTTACTTATAGCAAATAGCGATAGGTTACGTAAATAGTAGGGCGGTTTCCGCTAATAGGCAGACGGTACTAATCTTTCGAGCAGAAATCTAGTCTATTACTTATAGTGCGAGACCTACCGGCTAACTACTACTCCGCACCGATCGTGCCTAAGGATACTATCGCGGCTACGAGGCACGCGGAATTTTATTAGCGCGGATTTTATTAGTTATTCCTCGTAGCTTTGCGGAATTTATTAGCGCGGACTTTTTTAGTTATTTCTCGTAGCTTCGCGGAATTTATTAGCGCGGACTTTTTTAGTTATTTCTCGTAGCTTCGCGGAATTTATTAGCGCGGACTTTTTTAGTTATTCCTCGTAGCTTCGCGGAATTTATTAGCGCGGACTTTTTAGTTATTGCTCGTAGCTTTAATCCTATAGTAGTAAGTTCCTAATGCTGTAGTAGACTCTAATTGTCCTATATACGCGCATTACTTAATATAAGGGATACTATATAAAACCTGCTCTAGATATATTCTCTATATATCGAAGTCGTAAGATTTACTACCTTATTAGACGCCTTTATCGGCTGCTATCTAGTAGCTACCTAGACGGCAAGTTCGTCTATACTAGCCTATCTACTACGCCGTACGCTAGAAATGCTAGGAAGAATCGAACCTAGTCGGAGGTATACTCTATAAGGCTACGAGTACCGGGTCGTTAGTATAGCGAAAGACGCGCGCGAGGGCTAAGGCAGTTATAAGGACGCCTTATATCGCTAGCTAACTACTAAACGTAACCTTATTGCGGAGCTAGTCGATATATAGATCTACGTTGTCCTAGATCTCGCCGAACGTCGAAGTTAACTAGGGGCGCTAATATTAAATAACTACTAGGCAAATAGAGAACATAACGTCGCGCGAGTCGCATAGCGGCTCTTCTTTCCTACGCCCCGCATAGATAGAGGGGCAGGGTTATAGATAAAGGAAGTAGCATATATTAGGTAATAAATAAGTATAGTTATAGCGGTAGTCGGCGCGTTTGCGCGCATCGAATATAGTACTACGGTAGGGATACTCTTCGAACGGGTGCTTAGCGTTAGCCCCGGAGACAAGATAGTATACGTAGCGGCGCGTATAGGCGGCTAGGTGCTGCTAGTATCGATTAGCGACCTTAACGTCTTCTATAGCTCGCCGCAATATCTCCTTCTAGCCTTAGTATAGTATAGGGCTAGCTAAACGCCCCCCGTTACTACCCCCTCGGCCGGTATCGTTATCGTCTATAGTAGCTAGGCAAACTCTATAGTAGAGGTCGTCGCCGGAATAGAAGCGCTAATAAGTAGGGCCGTTTAAATACGCGGATAGAGCTAAGCGGTAATAGACGCGTGCGGCTAATAAGCTATCGACCGCATCCCGCTCCCGCTAGCTAGCGCAAAAAGGGTTTACGTAGTCGGGCACGTAGTTAGCGTTATCGCCGAGAGGGACGTTAGAGCCTGCTTAATACGGGTAGCGAAGTAGTACGATACTAGCTACGGGTAACCTATCCCGCTCCGCGTAGCCGGACTTCTAGCTAAACTAAATAAGAGAGGCTACGGGTCCGAAATAGACGACTAGGCGTACGTAAGAATAGTTAAAGCCCTCCGCTAACGCCTAAGTAGCGACTAATAGTCGGGACTAGGGGTTATTAATCTAGTCTCGGAGGATAGCGGCCTTCTCTTCCGGCGTACTAGACTAAGCCGTATAGAAGGAGCATTTAAGCTCTAACGCGAACTGCGCGGCCTAAGTACGGTAGGGGACGTAGACGATAACCTTATCCCGACCCGGGACAAACGCGGGTAATACGCGTATATACTTATCGATAACACGTATTAACTAGGCGATATCGTCGTTATCCTTATCTATTAGGTCTTTCGTCCGTACGGCATATTATATATTAGGCTAGCTAGTAGAAGCGCAGATAGTTAGCGGCCGTACTAGAAAGTTCCGCCTTATAAAGTCCTACTCTATTAATAGCGGCAGCGTAGCACTAAGATAGACGAACCGTATACGTACGGCCCGGATCTGCGGCAATTGCTCTATATATAAGCAATAGTACGCAGCAACTACGAGGAGATAGCACTTATCTATTACGATGCGATTAAGGTAATTATGCGCTACGAGCTCCTAGAGGTACTTTAGGAAATTAGTAGTAGCCGCCCCCTTAGCGCTTACTAATACTAATAAGCTATACGGCCTTTACTAAGAAGCCTACTCTACGTAATCTACGCCGCCCTCCCGGAGCCTCCGTATTATATTACTTTAGAGCGATATAAGAGGGAGGATAAGGATAGTTACCGTTACTATAGGCAGAAGGTAGGGCAGTATAAAGAGAAGGGACTTCCCCGACCTAGTAGCTATAACTACGACTACCTCCTCGTTCTACTCGAAGGTAATAGCCTCGAGAGCCTACGACTAATGCTGCGACCGCTAGTAAAAGTCGAAGCGACCGGTAAGCCGGCAACTAGCGGCTAAGAGCATATTAGCACCTATAATAGCGCGCTTACGCTTACGATTAACGTTAAGGCAACGGATAAGTAAAGAACCCCCCTCGGCTATAGGATAATAGCGGTCGTCGTAGGGATATATAGCGAATAACCGGTCTATGCCCTAGAATTCCTACTATACGCGCGAGGTACGCCGACTAATATCGATAAGACTATCCTATACGTTCGCGGCCTAAGTCTAGTTCGTATACGAGCGATTAACCGTAAACGTTATATAATTGCGCTATACGGTTATAGCGCGGATATCTTTATCTATCTCCTTATTGCGGTCGTTACTAGTCCCGGCGCTAACGTCGAAGCAGGCTACGTCGGTAGCTAAGTGCGTCTTAATAATGCCTACCGTAAGCTGCCGCTAATTAGCGATTTTTAGCTACGAAATGCGCGATCGCATAGACGCTCGCTCTATAGCCTAGGCGAGCTTCTCGCCCTCCTACGTTACCCTATATAACTTAAATAGGTAAGGAGACGGCTAGCGTCCTAGATGCAGCTCGGCAAGTATAATCTAACGTAAAGGAAGTATATATACGAGGTAGTTAACTACGAGGTACGCGAGCGCTAGCGGTACGAAGCGTATATTATCTTTCTAACGCCCCGTAATCGTAAGGCTCTTATAATACCGCAGGTAGATTATTATACGACCGTCCTTTAACGAAATAGCGTAGTTAAGCGCAGTATTACGCTACGTTATACTAAGGAACTCGGGTTAACGTATAAGCTGCCTATAATAGATATAGAGCAAGACCGCGAGACTCTCTAAGAAGCCCTATGCCTTCTCTTTATACGTATATAGCGCCGAGGGCTACTAACGGGGCGCGCCGTCTACGTTGCTAAGAAACGTACGGGCGAGAGTAGGTATAGAAGTAATCTCTCCTACTACGAGCGCTTCCGCCCCGGCGAGTAAAGAAGCGTTGCTAGTATACTTCTTAAAACTCTACCTAATCTACTAGTTAGAGTCTACGTCTTATAATTGCTAGGGCTATAGTTAAGCGTAACGGATTCCGAGAAGAAGGTCTTTATAAAGGATCTAAGAGCAATTCCGGAACTCCTGCCTTATAAACGACTTAATAGCATCTAGCCTATACTTTACCCTAGTATACGTAACGATACTGCGGTCGTCGTTCTACGTTATATAATACTTAGATACTACGTTATAGCTAAACTATATTAGGTGTCCCCGCAATCGCAATACTTCGGATATAGCGCCCTTCTAAGTAGCATCTAGCGTAGCCGCGCGGAGCTAGCGTAGCTAAGGCAGCAACTATAGCCTACGACCCTAGGCCGCCTTAACGGCGTCCTAATATATAAGGACCTATACGGTCTAGACGAGACTAGAGAGGGTGCTGCTATAGTTGCGGGCATCTACCTAAGCGCCGGTACCCGCGCTAATACTAAATATAGCGACGAAGCTAATAAGAGGGGACTAGAATCTATCTATCGGAATATTATATCGCGCGAGGAATAGTATAAAGCGGTTAATTGCTAAATATAGCTACCGAGCTCCGTCCTCGCTATTATTAAGGAGCTCCCTATCCGTATCTACGAGGGACTATACTATACTCTACTATACCGCGCTTGCTTAGAAGCTCTCGAACGCGTCCCTAGGATTGCGCTCGCTCTAGAAATGTCTCTCTAAGGCTGCGACTATACGCGTATAGTAGTATACGAGTTATTAGACTATACGCAAATTCTTCCTAATAGTGCCTTCTCCCCTAGAATCGGGCCGGAACGATACTCGTTACTTAATAGAGCTACCGAGGGTGCTAAGCTTTATCTCGTACGGGGTAGATATCTCGGGTTAGAGTATTATTCCCGAATGCGCGGCAACAAGTATATCGTTAGTATAGATAGCGATAGCCTCGAGGAAAGGGTCGCTGCCCGGCTTTAGAAGGGCAATAGCGAAGGCAATCTCTACCTTAGATAACTAGGCGAGATAAGCGTCTATTCTAAATCGACGCGCCTATAGGGGCACTAGCGATGCATAGTTGCCGTCGGAGCCTACTACGGCGTCTCCGGCGGTAATAAGGGCCTCTATAGCGTAAAGCGAGTTAAGCTAGGCGTCGATAAAGGCCGTAGTCGAAGCGGACTTAGGATTTCGTAGAGCGAGCGCGCACTCCCCCTAACCGATCTTAATATAATCTTTTCTACGGTACGACGTAAAACTAAAGCTAATAGCGTACGCTATACCGATACGGTTTATTAGGTATATACTTCTCCTAGGCCCGCTTATTACCTCCTCTACCCTACGGGCTCTTTTATTTATACTTCTATAGTAGGTATACGTCTATAGAGCGCTCTTTACCGCTAATATAGCTATATTCTCGACTATGCTCGTTAGGCTACGAATAGGCGAAGCTATTAATTTCCGGGATAATAGGTATTAGTTAATCTATAGGCTCGGGCTAATCTATATCCTCGGGAGCTCGGGCTAGAAGCGGCAGCGTATCGATAAGGCTACAAACCTACTTTTATTCTAACGCAGAAATGTTTAGGTATTAATTGCGAAGGTATGCGGATATATAGGTAGGGGGGACGGTATAGGCGTATTAGCGACAGATAATAATCGTATACTGCCGATGCTATTCGAATAGGCTTTTAAAGACATCTATCGTAGCGTTATCGCATCTTAAGTTCGAGTATTATATACGATATCGCAGAATATATTTATGTTTTAAGGCGCATCGTAGCAAGCAGATATTATTCGCATGCGATAAAAGAGGCCGCTAAGCTTAGTTTAATACGCTAGTTGCTTTAGCCGAAGTCGACGCGTTCTAAGCGAGCGACTAATACGTCGCCTCTACGATAGGGGCGCATAAGCACCTACTCGTCCGCCGTCGCGTCTCTTTGCTAACTATACGAGCATTATAGCGCTAATACCTCCTTCTAAGAATACTGCGCCGATATCTATATAGCTAGAGCGTACTACTAGGTCGAATAGACTGCATATCCCGGGCTAACTAGACTATATATCCGACGGAGAGGTCGAGCGCTAGCTATCGCAGCTCTACTTCGACGTATAGGGGCCTTCGATATTAGAACGTATCCGGAATCCGCAGCGTAGCTAGACTGCCGCAGACGCCGTATAAGAGGTACTTAAGTCCCTAGCGGATTATACGAAAAACGCAGGCCTATAGACCGCGCTATTATAGTAGTATATATAGATATACTAGACCTAGAAGACGTACGCGAACTTAGCGATGCGCACGAGCGAGGCGTAGCTAAACAATATAGACTAGAGTGCGATTATGCGGGTAAATATTAGGGTCGGGACGTCTATAGATATAGCGAAGAGAGGCAGCCTACGGATTATCGAAAACGCCTAGGGGAGGGACTAGTTTAAACGACTTGCGCTAGAGAATAGGCTAAAGTGCGACTCTACTAAGACGGCGCCGAAGAGGCTATTATTTTAAATCGCGGCGAATTATAAGAGGGGTTATATACTCGAAGAAGCGGAGGCTAGCTAGGCGCGCGCTCGGTCGCGTAGGTTAGACCTAGAATAGTAACGAGAGAACCGCTATATAGCGCCTAAATCCTCTTATATTATTAATATAGATATAGCGTCGCTTAATATAAGGGCGGAGGGTACCGAAGGTCGCCGCACGGTCGAAGTATTCTTCCCGGACTTATAGGAGAACCGACTAGAATTAAAGAGTCTATAGGCGACGTAACGGGTAGTAGAGACGCCGGCGGCGACGCCGCATACAAAATTACTAGCCCCTAGGTAGAAGAAGAGGCGCCGCATCGCTATAGGAGAGCGAGAGGCAGGTATTAGCGGCGATAAAGGTAACCCTAAGACTACGGCCGGGGATAGCGTAGTATAGTACGGCGGAGCGAAGATCCGGCAGGCGATAACTAGTATATAAGAGATACTAAAAGATAAGGATTTCTGCACCTTCTGCCTTAGCATCGTCGATAACCTAGACGCGGAGGACCTCGATAACTATAGATTCCGCCTCGGAAACGTAGGAGTTTATATAAATAAGGAGTAGCACTATAACCCTCCTACCTACCCTTCTCTTATGTTTTCTAATATATTAAAGATAGGTAGGGTTAGACCTAGACCGAGGCTCGAAATTAGAGACTAAGAAAGTCTGCGTAGATTTTCTAGCGATAAATTTGCGCGGCATTTTTTAGTTACGAATAAGGCAGGCGCATAGGTATATATACGTCCTATTCCGCATATATAGTAAGGTAACTACTCTAAGCGATTGCAATCCTAAGTAACTCGCTTCGCAATTATAGGATGCCTAGATAGGGTAGTATTAACTGCTCTAACCGCCTTAAGTAGCAGAGTTTTGCGTCGCATAATATGCGACGGTTACGTATACGTAGGCAGTATTAGATAGGAACGTTACGCGCTGCACGGTCGCGTCGACGGTAGCACCTATTTCCGAATGCGCTACTTAAAAGCAAATATTATTAGATAACCTTCTAGAATATAGCAGTGCTCTTCGCAATATATTCGCGATAGGCGTCGGTTTATATCGTTAATAGTCTGCGCACGAAGAATCGCTAGTTGCGGCGTTTGTCGTCGGAGCTATATGCGCGGCTAATTAAGCTATATAGCGAGCCGCTATGTAGCGAGCCCCCGCGCCCGACCGGAGTAAGCGCCGCGCGCACTAAAAGCCATATAGCGAACCCTCGCTGCACGACTCCTATCTGCAGACTAAAAACTTCTATATAAATCTTTTTAGTTTTCTCTAATACTCTACTCTATTATATACCTTAAACCTAATTATAGGCCTACTTAGTTCTTTTAATATACTAAATATAGTTAATAAAAATAACTTTAACTACCTTCTACTGCTAACTATTAGTAGCTACTAACTATATTTATTTCTAATAGTACTAGGCCTATAGCAAATATATAAGCTAACTTAAGACCTATAACCTTATAAGATATTATATAACCTATAGGCGCTTCTAAACTCTAAAGCCGCTATACTCTAGATACTTCCTTTAGGCAAGGTTATATAAGCTTAAGTAGAAGATAATGCCGAAAATGCTATTAGTATAGCGCGTATAATAAAAAATCTTAATAGCATTTAGAAGCGTAATAATACTTTAATAAAGAAGTATAAAACTTCTATTTCGGAAGATAATAATAAATAGTATAAAAAGGCAAAAATTTACTCGAATTAAATTAGTAAGAGTAGAATAATTACTAAGTACTTTAAGAAGAAGCATTAGGATATTACTACTAGCCGACCTGCCGCTAGTATCGATATAATTAACTTAACTAATAATAATAATAAAAAGATAGTTAAGCAGAGATTATAGCAGATTATAACTCTTAAAGTAGATAAGAATAAAGAGATATACTTTAGGCTTCTTAATACTAATTATAACGTCTTCTGCGTTTTTAGCGCCTCTAAAGCCTTTATAGCGAGTATACTTAAAAGCTACTAGCTAAATATCTATATTACGTACTAAGAGAAGAAGAGCTATAGAAATATTATTAAGCTTTTTAACTATATAAATACGAAGTTTAGAAACTTAGACCTTAAGATAGGTTTAGCTTTAGGCTTGCTAATTAAAGGCTATCTAGTTAATAAGATATAGTTAAAAATATATTTACTTACTTAACTCCGAAAGTATAAATTACTTAATATAAAGGTCTTATAATCTCTAAAGATAGTTATTACTATATTTAAGCTATAGAAATTAGCGTAGAGAGTAGGTATATAGCTCTTATAGAGATAGCTTTTCCTTCGTATACTAACCTTATTCTAAGGTAGGCCTATAGAGAACTCTTATAATATCCGTCCGCTCTATATACTAGCTGCTAATAGCTCTATATATAAGCAGGCTCTATATAGCAGTTACTATATCTAATATAGTATAGAAGAGATATACTACGAAGCGGATTCGATATTCGATAAGCTAGCTAAAAATAATAATCTACTAATAATAGAAAGTAATACGAATATTATTAAGACTAGTCTAATGCCTTATTAGAAGTAAGCTCTAAGCTTCTTAATAATATACGAGCGTAACGACTATAAGAGCGATAAAATTCTTAGTTACTCGCTCTAGAAGTATTAACTAAGAGATAATAGGCAATCTATATAGTACTACGTTATTACTAGCCTAGAGGTATATAAAAAGCTATTACTAATATAAGGTAGCATCTTAGCTAATATAATAGGTCTAGATAAGACCTTAAGTATTTTAGCACTTATTATAGTAATAAAATAAGCTGCAGCGCGTTTTAGATAGAAGCGATCTAGTAAGGATAATTTAGATCGAAACGGCCGAGCGACGCTTATTATCTACTTAAAGTCTATACTTTCTAACTAGTAAGAATAGATTCGAGTATACTATATAGTAGGCAGCGTAACTTACTATATCTACTATAGTACTAATCGTATATAGAATATAAGCAAGCTAGCAAAATGCAATATTATACTTACCTCCTATAATATAGCTGCCTTAGAATTTAGTAATAGTAATTAGACTAAGAGAGTACTAAGTAGAATTAATTAGTTTCGTATTATACTTAATAAGAGTTACTAGATTCGTATCTAGACTACTAAAGTCTCTAAAGCCTACTATACTCTTTATACTTAGTAGCGATAGGCAGTTACTAGTATACCTATATAAAACTCTCTCTACGATCTTAGTATATTAATTAAGTTCCTTTATATATATTCTCTCGACTATCTATAGATATAGACGTAGTATATTATATTCTCTTTTAAGAATAGAGATACTAACGTTATATAGCAACTTTAGCTGCTTATTAGTAGCATTACTTTTCGTTATAGTAAGAAGAC
Source organism: Cercospora zeae-maydis (assembly GCA_023512815.1). NCBI lineage: Eukaryota > Fungi > Ascomycota > Dothideomycetes > Mycosphaerellales > Mycosphaerellaceae > Cercospora > Cercospora zeae-maydis. Next base: position 24,695 of record JAKLWY010000008.1, read on the forward strand.
TATTAGACTTCTTAATCGTATAGAGGAGATTACTTAACTAGAATTTAATAAAGACAAGCAATATCTCTATAAGCAATTTATAACTACTAGCTATATATATTTCTATAATATTACGAGTAGTAGAAACTAGCTTCGATGCAAAGCCTATACTTACGCTCTTAAAAGCTCTAGTTGCTTACGTACTATTTATATATCTGCTAAGTAAGTAAAGGCTAAGTAAACAAAGACTAAAATAGTCTACGTAAACTTTTTTAGTTATACTTATAACTAGTATCTAGAATACTTATAAGCATATAGGTATATATAAGTAGGCTCGGCCTATAGAGCAAGTATAAATAAGCCCGTATATATACGTTAATAGGTATCTAGGTCCTCTAATTAAAGGGATTATACTGCTAGCAATAGAATATTTCTAAGTAGTCGAAAGAGCCCCGAAGTATTATAGTATACCCCGCTATATTTACTATATAGCGTGCTTGCTCTAGATAACCTAATAGATCCGATAACGCCGTTACTATATCTACGCCTCGCTAATATATACCTAACCTTAGAATTATATACTCCTATGCGCGGATATATCTACTTCCCCTCTATAGTGCTTATATCCCCGTTATACGCGGATATATATTCTCTATCGCTATACTACTACTTTGCTACTATACGTATACCTTACCGCTCTACGTACGTATAATATACTATTATATATATACCTTACTACTACGACTATCCCTCGCTGCAAATATAGTATACGCATCTGCCTATAGATATATCTATATCTAATAAGTATATCCCTATCGTATATATATATTACTATTTATAGGCTAGGTAGTATAATAAAGAATAAAAGCTCTTTTATAGAACTATCTAGTCTACTACGGGCTAGTCCGCCGAAGAAACGCGCTACTAGAAAAGGCAAATAACTATAATAATAAGAGCGTCTATATAGAAGTTTTAATTTCTAGATAGAGTACTAGGCACGATATATTATTAATAAGAGCGCGTATTAAGAAGTGCAGTCTAGTTAGTACTGCCTAAGAACAGATCCGAACCACCTAGTTTAGTTCTAGGGTTATATAATATAGGTTATATAATACTAGCTAAACTAAACTACCTAGTTTAGTTCTAGGGTTAGGTAATATAGGTTATATAACATTAGGTTATATAACCTACCGAGGGATATATCTTAGGAGAAGGTGCAACCTATAACTAACTAATATAATTAACTCGGTTAGTTCCTACCTACTGTCTCTACTTCTACTGCGTACGAAACCCTCCTTATCCCGTCTCCTATTTAATAGGTTATAAGCCCGGGTTTGCAGAGAGGCCTTAGGTAGTAAGAGTTAGCCTTCTTATCCTTAAAGTAATACGCTTTACCTCTTGCAGGACCTGCAGTATTAACTAAGCAGAGAAGTAGGAAAAGAGCATACGGGAGACTAGAGGCATATCCTATCTGCACTGCCGAGAAGCTCTAGAAGATTCTAGTTGCGAACTAGAAGTTCCTAGAGGGCAGGTAAGATAGAGAAAAGCCTAGTAAGGCACATACCTAGAAGGTATATAAAGAGAAAAGGATAAGCCTTAGGTTGCAGCACCTAAAAGGATAAGACTAGGCCTAAGCACCGAGTACTGCTAATACCTTAGAACTAGCCGGAGTGCCCTTCTAAGAAGGTAGATCTTTTAGAGGTTCTCTACCTAAGAACCTAACTAACTCCCCTAAGAGAGAAGAGTCCTTAGATACCTTAGCTAAGAGAGAAGAGTCTTAGCAATAAGGGAAAGCAGCTATCTAGAAACTGCTATTAGATAGAAAGAGCTTATGTTTTCTAGAGTTGAATTTGTTTGTTTAATTTTGCAGAAATGGATTTAATAAGTAAGAATAGCAAGAGAAGGACACCTCTCTTAATAAGAGAGAACTAGAGGCTTTAGTTTAAGCTGCAGGAAAACATCCTAGGAGAAAAGGAAATCTTCTAGACAATCTTAGACTTAAAGGGGTTAACAAATCTTACCCTATCCTTAGAATTATCTAAGGCCTTATTAAGCAAGGGAAAGGCTATAGCCTTTTTAGAATTTAGCCTAAAATAGCAGAAGGACAATATAAGGGCAATATATATCTTAATAGAGAGCCTTAGGACAGACGACTAAGATAAGGTAATAGATAAGATAAGGGCATATAACATCTAGACAAAACTGCATAAGAAGTATAGCAAGGTCTAGTAGGCCTATATAATAGGCATTATCTAAGAATTTATAACCTTTAGGATAGAACTAGGGGACATAATTAGGAAATTATAGGTTTACCTTAGCAACCTTAGAAGGAGGATTGCAGAGATTAATAAGAGGGAGTTATATTATAAGACTCCTAGCATAAGAATTAAGCATCTGCTCTTTGCACTCCTAGTAGAGTATAAAAGCATAAGGCAAACTATCTAGGCCTAGAAGGACCTAGATCCTAAGGAAATCCTCTAACTCCTTAAAGTAGAGGAGTTAATATAGCATAGGCACTAGTCCTAAGAAACAGCAATGTTTGCTAAGGGAAGAGGAATTTAAGGCACGAAACTAAAATGTTACCTATATAACTAGGAACATTTTAGAGGTATTACTAAGTGTCCGCACCTTAACAAAGCTAAGAGAACTATTAACCCGAGATAGAGCTATAGGGTAGAAAAGAGAAGAACACTACCTAGAGAGAGCAGCTTTAGGAGGAGATTCTTACTAGACAAAGAAGCATTAAAAGATATAGTAAAGAAACTTAACCTAAAAGTCTAATCCCTTAAGAAAAGACAAGGCTTAAGGAAGTTTTCTAAGAAGGCTTATGCTACCTAAGAAGATGCAGAACCTTTAGCAGCATCTAAAGCATCTTAGTCCCTATTAGAGGATAATAATATAGATAAGGTTGCATACTTAACTATAGAGGCAAAAGGCAAGTATATACTATTAAGATAGCTGCTTAACTCTTGCGCCTTATTATATATAACTAACTAAGAATTACTTTTTAGAGAGCTAAAACCTCTTTAGAGGAAAAAGTAGATTAAGGTTAGGGGTAGCTATCTAATAGCTATATATATAGGGAATGCGGTAATAGGTAGAAAGAGAGGAAAGCAGATTATGCTAAAGAATGTTCTCTTTATGCCTAGCTTAGGAGTTAATCTTGTTTCTTAGAGCTAATTTAGCTAGCAGTATAGTGTTTAACTACTAAAATTTATACTTGTTTTATTATCTAGAAAACCGGTTGTCTAGACAAAACTGTTAGGAGGAGTACTATTTATTAAAGAGATTAATAAGGCCTTGCAGGAACTTGCAATGCTATGCCTTAATTAGAATTAAGAGAATAAAGCCTATGCCTTTAAAGCCTAGGAGAATTCCTAAGAATAGTAGGAGCTCTAGCATAGGAGGCTTGCATACTTTAGAGAGAGTCTTCTTAGAAACCTGCATAAGGTATCTAACTTAAAGGCTTAGATTCCTATTCTAAAGGAATACTAGCTATGCAGGGTATGTTCCTTAGTAAAGATAAAGAAATATAGAGGGAAAGAAACTAAGAGAAAACCCTAAAGGTTATCTCTAGTTTCTATTAATGTCTATAGCCCTTTGCCTATCTTAAGACTAGGATATAGATAGTAGCTTAAGATTGTTAATAACTTCTTAAGAAAGAAGTAGACTTTCCTAATAAAGTCTAGGGAAGATGCACTAAGTATCCTTAGAAACTAGAAGGTAAAAGCTAAGCTATAATTAGGAAATTCCCTCTAGATTATAAGGAGTAATAGAGCAAGAGAGCTTCTTGCTATACTAAAGCAGTAGGAGAAGGAATATAGAATTTCCTTCTATACGACTAAGGCATACAACTCTATCTAGAATAGAGTAGTTAAGAGGTTAATCTAAACCTCTAAAGATTATATAAGAGCAATGCTAGAGGATGCTTACATGCTTATTAAATTCTAGCTAGAAGCCTTAGCAGCCTATATAGTTATTAGAAATTCTCTTCCTAATAGCCTAGAGATTAATAGATTTAAGGTGTTACCTAAGGAAGCCTTTTTAGGCATTTAACCCTCTATATTATACTTTAGAGTTTAGGGTTGCAAAGCAGTAGTCTATATAGATCTAAAATCCTAGCTAGCTAGGATAAGATTAGACAAACTAATAAATAGAGGCAAAGATGCTATGTTTATTAGGTATGTTTCTAATACTGCTAAGATATAGCTCTTCTAGGAGCCTAATATAAGGGCTATTAAAGCCTATAGCACTGCTACTTAGTTTAAGTATAAGAAAGGAGGAGATATAGAGCTAAATGTTCCTAAGCTTAACTAAGCAAGCAATGCACCTATTAGGAACCTAGTTAGCAGACCTCTAAAGAAGCTAATAGCAGTTGCACTACCTGCAACTGCTATACCTATAGCTATAGCAACTAAACCTGCAGGTTCTAGCTAGATACTCTTTATATAGTTGCTACCTTTACTAAAGGATAAGGAGGAGTACTAGAGGATAGAGGATCTAGAAGAAGAAAACCTTAGGCATGCGAATACTAAGATTAGGGATAGACCGTAGGTAGTAACTAAACTACCTAGTTTAGTTCGGCGGTTACGTAATCTAACTAAACTAGCTAGTGTCACGGGCGGTATAGGGACGGAAGGTAGGTATAGTCGCTAGCGGTTCGGATACAGATGCTACGGACAGAGTACAGTACTCGGTCTACCGTATAGGTAGCCTTAAACGACAGGACGTAGCTCAAAGGAAGGAAGCCTCTCCCTTAAGCGTAGGCAGAAGAAACTCTTCCCCATAGGTCACCTAACCTATAGGGGACACGTAAGCCGTAGGCCCTCGGGGCGGCCCTGCCGTACGGGTCACGTGTCCACTACTACCTAGCAACCCGTTGGGTGCATACGGGCTGGTAGTTACGGGCCTAGCCCGTGACAGTACCCCCCCTTCTAGCGTAAAGTCCTCCGTGACTTCTCCTCGGTATAGGTACGCATAGTAGGGAGGTGCAAAAGGATAAGGCGGAGCGGGGTGCAAAACGACCCGCACCCTTGTCGGGGGCTTAGCCAGCGCCATTTGTGCGACCCTTAGGTTCGTCCGTACTCGCCGCATAACTGCGTCTTCGGGACTACTTCTGTAGGTATGGCGCTGGGGCATTACACTCATCGTCGTGCCGATACTTAAATTAGCAGTCTCGGATGCGGAGAACCCTGCTCCCTCTACGCGGCGCACCGAAGTGTCCGGTCCGTAGAGGGCCCTCAATACAACAAAGCCTCCAGGTGGACGTGTCTCAGGCCCACCCTTCTCTGGCTCCATTGGTCAGCTGCATGACTCAGCAGGAAATCAGATCTGTTATAACTCCAAAAATTGTGGGGCAGCCTCCTTGGCCCAGTGGTAAGGCGGCTCGGCGTTGGGGCGGGAAGGTCAGCGGTTCGAATCCCACCCGGGGCAGCGGCGAAAATGTCGGTTTGCGGTAGCAGCGACGTCGTAGGCGGAGCGGAGGGTGCCAAGACGCTAGCGGCGGGGTCACGTGATTTTTCCGGGGCCCGTAGGGGCGTACGGCGGTAGCTATACTGGCATTCGAGGGGGGGCCGGTTTTAGCGGGTATCTCCGGTGGAAATTGCGGACGAGGTGCGGGACGTCCTCTATTATCGTCTCGGCTGGTTCGGTCGTAGGTACGTCGTAGCCTTTCCACTTAACTACGTAACGGAGGCGCTCCCGGCCTCCGGGGCCCCTACGGTCGGTTTTCGAGTCGATAATATCTTCGACTTCCCACTCGTCGACTCCGTCTACCTCGACTGGTGGCGGCGGTTCTGCGCGTTGATTCGGGTACGGGTCCTCTGCGGCGGGCGTAAGGAGGTCGTTGTTAAATACCGGGTGTAGCTTAACGGTCGGCGGCAGTTCTAAGCGGCAGGTGTACGGCTTTACTTCGAGGACTGTAAACGGGCCTAGGTTCTTCCAGTCGAGCTTCTTAGTTGGGCGGAGCGTCTTAATATTCCGGGCGTCTAGCCAGACTTTCTGGCCGACGGTAAACGTATACGACGGACTGCGGTGCCTGTTTGCAGCGTCTTCGTAGCGGGACTGGGCTAGGCTAGTCTCAGCCTTTAGGAAGTCGGTAATTGCTCTCATATCCTCGACGAAGGACTCTGCATCGCGGCTAGCCGGCGGGTCGGTACTAGACTGCAGAACCTCCGTGCCTAGGAGCGGTTGGTAGCCGTAAGTAGCTAGGAACGGAGAGAGGCCAGTAGTTTCAGAGAACATAGAGTTTGCGGAGAATTCTGCTAGCGGGAGCCACTCTACCCAGTCGTCTTGTAGGTAGGATACGTAGGCGCGGAGGTGCTGTTCTAAAACAGCGTTTATCCGTTCGGTCTGACCGTCGGTTTGCGGGTGGTAGGAGGTCGAAGGGGAGCACTTAATCTTAAGCCTCTGTGTAAGGTGCTTCCAGAAGTCGGACATAAACTTAGCGTCTCGGTCGGATACGATATCTAGCGGTTTACCGTGTAATCGGAATATGTTCCTAACGAATAGGCGGGCGATTTCCTCGGCTCCGTCGGTCGTAAAGCAGGGGACGTAGTGGCGTAGTTTAGTAAGGCGGTCTACGATAACGAAGATAGCGTCGTACCCGTCGGACTTCGGCAGGTGCGTAATAAAGTCCATCGAAATATAGTCCCAAGCGCGGGTCGGGGTCGGCAACGGCTGTAGTAATCCGCGGTGTCTCTGTCTGCTCGGCTTAATCCTACTGCAAGTATAGCAGTTCTGGACCCAACGGCGGACATAGGCGCTAAGGCCCCTCCAGTAATAGCTACGCGAGACTATCTGATAGGTCTTCGCTCTCCCAGGGTGTCCTGCGGCCGGGATCTCGTGACAGAGGCGGAGTACCTGGTTATATATCTCCTCGTCGTTCGGGATATATAGGCGGTTCCGGTAGAAGAGACGGTTATCCCTTATCGTACATTGGGATAGTTGGATTAGCGGGTGGCGGTTCTTGCCTTTACGGAGAGCGTCTAGGATCTCTTGCAGAGTCTCGTCGGTAGGATAAGCGCGGTCTAGAAGGGCGTGCAGTTCTTCGGGGATCTGGACAGCTATCGTTTCTTCGGAAGGTTGCTCTCGCGTTTCTTGTCCTCTTCTACGAATAGGGAATACGTAGAGTTGTTGTTCCTCCTCGGGTAGGAACCGGATAGATATAGTTTCTGAGAACGAGACCTTCTTCTTTAACGGGGTTTTCGGCGGCGGCTGGGGTGCTTCTAAGGCAGGGTCTGGCAGGTTCTCGCGTTTTAAAACTACTTGGCTCTGGTGGCGGAGGCGCTCATCTCCCTCTTTAGGCAGATCACCTGACCTCCTGGTTAGGGAGTCCGGTTTTGGCCTAGCTTGCCCGGTCGGTATACGATTTTAAAACGGAACCGTGATAGGAACTCGGACCAGCGGGCTTGGCGACGATTAAGCTGCTTCGTCGTCGTAAAGTACTCTAGGTTTTTGTGGTCGGACAGTACTTTAATCGGGTGTTCGGCTCCTTCTAGCTCGGGACGCCATTCCTCGAAACAGCGGATAATTGCTAATAGTTCCTTATCGTATATCTCGTAGTTACACTCAGCGGGGGAGTGTTTCCGGGAGAAGAAGGCAACTGGACGTAATACCCCTTCGTTATCGTACTGGGAGAGTATGCCGGCAGAGACGAAGTCGGAGGCATCGGTTTCAACGACTACTTCTTTAGTCCAGTCGAACGGTGCTAGGATAGGACCATCTACAAACGCGTCCTTAAGGCGGCGGAAGGCGGAGTCGCAGTTAGTAGACCAGGAGAACGGGGTATCCTTACGGGTTAGTTTCGTAAGCGGTTGACAGATTTCAGAGAATCCTCGGATAAAACGGCGGTAGAAGTTCGCGAAGCCTAGGTAGGATTGTACGTCGGTTATATTCTTAGGCGTAGGCCAGTTGCGGATAGCCTGGACCTTATCGGGGTCCATACGGATGCCGTTACGGCCTACGATTATGCCTAAGAATCTCGTCTCCTCTTTAAAGAATTCGCATTTCGAAAGTTTAGCGTAGAGGCCCGCGTCTCTTAGCTTCTTTAGGATAGCTCGGAGGTGGTTCTCATGCTCTTCCCGGGTACGGCTATAGACTAGGATATCGTCGAGGTAAGCCGAACAGAACTGGTCTAGGTATTCGCGTAGTATGTCGTTAATAAACCTCTGGAAGGTTCCCGGGGCTCCGGTAAGTCCAAACGGCATAACTAAGCTCTCGTACAGTCCGAAACGGGTACGGAAGGCAGTAAGGTACTCTTGGCCAGGTTTCATCCTTATATTATTAAAGGCGGAGATAATATCGATCTTGGAGAAGTACCTCATTCCGTTTAAGTTGTTTAGCGTTTCGGTCGTAAGCGGCAGCGGGTAGCGGTCCTTTATAGTAAGCTCGTTAATCGCACGATAGTCTACGCAGAGCCGTAGGCCTCCTCCGGGTTTCTTAACGAATAGGACAGGTGAAGCAACAGGCGAGGAGCTAGGGCGGATAAAACCCTTATTTAGATTCTCTGTAAGCCACTCTTTTAGGGCTTGCAGTTCGTCGCAGGACATGCCGTAGAGGGGTCCGAATGGAGGTTCTTTGCCTTCTTTAAGCTTAATCTCGTGGTCGTACGGACGGTGTGGCGGTAGTTTATCAGCGAGCTTCGGGGAGAAGACGGAACTAAACTCCCTTAGACAGTCTGGCAGTTGGGATTCTAATTTGGCTTTTTCTTCCGCAGAGAAAACAGACAAGAGATCCTCGATAGTCGTATAGCAGAGGCGGTAACCTCGTCTCTGCATAGCTGGCGAGGCGTAGAATGCTGCGGTCCGGAAAGAGATCTGGTAGACTTGAGTTGTTCGGCGGGAGTCTTCCTTTATTCGGGGGAGGCGCTTCGTATACATTTGGACCGGTTCGGATATAGCGGGTACGGAGCAGTTCTTCCGGCAGTAGGTGCTTAAAAACGAAAGTGTAGAGCGGCTAGGACGGAGTTCCGGATCGTGGACCTCTAACCAAGGGTAGCCTAAGATAATAGGGCTCCCTCCTATGTCGGTAAGGCGGAAAACGACTCCTTCTTCTAGGTGGTCGCGGATACGGAGGTCGCAGCAGGTGCCGTAGCGTATAGTAAGCCCTCCGCTATTATCTTCGGCATCGAATGGGAGCATTACTACTTCTTTCTCCAGCAGTAGGATCTCGAGGCCTTGGGCCTTAGCCCATTGTAAATCCATCATTGCGTAGGCCTCCGAACCAGTGTCGACTAACGCGTAGTCGGAAATAACCTTATCTCCTATAGAGATAGTAAACGGGATCTTCGGGGAAGTCGACCGGTCGTATTTATACGGGACCGCGAGTCGGGAGATAGCAGAACGGGAGACACGGGCTACCTTAGGGGCGGGGTCGCGCGTTTCTAACGCCTGACCGCGGCTGTGGACAGGCGTACGCCGTTTTCCGTCGGCAGGGGAGAGAGGGACGTAGGTCTACTCTGCAACGGGGGTGACCGTCCCCTCTTAGGAGAGGGGGACCCCCGGGTAGAGGAACGGGTAGCTGAATTTGCCCTACGGCGTTCGGCGTCGCGTTTCTGGACATGCGGGGGGCGGATATCGGGTTTTGGGCAGTCTCGAACAAAGTGTCCTAATTCTCCACATCGGTGACAGGAGAGAGGGTCCCTAGGAGCCCTCTTAGACCTATCGAGGTCCATAGGCTCTCCCTGGGGGGCAGTCTTAGCAGCGGTAGCGTACGACTTATCCTGCCGCGGCGACGGACGGTTCGGGGGTATAGAGGTACGGGGGTTTGGCACTGGGGGTGCTTGGTAGTAGTAACGGCGACGGTTCTCAAGGTCTTGCAGGTGCGCGGCGAGCTTAAGATAGTCCTGGGTCGGTGGAGGGCTGTGAACTAGCATCTGCTTAATTTCGTTCGAGCAGGCCTGTTCTAAGAGGGTAGATAGGGATTCTTCGGTCATCTCTGCTTCTAACCCTAGGCGTTGAAATTCGGCGAAGAAGGCCGCAAAGTCTTTACCCATCTGGCGGTAGCGGAAGAGCTCTGCGCGGGCGTTCTGGACACGATTAGGGTCTCCGTAAGCGTTGTCGAGGATCTGTAGTATATTCTCATAGTCCGGGAGTTGACAGACGCCGTTACGGATATACGGGAGGATCTGAGAGTACGGTACCCCCGAGAGCCGGCTAGTAACGTATGACATACGGGAGGCAGGGGTCGGAAAGCGGTCGCGGTTTACAGTTAGTTTTTCGTAAATCTGAGAGAGGAAGCGGCGAAGGTCCTTTCGATCTCCGGTAAACTCTTTCGGGTCGGGTAGCCTTTCGGATTGTCGAGTAGGCTGGGAAGGCGAGGCGGAGCGAGGCGTAGGCATTCCTAGAGAAGGATCTACGCTAACCTTAGCGGGAGAGTCGGCGGGGATAGATAGAGTAGGCGTCGATATAGTAGGTCCGGCAGGGCGGAGGGCTTTATCGGCTTCCCTCTGGGCCCTTATAGTCTGGTCGCGGTATTCGGCTTCCATCTCCTTATACTGGGCCTTTTGGAAGTCGATAACCGCGCGGAGTTGGCTGTTTTCGGCGCGGAGAGACTGGAGGTTGTCACGAACCTCAGCAGCCTGAATTTTCTCGCGGATAAGCTCGTGCGCCTGTTCCTCCTCTTTTATTCCGTAGCGGTCGATATACTGGTAGGCGCTCTGAAAGTAGGCGTACCAGGCGTCGGGGTGCGTAGTAACATGTTCGGCGAACTCTGCCTCTGTTTCCGGGAGGAGCGGTGGCAGAGGGCGGTCGGTAGCAGCCATACCTAATAGTAGGAGCTACGTAGTGTCACGGGCGGTATAGGGACGGAAGGTAGGTATAGTCGCTAGCGGTTCGGATACAGATGCTACGGACAGAGTACAGTACTCGGTCTACCGTATAGGTAGCCTTAAACGACAGGACGTAGCTCAAAGGAAGGAAGCCTCTCCCTTAAGCGTAGGCAGAAGAAACTCTTCCCCATAGGTCACCTAACCTATAGGGGACACGTAAGCCGTAGGCCCTCGGGGCGGCCCTGCCGTACGGGTCACGTGTCCACTACTACCTAGCAACCCGTTGGGTGCATACGGGCTGGTAGTTACGGGCCTAGCCCGTGACAGCTAGTTTAGTTCGCCTATTACGTAACGCAGGCAGCGTACCTATACTCGCCCTAAGTGCCGCAGAGCAGAACCTAAGGGAGGAAAATAAGGACTAGGAGGGAGACTAGGACTAGACTTACGGCTAAAAGAGAAGGAGATCTGTCTTAGATAAAGGACTAGTCCTAGAGCTAAAAGCTTATAGTATAGTTATAAGACAAGTGCTTTAGAAGAGATAGAGAGAATATAGATAAGAGGAAGAGCTAAGTGCTAAGCATTATAAGGCATTCCTTAGTTAAGTCTAAGGCTAAGATTAGGAGTAGATCTAGGAAGCCCTATTAGAGGTCTAAGAGTCTGCATTTGTAGCACTTGCCCCTTAAGTCTCTATATAGAGACAAAAGGTGCCTATTCTAAAGTCCTATAAAGAGGCAATTTAGGACCCTAAATAGGGACATATATAGGAGGATATAGTCTAGAAAGAGCTAACTGCATTAAGAAGTAACAACACCTAGATAGAGGTTATTCCCCTAAAGGGAGCAAACCTTATAATATCTAAATAGGTATTTAATATAAAGAGATTAATTAGTAGAGCTATTAAAAAGTTTAAAGCAAGACTAGTTGCAAGAGGTTTCTCTTAGAAATTTAGAGTTAACTTCTAGGAGACCTTTGCACTAATAGTTAGGCATAATACCCTAAGGGTATTTATAGCTATAGTTTGTAAAAAGGACCTAGAGCTTTACTAAGTAGATATAAACAATGCATTTACTAAGAGCAAACTCTAAGAAGAAATCTTTATAATTCTACTACTAGGAGTTAAGATTCTACCTAATATAGTCCTGCAAATCCTAAGAAGCTTATATAGACTAAAGCAAGCAGTAAGAGACTAGAACAAACTCTATGTCTTAAAGTTAAAACAGATTAGGTTTATATAATTAGAAGTAGACCTATGCCTTCTTATCTACTAGGAAAGAAACATTCTAATCCTAACCTATATAGATAATATTCTAATTATAGCACTAAAGCTAGAAGATATGCTTTAGTTTAAGGAACAGCTAAGTAAGGTGTTTAAGATTAAAGATCTTAGAGAACTAGAGAAGATCCTTAGAATAAGGTTAATAAGAGACAGACAAGCTAGAACTTTAAAGCTTAATTAGGAACACTTTATCTAGGAGAACCTTGCAAAGCTAGGAATAACTAAGGAGATAGCTAATCTAACTCTCTTACTAATAGATAGTTATAAAAGCCTAAAACTAATAGGCCTATATAATAAGAGAGGAAACAGAGCCGAGTACTAGAGCTAAACCGGTACCTAGATATAGCCTATAGTTATAATAAGACTAGACATTGCTTTCTCTCTTAGGAGGCTAAGCTTATACGTCTTAGACCTAACTAAGAGACATATGCAAGCTCTAAAGAAACTAGTAAGATACCTAAGGTTATCCTAAGACCTAGGATTAATGTTTAGGAAAGGCAGTAGGAGACTAATAGGATACTTAGACTCTAACTACGCAATAGACAAAGCAGACAGAGTCTTAATCCTTAGAAGCATCTTCTTCCTCTGCGGAGCCCTAGTTTCTTAGATAAGCAGGAAGCAAAAGTCTATTGCAACATTAATAATAGAAGCTAAGTATATAGCTATAAATGCATATGCAAAGCAATCTTAATTCCTAGCAGCTCTCTTAAGAGAGATAAACTATGCAGAGCTAGTAGGAGAATGCCTATTTTAGCTAACTATTAAAGCCTATCTTAATATAGTAAGAGAGCTAATGCTAGTATAGATTATAGGGGACAACTAAGCAGCTTTAACACTTATTAAAGACGCATATACCTATAAGAGATCTAAGTATATTAATGTTGCATATAACTATATTAGGCATCTCTAGTAGCAGAGAAAGATTATAGTAGAATATGTTCTAATAAAGGAGATAGTCGCTAATAGCCTAACTAAACTAAAGAATAGGCTATAGTTTTAGGAGTTTATAAGGCAGCTCTAGCTTGCATAAGGATAGGGCAGGAAGGTTCTATCCCTATATTATAATAGATTATTAGGTGCTAGGGAAGAACTAGAAAACAAATGCGAGGTGCAGGTAGAAGACTACCTAGCCTAAGTAGGAGTATTAAGAAGTGCAGTCTAGTTAGTACTGCCTAAGAATAGATCCGAACTACCTAGTTTAGTTCTAGGGTTATATAATATAGGTTATATAATACTAGCTAAACTAAACTACCTAGTTTAGTTCTAGGGTTAGGTAATATAGGTTATATAATATTAGGTTATATAACCTACCGAGGGATATATCTTAGGAGAAGGTGCAACCTATAACTAACTAATACAATTAACTCGGTTAGTTCCTACCTACTGTCTCTACTTCTACTACGCACGAAACCCTCCTTGTCCCGTCCCCTATTTAATAGCGCGTATAAGTACTAGATTAACTAGGAACCGGATTCGCAGACTAGAGAGCAGTATAAGCCGATATAGAAGCCTAAGGCTAATGCAAATAACGCCTTAATTTAGAACTAGGAAGTATAGAAGGCTATAGAGAGAGCGTAAGTATCTATTCTAGCGAGTATATATAGTTCTATTATACGTCTAACCGATACGTTTAAGAGCTATAGAATCTAATTAAGCGCTAGCCTAATAGAAGAAGAGGAAGAGGAGTACGTATAAGATTATAGAGAGTTTGCTACCTACTAGTATATTATAGAACGTAGAGACCGGTATATATAGGCAAACGTCTAACCTAGACGTATAGGTTAGGGTCGAAGCTAATACCCGGTCTGCAGTTAACGCGAACTCTAACTCTAAGATTAACGCGAGCTAGCGGACTAGAGCTAGCGCTTACTAAGCAACGAAAGGACTAAAAGCTAAGGCGTACGTTAAGATTCCTAGCCTATCTTTAAGTTTCCTTATAGAATAATACTAGAGGTTCGACTTACGACTAATAACTAGAGATAGGTTAGCAGCCTCGCCCTTACCCTCTATACTCTTATCTATAAACGGATTTTAAAAGGATATACTGCAAAATAATATATAGACCCTAGGCGCTAAAGCTTCTATATAGGGCAACTATACTAGATCGGGCACGCTAGAGTCGCTTAGCTAATGCTCTTCTAAAGGGTCTACTTTTAGAGGCTTCTTATCTACTCTAACGCTAGAGGTAGGAGCTGCAAACGTTCTTAGAAATAGAGAAGATTCGATCGCAGCTATTTCTTAAGGTATAGAGCAAATTACCGGTTGCGATATAATAGAGTATATCGCTATACCGGGCGTCTATAATGCATAACTATATAGTAAGTATATAGATACTATTATCTAACTGCCTAGTACGCGAGTATAAGAATAAAGCTAATCTAGATAATAGTATAAACTAGAAAAACCGTTAATAGAACAAGCGGCCCGACCGACGAAACAATAAATAGCGAACGTAAATAGGCGCTCGTAACTCGGACGGGTAAATAGTTAAATATAATATAAAGACGTCGGGAGAATAAACAAATATAATATAAAGACGTTAGGATAATATACAAATATAATATAAAGACGTTAGGAGAATAAGCAAACGTAGTATAAAGACTTCGGGTAAATAAACAAATATAATATAAAGACGTCGGGTAAATAAACAAACATAATATAAAGACGTCGGGTAAATAAATAAACATAATATAAAGACGTCGGGTAAATAAACAAATATAATATAAAGACGTTAAGTAAATAAACAAATATAATATAAAGACGTTAGGTAAATAAACAAATATAATATAAAGACGTCGGGTAAATAAACAAATATAACATAAAGACATCGGGTAAATAAACAAATATAATATAAAGACGTCGGGTAAATAAACAAACATAATATAAAGACGTCGGGTAAATAAACAAATATAATACAAAGACGTCGGGTAAATAAACAAACATAATATAAAGGCGTAACTCTACCCGCCGCCTTACTATATA
Organism: Cercospora zeae-maydis; assembly: GCA_023512815.1. Taxonomy (NCBI): domain Eukaryota; kingdom Fungi; phylum Ascomycota; class Dothideomycetes; order Mycosphaerellales; family Mycosphaerellaceae; genus Cercospora; species Cercospora zeae-maydis. The sequence continues at coordinate 39,700 of JAKLWY010000008.1, forward strand.
CTTATAAAGCTACGACTAAACGCATCGCTAACATCTGCAAATTAAATACCTAGAGACTCGACCGAACTAGCACTTAAACCGGATAAGCTAGCGCTTATATACGCACGAGTAAGCTCTACCTCTAACTACTACCGCCTAACTCCGCCCGAATATAGACGCACCGCTACGGCTAGTCGCGAAGCGCGTACGAGCAACCTAGAAGGTCTTTAAACTAATTGTATATAGGATATACCGAGACAAGCTAGAAGACTGCTATAAGATAGAGAAGGGCTAAGATAAGCTAGAAGACTGCTATAAGATAGAGAAGGGCTAAGATAAGCTAGAAGACTACTATAAGACGGAGAAGGTGCTAGAGCAGCTATTCTATAGAAGCCGTACGGAAGAAGTAATTATATATAACTTACTAGATAGCACTAGCACTCTACTTAGAAAGGAGACGGACATCGACGTCCTTAAAATAGCATAGGGCGAAACTTTTATCTATAGTTTGCGCAAGATATAGTCGATAGATGCACTACCCGAGTTACTAGACTAAGACCTCTAGAAGGGTTATTAGATTAAATAGATAACGAAGGACGAGTTCCTCGCCGCCTATAACGACCTTAAAGTGCGCTACTATATCTAGTTCCGGTTTAGCCGAGAGGAGTAGTATATATACGAGGACACGTACGGCGGGTCGAGGCGGCACTAATAAACGACGGGTTTAATAGCACGAAGGTCTTTACTTAGCGGCAGGCAGGTATCGAGCGACTTTACGATAGAGGAGGATATATTAAGCTAGGAACGATACTAGGCGGAATAATAGTATAATATAGAATAGACGGGACTTTCCTACGCGAGCCGTATAAGCGTATACATTAGTAGACGTATACTCTTAGAGCCCGTCTAGTTTATAGATTTATAGAGGCGTTATTTATTTTCTTAGGAAATTAATCTAATTATTCGCTAGCATTTAGCTAGTGTTCCGTTCGTTCGTCCTAAAGTAAATTAATTTAAACTATAATAATAGTTTAACTTCTAACTATTTGAATTTAATATAATTATCTAATCGCTAGTAGTAGAAGGTATTAGGTACCTACTTTTAAAGGTAAATAAACGCTAGCAATTAGCATATTAGTAGGTACTAGTAATAGGCGGAAACCGCATATCCTTAGCAGCTCGGGGGCCTATAAAAGCACGAGCTTAGGCTCTCCTCTATATTAATTAATTATCTACCCTACGTTTCTTATTTACAGTTCTAGTATTATTATACGTTCTATGCGTACCCGCCCTGCTAGCTATTACGAGAGACGATGTAGCTAACACGAGGGTTCGCGAGCTAAACGTAGAAGCGTAACTGCGAGCGTAGCCGTTACTCGATCTAAACTGCAGTGCTTACGAGGATTCCTAAGCCTAGCTACCTAGGACGAGAGACGAGAATTGCGCGTTGTTACGCTGCGTGCGACTGCTATATACCTAATTCTAGGGCTGTTAGGCCTTAGCGATATAGATATGCACGCCTAGTTAGCTATAAGCTAGTTGGAGTAGTATAGGATTTACGCATTACTAGTATATTACTACGGTTAAACGCGGATATATATAATAGGCGGCGATTCTATACGCTATAGCCGCTATATAATTAAACTACCTCCGTACGTCTACTAGACACGCTCGATTATCTAATCCGTTACTATAGCTTACGCTAAATCGAACTTAATAGCTAAATAATACCTATATATAGCGCTACTAAATTAATCTATTACTTACGAACTAGATAGGCTCTTAGGCACGGTGCGCTAGGATATATAGACTACTTAGCTATATAAAGACTATGCTAACGTTATAGAAAGCTAAACCTTAGGACAAACTATAAGTATAGGCCTAAGGTAGATAAATATATATTATATAGAGAGAGGCGCGTTAGACTAGAAATAAGAGGAGAGAACTATTAATTATACGCTATTAAGCATAACGCCCTCTTATAGAGTATAAGCATATCTACTACTATAAACGGAGCGGGAGCAGAGAATAATACTATATAACTAACCGCCTCTTCTATCGAGACGCCGCAAACTATCGGACTAAAAACGTCTGCGCGAGAAAAACCGATACTAACTTCCCTACGCTTACTTATAAAAGTTAGGCGGCTTAGTATAGCCTTGCTTAACTAAACGATTTGCAATCCGAGTCTAAACCTACGTAGCGTTAAGTCTCCTTATACGCGTAATCTTTAGAATTCCCTTATTATTCTAACGACGAGCCTAGGTTAGTAAGCGATTCTTCGTTATATAAACAAACAAACAAACAACGCTCTAGGCGGCTTACTATCGATATAGCCGTCGCGCTAGAGGCTAGAGAAGGCGCGCCTACTATACTGCTACCGGTGCCTATATTACTAGTATCTAGACTGCCTATAGTACTACCTAAAGAAGCTCCGGAAGAAAGGGCGTCTAGCATCGAAGTATCGCCTATAGAAGCCGTACTCGGAGCTATAGCTAGTACTATACTATCCGGCGTATTCTAGCGACGCTAGGTAAACGAGAGAATAAGCTTAAACTTCGGCTAAGGTTGCCTAGATATAGATAGTAGGCAATTCGTCGGCTAGGAAGGAATAAAGGGCGTGCTAGTCTACTACTAAGGCTCCTCTAGCTTAGGAGAAACGGATAGTAGGCTAGACCGTAGTTGCTCTAGTATCGGTATTAGCGTATTACCGTTATTATATCTATTATTATCTTCGTAAGGCTTCTTGCTACTACGCTTGCTGCTAGCGTCGTCTATACTGCCGTCGCCCTCGCTATTATACTTGCGCTTCTTTTCGCGCTCGCTCGTACTAGTACCCTTAGTAGATAGTAAATCGAACCTACTCTCTTCGCCGAAGTTATACTTAGAGAAGGAGTTAATAGTAGCGTCGGGGTCTAGACGGGACGCCTTTACGTCTCTCTTTACCTTGCTAATAGCCTCGCTAATCTACTAGAATAGTATCTTAACGGTATTCTTTACTATTATAAGGATCTCTATTAAATAGTTAGCGCTATACGAATATTAAAAAACCGCAAAGGACTAAAAATGTCCGCGCGGAATTTTCTAGAGAATTTTCCCGCGCGGGACTTTTTAGTCTATATAGGAATTATAGAGTAGTATATAGACGTACTAATAGTGCGCATATCTTCGGCAATAGCTAAGGGCAACTTAGCGATCTGCTCTGCCGCGGTAATTATATAATAGATAACTAGGCAATAATCGTTAATAGTAGGAGCTAGTTTATAATATACGTACGGCTCGGAGTATTAGTCTATAGCGAGTATACCCTTAAGTAGGACGAGATCCGGGCGCTTATCTACGTCGGTCTTACGGGGCTGCTTATCTTTCTCCTTCTTCTCCTTAAGCTACTTAAATAATTCGTAGGCTAGGATTCTACTATACGCGAACTAAAAGAGAATTTCGTAGGGGGACTTAATATTCTTCGCGAACGCATCGGTAACTTTTTCCTAGCCGCCTTTAAGTCGGTTCGAGCGAATACCGAATATTTAGCGTACTAGTACTTTAGCGTAGAAGGGGCGAAGGCGACTAGTAGCGATATCCTCGACGGGGATTTTAAAAGACTAACTCTCCTTCTATAGGTTCTATCTCTCCTACGTATTAATATTGCTAATATATTACTAGATAAGCTCGTTAAGGATCTTAATAGTAGCGGACACCTATTTATAGAACCGCCTTATATAGGTAACCTATAGCGCTTAGTCTATAGTTTTATCTATAGTAAGGAAGTAGATCGTCTATTTCTTCTTCTAACCGATGCGATAGCCGCGACCGATATACTATAGCGCGACAGTTACGCTCGTAACCTCTATAAAGACTTAAATATGCCTACCGTACTATAGGTTAGCGGACTTAGACGCCGAATAGGTCGATATAATAGCGAGTATTACCTTAGAGTCGAAGTTATATGCCTCCTCTCGCTAGAAACTGTCACGGGCTAGGCCCGTAACTACCAGCCCGTATGCACCCAACGGGTTGCTAGGTAGTAGTGGACACGTGACCCGTACGGCAGGGCCGCCCCGAGGGCCTACGGCTTACGTGTCCCCTATAGGTTAGGTGACCTATGGGGAAGAGTTTCTTCTGCCTACGCTTAAGGGAGAGGCTTCCTTCCTTTGAGCTACGTCCTGTCGTTTAAGGCTACCTATACGGTAGACCGAGTACTGTACTCTGTCCGTAGCATCTGTATCCGAACCGCTAGCGACTATACCTACCTTCCGTCCCTATACCGCCCGTGACACTACGTAGCTCCTACTATTAGGTATGGCTGCTACCGACCGCCCTCTGCCACCGCTCCTCCCGGAAACAGAGGCAGAGTTCGCCGAACATGTTACTACGCACCCCGACGCCTGGTACGCCTACTTTCAGAGCGCCTACCAGTATATCGACCGCTACGGAATAAAAGAGGAGGAACAGGCGCACGAGCTTATCCGCGAGAAAATTCAGGCTGCTGAGGTTCGTGACAACCTCCAGTCTCTCCGCGCCGAAAACAGCCAACTCCGCGCGGTTATCGACTTCCAAAAGGCCCAGTATAAGGAGATGGAAGCCGAATACCGCGACCAGACTATAAGGGCCCAGAGGGAAGCCGATAAAGCCCTCCGCCCTGCCGGACCTACTATATCGACGCCTACTCTATCTATCCCCGCCGACTCTCCCGCTAAGGTTAGCGTAGATCCTTCTCTAGGAATGCCTACGCCTCGCTCCGCCTCGCCTTCCCAGCCTACTCGACAATCCGAAAGGCTACCCGACCCGAAAGAGTTTACCGGAGATCGAAAGGACCTTCGCCGCTTCATCTCTCAGATTTACGAAAAACTAACTGTAAACCGCGACCGCTTTCCGACCCCTGCCTCCCGTATGTCATACGTTACTAGCCGGCTCTCGGGGGTACCGTACTCTCAGATCCTCCCGTATATCCGTAACGGCGTCTGTCAACTCCCGGACTATGAGAATATACTACAGATCCTCGACAACGCTTACGGAGACCCTAATCGTGTCCAGAACGCCCGCGCAGAGCTCTTCCGCTACCGCCAGATGGGTAAAGACTTTGCGGCCTTCTTCGCCGAATTTCAACGCCTAGGGTTAGAAGCAGAGATGACCGAAGAATCCCTATCTACCCTCTTAGAACAGGCCTGCTCGAACGAAATTAAGCAGATGCTAGTTCACAGCCCTCCACCGACCCAGGACTATCTTAAGCTCGCCGCGCACCTGCAAGACCTTGAGAACCGTCGCCGTTACTACTACCAAGCACCCCCAGTGCCAAACCCCCGTACCTCTATACCCCCGAACCGTCCGTCGCCGCGGCAGGATAAGTCGTACGCTACCGCTGCTAAGACTGCCCCCCAGGGAGAGCCTATGGACCTCGATAGGTCTAAGAGGGCTCCTAGGGACCCTCTCCTGTCACCGATGTGGAGAATTAGGACACTTTGTTCGAGACTGCCCAAAACCCGATATCCGCCCCCGCATGTCCAGAAACGCGACGCCGAACGCCGTAGGGCAAATTCAGCTACCCGTTCCTCTACCCGGGGTCCCCCTCTCCTAAGAGGGGACGGTCACCCCCGTTGCAGAGTAGACCTACGTCCCTCTCTCCCCTGCCGACGGAAAACGGCGTACGCCTGTCCACAGCCGCGGTCAGGCGTTAGAAACGCGCGACCCCGCCCCTAAGGTAGCCCGTGTCTCCCGTTCTGCTATCTCCCGACTCGCGGTCCCGTATAAATACGACCGGTCGACTTCCCCGAAGATCCCGTTTACTATCTCTATAGGAGATAAGGTTATTTCCGACTACGCGTTAGTCGACACTGGTTCGGAGGCCTACGCAATGATGGATTTACAATGGGCTAAGGCCCAAGGCCTCGAGATCCTACTGCTGGAGAAAGAAGTAGTAATGCTCCCATTCGATGCCGAAGATAATAGCGGAGGGCTTACTATACGCTACGGCACCTGCTGCGACCTCCGTATCCGCGACCACCTAGAAGAAGGAGTCGTTTTCCGCCTTACCGACATAGGAGGGAGCCCTATTATCTTAGGCTACCCTTGGTTAGAGGTCCACGATCCGGAACTCCGTCCTAGCCGCTCTACACTTTCGTTTTTAAGCACCTACTGCCGGAAGAACTGCTCCGTACCCGCTATATCCGAACCGGTCCAAATGTATACGAAGCGCCTCCCCCGAATAAAGGAAGACTCCCGCCGAACAACTCAAGTCTACCAGATCTCTTTCCGGACCGCAGCATTCTACGCCTCGCCAGCTATGCAGAGACGAGGTTACCGCCTCTGCTATACGACTATCGAGGATCTCTTGTCTGTTTTCTCTGCGGAAGAAAAAGCCAAATTAGAATCCCAACTGCCAGACTGTCTAAGGGAGTTTAGTTCCGTCTTCTCCCCGAAGCTCGCTGATAAACTACCGCCACACCGTCCGTACGACCACGAGATTAAGCTTAAAGAAGGCAAAGAACCTCCATTCGGACCCCTCTACGGCATGTCCCGCGACGAACTGCAAGCCCTAAAAGAGTGGCTTACAGAGAATCTAAATAAGGGGTTTATCCGCCCTAGCTCCTCGCCTGTTGCTTCACCTGTCCTATTCGTTAAGAAACCCGGAGGAGGCCTACGGCTCTGCGTAGACTATCGTGCGATTAACGAGCTTACTATAAAGGACCGCTACCCGCTGCCGCTTACGACCGAAACGCTAAACAACTTAAACGGAATGAGGTACTTCTCCAAGATCGATATTATCTCCGCCTTTAATAATATAAGGATGAAACCTGGCCAAGAGTACCTTACTGCCTTCCGTACCCGTTTCGGACTGTACGAGAGCTTAGTTATGCCGTTTGGACTTACCGGAGCCCCGGGAACCTTCCAGAGGTTTATTAACGACATACTACGCGAATACCTAGACCAGTTCTGTTCGGCTTACCTCGACGATATCCTAGTCTATAGCCGTACCCGGGAAGAGCATGAGAACCACCTCCGAGCTATCCTAAAGAAGCTAAGAGACGCGGGCCTCTACGCTAAACTTTCGAAATGCGAATTCTTTAAAGAGGAGACGAGATTCTTAGGCATAATCGTAGGCCGTAACGGCATCCGTATGGACCCCGATAAGGTCCAGGCTATCCGCAACTGGCCTACGCCTAAGAATATAACCGACGTACAATCCTACCTAGGCTTCGCGAACTTCTACCGCCGTTTTATCCGAGGATTCTCTGAAATCTGTCAACCGCTTACGAAACTAACCCGTAAGGATACCCCGTTCTCCTGGTCTACTAACTGCGACTCCGCCTTCCGCCGCCTTAAGGACGCGTTTGTAGATGGTCCTATCCTAGCACCGTTCGACTGGACTAAAGAAGTAGTCGTTGAAACCGATGCCTCCGACTTCGTCTCTGCCGGCATACTCTCCCAGTACGATAACGAAGGGGTATTACGTCCAGTTGCCTTCTTCTCCCGGAAACACTCCCCCGCTGAGTGTAACTACGAGATATACGATAAGGAACTATTAGCAATTATCCGCTGTTTCGAGGAATGGCGTCCCGAGCTAGAAGGAGCCGAACACCCGATTAAAGTACTGTCCGACCACAAAAACCTAGAGTACTTTACGACGACGAAGCAGCTTAATCGTCGCCAAGCCCGCTGGTCCGAGTTCCTATCACGGTTCCGTTTTAAAATCGTATACCGACCGGGCAAGCTAGGCCAAAAACCGGACTCCCTAACCAGGAGGTCAGGTGATCTGCCTAAAGAGGGAGATGAGCGCCTCCGCCACCAGAGCCAAGTAGTTTTAAAACGCGAGAACCTGCCAGACCCTGCCTTAGAAGCACCCCAGCCGCCGCCGAAAACCCCGTTAAAGAAGAAGGTCTCGTTCTCAGAAACTATATCTATCCGGTTCCTACCCGAGGAGGAACAACAACTCTACGTATTCCCTATTCGTAGAAGAGGACAAGAAACGCGAGAGCAACCTTCCGAAGAAACGATAGCTGTCCAGATCCCCGAAGAACTGCACGCCCTTCTAGACCGCGCTTATCCTACCGACGAGACTCTGCAAGAGATCCTAGACGCTCTCCGTAAAGGCAAGAACCGCCACCCGCTAATCCAACTATCCCAATGTACGATAAGGGATAACCGTCTCTTCTACCGGAACCGCCTATATATCCCGAACGACGAGGAGATATATAACCAGGTACTCCGCCTCTGTCACGAGATCCCGGCCGCAGGACACCCTGGGAGAGCGAAGACCTATCAGATAGTCTCGCGTAGCTATTACTGGAGGGGCCTTAGCGCCTATGTCCGCCGTTGGGTCCAGAACTGCTATACTTGCAGTAGGATTAAGCCGAGCAGACAGAGACACCGCGGATTACTACAGCCGTTGCCGACCCCGACCCGCGCTTGGGACTATATTTCGATGGACTTTATTACGCACCTGCCGAAGTCCGACGGGTACGACGCTATCTTCGTTATCGTAGACCGCCTTACTAAACTACGCCACTACGTCCCCTGCTTTACGACCGACGGAGCCGAGGAAATCGCCCGCCTATTCGTTAGGAACATATTCCGATTACACGGTAAACCGCTAGATATCGTATCCGACCGAGACGCTAAGTTTATGTCCGACTTCTGGAAGCACCTTACACAGAGGCTTAAGATTAAGTGCTCCCCTTCGACCTCCTACCACCCGCAAACCGACGGTCAGACCGAACGGATAAACGCTGTTTTAGAACAGCACCTCCGCGCCTACGTATCCTACCTACAAGACGACTGGGTAGAGTGGCTCCCGCTAGCAGAATTCTCCGCAAACTCTATGTTCTCTGAAACTACTGGCCTCTCTCCGTTCCTAGCTACTTACGGCTACCAACCGCTCCTAGGCACGGAGGTTCTGCAGTCTAGTACCGACCCGCCGGCTAGCCGCGATGCAGAGTCCTTCGTCGAGGATATGAGAGCAATTACCGACTTCCTAAAGGCTGAGACTAGCCTAGCCCAGTCCCGCTACGAAGACGCTGCAAACAGGCACCGCAGTCCGTCGTATACGTTTACCGTCGGCCAGAAAGTCTGGCTAGACGCCCGGAATATTAAGACGCTCCGCCCAACTAAGAAGCTCGACTGGAAGAACCTAGGCCCGTTTACAGTCCTCGAAGTAAAGCCGTACACCTGCCGCTTAGAACTGCCGCCGACCGTTAAGCTACACCCGGTATTTAACAACGACCTCCTTACGCCCGCCGCAGAGGACCCGTACCCGAATCAACGCGCAGAACCGCCGCCACCAGTCGAGGTAGACGGAGTCGACGAGTGGGAAGTCGAAGATATTATCGACTCGAAAACCGACCGTAGGGGCCCCGGAGGCCGGGAGCGCCTCCGTTACGTAGTTAAGTGGAAAGGCTACGACGTACCTACGACCGAACCAGCCGAGACGATAATAGAGGACGTCCCGCACCTCGTCCGCAATTTCCACCGGAGATACCCGCTAAAACCGGCCCCCCCTCGAATGCCAGTATAGCTACCGCCGTACGCCCCTACGGGCCCCGGAAAAATCACGTGACCCCGCCGCTAGCGTCTTGGCACCCTCCGCTCCGCCTACGACGTCGCTGCTACCGCAAACCGACATTTTCGCCGCTGCCCCGGGTGGGATTCGAACCGCTGACCTTCCCGCCCCAACGCCGAGCCGCCTTACCACTGGGCCAAGGAGGCTGCCCCCCAATTTTTGGAGTTATAACAGATCTGATTTCCTGCTGAGTCATGCAGCTGACCAATGGAGCCAGAGAAGGGTGGGCCTGAGACACGTCCACCTGGAGGCTTTGTTGTATTGAGGGCCCTCTACGGACCGGACACTTCGGTGCGCCGCGTAGAGGGAGCAGGGTTCTCCGCATCCGAGACTGCTAATTTAAGTATCGGCACGACGATGAGTGTAATGCCCCAGCGCCATACCTACAGAAGTAGTCCCGAAGACGCAGTTATGCGGCGAGTACGGACGAACCTAAGGGTCGCACAAATGGCGCTGGCTAAGCCCCCGACAAGGGGGCGGGTCGTTTTGCACCCCGCTCCGCCTTATCCTTTTGCACCTCCCTACTATGCGTACCTATACCGAGGAGAAGTCACGGAGGACTTTACGCTAGAAGGGGGGGTACTGTCACGGGCTAGGCCCGTAACTACCAGCCCGTATGCACCCAACGGGTTGCTAGGTAGTAGTGGACACGTGACCCGTACGGCAGGGCCGCCCCGAGGGCCTACGGCTTACGTGTCCCCTATAGGTTAGGTGACCTATGGGGAAGAGTTTCTTCTGCCTACGCTTAAGGGAGAGGCTTCCTTCCTTTGAGCTACGTCCTGTCGTTTAAGGCTACCTATACGGTAGACCGAGTACTGTACTCTGTCCGTAGCATCTGTATCCGAACCGCTAGCGACTATACCTACCTTCCGTCCCTATACCGCCCGTGACAGAAACGGTCGGTAGCGGACATGCCCGCTCGAAACGTAATAAATTCTACGCCTATAAGGTAGTAGAGCACTTCGACTTTAAGGCGCGGCGTAGAATCGTTATACTAGATAATTATCTTCTTATTATTCTCGAAGATATATAGGATAATGCGGCTAAGGAGATATTACTACTTAGAAAAGATATTAGAGAGCTACTTTATTATATCGATCTAAGGTATAGGTCCGATAGCCTCGTAGTTAGATTTTATATGCATATGCAGATACTAAAAGGTATCGACATCCTAGGCTTGCCTAGATAAAATTAGTATAAAAATAACTAAAAAGTCCCGCGCTAGAAAATCTAAGGATTTTTCCGCGCGGGTTTTTTTAGTCTAACTTATAGTATATTAATTGCCTTAGCAGTGCTAGCGGCCTTAGTCTCGAGTATTACGTAATTGCGAGGGTAAAATATAGAATGCGTTAGAATGCGACGCTGCGGTATAAGGTAGCTAGTATCTATATCGTCGGCTAAGATAGTAAAGAGCTTAGGGCGGTCGGTATAGTATAATATCTTTTAAAACCCCTAGTTATATATAGCGTATCCGACTTCGTTAAAGCGAGTCTCTACGAGGATGCCTACCTAAGTAGAGATCTCGCTACCTAGAACAATTCTCTAACTAAGAACGTATAGAATATACCCCTTCTTTCGCGATAGTAGCAGGAGCGTAAGTAGGCCTAGGCCGACCTTAGAAGCCTTTTCGGAATCGATAGTAGCTAACGGGATATACTTCTTAAACGCTTCTAGGTTAAGGAGGGTATATAAGTAGGTTGCGCCGTTCCGAAGCGCTACGATAAAATTGCGACTATATTTATTCTTAAGTTCGGCATAGAATACCTAGTAGTCGTAGATAGTTATGTTTTCCTATATATCTGCGTCTACGAAGCGTTAGTAGCGCTTCTAAGGAAAACGCAATAGTGCGTAGAGATTGCTAACGGAATTCTTATAGAAGATTACGGATAGAAGAACGTACTTATAGTTCGGCATTTAGTACGCCGCGTCGTATTACTATAAGTTCTTATCCTTAAGACGGTAGGCTTTATTAACTACTAGGATACCTACCCTATCGGCATTTACGAAAGCTAGACCTAAGTCTAGCACCTTCTTCTAGCGCGGGGGCGTAGTATTACTAGCGTTTCCGCTAGTACTATTATCTTCTAGCGTCTTATTAGGCTTAGGGTTATCGTTATTATCGTCTTTATCGTTACTATCGATAATTAAATCCTCGGACTTTAAGAAGGCAACTATACCGGCGCCCTTCTTACTAGAGCGCTTCTTCTTACGCTATAAGGCACGCTCGTTCTAATATATACATTTCTTTACTATAGTGCCTAGAGCGATAAAGATAATATAATAAGACATACTTATCTTACTCCTATCGTATTAGGCGATATACTTATCTAGAGTAGTAGCCGTAGTAGGCTTAATAGCGCGGACCTTCGTAGCGACGGCGCTAGAATCCTTAGGGTTAAGCGCGTTTATAGTCGCGAAGGTATATAAGCGTAGGGTGCCCGGCTCGGAGAAAAACTTCGTTACGTCTTAGGCCTATATAGTAATAGCGGTAGAGGGCATTATAACTATAACTACGCTATATAAGGGGATATCGCCCTCCTTCCTCGTATGCTCGTCCTCGATAGCTTCCTACTAGTTAACCTGCGATTAATCGGCTATATCTAAACGCGGTTAGTAAGTATAGAGTTATCTACGGGGAAATAGACCTACCGCTTAAGTATCCGCGGTAGTATTCTAAGACCGCCTCTAGGCCGGCTTCGATAACCGCCTTAGAGGGTATCTAACCCTACTTTATATAGAGAGAGGCAAGTACTTCGATAAGTTTAGCTATAAAATGTTAGTATACGGTACTCTAAGAAGAACCGGAAGCAGAAAAGAACTAAAAAAGTCCGCGCGAGAAAATAGTAGAGAAAATTCCGTATAGAACTTTTTAGTTATTTTCGAAGGGGAAATTTATACCTTACTAGGCTACCTGCTAGGTCTCGATATTATAGCCTCGCTAGACTAGGGCGACGAGGGTTATTAATATCTTGCCTAGGCCGATATTGTCGTAGTTAAAAGCGCAACTATAGGGTGCCTCTATATATTCTAGTATATATACGATAGCTTGCGGTTGCTATAGTTTAAGCCCTAGCCCGTAGTATTCGATAAAAAAATCTTGCTTTATAATATCGTCGTTCTCTTTAAGATCCTATATAATAGTAAGGTTTAGACGCTTTATATAGTATTCGAACGACTATAGGACCGCGCTTTCGTAAAATATAGTATAGGTAAGGTTAGCGAATACTTCTACGTCTCGTACCGGACCTATATATAGCTCGGCCTCTCCTATATAGTTAGCCTAAAAGGTCGCCTTATCGGCTATATCCCGGAGCGAAGTCTCTATAAAGCTAAGGGTAAACGCACGCGCGGGATTATTATATAATACGTTACTACCCTTACTATTGCAGATAATAGTTCGTATATATGCGATAGTCTCCTTCTAGGTCTATATATCGAGGGAGCCGACGCGCGCGTCTATAGTATTAAGTAAATTCTCTATATTATAGATGCGATTCTAATCGTCGAGTCTATTCTAGGCTTTTAGTTCGCGGAGTTCGGTACGAATATTATCTCTTAGGTCTCCTCGTAACGCCTTCTAGAAAGAGCGCTTCTAGTAACGCTGCTACTCTATAGTATCGCAAAGCTTACTATAGTATACGCTATAGAAGGCGATATTAGACAAGTTAAGCTTTAAGGAGCTAGAGCTAAATTTAATAAGCTAGATATAGTCCGCAAATATAGTATTATTATTATTCTTGCTCCGCTTGCTTTACTAAGCTATCTAGTAGGCCTTAAAAAATACGAATAAATTAAGAATGCGGAATAGGTCTTTGCCGTAGAGATCCGGAAAGGCGCTATATAGGAAGACGGGTTCGATAGTGCCCTTGCTATCGAGTAGGATAGTACTATAATAAAACTAGACTATAGGGAAGTCCTTTACCTCGGACTCGTTACTATCTCGGAGTCTCTTAATAATATCTAGAATCTCTTATACGTATCGAGCGTAGGCCTATATTATATAGGTATAATTCTCTAGGTCGTCGAGGGGGGCGAAGGTAGCGTCGGGTAGGGTATCGAGGGAGACGTACGTAAATAGTAGCTTATAAGTAGGTTAGGTAGCGTTTCGAGCGAACTATTCTATAATAGTTTAGGCGGAGGTAATCTTACTATTTATAAGGTTCTTTAGGTCCTTCGTATCGATCTAAGTAAGATCGAAGTTCTAAAAACGGTTAGCGACTATTCTTCTTTGCCTAAAACTATAGGTTTTAGGCAAAAGGACTAAAAAAGCCTATACGAGAAAATATAAGATAAAATCTTGCGCAGGATTTTTTAGTCGTTTTATTAGTTTCGCACGAATTAGTATATAAAGGAAATATAGAAAAAACGGTAAGAAAGTAACTAAAAAGGTCTACGCGAATTTTTTAATTTTTTTTTCTCGCGCTAACAATTTTAGTCGTTAGGAACAAAATAAGAAAAAAGGAAGGGTATAAGAGTAAGAATAGGGTACTTATAGCGGTTTTACTATACCTACCTTATATACGGTCTAGTATAGCTTCGTAAGCGGGTCGATAAATATACGAAAGAGTCTATAGAAGAAGTCCGAGTTAAAAGCCTAGAAGTATAATATCGGCAGTAATTTTTAGCCGGTAAGCGTATTTCTATTTACGTTAGCGACCTATATCCTAAGTTTAGGTACGAGCGGGATATATTCTGCCTTAGTTAGGTTTAGGCGAGCGTCCTTCCGCTACGCCTAGACGATATTCTCGTACTCTAGTCGGCTGCGCTTAGCTAGGTTTAGGGCGAGCTCGGTAGCAGTAAGGGGCGTAGGTATATAAGGATCTGCAATAGATATTGCCTTACCTTTACCCTTCTTCCTATCCTTCGGTATTTATAGCGCGTTACTATCCTAGTCGCCGCTAGTACGGCAGAAGGCCTTAGAGGCTATAAAGAATATTATAGAGGGATCTAGAATAACTAAAAAAGTCTGCGCAAGAAAAATAGTAATTTAAAGGCGAGCGGGGCAATATTAATAAAAAGGTTTAGGTTTAGAAGGTAGGGGGCGGGGGGCGGTTAGATATTTATACTAGAAGGCGCGCGGCGCGGCGGTTACTATTAATACTGCTGCTTATATTATACTAGCTTACTTCTATACCGGTTGCGCTTGTAAGCTAATAAGGATACGATAACGCCGTTTACTTATAGTAAATAGCGATAGGTTACGTAAATAGTAGGGCGGTTTCCGCTAATAGGCAGATAGTACTAATCTTTCGAGCAGAAATCTAGTCTATTACTTATAGTACGGGACCTACTAGCTAACTACTATCCTATACTAATCGTGCCTAAGGATGCTATCGTAGCCGCGAGGTATACGGAATTTTATTAGCGCGGATTTTATTAGTTATTCCTCGTAGCTTTATAGAATTTATTAGCGCGGACTTTTTTAGTTATTCCTTATAGCTTTACGGAATTTATTAGCGCGGACTTTTTTAGTTATTCCTCGTAGCTTTGCGGAATTTATTAGTATAGACTTTTTAGTTATTGCTCGTAGCTTTAATTCTATAGTAGTAAGTTCCTAATACTACGGTAGACTCTAATTATCCTATATGCGTATATTACTTAATATAAGGGATACTATATAAAACCTACTCTAGATATATTCTCTATATATCGGAGTCGTAAGATTTACTACCTTATTAGACGCCTTTATCGGCTACTATCTAGTAGCTGCCTAGATAGCAAGTTCGTCTATACTAGCCTATCTACTACGCCGTACGCTAGAAATGCTAGGAAGAATCGAACCTAGTCGAAGGTATGCCCTACGAGGCTACGAGTACTAGGTCGTTAGTATAGCGGAAGACGCGCGCGAGAGCTAAGGCAGTTATAAGAACGCCTTATATCGCTAGCTAACTGCTAAACGTAACCTTATTGCGGAGCTAGTCGATATATAGATCTACGTTATTCTAGATCTCGCTAAACGTTAAAGTTAACTAGAGGCGCTAATATTAGACAACTACTAGGCAAATAGGGAATATAACGTCGCGCGAGTTATATAGCGGCTCTTCTTTTCTACGCCCTATATAGATAAAGGGGCAGGGTTATAGATAAAGGAAGTAGCATATATTAGGTAATAAATAGGTATAGTTATTATAGCGGTTAGCGCATTTGCGCGCATTAAATATAGTACTATAGTAGGGATACTCTTTAAATAAGTACTTAGCGTTAGCTCTAGAGACGAGATAGTATACGTAGCGGCGCGCATAGGCGGCTAGGTGCTGCCGGTACTAATCGGCGACCTCGACGTCTTTTATAGCTCGCCGCAATATCTTCTTCTAGCCTTAGTATAGTATAGGGCTAGCTAAACGCCCCCTATTACTACCCCCTCGGCTAGTATCGTTATCGTCTATAGTAGCTAGGCAAACCCTATAGTAGAGGTCGTCGCTAGAATAGGAGCGCTAATAAGTAGGGCCGTCTAAATACGCGGATAGAGCTAAGTAGTAATAAACGCGTACGGCTAATAAGCTATCGACCGCATCCTACTCCTACTAGCTAGCGTAGAAAGGGTTTACGTAGTTAGGCATATAGTCGGCGTCGTCGCCGAGAGGGACGTCGAAGCCTACTTAATATAAATAGCGAAGTAGTATAATACTAGCTATAGGTAACCTATTCTGCCTCGCGCAGCCGAACTCTTAGCTAAACTAAATAAGAAAGGCTACGGGTCCGAAATAGATAACTAGGCGTACGTAAGGATAGTTAAAGCCCTTCGCTAACGCCTAGGTAGCGACTAATAGTCGGGACTAAAGGTTATCGATCTAGTCTCGGAGGATAGCGGCCTTCTCTTCTAGCGTACTAGACTAAGCCGTATAAGAGGAGTATTCGAGCTCTAACGCGAACTGCGCGGCCTAGGCATAGTAGGGGACGTAGACGATAACCTTATTCCGACCCGGGACGAACGTAGGTAATACGCGTATATACTCGTCGATAATATATATTAACTAGGCAATATCGTCGTTATTCTTATCTATTAGGTCTTTCGTCCGTACGGTATAGTATAGATTAGGCTAGCTAGTAGAAGTGCGGATAGTTAGCGGCTATACTAGAAAGTTCCGCCTTATAAAGTCCTACTCTATTAACGGCGGTAGCGTAGTACTAAGATAGACGAACCGTATACGTATAGCCTAGATCTGCGGCAATTACTCTATATATAGGCGATAGTATATAGCGACTATAAGGAGATAGCACTTGTCTATTATAATGCAATTAAGGTAATTATACGCTACGAGCTCCTAAAGGTACTTTAGGAAATTAGTAGTAGCCGCCCTCTTAGCGCTTACTAATACTAATAGGCTATATAGCCTTTACTAAGAAGCCTACTCCGCGTAATCTACGCTGCCCTTCTAAAGCCTCCGTATTATATTACTTCGAAGCAATACGAAAGGGAGAATAAGAATAGTTACCGTTACTATAAGCAGAAGGCAGGGCAGTATAAAGAGAAGGGACTTCCCCGACCCGGTAGCTATAACTATAACTACCTCCTCGTTCTACTTAGAGGTAATAGCCTCGAGAGCCTATAACTAATACTACGACCGCTAGTAAAAGTCGGAGCGACTAGTAAGCCGGCGACCGGCGGCTAAGAGCACGTTAGCACTTATAATAGCGCGCTTGCGCTTGCGATTAACGTTAAGGCGGCGGATAAGTAAAGAACCCCCCTCGGCTATAGAACGATAGCGGTCGTCGTAGGGATATATAGCAAATAACCGGTTTATGCTCTAGAATTTCTACTATACGCGCGAGGCATGCTAACCGATATCGATAAGACTATTCTATACGTTCGCGGCCTAAGTCTAGTTTGTATATAAGCAATTAACTATAAACGTTATATAATTACGCTATATAGTTATAGCGCGGATATCTTTATTTATCTTCTTATCGCGGTTATTACTAGTCCCGGCGCTAACGTCGAAGTAGGCTACGTTAGTAGCTAAGTACGTCTTAATAATACCTACTATAAGCTACCGCTAATTAGCGATTTTTAGCTATAGAATACGTAATCGCATAGACGCTCGCTCTATAGCCTAAGCAAGCTTCTCGCCCTTCTACGTTACTCTATATAACTTAAATAGGTAAGGAGATAGCTAGCGTCCTAAATGCAGCTTAGCAAGCATAATCTAACGTAAAGAGAGCACGTATACGAGGTAGTCGACTACGAGGCATATAAGCACTAGTAGTACGAAGCGTATATTATCTTTTTAACGCCCTATAATCGTAAGGCCCTTATAATACCGCAGGTAAATTATTATATAACCGTCCTTTAATAAAATAGCGCGGTTAAGTATAGTATTACGCTACGTTATACTAAGGAACTCGAGTTAACGTATAGGCTGCCCGTAATAGATATAGAGTAAGACCGCGAGACTCTCTAAGAAGCCCTATACCTTCTCTTTGTACGCATATAGCGCTAAAGGCCGCTAATAAGGCGCGCCGTCTATATCGCTAAGGAACGTACGAGCGAGAGTAGGTACGGAAGTAATCTCTTCTATTACGAGCGCTTCTGCTCTAGCGAGCAAAGAAGCGTTACTAGTATACTTCTTAAAACTCTATCTAATCTGCCGGTTAGAGTCTACGTCTTATAATTGCTAGGGCTATAGTTAGATATAATAAATTCTAAGGAGAAGGTCTTTATAGAGGATCTAAGAGCAATTCCGGAACTTCTACCTTATAAACGACTTAATAGCATCTAGCCTATACTTTACCCTAGCATACGTAATAATACTATAGTCGTCGTTCTACGTTATATAATACTTAGATACTACGTCGTAGCTAAACTATATTAGGTATCCCCGTAATTATAATACTTCGGATATAGCGCCCTTTCGAGTAGCGTCTAGCGTAGCTACGCAGAGCTAGCGTAGCTAGAGTAGTAACTATAGCCTACGACCCCGGGCCGCCTTAATAGCGTCTTAATATACGAGGACCTATATAGTCTAGACGAGACTAGAGAGGGTGCTACTATAGTTATAGGCATCTGCCTAGGCGCTAGTGCTCGCGCTAATACTAAATATAGCGACGAAGCTAATAAAAGGGGACTAGAATCTATCCGTCGGAATATTATATCGCGTAAGGGATAGTATAAAGCGGTTAATTACTAAATATAGCTACCGAGCTCCGTCCTTGCTATTATTAAGAAGCTCCCTATCTATATCTATAAGGGACTATACTATACTCTACTACGCCGCGCTTACTTAGAAGCTCTTAAACGCATCTCTAGGATCGCGCTCGCCCTAGAAATATCTCTCTAAAGCTGCGACTATACGCGTATAGTAGCATACGAGTTATTAGACTATACGCAAATTCTTCCTAATAGTGCCTTCTCCCCTAGGATCGGGCCGGAACGATACTCGTTACTTAATAGAGCTATTAAGGGTGCTAAGCTCTATCTCGTACGGGGCAGATATCCTAAGTTAAAGCATTATTTCTAAATGCGCGGTAACGAGTATATTATTAGTATAAATAGCGATAGCCTCGAGGAAAGAGTCGCTGCCTAGCTTCGGAAGGGCAATAGCGAAGGCAATCTCTACCTTAGACAACTAGGTAAGATAAGCGTCTATTCCGAATCGACGCGCCTATAAGAGTACTAGCGATATATAGTCGCCGTTAGAGCCTACTACGGCGTCTCCGGCAGTAATAAGGGCCTCTATAGCGTAAAGCAAGTTAAGCTAGGCGTCGATAAAGGCCGTAGTCGAAGCGGACTTAGGATTTCGCAAAGTAGGCGCGTACTTCCCCTAACCGATCTTAACGTATCTTTTCTACGGTGCAATATAAAACTAAAGCTAATAGCGTACGCTATACCGATACGGTTTATTAGGTACGTGCTTCTTCTAGGCCCGCTTATTACCTCCTCTACTCTATAGGCTCTTCTATTTATACTTCCGTAGTAGGTGCACGTCTATAGAGCGCTCTTTACCGCTAATATAGCTATATTCTCGACTATACTTATTAGGCTATAAATAGGCAAAGCTATTAATTTCTAGAATAATAGGTATTAGTTAATCTATAGGCTTAGGCTAATTTATATCCTCGGGAGCTCGGGCTAGAAGTAGCAGCGTATCGATAAGGCTATAAACCTACTTTCGTTCTAATATAGAAATATTCGGGTATTAATTGCAAAGGTATGCAGATATATAGGTAGAAGGGACGGCATAGGCGTATTAGCGATAGATAATAATCGTATACTGCCGATGCTATTCGAATAGGCTTTTAAAGACATCTATTATAGCGTTATCGCATCTTAAGTTTAAGTATTATATACGATATCGCAGGATATATTTATATTTTAAGGCGCATTATAGTAAGCGGATATTATCTGCATGTAATAAAAGGGGCCGCTAAGCTTAGTCTAATACGCTAGTTACTTTAGCCGAAGTCGATGCGTTCTAAGCAAGCGACTAATACGTTACCTCTACGATAGGGGCGTATAAGCACCTACTCGTCTGCTATCGCGTCTCTTCGCTAACTATACGAGCATTATAGCGCTAATGCCTCCTTCTAAGAATACCGCGCCGATATCTATATAGCTAGAGCGTGCTACTAGGTCGAATAGACCGCATATTCTAGGCTAACTAAACTATATATCCGACGGAGAGGTCGAGCGCTAGCTATCGCAGCTCTACTTCGATATATAGGGGCCTTCGATATTAGAACGTATCCGGAATCCGTAGCGTAGCTAAACTGCTGCAGACGCTATATAAGAGGCACTTAAGTCCCTAGTAGATTATACGGAAAACGCGGGCCTATAGACCGCGCTATTATAGTAGTATATATAGATATACTAGACCTAGAAGCATATACCGCCGCAGCACTACCGCCGCATCGAACCCCGACTTAAAACACGAACTAAGCGATTCGTCGCTCCTATAGCTCCCTTTTAAGCTACTTTCTACCTCGCCGGCCCTAAAAACTATCGAGATATCGCCGTTCCCTCCTGCCCCCTACCGCAGCAGAGTGCGACGAACAAATTCTCCCTCCGCGGACGGCTAGCCGGCCCGTCCCGCGCCGACTATACGCTACCGAACCCTAGGCTAACCTAGGCAATACTATACTTTAATACGAAAACACGCCAACTTTAAACGCGCTAAACAACGCGATAAGGCTACTAACTAAAAAACCGAATATACTATTTAAAAGAGCACGATCCCCTCTATAAAAGATATCCTAAAGTCGAAACGGTATCGATAACGCCGACGCCGCTACCCTCGCAGGGAAAACACAACTCTAAAAACTAAAAACAACCCTCTCTCTCGTTATATACTCTATACTAGAGTAACCTCGAGTCTACGATATTGTCGGACTAGCGTAGATTAGCAAAGGAACAAAGGGTTTATAGGCGATACTCGCATAACTCTACTAGGCAGCTACTCTACTCTTACTATAAGTAAGATACTAGTCGTAGAGAACTAGTCTCCTAGAGAGCACGGGCCTATATTTCGATCCTATCTACACTCGGTTACCTGCGTTTAGCCCCCTAAGATATTATATAGACAAAACGTCGCTATAGGCCCGAATACTTCCCTAAAAGTATACCTTCTCTTACCCTAGTAAGTAGAAGAGTGCCCTAGTGTCGCAAGTAGGCTAGGACCCGAACGCGATTAGAAATAGAGTATATAGATAGTCCTCTCGGCGTAAGACTATTATACGAACTTTTCTCCTACCCGGAAATACGACCGAAAAACACAAAACGCTCTCCTAGAGATATAGAGACGAATAGTAGCCCCCGAGGGGGTATACTACGTCCCTATATACGATAGGAGAGGCTAAGCACCCCTACTAACCCTAGCTACGGCTAGGGTATACTAGGGGACCTAAGAGACCTATAAAACCCGACTACCCTAGAAAAACAAAACGGCAGGGTCCCCCCTAGCTAGTATACGAAATAATACCCTTCCTCCCCTCTAGAGGATTCCCTAAGCCGCCAACTCTAGGAAACGATAGAGCTAGACGCGGAGGAAGCCTCTAAACGATAGGAGAGAGCCCTCTTCCCTTAAATCTCGCGTAAACGACAGCTCTCGATAGTAGAGGACGAAGATACTACGCAAGAACTCCTAATAGAGCATAGGAAACCCCTTCCCCCTTTTACGAAACAAGTCTAACGTATGCAGATCGCTAGCAAGCTCTAGGAAGCACGTACCCTACTAGTAGAGGCAGTAGGACTCGCTACGGACCCTTTAGAAGAAATAGCACTCCTAGACCTTATAGAGGTCTTCCGGGACTATACCGAACGCTTAAAAACCCCGATAAGGCCGGCAGATAGAATAGCCTAGCAGGTTACCTCCCTCGAATAAGCTACGAAGACAATAACCCGAAATATAGCCCGTATATAATAGACTACTTAAACCTAAGCCCCTACTATAGTAGGAGATACCTAAGAACGATAGAAGTCCTACGCCGAAGCAGCTAGGACAAATACCGCCTCGAATACGACTATAGGAAATAAGACACTATCCCTATAGCCTACCTCTAGGCTAGAAATAGAGGAATAGACTATAGTCCCCGAAAAGAAAAGGCTAGCTCTAAGAGCAAGCTAAGTCTACCGCCTTATCTTTAGGCTAAACGAAGACATCTAAACGTCCCTAATGCAGATACGGGATACTATTAACGCCTCGTTTCGAGCAGAGGGACACCGGGACTTCCTAATCGTCGCAGCAGGCCGGACGGAAAAGGGGAACCTAGTTCTTAGCTTCCGGGACGAAAAATTAAAGACAATCGCACTCGAAAATCGAACCCTTATCTTCCCGAACACCCCTATACTCGCCCTTCTAGAGGATACTACCTAGTATAAAGTAGTAGTCTATAGCGTCTCTACCCGCGACTTTAATACTCCGTAGGGCCTAGAAGAGGTAAAACGAGACATTAAAGAATATAACCTAGGCCTCTATATCTAGAATACGCCTATATAGCTTATACTAGCCGAAACACGGAAAGAAAAAGCTGCCGGTACTATACTCCTCGCGTTTAAGATAAGGGGAGAGGCTACTAAGGCAGTTCGGAACTACCTATTCGTCGGAGGAGTTAGTTGCAAAGCAGCATACGCAAAGAATAAACTAAGGCCTACTATACCTCCGAAGGAATGCTAGAGATCCCCCTACGCATTTTATAAGGGAATATAAATCGTAGCGCCTAGGTACTAGAATCCCTTCTCGAGATCGGAATCTAAGAAAAAGCCGATATTATTCTAGTATAAGAACTATAGATTATACTAGAAGAACTAGGGACCGCTAGGCCGATCCTATACCTAAGTTTTACCCCTATCCTCCCGATAACTAAAGAGGGGCAACGCCTACGGACGTGCATCTATACTAGACGCAATCTAGAGATAGAGGCTAGCCCGGACCCCCTCGACGACCCCGATATCTAATCGCTCTACCTTAGAGACTCCTAGGGCAACAAAATCCAAGTCCTAAATATCTATAACGAAAGGGACAAGAACGGGAACTAGACCGCCGAAAGAAGCCTCTACTCGCTTAGCCTAAGCAGGGACGCTATACTAGCCGGGGATTTTAATATCCGACACCTAAGCTAGGACATAAACGGCAACGATACGAGTCCTAGAGCCCTCCGCTTCCTAGACTAGCTAGGGGAATCCGATATGCTCCTTAGGAACTCGATAGGCGTCCTAACGTTCTATAGAACTAATATAAGGATACCGAGCACCCTAGACCTTACCTTTACGAAGGGGAGAATATCCTAGACCGAGATTACGTAGAATGTAATTAACTTCGGCTTAGACTACTCCGCTATACTAATAGGCATACCGGGGAAAGCAAATGCACGCTAATATAACCCCGAACCCCGCCTAGCTTACGAAACGAAAAACGCGAACTAGACGGCCTTTTAAAACTTCCTCTAAACAAACGTAAACAGTATATAGATAGGAAACGACCTAGAATAAGCCGCGGAAGAATTCTCTAGCCTTATTCGTAGAGCATGCGATAATATACTCTAAAAGCGCCGCCCTAGCTAGAAATCTAAGCCCTAGTAGAAACTAGGACTTAAAACCCTCCGACGGGAAATGCAACATATATATAATAGGGTTTTTAGGTACGGTCGAGAACTAATAACCGAAGAAAAGGCGGAGTACCTCCTAGCAAAGAATATATACTTCCTAGCTATTAAACGGGCAAAACGTAACTACTAGAATAAATTTCTAGAAGGGACCGACTCTAAGACAATTTTTAGAGCTATATCGTATACAAAACCTAGAACATAAGGGCTAGTGCTAGATATCCTAGGCGAATCCTCGTTTAAAGGCAAATATATAGTACTACGAAACGGACTCTTCCTAAAACCCCCCCTAGATAACGGCCTTAGGACTAGGTAGAATACGTACCGCGTAGGAGACTAGGACTAGCCTCTAGTAACGGACGAAGAACTATACCTTGCCTGCTCTACTACGAGAGTTAAAGGGAAATCCCCTAGCCCGGACGGCATAATATAGGAGATAATTAGCTATGCCTACGCAGCGATCCCTAAAACGTTCCTCGAGCTATTTTAAGCACTTATAGGACGAGGTTTCTACCCTAAGTGCTAGCGAAAGGCAATAGGGATTACTCTCGCAAAACTAAACAAACTCGACTACTCGATCCTAAAAGCATACCGGATTATATCTCTCCTAAGCTGCCTAGGCAAGATTAGCGAGCGAATCCTCGTATAGAGACTTAGCTAATTTGCCGAAATAGGCCTACTCCTATATAACTCGCAAATAGGAGGGCGGAAGAAACGATTCGCAGTAGATACGGCACTACTCCTTACAAACTATATTAAAAGGAATAGAAAGAAGGGCCTAAAAACCTTAGTTGTCTTTCTCGACGTAAAAGGGGCCTTTAACTACGTATCTAAAGGCCGACTCCTATAAGTAATAGTTAAACTACGACTCCCCTATACTATTATCGAATAGATAAAGACCTTCCTCGAACATAGAGTAATTTAGCTCTCTTTCGACGGCTAAATCGAAATAGAAACCGAGATAGAAACGGGAGTACCGCAAGGCAGTCCTATTTCCCTAATACTCTTCCTTATCTATATAAGAGACCTATTTACAGACCTCCGGGATATATACCCCCTCTCGTATATAGACGATATAGGATTAGCGACCGCTTCGATAAGCCTATATAAGAATACGAGAACCCTCTAACGAGAAGTTTATAAACTTACGAGGGAAGGAGCACGCTAAGAAGTCGAATTCGACCTAGCTAAAATAGAGCTCCTCTACTTCTCTAAAGGCAAAGGCGCAGAGAATTCGATTACTCTTCCTAGCGGAGATATAGTAAAGCCGGCAACAAAAGCGGTCCGATGGCTCGGAATCTAGTTCGACACCTACCTATCGTTTAAGGAACATATCGCTATTAGGGCGGCAAGAATAGAGGCAGCGTTTTACCGTATGCTACGCCTCGCAAATATAGAAAACGGCCTAATAGCGCGGTCCCTACGACAGCTCTATATAACCTATATTACTATAATAGCCGATTACGGGTCCCTAATCTAGTAGCGATCTAAG
Source organism: Cercospora zeae-maydis (assembly GCA_023512815.1). Lineage (NCBI taxonomy): Eukaryota > Fungi > Ascomycota > Dothideomycetes > Mycosphaerellales > Mycosphaerellaceae > Cercospora > Cercospora zeae-maydis. Next base: position 64,761 of record JAKLWY010000008.1, read on the forward strand.
AGATCTATACGACTACTAGAAGCAATATAAGCAAGAGCAGCAAAGAGAATCCTAGGCGTTTTCCGGACGTCCCCTACCGCCCCTGCCGAGTTAGAGGCGAACCTACTCCCGTTAAAGATCCGGCTTAAAAGACAAGCTATTCTATATAGCTATAGGGCTAATAACCTCCCTTATAACTCCCCGATCGCAACCGCCCTTTAAGAGACCGATACTCGCCGAAGGGAAAGACTAATATATACCGGAATAGAGATAGCCCGGACGGGCACGAGCATAAGACTCTAGAGAATAAAAGCCTTCGCATAATACTTCCGGGATCCCGAAAAAACTCGGGCATATTAGGCAATACGGGAGTATATAAAAGACCGTTATAAATAGCACTACGAATAGTAGAAGACACGCAAGGTCTAAAGGCAAGGGAGCTACTATAATCGGTTCTAATAGACTACGAAAACCGAGGTCCTAAAGGGAAAACGGGAGCTAATAAGCGTATACTACTCGTTACGCCTAGGATACGGATACTTCCGCAGCTACCTTGCATATATAGGCAAAGCTACGAACGATAGATGCTAATGCGGGTCCCGAGAGACCCTAGAACACCTCCTATTCTCCTGTCGTTACTACTAAGATAGACGCCTAAAAGAGCTTACTAGAGCTAGATCGCTAGAGCAAGCACTAGGGGATAAAAGAATACGAAAGCTAGCGCTAAACTTCCTAGAACAAACGGGAATAGCGACAAGAAGATAGCACCTAAATAAAGGTGAAGACGAACCCGAGGACGAGCCCTAACTAAAAGAAAAACAATAGAGCCCTAGAGGCGATTTAGCCGTCTAGGGGCGACCCTGCCGTCTAGGGGCGACCCTGCCGTCCGGGGGAGACCCTACCGTCCGAGGGCGACCCTGCCGTTAAGTAGTAACCCGACTACTAAAGGCGGAAGTGCCGGCCCTCTAAGAAATAGCTCCCGCATAAGAAACCGAGTATACGGACATATATATAGTTTACGACCGTTAGGTTACTACGGGCCACCGTTACCTAATACCCTAAAGACGATACCTAGACTACTAGAGAATCGAGTAGCCGACAGCACACCTACTAGCTCGTATAAGCCTAAAGCAACAGCGAGAGTAGCTAAGAACCGGACACGTTACTGCCGCCTAAACGACGACCTAACGGTTCTCGACCGTTGGGTCGATACAGGCCACCGTCACCTAACACCCCAAAAACACTCCCGAACTGCCTAAAACTAAGGGCACCGATAGAACATATACTATCTTACCTAGGCCTAAATTTCTAGCAAACTAGACCTAGTAACAACTATACTATTACGACCTAACGGTTCTCGACCGTTGGGTCGATACAGGCCACCGTCACCTAACACCCTAAAAACACTCCCGAACTACCCGAAAATAGGGGCGACCCTGCCGTCTAGGGGCGACCCTGCCGTCTAAGGGCGTTCCTGCCGTCTAGGGGCGACCCTGCCGTCTAGGGGCGACCCTGCCGTCTAGGGGCGACCCTGCCGTCTAGGGGCGACCCTGCCGTCTAGGGGCGACCCTACCGTCTGGGGGCGACCCTACCGTCTAGGGGCGACCCTACCGTCTAGGGGCGACCCTGCCGTCTAGGGGCGACCCTGCCGTCTAGGGGCGACCCTGCCGTCTAGGGGCGACCCTGCCGTCCGGGGGCGACCCTGCCGTCCGGGGGCGACCCTGCCGTCCGGGGGCGACCCTGCCGTCCGGGGGCGACCCTGCCCTCTAAATTCCCTTTATATAATCGGTCTAGCCCGATAAAAGATATACGCCCGGGAGCCTTCCCTTTCCTTACCTTCTTTCTACCCGTACTCGAAAGAGTACTAGCATAGGCATCGGCCTATAATATATAATTAGACACGAATAAGACCCCCCTAGACAGAATCCGACCGGCAGCTGCCTATAGCTCCCGTCCTATATAGTCTTCGACTCCGAAAGGACGTAAATAGAACAAACAAACAAACAAACTAGACCTAGAAGACGTACGCGAACCTAGCGATACGTACGAGCGAGGCGTAGCTAAATAATATAGACTAGAGTGCAATTATATAGGTAAATATTAGGGTCGGGACGTCTATAGATACGGCGAAGAGAAGTAGCCTACGGATTATCGAAAACGCCTAAAGAAGGGACTAGTTCGAACGACTTGCGCTAGAGAATAGGCTAAAGTGCGACTTTACTAAGACAGCGCTAAAGAGGCTATTATTTTAAATTGCGGCAAATTGCAAGAGAGGTTATATACTTAAAGAAGCGGAGGCTAGCTAGGCGCGCGCTCGGTCGCGTAGGTTAGACCTAGAATAGTAACGAGAAAACCGCTATATAGCGCCTAAATCCTCTTATATTATTAATATAGATATAGCGTCGCTTAATATAAGGGCGGAGAGTACTAAAGGTCGCTATATAGTCGAAGTATTCTTCCCGAACTTATAGAAGGACCGACTAGAATTAAAGAGTCTGCAGGCAATATAACGAGTAGCAGAGACGCTAGCGGCGACGCTATATATAAAATTACCGGCCCCTAAGCAAAAAAAGAGGCGCCGCATTACTATAGGAGAGCGAGAGGCAGGTATTAGCAGCGATAGAGGTAACTTCGAGACTATAGCTAGGGATAGCGTAGTATAGTGCGGTAGGGCGAAGATCCGGTAGGCGATAACTAGTATATAAGAGATACTAAAAGATAAGGATTTCTGCACCTCCTATCTTAGTATTATCGATAACCTAAACGTAGAGGACCTTAATAACTATAGATTCTGCCTCGGAAACGTAGGAGTTTATATAAATAAGAAGTAGTACTATAACCCTCCTACCTACCCTTCTCTTATATTTTCTAATATATTAAAGATAGGCAGGGTTAGACCTAGACCGAGGCTCGAAATTAGAGACTAAGAAAGTCTGCGCAGATTTTCTAGCGATAAATTTGCGCGGCATTTTTTAGTTACGAATAAGGCGGGCGCATAGGTATATATATATCCTATTCCGTATATATAGTAAGGTAACTACTCTAAGCGATTGCAATTCTAAGTAACTCGCTTCGCAATTATAGGATGCCTAGATAAAGTAGTATTAACTGCTCTAACTGCCTTAAGTAGCAGAGTTTTGCGTTATATAATATGCGACGGTTACGTATATATAGCCGCATAGGCAGTATTAGATAGGAATATTACGCGCTATATAGTTGCGTCGACGGTAGTATCTATTTCCGAATGCGCTGCTTAAAAGCGAATATTATTAGATAACCTTCTAGAATATAGCAGTGCTCTTCGCGATATATTCGCGATAGGTGTCGGTTTATATCGTTAATAGTCTATATACGAAGAATCGCTAGTTGCGGCGTTCGTCGTCGGAGCTATATATACGGCTAATTAAGCTATATAGCGAGCCGCTATATAGCGAGCCCCCGCGCCCGACCGGAGTAAGCGCCGCGCGCACTAAAAGCTATATAGCGAACCCTCGCTATACGACTTCTATCTATAGGGTTATACTACGCAAATTATAACCCTAACTCTAAATTCTTAACTAATATATTAAACTTTACTGCTTTCTATATAAGCGTTATACTATTCTAACTACTTTATGCTTACTATAACTACGGGTTATACTCCGCATAATAATAAATTACCCTTTATACCTATTACTACTCTCTGCTCCTAAACTCTACCTTTAACTTATATCTAATTAATATATTTAACTTTATTAACTCTATTCTCTTCCTTCTACTTCTACTATATATTATAGTATTAATGTATTAAACTAGATAGTATACTAATATTCTTATAAAAATTAAATTTATTAGACTTATCTATTTAGAATCTTAATCCTTTATTAACTTAGGCTTTAGCTTATTTCTATATATATAAATAAAGAGAATATAAACTTTTTAAATATAGATTAGAGTACTAAATACTATATATTCTAACTAAATTCTAACTTTTAAACGTCTAGCTATTAGTTTTTATTAGTCTCTATTCTTTATATTAACTTTTATACTTTATATTACTATACTATTATATAATAATTGCTTTTTACTAACTCTAAGCTATAGCTCTACTATTATATACCTAGAATATAATAATAAAACTCTACTTTTTTAACTAATTCTTAATATTACTCTTAGCTCTTATCTTAGACTTTACCCTATCCTATTATTTATTTTCTCTTTATATTAGAGTCTAGGAATACTAATCTCAAGTTATATTTAAGAATATAGAGTAAGTATACTTAAAGCCCTAGCTTTATCCTAAGGGTATATTAATTTCTACTAACTTATTACTCTAAAATTTATCTTACTTTAAATATACTAATATAAGTATATATATCTCTTCGATTTTTATTCTATAAGTCTCCTAAGTATATTATATACTTTAGATATAATCGTTTTAGAAAACTCTCTAAGTTTAGTAAGAGTTATACTATAAATTAAAACTAAAATAGTTTCTTATTACTTTAGAGAACTCTCTAAGCTTAGTAAGAGTTCTACAAAAGTCTAAGAATATATAATACTTTGATTCTATACTAACTTTCTTCTTTCTTATAGTTATATTTCTATATCTACTTTAAATATAAATACTAAACTATTTGTTTTTATACTACTATAGTATATTACTCAAACTACTTTAAAATGCCTTCCTCTACTACTAGTAACTATAATAGACTTAGTGATTATACTCTAGAAGAGTTTAATAAGCTTCTAGAGAATAATAAGCCTTATACTAAGAAAGACTTTAAAGATATTAGCTCTAATACTATAGAAACCCTAGAAAATACTACTTTAGATTATAATAAAGATATTAAACTACTAGTTTGCTCTAAGTGCTCTACTAGTATAGCTAATAGTACTCCTACTATAATAACACATTTAAGAGTAAGTATTCTAAAAAATGTTTTAAACTAATTTACTAATAAAGTATTATAGAAACATTTATATACTAAAGAAGATAAGAAGTACTATAATAGTAAAGAATTTAAAGATAAACTAGAACTATTTCTAAGCTCTAAAGATATTTTAAATAATAGTAATTATTCTAGTTTAAATTATATATCTTATAATACTTATTTTTATTCTAACTTAGAATTAGATTTAGAAGCTTTTAAGTGCCGACTTTGCGATTATATTAATTCTAGTAGAAAGAGTATATCTAAACACTTAATAAAAAACATAATTATAAAAGTTCTAATTTAAAAAATATTAATATAATAGAAAATATTCCTATTCTTATTATTAAAGGTTTCTTTTATAATTCTAAGTACTTATTTATACCTAGAGGTATTATAAAAGATACTACTTCTTCTAATAAAGCTAAAACTCTTATTTCTAATAGAACTAATAGTAATTCTTCTAATAAAAGTAGTATTTCTAATTATAATAATACTTATAATTCTATTAAAGCTAGTACTATTTCTAAGCTTCCTAATAACTCTAATATAAATAAAGACGAAGATTACTTTAATAGAACTACTAAATACTACCGATACTTAGAAAATAAAGATTTATTTCTACTTTATAATACTATAAATCTTAATACTATTCTAAAAGATTCTTTCCTAGAATTTCTATATAATACTACTTTAAATCTAGGTCTAGAATGTACTCTACTTATTAAAGACTTATCTTTAAGTACTAGAATAGCTATTAATACTTACTATACTAATAATAATAATATAGAAGTAAAACCTTTTAAAGAATTAAATATAGCTAGTAGAAAGGACTACTTTAAATCTATTAGTATATTTATAGTCTATATTTATACTATTTATAAAGAAGAAACTCTTACTATAGGAGATAAGAATAGTTTAATTACTACTAGTTTAGAAAATCTTTTAATAGAAATTAAAAAATTAGAAGACTATTATATTATTAATAGAGAAGAAGCTACTAAAGGATTAATTATTAAAGTTCTAGAAGTAATAGATAATATACTTAGTATGCCTTTAGATATAGACTTTACTACTAATAGTAGCTTTAATAATCCTCTAATAACTTATTTTATAATTTCTAGTTTAGATATTAAAAAAATAGAAACTTTAGAAAATAAGAATACTATTATATTTAAAAGTACTTCTATTTTACAAAATCTACTATCTAAACTAATTTATAGTACGAGACTATATACTTTAGGCTATCTTACTTATTTAGTAAAAAGTAGTAATTTAGATTCTAATTTAGCTTCTAATTTTATAGAAGAACGTTTAACTTTTAATAGTAATAACTACTTTAAAGAATTCTATACTCTTAGAATTAAATTAAAATACTATAATCTAAGCCTAATAAGTAGTTATAAGCCTATAACTAATATAGATAGTACTACTATAGCTATTAATAATATAGTAGTAGATATTAATACTCTTAGATATTTATTCTTAAAAGTACTTTCTAAACTAGAAGACTACTTTTATAAAGAAATACTCTACTTTTCAAATAATAAAGACGATTCTATAATAGATATAGATCTTACTAAAATAATAGATAGTAAAACTAATAATAAAGCTTTAGAAGATCTTACTAGTTCTACTTATTTAAATAATTATAAGACTATTCTAATAGAACGATTTAAGAACAAGAATACTCTATTATATAATAGTTTTACTAAAGCTTCTTCTTTAGAAGCTAATATACTAGAATACTTTAAGAAAATTCGGATTTTTTTAAACTTATTAGCTCTAGCTATCTATTTATTATCTAGTAGTCCTTTAAGAGCTCTAGCTATTACTTTATTAAAGTTTAGAAACACTACTCTTAGTAGCTTACGAGATTTATTTCTAGATAAAGAAACTAGTTTAATAACTATTAATACTACTAATATAGATAAAAATAGAGATTCTACTCTATCTAATACCTCTAATATAAGATTTCTACCTAAACGACTTAGTAGAATAGTAGTATACTATATTACTTTAACTATACCTCTAGTAGAATACTTTAGGATTAACTATCTAAAAATTAACACTCTAGAATATAAACTATTCTATAATTTTTATAGTAATAGTAATATAAATACCTCTAGTATTAGAGAGAACTTAAAACTTCTAACAAAACGATACTTTAAAGAAGCTATAACTATTAAAGACTATAGACATTTAATAATATATATTATAAAAGAAAAAAATACTAGTAGATAATTTAGAACTACTAAGTCCTAAAGCTAATAAGTTTACTAATAGATTTAGTAATAAAACTAGCTCGAATATAGACGATATATTAGCCGGGCATTCTACTAGTATAGCTAATAGATATTACGCGAGAGAAGTAAACTACTTTAGTAATAAAACTAGAGATACTATTACTAGAAGCTTAGAATATAGTAAGCTATATTTTAACTACTTTAATTTGTTAGAAGATAAAGCTATTAGTACTATAATAGAAGAAGATTATAACTCGAGTTCTAATAGTACTCGAAGCTCTAGTTTATATAGTAATAAGTCTAAACGAAATACTACTTTAGAAAAGAAAAATAAAAACGAAAATTCTATTCCAGAATCTATTATTATAAACTCGACCTCTTCTAGTAGTATTATAGACGAGAATAGTAGTATTTTAATTAATCTTACTCGAGAAGAAAATAATAGCTTAAGTAGTAATAGTTCTCCTATTAGAAAAAGTTTAGAAAGTAAAACTAAACTAAATACTATTAAAAATAGTTTAACTTCTAATAACTTAAATACTTTAGAAGCTACTACTATAAGTCCTTCTAAACGAACTATAGTTACGAACTATATAAATACTCTAGATACTAGTATTACGCAAAATACTAGTAATTATTCTAATAACTTTATAGAATCTAATTTAAATCTAGATACTTTATTTACTTTAGAAGATACTATTTCTAATAGTAAATCTAGTCGTATAGAAGAGTCGATCTACTCTTCTAATAATAATAGTAGTAAAAATAAAGATAAGACTACTACTAAGTCTAATAAGACTTTAAATAAAAATATTAGAACTTTAGCTTTAGCCTCTAGTACTATACTACCTACTAGTTCTACTAAAAGTAAACGTTTATATAGTAATAGAGATAGTATTTCTAATATAGCTTATAATAATATAGAAGAGACTACTATAATAGAAAATAATACTATATTAGAAAATACTAATTTAGATATAGAAAATAATACTATAGTAGAAGATACTATATTAGATTTAGAAGATAATATATCTATTAAACAAAATAAGCGCGGCCGACCTAGGAAAATAAGAACTAACTCTAGAGGTCGACCTAGAAAGAGATAGTTTTATTAGCTTTTTACTAGTTAGAAGAATATATATACTTATTATAATAGAGAGCTCTTTATTTTAGTTAAAGTAGATTATTAAACTTAAGTATACTACTTTCTACTCTAGGTTATCTATTAAAATAGTATTACTATAAGTATTTAGGTTTATATAGAGCTATATTAAATATTTACTTTATTTTTTTTTCTTATTCTATTAACTTACTTATTAGTTTTTTTTTATCTTTCTTTTATTCTATATACTTATTATAGTTAAGGAAAAATAGTAATAGAGTAGTAGAGTATATTCTAAGCTCTAGAAAGTTAGTTTAGTAGTTTAGTATAATAGTATTAAAGTAAATAAATCTATTTTTAAAGAAATAATTATACTATCTTTAAGTATATACTTATTTTTCTATTTCTTTATTTACTTTAGACTTAGTATAGTTTTAGAAGATTAAATATTAAGTAGTAGAGTAATCTCAAATTATAAAGCTTAGAAGTTTAGTATTACTTTTATTTAAATTAAATTCTCTTAAAGCATTTAATTCTATCTACTAGTATACTACTATATTTCTATTACTATTTATATTAATTATATACTAGAAATAGATAGAAATAAAAAAATATAGTCTATTACTTACTTATAATTAAATATTTAGTATACTAATACTTAATATTTTTTTTAATATACTTAGAGTACTTTAAAATTAATAACTTTCTAACTAATTTTTTTCTTTATTCTAGTAATACCTATATTTTTTCTTTATACTTTTTATAGTATACTTTTACTCTATTTAGTTATAGCTAAAGAAATAAAACCATTACTTACTTAGATAGTTTATATTATACTTAAGTAATTATTTTTCCTAGCTTTAAGGTTTTTTAATTTACTTATTTTTACTTTTTCTATATTCTATTAGATATATATAACCTAGGAAAAAAAGAAGTTAATCTAAAAGAAATCTATAGAAGCTAAAAGAATTACTAGAAATTTACTTAAGAAATTTAGTTAACTATCTTAACTAAATTCTAACTAACCTTTACTAATTTATTTCTTTCCTTCTAGATTTTTTAGAGTTTATTGTCTATTTTTGCTATACTCTATAAGACTTATAACAGCTAGGAAAACTAAAATTAAGTCGAGAAAAAATCTATAGAAGCTAAGAAAATTACTAAGATTTACTTAGGAAGCTTACTTAAAGATCTTAACTAAATTTTAACTAACCTTAACTAATTTATTTCTTTCCTTCTAGATTTTTTAGAGTTTAGTTTCTATTTTTCCTAGACTCTATAGGACTTATAAAAGCTAAGAAAAATAAAAGGAAGTCGAGAAAAAATCTATAGAAGCTAAAATAATTACTAGAAATTTACTTAAGAAATTTACTTAGAGATCTTAACTAAATTCTAACTAAGCTTTACTAATTTATTTCTTTCCTTCTAGATTTTTAAGAGTTTAGTTTCTATTTTTCTTAGACTCTATAGGACTTATAAAAGCTAAGAAAAATAAAAGGAAGTCGAGAAAAAATCTATAGAAGCTAAAATAATCACTAGAAATTTACTTAAGAAATTTACTTGGAGATCTTAACTAAATTCTAACTAAACTTTAGCGATTTTTTACTTTACTTCTAGATTTTTTATCGACTAGTTTCTATTTTTTCTATACTTTTCTAGATCTACTTATACTAAGAAAAATAAAAGTAAGTCTAAGAAAAATCTATAGAAGTAGAAAGAATTTATTAAACATTTACTTAGAAAATTTACTTAGAGATCTTAACTAAACTTTAACTAAACTTTAGAGAGTTTTATCTTTACTTCTAGATTTTTTCTTAACTAGTTATTATTTTTCCTCGACTATATAAAGTTAGTAGAAGCTAGGAAAAATAGAAGTTAGTCTAAGAAAAATCTAGAGAAGTAGAAAAAATTCGTTAAAGATTTACTTAAAAAATTTACTTAGAGATATTAACTAAATTCTAAACAAACTTTAGAGAGTTTTATCTTCGCTTCTAGATTTTCTATTAACTAGCTTTTATTTTTCCTATATTCTACTAGATTAATATAAGTAAGGAAAAATAAAAGTTTAGCTCTAAAAAATCTAGAAAGTAAATTAAAAATAAATTACTAGAATCTTTAGAGTAGTTCTATTTTTCCTAGCCGTAATATTTATTCTTTAGACTTATTTTTATTTTTCCTCGATAAAGAACTACGAATAGTATATTAGAAAAATAGAAGAAAGTAATTTTTTCTATTTAAATTCTTTTAGAAAATTAAAATTAAAATCTTGCTAGACTAACTTAAGTAATACCATCGCGTGCATATAATAGGTAAATAAGCATAGCCTAAAGGTAACGTAACGGCGCCCCCGTATAATGCCTAGATTGTGTTCGTCATCGCCGAGCCGGCAGTTACGCCTGCGTTTATAGACTTCGTTAATTCTAAGCTATGTACTACCAATTAGACCGGATCGTATATGACGAATGCCGCAGGAGGAGACGACGATCGTGCGCGATGCCCCTAGCCGGCCGAACATCGCATACAGTGTGCGAGAGATCGACGATCACGGTGGGTGGATCGAGGGGATCCAGGGTGTTATGGAGGAGAAAAAGAGACAATATCCGGTCCAGGACAAGGTCATCGTGTATTGTCGCAGCGTGCATGATGTGCAGTCTTTGGCCGAGGCGTCGAGCTATACGCCATTTCATGCCAAGGTGGGTAGCAACGATGCGTACGGGCAGGAGAGTGGACGGTGCGGGAGAGATGGAAAGATGCGGAGTGATGTCGTACGATACAGGGCAGGACGCAGTATGAGATGGAGAGAGGGTTACAGGCGGAGGCGATGGCATTCATCCGCAGGGATCGGTGTCGACGAGTGGTGTTGGATGGGTATCACGATGGGCGTGAGCGGTCGCATTGCGAAAGAGAAATGTGGTCTGTACAAAGGCAGACGATGCACCATAATGGGGGCCAGCTAGAAAGATTAGACAATCTCGCACCTACTAAGATTCCATCTCGCCTCGATACTTCCTAGCCTACCTAGCTCGGTCACCTTGCCGACGCCATAGAGGCCAAAGCTAAAGACGCGGTGCACAGACGCGTACTAGGTGTCGCCTTAGTGTGTAATAAGACCCCTATGTCGTGCTTATTTAGAGGTCTTAAACTCTAGTCCGACCGCAGATTATCCGACCCCTAGACTCGATCTTGTTATAGTGTAATCTGTCTATAACGATACCTCCGTGTTAGCGTTTTTTATCGTAATAACGAGGAATCGTTACTTAAAGTAGCACGTAATCTAGCTAAGCTAGCCGCCTTCTAATTAGCTATAGCTAACAGCCGCAACCTTTAGCTAAAGAACATTAAACTGCGACACTATAAACACCCTAAATAACATTCTAACTACGAGTCTAATGCACCTACTAAACGCTGCAAAATCACGTACTAAATGTTAGAGTTTTTTCTATATAACTATACTATCGAACCGCTAACTTTCGGTAGTATTATTAACGATATAGTGTTTTAAGCTTAATTTATACTATTATATCGCTGCTATTTTAGAGACTAAGGTTTAGCGACGGTTTGCAATAGTAGCAACCCTTAGAAACGCGCTATATTAAAGGTTCTAACTAATTAGAGGTTAAAGAATTAAATAAGCTTATTAAAGTATATAGAATCGTGCGTTTTAGTAGTGTTGCTAGCACCTAAAGTTAGAATTCTAGCAACCCTAAGATATAAACCCTAAACTTTAGCTACTATAGGTATAGTAGAAATACGGCTAATACGCCTATAGAAGTCCGTAGTTTGTCCTTAAACATAGCAGTCTTAGCAGTAGATTTAAATCTTACGTAGATTTAAACTATTAAACTTATATTAATATTAAAGACACGATTAAAATACGGTTAAAACGCGATATTAAATAAATACTACTTTGCTACCTATTTCGCGAATATACTACGGATATCCCCTTAAACTAGTAAAGTATTCTTCCTAGCAAATAGCACTGCCTCCTGCTTCTAGCACTTAAATAACTATCTGCTATTAGACCTAGTTAGCTATTGTTCTTTATAAAGCCGTAGCCTCTAAAGCGCCTTAAGCGCCTCTATATAGCTAATTATATCTATAACGACCTTAATTTCCGCCGGCTAATTATCTTATACCGCTAGCTTATATAATTCTATTATCTCTTCGAAAGCCTAATCGTCGTTGTCTTTATTGTCTATAATAACCTCTTCTTATAGATTAAGGAAGTTATTAATATCTATAGCCGCGTCTACTACGCGTAATCGCACTAGTTTCTTTACCTATAGTTCTACCTCTTCTTCTACCTCTTAAGGTTTAGCGGCGAGGCCTAATTAAACGCGGCGGCGCTAATTAATCTCGTCTTCTTAGATATAGCCTAGAAGGTTATAACTAATTCCGTAGTAGTCTATAAACTGCCGCCGTATAAAGCATATCGCTCGTTCGCTAAGTAAACTACTATAAAGCTAGCAATTTACTATAGTATTAGTCTTTACCTTATTCTACGCTCGAATAAGGAAGCGAATAGCCTATAACACGTTTATTGTCTTTAGCGGATTACGGCTACTATCTACCTCTTTAATTATATAGTTTAGCTAGCCCTTCCGGTAGTACGCCTTAAGGGCGCGAATAATTCCTTAATTAAGGGGCTGCGTTCGCGATATTATATTTAATAGAAGGAAGACAACCTTAGTCTATTTAATGCCGCTAGCAGCTATAATCTCTCTATAGGCGGACTCGTACGCTAAGAAGTTGTCTATTAGAAGCACTAACGGCTTAGTTATCTGCCTATTAAACTAATAGAGGTACTCCTTAAAGACGCCTCCGTTTATCTACGCTCGTTTATTATGCCTATAAACGATATTAAATCTATTAATATTAATACGCTAGGCCTTAAACGCACGCGGCTGCGCGGATATATTAATAAGCTAGTTCGTTAATTTACGGCCTTCTATATTAACTATGCAATATACTATTATACGCGCCTTCTAACTCTTTAGGCCTAGTAGCGCCTAAGTAGTTAGTAAACGCTCTAGAGTTAGCTGCTAATAAAGGCTAGTCTCGTCGCAGTTTTAGCGATTCCGTAGCTTATAAGGCTTAACCTCTTTATAATAAGCCGCCTGCGGAGGTGTTAGTAAATACGCCGTTTAAGGCTTAAAATATCGTATTAAGTTCGCGTTTTAGCACTTATAAACTCCTCTTCTATCTTGTCTATATTAATACTACCGGCCTTACTATGCCTAATCCGCTCTTTAATACCCTTCCGCGCCTTAAAACTACTAATCTAACCTAGCGAGAACTTCGGAACTAGCACCTCTAGCTATCGCTATATCTAAATACGCCGCGCCTCTAAGGCGATTATATCGCTAGTTACTACTACCCTCCGCTCGAGAAACCGCACGCGATTAATTAAATACGCCTCTAACTTAGGGTAGTCCTCGCCGCGCCGCTTCTTCTAAAGTAGCTGCTAGGTACCTTAATTAAGCGACTGCTACCTATCCGATAGCTATTCTAATACCGTGTTTTGCTTAACTAGCCGGCCGAATTTATACTCGAACTAGCGACATACCTCCGCCTGCGTTACGTAGTGCTTATAGACGTTCTAATAGCGACGAATACTAATACGATTCTCGTTAGTAAAGGCAGCGCGTTTCGGAGGTATAGTTTTAAGCGATAAATAGTAATATATAAGACCGGAGAGGCGGGAAAGACTAAGAATTTTACTAGGGGCTACTATATAAAATACGCTGCTACTGCCTAGCCGGCTAGTCGATAGCGATATTACTATAGCAGCTGCACCGTACGTACTATCGAATCGAGAACGATATCGCTATATCGCTACGTATAGCGAAAAACCGCGGTAGGCAAAGACGCGTATCGATATAACGAGATATCGCTACTCGGAAGATCGCTATAAATAGATTATACTATAGTAGGTACTAATAATCTATCTAGCTCGCGTCCGCGTCCTACGAATCCTCTAGGAATATAGAAGGAAGCGTATTAGCACTACGGATTAGCTAACCGTAAGCTTAGAGGCTATACGGGATGCAAGTTAGTAAAATATTATAATAGGGTCTCGAGTTTACTATTAGGCCTTCTACTAAAGAAGGCGTATCGCTATGTCGTTACTACTAAAGCCTATCGCTAGGATATAGTTACTTTAAGTCGCGTTAAAAGAGCTAAGATCTACTAACGCTAGTTATTCGCGTTAGATAGCTTATAATAGACTCCTCTAGCCTATATATTCCTTTTTTTAGTATTACGATTCGTCTCTACTACTAGCTCGACTACTTATATACTATTACCGTTACGAGTTCTAAGATCGATATTCTACTTAGCTAAATACTATACGGTTTATAACCGGCCCTATAGGGTAGCCTCTATAAGAGGGGCCCGACTATAAATATTTGCTCGGTTAATTAAAACTCCGTAAGAATGTAGCTAGCGAATAGTTCTAAGGCCGTTTTTTTAGTTATAGCAAGCAAAACTCTAGTGTTTTCGTTCTATAGTTGTTATAAAACCATCTTCCGGGTATCGGCGACAGAGTGACTTGAGAGGTTGCGCCTCGGAAGAGGTGTTGCGGCCTAAGGTATGCACTGGATGTGTGCACACGGGTAATGATCCGCATGTAAGAGTGGGAAAGAGCTGCGAGTGTTTGATTGGCTCGGTTGCCGGCTGTGAGCCCTGGAAGCCCATGTTTACTAACAACCATTCGGACCTCATCATCACCACCATCAACTACCATCAGCACAGCCAATACCGGCGCACATGTGCTCGCTGAAGAGGGTCGAGGATTGGTTGCAGCGCGTCGCGACTCCAAGGACGCAATTCTCCGCCGGCAGAAAGCGCGCACTCGAGGATATGGATCCCAACGTCTCGTGCACACCGGAACGTCCATCTAAGGCACGCAAGCGACGCGTTGAGCCCGACGCGCCCGACGGAATTTCGTGTGGTGCACCTGGCGACGACGATATGAACACACCTCGCGCGTCGCAGCCACCGCTGCAGCCGCCAGCGCAGACTCACCCCATTCTGCCGCAGTCGGTGCCCGCATGGAACAGCACACGATCTGTGGACGACGGCGTGTCCGACCACACCAGCACCGCCAGCAGCGTTTCGAGCGCAAGTAGAACAGGCAGCAGGAGTCGCAAGCGCAGGGCCTTGGGCAGTCCGAGCAAAAAGCTGGCAGATCAACACCTGCTTTCATACCCGACGGTAACGAGGCCGATTGGAAATTTCCACAACCTGTCAGAAGACATGCGTGCATTGGTGGAGGACATGTGGACCATATCCAAAGGACGACGCATCTTGCATCAGCGACATGCCGCATGGAAGGTGGTCGTAGGCATCGGACGGGATGAGGATGATGACGCCATGTTCACTCGCAGCGGCGAGCAGAGCCTGTTGCGGGACAGCTGGGGCCGTGTGCCCGATCTGGAGTGGGCAAAGGCACTGTTGGAAGAAGTGCAGATGTGCTTGAACTCGGCCTGCTCCGAAGCCGAATGGAATTGCGTCGTACACTATCCGCTCCTCGCCAAGGCAATGAGCATGTCCGTGGATTCTTCACAAGCCCGCATCAATGTAGTGTCTGTATTCCGATTTTCCATCGGGGCCCCTGTCATCCCACTGACATAATTACAGCACAACCGCGCGGATACATCCCCCGAGTCTCCTGGTCGATGGACTAGATCCGTCCCAGAAGATCTCCGAGAGCAAAAGGGTCGACTTTTGTATCACACTGCCTCTCGATGCTCCGTCCCTGCCACAGCGGCTCTATCAGGCCAACGTGGAATCATTGAACCACACTAACTACAATCCAATCCGGTATCGACCCATTGCTGTCAGCATTGAAACAAAAGTCGCCCATGCCGGTACCGCAGAAGCCACACTCCAGCTAACCACTTGGGTCAAGGCGCAGATCCGCCATCTGCGAGACATGTCGCACCGATCAGGCCGCATCGTGAATTGTATCATCCCGTTGCCCTTGATTCTCGTCGCCGGCCACGAATGGACATTCTACTACCTGCAAGACACGGGCACAGAAGCGGTAAATGCTACCGTCTGCTTTGCTTCCTTGATCTTGTAAGCTAATCTATCAATCTCGAACAGATACTCTGGGGTGGCATTCTACTTGGCAAGATTGATACCATTTGCGGCATCTATCAAGTGTTGGCCGCCATGCAACGCCTCGTACACTGGGCGCATATCACGTATCGTGCATGGCACCAGGAGAATATTATGCAGCCGTTGCTGACTGCATTGGGAGGAGTGAGAGGTGGCTAAACTAGATGCTATATGAAACTCTAACCCTGTTAAATTTCCCATTTCCAGTGAGCCTTGACTGGGTTTGCGGCCCTCCGTAGAAATCCTCCGCAGATTCGACCACTTCGGTCTTAGCATCTTGTTACCCTGTTAATAGCGGTGTCTTGACGGGGCGATTACATGATGCCATCGGCACAATGTCCGCACCAGCCACAATCTTTATCACAGATAGCCCAGTTCTGCTCCTCCAGATAATGCCATATTGGTTCGGAAATCCATTCTAATCCCGTGGCCCGTTTGGATCTCCCTTTCCGTCGAGACCTTTTGCCGGCAGCTACGAAAGCGACAGATTTATGTCACAGTTTCTTATCTTCAGTATTACCACCTTGTAGATCGCATGTGCCGCCAATTAATGGCGTTGTTGCCTGGGACACTGTCGCTGGAGTAGAGGGCACATCCTATACACTAGCGACTGGCATATCCTCCGTCTTTTGGACGCGGGCAAGACCGTTATGCGTGAATCTCCACTTCTTTGGTGCAAAGACCTTGTGCTTTCCCTAAGCTTTGTAGTTTGTGCTTATTGCCTCTTCTAATCGCCGGTTAGTTTCGGATTCGACGTTTCGCATCCAAGCATTGTTAAGCCTTTCCAGATAAGTGGCATGGAGTGCTGGTAAGAGTGTGAATATCGACCAGGAAAGCCTCTTGCAACAGAGGGACCGAGAATTGGATAAGTGATATCGACCCGCCTCGAGACAAAGCCACACCTTCTATGTCCATATAAAGACCATCTAAAGTTGTAGCGACTGAGGAGATACGACGTAGCATCGACAATAACCTGTCAACCTTCTGAATGAAGTGCGATCGCATACCACGTGCAATATTGCCATGTTCCATAGAGACATCATGGGAGAGGCGATGGCGGATCGGTCAGCACAGCACATAGGTGACCGAATTACAAGTTCCTAATTTTCCGGTTCGACTATATGGCACCTATATACCCTACTACGCATTGGTAGGTAGCTTGCCGAACACCAGATACATGTACTGGCTCGCCACAGGTCATAGTGACGACACAAGCAGCATACTCATATGTGCCACTAAGCCTATGACTGGAGCGGCAGAAGACTATGCAATAAGTTTCAGAGCTTGGGTACGTGCAAGATCCGAGCTTCGAGATGTATGGGCAAATTAATCCTTACGTAGAGTCTACGGGCATGAACTAAGCGATAGGATCAGCAGTCGATCTTTGCTCTGCTTACAGTCAGCTAGTTATGGTGCAGGCAGATGTGAGCAGCAGAATGGTACTGCTGGGATAGATGCATGTACCAGGTCGGACAGAGCTGCCTCGCGCTTCGCTGTTCCCATGAACATGTATTCTCTAATCAGAAGGGATCGATGTTCCATACCAGCAGGCTGCCACGGTTAACCACTGCGAAAGTGTCTTTGCACGCGCAATGTCGGACCTCGCCATATGCTAGTGTATGCAGCGCACGCTGTTACATATACTATATGTTGTCGCTTTCACTGCACGCGGCCTGCAACAATGGCATGTCACTGCCATTGCTCTCTCGCGCGTCGCCACTCCCAAACCCGACACCCATCGGGCAAATGGTACAAGGTAAGAGCATCTTGTAGCGGCGACGCTCCCTCTAAGAGGTAGCAAGTCGCCAAGTAGTTATAGGCAGCCATTGCAATATGTTATGCCACGCGGGAAGCGAGCCGAGCAGGCTCAGCCTTAGCAAGGGCCCTCGGGAGTGGGTGTGCTTGTCGTACCTCCTATTGCATCCTCTTTACGCCCGCGAGGCAGCGAAGGATCACCTGCTAATTCCACAGTGATCTCAGCAACCTCTGAACCATCGTCCATCCAAGCGTTAATACACGCGATCGACGTAGCAGGCGAGCGGCCTCGGGTGGGCGGCGGGTCTCTCGTCGAGTCTACCTCGGAGTACCCCGAGCACGGAGACAGAGAGGGCGAGGGACTCGCTCTGCCAGCACAGGCGGTAATGACGGAGAAGCTCTACCACCAGCTGATCGGTGGGCACCATGGCTGTACGGCAGAAGAGCACAAGACGAAGATGGCAGCACATATGACTGCTGTGCAGGGCGACCACCACGGCCTCGACGACATCTCCAATGTCCCCCCCCTTCCCCTCGGTGCTACAGTCAGAGCGACTCCTTACGCGCGAGAGACTCGATGGGCAGCCAGCTCCAACGTGTCGGCAATGGGAGGCAATGTTCTGCGGGATCCCCCCCCCCCCCCACGGTCAGCCTCGGCGGCGGATGAATGTCTGTCTCCACAAGGAAGAAACCCAGGTGCAGACCCCACAAGTCGCCTACGATATCGATAGCTTCGGCGGATGGGCGACGTCGCTCGCCGTGGCCCGGAAAGGCCTCTTCTACCAACCGATACCGATGAAGGTCCCGAACGTCGTGCCAGACCATAACGGCGAGGTCAATCTGCCAGGAGGGCTCCTCCCCATGTTGCGAGGTGTGTCCCATCTCCTCCTCGGCCGGGTATGTGGGGCTGCTAAGCAGCGCGAGCGATGGACGAACCAAGTGTGGAGGCCGGCGCTAGATCGTGTCTATAACGCGCATGGGACGCAGCTTCTGCCGGCCACAGCCAGTTCCCAGGTGCAGCAGCCCGTCACGTACCACCTACAGCCCCAATTCCTTCCGGCGATCTGGAGCTCCGTGTACCGGGTTATAGCGGAGCATGCCCTCTACGACTTTGAGGAAGCGGAGATATTCTTTAGAGGGAAAGGGACGAAGCTGCAGTCCCAGACTTACAGGGAGCAGCCTGCTCTGCTCCCTGCGATGGACTCCTTCCTCGACTCCTTTTACGAAGTGATGGACCCGGGGTTTGTCGAGTTGAGACGGACATTCATCGATCTTGGCAAGGAAATGTGTCCGCTAGCTCGTATGCCACCGAAGCGGAATACCCTCTCCGGAGCAGCAACCACAGGTGTATATGTAGAGGCGCTGTTGCCTCGAGTCGTACATGCGGTGGTTATACGGCGATCAGGTCCCCCGCGCAGGCCAGAACTACCATGGACTGAACATGCTCTACGATGCGTGCTCGCTGACGAGTTTCACGAGGAAGGATTTGCAGCAACGCGCAGGGGGGATTAGTCTACAGTGGGTTCTTTGCGAATATACAAGATATTGTCGACTCGACCGATGGTCCCGCGGTCGGCGACGACGCTGTCGTGGCGCTTGCACTCGGCCCCGATCTCTACACGGGTGCAAGGGACGGGAGTAGCGGCGACAATAACGTCTTTCTCGATGCATATCTCGCCAGCAAGTCCCGCATCCGACGCACACTCCTGCACTCCTGAGGCAAGTCGTTCGGCATCCGCGAAGAGCATCCGCGAAGAGCATCGCAGTAGCTGGGAGTTGTGCCGTAGGCTGCACGGAAGGCTGCGCGCGGAGGACAGCCGCCGGGAGATCCTCCTCGACGACTGTCCCCGTACGCCTTTTCGATTCAGACGTCCATCTATACCGACTTCCTCCGGCGCTGAGCAGATAAGTACGCGGCGGGCTTTGAGATCGTGCGGGACCGCTGCGATTCGAGGCTCGTCACGTGGGAGGAGACCAAGATGATGGCGGTGTTCCTGGGCTGCCTGCGGTCCTCCTTTGACCGCCGCCGACTGCGCCGAAAGCCTGCACAGTGGTGGGGCTGTCACAGACGCACGGGCCGAAAGCAACCCTAGGTTTGGTATGGGCTCGGATTGAAAGATACCCTGCCACGATATGAGTACTAGTGTTGTGCCTTAGTCACAGTCACAAATCTCGTAACTAGGTAAATGGCGTAACTGAGCTGTAACTAAGCGTTTTGCCCTATAAATAGCTTATAACTATATAACTAAGATTTATACGTGTTTCCTACCTCTATACCTACTCGGATACTGCTTAAAGGCTCGTATAGAGTTCCTAGTACTATATAGCTCTATTTACTAGTCCTATATACGCGTAGACTATATATAGTAGATAGTATAGAGTATTCGTTATCCTTTAGGGTAGGCGAAGCTCCTTAGATTAGAGTATATAACGCCTTACTTAGAGTTAGACTTAGGGTAGATATTAATAGCAATAAGTAATAAGATCCTAGATCCTAGCCCGTCTAATTTAATCGGCCTCCTAGCCGTTTAAAAATTAATAGAGTTGCTACCTAATTAGCAGTTAATTCCTATTTACCTAGTTATAAGGCCTATTTATAACTAGAAAGGCTATTATAGCCTAGTTATATAGTTGTTACGGTAACTAGCATATTACTAATAAGTACTACTAGTTCGAACTACGTATAGACTAGGCAAGGCTCTAGTTTAAAGAGGACGTTACCGACTATATCTCCTTCTATAGCGGAGCCCTCCGTAGATAGTATATTAATCGGAGCAGACGCTTCGGCGAGGGCATAGAGATTACCTAACAATTCGACGTCGTAGTAGACTATAGATTTTAAATCCTAAATTAATTATTTAAATTTAATTTAAATTTAGTACTAAATTAAATCTAAATTTATAAGTTTTAAATATTTAGTTAATTTAGTCGAATTTAGGATTTAGTTCGGAAGTAGTCTAAGAATATTCCTCGGCCGATAATAGTAGTATATAGGCTCTTTAAAGAGTCTTATTTAGCAGTAATCTATATATAAATTAGACCTTTAACTAAGAAATAGCTTAGAGTATTATAGTAGAGGTATATAGCTATTAAATTAGTATAGTTCTAGCTTAATTACTAACCGTACGGCAGGTTTCTAATTTATAGGCGTTAGTCTCTAAATTATCTAAATCCTTACTATCGCCTATAGGGCCTTTAGATACGGAGGAGATCGTTATCTAGCCTCTAGGCTTACTAGTTATAATCTATATATTTATCGATCGTTTAATAAGTAATAACAACTACCTTCTTACTACTAATAATACGCGTTAACTTAATGCCGTTATAGTCGGTTTATAAGGTCGTTCGAATAAGGAGGTAGCGCGTGCCTTTAATAAGGCTTAGAGTAGAGTAGATCGGCAGCGACGAGAGGCAGAAGCCTTTAAGCGATATAGCGTTCGAGGCAGCAGTTGTCTAATATTAATTAGATTAATTAGAGGCATTAGAATAAGCTTCTAAACCTTCTAATTCTATAGTTTCTTAGTAAGGAGGCGGAGGGTAATAAGAGCCGTTTAAGGAGGTACTTTAGGTAGATGCGGCGGCACTAGCGCGTATTCGGTAGCGATTAGAGCTCGTAGTATTGCTATTAACTATATATCGCGCGCTATAAAGTCGGCGGTAATTTAGAAGGCCTCTATTTATAGTTTCCGCGTATTAAGAAGGTAGCGAAAGGGGTAGAAGGGGTTATTATTAGAGATTAAGTTAATAGAGGTGCTAAATAGTTAGTTTAGAATCTAATAACCTTACTAAATTAATATTCCTAAGATAGCAAATTAAGGTTATCTAAGCTAATCTATTAGCTATAATTATTCTGCAGAAAGCGCCGCTAGACCCTAAACTATAAACTTAAAATTTTATCTTAAACCTTCTATAGGTATTAACTATAGCGCGGACCCTCTAGAAACTATAATACGTACCTATTAATCCGCGTACGCATAAACGAATCGAGCAAATTAAACCTACCGAAGATAATAGGAAAAAGACTAATAGCAAAAGACGGCGTATTAATAATGCGCTAGTAGAAATCGATACCTCCGAATCCTAAACCTTCGAAACCGTACCTAACCCTACGCTAAATCCTATACCCTCGAGTTCTCTATTCGTTTCGCCGCTACTCTTAATACCGACGCTATTACTCGATAATACTATATAGTTCTTATAGAAGAAGCGGAAGCTAAATCCCCTAAAAGAGAGAGGGCAGAAGAATTACGAGTTATAGTAGTACGCGCGAACGCGGCTGCTATTAGAAGCTAAGAAGGACGATTATAGCTATATGCTATTTTACTACGGCACTAAAGGCTACTATTACTATAGCGTTTCTTCTAATACTATTAACTACCTTCGCAGTTATAGTATATTTGTCGGCAAGAACGCTATTATACCTTTAGTTTAGGCGCAGGCAGCGAGTTTAGCTACTAAACTAGATATTTAGTTATAGAGGCATTAGAAGAAGCTAGACGAGGCGACGATAACTACGCTAAAGAACGCGGCAAATAAGTAGTTATTCCGCAACCTCTACGCACGCCTTATTATAGAATATAACCTATTATATAGATTAGTTACTTTAAAGGCATTCTATAATATTATCTTATTAGTTAACCCTAAGGCAGCTTACTACTTAATTAAATTAACTAGCGCTATTAGGCCTCGAATTAAGCGTAACTTCGAGATTTAGCAAGACTGCGTTACCGTATACCTCGCTACTACGTTATATAGCTTCTATATAAGCATAGACACCTAGAAAGCGAAGTACGGAAGGAAGTCGTTCTAGGCTATTAATACGCAGTTTATTAATGCCGCTAGCGAGTTAAAATAGGTACTCCTTAACCTTATAGAGGTTAATAGCGAATCTAGCAAGATAGGCGCTTATTTAGCGTCGCTAGTTACGAACGTACTAGAGGCTTATAATATATAATAACGCCTTAGCTAGATAACTTCTAATAACGTTATAACTAACGATACTATAGTACGCGCTATTAAGCGATATATAAGGGCTAAAGGGCTTAAATATTAGACTAAGAAGTTATAGAGGTTACGCTATATTAGATATATTATAAACCTCGCAATATAGGCGTTTATATTCGCTATAGACGCTAATAACGTAGAGGTAGCTTACGAGGCTGCGGAACTGTTATAGTTAGCTAATAACGATACTAAAAACGCTAGCTTTATTAGTATAGATTCTAATAGCGGCAGTTTGTCTTATAATAGGGCCCTTAATAGGCTTAAATTACTAGTAGTTAGACTACGCGCTAAGAAGTACTTCTAGGCCTTTAAACGCCTAGTAAGGCGATACTCTAACTATCTATTAGCAGTTCCTAAGGTGCCTAGAGAAATACGCTAGAACGGCTAGCTACTAATAATTAAAGAGGCTAATTAGGTGCGGCTAATTATCGAAGAGTTATTCTAAGAATACCCTAATACGCTAGAAGGCGTTATTCTAACTAATTCTAACTAGAGGCTTCTTAGCTATATATAGAGGTTAGAATAAGTCCTATAAATTAGGTCGGTTCCGGGTTTAGGTCGGTTCTTAGAGGACCTAGACCTAGACCTAAGTAGCCGGGTCTTCGGACCCGACTCGAATCGAGTTAGGTCGGGTCTTATAGTCGCTAGTTCTAGGATAGGTCCTAACTCCGGACCTAACTAAAACCGTTAGGTCCGTAGAAAAATAAGTTATAATCGGGAATATTACTAATAGGATCGATAGAGAGTGCAATTCTATATATAGTAAAATATATAAGTATAAAGAATAAGTCGGTACTTGCAAAAGATCTAGATTAAGGATATGTA
This sequence comes from Cercospora zeae-maydis, assembly GCA_023512815.1. Classification (NCBI taxonomy): domain Eukaryota; kingdom Fungi; phylum Ascomycota; class Dothideomycetes; order Mycosphaerellales; family Mycosphaerellaceae; genus Cercospora; species Cercospora zeae-maydis. The sequence goes on from JAKLWY010000008.1 coordinate 88,709, forward strand.
TATAAGGTATTCTAAATATATATGCCGACTATAGCTGCTAACTACTATTGCTAACTATACTATATAGAGTATTAAGGCTAGTGCGTACCGCTTAGCTTTCGCGAAAACAACTCCTTCCGCTTACGTATACTCTTACGAGCATATTTCGGAGCTATAGGTTCCTCGTTATCGCTAATCGCTTTAAACCTCCTCTAACTTAATATTACCTCGTAATCTACCTAAACCTAATGCTGCTATACGTTAACTTTAGGTACTAAAGGCTAGAACGTACTTAATATTAGCGGCGCCTTCTCTACTAGGGTATCTCGAGCTTACTACTACTTATTACGCTCTCGAGAGCGATAGTATATAATATTACTAAACGTTAAAGGGTCGTACGATCGATTATAGCGGCTCTAGTGCCTTACTATACTAAAGTCTCGCTTATAACCTATACTAGCTGCTAGTATATATAGGAAGTCGCGTACTATAAGCGCATATACGGGATACTCTAATACGATAAGTTTCTAGGAGCGTAGTAGATGCTTAATAGAATAAGCGTTCGAGTCTTTAAACCTTGCGTATCGATAGCGTATAACTTTATCTAGTTTAGTAGAAGATCGAACGATAGAAGACGTTAGCTATAGGGTGTCGGTAGAGTTAGAGTCGTTATCGTTAGATATAGAACGTATACCTATAGCGAAGAAGGTAGTAGAGCGGCGTAAGAGCTATTAAGACTTAGCCCTAGTCGCAGCCGCTATAGGTTTATATCGCGCATATTTAAGGCGGAATTTAGACTAGTAGTAGTCCTTAAATAACGAGTCTAGCCCTTTACTAGAAAAGGCGTCCCGACTCTAAAAATTACGTTTTATCGCTAGATTAAGTAAGATTGCAATGCTATATATATCGCTAAAACGGTCCTAGGTAGCAGTATAGTACTTAACGAGTTTTATAAACGCAGCCTATAGCGCGGCGTAGATCTCTTACTACTATAGCTCGGTTTTATATTTTAATTTCTCGTCCGCAATATCGAGGATATTAAAGAAGGTATTATAGTACCTAAGGATAAGGTATATAGTTAGGCTTTTAGTAGTGCCGATTATAGTTATAGCTTCCGTAAATAGTAGCGTAAGGTCGATAATATATTCGATTCTTTTCTACTCCGTATAACCTAGGCTTAATTTAGGCTAGCTTTAATTCTTAATAAACTTATTAATAATATCTCGTAGTTATAAGTAGCAGATAAGTATAATTATAGTAGAGCTCTAGTAGGTCTTTATATCTTATATTAGTCGTAGTAGTTATATAGCGGGGACTTTCTTCTATCGCTTATACTACTTCGGATATAGCAAAGGATCCTATAATCGATCTCGTTATAACTATATAAATGCCTCGTAACGTTGCGTACTAGAGTTAACCTTTATAGCTAGCTTGCGGACCTATCTTAAGCGTATAAGCTTTTGCCGACTATATATAACGACTATACTAGGCTACGTAACTTTCCGAGCGAAGAATAGTCGAATAGTACCTTTAGAAGAATAGCTAGAATCCTAATATCGCCCTACGTTATCGGGCCTAGTTTAATCTAGTTAAGCGCGCGTATATTAGCCTCCTCTTCTTATCTTTCCTATAGCTCGTTCTTAGGGTTAATCTTTAGAGCGGTAAAGAAATCTTTTAACGATAGTTAAATAACGTATACGAAGTATAGAAACCGTTCCGGACGAGAAATCTCTATCTCCTCGGACTCTAGTAGTAGAAGAGGGAGATTATATATTAATACTAACGGTTTTACGATACGCGTGCGTTATTAGGAGCAGATATCGATAGCTTGCATACTTTAATATATTAGCTAAGTACTTAATACGGGGGGGAGGCTTAAGTATATATAGCAGTATAAAGAGTATTATTATTCGCAGCATTGTCTATAGTAAGAGCTATAAGTCTTTCGTATATATTAAATTAGGTAAGGGTATTATAGAGTATATTAGCGAGATAATTACCGGTATAGGAGCTTATAATATAAGGGAAGGCTAGCATTACCTCGTACTAGCTCTATCGATCGTTAATTTAATAGCATCTAATAGTAAGAAAGGATGCTCGTAAGGTACTAGCGTACTACCTATTAAGCGCAACCGCTACGCGGAAAGTACTAGTAAGCTATTCTTTAAGCTTCTATTCGGACTAAGTAATAGCGTCCTAAATATATATCTTTATAGTACCTGCGCTCTTAAAATTAATAGTGCTAACTTCCTCTATAAGGCACTCGTAAGTACGTCGGATAGTAGGGCTTTCGAAGAAGTTTAAAGGCAAGCCGAGCTTAGAAACTATTAAGCTATATAACTCCGGGAACTTAGAGCGATAGCAATAATCGGTTCTAGTATAACCTTTCTTCTATTAATCCTATATAAAGGTAGCGTTAGCTTATATAAGTTCCGTATATAGTTCGTAATATTCGCGCTATTAAAAGCGGGTGCATAGTATAGTCGGTATCTATAGTTAGCATCTATAGTCGGCTTGCCTAGCTAGTATAGGGTATGCGAACACTTATAGCTCTTGCCCTTACGGCACTAATTATCTTTATTATCGTTCCCCTCTCGTAAGCAGTTTATTAGCAGTCTATAGAGTATAGATACTTCGCTAATACCCTAGTCCCGTCTCCTAGTCCTAGATGCTTAAGCACTAAATTGCATTTAATATATACGACTTTCGGCTCTATAGAATCGTAGTTAACACCCTCCTAGAAGAACTCCTAAGACTATAAAGTTCGCTAATTTAAATTCTACTTTATAGGGTTTATTAACGTCCTTCTATACTTCTATCGATATCTCGCGGTCTCTATTTACTAGCGCTAGTTATAAAAAGCCTTAAAAGCTTTGCTATAGGTTAGTCGCTATATCTATATATTGTTAATCTTGTTCTAGGATTTATAACTAGTCGGTAGCTCGGTAAGGGTAGCTAGAGGTAGCGTTCGATCTTTATCGGCCCTAGAACGACTAGAAGAGCTAGCAATCGCCCGGCGTACTCGTTAACGATTAACGACGGACTTAATAGGGCTAGAGTCTATAAAGGACGACGATTGTAATCCTAGCAACGACTATTAACGCTTGCGAAGGCGAGTACTAGACTATCTAAAGGAAGGTAGTATAGTACCTATTATAGCTCTTAAGAGTATAACCGGCAGTATCGCAGATAGCATAGCTTTAAGGATAGCATTAGTATAAAACGGAGGACCGTAAAAATAGAGAGAATAGTATAGCTATATATAAGATAGGACTAAGCGACGGTAAGGGTAAATTAGCTTTTTATCGCGTATACTAGCTACGGACCTTTAGAAAAAGACCTATAAGCGATTGCATTAGCCTTTCTATAGTATAAATTAGGCTTTTAACTTGTTCTTCCCGATTTTGCTAGCTGCTATATAATATAGCCTCTCTATCTCCTAAAAGCGGGTAGGAAAGTTATCTACGATATATAGCTTATTCTTACCCTTATATAGCAGCTAGGTAAGAATATCTCGAAAGCTAGCTCCGCTATCGTAGCCTTTATTAATAATAGTATCTAGAACGATACTGCGGTATTTACTCTTATTTATATTAAACGGCCGAGCGCAGACCTCGAAGGCTAGCTTATTTAGCCGCGGCGTAGTATTAGTAATAGGAATATAGAACCCGTTACTAAACTAATCGTAGTTAGCTAGAATAAGCTAGTCTAGTCTAGGCATGCAAGTTATATCGGGGAGCTTAAACGCCTTATCTTATTTCTTAGTTCTCTAGGATATATAGTTGCGAAAGATAGCACGGTAATATTAGAGGAAAATCTCTATAGCTATAGGCGGGCGGCTATCCCTAATAAGCTCCTATTAATAGTTAGTATATAGTTAGTAGACGTAGTCGGCAACGCCTTACCTATGCCTTCCGAGCTAAGACTAAAGTCCGTAGGATTTATATTAGCCTTAAGTATAGCTCCCTAAACCGGCGTATCGTATATTTCTTATTCGACCTAAGCTAGTAGTATATTTTCTACTAGACTTGTTAGTTGCTATAAGCGTTTAGTATTAATACGTTAACTTACCTCTGCTTCTATATTATCCTATACGTATTTCCGCGGATTGCCTTTCCTATACTAGAGTACTAGATTTACTCTCTGCCCGCTAGAACTCGGTCGCTCTTTCGATAACTTAGCTAGGAACTCTATCTAGCTATTATACTTCCCTAGAAGAATAATCGCCTGCACTTTATTCTTAAATTGCTATATAGCTTTATACTAGAAGCCGTAAGTTATATAGCTATCTTATATAGCCTGCTTATTTTAGGTAGCCCTTATTACGCCTACCGCCTTGCGGTCGTTACTTTAGATAGGAAGCTAGTACTGCTTAAACTACTTTAAATTTAGTTTAGAGTCCGGAATTAAATACTACTACTAGTCTTTTAAATCTTTATAATTAGTAGATAGATTATAGTATAGTATGCGCGCCTCTTTCGAGTCTCTACTATTACCTAGTTCGTAGTAGAAGGACTCCGGATCTTCTTTAGCCGCCTTTTTAGTAGGCACGTCGTAGGCTGCCTTTAACTCTTTATCCTTACTATAACCTATTAGTATTACCGACTATAGACGCTAACTATAGGATTATTAACTTACGCTCTCTAATCGTATTCGGCGTAGTGCGCCTTTCTCTAGGTCTTAATCTATAGCTTTTGCTCCCTAGAAGATAGGCTAGCCTACTAAGTATGCTCGCTAATCTACTTCTCCTTATATCTAGCAAACGCTATATTTCTAGCCTTACGATGCTTATCTGCCGCTTTTTCTTCTACTAATATATCCGCGCGTTAGCTACGCTCGCGGAGAGTATTAGAGTTAGTAGAGTAGTTAGCTATATCTTTCTTAGTGCCGGCTAGATGCGCTATAAGTCTACTACTAGTAGGCGTATTAATATTATCGCTATTAATACGAGCGCGTTTAGAAGTATTATTAGTTTTCTTTTTACTTATCGCGCGTCGCTTCTTAGGCGCTATAGTCGCAGATATATCGGAAATATATCGCCTTTAATGCAAATACTATCGCGAGCTATAAATTTAATACGCGTATAATTATTATTAATAGAATAGTAGTAGCGGTAATAGTAGCGTAGGTAGCGCTAAATGCGACAGTCGGTAATATTATAGAAGCTAGCTATAACGAATTCGGAAGTTTACTAGCGCAAAGTCTTAGCACCGGCTTCTGCCGCCCTACTATAACTCCGGATTTCTCTACCTATAATTTCGTAGTCGGCGATAGTAGTCGGCAGTATTAATACTATACTAGATAGGACCTATATATTCCCTCTTATATTATTAACTTCCCGGGCAAGTAGGCCGTTATATAGCTTCCTCTTCTTCTATACTACTCTAGAACTAAACTAGGTAGTTTAGTTCGGCTAGTATTATATAACCTATATTATATAATACTAGAACTAAACTAGGTAGTTTAGTTTAGTTCTTAGGCAGTACTAACTAAACTGCACTTCTTAATAGAAGCGTCTTTTCTATTTACTACCTAAACTAGATTAGGTACTAAACGCAAAGCTACTATTAACGAGGATAACGACGCTACTATTAACGAGGATAACGACGCTACTTTCACTACGGCTATAATATAGAATGCAGCGAAGCCCCGTAAGCAGCCTACTTGCTAGTCGTTTACGGACGTCGATATTAATGCCGTCTTAAATAAGGCCGACGATAGAATAAAGAATAACGTAAAGAAGGGCAAGGCTATAGGTAAGCCTAGAGGGCGCGTAAAGAAGCAAGCCCTCTAGGCTTAAGCTAATCTTATAATATTAAGAGTATATTTAGAATAAACGTATTTAAGGATACTAAGAAGAACGCTAATCTTTATAACTAGCTAAACTTTAGCGGGATAAAGCGTAAAGCCGATGCATTAAAGCAACTTATTACCTCCGTACTATAGGAGAATTGCAAGACCGCTACTATAGATAAGCGCTTTCTTAACGAGGCTTATAAGTCCTTTAATAGCACTAGCGCTATTAAAGCGAGTCCGGATAGTAATTAGCTTATTAAGGGGATAAGGTTAATATTAAAGTATTACTAAGTTCTTAGTACTACCTTTATATGCAAGCGCGAGACTAAGCTCTATAAGCGTAGAGGCAGCATTCTTATAGATAAGATAGACCTCGGGAAGACCGTTATAATACTTATAAATATTATTAGCAGCAAGTCGTCGAATCTATAGTAGAAATATACGCTAATCGTAGCAATCTTTCCGTTATATAATTTATAGGAGGCTGCGCTCTACTATAACTACGCATTTCTCTAGCTATAGTTTTATAGTTAGCGATTATAGTCGGCAGTAATTCTACGGTGCTAGAGAAGATACGGCATAAACTATCGCTAGTACTATTACGTACTACGGCATTATAGAATAGTTCTTCTAGCGATATATCCTCGAAAATACGCTAAGAGAGCCTACGAATATACTATAGCGGGCGATTCGTCCTATCTAAGCATAACGGCATATAAGAGTATTGCAGCGATAATAATAGCGGGAAAGCTAATATATATCCGAGATAGGCTAGCGCATCGGCAGCTGCGGGAGGCTAGGAATATAGTATATATACTTAAAAAAGTTCTATAGCTACCCGGGCCGGGTATACCTCTACGTACGGCCTTAATTTCTAGTACCTCTCGATGCCCTAATACTCTCGATTCTATCTATCTCCTTTTTTATCTAACCTCTAATAACCCTCGTACTATCTCTTTTTCCTTTTATCTATAATGCCTTCCCTTCTACTAGACAATTTAGATAGTAATTCCGACGGGCTAGTATTAAACTCTAGCCCGCCTTTAGGTCTTACTAATATATAGATTAGAGATTTATCTAGTCCTAGGGGGCCGCGACTAGGTGCTTTAAAATCGAATCTACGTCGACGTATATAGCTCCTAAAGGCTCCGAGAATAGAGTCTTCTATATACTATAAACTACTAGCTCTAAGAAAAAGAATAATAGCTACGAAGACTATACTCTAATAGCCCTAATCTAGTATTACGAAAAGGCAGTTTAAGCTAGGAACGATAGCTCTCCGTAAGATTTAAAAGCTTTAGAAGACGACCGCGCTATATATTTAGAAGGTCCCGTTCTAATAACTAGTCCGCGAGATTACGATACGGTTTAGTAATAGCCTTCGCATCTAAGCGTTAGCGCTAGATTATCTCTAGAAGGCAGTAAAAGCTTTTCTTACTACTAAACTTAAGGTTTCTAATCTCCTAGCGATTTATGCAAAGCGGGTTACTCTACTAGCGAAAGATATATATCTCTACGGTCGTTTACGACGTCGATTTATAGGGCAAGATAAAGGAGGCAAAACTAGTACGAGTTTATAATATTCTACCGACTATAAGTGCCGACTACGTTTTCGTAGCCTATATCTCCTCTAGTACTAGAATCCTATAGCGTTCCGGCGTTATAGCTAAAGCTAGGGCTAGTAAGCTTAGAGCTAGTAGAAGTTAGCCTTCTACCCTTACTATAATATTAACGCTACTAGTACTACTACTACCTGCACTACTACTAATACGTAAATCCTATACTACTCTAACTAGCTTATAGCTAACTAGGCGTGCATATCTATATCGCTAAGGCCTAATAGCCCTAGAATTAGGTATATAGTAGTTACACGTAGCGTAATAACGCGCAGTTCTCGTCTCTCGTCTCTAAGTAGCTAGGCTTAGGAATCCTCGTAAGCACTGCAGTTTAGATTAAGTAACGGCTACGCTCGCAGTTACGCTTCTACGTTTAGCTTATAAACCCTCGTATTAGCTATATCGTCTCTCGTATTAGCTAGTAGGGCGGGTACGCATAGGACGTATAATAATACTAGAACTATAAATAAGAAACGTAGGGTAGATAATTAATTAATAGCTATAGAGGAGAGCCTAAGCTCGCGCTTTTATAGGCACCCGAGCTGCTAAGGATATACGGTTTCCGCCTATTAATCCTCCCTTTCTTTATGTCTAAATAGACACTCTAACAAATAAGATAACTATTCTAAAAAGATAGTTTAGTAGAACTAGTTTCTATAAAGTAATAATAAACTAAGTACTATTTATTCTTTTTAACGTATTAGACGTTTATAACGTTACTATTTTCCTTTGCCGAACCGAACTAGCTAGTTTAGTTTACTATGCATATATAGCTATACTAATCTTCTTAAACTCGTCTTCCTTATCGTCTAGGTAGTTAGCGCTATTAAATAGGAAGTACTTTAACTAGCCCCTAAGGGCCTTCTTAATATATAGAAAGAAGCTCTACTCCTTTGCTATAGCCTTTTTAGCCTTAACTAGGCACTCGTATAGCTACGCGAATCTCTTCTTCGCCTATAGAACTTAGACTTCTTCGTGCTACTTCTTATAGGTAGCCTAGTCTATATATAGAAGTATAAGAGCCTTCTAGCTTACCTCTAGCTCTTCCTAGCTACGGCGTCCTATTAACGCGTCTAAAACTAGCCTAAGGCTATTAAACTATTGCTTCTAGGGAAGTCTACGCTCCTATAGCTTATTAGGGAAATTAGCGCCTATAAACGTCTTAGATATTAGTAGTATCGTAATATTGCTAACGAGGACCTCTAGGAAGGCTAGGGTATTCTTTCTAACTAGCTCTTAATTACGGTACTTAATAAGCGTTAGGTAGACTATACGTTGCGAGAAGACGCTAGGATTCTCTCTATAGGCAATTATCTAATATATTAGCACTAAGTCGCTAGGCATAGTCGAGACGTTTTATAGGCGTAGGCTAGCGTCCTATAGGCCTTCCTTTCCTTAGTTAGAGACGTAGACTAGCGTCTGCTTAATGTCCGAGTCTTCGTCCTCGTTCTCGTTATTATTAAGCTTATTAACTATATTATAGATTAAACCTAGGTAGCCGGTGCTACTAACGATATTAAACTTAGCGTATTTAGCCTCGTCTTCTTCCTTATCGTCGTCTTTAACTTGCGGCTTGCGGTTAGGTACCTATATAACTAGTCTATAGCTAGAGTAGGCACTATTAAGAGAAACTATAGTAATCGTATAGGCAGTTTCTCGTCTATCTTTCTATACTACTAGGGGGCCTTTAATAAACTTCTCGCCGGTAGCCTAGTTCCCCTTAATAATTAGGATCGTTAGGTCGATTCGGCTAGTAGGCTCTCTCTACTAGTACTACGCTATTATCGGGTATGCAATAAATCTATATATAGCCTTGTCGTATAGAGAATCTTAGGCTAGTATATTAAGTAGCTAGATAGTCGGGTCTTATTATATTAGCTGCTAGGTAAGGGAGAAGAATATATTTAGTATCTATTTATATATATTGCGGCGGCAGCGGAGGTAGTAGCAGTATAGGTCGAATTCTTAGTATATCTAAGAAACTATATTCGGGTCCTTTACCTACTAATTAAGAAGGCCGCTAAATATATTAAAGCTATCTTTAAGGAGTTTTCCGTTATAAGCCTTCTATATATCTCGAATAGTCTCGAATTCTAAGTAAGATAGGCGGGTATTAGTAAAGTTTAGCTTAATTTATATAGGCCTAAGCTTATTATCGTTAGACTCTAGGGCAGGCTCTTAAGTAGCTTCTGCGTCGCTATAGTCGTCGTCGAACTAAACTAGCTAGTTCGCTTCGTTTAAGCTTGCACGCTGCTTCTTCTTAGCCTTCTCGGACTTCTTGCTCTTCTTAGACTTCTTACTCTTCTTTAGGGCGTAAGCTAGAAATATAGACGCGGAACTCTCGGCATCTCCGATCTCTAGCTATAGGCGAGTCTTCTTCTTAGAGCTGCTATCTTCTTTATTATTAGTATTAGCTTTACGCTTAGCCTTCTCCTAGGCCTTCTTATTAGCTGCTATCTTTGCTATAGCCTTCTCTATATCGCGTAGCTAGCTCTTGCTAGCCTATTAGTCTATCGCGTCTATTTCCTATATCTATAGGTCTTTTCTTAAGTTATTAGGCACGTTATTAATCGATCCCTTTGCTAGTAGGTATAGTCCGTAGGAGATATCCTATAAGTCGTAAAGACGATTAGACGCCGTTATTATCGATTCTTCTACTATAAGGCTAACTACCTTAGCTATTTCTACTATATAGGTATAGTAGAAGGGAGGACTAATATCTAGGGACTCGTACTTATTAAGGGGGATTATATCTAGCTTTCTATATATACTATCCTTATAGCGCTCTTTAAGATAGTTAGCGTATAGGATAGTAATATAGACGCGAACTTCTCTAAGATCTAAATAAGGCTTCTTAATCGCCTTATTAATTAGATTGTCTAATAGGTCCTTATTATAGCTATATATCTCGCAACGTGTTACTTATTCTTTAATCCCGCTAGCTAGTTTACGTAGATAGACTAAAACAATTATTTCTAGCTCTAGGGCTACGGATCGAGAGTAGGTTACTATAGTCTAGCCTTAGCTAGCTTCTTCTTGCTAGTAGCTTAGTGCTTTAAGCTCGCGGTCCTCGTAGTAGAGGTCTCTAATCTTATAGTATAGATGCGCGAACGCATTAGGGCGTAGTTAGTCTTTATTAGCAAGGTTTATTTTCTCGCGGACCTAGCGCTCGGCTACTTCGTAGAAGCTCTTAAACTCGTTAGAGGCTAGATTAAGATAGCTAAGAAAGTCGTAGCTAGATTTAGACGGCTTACTAAGTAGCCTACTTGCGGCCGAGCCTCTAGCTTTATTATTAGCGTCGGATACTCTAGAGAGCTTATTCTTAAGGATAATAAAGTAGGCGTCTATAATAGCGAAGCCGTTCTTATCGATAAGCTAGAGGTTCTCGCGGCTAAATAGGTCTAACTAGAATATAGCCTCTACGCTCTTAACGAAGCTAGCCTTCTAAAATTTGCCCGAGATATAGCTAGATATAGGCCGGAATAGATTGTCCTTCTTTCTATTACGGAGGGCCTAGTATAGCATCTATTTAGACTAGGTTAGGCCTAGCAGTTAGAGATTCTTAGTAGGGACGTTCTTAAATAGCGTAAAGTAGCGGAGATACTAGCTAGCCTTCTTATAGATCTTAAATATAGAATTAAGGAAGTTAAAGTAGGGGAACTCTCTACCCGAGCTAAACGAGTTTTATAGTATATTAAGGAGACCCTCTCGCTTTTTAGCGAACTGCTTGCCTCTTTTATAGATATCTATTACGCCTTTTAGTCCTTCTAGTGCTCCTTCTTAAGCGCGAGAGGAGGCACGCTAGCCGAGTTCTTAAATAAACTAGAAAATAATAAAGGCGCGACGGTCGTCGTCTCCCTAAATAGCGCTATAAACGAAGCGTAGAATAGTCTGCTTCTCTTCTTCTATCCCTACGTTAGTAATAGCTTCTAGTATCTATATACGAGTGCGTTATCTACCTAGCTTAGAAATATTAAGCGTAAAGTTACGGAAATTAGCTAACTTAGAGTCGGCGGCATAGGCGAGCAAGTCGGGGTTAGAGTAGCGGACTACTGCCTTAGGCTTAGGGGTAGGCGCTTTAGTAGCCGCGTTAGTTATAGCGATATCCCGGTCGGCTATTATACTAGTAAGGTAGAGGGAGAAAAAAAGAGACTATATAGAAGGGAGTATACTATATACGAGCGGAGGGAGCTAGTTAGAAGTAGGCGTTTTTCGTAAGCAAGTTCTCGAGAGCGCAAGCGAGTACGTAAAGCGGAGAATGCGTAAGTCTTCTAAATAGGTAGATTTATGCTAGTAGTAGTAAGAACAGTTAGTATATATATAGAAGAGGTTATTATATAGAGTTTTCGCGGTTTATTTGCTTAAAAACTCTATATAACTATCGTTACCGCTACTACCTAGCCTGCAAAGTCCTATTATACGCCTCTACGCGGCCGTAGGTAGAAATAGGTACTCCTAGAGTATGCTAGCAAAGTATAAGGGCAAAGACAAGACAAGACAACTCTTCTCTGCTATCGCTACGTAGCCGAGAACAACCGCAAAACCTAAGAATCCGAAGATAGGACCGATAGCCTAAACTAACCGACAAACGAAGGAAGAGAAGGAGAAGACGAGATAGATAGAGACAAGTAGGAAGGCAGAGACGAGAGGCAGCTGCTAGGGCAAAGAGAAATACTATTAAACTGCTAAAAAGGGCCGTAGAAGGGAGGGATAAAGGCAGACTCTCCCCGACTAGAAACTATATAATCTAGAGGGTTAGGGGGCTCTCTAGAAATCCCGACGGATAGGTAGGAAGGCTTTCTGCACCTCGATCGATACCGAACTACCTGCCTCTACTAGTACGACGGATACCTCTATTTTAATATTTGTAGGCTTAGCGCTAGGTGCTAAGCAAGTGCTAAGGCGCATAAGCTTAGTAAAGCTAAAATTCTGGAATTTTAAAAAAAAATAGACAACCGACTAGAACTCCGACAAACTAGAACTCCGACAACCGACTAGGACTCTAATAACCGACTAGAACTCCGATACTAACCTAGGAACCTACCCTCCCTTTCCTTTCTCTCTTTCTGCTCGAATAAGCCCTCTTAGGCATCGGCCTATAATATATATCGTAGCACGAACAAGACACCCCTAGAATAGAAACCGACCGGCAGCTGCCTGCAGCTCCCGTCCTATATAGTCTTCGACTCCTAAAGGACGTAAATAGAATAAACAAACAAACAAACAAAACCGCTACTACCTATACTTAGCAGAACTAGAGTAGTTACTATAGCAACCTTTAAGGGTCGTTATACTTAGGGTAAATATTAAGGTTAATAAGACTAAAAAGAGACTAGAAGTGCCGAAAAGGAGAGGAGTTTTATGCTTAAACCTGCTATCTAGACGTAAGGGTATTCGTAACTATACGTTAGAGGATTCTTAGCGCTATTCGAAGTAAACTAGCTAGTTCGCTTTATTTTTACTACTAGAAATAAGGAAGCATACGCGTGCTCGCAATTACTTTTAGGCAGCTATTAGCTAAAATTAAGTAAGAGTCGCCTAATCTTATCCCTCGTTACTCCTAGAAGCCTAGGCTAGTTAGGAACTAGTATTCTCTTAACGGTAAATCCTCTCGTTTAGGGTAATAGCTCTCTTATCTAGCTTCCTAAGGTCTGTTCTGCTTCTGCTACTAATCCTCCCTTTCTTATAGCACTAGCTATATAAGAGTAATAAGTAACACGTTTCTCCCTATTTCTTATACCGATTCGGACGTAATAGAAGCAATTTTTTAAAAAGAAATTTAGGGGCCTACTAGGATTCCTCTAATATTAGAATGTCTAGCTAACGAATATACTCCTCCCTCTCTTCTTAAGTTATTCCTAATAGCTTACTAATCCGAACCTAAGGGTATAAATAACTACGCGGCCGTAGCTTAGGAGGTAGAGGACCTAGCTATTCTAGATTAAAGTTATCCTTCTAAGGAATAGTAGCTTCTAGATCCCTTTAGTATAGAACTAGTTTTAAGTTAAACCTAGGGAACGTATAGTAAAGGACCTCCCTACTAAGCTCCTTAATCTTATACGCCTTCCCGTTACGAATAATAGTATATATAAGAAACGGACTATACTATCGGTACTATAGCTTATTCGAGAAGCTCGTTTTTAGTTCTAATTAGTAAATAACTACTATCTATCTAGGACGAAGCTCCTATTAATTAGCGTTCTTATAGTTATTAAAATACTTAATATTATGCTTTCTTAGCTAGTCCTATTAAGTACGAGCTTCCTTAAGCGTCGTATATATCCGTTCTATAGCCGCAGCTCGTATCGCTAATAAGGAAGGATAGTTACGGACTGTTCCTTACTTAGCTACTCGGTAAGTATAGAATTTAAGCTCTACTAGTAATATAGCGTCCCTGCCTATTATAATCTCCGCTAGAGTTAGCCTAGTTATCTAGTTTATAGTAGTACGTTCTGCCTAAAGGACCGAGGGAATATGCTTAGCTATAGCGCTTACTTCTCCGCCTATAAGCTTAGAGAGAGCCGCTAGAATTAGATAGTGTCCCTATTTAACGATTCTATTAGCCTATAGATAGTAGGGGGAGATCGTAACCTACTTAATTCCGTAGCTAGTAAGCAGCGCTTCTTAAACGTTCTCTCCGCCCCCGTCTATATAAATCTCGGCTATAGCCTCCTAGCAGCAAATTAAGTCCTTATAGATAAACTTCGTAACGTATCTAGCGTTAACCTTACGATTATTCGTTATTCGTATTAATCGGGCCTCTAGCTATCGAGAAATAGCCTCTCTCGCAATAACGAGGTAAAGTCCGGTGCTAATAAATACTATATCTAGGTACTATCGCTCCCTAAGATATTACTTCTCGGAAGCGTAGAGTAGGCTAGGACGCTAGTAACTATTTCGGAGTATATATTACTAGCACCCTTTATAGAAACGAACTACTACGGTATATATACCGTCCTACTACTATCGTTTAGTAATTGTCTTATATATCCGTTCTAGGCCTAGGTATCTATAGTAGTTATAGTAGGCAGTAATAATCCTTTTATAATAGCTATTATCGTCGACAACTTTCTAAGGGATACTACCGACACGATCCTATCTTATAAGCTAACTCTCCTTACTTATATAGAACTTAAGTGCTCGTTTTCGCAGAGACCTATATTCTATTAGGGACAGGCCTAGCGGATAGCGTAGGTAAGTAAAGAAGAATGCAATATTCCTTAAGTCCTAAGAGTAGGTACCGTTTAGTACTTCCTCCTCTAATTCCGCTCGAGTAGGGAATACTTAGGCGACGAGGTCGTAGGCAGAGTAGGCGAAAAACTAGTTATTAATTATCTTATCGATATCGCCCTCCTCTACTAGTTCTCGGGTGTCTTGCTCTATTAAAGGCTTGCGAGATAGTCTATCGGCAGCTATATGCTTCTTCCTAGGGATATATACTATATTAAAGTTAAATAGCCTAATTTACGCTAGCTATCTTATAATAGCTGCGTTCGGGAGGTCCGTAGTAGCCTTATTAAGTTAATATACTAGCGTATTAGCGTCTACCTCTAGCTAGAAGAAAATACTAAATAACTACGGATAATACTTCTTTAGTGCTTTAAGAACACCGAGATACTCGCGCTTTCTAGCGTCGTAGCGTTGCTTAGAAGCAGAGAACAATCTAGACTTAAATCGAGAAGGGTATTAAATCCTACTATCTTTCCGGTTATATTAAGATATATAGCATTTCTACGAGTAAAGGCTAGAATTAACGCCTACTATAATTAGTCCTTCCTTTAGTTTATAGTCTAGTACTACTAGTACTAGCGTAGAGATAAGGAGTTCCGTAATCGCATTCTTAGACTGCTAATATTCTTTCGTTTAAACAAACTTAACGTCTTTCTTTAGAAGAGAGAAGAGTAGCCTTAGTAACTAGGCGAAGTCCTTAAGCTAGATCTTATAGTATACGAACATTTCTATAAGAATGCGGACTTCTCTCTAATCCGTAGGAGTAGGCTATTTAACGAGCTTAGCTACTCGTTCCGCATCTAGGTATCTGCTATATTTATTAGTAACGTAACCTACTATCTTAATCTATTTGCAGCATAGCTATAGCTTTTCCCTATAGACTATTAGTCCTACCCTCTTAAGGTTAGTAAGCACCTCGTCTAAGTTCCTAATATATTCTACTATAAATCGGCGGAGTCTAGGCTTAACCTCCTTATTACTATACTTTATTCTTAGACCGCGAATAGCTATATCGTTAAGGAAAGGCTTAGTAGCGTAAGGTATTTAAGTAGCAAGGATAAGCATAATAATTCGGACAAATTAAGCAATAGAGTTTATAGCTCCCTATAGTAGTATTATCTAGCGTAGTAGGCCGAGAGGAGTATCGAAACCTATAAGGTCCCGACTTCTTACGTCTAGTAGAATCTAATCGTAGCTAGAGAAGATATTAACTAAGGACGAGATTATATAACCTGCAAAAGCTTTAGAAAACCTATCTATATTAGGAGGAAGATTAGCATTGCGAATAGTTATAGTATTAAACTTCTATATAGTATTAATTAGGCAATACTTCTTTAGTTCTCCTAAGTTAGTCTTTTTCTTTACGAGAAAGTACGGATTCTAATAGGCACTATAGCATAGTTTAAGAGCGCCTATATCTATATGCTTATAGAGCATTTTTATAACTTCCCCTTCGAGAGAGCTCTAGAGTCGGAAACTAGGATGCTACTATAGCTTATATAGGATCGTATAGATAATCTAAGGAGGAGCAATAGTAGGCTTAATATAACCGAGATGCTTAAAATTCTAAGTAAGTATAGCTTCCCGATTATATAGCATCTTAGTTAGAAGATATAGCTCCCGATCTATTAGCGAAATAGTAGGCTTAATTTAAGCGAGCTATTCTAGCGTAAGCCTTAAATCTTTCGAAATGCTAGAAAACTTTTTAATTAAGTATCTCCCGTTAAAGGGGCCCGTTCTAGATAGTATAGCTTCCTCTATAGCAAGTGCTTTCTTTCTCTAATATAGATTACTACTAGGATTCGATCTATCTATTATAGACACGTCCGCGTTAACGGATCTAATCTTATCTACGATACGCTTATATATTATAAACGCCCTAATTTCTAAAGAGAATTTAGCTTACGTATCTAGGTCTAGGAGTAAGCTTAGTAGCAGTTTACTATAGCGAACCTTATAATTCTAGCAGATTTCCTTATAAATAACGTTAGCAACTATAGCTCGTTCGTAGTCGCCCTTAGATTTATATCTATCTTTAGAGTTATAAGAATACTTATCTAAGAGGAGAACCTTAAGTTCTAAGTCCTATAGAAAAAAGAGGTTCCTAAAGTAATTAGGAAAGAGTAGGTTACTAGGAGGATTCTCCTAGGAATAGAGCTCTAAGCTTCCTAAACGCTACTCGACTAGTTCCGGGAAGAGTAAGAATATAAGATTATTATATGCGTTACGTAATAATCGAACTAAACTAGCTAGTTTACTTAGCAAGTTCTGCTAGTTCTTACGTAATAATCGAACTAAACTAGCTAGTTTACTCGGCAAGAGCTGCTAGTCCGTACGTAGATTAGTTAAGACTTTACTTAGCGCCTCTTCTACGATATTAGTATCCCTAATCGTTCCTAGATAGTTCCTTATTAGCGCCCGAACCTACCTAATTAGCTCCCTACTCTATTCCGTAGCTGTTCCGAAGCTCTCTCTACTAGTACCTATAGGTATCCTAGAGCTCCTAAGAATGCCTCTACTAGCGTCCGAAGCTATCTTAGCATTCCTAGAACTAGCCCTAGAGGCTCCCGGAAGTAGCCTAGGACTTCTACTAGTAAGATCTAGCTATCTTAATAGATACTCCCTTAGCTCTATAAGGCGCTTCCTAAGCTTATTCTGCCTTTATTCGCTTCGACGCTTTATAGGAGTTTTATTATAAGAGAACCCTATACTATAAGAGCGGTCTTTAGCCTTTAAGTATACTAATTTATATAGTATAGTAGATAAAAGCCTTTCCTAGAGGTCCGGGTTCTACGTAAACTTATGCTAGAGGCCCTAGTAGAGGGTATTATCGGACTTCTAGCTAGGACGAATTAGTAGGGATAATAAAGGGACGTTCCGAACTTATTTCCTAATAAATTCTCTTATCTCGTTATAAGCACTTAAGCCTTCGGGATCCGTATATAACTCTATAAGGAACTTATACTAGGCTATATAGTTAAAAACTAGTTCTTCGAATTTAGGATCTCTAAAGTAGGAACGGTGCTAGTAACTAAGGTAGTTATACTCGCCTTTATTTCTAAAGAAGATAGTTTTGCTACGAGGATGCTTATAGATAGGCTTATTAAACTAGTCCTCCTCCTCTTTAGTAAGCTTCCTAGCTAGTTTCTCGAGCATCCTATAATCTAGCGCCGTATTCGCTCTAGGCACTAGTTTAGCTATCCTCTTAAGGATACTCTTTAGCTCGGTTTAGCGCGCTTTAGCCCTACCTATATCCGTACTTAAGATTAGGCTAAAGTAGACCTTAGTACCTAATCTTTTCCTAACCTACGAAAAATATCGTTAACCGTTCTGCATCTATTATTGCCTACTATACTAGTAAAATAAACTAGGTTTCTACGGTCGTTAGCAATTATACCTTCTTAGGAGCTATTATTATAGTTCCTAGAGGAAAGGCAAGTTCTATAAGTCTACGGCCTTTCTAAAAGAGTTAGCGTCTTAGAATCGCTAGCAATAAAAAAGGTTATAAAGACGATAACTCCGTATACCTCTACGCGGACGTTACGATATATCCTAATAAAGGTAACCTTGCCGGAGATACTATATATAGTAGCTATAATATTAGTTAAAATAGGAAGCCTTAAGCTCCGAGCCCTCTCGTAGCTTATAATTATACTCTCCGCTCCCTTATTAATTAGGATATTATATATCTATTAAGCCTCTCTAAGAGTCGTATAGATATAGATGCTTAGAATAAGCAGGTAGTCCTTATAGAAGTCTAGGAGGATACTATCTAGGTCTATATATAGCTTAGAAGTAGGAATATATAGCAACGCCTCTATACTAGAGGCTAGCCGAATCGAGAGATCTACTGCTATTATAATAGTAATCCCTAGCGCATCTTAGTAAACGATCTCCTCGTCCGCTTCCTCCTAATTAGAATTAAGAGAAATAGATAAAGGCTATGTTTTAGTATTATTCTACTTCTTCGCATCGAACTAGACTTCGTTATTACTTAGCTCCTCCTAGTTATTAGCTAAGGATACTTACTCTTCCTCGGGCTACTTAGAAGAGTCGAAAGAATCTATTAGGAAAGCATTAATCTTTAGCTCTTCGTACCGATAAAGGCCTACGTTACCCTTATTATTATCCTCGCTCTTCTCCTTTCTAGATACTTTACTATCTTCGTTAGAATAGCTAGCGGAATTGTACTCCTATATCCTATTATAGATCTAAGCGAAGTTAACTATAGAGGTAGCCGTGCCGTTTAGCCTCCGTTTTAACGTATAATAGCGCTCGAGTGCAGCGCTATAGGATAGATCTATAGGCTTCCTTCTATATAGAAACCGACTAAGAGCTTGCTATCTAAATAGCTATAGTTCTCTAAGTTCTATAACTAGAGGTGCTCTAAGGAGCCTATTAGACTAGAATGCTTCCTATTCGTCTATAGGAATAGCCTTCTTAAGTAGGTTATCTAACCTCTACGTCTTCGGCTTAGTCCTCTATGCCTCTTTCGCCTTGCCTCTAGGAGGAACTATAGGACCGAATTAGGTATCCTGCATTTCTATATCCTAGGAATTCGGAACCGCTAGAGTCTATAATCTTCCCTATATCTAAGACAAAGCCGCTCCTTAAGATAAGCTTAGTTTACCTCTATAATAATATTCTATTATCTCTAGCAGTGCTTGCTTTCTATAAGAGTTGCTCGTTCCCGTTTTAGTAGCTTGCTTCTACTTCTCTATATTCGCCTTTATAGCTTTTATTAGAGACGTAGTCGGGCGAAAGGGATTCTAGATAGCTTTCTAAAAGGACTATATAGCTGCATAGGTAGCGTTATAATCCTCTTTATCCTCTTCTTCTCCTAGAATAAAGAGAGATCCTATAGGCTCGCATTCCTCTATATACTCTATAGTCCTAAACCTAGCTATACTAGCGTTAATTAAGACGGGACGTTTACGCCGGTTAGATTCCTACGAGGCTCGTAGAGTATTAAAGCTAATATATTTGCTAACGTTAATTAGACCGATAGCTTATTTAAGAGCTAGGAGAACAACCTTTAATTAAGGAGACTTCTTATTCTAGCTATATTCGAGAAGTCTTATTTCTTTGCTAGCTCGGCTAGAATATATTCGGCGAGTCTTGTCCTTATAGAGAAAGTCTTAATCTAGGAGCTAATTAAAGTAGGGATAGTCTCTACTATAGTAGCCTTCTAAACTATACTCCTAGTAGGCTATACCTATCTTAATTTCTAAGATAGTATAGGCTATAACTATAGCTTAGATCTCTAGTGCTTCCTCGTCCCTTTAGCTACTACGTAGGGGTCTATACGCAGGTTCCTAGTTCTTTAAAAGAGTAAGGGCAAGGGCAGCTAACTATTTAGTTAGCTTCTTAACGTTAGGGCTTACTCTAGATATAGCGCTTATCGCTACGGAGACTAGATTTAGGCGAGAGGTAGTATTCCTTATTGCTTTAACTAGCTTTTCCGCTAGAATAGAACGATTATGCTTATATAAGGCTTTATCGGTTTTATCCTTTCGTAACTTAGCTTTTATAGCTAAAATTACTCTCGCAAAGTTACGAAATATATAGGGATAATCTATATCTAGGTTCGCTTTATTCTAAATCTTCTTTCGCATAGGCTTAGATAGAGGCTTTAAAAACATCTAGATACGGCTAAAGTTGTTTAGATCTTCTAGAGGAATTATAGTAGAAGAGATCTCGAAATTCCGAATATACTTAGAAATCTCCTCTAGCTTATTAAGCTTCTATAGGGATAGCTAGGAAAGGTACGACCGATCTCCGAGTATGCGCTAGCTATTAAACTCGCGATACTCTTTAAGAAGGCTGCTTTTAAATAGCCTATAGTTACGACTTTCGTACCCTTCGAGCTTCTTAACTATAGGACGCTAATATCGATAAATATAGCTAACTAGCTTCTTAACTTTAGTAGCTTTATTGCCCTAGTCGCCTCTATAAGTTCGGTATAGGTCTTTAAAATGCTTAACAAACTTAGTAATATCTAACCCTTTAAAGTATCCTATCTCCTTAGAACTAGGCAAAGGCATAGGAGGTCGACTTATAGAAATTAAAGCTTAAAGCTGCTCGACGCTTAAGCTAATAGTAGTATTAATAGGGAGTTATAGTCCTATAGCTCCTCGTCGATAAGAATAAGTATTACCTATTCCTATCGTTCCGTTAGGATAAGCTAAAAGGTTAGCAGAGCCTAGAGAGCTCCTGCCTAGTTGTTTAACTTCTCTATTAGGTCCGACAAACTAGGTAGGTTAGTAACGGAACTCTTAATTGCGATCCTCTATACTAATATTATCCGAGATACTACTAAAGTTAATAGCAGTGTCTAGGTTATTAGTGCTAGTAAAGGAATCGTTATTTTAGTCGTTTAGCATATTTTTAGCCGAAGGTCGGTAATAACGAACTAAACTAGCTAGTTTAGTTAGCGTTAGGTAAAGTTAGTAGTAATAGTAGTACTAGTTTATTATATAACGAAAGGAATATTCTCGCTAGATTAAAAACAAAACAAGAAATAGAAACTCTAGATCTAGATATAATAAAAAAGAAATTCGTAACTTCGTAAATTGCGAGTAAGGATAGCTAGTAATACCTAGTAGTTACCTATAAACTTTCCTAGGGGTCGGTTTCTTAGTCTATCTAGCTCGTAATACTCCCGACCTATATCGTTTTAAACGTCCGGCCTATCGTTAATCTCTTAGTACTATATGTTTCTAGAGCCTTTTAGAAATCTTCGATAGGGAAGTATAGGAGCTGTTCTAAGCCTATACTAAATATAGGAAGAGTTATTAAACCCTTCTAAAAATAGGGTAACCGAAGTTACGAAACGTAGCCTTATAGCGAAACCGGGGAGTGCAAGTAGTAATACGATCCTATATCCTTTCCCTAGCTTACTAAACTCCGTATAGCTCGTAATATCGTATTTCTCGGGCTATCCTAGCTATAACGACCCCTCTATATAGGTATAGTAACCCTAAGCGAATCCTCGGAAAGCTATAGATAAGCTAAATTATTAACCTTCTATAACTAATCGCCGGCGTCTTAAAACACCGTCGATTCTAAGTCGTAATAAGACTAAGGGTTTATAACTTTCTTAGGGTTAAAGGCTGTCCCTATATAGAAGGTAGCCTTAATACTCTTAAGTCCTTCCGAGTTGTCTAGTTCCGCCTAGGCTTATATATAATAAAGTGCGTTCTAGCGGCTTATTATAATTAATCGCTAGCTTCTTATATCGTAGTTCGTGCTATTAGACTATAAGTAACTTCTTCCTTTTTTTCGTGTTTCCGGTAGTTCTTATTCGTAGAAGATGTTATATAGCCCTACCTTCGGCTCTATTTTAATGCGTAAATCCTATACTACTCTAACTAGCTTATAGCTAACTAGGCGTGCATATTTATATCGCTAAGGCCTAATAGCCCTAGAATTAGGTATATAGTAGTCGCACGTAGTATAATAACGCGCAGTTCTCGTCTCTCGTCTCTAGGTAGCTAGGCTTAGGAATCCTCGTAAGCACTATAGTTTAGATCGAGTAATAGCTACGCTCGCAGTTACGCTTCTACGTTTAGCTTATAAACTCTCGTATTAGCTATATCGTCTCTCGTATTAGCTAGTAGGGCAGGTACGTATAGGACGTATAATAATACTAGAACTATAAATAAGAAACGTAGGGTAGATAATTAATTAATGCCTATAGAGGAGAGCCTAAGCTCGCGCTTTTATAGGCACCCGAGCTGCTAAGGATATACGGTTTCCGCCTATTACTACTCTCTAAGCTAGCGAAAGGCATTAAAAGAGCTACTCTAGTACCGTAGGTCTTAGATATATCGAAGAGAGAGATAAGCGGACTAGTATTATAGTAGCGTATATAGGCTAGTAAGTCGGCTAGATCCTTTAGCTAGGTAGTAGTAATAGGGTAGGTTATTAACTAGCCTATAGCATACTTCGTTAAGTGCTTAACGTAGAGTTTCTATAAATAGCTTTTATAGCCTATTGCCTAAAAACGGCCTAGCGTAACTCCTATATCTCTAGCTATAGAGTCGGCGTTAGCTACGATAGCTAGCTAGGCTACTTCCGTCTTATAGGCCGTATCTAGATCGAGGAGGTACTTCTAGGCGGCGGAGTTAGCTATTTAGTATGCGGCTATAGTAGTTTATATAGCGGATATATATAACTCTCGCATATAGGCCTATATTTAAAGCTAGACTTGCGCTAGAGTAGTTAGAGTTATAAAGGATAAGGAAACGAAGTCCTTTATAGGTATATCGTAGCGGTCGAAATCTAGCGCCTTCTAGTAACGGGCGGCTATCTACTTGCCTACTTTAGTATAGGTATCCTTCTCGAACTACTAAGTCTCTAGGAGGTTCTTATAGTCTTTACTAGTTAGCGTACGGACTATATAGCGGCTATTCTAGTCGAATATAGCGTCGCCGATTTTCGTCTACTACTCCGTACCGGGCTCTTAGTACTTTAGGATAGCTTAATACTCGTCTAGGTTATACTAGTAGTAAGCTAGTACTATAGCGCGGGCTAGGTAAAGGTTAGCCTAGACCGCCTTACGTAACTAGCTAAAGTAAATTTCCTATATCCCTATCCGGTATTTCTTTATACGTATTAGAATAATAGCAACTACCGCGGCTATATTAGCGTAAGCGATACTAGCTAGTAGGGGGCCTATATAGCTAAGAATATCTATTATGCCCTATACCGCGGACTAAAGCTTAGCTTCTTTTAGCTCTAGGTAGAGGAGATCGGCCTTATCGTACTTAGTTATTAGCTAGGTCTATATAGCGTATTACCTAGTAATATTATCCTCTTTAGCTTAGAGGTAGAGGTCGTTAGTAGCTATATTAGGTAAGGTAGCGTAAGAAGAGTTTGCGCGGGCTAATATTACTTAGTAAGAGAGGTTTACGCAATAGTATAATTAGGGTTAGTATTATTAGCGCGCGCGAGCGGCGCAAGTATATATAGGCTAGTATTACTTAGTAGGAGGGGTTCGCGCGATAGTATAATTAAAGTCGATATTATTAGCGCGCGCGAGCGGCGCGAGTGCGTTAAAGAGGGCGGCGATAGAGCGCCTTACGGCGGCGCTTAGGTAGGTAGCTACTCTCCTAGTACTATAGTTAATAATATAAGGCGTAATAAAGATAGAAGCTTAATAAAGCGTAATATTAATATTGCGTTAGTAATAGCGCGCGATATTATAGTAGTATTAAAAATAGAAGTTTCGAAGGTTAGAAAGAAGAGGGTAGTTATAAGCAAATAGCTAAGATTGCAATTAACTAAGATTGCAGTTAACTAAGATTCTAGTTAACTAAGACTCTAGTTAACTAAGATTATAGTTAACTAAGATTCTAGTTAACTAAGACTTTAGTTAACTAAGATTGCAGTTAACTAAGAGAGTTCGTATGCTATAGCGTCCTAACGGTTAGATAAGGAATAATATATTATAAGGTTGCCGATATAAATATAGGCCGGGTAGTTAGCGATAATACCTAGCTACCTACCTATCGCAAGTAGTCCTAGCGCCTCCCTTACTCCTAGGTAAGCTAGCACGCTAGCCTAAAGATAGTCGGTTCTAGCTCTATTATAGTAACTCTAGCCGAGCTTAAGTGCGCTTATAGCGCCGTAGACGGTTCTCTTCTAGATAAGTGCGATCGTAGTCCCGTAATAAGTCCGTAGCGTCGTAAAGGTCGTCCGCATTATACTATACGTTATAGCCGTAGCCGTATCTAGCCTATTTTACTAAGTACTAACGGCGGCTACGAACTATACGTCGTCCTAGTAGCCTTTCGATCTTATAGTATAGGGCGCTATTATTATCCTAGCCTTTAATTAGGCTAGGTTCTAGAGGATCCTACTTATATAGATCGTTACCGGCTAGGTATAGCTCGAGCTAGGTTACTAATACTACTAGGTAAATGCGCTATACTAGCGGAACAATTAATTAGTATACTAATCGACCTACCGCCCTATCTACCTTAAATAGCCTAACTTACTAGTAGGAGAACTTACGGTTTACTACCTCTAGTTAGCAGTATCCTCGGTATAGCTATAATAGTACGCGTTAGCTAGGCCTAAAAATAATTAGCCTATAGATAGCGTCGTAACGCTCCTTTATAGCGGCCGCGGCCTAAGCTATAGAATCGGCGGCCTTATCGTAGGCTTCCTATCGTAGGGCTATATAATCGAGGGCAGGGAGTTTAGCTAGGGGTAGGAGCGTATCGAGGTTATTTTTAAAACCTTAGATTAGGATATTAGCTATCTCCCTTATAGAAGCGTTATAGCTATTATTTAGCTCGGCCTAGATATAGGGTAGAGCTTCTACCTAAGGCGTATCCGGAAAGGATATAATAAAGAAACGCAAGGCTATTTCTACTATCTAATTAGTTCTTTCGCTTTAGCTATCGGCCTAAGAGTAGTACGCTATCGTAGCTAGAAACCGCGTACCTAGCTTATAGAAAGCGGCCTATATAAACTCGGATATCTAGATCGGATTACGGTCCCTAATTATAATAGATAGTAAGGAACGTTTATTAGCTACGTAGCTATATATCTAAGCGGCCCTATACTCGGCTATAGTCTACGTAAACTTAGCCTTTATAAGAATTACTCTCTTTATAAATTTGTAGGTTTTAGTAAGGAAACTATTAATCCCTTCCCTATCGGCAGGTAGGCTAAATACCTAGTCGGCCGTTATAGTATAGTCGAGTATAGCTACCGCCCGAATTAGCTATAACTCGCTATATAGCCTATATCGGTATATCTAATTAAGGAGATAAGCCGGGCAGTGCTTAATATACTAACGCAGTTCCTTAGCTAAGTAGCGGATATAGAAGGAGGCGTATATATAGGCGTAAGAACGATAGAAACTAGAGTAGTAGTAATTGTTATAAGCTATCTTAAAGATCTCTATATAGAGCGGCTACGGGATATAGAGTCGTTCTTAGCCGTCTATATCGTCCTTAAAGTAAATTAAATTATTATAAAGGAAGAATTAAAGTCCTAATAGAGCAGCCTTCTACTCCCTCTTATTAGAATCCGCCTACGGCGGACTAGCCTCGTTATCTTCTTAGCTATTAGCCGGCGGCACTTCAATTATTTCTACTCTACGGCGTTTAGCCTACTATAGTTACTCTAGTCTATAGGCCTATTAGGGATCCGTTATATAGCCCTATCTAAGATCGGCCTTAAACTTATTAGATATCTCTACTAGTATAAAGTAGAAAATTAAGGCTTTAGGCGACGTAAAAGGGCGGCTAGTCCTCTCGTCGAGCATCGTAGCGTAGAAGTAATAGGCATCTTTATAGCGCTCTGCCGTAAGGTATATAGAATTGTCGAGGACTTAGATAGTATCTCGTACTAGGTCGGGATTATCGTAGGCTAGTAGATCTAAGTTATTGCTAGATGCCTTAAGAGCTATTAAGTTAGAGATAAAACGGCTAAGAGCATTAGGGATAGTATATAACCGTCCCGGGCGGTAGACTATACGCAATCTATAGAACTAGAATAAATACTATTCTACCTAGACTAATCTAAGGTTAAGCTTATTAAAAGAAGTAGTTATTATTAGGGAACTAGCCGTAGCTATTCCTAAGGCTATAGTATAATCCGTAAAGATATAGATAGGTTAGCGGCATGCCTAAAGAATATGCCTAGCCTTACGCGCTATTTAAAGTAGGCTAGAAACTTCTAATTCCGTAGCCGGGTACTAAGATTTAATATTAGATAAAGCCTTACTTAGGAATAGTACTAGCTATATAGCCGTAGCCGTAAATCGTAGGAGCTTAATAGAATTAGGTATAGGATTGTTTACTACTATATATATTACCGCTACGTAGCCGTATTAGCTAGAATCGAGGTCGATATAGAGTAGCTAATCGAAGTTAGTATAGTATAGGAAAGTAGCCTAGCGATAAATCTCTTAGAGTAAGTTATAGAAGCGGCGGATATCTATAAGATTCTTATCCTCGTTCTACGCTAGAGTCTTAGCTATATAGCGCCTCTGCGGGTTGCCCTTATTTGCTAGCGCTAGGCATAGAAGATATTTCTTATAGGCTTTAAACGGGGCTACTAGCTAGGAGAAATATAGTATATAGTGCCTCTACTAACCCGTAATCCCTACGTAGAACTCTAAGTCCTTTAGTATCTAGGGGAATAGCAAGTCTAGAATAGCTTTAACCTTCTCTTTATACGTTATATATCCTAGCCTACTAATACGTTAGCTAAGTAGCCTAGTTAATAGAAAGCTAATAAACGTCTTAGCCGGCAATATACTAATATTTACCTCGTTTAGGGCATAAAAGACCCTATCTAGGTCGAGAATATAGTTATTAAAAGTCTTAAAGAAAATAATAATATCGTTAATATAGGCGCGCGAGTAGTAGTTAAACTTTTTTAGGATTCTATTAAGCTATCTCTAAACGTATTATACGCTATTAGCAAAGCTTATAATAGCTATACCTAATTGTTCCTAGCCCCTATAGCTATTAACGGAAAACTTATAATAGTCGGCATTAGCTACCTACTACTAGTAAAAGAAGGAAATAGCATCTATAGTCGTAATAAATCGGCTACCCTTTAGAGCCGCGACGATATCCTCCTACCTAGGTAGTAGGTATAAGTCCTTAACGACTAGCTTATTAAGGCTATAAATATTTACTACTACGCGGCCCTTATAAACCGCCTAGCTATCGACCTCCGTAGTTCTCTAAACTATAAATACTAGAAAGCTAAAGGGTATAAGCTAGGTTATATAGGACATCTTGCCCTAGTTATAGAGAGCGTTAAAGGCCTTATTTATAACTATATAGTCGGGACTAGATAGCAAGTAAGTAATTGTAGGCATACGATACGCCTTGCTTCTAGATAGTAAAGTAACTAGTATATACTTAGATTCCGGAACCTTAACGGTAGTTTCCTTATCCTTAAACAAGCGGGCGTGCTTATTTAAAAGCCCCTTATATCTCTATCGCTAGTTAACTATACTATAGAGAGTAGTACCGGTAGATAGTTTCTGCTCTATAGTATTGTCTAGAAGCTCTAGTTATAGTAAGGATACTAGAGTTAAGGTAGTAGACTTATAAGCCGTAAGGCCCCGCCTATAAAAATCTAATAGACTAGGTAAGCCGGTTTAATATAGGCCCGAGTCCGGGAGAGCGGCTAACTTATACTAGCTAGGATTTACGTAGTAGGCGCCTTAGTAAGTAATCTTAGAAACCGTGCCTAAACGCGTATAAGCGGGGATAGTAGCCTCGAAATTAGTATCGTTATAGACAAAAAGAAAGTCTACGGCCGAATTAATAACGGCTAAGTATACCGAAATTTAGCGCTAGAGGCCGCCTAAGCGTTTAGGTTATAGTAAGAACTAGAAATCTCTACTAGCTAGAATAGCCTTACGGGCCTATATTGCTACCCTAGCTGCTATTCTTACTAGAATAACCGCCGGTTTATTCTAGGTAGTAAGTATAATAGGAAAGGTTAGCTAGTTATAGCGCTTAACTAAAAGCGGAGCTATAGCATTCTAGGCGAATCCGAAACTTAGTAGCCTACGTAGGGGGTTAATCTTAATAGCCTATAGGCTAATAACGTCTATAGCTACTAGCATTTTAGATTGCAAAGAGGGCATAATATAAACCTTATACTATATATAGACTAAGACACGTCTACCGTCGATAAGGGCTAGGACCTAGAAGTCTAACTCTACGTACTCTAAAGTAGACGTAATAGCAGAGAGTCCGCTAATATTAATTAGATATACTAGCTAGTAGCGCAGAAGATCCGGTACGTTCTAGGATAGGAAATCCTTATCGATTATTATTAGCGTAGTACTAGTATCTAGGCATATAGCGTAGTCCGGGCTATTCTTACTTAATTATAGACAAAGGCGTAGGTAGTAAGCAGTCCGAAAAGCGAAGCTAGCCTTTAGCTTAAACTCGGCCGTAGATTTAATTACCTCCCCTATTTCCGTCGCTAAGCTAAGTTTATACTAGCGGCGGTAAGCCTTTAACGCAGCTAAGGTAGGAAATACTATACGGCATATTAGGCAGCGATAGTACTAGGTTAAAGGCCTAGTTATAAACGGCGGCTATAGAATAATAGGTCCCTAGTACGTATTATATAAACTACCGAAGTTAGAAGCGCGTTCTAGTAGTAATTCTTATCGGAATTAGCGTAATCTACGATATTATTAAAATAGTTGCCTATATAGACTACGCTATTATTATAGCCTCCTATAGAGCGGCTATAGCTATAGCTGCAATTGCGGTTGTTTTTAGTACGTAAGAAAGGAGAATAGCAGCGGCTATAGCTACGCAACTAGTAATTCTTAACGAAGTAGTTCTACGGACGGCGCCCTTACTTACGGCCGCGCTTACGCCGTAGCTTAGTATAGTCCCTCGAGTAGTAGCCTATCTCGCTATAATTATAGTAGTTGCGGAACGTGCCCGGCTTAGTTTTAACTCTAGAGTTAGTACCGGTCTCTTACTTAATATAGTTGCTTCCGTAGTCTAGCTAACGCCGAAATCGATTATTATCGTTTAAGTAGTTATAGTCGTATCGTAGTTACTATAGATATCTATTAGGTTGCTATTCTTAGCCGCAGCTATAATCTCGTCGATTTCTAGTATCTAAGTTACGGCCGCTATAGTAGTCTATATCTCGATTACGGCCGGTATTTATTAGATTTAACCGCGGCTTCTATTATAGTTATTACGGATACTTACCTTTAGGCCTACTCTATAGTATCTACCTTTAGCTAAAAAGCTAGGTCCTTATCTAGCTAGTAAACTCGTCTACCGTCGTATTCTTAGTTAGGTGCAGAATGCCGAGTCTAAGGTCGTAATAGAGTCTTATTTATGCTAAAGTTAGCTAAGCGTATCTATCCGTTATACGAGCCTCCCTATTCTAATAAATAAAATTTAAGATATACTCGGCCGGCGGACGATTATTACGCACGTTACGCTAGTCGTAGCCCTTCTATACTAACCTAGCTATAGCTTCGGAAGGCGGCAGTTAGAACTTATTACGTAGGGCTATAGCCTAGCGATCGATTCTATAGCTACCCCTTAGGCTTATATAATTATTCTTATTAAGTTTACCTATTAGCTAGTTTATAGCGGCACCCTTTATATACTTAGTTATATACGTGCGGGTAATCTAGCTACTATTAATTATAGCGTAGTCCTTAGCTATATCTAAGAAAAGATTAACTAAGTAGTAGTAAGTCTTACCTCTATAGTCGATAATATTACCTTCTAGAAAATTGGCCTTAGTAGCATTAGGGTAAAAGTAGCTAATCTCCTCGGCCTTAAAGACGCCCTTTCTTAAAGAGGTCCGCCTTAGAGAGCGGAATAGGCGCTAATTACTATTAGCGTATAGATTACCTAAGGATAATAGAGCTAGGGAGCTATATAGACTATTATAGTAGCGCTACTAGCCGCGCTTATTATAGTTACGGCTCTAGCGACTATTACGCCTTAGCTATAAGAAATTGCTACTATTATCTAGAGGTAGTAGACTACTATTCGGCCGGTAGTAGCGTTATAGGTAAGTACTATTAGTACGTCGCGGTCTTAGGCCGGCTCTCTCTAGGCGGTCTTTACGGCCGCGTTCTAGGCAGTTATAGGCATTATTCGCGTTAAGTTTAATAATTACCGGACGGGGCGCTAGAATTAGTACTAGGCTAAGTGCTACGGCATTAGCCTAAGGCCGCTACTCTAAGGCTACTAGACGAGCTAAGATACCGTTCTCTAATTAAGTTATACGGTTATTTTATTAGTCCCGTAATTAGTTAATACGGTCGAGCTAGATAGCTGCCTATTTAGCTAGAATGCTATAGATTTATCTAATAAGATTATTAGGCTCTACCGGCTAAGCTAGCTATATAAAACGCTATACTAGCGGGACTTATAAAGCGGGAGGCGCTTACTAGGTAGCTAGTACTCGCTCTTATTAAGCTAGCTCTTCTTGTCTAGCTTATCCTCGCTAGTAGGTATAAGAGCTACTAAAAGGCAGAATCGGAAAAGCTCCTAGTATATATATATAGAAACCGTCTAGCCGCTCGTCGTTAGACGCTATATCTATATAAGCTAGTAGTAGCAGCTAGCGCTAGTGCCCTAGATATAGAGGGATAGAATCCGCGTCCTCTATAAGTTATTGCTACGGAATTAGGCTTATAGATTATACCCTATTTGCACGCTAGTTATTACGGCGCTAGGCCGGCGTCTAATTCTCTATAACCGGGTGTTTAGGAGCCTAGTCCCTAAGGCTCCGGCCTTCTAAACTCTCTATCTAGGCATAAGGCTTAAGGCTAGAAGGCTCTAATTATATAGGGTTTTTAGGCGATGCTAGCGGTAACTGCTATATACTCTTATTTGCGAACGTAGAGAGCGGGCGACGCAAGCTATCTAGCTACTAAAATAGCCGTAGAGAAGGAATTCTCGGTCTACTTAGAGATAAAGTCTATAGCCTACGCTATTGTCGTAGACGTTAAGTAGCTATCTAATAGCGGATTGCGTTTAGGGAACGAATTAGTTAGTATCTAGTTACTACTAGCTGCTATAGCCCTTCTTATATAGCCTAATCCTATACCTACTACTCCTATACTAAGTAGCCTTATACTTATAGCTCTTATACTAGCTACTCTTATACTAGCTAGCTAAACTCGAGTAGGCTCTCGATTTCTAGCCGCAAATATAGGACTTGCTTAGTAGCGTAAGTAACGGCTAAAGGATTAATTACCTACTCTTACGGGTACCCTAAGTATACTATGCCTCGGCTAGCCTAGCTAGGTAGAGAGTATTCTTATAGATAAGCGTAGTGCTAAATTAGAAATTATACTAAAGGCTAAAGGTAAGGGCAAGAACGCTTAATTCTCGTTAATAGTCCGTTATTATTAAAAAAGACGGAGAAGGAGTATGCGAGTATAAGAGTAAAGGTATTAACCTTAGAAAGTTTAGAAGCTAGCTTAAGCTATACTTTAAGCGTACTATATATTAGTAGCTAGTTTCGGTATTATTATTATTAGTTCCGCTATTATTATTATTAGTTCTAGTATTATTATTATTAGTTCTAGTATTATTATTATTATAATTAGAGGGGTGTCGGAGGTAGTAAGTAGTCGCAGAAAAAAGTAAAAGCGCTACGAAATTGCACCTCTTTTATAAGGAAGTTACTAGAAAAAGTAAAAGCGCTACTAAATTATACCTTTCTTAGAAGGGAAAGAAAACACTATAGTTCCTATAGTTATAGTAGATAGTAGTAAGCACCTTCCCTAGCCTATAGGAGGTATAAATAATAGCCGGAAATAGGTAGAAGTAGTAGTAGTAGCTAGTCCGTAGGACGCGGCTAGCAAGGTAGTAGCTAGCGGCCTAATTTTTGTCTTTAGGTTTGTCCTCGTACGCTACTCTATACTATCTTAGAATAAAGTTCTTAAGTTAGCTAGCCGGCGGCTAGTCTTTAGCTAGTAGTTATCGTATCGCGTCGTATAGTACGCTTAAGGCGCGTTTATATCGTAGTCGCTTCGTAGGCGAGCCGTTCTTTAGAAGCTATAGTTCTATAGAATAGGCCGAATCGTAGTCTATTTCCGAGCTACTAGATTATTAAGGTATAGCCGGAGAGACAAAGTAGTAGCGGATATATATCTCTTTATTCTCTATCTCTATACTAAAGTACTATAGTTAGTAGACGGGCCGTAGCCCGTCCCGTAGCTAGCTATCCCTCTCGGGCCCGTAATGCTCTAGCTATCCTTCTATCCTATAGCCCGTCCTATAGCTAGCTATTCCTCTTAAGCCCGTAATGCCCTAGCTATCCTTCTATCCTATAATATCTACCCTACGTTTCTTATTTATAGTTCTAGTATTATTATACGTTCTATGCGTACCCGCCTTACTAGCTAATATAAGAGACGATATAGCTAATACGAGGGTTCGCGAGCTAAACGTAGAAGCGTAACTATAAGCGTAGCCGTTAATTAATCTAAACTATAGTACTTACGAGGATTCCTAAGCCTAGCTACCTAGCGACGAGAGACGAGAACTGCGCGTTATTATACTACGTACGACTACTATATACCTAATTCTAGGGCTATTAGGCCTTAGCGATATAGATATATACGCCTAGTTAGCTATAAGCTAGTTAGAGTAGTATAGGATTTACGTATTACTAGTACTATTATATACTAGTAGAGAAGGCTAAAGACTAGTAGCTCTTAAGTACGTAAATAAGTATATACTAAGTAATAAGTATATAAACGCTACGTAGAGTATTAAGATATATCCTATTATTATATAGTAAAATTCTTATATTTTAATTAGTTTAGTATATATAGAAGTATAGTTTAAGTAGGTCTATAATAGAGTTAACCTAGTAGCGTAGGCGTTATAAAGCGTTTATTTATCTAGTTTAAGGTCTCTAAGGTAAAGGCTTAATAGAACTTCTTTAAGCTACTACTTATTAGAGTTACTAGTAGTAGTAGGTATAAGAAGTAGTAGGTAACTATAGTAGGTACTATCTAAGTCTAGCTATAGAGTATCTATACTATGTATATAGTATCTATATACCTACTATCTATAATACTACCTTATTATAGTTCTATCTCGCCTATAAAGTCCTATTATATACCTCTACGCGGCCGTAGGTAGAAATAGGTACTTTAAGAGTATACTAGTAAAGTATAAGGGTAAGAATAAGATAAATAAAATAACTCTCCTCTACGTTATAGCTAACGAATAACTATAAAAACCTAAGAATTTAAAGATAGAACCTAATAACCTAAACCTAATAAATAGAGAAAGAGAGAAAGAAGACGAGATAAATAGAGATAGGTAGGAAGGTAGAGAGATAAGAGATAGCTACTCGGGTAAGAGAAAAACTATTTAAACTACTAAAAAAGGCCGTAGAAAGAAGAGATAAAGGTAGACTCTCCCTAGCTAGAAACTATATTATCTAGAGAGCTCGAGGGCTCTCTAGAAATAAGACGGATAGGTAGGAAGGCCCTCTATACCTCTATTAATACTAAAACTACCTATTTTTACTAGTAATAGGCGGAAACCGCATATCCTTAGCAGCTCGGGTGCCTATAAAAGCGCGAGCTTAGGCTCTCCTCTATAGGAATTAATTATCTACCCTACGTTTCTTATTTATAGTTCTAGTATTATTATACGTTCTATGCGTACCCGCCTTGCTAGCTAATACGAGAGACGATATAGCTAATACGAGGGTTCGCGAGCTAAACGTAGGAGCGTAACTACGAGCGTAGCCGTTAATCGATCTAAACTCTAGTGCTTACGAGGATTCCTAAGCCTAGCTACCTAGCGACGAGAGACGAGAACTACGCGTTATTACGCTACGTGCGACTGCTATATACCTAATTCTAGGGCTGTTAGGCCTTAGCGATATAGATATGCACGCCTAGTTAGCTATAAGCTAGTTAAAGTAGTATAGGATTTACGCATTACTAGTATAATAGATATCTCTATTTTAATATTTATAGGCTTAGCGCTAGATACTAAGTAAGTACTAAGGTATATAAGCTTAGTATAAAGCTAGAATTCTAGAATTCTAGGGAAACTAACTAGAATACTCTAATAAATATACCTAGGAACTCTCCCTTTCCTTTCTCTCTCTACTTAAATAAGTCTCTCTTAGATATTAGCCTATAATATATATCGTAGCGCAAATAAGATACTCCTAGATAGAATACGACTAGTAGCTACTTATAGCTTCTATTCTATATAGTCTTCGACTTCTAAAGGACGTAAATAGAATAAATAAATAAATAACAGTTCTATCTCGTTATAATTCTATTTAATCGTAATGCTACTTTATTATAATTTTACTTTATTATAATTCTACCTTATTATAATTCTACCTCGTTATAATTCTGCCTTATTAGGATTCTATCTTTTTATAATTCTACCTCGTTATAATTCTATATTATCGTCGTAATTCTCGTTAGAATTCTATATTATTACTATAATTCTATATTAATATTATAAGTCTATCTTCTCTAGATCTAAGCTAGTTAAGCTTTTAAGTAAAATATTAGTTAGAGATTAAATAGGAATAATTTTAGAGCTTAAATAGAAGCTAAAGTTTATAAGATTCTAACTAATTATTTAGTAGAATCTTCGTTAAAATTGAATAGAATTTCAGTTAGTATTTTTAGTAATATAGAACTAATATAGCGATCTAGAATCGCGACGATAGTATGAAATTGCGACCGAGGTGGAAGCGCGGCGAGGTAGAAGCGCGACGCGGTAGAACCGCGACGAGGACCGCGACGAGGTAGGTAGCATTATAACGAGGTAGAATTATAACGAGGTAGAATTATAACGAGGTAGAATCGCGATAAGGTAGAATTATAACGACGATAGAGAATCGCGACGACGACGTAGAATCGCAATAATAACGTAGAATTATAAGGATAATATAGAATCGCAACGAGGTAGATCGCGACGACGAGGAAGAATCGCGGAATCGCGATAAGAGAGAATAGCAGCGATAGCTACGGTATACTATAGAATCTATTTCTGCATTCTATACCTAGCGCTATACAGAAATCTATTTTAGGGTTTTCGCACTTTTAGCATTAAAAATCCGCTATAGACGCCTAATTTTCGCTAGAGAACCTAAGAAGCTAGTGCAGCCTCGCCGTCTTACTATTACGATATAGGACTCTTCCGACGTAGACTAGTCTACGCTATTACTAATAGGCGGAAACTGCATATCCTTAGCAGCTCGGTTGCCTATAAAAGCGCGAGCTTAGGCTCTCCTCTATAGCATTAATTAATTATCTACCCTATGTTTCTTATTTATAGTTCTAGTATTATTATACGTTCTATGCGTACCCGCCCTACTAGCTATTACGAGAGACGATATAGCTAATACGAGAGTTCGTAAGCTAAACGTAGAAGCGCAACTGCGAGCGTAGCCGTTACTCGATCTAAACTGCAGTGCTTACGAGGATTTCTAAGCCTAGCTACCTAGGACGAGAGGCAAGAACTGCGCGTTATTACGCTACGTACGACTGCTATATACCTAATTCTAGGGCTATTAGGCCTTAGCAATATAGATATGCACGCCTAGTTAGCTATAAGCTAGTTAGAGTAGTATAGGATTTACGCATTAAAATAGAGCCGAAGGTAGAGCTATATAATATCTTCTACGGATAAGAACTACCGGAAATACGAAAAGAAGGAAGAAGTTACTTATAGTCTAATAGCATAAACTACGATACGAGAAGCAAGCGATTAATTACGATAAGCCGCTAGAACGCACTTTATTATATATAAGCCTAGGCGGAACTAGAAAACTCGGAAGGACTTAAGAGCATTAAGGCTACCTTCTATATAGGGATAGTCTTTAACTCTAAGAAAGTTATAAACCCTTAGTCCTATTACGACTTAGAATTAACGGTGTTTTAAGACGCCGACGATTAGTTATAGAAGGCTAACGGTATAGCTTATCTATAGCTTTCCGAGGATTTACTTAGGGTTACTATGCCTATATAGAGGGGTCGTTATAGCTAGGATAGCCTAAGGAATACGATATTACGAGCTATACGGAGTTTAGCGAGCTAGGGAAAGGATATAGAATCGTATTACTACTCGCACTTCCCGGTTTTGCCGCAAGGCTACGTTTCGCAACTTCGGTTACTCTATTTTCGGAAGAATTAATAACTCTTCTTATATTTAGTATAGGCTTAAAACGGCCCCTATACTTCCCTATCGGAGATTGCTAAAAGGCTCTAGGAAAACATAGTATAGAGGGATTACCGATAGGCCGGATATTTATAATAATATAGGTCGGAAGTATTACGAGCCGAATAGACTAAGAAACCGACCTCTAGGAAAGTATTACGGGTAACTACTAGGTATTACTAGCTACCCCTAGTTTCGGGAGAGTTTAATTAGCTCTTCCTATATTTAGTATAGGCTTAGAACGGCCCCTATACTTCCCTATCGGAGATTGCTAAAAGGCTCTAAGAAAACATAGTACGGAGGGATTACCGATAGGCCGGACGTTTATAATAATACGGGTTAAGAGTATTACGAGCCGGATAGACTAAGAAACCGACCCCTAGGAAAGTTTATAGGTAACTACTAGGTATTACTAGCTACCCTTACTCGCAATTTACGAGATTACGAGTTTCCTTTTGCTATATCTAGATCTAAAGTTTTTGTTTTTAATTTAGCGAGAACATTCCTTTTATTACGCAATAAACTAGTACTACTATTGCTACTAACTTTACCTAACGCTAACTAAACTAGCTAGTTTAGTTTGTTATTACCGACCTTCGGCTAAAACTATGCCGAACGATCCGACTAACGATTCCTCTACTAGCACTAATAACCCGGATACTACTATTAACTCTAGCAGTATCTTAGATAATATTAGTGCAGAGGATCGCAATTAAGAGTTCCGTTACTAACCTGCCTAGTTTGTCGGACCTAATAGAGGAGTTAAACGACCGGTTAGGAGCTCTCTAGGCTCTACTAACCTTTTAGCTCGTCCTAACGGAACGATAGGGATAGGTAATACTTATTCTCGTCGACGAGGAGCTATAGGACTATAACTCCCTATTAACACTACTATTAGCTTAAGCGTCGAGCAGTTTTAAGCCTTAATTTCTATAAGCTAACCTTCTATGCCTTTGCCTAGTTTTAAGGAGATAGGATACTTCGAAGGGTTAGACGTTACTAAGTTTATTAAGCGTTTTAAAGACCTATACCGGACTTATAGAGGCGACTAGGGCGATAAAGCTACTAAAGTCGAGAAGCTAGTTAGCTACGTTTATTAATATTAGCGTCCTATAGTTAAGAAGCTCGAAGGGTACGAAAGTCGTAACTATAGACTATTTAAAAGCAGCCTTCTTAAAGAGTATCGCGAGTTTAATAGTTAGCGCATACTCGGAGATTAGTCGTACCTTTCCTAGCTATCTCTATAGAAGCTAGATAAGCCTAAGGAGATTTCTAAGTATATTTAGAACTTCGAGATCTCTTCTACTATAATTCCTCTAGAAGATCTAGATAACTTTAGCCGTACCTAGATGTTTTTAAAGCCTCTATCTAAGCCTATATAGAAAAAGATTTAGAATAAAGCGAACCTAAATATAGATTGCCCCTATACGTTTCGTAACTTTACGCAAGTAATTTTAGCTATAAAAGCTAAGTTACAAAAGGATAAAACTAATAAAGCCTTATATAAGGATAATCGTTCTATTCTAGCAGAAAAGCTAGTTAAAGCGATAAGGAATACTGCCTCTCGCCTAAATCCGGTCTCCGTAGCGATAAGCGCTATATCTAGAGTAAGCCCTAACGTTAAGAAGCTAACTAAGCAATTAGCTGCCCTTGCCCTTGCTCTTTTAAAGAACTAGGAACCTGCGTATAGACCCCTACGAAGTAGCTAAAAGAATAAGGAAGCACTAAAGATCTAGACTATAGTTATAGCCTATACTACCTCGGAAATTAAAATAGGAACAGCTTGCTAGGAGTATAGTTTAGAAGGCTACCGTAGCGGAGAATGTCCCTACTTTAATTAGCTTCTAGATTAAGAATTTCTCTATAAGGACAAGACTCGCCGAATATGTCCTAGCCGAGCTAGTAGAGAAATAAGACCTCTTAGGTATAGCTAGGATAAGAAGTCTCCTCGATTAAAGGTTATTCTCCTAGCTCTCGAATAAGCTATCGGTCCGATTAACGTTAGCAAATATATTAGCTTTAATACTCTATAAGCCTCGTAGAAGTCTAACTAGCGTAAACGTTCTATCTTAATTAACGCTAGTATTACTAGGTTTAGGACTATAGAGTATATAGAGGAATGCGAGCCTATAGGATCTCTCTTTATTCTAGGAGAAGAAGAGGAAGAAGAGGATTATAACGCTGCCTATACGGCTACGCGGTCCTCTTAGAAAACCGTCTAGAATCCCTCTCGCCTAACTACGTCTCTAATAAAAGCTGCAAAGGCGAATATAGAGAAGTAGAAGCAAGCTACTAAAATAGGAACGAGTAACTCTCGTAGAGAGCAAGTACTACTAGAGATAATAGAATATTATCGTAGGGGTAAACTAAGCTCGTCTTAAGGAGTAGCTTTATCTTAGATATAGGGAAGATCCTAGACTCTAGCGGTTCCGAATTCCTAGGATACGGAAATATAGGATGCCTAATTCGGTCCTATAGTCCCTTCTAGAGGCAAAGCGAAAGGGTCGTAGAGAACTAAGCCGAAAACGTAGAGATTAGACAACCTACTTAAGAAGGCTATTTCTATAGACAAATAGGAAGCGTTCTAGTCTAATAGGCTCCTTAGAGCACCTCTAGTTATAGAACTCGGGGAACTATAGCTATTTAGGCAGCAAGCTCTTAGTTAGTTCCTATACGGAAGGAAGCCTATAGATCTATTCTATAGCGCTGCACTTAAGCGCTATTATGCGTTAAAGCGGAGACTAGATAGTACGGCTACCTCTGTAGTTAACTTCGCTTAGATCTATAATAGGATATAGAAGTATAATTCCGCTAGCTATTCCGACAAAGATAGCAAAGCGTCTAGAAAGAAGAAGAGCGAGGATAATAATAAGAGCGACATAGGCCTTTATCGGTACGAAGAGCTAGAGATTAATGCTTTTATAATAGATTCTTTCGACTCTTCTAAGCAGCCCGAGAAAGAGTAGGTATCCTTAGTTAATAACTAGGAGGAACTAAGTAATAACGAGGTCTAGTTCGATGCGAAGGAGTAGAATAATACCGAAACATAGCTCTTATCTATTTCTCTTAATCTTAATTAGGAGGAAGCGGACGAGGAGATCGTTTACTAAGATACGCTAGGGATCGCTATTATAATAGCGGTAGATCTCTCGGTTCGGCTAGCCTCTAGAGTAGAGGCGTTGCCGTATATTCCTACTTCTAAGCTATATACGGACCCGGATAGTATCCTCCTAGACTTCTATAAGAACTACCTGCTTATTCTAAGTATCTATATCTATACGACTCTCGGAGAGGCTCGATAAGTATACGATGTCCTAATTAATAAGGGAGCGGAGAGTATAATTATAAGCTACGAGAGGGCTCGGAGCTTAAGGCTTTCTATTTCGACTAATATTACGGCTACTATACGTAGTATCTTAGGTAAGGTTACCTTTATTAGGATATATCGTAACGTCCGCGTAGAGGTATACGGAGTTATTGTCTTTATAACTTTCTTTATTGCTAGCAATCCTAAGACGCTAACTCTTCTAGAAAGGCTATAGGCCCGAAGGACTTGCCTTTCCTCTAGGAACTATAATAATAGCTCTTAGGAAGGTATAATTGCTAACAATTATAGAAACCTAGTTTATTTTACCGGTATAGTAGGCAATAACGGATGCAGAACGGTCGACGATATTCTTCGTAGGTTAGGAAAAGATTAGGTGCTAAGGTCCGCTTTAGCCCGATCTTAAGCACTAATATAGATAGGGCTAAAACGCGCTAAACCGAGCTAAAGAGTATTCTTAAAAGGATAGCTAAACTAGTGCCTAGAGTAAATACGGCGCTAGATTATAGAATGC
Source organism: Cercospora zeae-maydis (assembly GCA_023512815.1). Lineage (NCBI taxonomy): Eukaryota > Fungi > Ascomycota > Dothideomycetes > Mycosphaerellales > Mycosphaerellaceae > Cercospora > Cercospora zeae-maydis. The sequence continues at coordinate 128,873 of JAKLWY010000008.1, forward strand.
TCGAGAAACTAGTAGGAAAGCTTACTAAAGAGGAGGAGAACCGGTTTAATAAGCCTATTTGCGAGTATCCTCGTAGCAAAACTATCTTCTTTAGAAATAAAGGCGAGCATAACTACCTTAGTTACTAGCACCGTTCCTACTTTAGAGATCCTAAATTCGAAGGACTAGTCTTTAACTATATAGCCTAGTATAAGTTTCTTATAGAGTTATATACGGATTCTAAAGGCTTAGGGGCTTATAACGAGATAAGAGAATTTATTAGGAAACAAGTTCGGAACGTCCCTTCGTTGTCCCTACTAATTCGTCCTAGCTAGAAGTCCGATAATACCCTCTACCGGGGCCTCTAGTATAAGTTTACGTAGAACCCGGACCTTTAGGAAAGGCTTTTATCTACTATACTATATAAATTAGTATACTCTAAGGCTAAAGACTACTCTTATAGTATAGGGTTCTCTTGCAATAAAGCTCTTACAAAGCGTCGAAGCGAATAGGGATAGAATAAGCTTAGGAAGCGCCTTATAGAGCTAAGGGAGTATCTGTTTAGATAGCTAGATCTTACTAGTAAGAGTTCTAGGCTACTTCTAGGAGCCTCTAGGGCTAGTTCTAGGACTACTAGAATAGCTTCGGATACTAGTAGGGGCATTCTTAGAAGCTCTAGAATATCTCCGGGTACTAGTAGAGAAAGCTTTAGAATAGCTATAGGACTAAGTAGGGAGCTAAGTAGGCAGGTTCGGGCGCTAACGGGAAACTATCTAGAAACGATTAGGGATGCTAATATCGTAGAAAGGGCGCTAAGTAAAGTCTTAACTAATCTACGTACGGACTAGCGGCTCTTGCCGAGTAAACTAGCTAGTTTAGTTCGATTATTACGTAATAACTAGCGGAACTTGCCGAGTAAACTAGCTAGTTTAGTTCGATTATTACGTAACGTATATAATAATCTTATATTCTTACTCTTCTTAGAACTAGTCGGGCATCGTTTAGGAAGCCTAGATCTCTATTCCTAGGAGGATCCTCCTAGTAACCTACTCTTTCCTAACTGCTTTAGGAACCTCTTTTCCCTATAGGATTTAGAACTTAAGGTTCTCCTCCCGGATAAGTATTCTTATAACCCTAAAGATAGATACGAGTCTAAGGGCGACTACGAACGAGCTATAGTTGCTAACGTTATTTACGAGGAAATCTGCCGGAATTATAGGATTCGCCGTAGTAAACTGCTACTAAGCTTACTTCTAGACCCGGATATATAAGCTAAATTCTCTTCGGAAATTAGGGCGTTTACGATATATAAGCAGGTCGTAGATAAGATTAGATCCGTTAACGCGGACGTATCTATAACGGATAGATCGAATCCTAGTAGTAATCTATATTAGAGAAAGAAAGTACTTGCTACGGAGGAAGCTATACTACCCGGAATAGGCCCCTTTAATAGAAGATACTTAATTAAAAAGTTTTCTAGCGTTCCGAAAGGTTTAAGGCTTACGCTAGAACGGCTCGCTTAAATTAAGCCTACTATTTTACTAACAGATCGGGAGCTATATCTTCTAACTAAGATGCTATATAATTAGGAAGCTATACTTACTTAGGATTTTAAGTATCTCGGTTATATTAAGCCTGCTATTACTTCTTCTTAGGTTATCTATACGATCCTATATAAGCTATAGCAGTATTCTAGTTTCCGACTCTAGAGCTCTCTCGAGAGGAAAGTTATAAAAATGCTCCGTAAGCGTATAGATATAGGCGCTCTTAAACCGTACTATAGTGCCTACCGGAATCTATACTTTCTCGTAAAGAAAAAGACTAACCTAGGAGAACTAAAGAAATATTGCCTAATTAATGCTGCATAGAAGTTTAATACTATAACTATACGCAATACTAACCTTCCTTCTAATACGGATAGGTTTTCTAAAGCTTTTATAGGTTATATAATCTCGTCCTTAGTTAATATCTTCTCTAGCTACGATTAGATTCTACTAGACGTAAGAAGTCGGGACCTTATAGGTTTCGATACTCCTCTCGGCCTACTACGCTAGACGATACTACTATAGGGAGCTACGAACTCTATCGCTTAATTTATCCGAATTATTATGCTTATTCTTGCTACTTAAATACCTTACGCTACTAAGCCTTTCCTCGACGATATAGCTATTTGCGGACTAAAAACGAAGTATAGCAATAAGGAGGTTAAGCCTAGACTCCGCTAATTTATAGTAGAATATATTAGGAACTTAGACGAGGTGCTTGCTAACCTTAAGAGGGCAGGACTAATAGTCTACGGAGAGAAGCTATAGCTATGCTATAAATAGATTAAGATAGTAGGTTACGTTACTAATAAATATAGCAGACACCTAGATACGGAACGAGTAGCTAAGCTCGTTAAATAGCCTACTCCTACGGATTAGAGAGAAGTCCGCATTCTTATAGGAATGTTCGTATACTATAAGATCTAGCTTAAGGACTTCGCCTAGTTGCTAAGGCTACTCTTCTCTCTCCTAAAGAAAGACGTTAAGTTTATATAGACGAGAGAGCATTAGCGATTTAAGGATGCGATTATAGAACTCCTTATCTCTACGCTAGCGCTAGTAGCACTAGACTATAAACTAGAGGGAGGACTAATTGTAGTAGGCGTTAATTCTAGCCTTTACTCGTAGGGATGCTATATATCTTAATATAACCGGAAAGATAGTAGGATTCGATACCCTTCTCGATTTAAGTTAGGATTATTTTCCGCTTCTAAGCAACGCTACGACGCTAGGAAGCGCGAGTGTCTCGGTGTTCTTAAAGTACTAAAGAAGTATCGTCCGTAGTTATTTAGTATTTTCTTTTAGCTAGAGGTAGACGCTAATACGCTAGTGCATTAACTTAATAAGGCTGCTACGAACCTCCTAAACGCAGCTATTACGAGATAGCTAGCGTAGATTAGGTTATTTAACTTTAATATAGTATATATACCTAGGAAGAAGCATACTGCTACTAATAGACTGTCTCGTAAGCCTCTAATAGAGCAAGACACCCGAGAGCTAGTAAAGGAGGGCGATATCGATAAGATAATCGATAACTAGTTTTTCGCCTACTTCGCCTACGACCTCGTTGCCTAAGTATTCCCTACTCGAGCGGAATTAGAAGAGGAGGTGCTAAATAGTACCTACTCTTAGGACTCGAGAAACATCGCATTCTTTCTTACTTACCTACGCTATCTACTAGACCTATCCCTAATAGAATATAGGTCTCTATAGAAACGTGCACTTAAGTTCTATATAAGTAAGAAGGGTTAGCTTATAAGATAGGATCGTGTCGGTAGTATCCCTTAGAGAGTTATTAATAATAATAACTATCGTAAAAGGATTCTTACTACCTATTATAACTACTATAGACACCCGGGACAAGAACGAACATATAAGACAGTTACTAAACGATAGTAGTAGGACGGTATATATACTATAGTAGTTCGTTTCTATAAGGGTTGCTAGTAATATACGCTTAGGAACGGTTACTAGCGTCCTAGCCTACTCTACGCTTCCGAGAAATAGTATCTTAGGGAGCGATAGTACTTAGACGCGGTATTTATTAGCACCGGACTTTACCTCGTTATTATAAGAGAGGCTGTTTCTCGATAGCTAGAGACCCGATTAATACGAATAACGGATAATCGTAAGGTTAACGCTAGATACGTTACAAAGTTTATCTATAAGGACTTAATTTGCCGCTAGGGGGCTATAGCCGAGATCTATATAGACGGAGGCGGAGAGAACGTTTAAGAAGCGCTGCTTACTAGCTATAGAATTAAGTAGGTTACGATCTCCTCCTACTATTTATAGGCTAACGGAATTGTTAAACGGGAATACTATCTAATTCTAGCGGCTCTCTTTAAGCTTATAGGCGGAGGAGTAAGCGCTATAGTTAAGCATATTCCCTCGGTCCTTTAGGCGGAACGTACTACTACGAACTAGATAATAGGTCTAACTCTAGTAGAGATAATAATAGGTAGAGACGCTATCCTACCGGTAGAACTTAAATTCCGTACTTACTAGGTATCTAAATAGGGGATAGTCCGTAACCGTCCTTCTTTACTAGCAATACGTACGGCGGCTATAGAATAAATGCATACGACGCTTAAGAAAGCCCGTGCCTAATAGGACCGACTACGGAAATATAATATTAAGTATTTTAATAACTATAAGAATGCTAACTAGCAGGAATTGCGTCCTAGTTAGATAGTCGTTATATATAGGTCGGAGCTAAAAACTAGTTTTTCTAATAAGCTACGGTACCGGTAGTAAGGTCCGTTTCTTATATATACTATTATTTATAACGGGAAGGCATATAAGATTAAGGAGCTTAGTAGGGAGGTCCTTTACTATACGTTCCCTAGGTTTAACTTAAAACTAGTTCTATACTAGAGGGATCCGGAAGCTATAGTTCCTTAAGAGAATAACTTTAATCCGGGACGGCCGGGTCCTCTATCTTCTAAGCTACGGCCGCGTAGCTATCTGCACCCTTAGGTCCGGATTAGTAAGCTATTAGGAATAACTTAAGAAGAGAGGGAGGAGTATATCCGCTAGCTAGACATTCTAATACTAGAGGAATCCTAGTAGGCCCCTAATTTTTAAAAATTGTTTCTAATTACGTCCGTCTTAGTATAAGAAATAGGGAGAAACGTATTACTTATTACTCTTATATAGTTAGTGCTATAAGAAAGGGAGAATTAGTAGCGGAAGCAGAATAGACCTTAGGAAGCTAGACAAAAGGACTATTACTATAAATAAGAGGATCTACCGTTAGGAGGATACTAGTTCCTAACTAGCCTAGGCTCCTAGAAGCAACGAGGGATAAGATTAGGCGACTCTTACTTAATTTTAGCTAATAGCTGCCTAAAAGTAATCGCGAAAACGTATATGCTTCCTTATCTCTAGCAGTAAAAATAAAGCGAACTAGCTAGTTTACTTTAAATAACGCTAAGGATTCTCTAATATATAGCTACGAATACCCTTACGTCTAGGTAGTAGGTTTAAGCATAAAACTCCTCTCCTTTTCGGCACTTCTAGTCTCTTCTTAGTCTTATTAACCTTAATATTTATTTACCTTAAGTATAACGACCCTCGAAGGTTGCTATAGTAACTACTTTAGTTCCGCTAAGTATAGGCGGCAGCGGTAACGACAGTTATATAGAGTTTTTAAGCAAATAAACTGCGAAAACTCTATATAATAACCTCTTCTATACGTATACTAACTATTCTTACCGCTACTAGCATAAACTTATCTATTTAGAAGACCCGCACGTTCTCCGCTTTACGCGCTCTTAAGAACTCGCTTATAGAAACGCCTACCCCTAACTAGCTCCCTCCGCTCGTATATAGTATACTCCCTTCTATATAGTCTATTTTCTCTCTCTCTACCTTACTAGTATAATAGCCGACCGGGATATCGCTATAACTAACGCAGCTACTAAAGCGCCTACCTCTAAGCCTAAGGCGGTAGTCCGCTACTCTAACCCCGACTCGCTCGCCTATACCGCAGACTCTAAGTTAGCTAATTTCCGCAACTTTACGCTTAATATTTCTAAGCTAGGCGGATAGCTTACTCGCGTATAGATGCTAGACGCGGTTACTAACGCAGCTATAGAAGAAGATAAGCAGACGATTCTACGCTCCGTTTATAGCACTATTTAGGGAGACGACGACCGCCGCGCTTTTATTATCTTCTAGTTTATTTAAGAACTCGGCTAGCGTACCTCCTCTCGTGCTTAAGAAGGAGCACTAGAAGGACTAAAGGGCGTAATAGATATCTATAAGAGAGGCAAGCAGTTCGCTAAGAAGCGTAAAGGCCTTCTTAATATATTATAGAATTCGTTTAGCTCGGGTAGGAAGTTCCTCTATTTTAACTTCCTTAACTCTACCTTTAAGATCTATAAGAAGGCTAGCTAGCACCTCCGCCGCTTTATACTATTTAAGAACGTCTCCGCCGAGAATCTCCGACTACTAGGCCTAACCTAGTTTAAATAGATGCTATACTAGGCCCTCCGCAATAGAAAGAAAGACAATTTATTCCGGCCTGCATCTAGCTATATCTCTAGCAAGTTCTAGAAGGCTAGCTTCGTCGAGAGCGTAGAGGCTATATTCTAGTTAGATCTATTTAGTTATAAGAACCTCTAGATTATCGATAAGAACGGCTTTGCTATTATAGACGCCTACTTTATTATCTCTAAGAATAAGATCTCTAGAGTGTCCGATACTAATAACGAAGCTAGAGGCTCGGCCGCAAGTAGGCTACTTAGTAAGCCCTTCGAGTCTAGCTACGACTTCCTTAGCTACCTTAATCTAGCCTCCGATAAGTTTAAGAACTTCCGCGAAGTAGCTAAGCGCTAGGTCCGTAAGAAGATAAACCTCGCTAATAAGGACTAACTGCGCCCTAATGCATTCGCGCATTTATACTATAAGATTAGAGACCTCTACTACGAGGACCGCGAGCTTAAAGCGCTAAGCCGCTAGTAAGAAGAAGCTAGCTAGAGCTAGGCCGTAGTAACCCGCTCTCGATCCGTAGTCCTAGAGCTAGAAATAGTTATTTTAGTCCGACTACGCGAGCTAGCTAGCGGATTAAAAGAACAAGTAACACGTTATAAGACGTATAGCTATAATAACGACCCCCTAGATAATCTAATTAACGAGGCGATTAAGAAGCCTTATATAGACCTTAGGGAAGCCCGCGTCCGTATCGCTATTCTATACGCTAGCTATTTCGAGGATTAATGCAAGGCTAATATATACGGAAAGCCGGACGTAATTCCCCTTAATAAATACAAATCCCTAGAAATTAGCCCTCCTTTCTACCGCACCTATATAGTAGAAATAGCTAAAGTAGTTAGCCTATAAGTAGGCGAGTCGATAATAACGGCGTCTAAGCGCCTATACGATTCGTAGGAAATTTTACGTAAACTATACCTATTAGCAAAGGGATCGATTAACGACGTAGCTAAGAACTTAAGGAAAGATCCGTAGATATAGAACGCAGATATACTAGACCGCTAGGTTAGCAAGAATTAGCTAAGTAATATAGATAAGGCCGCTACGAAAGTAGTAGAGGAGAAGAAGACTTAAGAAAAGGCTAAGCGTAAAGCTAATACAAATAAAGAGCAGGATAGTAGTTTTAAGAAGAAGACCCGTCTATAGTAAGAGACCGGAGATATCGAGGATCTCGCGCCTATATCTCCGGCTCGCTATCTAAAGAAGTCTAAGAAGAGTAAGAAGTCTAAGAAGGGCAAGGGGAAGCAGCGTACTAGCTTAAATAAAGCGAACTAGCTAGTTTAGTTCGACGACGACTATAGCGACGCAGAAGCCGCTTAAGAGTCTGCTCTAAAGGGTAACGATAATAAGCTTAGGCCTATACGAATTAAGCTAGACTTTACTAATACCCGCCTATCTTACTTAGAATTTAAGACTATTTAAGATATATAGAAGGCTTATAACGGAAAGCTCCTTAAAGATAGCTTTAACGTATTTAGCGGCCTTCTCGATTAGTAGGTAAAGGACCTAGATATAGTTTCTTAGATGCACTAAGAATTCGACCTATACCGCTACTACCTCTACCGCCGCCGTAATACCTATAAATAAATGCTAAATATATTCTTCTCCCTTACCTAGCAGCTAATATAATAAGACCCGACTATCTAGCTACTTAATATACTAGCCTAAGATTCTCTACGCAATAAGGCTATATATAGATTTATCGCGTACCCGATAATAGCTTAGTACTAATAGGGAGAGCCTACCGGCCGAATCGACCTAACGATCCTAATTATTAAGGGGAACTAGGCTACTAGCGAGAAGTTTATTAAAGGCCCTATAGTAGCATAGAAAGATAGATAAGAGACCGCCTGCACGATTACTATAGTTTCTCTCGATAGTGCCTACTCTAGCTATAGACTAGTTATATAGGTACCTAACCGCAAACTATAGGCTAACCTTAATAGCGACGACGATAAGGAAGAAGACGAGGCCGAATACGCTAAGTTCGATATCGTCGGTAGCACCGGCTACCTAGGACTAATCTACGATATAGTTAATAAGCTTAATAATAACGAGAACGAGGACGAAGACTCGGACATTAAGTAGACGCTAGTCTACGTCTCGGACTAAGGGAAGGATAGCCTATAGGACGCTAGCCTACGCCTGCAAAACGTCTCGACTATACCTAGCGACTTAGTGCTTATATATTAGACGATTATCTATAGAGAGAACCCTAGTGTCTTATTACGCCGTATAGTCTACCTAACGCTTATTTGTTTATTTGTTTGTTTATTCCATTTACGTCCTTTAGGAGTCGAAGACTATATAGGACGGGAGCTGCAGGCAGCTGCTAGTCGGTTTCTATTCTAGGGGTGTCTTATTCGTACTACGATATATATTATAGGCCGATGCCTAAGAGGGCTTATTCGAGCAGAAAGAGAGAAAGGAAAGGGAGGGTAGGTTCCTAGGTTAGTGTCGGAGTTCTAGTCGGTTATTAGAGTCCTAGTCGGTTGTCGGAGTTCTAGTTTATCGGAGTTCTAGTTAGTTGTCTGTTTTTTTTCAAAATTCTAGAATTTTAGCTTTGCTAAGCTTATGCGCCTTAGCACTTGCTTAGCACCTAGCGCTAAGCCTATAAATATCGAAATAGAGGTGTCCGTCGTGCTAGCAGAGGCAGGTAGTTCGGTGTCGATCGAGGTGCAGAGAGCCTTCCTACCTATTCGTCGGGATTTCTAGAGAGCCCCCTAACCCTCTAGATTATATAGTTTCTAGTCGGGGAGAGTCTGCCTTTATCCCTTCCTTCTACGGCTCTTTTTAGCAGTTTAATAGTATTTCTCTTTGCCCTAGCAGCTGCCTCTCGTCTCTGCCTTCCTACTTGTCTCTGTCTATCTCGTCTTCTCCTTCTCTTCCTTCGTTTATCGGTTAGTTTAGGCTATCGGTCCTATCTTCGGATTCTTAGGTTTTGCGGTTATTCTCGGCTATATAGCGATAGCGGAGAAGAGTTGTCTTATCTTGTCTTTGCCCTTATACTTTGCTAGCATACTCTAGGAGTACCTGTTTCTACCTGCGGCCGCGTAGAGGCGTATAATAGGACTTCGCAGGCTCTACCTAACGCTTATTAAGTACCGTAACTAAGAACTAGTTAGAGAGACTACTCTAAGCTTCCCGGATGTCCTTATTAGCAATATTACTATGCTGCTAATGCCTAAGACGTTTATAGGCGCCGATTTCCCTAATAAACTATAGGAACGTAGACTCCCCTAGGAGCAATAGCTTACTAGCCTTAGGCTAGTCTTAGATGCGCTAATAGGCCGCCGAAGCTAGGAGGAGCTAGAAGTTAGCTAAGAAGCCCTTACGCTTCTATATATAGACCGTAATATATATAAGAAGTAGCACGAGCAGACCTAGGTTCTATAGGCGAAAAAGAGATTTGCGCAGCTATTTAACTACTTAATTAAGGCTAAAAAGGCTATAGCGAAAGAGCAGAGCTTCTTTCTAAATATTAAGAAGGCCCTTAAGGGCTAGTTAAAGTACTTCCCGTTCGATAGCGCTAACTACCCGGACGACGAGGAAGACAAGTTTAAGAAGATTAGCATAGCTGCATATATATAGTAAACCGAACTAGCTAGTTCGGTTTAGCAAAGGAAAACGGTAACGTTATAAACGTCTAATACGTTAAAAAGAATAGATAGTACTTAGTTTGTTGTTCTGCAGAAGTTAGTTCTACTAAACTATCTTTTTTAGAATAAAAATATCGTTCGTTAGAGTATCTATTCGGATATAAAGAAAGGGAGGATTAATAGGCGGAAACCGCATATCCTTAGCAGCTCGGTTGCCTATAAAAGCGCGAGCTTAGGCTCTCCTCTATAGCATTAATTAATTATCTACCCTACGTTTCTTATTTATAGTTCTAGTATTATTATACGTTCTATGCGTACCCGCCCTACTAGCTATTACGAGAGACGATGTAGCTAATACGAGGGTTCGTAAGCTAAACGTAGAAGCGCGACTGCGAGCGTAGCCGTTACTCGATCTAAACTATAGTACTTACGAGGATTCCTAAGCCTAGCTACCTAGGACGAGAGGCGAGAACTACGCGTTATTACGCTGCGTACGACTGCTATACACCTAATTCTAGGGCTGTTAGGCCTTAGCGATATAAATATATACGCCTAGTTAGCTATAAGCTAGTTAGAGTAGTATAGGATTTACGTATTATTACTATCTACTCTTCTTCTACTCTATATAGCTATCTGCCCGTCTTTTCTTAGTCGCAGCGGGACTATATGCTTCCTTATTATAATATAGGCCTAGTATTAGCAAGGGTAACCGATTGCCGGTAGATTAGGTTATAAGTACTGCGGGTAGCTATATTAGATATTACTTAATTTAATAGCTTATAATCCTTAATAGGTTATAAGCCCGGACGGCGCTTTATAGCGTGTTACGCCTATTTTAATAATAAACCTATAATAGGTAATACTTAATCGTTTAATAATAACCTTTAAAGTTTTAAGAATCTTTAAGGCATAAATATTAAGGTTAGTGCTATACTAAAGGCCTAATATTAACTAGATACTACTTATAATAGGAGAATGCTGCCCTCTCGAAGAATCTAACGGTTAAATTACCTACCGGAGTAATATCCGAGATATTAAGAACGATTAAATTACCGAACAAACTACCGAAGTCTATATAAGACGCATTAAACGAGCTATTTAGGCATTGTTTAAGACATTTAAGCATCTCGTCTATTTAACGAAATTTAACAATTATTTCTAGTATTCTTCTAGTATTTAGTTAATAAGCCGAGGGATATACTTGCCCTTTTAGGCTATTATATAATTACTTTAGGGTCTTTACTAAGAACTCCGGTTTTAAGGCAGTTTAACTTAAACTCGCATAAACACCGCTAAAGAACTCCTTAATGCCCTACCTTTAAGTTATTTAATAATCTAGAGTTCTCTATTTTAAATATACCTAAGAAGTTAACTACTAAGACACCTAAGCAAGCTATAGCGCGAAAGGCTAAAGCCGCCGAATACTTAAGACAATACCGCTAGAAGAAGCAATAATAAGCTCTTAATCTTAAGCGACTTAATTAACTATAACCTAGTCGACCTCGATAGTACTTATCTCTTAAATCTTAGGACATTACTAGGAAAAATCGCTTAATTACCTTTTTTAATATTAATTCTTAAGGTAATATAATAATACGGGTGCAAGGCAGTAATAGTTCTAAACACCTATTAAAAAATTAAGAACCTATCCGCTTAAACTCGCTACGCTATACTAAGACTATATTAATTACAACTACCGATACTACTACGCAAGCCCTTAAACGACACCCTTAGGCTAAGGAAAACTCGGCCCTAGATTCGTCTAGTTTAAGCTCTAACTCCGATACTAATTTAATAGACTCTAATACTATAGATTCTACTAATTCCTCGAGGAATATTAAAGACGTTCCTAGAGATCTCCCTACTAATATTTTAAGGGAACTAAGTCCTATTATTAACGAATTAATACGACGATTTGCATCTGCACCGATAAGAGGTATTATAATATTAGGACGAAGAGCTCCTTAAGAAGCTGCTATAGCGACTATAGCAATAACACGATTAACTATAAACTCTCGCAAGTATACTAAGGCATATAATAGTGCATATAAGGATACGAAGGCTTTTAATAATAATATAAAACTAAGCGGGTCCTCTAATTATAATAACTAGTATCGAGAATTTATAGTCTTAGCAAGAAAAGTTAGCTTTTTAAGCCTATTTAAGGGTAAAGAGACTAAACTAACTCTAGTTAAATATAAAGGATTACTAGTTAAAGAATAGAACGACTTTATGCTAGAAACTACTACCTAGCTTAGATAAAATAATTTACTTCTTAGCTATATTCTAGCAACCGTAGAATCTTACCTTTAGAACAAACTATTAAGGTATACGCTAGTGTCGGAGGCCCTATTAACTCTAGACGATAAATATACCTCTACTAGTATCGATCTAGCAATCTCTTAGATAAATTATTTTCTCCGATATTCCTTCGATAAGGCTAAGAACTTCGAAGAGTTCCTTAAGGAATTTAATAAGCGTTTTAACGACTTTAATAGACTCCGTAGGACCTTTATACTAGGAGAAGATGCTAAGGGACTATTCTTCTATAAAGCTCTTAGATTACGCTTTAAAACATAGGTTACGAATATTAGTTACGTTAATTAAATTAGAGGCTACGGAAAGGGTCGTCCGCTAAGCTTTAACGAACTGTCTACCTTAGCTCGAAATTAATAGGATTTAATAATTCGGAATAAAGACGGAGACTTAATTCCTGCTAATAATAGGTCCTTTGCGGCAGGATTTAAGCAAGGATAAAAGCGTAGTTTTAACTAGAGATTAGGCCTACTATTAGGTAGGCTATTAGGAGCCCCTAGTGCAAAGTGCTAGTAGCTAGGTTATAAACGGAATAACTATACTAACGGTAACTGCTTTAAGCAAAACACTAATAAGTATAATAAAATAATAGCTAAGAAACGAGCCCGAACCGGAGCTAACTAGACTAGCGTTTACCCGTAGAGGCAGTTATACTTTAGAGCCGCTAACGACTCTATGCTTTAAAGTTAATTAAATTTAAGCATAGTAACTATTAATAGGGAAAGCAATTTTATAGCCGGATTAATTACCTTCGAAGATAGAAGCTAACTAGCGGACTTCGAACCTTATGCCTTTACTACTTTCCTGCCTAATAGTCTATTAGCGGCGATAGCGGCATATAAGGCAGTTAAAAGCAACGCAAGACTAGCAGTAAAGGTTAAAGATATAAAGAGTTCGACTTTCTAAAAGTTTAACTAGGTAATTAATTTAGGAACTACCGAATATATATATAATAAAAGAGGAATGTTCTCCGACTATATCGAACTTATAAAACCCGTAGAGATAATTAGTTACGGAGAAGGATTCTTTATAGTAAGAGTTAGAAAGGTTATACTTATAGTATAACGGCTATTAGGTGCTATAGATATAATATTAACTAAGGTAGTCTATATACTACGCATAAGTGTCTGTCTACTATCGGTAGCTAACCTTTATAATAACAATTTAGCGTATTACGCTATTACTAGATCCTATAAATTTGTCTACCGACAAAGAAACGAGGTTATCTGCACTAGTATATAATATAGAGTACTATAGAAACTTAATATGTCTATTAGAAGGTTATTTTATATATATTAGTATAAGGGCATTAAAACTACGAGGATATTAAGTTAGCAACCCTTAGATGTATTAACACCGAATAGTAGACTACTAGCGACATTCTTTAATCGACGACTAGTGCAAAGGCTGCTACTATACGTATAGCATTAACGACTAGGACACCTAGGTAATAGGAGCCTTCGAGAAACGCTATAACGACGAGGAATCTCCTTTATTAATACGCAGTTTAGCTATAAATTATATTATTATAATAAGATGCGACAAATACACGCAATATCTAAACTAATTCGAGAATCCGAGCCTCTAGCGAAAGTCTATATAGATCTCTATAGACTACTACTACTCTTAAGGGCTAGTAAAAGGTATTACCTACTAATTGTTAATAACTATACCCGATATTTATAGGTATATATACTAAAGACTAAAGAAGCCGCTAAAGTTTACCGCTGCTATAAGGATTTTAAACGACAGATAAAACGCTAATATAACGCTAAAATTCGACGTGCTCGAGCTAATAAAGAAACGGAATTTACAGATATTATCGTTAATATTGCTTATTAAGCTAGATTAGACTAGACTACCTCTGCCCCCTACTAATCTAAACAAAATAGTATCGTTAAACGCAAGTATTAGACGCTATAGAATATTATCTGCTATATAAAATAGGATAGCATACTACGCAACGAAATGTAGCTAGAATTAGTTAAAGTAGTAGTATTTATTAACAATTAAAGTTTATTAACGGTATTAAGAAATTTTAAGAGCCCGTATAAAGCCCTCTATAGCACTATACCTAAGATTAATTAGATAAGACATATAGGCTATCGTGCCTATAAACTCGTACTAAAAGCTAAGTTTCCGAAGAAATATAACGAACGATTACACCTCCGTATACTAGTTAGTTTTAAAGGAGAAAACTTATTTAGGCTATAGAATCTAATTACTAGTAAAATCGAGCGAGCGAAAGAGGTTCTCTTTAATAAGAACGTACGCCTTAATTATAATTCTATTACTATTTAGTTCCCTAAACTTAATAGAAACTTACCTATTTTATAGGCCCCCGAGGAGGTACTACCTAACGGTAATACGACTAAAAGACACGGCTGCTTAACGCTAGTCCGTAAGGCCTTAGCTATATAGTCCGAGTAGGAGAAACACGCACTTTTAGGCGATAAAACACCTCCGAACTATATATAGCTAATTTTACCTATTAATATAGGACCCGTACCGATATATATGCCTATAAATCTACTACTATAAGGAAGACTATCCTTTAAATTGCTACTAATGCCTAGCTTTATTTGCCTAGGACGATCCGATTAGTTCTTAGTCTTTAATGCCTTACTAAAGAAGAATATATTAGAACTAGTCCTTAAATTTAAAGTTAAAGACGATTCCCTAAATTAATTAATATTAATAGAACCTACCGATAATAAAATAGTTACTACCGCAATATTAGCTAAACTTTACCCGATTATACTATAATTATACGAAGAGGCTATAAATAGCCCTTATATAGAGCACTAGCGACAAGCTATTTAAGAAGAGTACGATTTATTAATAAAGAATGCTACCTAGGATAAAATTAATATCTTCTTAATTAATGCACTAACTCTAACTAAACGATAGGTGTTTGCAATTAAAAGAGGAAAAGATAGCGAGATTACTAGATTTAAGGCCCGCTAGGTAGTCCGAGAGTTCGAATAATAAGAAGGCATTAACTTCTTAGAAACCTTCGTAGCAGTAGTAAAGCCTATAAGCTATAGAATTATATTTATAATAGCTGCTAAATACGGATAGCAGGTCTATTAAATAGATATTAAAACTGCCTTTCTATATAGTAATATTAATATAGAAATCTATATTTACCTACTACTAGGCTTCTAGAAATAAGGAAAGGCGTGCAAGCTAAAGAAGGCACTCTATAGACTTAAATAGGCACTAAGAATCTAGTATTAAACATTAACGACTATATTTCGAGAACTAGGTTTCGAGCCCTATCTATACGATAATGCGGTATTTTGCAAGGGATCTACTTTTATACTAGTTTATATTAATAATCTGCTTATTGCTAGACTAGACCTTGCTTTAATTAATAACTTAAAACAATCCTTATTAACTCGCTTCGAAATAAAGGATATAGGGGAATGCAATTACTTCCTTAGAATCGCTATTAAAAGGAGGGAAGGTAAGATTTAACTAACCTAGATAGCTTACCTTAAGGCTATATTAGATAAGTTTAGCCTATTATTATGCAATCTAGTTGCTATACCTTACGTATTAAAGAAACAATAGGAACCGACGCCGGAAGGATACGTTACATCCGCAGAATAACGACTATCGTATTAATTAATAGTTAGATTATTAATATATATAATACTAGGCACCTAACTAGACCTAGCCTTTGCTATATTAATAGCTAGTCGATATTATTCTAATCTATCCTAAGACTATATAGAATAATATAAGCGGATCCTACGATATATCGCTAGAATACTAGACGCTAGACTAGAATTTAATAGACGATCCGTACTAGTTAATAGATTTACGGACGCAGAATATGCTAGTAACCGATCTAATAGTAAATTAATTAGCAGTTACGTATTTACGATTAGCGATACGGCAGTTAGCTAGAGGTGCAAGAAACAAACGACTATAGCCTTATTAATAGCTAAAGCTAAGTATACTGCACTGCATTATATAGCTAAAGAAGCAATATAGCTTAGGGAAATAGTCGCTTTCTTTAGGGCCCTCTAGGACACGATACTAATCCGCGTAGATAATTAGAGTACTATCCGAATAGCATATAATCTAGAGATATACGAGAAGACTAAGCATATACGTGTTTAATTCTACTTTACGCGTAATTTAGTTAAGCAACAAGTAATTAGAGTTATCTATATACTAGGACCGTTTAATGTCGCCGACATCTTTACTAAAGCACTAGATAAAGGAAACTTTAAGAGGCTTGCTTATATAATAGGCATTACTAGAATTTACGAGGGCAGATTAAAGAAGGCTAAATTATTAGGACCTAAGGAGTTTAAGGCGTATATAGGGCATATTATAGCTAGCGTAGGTCGCTACTCTTTTCCCGCACTTACAAAGTAAGAAGGGTTTTTAATAAGGGGATTAGGATATTTGATTATAGTAGGAGTTATTCGGCGTTAGGATAACCGTTAAGTCGGTTAAGTAGGAGTGTTGTAACATAGGCCTAGCGTTAGCAAGGGTAACCGATTGCCGGTGGATTAGGTTATAAGTACTGCGGGTGGCTGCATCAGATATTACTTAATTCAATGGCTCATAATCCTCAACATTCCTACTATATTGAGGCATAGTCGGGGCGCAAGCGAGGAACTTTGACGTCGTCCCACAAGATACTTTGAAATTCGAGAGCGACACCACAACGGGCATCGTCTTCGCAGGTCGGGAATTGATTCTGCAGAGGGTTTGGGCAGGATGCATAGGCAGGAACAACTACATGTTGTGTTGCTCGTGGTTCCAATGTCAAGCCCTGTCTTTGGCGTCCTGGCTACTTCATGCAGTCAGACTCTGGCTTCAACTTCCCTTGTCATCAGGCAGGTCCTGCCGACCCGCTTAGGATTCGATCACGCACTGACGACCCGTTCTCACACTCGGCGTGCATCAGTTGAAATTCGAAGTCAATAGATTTAAAGGGCAACACTGCATTGCCTCGAACCAAAAGTTGTCAGAGATCATTGGCTATATACCATTCCACTGGGGCATCATTGGGCATTATTGGGCATCATTCCTTGCTGTGATGCACTGACTCGCTTACTAAGGACTGCTCGTCACGGAAATCCCAACTGAACCTAAAGATGCTTGCGAGTAGTCGTGATTACAAAGATGAGCTCGACGGACATCAGCTTATCGCAATGCCGAGCTAGAACGGCAGTTCGATGCGCAACCTCAAGGAACCCTACTAGTCGTTGTGGCTGGGCAGACAAGCTCCCTGCCACTAAGAAGCCTTCCGATATAACGTTGCTCGGAGGCAGAAAACGTGATACGTGTATAGTGCTGCGAGACACGGAAGAGTGAATCGCTGGCAACTTCAAAGTCTTCGCTATAATGTCTCCGACTGGGTACAAGCCGAACTGGAAAGCTAGTCTTGGACATGAAGATGAAGGGCTCCTTTCGGGCCAAGAAGAGGCGTGCTCGGGTCCGCAAAGTCGTCAGAACACATCCACAACTATAAAGGTGCTCCGTGCTGCTTCGCCAGCGATCCTCTTGGCACTGCTCGTGCTCGCCTACTATACCGGCTACTGCCATGGGACCTCAAACTTCCCTACTTTGCCGACCAATGGTGAGGTTCGATGCTGCGAAGCAGGTTTTGGTCTGCTTTGCTGACAGTCTCTAGAAATCACAAAAGATGCTCGTCACTTACAGCTTCAGATGCTTGACGACGAAGGCGATACAAGATTTCCCGAGAACGAAAAATACAAAGGCCAGCCACGACCTGAGCTTGATGAAGCCTGGAGCTCGCTGCTCAACGGGTTCAACATCCGCGTACCACATCATATGGCGGTGCAGACCGGTTTCGAGTCCATCGAACTATCTGATGGCTCACGAGATCTATGGGCAACTCCTACTGTTCTGCACAATTTGCATTGCTTGGTTTGTACTGTCCCAGCCGATGCGGATGCATTATCATCTCGCTAACACTATTATGGCCACAGAAAAAAATCCGTGAGGCTATCTGGGCAGATCACTACCAGGTCCTGCCACTACGCGAGTCAAATGGAACGATCCTTGCCCATACGGATCACTGCATTGATAAGTGAGTCTCCTTGTGCGCACGTGAATACCACCTGACTAATCACGCTGGATTGCCAGTCTCCGCCAATCCATCATGTGCAATGCCGACCTTACATTGTACCATTACTATTGGCAGAACGAGTCAGTGAGACCAATGCCATCCGTAATGTCTCCTCATGTCTGTATGGATTGGACAAAGCTACAGAACTGGCTGAACAAGCGGAAATTCTCAATTTATGAGGAGGGTCTACTCGTGCACCCAAAGTATGGTCCGATGGATGGGGCCAAGTGGCCCACCTAAGAGTACAGTAATGACAACCAAGGGCAGATGTCACAGGCTGTGCATGAGGCTGAGGCAGCTAGATTCTGACCCCTATGTCGAGTGCAGGCTTTTCGACTTTCGACCCGATTCTATTCGATGCGGTTCATGAACTCTGTATATAAGGACTGTGCCATCGTCAACCATTCGATGCCCCAGCTTGGCAATCTTGTATCTGGAGCGGCTAGCACTCCGTGAATAACGTTTGCATAGACCCTTACAGCAGAGAGGTCTATGTGTATTGGTGGAGGACAATCGCATGCTGGCCGACTGCCGGCCGAGTGCGACATGAAGCATGTTTAGAGGCACAAGTTGGAACCTCAGAGCTTGCCACTTCTCCCACCATGCCAGACACCGTAACGCGTGATAAATCCTTCCTGTATACTGCAGCTACATTTGTCCAGCTGTGCGAAAAAAATCTCACTTGAGTCATAGTGCCTGTCGAGCGCGCGTTCAGCTCGGGTGGAACGATATCTGCCGAAATTCGACGGTCGTCGATGCTTCGAACACATGTGTTGGTTGTTTGCATCGCATTGTAACAGATAAGCAAACCCGTGAGTCTCATTCGGTAGAGTCTCACAGCTCACCCATGCCCGCTGACGTTCAGTATACCTCACCCCTGCGTCTCACACAAGTCCCGTGGAGACCACAGATCAGCGTGCCTTGCCTTGCCCCACAGTTTCGTGTCCTCGAAGTGTAACATTGAGCTACCCTGAGCTTTCCCAGCCAGCTTGTGCTGTTCCCGCATGGACCTTCCATAGGGAGCGCATACGCTCCTCAGCTCTGCTACTACCCTTGAGGCACTGGTTCCCAACGGCCGATGCCTTGGAAAGACTATGAACAAGATAAGCAGTCAGCTTCTCACTACAATGGGGCTCCTATGGGTATAAATACGCGCGCGATCTTGCATCAGACCATTTCCACCGCAACACCATCGAACATTTTCGAAAGAGGGAATCTGTCATAATGAAGGCAACATCGATCACAGCCGTCGCTTTTGCCATCTGGAATGGCTTGGCCTTTGCGGCGCCGCAGCTAGGTACGTCACTATTCTCCATGCTCTCGTCCCTACAACGTTGCTCTCGAATCGACATTTGACAGAAGGAGATCGTCCACGGCATGCCACTCTCACTGATATGTTTACTTACACCTCATAGTTGCCCATCTGCAGGACGCCAGCAGAACCGTCGAGAGGCGGGATGCAGACAGTCCGCCAGTTGAGGAGGACAGGGCCTACATCAATTACGGAGCGCGAGCTAATAGCTGGCGCCGTGATGCTACGGCCGGTGATGGGCCAGTTGAGGAGGACAGGGCCTATATTAATTACGGAGCGCGAGCTAATAGCTGGCGCCGTGATGCTACGGCCGGTGATGGGCCAGTTGAGGAGGACAGGGCCTACATCAATTACGGAGCGCGAGCTAATAGCTGGCGCCGTGATGCTACGGCCGGTGATGGGCCAGTTGAGGAGGACAGGGCCTACATCAATTACGGAGCGCGAGCTAATAGCTGGCGCCGTGATGCTACGGCCGGTGATGGGCCAGTTGAGGAGGACAGGGCCTACATCAATTACGGAGCGCGAGCTAATAGCTGGCGCCGTGATGCTACGGCCGGTGATGGGCCAGTTGAGGAGGACAGGGCCTACATCAATTACGGAGCGCGAGCTAATAGCTGGCGCCGTGATGCTACGGCCGGTGCTGGGCCAATTAAGGAGGACAGAGCCTACATCCATTACGGAGCGCCAGCTAATAGCTGGCGTCGTGATGCGGAACCGGTCGATGCGCCAGTCGAGGAGGCCGAAGCTTAGTTTGACCTTGGTAAGGGCAAAACAGCATGAAGGCCACGATACTGAACTGCATCACTGAAATGTGCGGGGATCGCAACGAATGGGTGTGAAACACCACATCCTGTGCTTTTGGTTCCGTGAATGTTTTGTGTTCGATCAAAAAATTGAAGTATAGGATCTTGCAAAGCAAGTACTCGGGTGTCGCGATTCTATGCAATTTAGTACGTTGTCACTGAGATGCGAGACTCTATGTTCGTACGACTCACCTCGCTCGGGCCGATCGAAAGAATCTCGACATACATTTGTACTTCCTCGACCACGACATAGTCTCTCATCCCCGGTTACATGAGACTTGTGAATTTGCATATCAGAGAGAGATACTCATCACGAACGATGGGCATTTGATATAACCCAAGCTGACTACAGCGGTACCATCCACTTCATCAAGTCACCCTGAAAATGTCTGTCGATCTCGAATGCGAGCGCCAAATACCCACGAGAAAATGACTGCTGGAACCCCAATGCCTAACGACGCAAAGCCTACCAGAGAATTGCCCCAGCCGTATCCAAGCACATGGTACATTCGTGGCGCAAATAAGTAAAATGCGCAGGCTGCGAGCGAGGGCAGAAACGTCGTCAATGATCGCAGTCAGCCGTCAACCGGCAATTAATTGATCAATCAATTGATCAATTCCAACCCAATCTAGCACTCTGATTGGTTGCAATCACATGCTATACTAAGTAAATGGTTGCAACCGAGTCGTATAATTGATTAAAACGAGGCTTGGGAACGTAGTTAAGTAAGTAAGAAGGCATCTAGTTAGCGGCCCGCAGTTTATAGCGGTCTTAGCGTCCGCGGAGGCGTCTTATAGTTGAATATGCCCTTCCTAGCTTAATACCCTTCATTCTGCATTAAAAACTAGCTAACTAAAGCCCGCATCATTGAAAGTCGTTGCGGACACCTGAGATCACGCGCTCCGTCGGTATGAGCTACGTTCGATCCTTCTACTGCTCGCGTACAGGATCCCAGAATTGCCTTCGTACGAACATGCCCTCTACAACGTTGATATCTGCCCTGACCTGTGGCTGTTCACCTGTCCTCTGGTCTCTATAACGACAAACATGCCAAAGCATCCAGCAAATGACCAACTTCTCCGGTACCGGTCTAGCAACGTCATAACCAAGCTCGTAGATCGGTCTAGTCAGTTTCGATGCCTGCGTGTAGATGCGCAGAATTTCTCGATGTGCTCGAGTTTCATTGATAGAGGCCCTGCATGAGCTCCGTTAGCAGCGACGCTCCTCCCACTCGTGCGACGCATCCCTCGTCCACCCCTTCGGGGACAAGCCTAGCTCTTCCTTCGATTGACTCTGCATACCTCATTTAAGCTAATATTCGGGATGATTGAAGCTCTCAATTACCTTCATTGCATTGTATAATGCCAGGTAGTCATCTTTGTGTAATGTAAGCCCCAGGCGCTCCAAAAACCTCGCCTTGCTCTCGGCCCTTGCTGAGGCTCCTGACTGTGAACACCCTCGGGGTCCTACACAAGGACCAAGGCAAGATGCGGGAGGCAGAAGAGTTGAAATTCTAAGTCAATAGACCCAGAGGGTAGCACTGCATTGATCTTCTATCTACTAGGGGAATCCTCTTGCAGATATAACCAATGTCAGTCTGAGCGAGCGTGGACGTGTTCAGGCAGCCGCAGGCACCAGTGGATGCCTTGGTGCTCACGTGAATTCCAACTCAATAGGTACTAGGATAACTACCAATAGTAACAATCGCAGATCAAGCCATTAGGCTCTGCCCATCCTTGCCACGACCCCGTGAAGCCCGGTCTATGAACACACTTTGAAATGTTACTCTCAATAACAGGATCCATAGCTCGTACGAGGGACCTACGGTGTTGTAAAAGTAATCTACCAGGCCGTCCTGACAGGCAGCCGCATCAGTGGCATTACAGTTCGAGAACTAACGCATCAATTTAGTCGATTAACATAGAGAAAGCAGGCCAGTGCAGAACATACTCCGCTCCCTTCACCGAACCCAGGGTAGCCACATATGGCCTGAGAGATGATCCCGTCTCTGCGGTGTATAGTCTCAGCTTCAATGACCGGCAGAGCATATAGCTCTTTGGCTGCAGACACCAGTGAGGCAAGGGTAGCGAGAAGCATGATTCAGTCGATGCAATTGTCAGACGGAGCAGAATGCTACGCTCTAGCAGATCGATTGCTTTTTATATTGTCCTACCGTCGCTCGTTCCAGTGCGACAGCAACGAGGCCTGTATCGACGAGAGACTTTAGGCAATCATGCGCTATCTCCGATGAGATTTCCTGGATTCGGACATCGCATTGAGGGAACAGCCTCACGAAGAAACATGGCCTCCTTGTAGACTGGACCTAAGTACAGCCCTAGTCTGAAACTTAGAGTTGGTCTATGAGTAGCGTTCAGGCTATCTATCAGGCCTGTGCTCGGTCGACTTCGTGGGTCTACACATCGACCCCAGTCTTCTATACCTTAGTCCGAACTTATGGTTATACTTTCGGACTGCTGATCAGGCTTACTAGGCCCTTCTTTGTTGGAATGTCATGGCTAGGTAACCGATATCGGTACCGTGGTTATCAATAAGGCTGGGGCACCTAATAGCATTAAGTAACCTTCTTCAATGTTACGACTTATAATCTTCAACACTCTTCCCCATTGGCTCGACTGTGGGCACCCAACATATTGCCTGGTAAGGTTTAGATAGCGCCACCAATCAGTCCGCCTGAATCTCCTTATCTCTGCACATGTTTGAATGTTAGAAGTTGCGTGGAAGTGGTATCGACAAGCGAGATGCACGAACAATTTTGGATCTCCGCTACGTCAAGGGGTATCTGCCACGTGGAGTTCTCGGCTGTACATGCCTGCTTCTCCTCGACTGTCTTAAGCAGCAAAGGCAGGTCAAAGAGCAGGCGACCACATCAAGCACTCTAGCGTCGCTGTGAGGCCGCTGAGACTGCAGATGGCCAGACGTGCATCATGTTTTGAACGACGGCTATTAGCGCTGGCAAGAACTTCCCAGGTATCAGGTCGGTCGTGCATTGCAGACGGCGCGGTGCACAAGAAGCCGTGTGATTGTTTGAGCTGCAACAAAATCCGCGCGGTAGTTGTGTCGTATACAGCTTCCCGGCCTCTGATTCTGTCACCCAAAGCCTCGGCGATTGCACCCCTCTCGGCTATGGCTGCACGAGCAAATATGCGTTGCTGCTCCTGGGTGTCTTCTGTCGTGACCCACGTCGGTATGTCGAGCGAGGTTCGCAGGTTCTGAGACAGAGCCACTGCTAGTGAAGTCCAATGCGGTCAATCATCATGCTGCCAAGGCAAAACCGTGCTTATCTTGGGCACTAAGCAGAGCGGAGAAGAACAATCCATTTGCCTGAACGTGTCACCCTTCACTGAACATGGAGTTACGCACTAATACGACGTTACATTTCCTGTTGAGTAGCAAGAAGCTTGCAGCTCCCTGCTCAGCCTCTGGACATTCCAAGACAGCTGCTCTAGATCGGTGCGGCAGCATGAATACGGGCCCCATGCAGCTTCGTTAGACCTGCAAAGCTCATCCGCACAGAAATCAGAGATAGGAGAGTTCAAGAAGATGAAGCTATCCACATGGCTGTCCTTCGATGGTGGAAGCTGTACTGTTTCGCGAAGCTGCGAAGTGAGCTAAGGGCTGGGATTGATGGCGCTACAAGGTTCCTAAGAAGGTGGCTATGAGAGCGGTCGCCTATTAGCTTTTTAAAAGCCGTGTACCTTCAGAGCCGGACAACACAAACCCTTAACACGAGGATGTTGTCTCCGCCCGTCTTCAAAGGCTGTTGCATTGCACGGGTTTCTCCGAGTGGCTCTGCAGATAGCAGATAAGGGCGCCAGGAGCGTATTGCCGATACGAACATCTTTCCACTAACTATCTGAGCCCGGGGTTGCAAAATGCGTATAAAGCAGTTAACTTGCCTTAGAGTACAGCAGTTCCACTCTGACTTCCATTGACCTAGAGCTCTACCAACCGGAGACTGCTCTAATACCGACACTTTGTGAACAAGCAACACGATTATCTCAACTTAAGCTATGCATCTCGCTACACTTAGCGTCGTAATGTGTATGGCTAAGGCACTCGATGCTCTACCAGCCGCAGTCGACAAGAGGTTGAATGTTGTTGGGAAGTACGCCATCTCCGACTCACCGAACTGCTTCTATCCTGGTTATGAAGGTCAAGGCAACGGAGTATGTTCCAGCCCCTGTCTGCTTACTAGGTCCCAACTAGCCATACTAAATTGATGTGTTAGTATAGCAACTGCTCGCAGGAGGACGCGGATTCCTGCAGGATAATGGAGCAAAGCTCCATATATAACACGGTATACTTGCGTCTACTCAATCTTATACAGAGCTCACCACTGATCGTAACATGCCTAGTGCATGAATCAGCCGGGCTATACGGGTTCATGGCAAGGATGGGCAGAGCCTAATGGCTTGATCTGCGATTGTTACTATTGGTAGCTATATATAGCTTGGCTGGTACCGATGCAAGGTCGGAAAGCGACTTTAAAGGGTTACTGTCTTTTCTTCAGGCTGCACCTCCGCAGTAGCGGCAGCGTCAAACGCTCGGATCGGATCAAGTCTTAGCGTTTCTCTCTGTGGGGCAGTCTGAAGATAAACCGCGGCAATTTATATAGCGTTGTCACTATGCACGAAACGCGTCGATGAATATAACGAAAGCTATGTATCAAGCATATGCAGCGGGGCGTAATCGCATACAAGTAACCAGATGCACTTTTCAAAATCAATGCGCGACAAGTATGGGCCGAGAAACAAGTCAGCTAGCAAGCTACCCAGAGTGTTTGGTGAAGGCTGACGATCTTCGATAACTGTTGACGAAATGTCTTTCTTCATCGAGCAGCATTCGTAGCAAGCCTGTGAAAAAGTGGACGCAGACAGGTGAATGCGCAAAGACAAGCACAAAAAAGCGTACTCTCATTCAAGACCAGATATCCCCACTCGTAGTTCCGTCATCCGTCGCCGATATGTATCCTCAGTCTAAGCTGGATATCGCATCTCAACCAAGGACTAACGATCATCGACTATGACAGACGACACTGCATTGATCACCTCTGGCATTGCCGACATGGTCATCAAATAGTTCGATCGACTCGAGCAAGAGATCCAACAGGGTGATAACACTTTGGAGGGTAGCTCTGCACAGCGACAATTGTGCCACTCTCAACTTCAGATAGCCATCCTTATGACTGGCATTGTGAATCTGAATGGCCATAGACGACATACACACGCATTGGATGAACTGCTCGAGACGTATGATCGTGATTGATTTGAGGATATTGCATGCCACAAGGATTCTACCCACGACCATTCAAAGACCTTCCAGAGTGTCCCACCGAATGCAAGCAATCTCATACTACCCAGCAGATGTACCAGTCTCGCACTGGCATCAAACCCCACCTCATACCACACCACAAAGCTGACAAGAGTCGCTCTATCTTCTTCTCGAGGCCAAGTGGCGAAAGATCCGGCTAAGTCTCGATCGCTTTAGATCGTGTCTAGCGATTAGACTAACCATTCTGCACGTCAGCTCAAGTTCTGCTGTCGCTTTAGCAACGAAGTCCTGGCAATTACGGACCTTTGTCTCTCAGAGTCAGGACAAGCAGCATCGTTCCCTGTTTGTCCTCTTATGTCTCGCGTCGCACCTTTCCCGAGCCGAAGCTTCTCTAAATCTAGGCCTCTTCGCTTCCGCTCTTCGATTTCAAGGAGGAATGGAACGAGCATCGTTTGGGGTCGTGGCTTTTTGCGATTGGCAAGTTAATACAAAGAGCACCGTGAGGCGATCCTCATGAGAATCACGACATGACGCAGTCACTGGGAAGCGTGCAACGCAGATATGCCGCCCAGCTATCGTTGCTGCGGCCGGCGGCCGACGGCCAAGGCACGGCGTGGGCCTCGAGATAACGAACGCATAATACAGTCGACGTGTCAACTCGGCAGACAGTCCATGTTTTCGGGCCATGGCGGTCATTGCCCTGCTGTAATTGCTGCAGCTCTCTCACATGGATGCTCTAAACTGCTCCACGTTCCATGTCTGCTCATGATTAATGGACGACTTATATCGCTCGCAATACCTTAACGGACGGGGACTAGGTAGACCCATCCCTTCAAGAGATGTCACTCCTTCACCCACCAGCAGGCATGGCGAGGATGAGAGAAGTTAGATAAGCTTCTGCAAGAAGCACGAGCAGCGCGAGCAGGGCAAGAGTAAGCTATTGGGGTCTACACTCATAGCTAAACATAGGTCTGTGGGTTCACTGGGGACAACGATCACGCTAGGACAAAGCCATGTGTAGTGGCGGCGGTGAACTCGACGATAAGCATGGTTCTTGGCTCGTATCCTGTAAATCAACAGGTTGACATTAGGCCGCAAAAGGTCACCCTTTTAGGACTTTGCCAAGAAGTTTAGCTTAACAGCTTTCGAACACTATGCATCACCATGCAAGGGCCTCATCTGGCGGTCCATGTTGGATCTGCATGGACACACCGGCATGGAAAGTGTCTCACGCGCTCTCGCAGTTGTTCTCCGCAGCAGCAGGATGCAGCAATGCATGGGATTCCGGGGGGCTAGAGGTGAGGATAACCTGGTAGTCCGGGGAGCACGAGCAGCCTGGAGGGCGAGCGATCCAAACATTATGGTTCCAACAGTAGAAAATTGCCTGCTGCTACGGCTTCTCGTCCACTGCGACATTCTTTGAGGCTGGCAGAACTTGAGCCAGGACACATTGGCGCGACAGCAGGAAGATGGACTACCTACGATCCATACCATCGCAAGGCAGCATTAGCACCACGATGATATCTGGTGCCTCACGTCTGCTATTCCAATGGGCGTTGAGCTACCACATTCCCAATGTATGAGTTCGAGCCTCCCGCAGACTGCATGATTACAGTGAAGTGGTTGATCGAGTGTCGCAGATGATTGCGGCTTGCATGCAGACCGTACTATACGCAATATCTCCTCATAGAGGTGTGCAAAGACCGAAGTCCGGATCTATAAGCGTCTTGGAGAGAGATTGGCAAAGATTATACAAGGCCGTTGTGATTGCCATCTGGCTGCTTGCCATCTGGCAGGCTGGCCGTAAAATACACGGACAAGGAAACTACTACAGTTCACTCGGCGTTCCTCACAGCGCAGATCAGAAAACGGTAAAGTCGGCCTTCCGAATGCTGTAGATCTTCCTCTCCTGACGCCGCAGGTTGAAAAGCTGCGCAACACCGGGCACTGCGCTGACAATTCACCCAGGGCGAAGAAGTACCATCCGGACAAAGTCGGGGCAGAACACCAGCAGCTTGCCACGAAGCATTACCTTGAGCTACAAAACGTACTCAATGTCATTGGTGATCCTGACCTTCGCCGCGTCTATGACAATCATGGCCCCTCAGCGATCGACTGCTCCGAGGTTGATTGCAGCGTCGACCATAACTACATCAGCCAAGTCTTTTCGCGTAGACAGCTGTTCTACCTTGCATGCGTCGCCCGGACTGCCATTCTCGTCTTCACGGGAAAGTGGGGCTTGGCGCTGTATTTATCGATGCCTGTGGCCGCTCTAGCGACACTCGAAGGCTACCTGAGTTTAGAGCTGCCTCCGTCGCTTGAGGAAACTGCGCCGCCCGCTGTTGTCGACTCCTTTTTGAAAATGACAGGATTGAGCCAGGCTTACGTGACATTTGAATTGGTCGCTCTGTTGAGGGCAGCCATCAAAGCGGGCTTCATGGCGTTTATCCAGCTTCGGATGATGATGACTCGGCGAGATATAGCAAAGCCAGAGGGTGAGAGCTTTACGGTCTATCGATGTCGCGAACATCTCACTGACGCATCGCAACAGCTAAGAACAGCAAATGGCGCTCCTTCAGTCAGAGGCTCTTCCGTAATACGCATAAGGAAGCCGAACAGCCTATCTCCACTCCTTGCGACACTCCTTTGCGGGTCTCTAGTAACTCGGACTGGGTTTGGGAAGACCGTTCGGAGTAGTTTCAAATGTTTCAACCTCGTCTAGAATGCGTAATGCGCTCTTAGTCAGACCTGTCTCGCTCTTCTTCTGGTCGAGTCACATCTCGTTCCCCGTACAATATCCGTATTCTCAGAGTCGACAAACTGTAATCGTGCCAAAAGGCGTCCATGACTAGAATTACGTGCAATTTTCAACGACGTTGCAGTCTTTGCAGATGCAACGATCTGACTGCCGGGCCCAGATCAACCCCGTGGGATGGTCACCAAAGCGAAATTACCCTCCTGAGCTTGATACGGAAGCTCTGGAGCATGCCTTGGTGGCATCAGGTGAGGATTTCGTGTGACGCTTGGCAACAGAATCTGCTGACATGGCAAAGCCAACGCCTTCAGAGCTGCTGAGAAGGACGAAACTCTTGGGCCCATAGCAAGGCACGTTTGCGTACCACCACCTATCTTCACCAATAATATCACTCACAGACCTTTACACTGGGTTCTAACCACGCTTGCTTAGAGCTCGTATAGCCCGTATTGCTCGTGTGCTGGGCAAATGCGATTGGCAGAGAATCGGCATCACAACCAATGACCGGGCGACTGATAATCATGTGCTGTGTTGTACTGAACACCCAGCAACAGGTCGTCGCATTATTTCACGGCCTGCTCTGGATTATTCGTGAATCGTACCAACAAGATGGTACCAGGATCAGCCGAACGATGGAAGCTTTCTAGTCCTGGAACCTGCATATTACGAGTACCTTGCTCGAAACTTCTTTTGTCGAATCCTGGTAGAATTATGGTAGCTTTCTGGTACCAGGACCTGCATATGAGACAAGTATGTCGCGTGCACCATCCTTCTCGAATCCTTCTTAGCCAACGAGGTATAAATGCCTTATCAGCGACATATGCGCGCTTAGAGTCTCGATATGAAACGAGAAAGAGCAACCGGGAATCTATTAGGGTAGGCATGCACTATCCCGAGTGAAGCTGCTAGATATGCACTAGTTAAGGATAAGCTCTTCTGACGGGCGCATAGTCACGTTCGTTGCCTGCCGGCTTCTCGCTTCCTTGTTCGTATCGATCTTGGCTATTAGGCAAATCGACATTATATCGACGTTACATTCACTTAATGATCCGTCGACTAAAGGACGCGTCTACTGAGACACTCATTTACTTAAGGAGTCCACCCCTTGAGGATATGTCTAATAATCGCAATTAACCGATTGCAATCAATTAGAGGCCTTAATTGAGTTGCCAAGGCTAGTGATTGCAACTAGAGGTCATTTCAATTAATCGATTGAGCCGGATTGATTATAAGTAAGCAAAAATTATGTAAAGAACCTAGGTTTTGACTAGCTAATTTGGCTAGTTAATGCCGAATAGAGGGTATTAAGCTATATACATTTAACTAAAAGACGCCTCCGCGGACGCTAAGACCGCTATAAACTGCAGGCTGCCTTCTATACTAACTAAACTACGTTGCTAAGCCTCGTTTCAATCAATTACACGACTCGGTTGCAACTATTCATTATTATAGCATATAATTGCAACCAATTAGAGTGCTAGATTGGGTTGGAATTGAGCAATCGGTTGATCAATTAATTGCCGGTTGACGGTTGACTGCGATTATTGGATATGTCCTCTTAAGGGTTCATCTACTTAAGGACTCGGTTATGCTACATCCATCCCTTGCATTCAGCTACAAAGGACGAGTCGAGGGAAGGACACGTCTTTCGGAAAGTACTACCACATTGCCTTCGACCGCTCGAGCAGGCGCTAACCCCCTGTTAAGCAACGCTACAATGTCATGGTTTTGGAAGTAGCGCTGTCAAAGGCTTACTTATCCCGGCACTCACGGATGGACAGGTTGCAATCGTCTGATATCTTGACTGAGCGGATTTGGAGACCACAACCGAGAGTAAGGTTGCCGCAGCACCTGGGTTTGGAGATAGGCATTGAGGGCGGGGAGGGATTGCCTTGTGCAGTTCCGTGTTAGCACTTGCCGTCATTCCATTTCTCTTATGGTATTAGACACTGCTGCCAGTTCCCACGTTTCTCCAAAAACCATTCTCGACTTGCAACTTCTCACACCTTCGACCCATCCCTATCTGTCTGCACGACTAGTCCTTTTCTATCCCAAGATGCTTTTACACAAACTTGTCCTACTAGCAGTCCTTTCTGCCGTCTCCCAACTGACGTTCGGACGAGCTGTAATTCCAGAACTTGTCCCGAGGGATGCTCTCGAGCCCGTGGCAAAGATCACAGATCTTGTCGGCAGGGATGCTCTAGCAGCCGGGCCACTACCAGACAGGGAGAGCTTAGCAATTCGCCATCTTGTGGCGCTGGAAAAGAGGGCCCAACAAACACCATCGAATCCAGACAGGAAGGTTCCCGTTAGGAAAATTCTCTTAACTCTGGGTAAGTCTCAGGCATGTGCGTTTCAAATAGTGGCAACTAGCTTAAACTAATGTCGACAAATCGCAAAGCTCTCATTGGAGGAGTTATGGTCATTGTTGGTGTCTGCATGGAGGCTGTTCTTGTATCGCTCGTGAACTGGATTGGTAGGTACTCCTACTTTACTTGTCCTACCTATTCTGACCCCCCCTAGCCTTCTACGGCGCATGGCTCGTCTGTGCTGGCCTACCATTCGAGGTTGTAAGTTTCCTATGGCATTCGACATAGAGAAAGGGTCTATACTAACACACTAGACTAGCCCTTCACGGTCTACGAATTGTGGGAATAAGTCTCGATCTAGTTCGAATTGCTATAGCGGCGAGATGTGCTAGAAAATGCAAGAGTAGTATAAGGAGAAGGAGCAAGATTAGTAGATTGTCTCTACTATATCGGAGCTACGATAGCCTGTTCAACATAGCGCTTAATCTTATATGCATGCTCTATATAATAAAAATACTAACGATACTCGTTACGCCCGGCGATAAAAAGCTTCTACCTCTTAGTCTATTCTATAATAATACTTAGCTATAATATTAGGCTACGATAAAGAAAGACTCTTATTACCTCTTTAGAACTATTATTAGTAAAAGTTTATATCTCTACGTCGCGTAGTAGAGACCTATAACGTTTTATACGTAACTCTTTATATATAATACCTTAGTATATTCGCACGAGTAGTAATGCGTAAATCCTATACTACTCTAACTAGCTTATAGCTAACTAAGCGTATATATCTATATCGCTAAGGCCTAATAGCCCTAGAATTAGGTATATAGCAGTCGTACGTAGCGTAATAACGCGTAGTTCTCGTCTCTCGTCTCTAGGTAGCTAGGCTTAGGAATCCTCGTAAGCACTATAGTTTAGATTAATTAACGGCTACGCTCGTAGTTACGCTTCTACGTTTAGCTCGCGAACCCTCGTATTAGCTATATCGTCTCTCGTATTAGCTAGTACTCTCGTATTAGCTAGTAGGGCGGGTACGCATAGAACGTATAATAATACTAGAACTATAAACGAGAAACGTAGGGTAGATAATAAATACCTATAGAGGAGAGCCTAAGCTCGCGCTTTTATAGGCACCTAAGCTACTAAGGATATATAGTTTCCGCTTATTAATCCTCCCTTTCTTTATGTCTAAATAGATACTCTAACAAACGAGATAACTATTCTAAAAAGATAGTTTAGTAGAACTAACTTCTATAAAATAATAAACTAAGTACTATCTATTCCTTTTAACGTATTAGACGTTTATAACGTTACTATTTCCCTTTGCCGAACCGAACTAGCTAGTTCTATTTACTATATATATATAGCTATGCTAATCTCCTTAAACTTGTCTTTCTTATCGTCTAGGTAGTTAGCGCTATTAAATAGAAAGTACTTTAACTAACCTAAAAGGGCCTTCTTAATATATAAGAAAAAGCTCTAATCCTTCGCTATATCCTTTTTAGCCTTAACTAAGTACTCGTATAGCTACGCAAATCTCTTCTTTACTTATAGAACCTAGACTTATTCGTACTACTTCTCGTAGGTAGCGTAGTCTATATATAGAAGTATAAGAGCCTCTTAGCTTACCTCTAGTTCTTTCTAGCTGCGGCGCCCTATTAACGCGTCTAAAACTAGCCTAACGCTATTAAGCTATTGCTCCTAGGAGAGTCTACGCTCCTATAGCTTATTAGGGAAATTAGCGCCTATAAACGTCTTAGATATTAGTAGTATCGTAATATTACTAATAAGGACCTCTAGGAAGCCTAGGGTATTTTTTCTAACTAGCTCTTAATTATAGTACTTAATAAGCGTTAGGTAGACTATACGTCGCGAGGAGATGCTAGGATTCTCTCCGTAAGCAATTGTCTAATATATTAGTACTAAGTCGCTAAGTATAGTCGAGACGTTTTATAGGCGTAGGCTAGCGTCCTATAGGCTATCCTTCTCTTTATCTAAAACGTAGACTAGCGTCTGCTTAATATCTAAGTCTTCGTCCTCGTTCTTATTAAGCTTATTAACTATATTATAGATTAGTCCTAGGTAGCCGGTACTACTAACGATATCGAACTTAGCGTATTTAGCCTCGTCTTCTTCCTTATTATCGTCGTTATTAAGGTCGGCCTATAGCTTGCGGTTAGGTACCTATATAACTAGTCTATAGCTAGGGAGGGCACTATCGAGAGAAACTATAGTAATCGTATAGGCAGTTTCTCGTCTATCTTTCTATACTGCTAGGGGGCCTTTAATAGACTTTTCGCTAGTAGCCTAGTTCCTCTTAATAATTAGGATCGTTAGGTCGATTTAGCTAGTAGGCTCTCCCTACTAGTACTAGGCTATTATCGGGTACGCGATAAATCTATATATAGCCTTATCGCGTAGAGAATCCTAGGCTAGCATATTAAGTAGCTAGATAGTCGGGTCTTATTATATTAGCTACTAGGTAAGAGAAAAGAATATATTTAGTATCTATCTATATATATTATAGCGGCGGCGGAGGTAGTAGCAGTATAGGTCGAATTCTTAGTATATCTAAGAAACTATATCCGGGTCCTTTACCTACTAATTAAGAAGGCCGCTAAATACGTTAAAGCTATCTTTAAGAAGCTTTCCGTTATAAGCCTTCTATATATCTCGAATAGTCTTAAATTCTAAGTAAGATAGGCAGGTATTAGTAAAGTCTAGCTTAATTCGTATAGGCCTAAGCTTATTATCGTTAGCCTCTAGATTAGTCTCTTAAGCGGCTTCTACGTCGCTATAGTCGTCGTCGAACTAAACTAGCTAGTTCGCTTTGTTTAAGCTTATACGCTGCTTTCCCTTAGCCTTCTTAGACTTCTTGCTCTTTTTAAACTTCTTTAGGGCGTAAGCTAAAGGTATAGACGCGGAACCCTCGGCATCTTCGATCTCTAGCTATAGGCGAGTCTTCTTCTTAGAGCTGCCGTCTTCTTTATTATTAGTATTAGCTTTACGCTTAGCCTTCTCCTAGGCCTTCTTATTAGCTACCGACTTTGCCGTAGCCTTCTCTATATTACGTAGCTAGCTCTTACTAGCCTATTAGTCTATCGCGTCTATCTCCTATATCTATAGGTCTTTCCTTAAGTTATTAGGCATATTATCGATCGATCCCTTCGCTAGTAGGTAAAGTCTACGGGAGATATCCTATAAGTTATAGAGGCGATTAGACGCTATTATTATCGACTCTTTTACTAGAAGGCTAACTACCTTAGCTATTTCTACTATATAGGTACGGCAGAAGAAAGGACTAATATTTAGGGATTCGTACTTATTAAGAGGGATTATATCTAGCTTTCCGTATACGCTATCCTTATAGCGTTCTTCGAGATAGTTAGTATATAGGATAGTAATACGGACGCGAACTTCCCCGAGATTTAAATAAGGCTTCTCGATTACCTCGTTAATTAGATTATCTAATAGGTCCTTATTATAGCTATACGTCTTATAACGTATTACTTATTCTTTAACCCCGCTAGCTAGTTTGCGTAGGCGAACTAAAACAACTATTTCTAGCTCTAGAGCTATAGATTACGAGGGAGTTACCGTAGCCTAGCTCTAGCTAGCTTCTTCTTACTAGCAGCTTAGCGCTTTAAGCTCGCAGTCCTCGTAGTAGAGGTCTCTAATCTTATAGTATAGATGCGCAAACGCATTAGAGCGTAGTTAGTCTTTATTAGCGAGGTTTATCTTCTTACGGACCTATTACTTAGCTACCTTGCGGAAGCTCTTAAACTCGTTAGAGGCTAAATTAAGGTAGCTAAGGAAGTTGTAGCTAGACTCGGACGGCTTACTAAGTAGCCTACTCGCGGCCGAGCCTCTAGCTTTATTATTAGTATTAGATACTCTAAAGATCTTATTCTTAGGGATAATAAAGTAGGCGTCTATAATAGCGAAGCCGTTTCCGTCGATAATCTAGAGGTTCTTATAGCTAAATAGGTCTAACTAGAATATAGCCTCTACTAATGCGTGAATCCTACACTACTCTAACTAGCTTATAGCTAACTAGGCGTGCATATCTATATCGCTAAGGCCTAACAGCCCTAGAATTAGGTGTATAGCAGTCGCACGCAGCGTAACAACGCGCAGTTCTCGTCTCTCTCGTCTCTAGGTAGCTAGGCTTAGGAATCCTCGTAAGCACTGCAGTTTAGATCGAGTAACGGCTACGCTCGCAGTTACGCTTCTACGTTTAGCTCACGAACCCTCGTATTAGCTACATCGTCTCTCGTAATAGCTAGCAGGGCGGGTACGCATAGAACGTGTGATAATACTAGAACTGTAAACAAGAAACGTAGGGTAGATAATTGATTAATATGGAGGAGAGCCTAAGCTCGTGCTTAAGTAGGCGCCCGAGCTGCTAAGAATGTGCGGTTTCCGCCTATTAATCCTCCCTTTCTTTATGTCCGAATAGACACTCTAACAAACGACATTTTTATTCTAAAAAGACAGTCTAGCAGAACTAGCTTCTGCAAAACAATAACAAACCAAGTACTATTTATTCTTTTCTAACGTATTAGACGTTTATAACGTTACTATTTTCCTTCGCCGAACCGAACTAGCTAGTTTAGTTTACTATGCATGTACAGCTATGCTAATCTTCTTAAACTCGTCTTCCTCCTCGTCTAGGTAGTTAGCGCTATCGAACGGGAAGTACTTTAACTCGCCCCTAAGAGCCTTCTTAATATGCAGAAAGAAGCTCTGCTCCTTCGCTATAGCCTTTTCAGCCTTAACTAAGCACTCGTAGAGCTGCGCGAATCTCTTCTTTGCCTGCGGGACTTAGACTTCTTCGTGCTACTTCTCGTAGGTAGCGCGGTCTATATGCAGAAGCGTAAGAGCCTCTTAGCTTACCTCTAGTTCTTCCTAGCTGCGGCGTCCTATTAACGCGTCTGAAACTGGCCTAAGGCCATTAAGCTGTTGCTCCTAGGGAAGTCTACGCTCCTGCGGCTTGTTAGGAAAATCGGCGCCCGTAAACGTCTTAGACATTGGCAGCATTATAATATTGCTAACGAGAACCTCTACGAAGCCTAGGGTATTCTTTCTAACTAGCTCTTGATTACGGTACTTAATAAGCGTTAGGTAGACTATGCGTCGCGAGGAGACGCTAGGGTTTTCTCTATAGGCGATCGTCTAATGCATTAGCACCAAGTCGCTAGGCACAGTCGAGACGTTCTATAGGCGTAGGCCAGCGTCCTATAGGCTATCCTTTCCTTAGTCCGAGACGTAGACTAGCGTCTGCTTAATGTCCGAGTCTTCGTCCTCGTTCTCGTTATTATTAAGCTTATTAATTATATCGTGGATTAAACCTAGGTAGTCGGTGCCACCGACGACTTTAAACTTAGCGTATATAGCCTCGTCTTCTTCTTCGTCGTCTTCGTTATCGTTAGCAGTCTAGTTCTATAGCTTGCGGTTAGGTACCTATATAACCGGTCCGCGGCTAGGGTAGGCACTATCGAGAGAAACTATAGTAATCGTGCAGGCGGTTTCTCGTTTATCTTTCTATGCTGCTAGGGGGCCTTTAACAAACTTCTCGCCGGTAGCCTAGTTCCCCTTAATAATTAGGATCGTTAGGTCGATTCGGCCGGTAGGCTTACCTTACTAGTACTACGCTATTATCGGGTATGCGATAAATCTATATGTAGCCTTGTCGCGTAGAGAATCTTAGGCGAGCATATTAAGCAGTTAGATAGTCGGGTCTTATTGCATTAGCTGCTAGGTAAGGGAGAAGAATATATTTAGCATTTATTTATATATGTTGCGGCGGCGGCGGAGGTAGTAGCGGTATAGGTCGAACTCTTAGTATATCTAAGAAACTATGTCCGGGTCCTTTGCTTACTAATTAAGAAGGCCGCTAAACACGTTAAAACCATCTTTAAGGAGCTTTCCGTTATAAGCCTTCTATGCATCTCGAATGGTCTCGAATTCCAAGTAAGACAGGCGGGTGTTAGTAAAGTCCAGCTTAATTCGTATAGGCCTAAGCTTATTATCGTTAGCCTCTAGATTAGACTCTTAAGCGGCTTCTGCGTCGCTATAGTCGTCGTCGAACTAAACTAGCTAGTTCGCTTCGTTTAAGCTGGCACGCTGCTTCCCCTTAGCCTTCTTAGACTTCTTGCTCTTCTTAGACTTCTTAGACTTCTTTAGGGCGTAAGCTAGAGGTGCAGACGCGGAACCCTCGGCCTCTCCGATCTCTAGCTATAGGCGAGTCCTCTTCTTAGGGCTGCCGTCCTCTTTATTATTAGTGTTAGCTTTACGCTTAGCCTTCTCCTAGGCCTTCTTATCGGCCGCTGTCTTCGCCGCAGCCTTCTCTACGTTACGCAGCTAGCTCTTGCCAGCCTATCGGTCTATCGCGTCTGTCTCTTATATTTATAGGTCTTTCTTTAAGTTATTAGGCACGTCGTCGATTAATCCCTTCGCTAGCAGGCATAGTCCGCGGGAGATATCCTACGAGTCGTAGAGGCGATTAGATGCCGTTATTATCGATTCTTCTACTATAAGGCCAACTACCTTAGCCATTTCTACTATATAGGTGCGGCAGAAGGGAGGACTAATGTCTAGGGACTCGTACTTGTTAAGGGGGATTATGTCTAGCTTCCCGTATATACTATCCTTACAGCGCTCTTCGAGGTAGTTAGCGTAGGGGATGGCAATGCGGACGCGAACTTCTCCGAGATCCAAACAAGGCTTCTCGATCGCCTCGTTAATTAGATCGTCTAATAGGTCCTTATTGTAGCTATACGTCTCGCAACGTGTTACTTGTTCTTTAGCCCCGCCGGCTAGTTCGCGTAAACGGACTAAAACAATTATTTCTAGCTCTAGGGCCATAGATCGAGAGCGGGTTACCGCGGCCTAGCCCTAGCCGGCTTCTTCTTGCTAGCGGCTTAGCGCTTTAAGCTCGCGATCCTCGTAGTAGAGGTCTCTAATCTTATAGTATAGATGCGCGAACGCATTAGGGCGCAGTTAGTCTTTGTCGGCGAGGTTTATTTTCTCGCGGACCTAGCGCTCGGCCACTTCGCGGAAATTCTTAAATTTATCTAAGCCTAGATCTATATAGCCCAAAAAGTCGTGGCCAGATTCGGACGGCTTACTAAGTGGCCTGCTCGCGGCCGATCCTCTAGCTTTATTATTAGCGTCGGACACTCTAGAGAGCTTATTCTTAGGGATAATGAAGTAGGCGTCTATAACGGCGAAGCCGTTCTTATCGATAAGCTAGAGGTTCTCGCGGCTAAACAGGTCTAACTAGAACATAGCCTCTACGCTCTTAACGAAGCTAGCCTTCTAAAATTTGCCCGAGACATAGCTAGATGCAGGGCGGAACAGATTCTCCTTCTTTCTATTGCGGAGAGCTTAGTATAGCATCTATTTAGACTAGGTTAGGCCTAGCAATCGGAGATTCTCGGCGGGGACGTTCTTAAACAGCGTAAAGCGGCGGAGGTGCTAGCTAGCCTTCTTATAGATCTCAAACGTAGAGTTAAGGAAGTCGAAGTAGGGGAACTCTCTGCCCGAGCTAAACGAGTTCTGCAACATATCGAGGAGGCCTTTACGCTTCTTAGCAAACTGCTTGCCTCTCTTATAGATATCTATTACGCCTTTTAGTCCTTCTAGTGCTCCTTCTTAAGCGCGAGAGGAGGCACGCTAGCCGAGTTCTTAAATAAACTAGAAAATAATAAAGGCGCGGCGGTCGTCGTCTCCCTAAATAGCGCTATAAACGGAGCGTAGAATAGCCTGCTTCTCTTCTTCTATTCCTGCGTTAGTAACGGCTTCTAGCATCTATGCCCGAGTGCGCTAGCCGCCTAGCTTAGAAATGTTAAGCGTAAAGTTGCGGAAATTAGCTAGCTTAGAGTTAGCGGCACAGGCGAGCGAATCGGGGTTAGAATAGCGGACTACCGCCTTAGGCTTAGGGGTAGGCGCTTTAGCGG
Source organism: Cercospora zeae-maydis (assembly GCA_023512815.1). Taxonomy (NCBI): domain Eukaryota; kingdom Fungi; phylum Ascomycota; class Dothideomycetes; order Mycosphaerellales; family Mycosphaerellaceae; genus Cercospora; species Cercospora zeae-maydis. Next base: position 167,365 of record JAKLWY010000008.1, read on the forward strand.
TCGCGTTAGTTATAGCGATATCTCGGTCGGCTATTATGCTAGTAAGGTAGAGGAAGAGAAAATAGACTATATAGGAGGGAGTATGCTATATGCGAGCGGAGAGAATCGGTTAGGGGTAGGCGTTTCCGTAAGCGAGTTCTTAAGCGAGAGCCTAAGCAAGTGCGTAAAGCGGAGAATGCGTAAGTCTTCTAAACAGGTAAGTTTATACTAGCAGCGGTAAGAACAGTTAGTATGCGTATAGAAGAGGTTGTTATGCAGAGTTTTCGCGGTTTGTTTGCTTAAAAACTCTGCATAACTGTCGTTACCGCTGCCGCCTGCACTTAGCGGAACTAGAGTAGTTACTATAGCAACCTTTAAGGGTCGTTATGCTTAAGGCGAATGTTAAGGTTAATAAGACTAAGAAGAGACTAGAAGAGCCGAAAAGGAGAGGAGTTTTATGCTTGAACCCGCTACCTAGACGTAAGGGTATTCGTGGCTATACGTTAGAGGATCCTTAGCGCTATTCGAAGTAAACTAGCTAGTTCGCTTTATTTTCACCGCTAGAAATAAGGAAGCATGTGCGTGCTCGCGATTACTTTTAGGCAGCTATTAGCCAAAATCAAGTAAGAGTCGCCTAATCTTATCCCTCGCTGCTCCTAGGAACTTAGGCTAGTTGGGAACTAGTATTCTTCTAACGGTAGATCCTCTTATTTATAGTAACAGTCCTTTGTCTAGCTTCCTAAGGTCTGTTCTGCTTCCGCTACTAATCCTCCCTTTCTTGCAGCACTAGCTATAGGAGAGTAACAAGTAACACGTTTCTCCCTATTTCTCGTGCCGATTCGGACGTAGTAGAAACAATTTTTAAAAATTAGGGGCCTACTAAGATTCCTCTAGCATTAGAATGTCTAGCTAACGGACATTCTCTTATGCAGCCGGCCCTAGATTACGAGTTTTTATCGGTTAGCGCCCTTAATAACTTCGTCGAGTTTATAGCTATAGATAAAGTGCTACCGTTATTCCGTGCTTAGACCTGCAATATAGTCTTTACTATCGAGAAGGTGCTCGCAAAGCGCATTATCGAGATCTATAAGGCAGGACTATCGTTTAAGCTGCGCGAGGCTTAAGATCTTGTAACGGAGTATCTAGACCTTAGCAGCTACAATTTTCGTGCATTAGCTCGAATACTATAAGAGATAATCGAGGACTAGAGGTACTAGTTTAAGGCGCAGTAGGAAGCTGCCGACCTTTTACGCGCTAACGATTTGCAAGCGTATATAAACGAAGCAATTTAGCAGATAGACGATATTAGCCTTAAGAACTAGGGTCCTTTTATTATATCGCAAGACTACCGATCGGATAACGAGTCGGAGGTATTAGAGCAACTATTCCGGTAAGCAATCGAGGCTTAGATGCGGCTTATAAGATGCACGTATATAGGGGAATTAGGAGCCTACTAGGATTCCTCTAGCATTAGAATGTCTAGCTAACGGACATACTCCCCCCTCTCTTCTTAAGTTATTCCTAATAGCTTACTAATCCGGACCTAAGGGTGCAGATAACTACGCGGCCGTAGTTTAGGAGGTAGAGGACCTAGCTGCCCCGGATTAAAGTTATCCTTCTAAGGAACTATAGCTTCCGGATCCCTTTAGTACGGCACTAGCTTTAAGTTAAACCTAGGGAACGTATAGTAAAGGACCTCCCCGCTAAGCTCCTTAATCTTGTACGCCTTCCCTTTACGAATAATAGCATGCATAAGAAACGGACCGCGCTATCGGTACCGCAGCTTATTCGAGAAGCTCGTTTTTAGTTCCGATCGGTAAACGACTACTATCTGTCTAGGACGAAGCTCCTGCTAATTAGCGTTCTTCTAGTTATTAAAATACTTAATATTATGCTTCCGCAGCCGGTCCTATCTAGCACGAGCTTCCTTAAGCGTCGTGTGCATCCGTTCTATAGCAGCAGCTCGCATCGCTAATAAGGAAGGGCGGTTACGGACTGTCCCCTAGTTAGCTACCCGGTAAGTACGGAATTTAAGCTCTACTAGTAACATAGCGTCCCTGCCTATTATTATCTCCGCTAGAGTTAGCCCTATTATCTAGTTTGTCGTAGTACGTTCCGCCTAAAGGACCGAGGGAATGTGCTTCGCTGCAGCGCTTACTCCTCCGCCTATAAGCTTAGAGAGGGCCGCTAGAATTAGACGGTGTCCCCGTTTAACGATTCCGTTAGCCTATAGATAGTAGGGGGAGATCGTGACCTGCTTAATTCCGTAGCTAGTAAGCAGCGTCTCTTAAACATTCTCTCCGCCCCCGTCTATATAGATCTCGGCCATAGCCCCCTAGCGGCAAATTAAGTCCTCGTAGATAAACTTCGTAACGTGTTTAGCGTTAACCTTGCGATTGTCCGTTGTCCGTATTAATCGGGCCTCTAGCTATCGAGAAACAGCCTCTCTTGCAACAATAAGATAGAGCCCGGTGCTAATAAACACCGCGTCTAGGTACTATCGCTCCCTAAGATACTATTTCTCGGAAGCGTAGAGTAGGCTAGGACGCTAGTGCCCGTTCCTAAGCGCATATTGCTAGCAACCCTTATAGAAACGAACTACTACGGTATAAACACCGTCCTACTACTATCGTTTAGTAACTGTCTTATACGTCCGTTCCGGCCCCGGGTGTCTATAGTAGTCGTAGCAGGCAGTAATAATCCTTTCGCGATAGTTATTATCGTCGACAACTCTCTAAGGGATACTACCGACACGATCCTGTCTTATAAGCCAACCCTCCTTACTTATATAGAACTTAAGTGCTCGTTTCCGCAGAGACCTGTATTCTGTTAAGGTTAGGCCTAGCGGATAGCGTAGGTAAGTTAGGAAGAATGCGATGTTCCTCGAGTCCTAAGAGTAGGTACCGTTTAGCACTTCCTCCTCTAATTCCGCTCGAGCAGGGAATACTTAGGCGACGAGGTCGCAGGCGGAGTAGGCGAAAAACTAGTTATCGATTATCTTATCGATATCGCCCTCCTCTGCTAGTTCTCGGGTGTCCCGCTCTGTCGGAGGCTTGCGGGACAGTCTATCGGCAGCCGTATGCCTCTTCCTAGGGACATGTACTATATTGAAATTAAACAGCCTAATCTACGCTAGCTATCTTATAATAGCTGCGTTCGGGAGGTCCGTAGCAGCCTTATTAAGTTAATGTACTAGCGTGTTAGCGTCTACTTCTAGCTAGAAGAAAACACTAAACAACTACGGACGACACTTCTTTAGTGCTTTAAGAACACCGAGACACTCGCGCTTCCTAGCGTTATAGCGTTGCTTAGAAGCGGAGAACAGTCCTAACTTAAACCGAGAAGGGTATCGGATCCTGCTGTCTTTCCGGTCGCATTAAGATATATAGCATCCTTACGAGTAAAGGCTAGAGTTAACGCCTACTACGATTAGCCCTCCCTCTAGTTCGTAGTCTAGCGCTACTAGCACTAGCGTAGAGACAAGAAGTTCCGTAATCGCATCCTTAGACTGCTAATGTTCTTTCGTCTATACGAACTTAACGTCCTTTTTTAGGAGAGAAAAGAGCGGCTGCAGCAACTAAGCGAAGTCCTTAAGCTAGATCTTATAGTATACGAACATTCCTATAAGAATTCGGACTTCCCTCTAATCCGTAGGAGTAGGCTATTTAACGAGCTTAGCTACTCGTTCCGCATCTAAGTGTCTGCTATATTTATTAGTAACGTAACCTACTATCTTAATCTGTTTGCAGCACAGCTGCAGCTTTTCCCCGTAAACCGTTAGTCCTGCTCTCTTAAGGTCGGCAAGCACCTCGTCTAAGTTCCTAATATGTTCTACTACAAATCGGCGGAGCCTAGGCTTAACCTCCTCGTTGCTATACTTTGTTTTTAGACCGCGAATAGCTATATCGTCGAGGAAAGGTTTAGCAGCGTAAGGTATTTAAGCAGCAAGGATAAGCATAATAATTCGGACAAATTAAGCGACAGAGTTCGTAGCTCCCTATAGTAGTGTCGTCTAGCGTAGCAGGCTAAGAGGAGTATCGAAACCTATAAGGTCCCGACTTCTTACGTCTAGTAGAATCTAATCGTAGCTAGAGAAGATGTTAACTAAGAACGAGATTATATAACCTGCAAAAGCTTTAGAAAAACCATCCGTATTAGGAGGAAGGTTAGCATCGCGTATAGTTATAGCATTAAACTTCTATGCAGCATTAATTAGGCGATACTTCTTTAGTTCTCCTAGGTTAGTCTTTTTCTTTACGAGAAAGTACGAATTCCGGTAGGCACTATAGCACGGTTTAAGAGCGCCTACGTCTATACGCTTGCGGAGCATTTTTACGACTTCCCCCTCGAGAGAGCTCTAAAGTCGGAAACTAGGATGCTGCTATAGCTTATGCGGGATCGTACGGATAACCTAAGGAGGAGTAACAGCAGGCTTAATATAACCGAGATGCTTAAAATCCTAAGCAAGTGCAGCTTCCCGATTATATAGCATCTTAGTTAGAAGATACAGCTCCCGTTCTGTTAGCGAAATAGTAGGCTTAATTTAAGCGAGCCGTTCTAGCGTAAGCCTTAAACCTTTCGGAATGCTAGAAAACTTTTTAATTAAGTATCTCCCGTTAAAGGGGCCCGTTCTAGGTAGCATAGCTTCCTCCGCAGCAAGTGCTTTCTTTCTCTAATGTGGATTACTACTAGGATTCGATCTATCCGTTATAGACACGTCCGCGTTAACGGATCTAACCTTGTCTGCGACACGCTTGTGCATCGTAAACGCCCTAATTTCTAGAGAGAATTTGGCTTGCGTATCCGGGTCTAGGAGTACGTTTAGTAGCAGTTTACTACGGCGAACCCTATAACTCCGGCAGATTTCCTCGTAAACAACGTTAGCAACTATAGCTCGTTCGTAGTCGCCCTTAGATTCGTATCTATCTTTAGAGTCGTAAGAATACTTATCTAGGAGGAGAACCTTAAGTTCCAAGTCCTATAGGGAAAAGAGGTTCTTAAAGCAGTTGGGAAAGAGCAGGTTACTAGGAGGATCCTCCTAGGAACAGAGCTCTAGGCTTCCTAAACGATGCCCGACTAGTTCCGGGAAGAGTAAGAATATAAGATTGCTATATGCGTTACGTAATAATCGAACTAAACTAGCTAGTTTACTCGGCAAGTTCCGCTAGTCGTTACGTAATAATCGAACTAAACTAGCTAGTTTACTCGGCAAGTTCCGCTAGTCCGTGCGCAGATTAGTTAAGACTTTACTTAGCGCCCCTTCTATAACATTAGCATCCCTAATCGTTCCTAGTCGGTTCCCCCTTAGTGCCCGAAGCTGCTTATTTAGCTCCCTACTCCGTCCCGCGGCTGTCCCGAAGCTCCCCCTACTAGCATCCGTAAGTGCCCCGAAGCTCCTAAGACTACCCCTACTAGCCCCGGAAGCTGTCCTAGCAGTCCTAGAACTAGCCTTAGAGGCTTCTAGAAGTAGCCTAGGGCTCTTACTAGCAAGATCTAGCTATCTAAACAGATACTCCCTTAGCTCTATAAGGCGCTTCCTAAGCTTATTCCGCCCCTATTCGCTTCGACGCTTCGTAGGAGCTTTATTGCAAGAGAACCCTATACTATAAGAGCGGTCTTTAGCCTTAAAGTATACTAATTCATATAGTATAGTAGATAAAAGCCTTTCCTAGAGGTCCGGGTTCTGCGTGAACTTATGCTAGAGGCCCCGGCAGAGGGTGTTATTAGACTTCTAGCTAGGACGAATTAGCGGGGACAACGGAGGGACGTTCCGAACTTGTTTCCTAATAAATTCTCTTATCTCGTTGTAAGCCCCTAAGCCTTCGGGATCCGTATACAACTTAACGAGAAACTTATACTAGGCTATATAGTTAAAGACCAGTCCTTCGAATTTAGGATCTCTAAAGTAGGAACGGTGCCAGTGGCTAAGGTAGTTATGCTCGCCTTTATTCTTAAAGAAGATAGTTTTGCTGCGAGGATGCTCGCAGATAGGCTTGTTAAACCGGTCCTCCTCCTCTTTAGTAAGCTTTCCTGCTAGTTTCTCGAGCATCCTATAATCTAGCGCCGTGTTTACTCTAGGCACTAGTTTAGCTGTCCTTTTAAGGATACTCTTTAGCTCGGTTTAGCGCGTTTTAGCCCTACCTATATTAGTGCTTAAGATCGGGCTAAAGCGGACCTTAGCATCTAATCTTTTCCCGACCTGCGAAGAATATCGTCTACTATTCTATACCCGTTATTGCCTACTATCCCGGTAAAATAAACTAGGTTTCTACGGTCGTTAGCGATCGTACCTTCCTAGGAGCCATTATTATAGTTCCTAGAGGAAAGTCGAGTCCTTCGGGCCTACGGCCTTCCTAGAAGAGTTGGCGTCTTAGGATCGCTAGCAATAAAGAAAGTTATAAAGACGACAACTCCGTGTACCTCTACGCGGACGTTACGACACATCTTAATAAAGGTAACCTTGCCTAAGACACTACGTATAGTAGCCGTAATGTTAGTTGAAATAGGAAGCCTTAAGCTCCGAGCCCTCTCGTAGCTTATAATTATACTCTCCGCTCCCTTATTAATTAGGACATCGTATACTTGTCGAGCCTCCCCGAGAGTCGCATAGACATAGATGCTTAGAACAAGCAGGTAGTCCTTATAGAAGTCTAGGAGGATACTGTCCGGGTCCGTATATAGCTTAGAAGCAGGAATATATAGCAACGCCTCTATACTAGAGACTAGCCGAACCGAGAGATCTACTGCTATTATAATAGTAATCTCTAGCACATCTTATCGAACGATCTCCTCGTCCGCTTCCTCCTAATTAAGAGAAACAGACAAGGGCTATGTTTCGGTGTTATTCCACTCCTTCGCATTAAACTAGACTTCGTCGTCGCTTAGCTCCTCCTAGTTATCGGCTAAGGATACCTACTCTTCCTCGGGCTGCTTAAAAGAGTCGAAAGAGTCCATTAGGAAAGCATTAATCTCTAGCTCTCCGTACCGATAAAGGCCTACGTCGCCCTTATTATTATCCTCGCTCTCCTCCTTTCTAGACGCTTCGCTATCTTCGTCGGAATAGCTAGCGGAATTGTACTCCTATATCCTATTATAGATTTGAGCGAAGTTAACAGCGGAGGTGGCCATGCCGTCTAGCCTCCGTTTTAACGCATAATAGCGCTCGAGTGCAGCGCTATAGGATAGATCTGCAGGCTTCCTTCCGTATAGGAACCGACTAAGAGCTTGCTGCCCGAACAGCTATAGTTCTCTAAGTTCTATAACTAGAGGTGCTCTAAGGAGCCTGTTAGACTAGAACGCTTCCTATTCGTCTATAGGAATAGCCTTCTTAAGCAGGTTATCTAATCTCTGCGTTTTCGGCTTAGCTCTTTGCGCCCCTTTCGCTTTGCCTCTAGGAGGGACTGCAGGACCGAATTAGGCATCCTGCATCTCCGCATCCTAGGAATTCGGAACCGCTAGAGTCTAGGATCTTCCCTATATCTAAGACGAAGCCGCTCCTTAAGACGAGCTTAGTTCACCCCTGCGATAATGTTCTATTATCTCTAGCAGTGCTTGCTCTCTGCGAGAGTTGCTCGTTCCCGTTTTAGTAGCCTGCTTCTGCTTCTCTATGTTCGCCTTCGCAGCTTTTATTAGAGACGCAGTCGGGCGAGAGGGATTCTAAACGGTTTTCTAAGAGGACCGTATAGCTGCATAGGCAGCGTTATAATCCTCTTCTTCCTCTTCTTCTCCTAGAACAAAGAGAGATCCTATAGGCTTATATTCCTCTATATACTCTATAGTCCCAAACCTAGCTATGCTAGCGTTAATCGAGACGGGACGTTTACGCCGGTTAGATTGCTACGAGGCTCGCAGAGTGTCAAAGCTAATACATTTGCTAACGTTAATCGGACCGATAGCTTATTTAAGAGCTAGGAGAACAACTTTCAATCGAGGAGACTTCTTATCCTAGCTATACCCGAGAGGTCTTATTTCTCCGCTAGCTCGGCTAGGACACATTCGGCGAGTCTTGTCCTTATAGAGAAATTCTTAATCTAGAAGCCAATTAAAGTAGGGATAGTCTCCGCTACGGTAGCCTTCTAAACTATACTCCTAGCAAGCGGTACCTATCTTAATTTCTAAGGCAGCATAGGCTATAACTATAGCCTAGATCTCTAGTGCTTCCTTATCCTTTTAGCTACTGCGCAGGAGTCTATACGCAGGTTCCTAGTTCTTTAAAAGAGCAAGGGCAAGGGCAGCTAACTGTTTAGTTAGCTTCTTAACGTTAGGGCTTACCCTAGATATAGCGCTTATCGCTACGGAGACCGGATTTAGGCGAGGGGCAGTATTCCTTATCGCTTTAACTAGCTTTCCTGCTAGAATAGAGCGATTATCCTTATACAAGGCTTTATCGGTTTTATCCTTTCGCAACTCGGCTTTTGCAGCTAAAATTACTCTCGCAAAGTTACGAAACGTATAGGGGCGATTTATATCTAGGTTCGCTTTATTCTAAATCTTCTTCCGCATAGGCTTAGACAGGGGCTTTAAAAACATCTAGGTACGACTAAAGTTGTCTAGATCTTCTAGAGGAATTATAGCAGAAGAGATCTCGAAGTTCCGAATATATTCGGAAATCTCCTCTAGCTTATCTAGCTTCTGCAGGGATAGCTAGGAAAGGTACGACCGATCTCCGAGTATGCGTTAACTATTAAACTCGCGATACTCCTTAAGAAGGTTGCTTTTAAACAGTCTATAGTTACGACTTTCGTACCCTTCGAGCTTCTTAACTATAGGACGCTAATGTCGATAAACGTAGCTAACTAGCTTCTCGACTTTAGTAGCTTTATCGCCCTAGTCGCCTCTATAAGTTCGGTACAGGTCTTTAAAACGCTTAACGAACTTAGTAACGTCTAACCCTTCGAAGTATCCTATCTCCTTAAAACTAGGCAAAGGTATAGGAGGTCGGCTTGCAGAAATTAAGGCTTGAAACTGCTCGACGCTTAAGCTAACAGTGGTGTTAATAGGGAGTTGTAGTCCCACAGCCCCTCGTCGACGAGAATAAGTATTACCCGTTCTTATCGTTCCGTTAGGACAAGCTAAAAGGTTAGCAGAGCCTAGAGAGCTCCTAACCGGTCGTTCAATTCCTCTATTAGGTCCGACAAACTAGGCAGGTTAGTAACGGAACTCTTAATTGCGATCCTCTGCACTAATATTATCCGAGACACTGCTAGAGTTAATAGCAGTGTCCGGGTTGTTAGTGCCGGCAGAGGAATCGTTAGTCGGATCGTTCGGCATATTTTCGGCCGAAGGTCGGTAATAACGAACTAAACCAGCTAGTTTAGTTAGCGTTAGGTGAAGTTAGTAGTAATAGTAGTACTAGTTTATTGCACAACGAAAGGAATGTTCTCGCTAAATTAAAAACAAAACAAGAAGCAGAAACTCTAGATTTAGATATAGCAAAAGGAAATTCGTAACTTCGTAAATTGCGAGTAAGGGTAGCTAGTAATACCTAGTAGTCACCTATAAACTTTCCTAGGGGTCGGTTTCTTAGTCTATCCGGCTCGTAATACTCCCGACCCGTGTTATTTTAAACGTCCGGCCCATCGGTAATCTCTCTATGCTGTGTTTTCCTAGAGCATTCGGGCAATCTCTAATAGGGAAGTGTAGGGGCCGTTCTAAGCCTACACCAAACATAGGAAGAGCTAATCAAACTCTCCCGAAACTAGGGGTGGCTAGTAATACCTAGTAGTTACCCGTAATACTTTCCTAGAGGTTGGTTTCTTAGTCTATCCGGCTTATAATACTCCTAACCTATGTTATCGTAAACGTCCGGCTTATCGGTAATCCCTCCGTGCTATATGTTCCTAGAGCCTTTAGGTAATCTCCGATAGGGAAGTATAGGGGCCGTTTTAAGCCTATACTAAACATAGGAAGAGTTATTAAACCCTTCCGAAAATAGGGCAACCGAAGTTGCGAAACGTAGCCTTACGGCGAAACCGGGGAGTGCGAGTGGTAATACGATCCTATATCCTTTCCCTAGCTCGCTAAACTCCGTGCAGCTCGTAATATCGTATTTCTCGGCTATCCTAGCTATAACGACCCCTCTGCATAGGCATAGTAACCCTAAGCGAATCCTCGGAAAGCTATAGATAAGCTATACCGTTAGCCTTCTATAACCAATCGTTAGCGTCTTAAAACACCGTCGATTCTAAGTCGCAACAGGACTAAGGGTTTATAACTTTCTTAGGGTTAGAGACTGTCCCCGTGCAGAAGGTAGCCTTAATGCTCTTAAGTCCTCCCGAGTTTTCTAGTTCCGCCTAGGCTTATATATAATGAAGTGCGTTCTAGCGGCTTGTCGTAATTAATCGCTTGCTTCTCGTGTCGTGGTTCGTGCTATTAGACTATAAGTAACTTCTTCCCTTTCGTGTTTTCGGTAGTTCTTGTCCGTAGAAGATATTATATAGCCCCACCTTCGGCTCTATTTTGATGCGTGAATCCTATACTACTCTAACTAGCTTATAGCTAACTAGGCGTGCATATCTATATCGCTAAGGCCTAACAGCCCTAGAATTAGGTATATAGCAGTCGCACGCAGCGTAATAACGCGCAGTTCTCGTCTCTCTCGTCTCTAGGTAGCTAGGCTTAGGAATCCTCGTAAGCACTGCAGTTTGGATCGAGTAACGGCCACGCTCGCAGTTACGCTTCTACGTTTAGCTTACGAACCCTCGTGTTAGCTACATCGTCTCTCGTAATAGCTAGTAGGGCGGGTACGCATAGAACGTGTAATAATACTAGAACTGTAAACAAGAAACGTAGGGTAGATAATTAATTGATATGGAGGAGAGCCTAAGCTCGTGCTTAAGTAGGCGCCCGAGCTGCTAAGGATATGCGGTTTCCGCCTATTACTACGCTCTTAACGAAGCTAGCCTTCTAAAACTTACTAGAGATATAGCTAGATGCAGGCTAGAATAGATTATCTTTCTTTCTATTATAGAGAGCCTAGTATAGTATCTATTTAGACTAGGTTAGGCCTAGTAGTCGGAGATTCTCGGCAAAGACGTTCTTAAATAGTATAAAGCAGTAGAGGTGCTAGCTAGCCTTCTTATAGATCTTAAAGGTAGAGTTAAGGAAGTTAAAATAGAGGAACTCTCTGCCTAAGCTAAAAGAGTTCTATAGTATATCGAGGAGGCCTTTACGCTTCTTAGCGAACTACTTGCCTCTCTTATAGATATCTATTACGCCCTTTAGTCCTTCTAGTACTTCTTCTTAAGTACGAGAGAAGGCCCGCTAGCCGAGTTCTTAAATAAACTAGAAGATAATAAAGGCGCGGCGGTTGTCGTCTTCCTAAATAGCGCTATAAACTAAGCGTAGAATAGTCTACTTCTCTTCTTCTATCCCTACGTTAGTAATAGCTTCTAGCATCTATATACGAGTACGCTGCCCGCCTAGCTTAGAAATATTAAGCGTAAAGTTGCGGAAATTAGCTAACTTAAAGTCGGCGGCATAGGCGAGCGCATTAGGGTTAGAATAGCGGACTACCGCCTTAGGCTTAGGGGTAGGCGCTTTAGCGGTCGCGTTAGTTATAGCAATATCTCGGTCGGCTATTATACTAGTAAGATAGAGGGAGAGGAAATAGACTATATAGGAGGGAGTATACTATATGCGAGCGGAGAGAGCTAGTTAGAGGTAGGTGTTTTCTATAAGCGAGTTCTTAAGAGCGTATAAAGCGGAGAACGTATAGGTCTTCTAAATAGATAAGTTTATGCTAGTAGTAGTAAGAATAGTTAGTATGCGTATAGAAGAGGTTGTTATATAGAGTTTTCGTAGTTTATTTGCTTAAAAACTCTATATAACTGTTATTACCGCTACCGCCTATACTTAGTAGAACTAGAGTAGTTACTATAGCAACCTTTAAGGGTTATTATGCTTAAGGTAAATAAATGTTAAGGTTAATAAGACTAAGAAGAGACTAGAAGTGCCGAAAAGAAAAGGAGTTTTATACTTAAACCCGCTACCTAGACGTAAGAGTATTCGTAACTATACGTTAGAGGGTCCTTAGCGCTATTTAAAGTAAACTAGCTAGTTCGCTTTATTTTTACTACTAGAAATAAGGAAGCATATGCGTTTTCGCGATTACTTTTAGGCAGCTATTAGCTAAAATTAAGTAAGAGTTGCCTAATCTTATCTCTTATTACTCCTAGGAGCCTAGGCTAGTTAGGAACTAGTATTCTTCTAACGGTAGATCCTCTTATTTATAGTAATAGTCCTTTTGTCTAGCTTCCTAAGGTCTATTCTGCTTCCGCTACTAATCCTCCCTTTCTTATAGCACTAGCTATATAAGAGTAATAAGTAATACGTTTCTCCTTATTTCTTATACTAATACGGACGTAATAGAAGCAATTTTTTAAAAGAAATTTAGGGGCCTACTAGGATTCCTCTAGTATTAGGATATCTAGCTAGCGGATATACTCCTCCCTCTCTTCTTAAGTTATTCCTAATAGCTTACTAATTCGGACCTAAGGGTATAGGTAGCTACGCGGCCGTAGCTTAGGAGGTAGAGGACCTAGCTATCCCGGATTAAAGTTATCCTTCTAAGGAACTATAGCCTCTAGATCCCTCTAGTACGGCACTAGCTTTAGGTTAAACCTAGGGAACGTATAGTAAAGGACCTCCCCGCTAAGCTCCTTAATCTTATACGCCTTTCCCTTACGAATAATAGTATATACTAGAAATAGACTATACTATCGGTACCGTAGCTTATTTAAGAAGCTCGTTTTTAGTTCCGACCGGTAAACGACTACTATCTATCTAGAACGAAGCTCCTATTAATTAGTATTCTTATAGTTATTAAAGTACTTAATATTATACTTCCGTAGCTAATCTTATCGGGTATAAGCTTTCTTAAGCGTCGTATATATCCGCTCTATAGCTGCAGCTTATATTGCTAATAAAAAAGGACGGTTACGGACTATCCCCTACTTAGCTACTCGGTAAGTACGGAACTTAAGCTCTACGGGCAATATAGCATCTCTACCTATTATTATCTCTGCTAGAGTTAGCTCTATTATCTAGTTAGTCGTAGTATATTCTGCTTAAAGGACCGAGGGAATATACTTAGCTATAGCGCTTACTCTTCCGCCTATAAGCTTAGAGAGAGCTGCTAGAATTAGATAGTATCCCTATTTAACGATCCTATTAGCCTATAGATAGTAGGGGGAGATCGTAACCTACTTAATTCCGTAGCTTATAAGTAGCACTTCTTAAACGTTCTCTCCGCCCCCGTCTATATAGATCTCGGCTATAGGCCCCTAGCGGCAAATTAAGTCCTCGTAGATAAACTTCGTAACGTGCCTAGCGTTAACCTTGCGATTGTCCGTTATCCGTATTAATTAGGCCTCTAGCTAACGAGAAATAGCCTCTCTTATAATAATAAGATAGAGCCTAGTGCTAATAAATACCGCGTCTAAGTACTATTAATAGGCGGAAACCGCATATCCTTAGCAGCTCGGGTGCCTACTTAAGCGCGAGCTTAGGCTCTCCTCTATATTAATTAATTATCTACCCTACGTTTCTTATTTATAGTTCTAGTATTACTATACGTTCTATGCGTACCCGCCCTGCTAGCTATTACGAGAGACGATATAGCTAATACGAGGGTTCGCGAGCTAAACGTAGAGCGTAACTACGAGCGTAGCCGTTACTCGATCTAAACTGCAGTGCTTACGAGGATTCCTAAGCCTAGCTACCTAGGACGAGAGGCGAGAACTGCGCGTTATTACGCTGCGTGCGACTGCTATATACCTAATTCTAGGGCTGTTAGGCCTTAGCGATATAGATATATACGCCTAGTTAGCTATAAGCTAGTTAGAGTAGTATAGGATTTACGCATTAAAATAGAGCCGAAGGTAGGGCTATATAATATCTTCTACGGACAAGAACTACCGGAAATACGAATAGAAGGAAGAAGTTACTTATAGTCTAATAGCACGAACCGCGACACGAGAAGCAAGCGATTAATTACGACAAGCCGCTAGAACGCACTTTATTATATATAAGCCTAGGCGGAACTAAATAAACTCGGGAGGACTTAAGAGCATTAAGGCTACCTTCTATACGGGGATAGTCTATAACCCTAAGAAAGTTATAAACCCTTAGTCCTATTACAACTTAGAATCGACGGTGTTTTAAGACGCCGATAATTAGTTATAGAAGGCTAACGGTATAGCTTATCTATAGCTTTCCGAGGATTCGCTTAGAGTTACTATACCTATGCAGAGGGGTCGTTATAGCTAGGATAGCCGAGAAATACGATATTACGAGCTATACGGAGTTTAGTAAGCTAGAGAAAGGATATAGGATTGTATTACTACTCGTACTTCCCGGTTTCGCCGTAAGGCTACGTTTCGCAATTTTAGTTGCCCTATTTTCGGAAGGGTTTAATAACTCTTCCTATATTTAGTATAGGCTTAGAATAGCCCCTATACTTCCCTATCGAGGGTTTCCGAAAGGCTCTAGGAATATATAGCACTAAGGAATTAACGATAGGCCGGACGTTTAAAACGATATAGGTCGGGAGTATTATAAGCCGGATAGACTAAGAAACCGACCTCTAGGAAAGTATTACGGGTAACTACTAGGTATTACTAGCTACCCCTAGTTTCGGGAGAGTTTAATTAGCTCTTCCTATATTTAGTATAGGCTTAGAACGGCCCTTATACTTCCCTATCGGAGATTGCCTAAAGGCTCTAGGAAAATATAGCACGGAGGGATTACTAATAGGCTAGACGTTTAAAATAATATAGATCGGGAGTATTACGAGCCGGATAGACTAAGAAACCGACTCCTAGGAAAGTTTATAGGTAACTACTAGGTATTACTAGCTACCTTTACTCGCAATTTACGAAGTTACGAATTTCCTTTTGCTATATCTAGATCTAGAGTTTCTGTTTCTTATTTTGTTTTTAATTTAGTAAGAACATTCCTTTCGTTATGCAATAAACTAGTACTACTATTACTACTAACTTTACCTAACGCTAACTAAACTAGCTAGTTTAGTTCGTTATTACCGACCTTCGGCCGAAAATATGCCGAACGATCCGACTAACAATTCCTCTACTAGCACTAATAACCCGGATACTACTATTAACTCTAGCAGTATCTTAGATAATATTAGTGCAGAGGATCGCAATTAAGAGTTCCGTTACTAACCTGCCTAGTTTGTCGGACCTAATAGAGAAGTTAAACGACCGGTTAGGAGCTCTCTAGGCTCTACTAACCTTTTAGCTCGTCCTAACGGAACGATAGGGATAGGTAATACTAATGCGTGAATCCTATACTACTCTAACTAGCTTACAGCCAACTGGGCGTGCATATCTATATCGCTAAGGCCTAACAGCCCTAGAATTAGGTGTATAGCAGTCGCACGCAGCGTAACAACGCGCAGTTCTCGTCTCTCTCGTCTCCAAGTAGCTAGGCTTAGGAATCCTCGTAAGCACTGCAGTTTAGATCGAGTAACGGCTACGCTCGCAGTTACGCTTCTACGTTTAGCTTACGAACCCTCGTATTAGCTATATCGTCTCTCGTAATAGCTAGTAGGGCGGGTACGCATAGAACGTGTAATAATACTAGAACTATAAACAAGAAACGTAGGGTAGATAATTAATTAATATAAAGGAGAGCCTAAGCTCGCGCTTAAGTAGGCGCCCGAGCTGCTAAGGATGTGCGGTTTCCGCTTATTAATCCTCCCTTTCTTTGTATCCGAATAGACACTCTAATAAACGATATTTTTATTCTAAAAAGACAGTCTAGCAGAACTAGCTTCTGCAAAACAATAACAAACTAAGTACTATTTATTCTTTTCTAACGTGTTAGACGTTTATAACGTTACTATTTTCCTTCGCCGAACCGAACTAGCTAGTTTAGTTTACTATATATATGCAGCTATGCTAATCTTCTTAAACTCGTCTTCCTCCTCGTCTAGGTAGTTAGCGCTATCGAACGGGAAGTACTTTAACTCGCCTCTAAGGGCCTTCTTAATATGCAGAAAGAAGCTCTACTCCTTCGCTATAGCCTTTTTAGCCTTAACTAAGCACTCGTAGAGCTGCGCGAATCTCTTCTTTGCCTACGGGACCTAGACTTCTTCGTGCTACTTCTCGTAGGTAGCGCGGTCTATATGCAGAAGCGTAAGAGCCTCTTAGCTTACCTCTAGTTCTTCCTAGCTGCGGCGTCCTATTAACGCGTCTAAAACTAGCCTAAGGCCATTAAGCTATTGCTCCTAGGGAAGTCTACGCTCCTGCAGCTTATTAGGAAAATCGGCGCCCGTAAACGTCTTAGATATTAGCAGCATTGTAACATTGCTAACGAGAACCTCTGCGAAGCCTAAAGTATTCTTTCTAACTAGCTCTTAATTACGGTACTTAATAAGCGTTAGGTAGACTATGCGTCGCGAGGAGACGCTAGGGTTTTCTCTATAGGCGATCGTCTAATACATTAGCACTAAGTCGCTAGGCACAGTCGAGACGTTCTATAGGCGTAGGCTAGCGTCCTATAGGCTATCCTTTCCTTAGTCCGAGACGTAGACTAGCGTCTGCTTAATGTCCGAGTCTTCGTCCTCGTTCTCGTTATTATTAAGCTTATTAATTATATCGTAGATTAAACCTAGGTAGTCGGTGCTACCGACGACTTTAAACTTAGCGTATATAGCCTCGTCTTCTTCTTCGTCGTCTTCGTTATCGTTAGCAGTCTAGTTCTATAGCTTGCGGTTAGGTACCTATATAACCGGCCCGCGGCTAGGGTAGGCACTATCGAGAGAAACTATAGTAATCGTGCAGGCGGTTTCTCGTCTATCTTTCTATGCTACTAGGGGGCCTTTAACAAACTTCTCGCCGGTAGCCTAGTTCCCCTTAATAATTAGGATCGTTAGGTCGATTCGGCCGGTAGGCTTACCCTACTAGTACTGCGCTATTATCGGGTATGCGATAAATCTATATATAGCCTTGTCGCATAGAGAATCTTAGGCGAGCATATTAAGCAGCTAGATAGTCGGGTCTTATTATATTAGCTGCTAGGTAAGGGAGAAGAACATATTTAGCATCTATCTATATATGTTGCGGCGGCGGCGGAGGTAGTAGCGGTATAGGTCGAACTCTTAGTGCATCTAAGAAACTATATCCGGGTCCTTTGCCTACTAATTAAGAAGGCCGCTAAACACGTTAAAACTATCTTTAAGGAGCTTTCCGTTATAAGCCTTCTATGCATCTCGAATAGTCTCGAATTCTAAGTAAGATAGGCGGGTGTTAGTAAAGTCTAGCTTAATTCGTATAGGCCTAAGCTTATTATCGTTAGCCTCTAGATTAGACTCTTAAGCAGCTTCTGCGTCGCTATAGTCGTCGTCGAACTAAACTAGCTAGTTCGCTTCGTTTAAGCTAGCACGCTGCTTCCCCTTAGCCTTCTTAGACTTCTTGCTCTTCTTAGACTTCTTAGACTTCTTTAGGGCGTAAGCTAGAGGTGCAGACGCGGAACTCTCGGCCTCTCCGATCTCTAGCTATAGGCGAGTCCTCTTCTTAGGGCTGCCGTCCTCTTTATTATTAGTATTAGCTTTACGCTTAGCCTTCTCCTAGGCCTTCTTGTCGGCCGCTATCTTCGCCGCAGCCTTCTCTACGTTACGCAGCTAGCTCTTGCTAGCCTATCGGTTTATCGCGTCTGTCTCCTATATCTATAAGTCTTTCTTTAAGTTGTTAGGCACGTCGTCGATTAATCCCTTCGCTAGTAGGCATAGTCCGCGGGAGATATCCTACGAGTCGTAGAGGCGATTAGATGCCGTTATTATCGATTCTTCTACTATAAGGCCAACTACCTTAGCTATTTCTACTATATAGGTGCGGCAGAAGGGAGGACTAATGTCTAGGGACTTATACTTATTAAGGGGGATTATGTCTAGCTTCCCGTATATACTATCCTTATAGCGCTCTTCGAGGTAGTTAGCGTAGGGGATGGCAATGCGGACGCGAACTTCTCCGAGATTTAAATAAGGCTTCTCGATCGCCTCGTTAATTAGATCGTCTAATAGGTCCTTATTATAGCTATACGTCTCGCAACGTATTACTTATTCTTTAGCCCCGCCGGCTAGTTCGCGTAGACGGACTAAAACAATTATTTCTAGCTCTAGGGCTATAGATCGAGAGCGGGTTACCGCGGCCTAGCCCTAGCCGGCTTCTTCTTGCTAGCGGCTTAGCGCTTTAAGCTCGCGATCCTCGTAGTAGAGGTCTCTAATCTTATAGTATAGATGCGCGAACGCATTAGGGCGCAGTTAGTCTTTATCGGCGAGGTTCATTTTCTCGCGGACCTAGCGCTCGGCTACTTCGCGGAAATTCTTAAATTTATCTAAGCCTAGATCTATATAGCCTAGAAAGTTATAGCTAGATTCGAACGGCTTACTAAGTAGCCTGCTCGCGGCCGATTCTCTAGCTTTATTATTAGCGTCGGACACTCTAGAGAGCTTATTCTTAGGGATAATAAAGTAGGCGTCTATAACGGCGAAGCCGTTCTTATCGATAAGCTAGAGGTTCTCGCGGCTAAATAGGTCTAACTAGAATACAGCCTCTACGCTCTTAACGAAGCTAGCCTTCTAAAATTTGCCCGAGACATAGCTAGATGCAGGGCGGAACAGATTCTCCTTCTTTCTATTGCGGAGAGCTTAGTATAGCATCTATTTAGACTAGGTTAGGCCTAGCAATTAGAGATTCTCGGCGGGGACGTTCTTAAATAGCGTAAAGCGGCGGAGGTGCTAGCTAGCCTTCTTATAGATCTTAAACGTAGAGTTAAGGAAGTCGAAGTAGGGGAACTCTCTGCCCGAGCTAAACGAGTTCTGCAATATATCGAGGAGGCCTTTACGCTTCTTAGCAAACTGCTTGCCTCTCTTATAGATATCTATTACGCCTTTTAGTCCTTCTAGTGCTCCTTCTTAAGCGCGAGAGGAGGCACGCTAGCCGAGTTCTTAAATAAACTAGAAAATAATAAAGGCGCGGCGGTCGTCGTCTCCCTAAATAGCGCTATAAACGGAGCGCAGAATAGCCTGCTTCTCTTCTTCTATTCCTGCGTTAGTAACGGCTTCTAGCATCTATGCCCGAGTGCGCTAGCCGCCTAGCTTAGAAATATTAAGCGTAAAGTTGCGGAAATTAGCTAGCTTAGAGTTAGCGGCATAGGCGAGCGAATCGGGGTTAGAATAGCGGACTACCGCCTTAGGCTTAGGGGTAGGCGCTTTAGCGGTCGCGTTAGTTATAGCGATATCTCGGTCGGCTATTATGCTAGTAAGGTAGAGGGAGAGAAAATAGACTATATAGGAGGGAGTGTGCTATATGCGAGCGGAGAGAATCGGTTAGGGGTAGGCGTTTCCGTAAGCGAGTTCTTAAGCGAGAGCCTAAGCAAGTGCGTAAAGCGGAGAATGCGTAAGTCTTCTAAATAGGTAAGTTTATGCTAGCAGCGGTAAGAACAGTTAGTATGCGTATAGAAGAGGTTATTATGCAGAGTTTTCGCGGTTTGTTTGCTTAAAAACTCTGCATAACTGTCGTTACCGCTGCCGCCTGCACTTAGCGGAACTAGAGTAGTTACTATAGCAACCTTTAAGGGTCGTTATGCTTAAGGCGAATATTAAGGTTAATAAGACTAAGAAGAGACTAGAAGAGCCGAAAAGGAGAGGAGTTTTATACTTAAACCCGCTACCTAGACGTAAGGGTATTCGTAGCTATACGTTAGAGGATTCTTAGCGCCATTCGAAGTAAACTAGCTAGTTCGCTTTATTTTTACCGCTAGAAATAAGGAAGCATATGCGTGCTCGCGATTACTTTTAGGCAGCTATTAGCTAAAATTAAGTAAGAGTCGCCTAATCTTATCCCTCGCTGCTCCTAGGAACTTAGGCTAGTTAGGAACTAGTATTCTTCTAACGGTAGATCCTCTTATTTATAGTAACAGTCCTTTGTCTAGCTTCCTAAGGTCTGTTCTGCTTCCGCTACTAATCCTCCCTTTCTTGCAGCACTAGCTATAGGAGAGTAACAAGTAATACGTTTCTCCCTATTTCTCATGCCGATTCGGACGTAGCAGAAACAATTTTTAAAAATTAGGGGCCTACTAGGATTCCTCTAGCATTAGAATGTCTAGCTAACGGACATTCTCTTATGCAGCCGGCCCTAGATTACGAGTTTCTATCGGTTAGCGCCCTTAATAACTTCGTCGAGTCTATAGCTATAGATAAAGTGCTACCGTTATTCCGTGCTTAGACCTATAATATAGTCTTTACTATCGAGAAGGTGCTCGTAAAGCGCATTATCGAGATCTATAAGGCAGGACTGTCGTTTAAGCTGCGCGAGGCTTAAGATCTTATAACGGAGTATCTAGACCTTAGCAGCTACAATTTTCGTGCATTAGCTCGAACACTATAAGAGATAATCGAGGACTAGAGGTACTAGTTTAAGGCGTAGTAGGAAGCTGCCGACCTTTTACGCACTAACGATTTGCAAGCGTATATAAACGAAGCAATTTAGCAGATAGACGATATTAGCCTTAAGAACTAGGGTCCTTTTATTATATCGCAAGACTACCGATCGGATAACGAGTCGGAGGTATTAGAGCAACTATTCCGGTAAGCAATCGAGGCTTAGATACGGCTTATAAGATGCACGTGTATAGGGGAATTAGGAGCCTACTAGGATTCCTCTAGCATTAGAATGTCTAGCTAACGGACATACTCCCCCCTCTCTTCTTAAGTTATTCCTAATAGCTCGCTAATCCGGACCTAAGGGTGCAGATAACTACGCGGCCGTAGTTTAGAAGGTAGAGGACCTAGCTGCCCCGGATTAAAGTTATCCTCCTAAGGAACTATAGCTTCCGGATCCCTCTAGTACGGCACTAGCTTTAAGTTAAACCTAGGGAACGTATAGTAAAGGACCTCCCCGCTAAGCTCCTTAATCTTATACGCCTTCCCTTTACGAACAATAGTATGTATAAGAAACGGACCGCGCTATCGGTACCGCAGCTTATTCGAGAAGCTCGTTTTTAGTTCTAATCGGTAAACGACTACTATCTGTCTAGGACGAAGCTCCTACTAATTAGCGTTCTTCTAGTTATTAAAATACTTAATATTATACTTCCGCAGCCGGTCCTGTCTAGTACGAGCTTCCTTAAGCGTCGTATGCATCCGTTCTATAGCAGCAGCTCGCATCGCTAATAAGGAAGGGCGGTTACGGACTGTCCCTTACTTAGCTACTCGGTAAGTACGGAACTTAAGTTCTACGGGCAATATAGCATCTCTGCCTATTATTATCTCTACTAGAGTTAGCCCTATTATCTAGTTGGCCGTAGTACGTTCCGCCTAAAGGACTAAGGGAATGTGCTTGGCTATAGCGCTTACTCCTCCGCCTATGAGCTTAGAGAGGGCCGCTAGAATTAGACGGTGTCCCCGTTTAACGATCCCGTTAGCCTATAGATAGTAGGGGGAGATCGTAACCTGCTTAATTCTGTAGCTAGTAAGCAGCGTCTCTTAAATATTCTCTCCGCCCCCGTCTATACAGATCTCGGCTATAGCCCCCTAGCGGCAAATTAAGTCCTCGTAGATAAACTTTATAACGTGTCTAGCGTTAACCTTGCGATTGTCCGTTGTCCGTATTAATCGGGCCTCTAGCTATCGAGAAACAGCCTCTCTTGCAATAATAAGATAGAGCCCGGTGCTAATAAACACCGCGTCTAGGTACTATCGCTCCCTAAGATACTGTTTCTCGGAAGCGTAGAGTAGGCTAGGACGCTAGTGCCCGTTCCTAAGCGCACATTGCTAGCAACCCTTATAGAAACGAACTACTGCGGTATAAACACCGTCCTACTACTATTGTTTAGTAACTGTCTTATACGTCCGTTCCGGCCCCGGGTGTCTATAGTAGTCGTAGCAGGCAGTAATAATCCTTTCGCGATAGTTATTATCGTCGACAACTCTCTAAGGGATACTACCGATACGATCCTATCTTATAAGCTAACCCTCCTTACTTATATAGAACTTAAGTGCTCGTTTCCGCAGAGACCTATATTCTATTAGGGTTAGGCCTAGCGGATAGCGTAGGTAAGTTAGGAAGAATGCGATGTTCCTTAAGTCCTAAGAGTAGGTACCGTTTAGCACTTCCTCCTCTAATTCTGCTCGAGTAGGGAATACTTAGGCGACGAGGTCGCAGGCGGAGTAGGCGAAAAACTAGTTATCGATTATCTTATCGATATCGCCCTCCTCTGCTAGTTCTCGGGTGTCCCGCTCTATCGGAGGCTTGCGGGACAGTCTATTAGCAGCCGTATGCTTCTTCCTAGGTATATATACTATATTAAAGTTAAACAGCCTAATCTACGCTAGCTATCTTATAACAGCTGCGTTCGGGAGGTCCGTAGCAGCCTTATTAAGTTAATATACTAGCGTATTAGCGTCCACCTTTAGCTAAAAGAAAATACCAAACAACTACGGACGATACTTCTTTAGTGCTTTAAGAACACCGAGATACTCGCGCTTCCTAGCGTCGTAGCGTTGCTTAGAAGCGGAGAACAATCCTAACTTAAATCGAGAAGGGTATCGAATCCTGCTATCTTTCCGGTTATATTAAGATACGTAGCATCCCTACGAGTAAAGGCTAGAATCTACACCTACTACGATTAGTCCTCCCTCTAGTTTATAGTCTAATGCAACTAGCGCTAGCGTAGAGACAAGGAGCTCCGTAATCGCATCCTTAGACTGCTAATGTTCTTTCGTCTATACGAACTTAACGTCTTTCTTTAGGAGAGAGAAGAGTAGCTTTAGCAACTAGGCAAAGTCCTTAAGCTAGATCTTATAGTATACGAACATTCCTATAAGAATACGGACTTCCCTCTAGTCCGTAGGAGTTAGCTATTTAACGAGCTTAGCTACTCGTTCCGCATCTAGGTGTCTGCTATATTTATTAGTAACGTAACCTATAATCTTAATCTGTTTGCAGCACAGCTGCAGCTTCTCCCCGTAAACCGTTAGTCCTGCTCTCTTAAGGTCGGCAAGCACCTCGTCTAAGTTCCTAATATATTCTACTATAAATCGACGGAGTCTAGGCTTAACCTCCTCGTTGCTATACTTCGTTCTTAGACCGCGAATAGCTATATCGTCGAGGAAAGGTTTAGCAGCGTAAGGTATTTAAGCAGCAAGGATAAGCATAATAATTCGGACAAATTAAGCGATAGAGTTCGTAGCTCCCTATAGTAGTGTCGTCTAGCGTAATAGGCCGAGAGGAGTATCGAAACCTATAAGGTCCCGACTTCTTACGTCTAGTAGAATCTAATCGTAGCTAGAGAAGATATTAACTAAGGACGAGATTATATAACCTATAAAAGCTTTAGAAAAACCATCCGTATTAGGAGGAAGGTTAGCATCGCGTATAGTTATAGCATTAAACTTCTATGCAGCATTAATTAGGCGATACTTCTTTAGTTCTCCTAGGTTAGTCTTTTTCTTTACGAGAAAGTACGGATTCTAGTAGGCACTATAGCACGGTTTAAGAGCGCCTGCGTCTATACGTTTGCGGAGCATTTTTACGACTTCCCCCTCGAGAGAGCTCTAGAGTCGGAAACTAGGATGCTGCTATAGCTTATACGGGATCGTACGGATAACCTAAGGAGAAGCAATAGCAGGCTTAATATAACCGAGATGCTTAAAATCCTAAGCAAGTGCAGCTTCCCGATTATATAGCATCTTAGTTAGAAGATATAGCTCCCGTTCTATTAGCGAAATAGTAGGCTTAATTTAAGCGAGCCGTTCTAGCGTAAGCCTTAAACCTTTCGGAATGCTAGAAAACTTTTTAATTAAGTATCTCCCGTTAAAGGGGCCCGTTCTAGGTAGCATAGCTTCCTTCGTAGCAAGTGCTTTCTTTCTCTAATATAGATTACTACTAGAATTCGATCTATCCGTTATAGATACGTCCGCGTTAACGGATCTAACCTTGTCTGCGATACGCTTATACATCGTAAACGCCCTAATTTCTAGAGAGAATTTGGCTTGCGTATCCGGGTCTAGGAGTACGTTTAGTAGCAGTTTACTACGGCGAACCCTATAACTCCGGCAGATTTCCTCGTAAACAACGTTAGTAACTATAGCTCGTTCGTAGTCGCCCTTAGATTCGTATCTATCTTTAGAGTCGTAAGAATACTTATCTAGGAGGAGAACCTTAAGTTCTAAGTTCTATAGGGAAAAGAGGTTCCTAAAGCAGTTAGGAAAGAGCAGGTTACTAGGAGGATCCTCCTAGGAATAGAGCTCTAGGCTTCCTAAACGATGCCCGACTAGTTCCGGGAAGAGTAAGAATATAAGATTATTATATACGTTACGTAATAATCGAACTAAACTAGCTAGTTTACTCGGCAAGTTCCGCTAGCCTATGCGCAGATTAGTTAAGACTTTACTTAGCGCCCCTTCTATAACATTAGCATCCCTAATCGTTCCTAGTCGGTTCCCCCTTAGTGCCCGAAGCTGCCTATTTAGCTCCCTACTCCGTCCCGCGGCTGTCCCGAAGCTCCCCCTACTAGCATCCGTAAGTGCCCCGAAGCTCCTAAGACTACCCCTACTAGCCCCGGAAGCTGTCCTAGCAGTCCTAGAACTAGCCTTAGAGGCTTCTAGAAGTAGCCTAGGGCTCTTACTAGCAAGATCTAGCCATCTAAACAGATACTCCCTTAGCTCTATAAGGCGCTTCCTAAGCTTATTCCGCCCCTATTTGCTTCGACGCTTCGTAGGAGCTTTATTATAAGAGAACCCTATACTATAAGAGCGGTCTTTAGCCTTAGAGTATACTAATTCATATAGTATAGTAGATAAAAGCCTTTCCTAGAGGTCCGGGTTCTGCGTAAACTTATGCTAGAGGCCCCGACAAAGGGTGTTGTCGGACTTCTAGCTAGGACAAATTAGCGGGGACAACGGAGGGACGTTCCGAACTTGTTTCCCGATAAATTCTCTTATCTCGTTATAAGCCCCTAAGCCTTCGGGATCCGTATACAACTCTACGAGAAACTTATACTAGGCTACGCAGTTAAAGACTAGTCCTTCGAATTTAGGATCTCTAAAGTAGGAACGGTGCTAGTAACTAAGGTAGTTATGCTCGCCTTTATTCTTAAAGAAGATAGTTTTGCTGCGAGGATGCTCGCAGATAGGCTTATTAAACCGGTCCTCCTCTTCTTTAGTAAGCTTCCCCGCTAGTTTCTCGAGCATCCTATAGTCTAGCGCCGTGTTTACTCTAGGCACTAGTTTAGCTGTCCTCTTAAGGATACTCTTTAGCTCGGTTTAGCGCGTTTTAGCCCTACCTATATTAGTGCTTAAGATCGGGCTAAAGCGGACCTTAGCACCTAATCTTTTCCCGACCTGCGAAGAACATCGTCTACCGTTCTGCACCTATTGTTTCCTACTATGCCGGTAAAATAAACTAGGTTTCTACGGTCGTTAGCGATCGTACCTTCCTAGGAGCTATTATTATAGTTCCTAGAGGAAAGGCGAGTTCTTCGGGCCTACGGCCTTCCTAGAAGAGTTAGCGTCTTAGGATCGCTAGCAATAAAGAAAGTTATAAAGACGACGACTCCGTATACCTCTACGCGGACGTTACGATATATCCTAATAAAGGTAACCTTGCCTAAGACACTACGCATAGTAGCCGTAATGTTAGTCGAAATAGGAAGCCTTAAGCTCCGAGCCCTCTCGTAGCTTATAATTATGCTCTCCGCTCCCTTATTAATTAGGACATCGTATACCTATCGAGCCTCCCCGAGAGTCGCATAGACATAGATGCTTAGAACAAGCAGGTAGTCCTTATAGAAGTCTAGGAGGACACTATCCGGGTCCGCATATAGCTTAGAAGCAGGAATGTACGGCAACGCCTCTATACTAGAGACTAGCCGAACCGAGAGATCTACTGCTATTATAATAGTAATCTCTAGCATATCTTGTCGAACGATCTCCTCGTCCGCTTCCTCCTAATTAAGAGAAACAGACAAGGGCTGTGTTTCGGTATTATTCTACTCCTTCGCATTAAACTAGACTTCGTCGTCGCTTAGCTCCTCCTAGTTATTAGCTAAGGATACCTACTCTTCCTCGGGCTGCTTAAAAGAGTCGAAAGAGTCTATTAGGAAAGCATTAATCTCTAGCTCTCCGTACCGATAAAGGCCTACGTCGCCCTTATTATTATCCTCGCTCTCCTCCTTTCTAGACGCTTCGCTATCTTCGTCGGAATAGCTAGCGGAATTGTACTCCTATATCCTATTATAGATTTAAGCGAAGTTAATAGCGGAGGTAGCTATGCCGTCTAGCCTCCGTTTTAACGTATAATAGCGCTCGAGTGCAGCGCTATAGGATAGATCTGCAGGCTTCCTTCCGTATAGGAACCGACTAAGAGCTTGCTGCCCGAACAGCTATAGTTCTCTAAGTTCTATAACTAGAGGTGCTCTAAGGAGCCTATTAGACTAGAACGCTTCCTATTCGTCTATAGGAACAGCCTTCTTAAGCAGGTTGTCTAATCTCTGCGTTTTCGGCTTAGCTCTTTGCGCCCCTTTCGCTTTGCCTCTAAGAGGGACTGCAGGACCGAATTAGGCATCCTGCATCTCCGCATCCTAGGAATTCGGAACCGCTAGAGTCTAGGATCTTCCCTATATCTAAGACGAAGCCGCTCCTTAAAACGAGCTTAGTTTACCCCTGCGATAATGTTCTATTATCTCTAGTAGTGCTTGCTCTCTACGAGAGTTGCTCGTTCCCGTTTTAGTAGCCTGCTTCTGCTTCTCTATATTCGCCTTCGCAGCTTTTATTAGAGACGCAGTCGGGCGAGAGGGATTCTAGACGGTTTTCTAAGAGGACCGTATAGCTGCGTAGGCAGCGTTGTAATCCTCTTCTTCCTCTTCTTCTCCTAGAACAAAGAGAGATCCTATAGGCTTATATTCCTCTATATACTCTATAGTCCTAAACCTAGCTATGCTAGCGTTAATCGAGACGGGACGTTTACGCTAGTTAGATTGCTACGAGGCTCGCAGAGTATTAAAGCCAATACATTTGCTAACGTTAATCGGACCGATAGCTTATTTAAGAGCTAGGAGAACAACTTTTAATCGAGGAGACTTCTTATCCTAGCTATACCCGAGAGGTCTTGTTTCTCCGCTAGCTCGGCTAGGACACATTCGGCGAGTCTTATCCTTATAGAGAAATTCTTAATCTAGAAGCTAATTAAAGTAAGGACAGTCTCCGCTACGGTAGCCTTCTAAACTATACTCCTAGCAAGCGGTACCTATCTTAATTTCTAAGGCAGCATAGGCTATAACTATAGCCTAGATCTCTAGTGCTTCCTTATCCTTTTAGCTACTGCGCAGGGGTCTATACGCAGGTTCCTAGTTCTTTAAAAGAGCAAGGGCAAGGGCAGCTAACTATTTAGTTAGCTTCTTAACGTTAGGGCTTACCCTAGATATAGCGCTTATCGCTACGGAGACCGGATTTAGGCGAGGGGCAGTATTCCTTATCGCTTTAACTAGCTTTCCTGCTAGAATAGAGCGATTATCCTTATATAAGGCTTTATCGGTTTTATCCTTTCGCAACTCGGCTTTTGCAGCTAAAATTACTCTCGCAAAGTTACGAAACGTATAGGGGCGATCTATATCTAGGTTCGCTTTATTCTAAATCTTCTTCCGCATAGGCTTAGATAGAGGCTTTAAAAACATCTAGGTACGGCTAAAGTTGTCTAGATCTTCTAAAGGAATTATAGCAGAAGAGATCTCGAAGTTCCGAATATACTCGGAAATCTCCTCTAGCTTATCTAGCTTCTATAGGGACAGCTAAGAAAGGTACGACCGATCTCCGAGTATGCGTTAACTATTAAACTCGCGATACTCCTTAAGAAGGTTGCTTTTAAATAGTCTATAGTTACGACTTTCGTACCCTTCGAGCTTCTTAACTATAGGACGCTAATGTCGATAAACGTAGCTAACTAGCTTCTCGACTTTAGCAGCTTTATCGCCCTAGTCGCCTCTATAAGTTCGGTACAGGTCTTTAAAACGCTTAACGAACTTAGTAACGTCTAACCCTTCGAAGTATCCTATCTCCTTAGAACTAGGCAAAGGTATAGGAGGTCGGCTTGCAGAAATTAAGGCTTAAAACTGCTCGACGCTTAAGCTAATAGTAGTGTTAATAGGGAGTTGTAGTCCTATAGCCCCTCGTCGACGAGAATAAGTGTTACCCGTTCCTATCGTTCCGTTAGGACGAGCTAAAAGGTTAGCAGAGCCTAGAGAGCTCCTAACCGGTCGTTTAACTCCTCTATTAGGTCCGACAAACTAGGCAGGTTAGTAACGGAACTCTTAATTGCGATCCTCTATACTAACATTATCCGAGACACTGCTAGAGTTAATAGTAGTGTCCGGGTTATTAGTGCCGGCAGAGGAATCGTTAGTCGGATCGTTCGGCATATTTTCGGCTAAAGGTCGGTAATAACGAACTAAACTAGCTAGTTTAGTTAGCGTTAGGTAAAGTTAGTAGTAATAGTAGTACTAGTTTATTGCATAACGAAAGGAATATTCTCGCTAAATTAAAAACAAAACAAGAAGCAGAAACTCTAGATCTAGATATAGCAAAAGGAAATTCGTAACTTCGTAAATTGCGAGTAAGGGTAGCTAGTAATACCTAGTAGTTACCTATAAACTTTCCTAGGGGTCGGTTTCTTAGTCTATCCGGCTCGTAATACTCCCGACCCGTATTATTTTAAACGTCCGGCCTATTAGTAATCCCTCTATGCTATGTTTTCCTAGAGCATTCGGGCAATCTCCGATAGGGAAGTATAGGGGCCGTTCTAAGCCTATACTAAACATAGGAAGAGCTAATTAAACTCTCCCGAAACTAGGGGTAGCTAGTAATACCTAGTAGTTACCCGTAATACTTTCCTAGAGGTTGGTTTCTTAGTCCATCCGGCTTATAATACTCCTAACCTATATTATTATAAACGTCCGGCCTATCGGTAATCCCTCCGTGCTATATATTCCTAGAGCCTTTAGGTAATCTCCGATAGGGAAGTATAGGGGCCGTTCTAAGCCTATACTAAACATAGAAAGAGTTATTAAACCCTTCCGAAAACAGGGCAACCGAAGTTGCGAAACGTAGCCTTACGGCGAAACCGGGAAGTGCGAGTAGTAACACGATCCTGCGTCCTTTCCCTAGCTCGCTAAACTCCGTGCAGCTCGTAATATCGTATTTCTCGGCTATCCTAGCTATAACGACCCCTCTACATAGGCATAGTAACCCTAAGCGAATCCTCGGAAAGCTATAGATAAGCTATACCGTTAGCCTTCTATAACTAATCGTCGGCGTCTCAAAACACCGTCGATTCTAAGTCGCAATAGGACTAAGGGTTTATAACTTTCTTAGGGTTAGAGACTATCCCCGTGCAGAAGGTAGCCTTAATGCTCTTAAGTCCTCCCGAGTTTTCTAGTTCCGCCTAGGCTTATATATAATAAAGTGCGTTCTAGCGGCTTGTCGTAATTAATCGCTTGCTTCTCGTGTCGTAGTTCGTGCTATTAGACTATAAGTAACTTCTTCCCTTTCTTGTTTTCGGTAGTTCTTATCCGTAGAAGATGTTATATAGCCCCACCTTCGGCTCTATTTTGATGCGTAAATCCTATACTACTCTAACTAGCTTATAGCTAACTAGGCGTGCATATCTATATCGCTAAGGCCTAACAGCCCCAGAATTAGGTATATAGCAGTCGCACGCAGCGTAACAACGCGCAGTTCTCGTCTCTCTCGTCTCTAAGTAGCTAGGCTTAGGAATCCTCGTAAGCACTATAGTTTGGATCGAGTAACGGCTACGCTCGCAGTTACGCTTCTACGTTCAGCTTACGAACCCTCGTGTTAGCTATATCGTCTCTCGTAATAGCTAGCAGGGCGGGTACGCATAGAACGTATAATAATACTAGAACTGTAAACAAGAAACGTAGGGTAGATAATTAATTAATATAGAGGAGAGCCTAAGCTCGCGCTTAAGTAGGCGCCCGAGCTGCTAAGGATGTGCGGTTTCCGCCTATTAATACTTATTCTCGTCGACGAGGAGCTATAGGACTATAACTCCCTATTAATACTACTATTAGCTTAAGCGTCGAGTAGTTTTAAGCCTTAATTTCTATAAGCTAACCTTCTATGCCTTTGCCTAGTTTTAAGGAGATAGGATACTTCGAAGGGTTAAACGTTACTAAGTTTATTAAGCGTTTTAAAGACCTATACCGGACTTATAGAGGCGACTAGGGCGATAAAGCTACTAAAGTCGAGAAGCTAGTTAGCTACGTTTATTAATATTAGCGTCCTATAGTTAAGAAGCTCGAAGGGTACGAAAGTCGTAACTATAGACTATTTAAAAGCAACCTTCTTAAAGAGTATCGCGAGTTTAATAGCTAGCGCATACTCGGAGATCGGTCGTACCTTTCCTAGGTATCCCTATAGAAGCTAGATAAGCCTAAGGAGATTTCTAAGTATATTCGAAACTTCGAGATCTCTTCTGCTATAATTCCTCTAGAAGATCTAGACAACTTTAGCCGTACCTAGATGTTTTTAAAGCCTCTATCTAAGCCTATGCGGAAGAAGATTTAGAATAAAGCGAACCTAGATATAGATTGTCTCTATACGTTTTATAACTTTGCGCGAGTAATTTTAGCTGCAAAAGCTAAGTTGCGAAAGGATAAAACCGACAAAGCCTTATATAAGGATAATCGTTCTATTCTAGCAGGAAAGCTAGTTAAAGCGATAAGGAATACTGCCCCTCGCCTAAATCCGGTCTTCGCAGCGACGAGCGCTATATCTAGGGTAAGCCCTAACGTTAAGAAGCTAACTAAATAGTTAGCTGCCCTTGCCCTTACTCTTTTAAAGAACTAGGAACCTGCGTATAAACCCCTACGCAGTAGCTAAAAGGATAAGGAAGTACTAGAGATTTAAGCTATAGTTATAGCTTATGCTACCTTAGAAATTAAGATAGGTACCGCTTGCTAGGAGTATAGTTTAGAAGGCTACCGTAGCGGAGATTGTCCCTACTTTAATTAGCTTCTAGATTAAGACTTTCTCTATAAGGACAAGACTCGCCGAATGTGTCCTAGCCGAGCTAGCGGAGAAATAAGACCTCTTAGGTATAGCTAGGATAAGAAGTCTCCTCGATTAAAGGTTATTCTCTTAGCTCTTAAATAAGCTATCGGTCCGATTAACGTTAGCAAATATATTAGCTTTAATACTCTACGAGCCTTATAGAAATCCGACCGGCGTAAACGTCCCGTCTCGATTAACGCTAGCATAGCTAGGTTTAGGACTATAGAGTATATAGAGGAATATAAGCCTATAGGATCTCTCTTTATTCTAGGGAAAGAAGAGGAAGAAGAGAATTATAACGCTGCCTACGTAGCTATACGGTCCTCTTAGAAAGCCGTCTAGAATCCCTCTCGCCCGACTACGTCTCTTATAAAAGCTGCAAAAGCGAATATAGAGAAGTAGAAGCAAGCTACTAAAACGAAGACGAGCAACTCTCGTAGAGAGCAAGTACTACTAGAAATAATAAAACATTATTATAGGGGTAAACCTAGCTCGTCTTAAGAAGCGGCTTTGTCTTAGATATAGGGAAGATCCTAGACTCTAGCGGTTCCGAATTCCTAGAATACGGAGATATAGGATGCCTAATTCGGTCCTATAGTCCCTCCTAGAGGTAAGGCGAAAGGGGCGTAGAGGGCTAAGCCGAAAACGTAGAGATTAGACAACCTGCTTAAGAAGGCTATTTCTATAGACGAATAGGAAGCGTTCTAGTCTAATAGGCTCCTTAGAGCACCTCTAGTTATAGAGCTCGGAGAATTGCAGCTTTTCGGGCAGCAAGCTCTTAGTTAGTTCCTATACGGAAGGAAGCCTACGGATCTATTCTATAGCGCTATACTCGAGCGCTATTATACGTTAAAACGGAGGCTAGATAGCACGGCTACCTCCGCGGTTAACTTCGCTTAGATCTATAATAGGATATAGGAGTACAATTCCGCTAGCTATTCTAATAAAGACAGCGAAGCGTCTAAAAAGGAGGAGAGCGAGGATAATAATAAGGGCGATATAGGCCTTTATCGGTACGGAGAGTTAGAGATTAATGCTTTCCTAATAGATTCTTTCGACTCTTCTAAGCAGCCCGAGGAAGAGTAAGTATCCTTAGATAACTAGAAGGAGCTAAGCGACGACAAAGTCTAGTTCGATGCGAAGGAGTAGAATAATACCGAAATATAGCCCTTATCTGTTTCTCTTAATTAGGAGGAAGCGGACGAGGAGATCGTTCGCTAAGATATGCTAGAGATTACTATTATAATAGCAGTAGATCTCTCGGTTTAGCTAGTCTCTAGAGTAGAGGCGTTGCTATATATTCCTACTTCTAAGCTATATACGGACCCGGATAGTATCCTCCTAGACTTCTATAAGAACTACCTGCTTATTCTAAGCATCTATATCTATACGACTCTCGGGGAGGCTCGATAGGTATACGATATCCTAATTAATAAGGGAGCCGAGAGCATAATTATAAGCTACGAGAGGGCTCGGAGCTTAAGGCTTCCTATTTTAACTAATATTACGGCTACTATGCGTAGTATCTCCGGCAAGGTTACCTTTATCGGAATGTATCGTAACGTCTATATAGAGGTATACGGAGTTATTATCTTTATAACTTTCTTTATTACTAGCGATCCTAAGACGCTAACTCTTCTAAGAAGGCCGTAGGCTTAAAGAACTCGGCTTTCCTTTAGGAACTATAATAACGGCTTCTAGAAAGGTACGATCGCTAACGACCGTAGAAACCTAGTTTATTTTACCGGAATAGTAGGTAATAACGGGTGCAGAACGGTCGATAATATTCTTTATAGGTCGGGAAAAGATTAGGTGCTAAAGTCCGCTTTAGCCCGATCTTAAGCACTAATATAGGTAGGGCTAAAACGCGCTAAGCCGAGCTAAAGAGTATCCTTAAGAGGATAGCTAAACTAGTGCCTAGAGTAAATACGGCGCTAGATTATAGGATGCTCGAGAAACTAGCGGGAAAGCTTACTAAAGAGAAGGAGGATCGGTTTAATAAGCCTATCTATAAGTATCCTCGTAGCAAAACTATCTTCTTTAAGAATAAAGGCTATTAAGAAGTGCAGTCTAGTTAGTACTGCCTAAGAACCGATCCGAACTACCTAGTTTAGATCTAGGGTTATATAATATAGGTTATATAATACTAGCCGAACTAAACTACCTAGTTTAGTTCTAGGGTTAGGTAATATAGGTTATATAACATTAGGTTATATAACCTACCGAGGAATATATCTTAGGAGAAGGTGCAACCTATAACTAACTAATATAATTAACTCGGTTAGTTCCTACCTACTGTCTCTACTTCTACTACGTACGATACCCTCCTTATCCCGTCCCTTACGTAAGGTGTTTTAATAGGTTATAAGCCCGGAGTTTGTAGAGAGGCCCTAGGTAGTAAGAGTTAGCCTTCTCCTCCTTAAAGTAATACTAGTTACCTCTTGCAGGACCTGCAGTATTAACTAGGCAGAGAAGCAGGAAAAGAGTATACGGGAGACTAGAGGCATATCCTATCTATACTGCTAAGAAGCTCTAGAAGATCCTAGTTGCGAACTAGAAGTTCCTAGAAGGCAGGTAAGATAGAGAAAAGCCTAGTAAGGCATACTTAAGATTAGACGAGTATAAAGAGGAAAGAGTAAGCCTTAGGCTATAGCACCTAAAAGGATAAGACTAGGCCTAAGCACTTAGTACTGCTAATACCTTAGAACTAGCCGGCAGTGCCCTTCTAAGAAGGTAGATCTTTTAAAGGTTCTCTACCTAAGAACCTAACTAACTCCCCTAAGAGAGAAGAGTCCTTAGACACCTTAGCTAAGAGAGAAGAGTCTTAGCAATAAGGGAAAGCAGCTATCTAGAAACTGCTATTAGATTAAAAGAGCTTATGTTTTCTAGAGTTAGGTTGTTTGTTTAATTTTGCAGAAATAGATTTAGCAAGTAGAATTAGCAAAAGAAGGGCTGCACTAGTACTATATAAAGAGAACTAGAGACAATAGTTTAGCCTGCTGCAGGACTACCTTAAATTAAAGGATGTATTTGTCGAAAGACAAAAGGGGGGCGAGAGGGTATAATGCGCAGTAGAAGTAGAGACAGTAGGTAGGAACCAACCGAGTTGATTGTGTTAGTTAGTTACAGGTTGCACCTTCTCCTAAGATATATTCCTCGGTAGGTTATATAACCTAATGTCACATAACCTATATCACCTAACCCTAGAACTAAACTAGGTGGTTTAGTTCGGCTAGTATTATATAACCTATGTTATATAACCCTAGAGCTGAACTAGGTAGTTCGGATCGGTTCTTAGGCAGTACTAACTAGACTGCACTTCTTAATACTCCTACTTAGGCTAGGTGGTCTTCTGCCTGCACCTCGCATTTGTTTTCCAGTTCTTCCCTAGCACCTAATAATCTATTATAATGTAGGGATAGAACCTTCCTGCCCCTTCCTTATGCAAGCTGGAGCTATCTTACAAACTCCTAAAACTATAGCCTATTCTTTAGTTTAGTTAGGCTATTAGCGACTATCTCCTTTATTAGAACATATTCTACTGCAATCTTTCTCTGCTACTAGAGATGCCTAACATAGTTGTATGCAACATTAATGTGCTTAGATCTCTTATAGGTGTGCGCATCTTTAACGAGTATTAAGGCTGCTTAGTTGTCTCCTATAATCTACACTAGCATTAGCTCTCTTACTATATTAGGATAGGCTTTAATAGTTAGCTAAAATAGGCATTCTCCTACTAGCTCTGCATAGTCCATCTCTCTTAAGAGAGCTGCTAGGAATTAAGATTGCTTTGCATATGCATTTATAGCTATGTACTTAGCTTCTATTGTTAATGTTGCAACAGACTTTTGCTTCCTGCTTATCTAAGAAACTAAGGCTCCGCAGAGGAAGGAGATGCTTCTAAGGATTAAGACTCTGTCTGCTTTGTCTATTGCGTAGTTAGAGTCTAAGTATCCTATTAGTCTCCTACTGCCTTTCCTAAACATCAATCCTAGGTCTTAGGATAACCTTAGGTATCTTGCCAGTTTCTTTAGAGCTTGCATGTGTCTCTTAGTTGGGTCTAAGACGTATAAGCTTAGCCTCCTAAGAGAGAAAGCAATGTCTAGTCTTGTTATAACTATAGGCTATATCTAGGTACCGGTTTAGCTCTAGTACTCGGTCCTGTTTCCTCTCTTATTATATAGGCCTGTTGGTTTTAGGCTTTTATAACTGTCTATTGGTAAGAGAGTTAGATTAGCCATCTCCTTAGTTATTCCCAGCTTTGCAAGGTTCTCCTAGATAAAGTATTCCTAATTAAGCTTTAAAGTTCCAGCTTGTCTGTCTCTTATTAACCTTATTTTAAGGATCTTCTCTAGTTCTCTAAGATCTTTAATCTTAAACACCTTGCTTAGCTGTTCCTTAAACTAAAGCATATCTTCTAGCTTTAGTGCTGCAATTAGAATATCATCTACATAGGTTAGGATTAGAATGTTCCTTTCCTAGTAGATAAGAAGGCATGGGTCCACTTCTAATTGTATAAACCCAATCTGTTTCAACTTTAAGACATAGAGTTTGTTCTAGTCTCTTGCTGCTTGCTTTAGTCTATATAAGCTTCTTAGGATTTGCAGGACTATATTAGGTGGAATCTTAACTCCTAGTAGTAGAATTATAAAGATTTCTTCTTGGAGTTTGCTCTTAGTAAATGCATTGTTTATATCTACTTAGTAAAGTTCTAGGTCCTTTTTACAAACTACAGCTATAAATACCCTTAGGGTATTATGCCTAACTGTTGGTGCAAAGGTCTCCTAGAAGTTAACTCTAAATTTCTAAGAGAAACCTCTTGCAACTAGTCTTGCTTTGAACTTTTTAATAGCTCTACTAATTAATCTCTTTACATCAAATACCTATTTAGATGTTACAAGGTTTGCTCCCTTTAGGGGAATAACCTCTATCTAGGTGTTGTTGCTTCTTAATGCAGTTAGCTCTTTCTAGACTGCATCCTCCTATATGTATCCCTATTTAGGGTCCTAAATTGCCTCTTTATAGGACTTTGGAATAGGTACCTCTTGTCTCTATGCAGAGACTTAAGGGGCAAGTGCTGCAAATGCAGACTCTTAGACCTCTAACAGGGCTTCCTAGATCCACTCCTAACCTTAGCCTTAGACTTAACTAAGGAATGCCTTGTAATGCTTAGCACTTAGCTCTTCCTCTTGTCTATGTTCTCTCTATCTCTTCTAAAGCACTTGTCTTGTAACTATACTATAAGCTTTTGGCTCTAGGACTAGTCCTTCATCTAAGACAGATCTCCTTCTCTTTTGGCCGTAAGTCTAGTCCTAGTCTCCCTCCTAGTCCTTATTTTCCTCCCTTAGGTTCTGCTCTGCGGCACTCGGGGCGAGTGCAGGTGCGCTGCCTGCGTTACGTAATAGGCGAACTAAACTAGCTAGTTCGGTTAGATTACGTAACCGCCGAACTAAACTAGGTAGTTTAGTTGCTGCCTGCGGTCCATCCCTAATCTTAGCATTCGCATGCCTAAGGTTTTCTTCTTCTAGATCCTCTATCCTCTAGTACTCCTCCTTGTCCTTTAGTAGAGGTAGCAACTGCATAAAGAGTGTCTAGCTAGGACCTGCAGGTTTAGTTGCTATTGCTGCAGGTGCAGCAGTTGCAGGTAGTGCAACTGCTATTAGCTTCTTTAGAGGTCTGCTAACTAGGTTTCTAACAGGTGCGTTGCTTGCTTAGTTAAGCTTAGGAACATTTAGCTCTATATCTCCTCCTTTCTTATGCTTAAACTAAGTAGCAGTGCTATAGGCTTTAATAGCCCTTATATTAGGTTCCTAGAAGAGCTACATTTTGGTAGTGTTAGGAACATACCTAATAAACACAGCATCTTTGCCTCTGTTTATTAGCTTGTCTAATCTTATCCTAGCTAGCTAGGACTTTGGATCTATATAGACCACTGCTTTGCAACCCCAAACTCTAAAGTATAATATAGAGGGTTAAATGCCTAAAAAGGCTTCCTTAGGTGACACCTTAAATCCATTAATTTCTAGGCTATTAGGAAGAGAATTTCTAACAACTATGCAGGCTGCTAAGGCTTCTAGCTAGAATTTAATAGGCATGTAAGCATCTTCTAGCATTGCTCTTACATAATCTTTAGAGGTTTGGATTGACCTCTTAACTACTCCATTCTAGATAGAGTTGTATGCCTTAGTCGTATAGAAGGAAATTCTATATTCCTTCTCCTACTGCTTTAGCACAGCAAGAAGCTCTCTTGCTCCATCACTCCTTACAATCTGGAGGGGATTTCCTAATTGCAGCTTAGCCTTTACCTTCTAGTCTCTAAGGATACTTAGTGCATCTTCCCTAGACTTTATAGGGTAGGTCCATTTCTTTCTTAAGAAGTTGTTAACAATCTTAAGCTACTATTTGTATCCCAGTCTTGAGATAGGCAAAGGGCTATAGACATTAATAGAAACTAGAGATAACCTTTGGGGTTTTCTCTTAGTTTCTTTCCCTCTATGTTTCTTTATCTTTGCTAAGGAATATACCCTGCAGGGCTAGTGTTCCTTTGGAATAGGAATCTGGGCCTTTAAGTTAGATACCTTATGCAGGTTTCTAAGAAGACCCTCTCTAAAGTGTGCAAGTCTCCTATGCTAAAGCTCCCACTGTTCTTAGGGTTTCTCCTAGGCTTCAAAGGCATAGGCTTCATTCTCTTAATTCTAATTAAAGCATAACATTGCAAGCTCCTGCAATGCATTATTAATCTCCTTAATAAATGGCACTCCTCCTAACAGTTTTGTCTAGACAACCGGTTTCCTAGACAATGAAACAAGTGTAAATTTTGGTAGTTAAACACTATACTGCTAGCTAAATTAACTCTAAGAAACAAGATTAACTCCTAAGCTAGGCATAAAGAGAACATTCTTTAGCATAATCTGCTTTCCTCTCTTTCTACCTATTACTGCATTCCCCATATATATAGCTATTAGATAGCTACCCCTAACCTTAATCCACTTTTTCCTCTAAAGAGGTTTCAGCTCTCTAAAAAGTAATTCTTGGTCAGTTATGTATAATAAGGCGCAAGAGTTAAGCAGCTATCTCGATAGCATATACTTGCCTTTTGCCTTTACAGTTAAGTATGCAACCTTATCTACATTATTATCCTCTAATAGGGATTGAGATGCTTCAGATGTTGCTAAAGGTTCTGCATCTTCTTAGGCAGCATAAGCCTTCTTAGAAAACTTCCTTAAGCTTTGTCTTTTCTTAAGGGATTGGACTTTTAGGTTGAGTTTCTTTACTATATCTTTTAATGCTTCTTTGTCTAGTAAGGATCTCCTCCTAAAGCTGCTCTCTCTAGGTAGTATTCTTCTCTTTTCTACCCTATAGCTCTATCTCGGGTTGACAGTTCTCTTGGCTTTGTTAAGGTGTAGACACTTGGTAACACCTCTAAAATATTCCTAGTTATATAGGTAACATTTCAGTTTCGTGCCTTGGATCCCTTTCCCCTTAGCAAACATTGCTGTTTCTTAGGACTAGTTTAGTCTGGCTTTATGTAATTCTAGCAGCTGCAGTGCACTCTTATATAATATAGACTGCTAGGCAAGGATAGTGTCCTTTATGCTTTAGTATGCCTTAGGCAAGCTGTTAAGGAGATGCTTAAGTCTCCTCTCTAGCTCCTTATAGTATGCCTCCTAAGGGTCTACCTCTGCAATCCTTCTAGCTATGCTAGCTAGTTGTACCTATGCCTTTCTAATTGTTATGTCCTCTGTTATCTAGAAGTTTACGAACTCCTAGACATATGCCATTGCATATGCAGTGTACACCTTGCTATACTTAGCTCTTATCTTCTCCTATATCTTTAAGGCTTGTCTCTCCTTAATAGTCTCCTCCTAATCATCTTCTAATAGGCAGATTGTCATCTCGTACCTAGTAGTAGCATTAGCCTTAACCTATTCTAGGTTACTTCTTAAGTGCCTTAGGCCAAGCACTAATAGTAATAATTCTATAGAAGACTCGGGCAAGGTTTCTAAGATAATCTAAAATACATCCTTTAATTTAAGGTAGTCCTGCAGCAGGCTAAACTATTGTCTCTAGTTTTCCTTGCATAGTACTAGTGCAGCCCTTCTCTTGCCAATTCCACTTGCTAAATCTATTTCGCAAAATTAAACAAACAACCTAACTCTAGAAAACACAAGCTCTTTTAATCTAATAGCAGTTTCTAGATAGCTGCTTTCCCTTGTTGCTAAGACTCTTCTCTCTTAGCTAAGGTGTCTAAGGACTCTTCTCTCTTAGGGGAGTTAGTTAGGTTCTTAGGTAGAGAACCTCTAAAAGATCTACCTTCTTAGAAGGGCACTGCCGACTAGTTCTAAGGTATTGGCAGTACTAGGTGCTTGGGCCCAGTCTTATCCCTTTAGGTGCTGCGATCTAAGGCTAACCCGTTCCTCTTTACACACCTTTTAGGTGTATGCCTTACTAGGCTTTTCTCTGTCTTACCTGCCCTCTAGGAACTTCTAGTTCGCAACTAGGATCTTCTAGAGCTTCTCGGCAGTGCAGATGGGATATGCCTCTAGTCTCCCGTATGCTCTTTTCCTGCTTCTTAGCCGAATCGATACTGCAGGTCCTGCAAGCGGTAACTAGTGTTACTTTAAGGAGGAGAAGGCTAACTCTTACTACCTAGGGCCTCTCTGCAAACCCGGGCTTATAACCTGTCGAAAGACAAAAGGGGGGCGAGAGGGTATAATGCGCAGTAGAAGTAGAGACAGTAGGTAGGAACTAACCGAGTTAATTGTGTTAGTTAGTTACAGGTTGCACCTTCTCCTAAGATATATTCCTCGGTAGGTTATGTAACCTAATGTCACATGACCTATATTACCTAACCCTAGAACTGAACTAGGTAGTTCAGTTCGGCTAGTATTATATAACCCATGTCACATGACCCTGGAGCTGAACCAGGTGGTTCGGATCGGTTCTTAGGCAGTACTAACTAGACTGCACTTCTTAACAGTATTTTAGATTATCTTAGAGACTATGCCCGACTCTTCTATAGAGTTATTACTATTAGTGCTTAGCCTAAGGCACTTAAGAAGTAACCTAGAATAGGTTAAGGCTAATGCTACTGCTAGGTACAAGATAATAATCTGCCTATTAGAAGATAATTAGGAGGAGACTATTAAGGAGAGATAAGCCTTAAAGATATAGGAGAAGATAAGAGCTAAGTATAGCAAGGTATATACTGCATATGCAATAGCATATGTCTAGGAGTTCGTAAACTTCTAGATAATAGAGGACATAACAATTAGAAAGGCATAGGTATAACTAGCTAGCATAGCTAGAAGGATTATAGAGGTAGACCCTTAGGAGGCATACTATAAGGAGCTAGAGAGGAGACTTAAGCATCTCCTTAATAGCTTGCCTAAGGCATACTAAAGCATAAAGGATACTATCCTTGCCTAGCAGTCTATATTATATAAGAGTGCACTGCAGCTGCTAAAATTATATAAAGCTAGACTAAACTAGTCCTAAGAAACAGCAATGTTTGCTAAGAGTAAAGGGATCTAAGGTACGAAACTAAAATGTTACCTATATAACTAGGAACATTTTAGAGGTGTTGCTAAGTGTCTATACCTTAATAAAGCTAAGAGAACTATTAACCCGAGACAGAGCTATAGGGTAGAAAAGAGAAGAACACTACTTAGAGAGAGCAGCTTTAGGAGGAGATCCTTACTAGACAAAGAAGCATTAAAAGATATAGTAAAGAAACTTAACCTAAAAGTCTAATCCCTTAAGAGAAGACAAAGCTTAAGGAAGTTTTCTAAGAAGGCTTATGCTGCCTAAGAAGATGCAGAACCTTTAGCAACATTAGAGGCATCTTAATCCCTATTAGAGGATAATAATATAGATAAGGTTGCATACTTAACTATAGAAGCAAAAGGCAAGTATATGCTATTAAAATAGCTGCTTAACTCTTGCGCTTCATTATATATAACTAACTAAGAATCACTTTTTAGAGAGCTAAAACCTCTTCTAAGGAAAAAGTAGATTAAGGTTAGGGGTAGCTATCTAATAGCTATATATATAGGGAATGTAGTAATAGGTAGAAAGAGAGGAAAGCAGATTATACTAAAGAATGTTCTCTTTATGCCTAGCTTAGGAGTTAATCTTGTTTCTTAGAGCTAATTTAGCTAGCAGTATAGTATTTAACTACTAAAGTTTACGCTTGTTTTATTATCTAGGAAACTAGTTATTTAGACAAAATTGTTAGGAGGAGTGCTATTTATTAAGGAGATTAATAATATATTGCAGGAGCTTGCGATATTATGCTTTAATTAGAATTAAGAGAATAAAGCCTATGCCTTTAAAGCCTAGGAGAAACCCTAAGAATAGTAGGAGCTTTAGCATAGGAGACTTATATACTTTAGAGAGGGTCTTCTTAGAAACCTACATAAGGTATCTAACTTAAAGGCTTAGATTCCTATTCTAAAGGAACACTAGCCCTATAGGGTATGTTCCTTAGCAAAGATAAAAAAGCATAGAGGAAAAGAAACTAAGAGAAAGCCTTATAGGCTGTCTCTTGTTTCTATTAATGTCTATAGCCCTTTGCCTATCTTAAGACTAGGATACAAATAGTAGCTTAAGATTGTTAACAACTTCTTAAGAAAGAAGTAGACTTTCCTAATAAAGTCTAAGGAAGATGCACTAAGTATCCTTAGAGACTAGAAGGTAAAAGCTAAGCTGCAATTAGGAAATCCCCTCTAGATTATAAGGAGTAATAGAGCAAGAGAGCTTCTTGCTATGCTAAAGTAGTAGGAGAAGGAGTATAGAATTTCCTTCTATATAACTAAGGCATATAACTCCATCTAAAATAGAGTAGTTAAGAGGTTAATCCAAACCTCTAAAGATTATATAAGAGCAATGCTAGAAGATGCTTATATACCTATTAAATTCTAGCTAGAAGCCTTAGCAGCCTATATAGTTATTAGAAATTCTCTTCCTAATAGCCTAGAAATTAATAGATTTAAGGTATTACCTAAGGAAGCCTTTTTAGGCATTTAACCCTCTATATTATACTTTAGAGTTTAGGGTTGCAAAGCAGTAGTCTATATAGATCTAAAGTCCTAGCTAGCTAGGATAAGATTAGACAAACTAATAAATAGAGGCAAAGATGCTATATTTATTAGGTATGTTCCTAATACTGCTAAGATATAGCTCTTCTAGGAGCCTAATATAAGGGCTATTAAGGCCTATAGCACTGCTACTTAGTTTAAATATAAGAAAGGAGGAGATATAGAGCTAAATATTCCTAAGCTTAACTAAGCAAGCAATGCACCTATTAGAAACCTAGTTAGCAGACCTTTAAAGAAGCTAATAGCAGTTGCACTACCTGCAACTGCTGCACCTATAGCTATAGTAACTAAACCTGCAGGTCCTAGCTAGACACTCTTTATATAGTTGCTACCTCTACTAAAGGATAAGGAGGAGTACTAGAGGATAGAGGATCTAAAAGAAGAAAACCTTAGGCATGCGAATACTAAGATTAGGGATAGACCGCAGGTAGCAACTAAACTACCTAGTTTAGTTCGGCGGTTACGTAATCTAACCGAACTAGCTAGTTTAGTTCGCCTATTACGTAATATAGGCAGCCCTGCACTCGTCCCGAACGCCGTAGAGCATAACCTAAGAGAGGAAAATAAGGACTAGGAGGGAGACTAGAACTAGACTTACGGCTAAAAGAGAAGGAGATCTGTCTTAGATAAAGGACTAGCCCTAGAGCTAAAAGCTTATAGTATAGTTATAAGACAAGTGCTTTAGAAGAGATAGAGAGAATACGGACAAGAGGAAGAGCCGAGTGCTAAGCATTATAAGGCATTCCTTAGCTAAGTCTAAGGCTAAGATTAGGAGTAGATCTAGGAAGCCCTATTAGAGGTCTAAGAGTCTGCATTTGCAGCACTTGCCCCTTAAGTCTCTGCATAGAGATAAGAGGTGCCTATTCTAAAGTCCTATAAAGAGGCAATTTAGGACCCTAAATAGGGATATATATAGGAGGATGCAGTCTAGAAAGAGCTAACTGCATTAAGAAGCAACAACACCTAGATAGAGGTTGTTCCCCTAAAGGGAGCAAACCTTATAACATCTAAATAGGTGTTTAATATAAAGAGATTAATTAGTAGAGCTATTAAAAAGTTTAAAGTAAGACTAGTTATAAGAGGTTTCTCTTAGAAATTTAGAGTTAACTTCTAGGAGACCTTTGCACTAATAGTTAGGTATAATACCCTAAGGGTATTTATAGCTATAGTTTGTAAAAAGGACCTAGAACTTTACTAAGTAAATATAAACAATGCATTTACTAAGAGCAAACTCTAAGAAGAAATCTTTATAATTTTACTACTAGGAGTTAAGATTCTACCTAATATAGTCCTGCAAATCCTAAGAAGCTTATATAGACTAAAGCAAGTAGCAAGAGACTAGAATAAACTCTATATCTTAAAGTTAAAACAGATTAGGTTTATATAATTAGAAGTAGACCTATGCCTTCTTATCTACTAGGAAAGGAATATTCTAATCCTAACCTATATAGATAATATTCTAATTATAGCACTAAAGCTAGAAGATATGCTTTAGTTTAAGGAATAGCTAAGCAAGGTATTTAAGATTAAAGATCTTAGAGAACTAGAGAAGATCCTTAGAATAAGGTTAATAAGAGATAGACAAGCTAGAACTTTAAAGCTTAATTAGGAACACTTTATCTAGGAGAACCTTATAAAGCTAGGAATAACTAAGGAGATAGCTAATCTAACTCTCTTATTAATAGACAGTTATAAAAGCCTAAAACCAATAGGCCTATATAATAAGAGAGGAAACAGGACCGAGTACTAGAGCTAAACCGGTACCTAGATATAGCCTATAGTTATAATAAGACTAGACATTGCTTTCTCTCTTAGGAGGCTAAGCTTATACGTCTTAGACCTAACTAGGAGATATATGCAAGCTCTAAAGAAACTAGCAAGATACCTAAGGTTATCCTAAAACCTAGGATTAATATTTAGGAAGGGCAGTAGGAGACTAATAGGATACTTAGACTCTAACTATGTAATAGACAAAGCAGATAGAGTCTTAATCCTTAGAAGCATCTTCTTCCTCTACGGAGCCCTAGTTTCTTAAATAAGTAGGAAGCAAAAGTCTATTGCAACATTAATAATAGAAGCTAAGTATATAGCTATAAATGCATATGCAAAGCAATCTTAATTCCTAGCAGCTCTCTTAAGAGAGATAGACTATGCAGAGCTAGTAGGAGAATGCTTATTTTAGCTAACTATTAAAGCCTATCCTAATATAGTAAGAGAGCTAATGCTAGTGCAGATTATAGGGGACAACTAAGCAGCCTTAATACTTATTAAAGATGCGCATACCTATAAGAGATCTAAGCATATTAATGTTATATATAACTATATTAGGCATCTCTAGTAGCAGAGAAAGATTGCAGTAGAATATGTTCTAATAAAGGAGATAGTCGCTAATAGCCTAACTAAACTAAAGAATAGGCTATAGTTTTAGGAGTTTATAAGACAGCTTTAGCTTGCATAAGGAAGGGGCAGGAAGGTTCTAT
Source organism: Cercospora zeae-maydis (assembly GCA_023512815.1). Taxonomy (NCBI): domain Eukaryota; kingdom Fungi; phylum Ascomycota; class Dothideomycetes; order Mycosphaerellales; family Mycosphaerellaceae; genus Cercospora; species Cercospora zeae-maydis. The sequence continues at coordinate 212,013 of JAKLWY010000008.1, forward strand.
CCCTATATTATAATAGATTATTAGGTGCTAGGGAAGAACTAGAAAACAAATGCGAGGTGCAGGCAGAAGACTACCTAGCCTAAGTAGGAGTATTAAGAAGTGTAGTCTAGTTAGTACTGCCTAAGAACCGATCCGAACTACCTAGTTTAGATCTAGGGTTATATAATATAGGTTATATAATACTAGCCGAACTAAACTACCTAGTTTAGTTCTAGGGTTAGGTAATATAGGTTATATAATATTAGGTTATATAACCTACCGAGGAATATATCTTAGGAGAAGGTGCAACCTATAACTAACTAATATAATTAACTCGGTTAGTTCCTACCTACTATCTCTACTTCTACTGCGCACGATACCCTCCTTGTCCCGTCCCTTACGCAAGGTGTTTTAATAAAGGCGAGTATAACTACCTTAGCTACTAGTACCGTTTCTACTTTAGAGATCCTAAATTCGAAGGACTAGTCTTTAACTATATAGCCTAGTATAAGTTCCTCGTAGAGTTATATATAGATCCCGAAGGCTTAGGGGCTTATAACGAGATAAGAGAATTTATCGGGAAATAAGTTCGGAACGTCCCTCCGTTGTCCCCGCTAATTCGTCCTAGCTAGAAGTCCGATAACACCCTCTACTAGGGCCTTTAGCATAAGTTTACGCAGAACCTAGACCTCTAGGAAAGGCTTTTATCTACTATACTATATAAATTAGTATACTCTAAGGCTAAAGACTGCTCTTATAGTATAGGGTTCTTTTGCAATAAAGCTCCTACGAAGCGTCGAAGCAAATAGGGGCGGAATAAGCTTAGGAAGCGCCTTATAGAGCTAAGGAAGTATCTATTTAGGTAGCTAGATCTTACTAGTAGGAGTCCTAGGCTACTTCCGGGAGCCTCTAGAGCTAATTCTAAGACTGCTAGGATAGCTTCGGACGCTAGTAGGGGCATTCTTAAGAGCTCTAAGACACCTACGGGTACTAGTAGAGGGAGCTTCGGGATAGCTACGGGACTAAGTAGGGAGCTAAGTAGGCAGCTTTAAGCGCTAACGGGGAGCTAGCTAGGAACGATTAGGGATGCTAATATTATAGAAAGGGCGCTAAGTAAAGTCTTAACTAATCTACGTATAGACTAGCGGCTCTTACCGACTAAACTAGCTAGTTTAGTTCGATTATTACGTAACGACTAGCGGAACTTGCCGAGTAAACTAGCTAGTTTAGTTCGATTATTACGTAACGCATATAATAATCTTATATTCTTACTCTTCCTAGAACTAGTCGGGCAGCGTTTAGGAAGCCTAGAGCTCTATTCCTAGGAGGATCCTCCTAGTAACCTGCTCTTTCCTAACTGCTTTAGGAACCTCTTTTCCCTATAGGACTTAGAACTTAAGGTTCTCCTCCTAGATAAGTATTCTTACGACTCTAAAGATAAATACGAATCTAAGGGCGACTACGAACGAGCTATAGTTACTAACGTTATTTATAAGGAAATCTACCGGAATTATAAGGTTCGCTATAGTAAACTACTACTAAACGTACTCCTAGACCCGGATACGCAAGCTAAATTCTCTCTAGAAATTAGGGCGTTTACGATATATAAGCGTATCGTAGATAAGGTTAGATCCGTTAACGCGGACGTGTCTATAACGGATAAATCGAATCCTAGTAGGGATCTATATTAGAGAAAGAAAGCACTTGCTTCGAAGGGAGCTATGCTACCTAGAACGGGCTCCTTTAACGGGAAATACTTAATTAAAAAGTTTTCTAGAATTCTAAAAGGTTCGAGGCTTACGCTAGAACGGCTCGCTTAAATTAAGCCTACTATTTCGCTAATAGATCGGGAGCTATATCTTCTAACTAAGATGCTATATAATCGGGAAGCTGCACTTGCTTAGGATTTTAAGTATCTCGGTTATATTAAGCCTACTATTGCTCCTCTTTAGGTTATCCGTACGATTCTATATAAGCTATAGTAGCATCCTAGTTTCCGACTCTAGAGCTCTCTCGAGGGGGAAGTCGTAAAAATGCTCCGTAAGCGTATAAACGCAGGCGCTCTTAAACTATGCTATAGTGCCTATCGGAATCCGTACTTTCTTATAAAAAAGAAGACTAACCTAGAGGAACTAAAGAAGTATCGCCTAATTAACGCTATATAGAAGTTTAATACTATAACTATACGTAATGCTAACCTTCCTCCTAATACGGATAGGTTTTCTAAAGCTTTTATAGGTTATATAATCTCGTCCTTAGTTAATATCTTCTCTAGCTACGATTAGATTCCGCTAGACGTAAGAAGTCGGGACCTTATAGGTTTCGATACTTCTCTTAGCCTACTACGCTAGACGATACTGCTATAGGGAGCTACGAACTCTATCGCTTAATTTATCCGAATTATTATGCTTATCCTTGCTACTTAAATACCTTACGCTACTAAACCTTTCCTCGACGATATAGCTATTCGCGGACCGAAAACGAAGTATAGCAATAAGGAGGTTAAGCCTAGGCTCCGCCGATTTATAGTAGAGCATATTAAGAACTTAGACGAGGTGCTTGCTAACCTAGAAAGAGCAGGACTAACGGTTTATAGGGAAAAGCTATAGCTATACTATAAATAGATTAAGATAGTAGGTTACGTTACGGACAAATATAGCAGATACCTAGATGCGGAACGAGTAGCTAAGCTCGTTAAATAGCTAACTCCTATAGACTAGAGAGAAGTTCGTATTCTTATAAGAATATTCGTATACTATAAGATCTAGCTTAAGGACTTCGCCTAGCTACTAAGGCTACTCTTCTCTCTCCTAAAGAAAGACGTTAAGTTCGTATAGACGAAAGAATATTAGCAGTCTAAGGATGCGATTACGGAACTCCTTATCTCTACGCTAGCGCTAGTAGTACTAGACTATAAACTAGAGGGAGGACTAATTATAGTAGGCGTTAATTCTAGCCTTTACTCGTAGGGATGCTATATATCTTAATATAACCGGAAAGATAGTATAATTCGATACCCTTCTCGATTTAAGTTAGGATTATTCTCCGCTTCTAAGCAACGCTACGACGCTAGAAAGCGCGAGTGTCTCGGTGTTCTTAAAGCACTAAAGAAGTATTGTCCGTAGTTATTTAATATTTTCTTCTAGCTAGAAGTAGACGCTAATACGCTAGTGCATTAACTTAATAAGGCTGCTACGGACCTCCCGAACGCAGCTATTATAAGATAGCTAGCGTAGATTAGGCTATTTAATTTTAATATAGTATATATCTCTAGGAAGAAGCATACGGCTGCCGATAGACTATCCCGCAAGCCTCCGATAGAGCGGGACAACCGAGAACTAGCAGAGGAGGGCGATATCGATAAGATAATCGATAACTAGTTTTTCGCCTACTTTGCCTACGACCTCGTCGCCTAAGTATTCCCTACTTAAGCGGAATTAGAGAAGGAAGTGCTAAACGGTACCTACTCTTAGGACTCGAGGAATATCGCATTCTTCCTTACTTACCTACGTTGTCTACTAAGCCTATCCCTAATAGAATATAGGTCTCTACGGAAACGTGCACTTAAGTTCTATATAAGTAAGGAGAGTTAGCTTATAAGATAGGATCGTGTCGGTAGTATCCCTTAGAGGGTTATCGACGATAATAACTATCGCGAAAGGATTATTACTACCTGCTACGACTACTATAGACACCCGGGCCTAAAACGGACGTATAAGACAGTTACTAAACGATAGTAGTAGGACGGTATTTATACCGTAGTAGTCCGTTTCTATAAGGGTTGCTAGCAATATGCACTCCGAAATAGTTACTAGCGTCCTAGCCTACTCTACGCTTCCGAGAAGCAATATCTTAAGGAGCGATAGTACCTAGACGCGGTGTTTATTAGCACCGGACTTTACCTCGTTATTACGAGAGAGGCTATTTCTTAATAGCTAGAGGCCCGATTAATACGGACAACGGACAATCGCAAGGTTAACGCTAGATACGTTACGAAGTTTATCTACGAGGACTTAATTTGCCGCTAGGAGGCTATAGCCGAGATCTATATAGACGGGGGCGGAGAGAACGTTTAAGAAGCGCTGCTTACTAGCTACGGAATTAAGTAGGTTACGATCTCCCCCTACTATCTATAGGCTAACGGAATCGTTAAATAGGGATACTATCCGATTCTAGCGGCTCTCTCTAAGCTTATAGGCGGAGGAGTAAGCGCTATAGCTAAACATATTCCCTCGGTCCTTTAGGTAGAACGTACTACGACTAACTAGATAATAGGGCTAACCCTAGCGGAGATAATAATAGGCAGGGATGCTATATTGCTAATAGAGCTTAAATTCCGGACTTACCGAGTAGCTAAGTAGGAGATAGTCCGTAACCGCCCTTTCTTATTAGCGATGCGAGCTGCTACTATAGAACGGATATATACGACGCTTAAGGAAGCTTATACCCGATAGGACCGGCTACGGAAGCATAATATTAAGTACTTTAATAACTATAAGAATGCTAATTAGTAGAAGCTTCGTCCTAGGTAGATAGTAGTCGTTTACCGGTCGGAACTAAAAACGAGCTTCTTAAATAAGCTGCGGTACCGATAGCGAGGTCCGTTTCTTATATATACTATTATTCGTAAAGGAAAGGCGTATAAGATTAAGGAGCTTAGCGGGGAGGTCCTTTACTATACGTTCCCTAGGTTTAACTTAAAACTAGTTCCGTACTAGAGGGATCCGGAGGCTATAGTTCCTTAGAAGGATAACTTTAATCCGGAATAGCTAGGTCCTCTACCTCCTAAGCTACGTCCGCGTAGTTATCTGCACCCTTAGATCCGGATTAGTAAGCTATTAGGAATAACTTAAGAAGAGAGGGGGGAGTATATTCGTTAGCTAGACATTCTAATACTAGAGGAATCCTAGTAGGCCCCTAATTCCCCTATATACGTGCATCTTATGCAAGTTAAGCATATATAAGTTTGCTTTAGAGTTCTTACTATATTTAGAAGCCGCATCTAAGCCTCGATTGCTTACTAGAATAGTTGCTCTAATACCTCCGACTTATTATCCGATCGGTAGTCTTACGATATAATAAAAGGACCCTAGTTCTTAAGGCTAATATCGTCTATCTGCTAAATTGCTTCGTTTATATACGCTTGCAAATCGTTAGCGCGTAAAAGGTCGGCAGCTTCCTACTGCGCCTTAAACTAGTACCTCTAGTCCTCGATTATCTCTTATAGTATTCGAGCTAGTGCACGAAAATTGTAGCTATTAAGATCTAGATACTCCGTTATAAGATCTTAAGCCTCGCGTAGCTTAAACGATAGTCCTGCCTTATAGATCTCGATAATGCGCTTTGCGAGTACCTTCTCGATAGTAAAGACTATATTGCAGGTCTAAGTACGGAATAATAGTAGCACTTTATCTATAGCTATAGACTCGACGAAGTCGTTAAGGGCGCTAACCGATAGAAACTCGTAATCTAGGGCTAGCTATATAAGAGAATGTCCGTTAGCTAGACATTCTAATACTAAAGGAATCCTAGTAGGCCTCTAATTTTTAAAAAAATTGTTTCTACTACGTCCGAATCGGCATAAGAAATAGGGAGAAACGTGTTACTTATTACTCTCCTATAGCTAGTGCTGCAAGAAAGGGAGGATTAGTAGCGGAAGCAGAATAGACCTTAGGAAGCTAGGCAAAGGACTATTACTATAAATAAGAGAATCTACTATTAGAAGAATACTAGTTCCTAACTAGCCTAGGCTCCTAGGAGTAGCGAGGGATAAGATTAGGCGACTCTTACTTAATTTTAGCTAATAGCTGCCTAAAAGTAATCGCGAGTACGCATATGCTTCCTTATTTCTAGCGGTGAAAATAAAGCGAACTAGCTAGTTTACTTCGGATAGCGCTAAGGATCCTCTAACGTATAGCTACGAATACCCTTACGTCTAGGTAGCGGGTTCGAGCATAAAACTCCTTCCCTTTTCGGCTCTTCTAGTCTCTTCTTAGTCTTATTAACCTTAACATCTATCTTAAGCATAATAACTATTAAGAAGTTCTAGCCTAATAACTACCCTATAGCCGCTAAGTATAGGTAGTAGCGGTAACGATAGTTATGCAGAGTTTTTAAGCAAATAAACTGCGAAAACTCTATATAATAATAATAATAACAACTTCTTTTATACTAACTGTCTTTACCGCTACTAGCATAAACTTATCTATTTAGAAGACCCGCATATTCTCCGCTTTACGCGCTCTTAAGAACTCGCTTATAGAAAACGCCTACTTCTAACTAGCTTCCTCCGCTCGTATATAGCATACTCCCTTCTATATAGTCCGTTTTTCTCTCCCTCTACCTTACTAGTATAATAGCCGACCGGGATATCGCTATAACTAACGCGGCTGCTAAAGCGCCTACCTCTAAGCCTAAGGCGGTAGTCCGCTACTCTAACCCTAACTCGCTCGCCTATGCCGCCGACTCTAAGTTAGCTAATTTCCGCAACTTTACGCTTAACATTTCTAAGCTTAGCGGATAGCTTACTCGCGTATAGATGCTAGACGCGGTTACTAACGCAGCTATAAAAGAAGAGAAGTAGACCGTTCTTTGTTCCGTTTATAGCGCTATTTAAGCAGACGACGACCGCCGCGCCTTTATTATCTTCTAGTTTATTTAAGAACTCGGCTAGCGGGCCTCCTCTTATACTTAAGAAGGAGCATTAGAAGGACTAAAAGGCGTAATAGACATTTATAAGAGAGGCAAGCAGTTCGCTAAAAAGCGCGAAGGCCTCCTTAATATACTATAGAACTCGTTTAGCTCGGGTAGAGAGTTCCCCTACTTCGACTTCCTTAACTCTACGTTTAAGATCTATAAGAAGGCTAGCTAGCACCTCCGCCGCTTTACGCTATTTAAGAACGTCCCCGCCGAGAATCTCTAATTGCTAGGCCTAACCTAGTCTAAATAGATGCTATACTAAGCTCTCCGCAATAGAAAGAAGGAGAATCTATTCCGCCCTGCATCTAGCTATATCTTAGGCAAATTTTAGAAGGCTAGCTTCGTTAAGAGCGTAGAGGCTATATTCTAGTTAGACCTATTTAGCCGCGAGAACCTCTAGCTTATCGATAAGAACGGCTTCGCCGTTATAGACGCCTACTTTATTATCCCTAAGAATAAGCTCTCTAGAGTATCCGACGCTAATAATAAAGCTAAAGAATCGGCCGCGAGCAGGCTACTTAGTAAGCCGTCCGAATCTAGCTACGACTTTCTAGGCTATATTAATCTAGGCTTAGACAAATTTAAGAATTTCCGCGAAGAGGCCGAGCGCTAGGTCCGCGAGAAAATAAACCTTGCTAATAAAGACTAACTGCGCCCTAATGCATTCGCGCATCTATACTATAAGATTAGAGACCTCTACTACGAGGACCGCGAGCTTAAAGCGCTAAGCCGCTAGTAAGAAGAATCTAGCTAGAGCTAGGCCGTAGTAACCCGCTCCCGATCCGTAGCCCTAGAGCTAGAAATAGTTATTTTAGTCCGCCTACGCGAACTAGCTAGCGGGGCTAAAGAATAAGTAATACGTTGCGAGACGTATAGCTATAATAAGGACTTATTAGACGATCTAATTAATAAGGCGATCGAGAAGCCTTATTTAGATCTCGGAGAAGTTCGCGTCCGCATTGCTATCCTATACGCTAACTATCTCGAAGAACGCTATAAGGATAGTATATACGGAAAGCTAGATATAATCTCTCTTAATAAGTACGAGTCCCTAGATATTAGTCCTCCCTTCTGCTATACCTATATAGTAGAAATAGCTAAGGTAGTTAGCCTTATAGTAGAAGAATCGATAATAACGGCGTCTAATCGCCTCTACGACTCGTAGGATATCTCCCGTAGACTATGCCTACTAGCGAAGGAATCGATCGACGACATGCCTAATAACTTAAAGAAAGACCTATAAATATAGGAGATAGACGCGATAGACTAATAGGCTAGCAAGAGCTAGCTACGTAACGTAGAGAAGGCTGCGGCGAAGGCAGCAGCTAATAAGAAGGCCTAGGAGAAGGCTAAGCGTAAAGCTAATACTAATAATAAAGAGGACGGCAGCTCTAAGAAGAAGACTCGCCTATAGCTAGAGATCGGAGATGCCGAGGGTTCCGCGTCTATACCTCTAGCTTACGCTCTAAAGAAGTCTAAGAAGAGCAAGGGGTCTAAGAAGGCTAAGGGGAAGCAGCGTGCTAGCTTAAACGAAGCGAACTAGCTAGTTTAGTTCGACGACGACTATAGCGACGCAGAAGCTGCTTAAGAGTCTAATCTAGAGGCTAACGATAATAAGCTTAGGCCTATACGAATTAAGCTAGACTTTACTAACACCCGCCTATCTTACTTAGAATTCGAGACTATTCGAGATATATAGAAGGCTTATAACGGAAAGCTCCTTAAAGATAGCTTTAATATATTTAGCGGCCTTCTTAATTAGTAAGCAAAGGACCTAGATATAGTTTCTTAGATATAGTAAGAATTCGACCTATACCGCTACTACCTCCGCCGCCGCCGTAATATATATAGATAGATGCTAAATATATTCTTCTCCCTTACCTAGCAGCTAATGCAATAAGACCCGACTATCTAGCTGCTTAATATGCTAGCCTAAGATTCTCTACGCGATAAGGCTATATATAGATTTATCGTATACCCGATAATAGCGTAGTACTAGTAGGGAGAACCTACTAGCCGGATCGACCTAACGATCCTAATTATTAAGGGGAACTAGGCTACCGGCGAGAAGTTTATTAAAGGCCCCCTAGCAGTATAAAGAGATAGATAAGAGACCGCCTATACGATTACTATAGTTTCTCTCGATAGTATCTACCCTAGCCGTAGACTAGTTATATAGGTACCTAACCGCAAGCTATAGAACTAGACTGCTAACGAAGATAAAGACGACGAAGAAGAAGACAAGGCTATATACGCTAAGTTTAAAGTTGTCGGTAGCACCGGCTACCTAGGACTAATCTACGATATAGTTAATAAGCTTAATAAGAACGAGGACGACGACTCGGATAGTAAGCAGACGCTAGTCTACGTCTCTAACTAAGGAAAGGAAGGCCTATAGGACGCTAGCCTACGCCTGCAAAACGTCTTAACTATACCTAGCGACTTAGTACTAATATATTAGACGATTGCTTATAGAGAGAACCCTAGCGTCTCCTCGCGACGTATAGTCTATCTAATACTTATTAAGTACCGTAATTAAGAGCTAGTTAGAAAGAATACCCTAGGCTTCGTAGAGGTCCTCGTTAGCAATATTACGATGCTGCTAATATCTAAGACGTTTATAAGCGCCGATTTCCCTAATAAGCCGTAGGAGCGTAGACTTCCCTAGGAGCAGCAGCTTAACGGCCTTAGGCTAGTTTTAGACGCGTTAATAGGACGACGTAGCTAGGAAGAGCTAGAGGTAAGCTAAGAGGCTCTTATACTTCTATATATAGACTAGGCTACCTACGAGAAGTAGTACGAAGAAGTCTAGGTTCCGCAGGCGAAGAAGAGATTCGCGCAGCTATACGAGTGCCTAGTTAAGGCTAAAAAGGCTATAGCGAAGGAGTAGAGTTTCTTTCTATATATTAAGAAGGCTCTTAAAGGCTAGTTAAAGTACTTCCCGTTCGACGGCGCTAACTACCTAGACGATAAGGAAGACGAGTTTAAGAAGATTAGTATAGCTGCATATATATAGTAAACTAAACTAGCTAGTTTAGTTCGGCAAAGGAAAATAGTAACGTTATAAACGTCTAATACGTTAAAAAAGAATAGATAGTACTTAGTTTGTTATTGTTTTATAGAAGTTAGTTCTGCTACGCTATCTTTTTAGAATAAAAATGTCGTTTATTAGAGTGTCTATTCGGACACAAAGAAAGGAAGGATTAATAGGCGGAAACCGCATATCCTTAGCAGCTCGGGTGCCTACTTAAGCGCGAGCTTAGGCTCTCCTCTATATTAATTAATTATCTACCCTACGTTTCTTGTTTATAGTTCTAGTATTACTATACGTTCTATGCGTACCCGCCCTGCTAGCTATTACGAGAGACGATATAGCTAATACGAGGGTTCGCAAGCTAAACGTAGAGCGTAACTACGAGCGTAGCCGTTACTCGATCTAAACTGCAGTGCTTACGAGGATTCCTAAGCCTAGCTACCTAGGACGAGAGGCGAGAACTGCGCGTTGTTACGCTGCGTGCGACTGCTATATACCTAATTCTAGGGCTATTAGGCCTTAGCGATATAGATATGCACGCCTAGTTAGCTATAAGCTAGTTAGAGTAGTATAGGATTTACGCATTACTATCGCTCCCTAAGATACTATTTTTCGGAAGTATAGAGTAGGCTAGGACGCTAGTAACCGTTCCTAAGTGCATATTGCTAGCAATCCTTATAGAAACGAACTACTACGGTATAAACGCCGTTCTACTACTATCGCTTAGTAACCGTCTTATATATCCGTTCCGGTCCCGGGTGTCTATAGTAGTCGTAGTAGGTAGTAAGAATCCTTTTACGATAGTTATTATTATTAATAACTCTCTAAGGGATACTACCGATACGATCCTATCTTATAAGCTAACCCTCCTTACTTATATAGAACTTAAGTATACGTTTGCGTAGAGACCTATATTCTATTAAGAATAGGCCTAGTAGATAACGTAGGTAAGTAAGGAAGAATACGATATTCCTCGAGTTCTAAGAGTAGGTACCGTTTAGCACTTCCTCCTCTAATTCCGCTCGAGTAGGGAATACTTAGGCGACGAGGTCGTAGGCAGAGTAGGCGAAAAACTAGTTATTAATTATATTATCGATATCGCCCTTCTCTACTAGTTCTTAAGTGTCCCGCTCTATCGGAGGCTTGCGAGATAGTCTATCGGCAGCCGTATGCTGCTTCCTAGGGACATATACTATATTAAAGTCGAATAACCTAATCTATACTAGCTATCTTATAATAGCTACGTTTAGGAGGTCCGTAGCAGCCTTATTAAGTTAATATACTAGCGTATTAGCGTCTACCTCTAGCTAGAAGAAAATACTAAATAACTACGGACGATACTTCTTTAGTGCTTTAAGAATACTAAGACACTTGCGCTTCCTAGCGTTATAGCGTTACTTAGAAGTAGAGAATAATCCTAACTTAAATCGAGAAGAGTATCGTATCCTACTATCTTCCCGGTTATATTAAGATATATAGCATCCCTACGAGTAAAGGCTAGAGTTTACGCCTACTATAATTAGTCCTTCCTCTAGTTTATAGTCTAGTGCTACTAGCGCTAGCGTAGAGATAAGGAGTTTCGTAATCGCATCCTTAGACTACTACTATTCTTTTGTCTATACGAACTTAACGTCTTTCTTTAAAAGAGAGAAGAGTAGCCTTAGTAACTAGGCGAAGTCCTTAAGCTAGATCTTATAGTATACAAACATTTCTATAAGAATACGGACTTCCCTCTAGTCCGTAGGAGTTAGCTATTTAACGAGCTTAGCTACTCGTTCCGCATCTAGGTATCTACTATGTTTATTAGTAACGTAACCTACTATCTTAATCTGTTTATAGTATAGCTATAGCTTTTCCCTATAAACCGTTAGTCCTACTCTCTTAAGGTCGGCAAGCACCTCGTCTAAGTTCTTAATATATTCTACTATAAATCGGCGGAGTCTAGGCTTAACCTTTTTATTACTATACTTTGTTTTTAGACCGCGAATAGCTATATCGTCGAGGAAAGGTTTAGTAGCGTAAGGTATCTAAGTAGCAAGAATAAGTATAATAATTCGGACAAATTAAGCGATAGAGTCTATAGCTCCCTATAGTAGCGTCGTCTAGCGTAGTAGGCTAAGAGGAGTATCGAAACCTATAAGGTCCCGACTTCTTATGTCTAGTAGAATCTAATCGTAGCTAGAGAAGATATTAACTAAGAACGAGATTATATAACCTATAAAAGCTTTAGAAAAACTATTTATATTAGGAGGAAGGTTAGCATTGCGTATAGTTATAGTATTAAACTTCTATATAGTATTAATTAAGCGATACTTCTTTAGTTCTCCTAGGTTAGTCTTTTTCTTTACGAGAAAGTACGGGTTCCGATAGGCACTATAGCACGGTTTAAGAGCGCCTGCATCTATACGCTTATAGAGCATTTTTACGACTTCCTTCTTAAGAGAGCTCTAGAGTCGGAAACTAGGATGCTACTATAGCTTATATAGAATCGTACGGATAACCTAAGAAGAAGTAATAGTAGGCTTAATATAACCGAAATACTTAAAATCCTAAGCAAGTGCAGCTTTCTAATTATATAGCATCTTAGTTAGAAGATATAGCTCCCGATCTATTAGCGAAATAGTAGGCTTAATTTAAGCGAGCCGTTCTAGTATAAGCCTTAAACCTTTTGGAACGCTAGAAAACTTTTTAATTAAGTATCTCCTATTAAAAGGGCCCGTTCTAGGTAGTATAGCTTCCTCCGTAGCAAGTGCTTTCTTTCTCTAATATAGATTACTACTAGGATTCGATCTATCCGTTATAGACACGTCCGCGTTAACGAATCTAACCTTATCTATAATATACTTATATATCGTAAACGCCCTAATTTCCGGAGAGAATTTAGCTTGCGTATCTAGGTCTAGGAGTAAGCTTAGTAGCAGTTTACTACGGCGAACTCTATAATTCCGGCAGATTTCCTCGTAAATAATATTAGCAACCGTAGCTCGTTCGTAGTCGCCCTTAGATTTATATCTATCTTTAGAGTCGTAAGAATACTTATCTAGGAGGAGAACCTTAAGTTCTAAGTTCTATAGGGAAAAGAGGTTCCTAAAGTAGTTAGGAAAGAGTAGGTTACTAGGAGGATCCTCCTAGGAATAGAGCTCTAGACTTTCTAAACGATGCCCGACTAGCTCCGGAAAGAGTAAGAACGTAAGGTTATTATATATGTTACGTAATAATCGAACTAAACTAGCTAGTTTACTTAGCAAGTTCCGCTAGTTATTACGTAATAATCGAACTAAACTAGCTAGTTTACTTAGTAAGAGCCGCTAGTCTATACGCAGATTAGTTAAGACTTTACTTAGCGCCCCTTCTATAATATTAGTATCCCTAATCGTTTCTAGCTAGCTCCCCGTTAGCGCCCGAAGCTACCTACTTAGCTCCCTACTTAGTCCCGTAGCTATCCTAAAGCTTCCTCTACTAGTACCTATAGGCGTTCTAGAGCTTCTAAGAATACTCCTACTAGCGTCCGAAGCTATCCTAGCAGTCCTAGAACTAGCTCTAGAGGCTCCTAGAAGTAGCCTAGGACTTTTACTAGTAAGATCTAGCTACCTAAATAGATACTTTCTTAGCTCTATAAGGCGCTTTCTAAGCTTATTCCGCCTCTATTCGCTTCGACGCTTCGTAGGAGCTTTATTATAAGAGAACCCTATACTATAAGAGCAGTCTTTAGCCTTAGAGTATACTAATTTATATAGTATAGTAGATAAAAGCCTTTCCTAGAGGTCCGGGTTCTACGTAAACTTATACTAGAGGCCCTAGCAGAGGGTATTATTAGACTTTTAGCTAGGACAAATTAGTAGGGACAACGGAGGGACGTTCTAAACTTATTTCCTAATAAATTCTCTTATCTCGTTATAAGCCCCTAAGCCTTTAGGGTCCGTATATAATTCTACGAGGAACTTATACTAGGCTATATAGTTAAAAACTAGTCCTTCGAATTTAGGATCTCTAAAGTAGGAACGGTGCTAGTAACTAAGGTAGTTATACTTGCCTTTATTTCTAAAGAAGATAGTTTTGCTACGAGGATGCTTATAGATAGGCTTATTAAACTAGTCCTCCTCCTCTTTAGTAAGCTTCTCTACTAGTTTCTCGAGCATTCTATAATCTAGCGCCGTATTCGCTCTAGGCACTAGTTTAGCTATCCTCTTAAGGATACTTTTTAGCTCGGTTTAGCGCGCTTTAGCCCTACCTATATCTATACTTAAGATCGGGCTAAAGCAGACCTTAGTACCTAATCTTTTCCTAACCTATAAAGAATATTATCGACTATTCTGCACCTGTTATTGCCTACTATCCCGGTAAAATAAACTAGGTTTCTACGGTTATTAGCAATCGTACCTTCCTAGAAGCTATTATTATAGTTCCTAGAGAAAAGTCGAGTCCTTCGGGCCTATAGCCTTTCTAGAAGAGTTAGCGTCTTAGAATTGCTAGCAATAAAGAAAGTTATAAAGATAATAACTCCGTATACCTCTACGCGGACGTTACGATATATTCTAATAAAGGTAACCTTACTAGAGATACTACGTATAGTAGTAGTAATATTAGTCGAAATAGGAAGCCTTAAGCTACGAGCCCTCTCGTAGCTTATAATTATGCTCTCCGCTCCCTTATTAATTAGAATATCGTATATCTATCGAGCCTCTCCGAGAGTCGTATAGATATAGATGCTTAGAATAAGTAGATAGTCCTTATAGAACTTTAGAAGGATACTATCCGGGTCCGTATATAGCTTAGAAGTAGGAATATACGGCAACGCCTCTATACTAGAGGCTAGCCGAACTAAGAGATCTACCGCTATTATAATAGCGATTTCTAGCATATCTTAGCAAACGATCTCCTCGTCCGCTTCCTCCTAATTAGGATTAAGAGAAATAGATAAGGGCTATATTTCGGTGTTATTCTACTTCTTTGCATCGAACTAGACTTTATTATCGCTTAGCTCCTCTTAGTTATTATCTAAGGATACTTACTCTCTCTTAGGCTGCTTAGAAGAGTCGAAAGAATCTATTAGGAAAGCATTAATCTCTAGCTCTTCGTACCGATAAAGGCCTACGTTGCCCTTATTATTATCCTCGCTCTTCTTCTTTCTAGATACTTTACTATCTTCGTTAGAATAGCTAGCAAAATTGTACTTCTATATCCTATTATAGATCTAAGCGAAGTTAACTGCGGAGGTAGCTATACTATCTAGTCTCCGCTTTAACGCATAATAGCGCTTAAGTGCAGCGCTATAGGATAGGTCTATAGGCTTCCTTCCGTATAGAAACCGACTAAGAGCTTGCTACTTAAATAGCTATAGTTCCCTAAGTTCTATAACTAGAGGTGCTCTAAGGAGCCTATTAGACTAGAACGCTTCCTATTCGTCTATAGGAATAGCCTTCTTAAGTAGGTTGTCTAACCTCTACGTCTTCGGCTTAGCTCTCTACGCCCCTTTCGCCTTGCCTCTAGAAGGGACTATAGGACTAAATTAGGCATCCTATATTTCCGTATTCTAGGAATTCGGAACCGCTAGAGTCTAGGATCTTTCCTATATCTAAGACGAAGCCGCTCCTTAAGACGAGCTTAGTTTACCCCTATAATAATATTCTATTATCTCTAGCAGTGCTTGCTCTCTATAAGAGTTGCTCGTTTCCGTTTTAGTAGCTTGCTTCTACTTCTCTATATTCGCCTTTGCAGCTTTTATTAGAGACGTAGTTAGGCAAGAGGGATTCTAGACGGTTTTCTAAAAGGACCGTATAGCTATATAGATAGCGTTATAATCCTCTTTATCCTCTTCTTCTCCTAGAATAAAGAGAGATCCTATAGGCTTATATTCTTCTATATACTCTATAGTCCTAAACCTAGCTATACTAGCGTCGATCGAGACGAGACGTTTACGCCGGTTAGATTTCTACGAGGCTCGTAGAGCATTAAAGCTAATATATTTGCTAACGTTAATCGGACCGATAGCTTATTTAAGAGCTAGGAGAATAACCTTTAATCGAGGAGACTTCTTATCCTAGCTATACCCGAGAGGTCTTATTTCTCCGCTAGCTCGGCTAGGATATATTCGGCGAGTCTTGTCCTTATAGAGAAAGTCTTAATTTAGGAGCTAATTAAAGTAGGGATAGTCTCCGCTATAGTAGCCTTCTAAACTATACTTCTAGCAAGCGGTACCTATCTTAATTTCCGAGGCAGTATAGGCTATAACTATAGCTTAAATCTCTAGTGCTTCCTCGTCTTTTTAGCTACTGCGTAGGGGTCTATACGTAGGTTCCTAGTTCTTTAAAAGAGCAAGGGCAAGGGCAGCTAACTGTTTAGTTAGCTTCTTAACGTTAGGGCTTACCTTAGATATAGCGCTTATCGCTACGAAGACCGAATTTAGGCGAGGAGTAGTATTCCTTATCGCTTTAACTAGCTTTTCTACTAGAATAGAACGATTATCCTTATATAAGGCTTTATTAGTTTTATTCTTTTGCAATTTAGCTTTTATAGCTAAAATTACTCTTATAAAGTTACGAAACGTATAGGGGCAATTTATATCTAGGTTCGCTTTATTCTAAATCTTTTTCCGCATAGGCTTAGATAGAGGCTTTAAAAACATCTAGGTACGGCTAAAGTTATCTAGATCTTCTAGAGAAATTATAGTAGAAGAGATCTCGAAGTTCCGAATATACTCGGAAATCTCCTCTAGCTTATCTAACTTCTATAGAGATAGCTAGGAAAGGTACGACTAATCTCCGAGTATACGCTAGCTATTAAACTCGCGATACTCTTTAAGAAGGCTGCTTTTAAATAGTCTATAATTACGACTTTTATACCCTTCGAGCTTCTTAACTATAGGACGCTAATATTAATAAATATAGCTAACTAGCTTCTTAACTTTAGCAGTTTTATCGCCCTAGTCGCCTCTATAAGATCGGTATAGGTCTTCGAAACGCTTAACGAACTTAGTAACGTCTAACTCTTCGAAGTATTCTATCTCCTTAGAACCGGGCAAAGGTATAGGAGGTTAGCTTACAGAAATTAAGGCTTAAAACTGCTCGACGCTTAAGCTAATAGTAGTATTAATAGGGAGTTATAGTCCTATAGCTCCTCGTCGACGAGAATAAGTATTATCCGTTCCTATCGTTCCGTTAGAATAAGCTAAAAGGTTAGTAGAGCCTAGAGAGCTCCTAACCGGTCGTTTAACTCCTCTATTAGGTCCGATAAACTAGGCAGGTTAGTAATAGAACTCTTAATTGCGATCCTCTATACTAATATTATCTAAGATACTACTAGAGTTAATAGTAGTATCCGGGTTATTAGTGCCGGCAGAGGAATTATTATTTAGATCGTTCGGTATATTTTCGGCCGAAGGTCGGTAATAACGAACTAAACTAGCTAGTTTAGTTAGCGTTAGGTAAAGTTAGTAGTAATAGTAGTACTAGTTTATTGCATAACGAAAGGAATGTTCTCGCTAAATTAAAAACAAAATAAGAAACAGAAACTCTAGATCTAGATATAGCAAAAGGAAATTCGTAACTTCGTAAATTGCGAGTAAGGGTAGCTAGTAATACCTAGTAGTTACTTATAAACTTTCCTAGAGGTTAGTTTCTTAGTCTATCCGGCTCGTAATACTTCTAACCTATATTATTATAAACGTCCGGCCTATCGTTAATTTCTTAGTGCTATATATTTCTAGAGCCTTTCGGAAACCTTCGATAGGAAAGTATAGGGGCCGTTCTAAGCCTATACCTAATATAGGAAGAGTTATTAAACCCTTCCGAAAATAGGGGTAGCTAGTAATACTTAGTAGTTACCCGTATTCCTTTCTAGAGGTCGGTTTCTTAGTCTATCCGGCTTATAATACTCCCGACCTATATTATTATAAACGTCCGGCCTATCGTTAATTCCTTAGTACTATATATTCCTAGAGCCTTTCGGAAACCTTCGATAGGGAAGTATAGGGGCCGTTCTAAGCCTATACTAAACATAGGAAGAGTTATTAATTCTTCCGAAAATAGGGCAACCGAAGTTGCGAAACGTAGCCTTACGGCGAAACCGGGGAGTGCGAGTAGTAATACGATCCTATATTCTTTCCCTAGCTCGCTAAACTCCGTATAGCTCGTAATATCGTATTCCTTAGGCTATCCTAGCTATAACGACCCCTCTGCATAGGCATAGTAACTCTAAGCGAATCCTCGGAAAGCTATAGATAAGCTATACTATTAGCCTTCTATAACTAATCGTCGGCGTCTTAAAACACTATCGATTCTAAGTCGTAATAGGACTAAGGGTTTATAACTTTCTTAGGGTTAAAGACTATCCCTATATAGAAGGTAGCCTTAATACTCTTAAGTTCTTCTAAGTTTTCTAGTTCCGCCTAGGCTTATATATAATAAAGTGCGTTCTAGCGGCTTATTATAATTAATCGCTTGCTTCTCGTATCGTAGTTTATGCTATTAGACTATAAGTAACTTCTTCCTTCTTTTCGTATTTTCGGTAGTTCTTATCCGTAGAAGATGTTATATAGCCCTACCTTCGGCTCTATTTTAATACGTAAATCCTATACTACTCTAACTAGCTTATAGCTAACTAGGCGTGCATATCTATATCGCTAAGGCATAATAGCCTTAGAATTAGGTATATAGCAGTCGCAAGTAGCGTAATAACGCGCAGTTCTCGTCTCTCGTCTCTAGGTAGCTAGGCTTAGGAATCCTCGTAAGCACTGCAGTTTAGATCGAGTAATAGCTACGCTCGCAGTTACGCTTCTACGTTTAGCTTACGAACCCTCGTATTAGCTATATCGTCTCTCGTAATAGCTAGTAGGGCGGGTACGCATAGAACGTATAATAATACTAGAACTATAAATAAGAAACGTAGGGTAGATAATTAATTAATGCCTATAGAGAAGAGCCTAAGCTCGTGCTTAAGTAGGCACCCGAGCTGCTAAGGATATGCGGTTTCCGCCTATTAGTAGTCGCCCTTAGATTCGTATCTATCTTTAGAGTTATAAGAATACTTATCTAGAAGAAGAACCTTAAGTTCTAAGCTCTATAGAGAAAGAGGTTCCTAAAGTAGTTAGAAAAGAGTAGGTTACTAGGAGGATCCTCCTAGGAATAAAGCTCTATACTTCCTTAACGCTACCTAACTAGTTCTAGAAAGAGTAAGAATATAAGATTATTATATACGTTACGTAATAATCGAACTAAACTAGCTAGTTTACTTAGCAAGTTCTACTAGTCCGTACGTAGATTAGTTAAGACTTTACTTAGCGCCCTTTCTATAATATTAGTATCCCTAATCGTTCCTAGCTAGTTCTTTGTTAGCGCCCGAGGCTACCTACTTAGCTCCCTACTCCGTCTCGTAGCTATCCTAAAGCTCCCTCTACTAGTACCCGTAGCTATTCTAGTAGTCCTAGAACTAGCCTTAGAGGCTTCTAGAAGTAGCCTAGGGCTTCTACTAGTAAGATCTAGCTATCTAAATAGATACTCTCTTAGCTCTTATTATAGGTAAAGTACGCGTACGCTAAGGTTTACTATAGTATTTAATAAGTTCGATAGCGGAGAGAGGAATCTAACGTCCGGCGTCCGAAAATAAAGGTGCGGACGCTAAGCCTCGGCCGTAGCTAATCCGGACTAGCATAGCTAGTTCGATATATAAGGCTTCGCCCTTTATAATACTCCTCTCCTCCCTTTTTCTACCGGAGGTCTACGCTAAGCTATCGCTCTCTATCCTTTTTTATTATAACTTTTGCTAAATATCGCTCCTTTCTAGCAAACTACCCTCTCTTATTATCTACTCGTATTATTGTTTTATTATATATAGTTCTCGTAGAAAACTGCGCTCCCTCTAGCGCTAAGATTACTAGCACTATATCTTTTCGATTAGTTTCCTACTATTCTCTTCGATAATACTAATAATAAGCCTCTTTAGGGATAATAGCGATAATAGCAAAATATAGCATTATCGCCTCCTTATATCTAGAGGTTATTATTTAGTTCTATTATCGCTCTATTAGAATGCCTACGGTTTCTACCGGTACTATCGCGGTTATTATACTTCCGCTTCTATTATCGGCTATAATAGCTAGGCAGGTATATTATCGTATAGTCCTATTCTTAGTCCGTAATAATATAGGTAAAGTCCTTTCGATTCTAGCTTCTTGCCTTCTTTGTCTTCTAATATATATCTAGCCTACTACTACTACCTCTACTACTACTACTACTACTACTACTACTACTACTAATATAATAATAATAATACTATTACTACTACCTAACGTACGTTCTCCGGCCGAATTTCGAGGGTTTCTAATAGGCACTAACTATTATTTTTAGATGCCTCGCCTCTACTATATCCCTTACGCCCTCTCTAGTATCGACTACGTTAACTAGGAAGTATACCTCTCTTTCTAACTATTTTATTAAGGCATTTGCTTATATACTTCTAGAACGAGGTTGCGCGCTCTTACGAGCGCTACTACCGCCTCCGCTCCTCCTACGTCTAGCTATATATGCATTCTCCCCTTCTTTAAAGCATTTGCTAACCGGTTAATTTAGTCCGGCTATCGTCTACGCCGCCTATACGGCCTAGACCCGCTTCGCTAACCCTAATTTATATATCTTCTCTACTTCTCTATTTATTTTCCGACGGCTTATACTCTTTTTAGCGCTAAGACCTACGAGAGGTTAAAGAAGGGGCTTAGAGCCTATAAGGCTCTAAAGCCCCTTTAGCGGGCTAGCCTCCTTTCCGCGTATATTCTTACTTATTCTATTACTTTCTAACCGGTGCTAATATAGTAAAAAATAGTCCTATTACTACCGAGGTTACCGGCACGGTAATCGATACTATTACGTGGCAAGCTTTATAAGGATCCCGCTCTTCCGTCGTTTTTCCTCTACTAACCGTAGTATTTAGCTCGGGCCTTATCCTATAGGCCCTCCGCCTTAGGACTCGGCGCAACTAGTAAATTAGAGGTGCTTTCCGGTAGTTTATTAGTAGTCTGCGTATGTTTTTTCTTAGTGCCTTTTTATAGATAAATAAAATGCCGCTAGTTAGCTATTCTCTCTATTTCCCCTCTAACTCTAGTGCCTCCGCCTGAAATTATCCTTACTCCGTTAGTTATTATTCGCGTTCCTTACGTTTTCTCGTCTACTTATTTAGTAGTCCGTTATTACTATCTGCCTTCTTATATTATGTCTTAAATTTATCGAGTACTTCGGTATCTGCTAGTTCTTCTAATAGTTCCTATATTTTCTTATAGTATCCGGTCTATTTTACTAGGACTTCTCGACCTCCTCCTTTTGCCCTAGACCTATTTCTAGTATATAGAATCTCCTCGACCTAATATTCTTCGTGCGACTCGATTAGCACGGGGGCCGGCTATTTGTTATTAGTTATCTATCTAGGAAGGGGGTCCTAGCTTGCTAATCTTAATAAGTCTATATAAAATACTAGGTAGATGCTACTAGGGATTTCTAATAATCTTACGGAGACCGGTAATAATACGGCTTCTACCGTATACTTTGCGTATCTTAAATCGAGGCTTCTCTTAGGTCTATTAGTTCGATAGTTCTATAGGTCTAACTATACTTTATTACCGACGCGGTAGATTAGTACCGGAGTCTATCGTCTATTCGCGTTTCTCTTTTATTCTTATACGGAGGCCGCTATATAGCTCTAGCAAAAGTCGTTAATATTCCTTATCTTTTCTATAAATCTTGCCGCCCTTTCTATAGCGGCTAGCGGTTGCGCGCCTATGCTTTCCGGTAATAAAGCTATAGAGGATAGCGCCTTATACCTATAGGTAGCGAAGAATAGACTTATACCTATCCCCGTATAGTTTCGGCTATTTAGCGCTAGTTCTACGTAGAGGAGCTATTCTTTCTAATTAAATTAGTTATAGTTAATATAATTCCGTACGTACGCTTAGACTTCTTAGTTTACTCTCTCTAGGCCTCTATCGGTTTATAGGTAGTATATAGAACTTAGTCGTTATTCTACGCCTAATAACTAGCATAGAGTCCTCTAGAAGGTGCTTATCTAGTTCGTTCCTCTATCGCTTATAATAGCTTTTAGTAACCTATAATATTTTACCTAGGTCTCTATAAATTTCCTAGCGCAATCCTCGGCTTTTATAGTAGGCATCGCTACTAGCGTAGTTTACTTACTTAGGCGGTCTTTTATAACCTAGAGATAGCGATTTCTATTCGATTCCGGGAGATTAGTTATAAAGTTTATCGAGATCTCCTAGAAGAAGCAATTAGGGACCGGTAGTAGGCGTAGAAGTCCGTATTTATATTTCCGCTATACTTTATTTCTCCTATAGTAGTTGCAGTTGCGGAGGAATTAGCGGACGTGTCTAGACTAAAGTAGCTAGTAAAAGTCGCGTGCTAGGATTGCGACTATAGAGTCCCTATCTAGGTGTCCGTACCCTAGTAAATCGTAGACGGATTAGATAAGTTTAGTCTATAGGGTATCTTTAACCTTCTTATTATATTCCGCAAGTTAGTATTCTGCCTCCGACGAAATTAATGCTTCTAGTACCTATAATTTATCGCGGTAACGGAGTCTCTCTTTTAAGTCTATACTATAGTCTCTAGCTTATATCTTAACCTTTACTTCGCTTAGGATAGTATGCGTTCTATTGCGAATCGCTTAGAGTATAGTCTAATATACCTAGTCGTTCCTTATTGCAGCTTTCTAGAGTTTATTAAGTTCTTCGTCCTAAAAAGGACCTCCGTTAGTTATAGGATATTCGATAGCTCCTAGGTTTATAGTTATAAGTAGGAGCTATACGGTGTCTACTCGTTTTATTATAGAGATCGGGCTTTAATCTCGTAAGAATCTCCGCCCTAAAAAGGTTATCGTTAGTAATAATTATAGAGGTCGGTTCGTATCTTCCGCTCCTTCTATAGCTACGCCTATAGTATCCGTTAGAAGAGTAGTAGATGCCGGCTAGTCTAGGATTCGGTTAGGATCTAGAAATCTCCTAAACCTAGACTACTTATCGTCTTCTCCGAGGGTATCTTATTCTCTTCTCGATAAGGCGTCCGGAATAATTGCTTCTATCCCTAGTTAAAAGACTAAAAAGTACTAGAAGTTCGATAGTATCTTATACTACCGGATCTATCGTTCCGAGAGCTATCTCTTTGTTATAAAGTACTCTAGGTTCTTATAGTCCGTCTAAATTATAAAGGGCCTATACGACTTTAGCTTAGGGGCCTAGAATTTTACGCTACTAATAATAATGGGCGGAAACCGCACATCCTTAGCAGCTCGGGGGCCTACAAAAGCACGAGCTTAGGCTCTCCTCCATATTAATCAATTATCTACCCTACGTTTCTTGTTTACAGTTCTAGTGTTATTACACGTTCTATGCGTACCCGCCCTGCTAGCTATTACGAGAGACGATGTAGCTAATACGAGGGTTCGTAAGCTGAACGTAGAAGCGTAACTGCGAGCGTAGCCGTTACTCGATCTAAACTGCAGTGCTTACGAGAATTCCTAAGCCTAGCTACCTAGAGACGAGAGAGACGAGAACTGCGCGTTGTTACGCTGCGTACGACTGCTATATACCTAATTCTAGGGCTGTTAGGCCTTAGCGATATAGATATGCACGCCTAGTTAGCTATAAGCTAGTTAGAGTAGTATAGGATTTACGCATTAAAATAGAGCCGAAGGTAGGGCTATATAACATCTTCTACGGACAAGAACTACCGAAAACACGAAAGGGAAGAAGTTACTTATAGTCTAATAGCACGAACTACGATACGAGAAGCAAGCGATTAATTACGATAAGCCGCTAGAACGCACTTTATTGTATATAAGCCTAGGCGGAACTAGAAAACTCGGGAGGACTTAAGAGCATTAAGGCCACCTTCTGCACGGGGACAGTCTCTAACCCTAAGAAAGTTATAAACCCTTAGTCCTGTTGCGACTTAGAATCGACGGTGTTTTAAGACGCCGACGATTAGTTATAGAAGGCTAACGGTATAGCTTATCTATAGCTTTCCGAGGATTCGCTTAGGGTTACTATGCCTATGCAGAGGGGTCGTTATAGCTAGGATAGCCGAGAAATACGATATTACAAGCTATACGGAGTTTAGCGAGCTAGGGAAAGGATATAGGATCGTATTACTACTCGCACTCCCCGGTTTCGCCGTAAGGCTACGTTTCGCAACTTCGGTTGCCCTGTTTTCGGAAGGGTTTAATAACTCTTCCTATATTTGGTATAGGCTTAGAACGGCCCCTATACTTCCCTATCGGAGATTACCTAAAGGCTCTAGGAACACATAGCACGGAGGGATTACCGATAGGCCGGACGTTTATAATAATATAGGTTAGGAGTATTATAAGCCGGATAGACTAAGAAACCAACCTCTAGGAAAGTATTACGGGTAACTACTAGGTATTACTAGCTACCCCTAGTTTCGGGAGAGTTTAATTAGCTCTTCCTATATTTGGTATAGGCTTAGAACGGCCCCTATACTTCTCTATTAAAGATTGCCCGAATGCTCTAGGAAAACATAGCATAGAGGGATTACCGATAGGCCGGACGTTTAAAATAATACGGGTCGGGAGTATTACGAGCCGGATAGACTAAGAAACCGACCCCTAGGAAAGTTTATAGGTAACTACTAGGTATTACTAGCTACCCTTACTCGCAATTTACGAAGTTACGAATTTCCTTTTGCTATATCTAGATCTAGAGTTTCTGCTTCTTATTTTGTTTTTAATTTAGCGAGAACATTCCTTTCGTTGTGCAATAAACTAGTACTACTATTACTACTAACTTTACCTAACGCTAACTAAACTAGCTAGTTTAGTTCGTTATTACCGACCTTCGGCCGAAAATATGCCGAACGATCCGACTAACGATTCCTCTGCTAGCACTAACAACCTAGATACTACTATTAACTCTAGCAGTGTCTCGGATAATGTTAGTGCAGAGGATCGCAATTAAGAGTTCCGTTACTAACCTGCCTAGTTTGTCGGACCTAATAGAGGAGTTAAACGACCGGTTAGGAGCTCTCTAGGCTCTGCTAACCTTTTAGCTCGTCCTAACGGAACGATTAGAACAGGTAACACTTATTCTCGTCGACGAGGAGCTATAGGACTACAACTCCCTATTAATACTACTATTAGCTTAAGCGTCGAGTAGTTTTAAGCCTTAATTTCTGCAAGCCGACCTCCTATGCCTTTGCCTAGTTCTAAGGAGATAGGATACTTCGAAGGGTTAGACGTTACTAAGTTCGTTAAGCGTTTTAAAGACCTATACCGAACTTATAGAGGCGACTAGGGCGATAAAGCTGCTAAAGTCGAGAAGCTAGTTAGCTACGTTTATCGATATTAGCGTCCTATAGTTAAGAAGCTCGAAGGGTACGAAAGTCGTAACTATAGACTATTTAAAAGCAACCTTCTTAAGGAGTATCGCGAGTTTAATAGTTAACGCATACTCGGAGATCGGTCGTACCTTTCCTAGCTGTCCCTATAGAAGCTAAATAAGCTAGAGGAGATTTCCGAGTATATTCGGAACTTCGAGATCTTTTCTGCTATAATTCCTTTAGAAGATCTAGACAACTTTAGCCGTACCTAGATGTTTTTAAAGCCTCTATCTAAGCCTATGCGGAAGAAGATTTAGAATAAAGCGAACCTAGATATAGATCGCCCCTATACGTTTCGTAACTTTGCGAGAGTAATTTTAGCTGCAAAAGCCGAGTTGCGAAAGGATAAAACCGATAAAGCCTTATATAAGGATAATCGCTCTATTCTAGCAGGAAAGCTAGTTAAAGCGATAAGGAATACTGCCCCTCGCCTAAATCCGGTCTCCGTAGCGATAAGCGCTATATCTAGGGTAAGCCCTAACGTTAAGAAGCTAACTAAATAGTTAGCTGCCCTTGCCCTTGCTCTTTTAAAGAACTAGGAACCTGCGTATAAACCCCTGCGCAGTAGCTAAAAGGATAAGGAAGCACTAGAGATCTAGGCTATAGTTATAGCCTATGCTGCCTTAGAAATTAAGATAGGTACCGCTTGCTAGGAGTATAGTTTAGAAGGCTACCGTAGCGGAGACTATCCCTACTTTAATTAGCTTCTAGATTAAGAATTTCTCTATAAGGACAAGACTCGCCGAATGTGTCCTAGCCGAGCTAGCGGAGAAACAAGACCTCTCGGGTATAGCTAGGATAAGAAGTCTCCTCGATTAAAAGTTGTTCTCCTAGCTCTTAAATAAGCTATCGGTCCGATTAACGTTAGCAAATGTATTAGCTTTAACACTCTGCGAGCCTCGTAGCAATCTAACCGGCGTAAACGTCCCGTCTCGATTAACGCTAGCATAGCTAGGTTTAGGACTATAGAGTATATAGAGGAATGTAAGCCTATAGGATCTCTCTTTGTTCTAGGAGAAGAAGAGGAAGAAGAGGATTATAACGCTGCCTACGCAGCTATACGGTCCTCTTAGAAAACCGTCTAGAATCCCTCTCGCCCGACTGCGTCTCTAATAAAAGCTGCGAAGGCGAATATAGAGAAGCAGAAGTAGGCTGCTAAAACGGGAACGAGCAACTCTCGTAGAGAGCAAGCACTGCTAGAGATAATAGAACATTATCGCAGGGGTAAACTAAGCTCGTCTTAAGGAGCGGCTTCGTCTTAGATATAGGGAAGATCCTAGACTCTAGCGGTTCCGAATTTCTAGGATACGGAGATATAGGATGCCTAATTCGGTCCTATAGTCCCTCCTAGAGGCAAAGCGAAAGGGGCGCAAAGAGCTAAGCCGAAAACGCAGAGATTAGACAACCTGCTTAAGAAGGCTATTCCTATAGACGAATAGGAAGCGTTCTAGTCTAATAGGCTCCTTAGAGCACCTCTAGTTATAGAACTTAGAGAACTATAGCTATTCGGGCAGCAAGCTCTTAGTCGGTTCCTATACGGAAGGAAGCCTGCAGATCTGTCCTATAGCGCTGCACTCGAGCGCTATTATACGTTAAAACGGAGGCTAGACGGCACGGCTACCTCCGCTATTAACTTCGCTTAAATCTATAATAGGATATAGGAGTACAATTCCGCTAGCTATTCCAACGAAGATAGCGAAGCGTCTAGAAAGAAGGAGAGCGAGGATAATAATAAGGGCGACGTAGGCCTTTATCGGTACGGAGAGCTAGAGATTAATGCTTTCCTAATAGACTCTTTCGACTCTCTTAAGCAGCCCGAGGAAGAGTAGGTATCCTTAGCCGATAACTAGGAGGAGCTAAGCGACGACGAAGTCTAGTTTAATGCGAAGGAGTAGAATAACACCGAAACATAGCCCTTGTCTGTTTCTCTTAATTAGGAGGAAGCGGACGAGGAGATCGTTCGATAAGATGTGCTAGAGATTACTATTATAATAGCAGTAGATCTCTCGGTTCGGCTAGTCTCTAGTATAGAGGCGTTGCCGTACATTCCTGCTTCTAAGCTATATGCGGACCCGGATAGTGTCCTCCTAGACTTCTATAAGGACTACCTGCTTGTTCTAAGCATCTATGTCTATGCGACTCTCGGGGAGGCTCGATAAGTATACGATATCCTAATTAATAAGGGAGCGGAGAGCATAATTATAAGCTACGAGAGGGCTCGGAGCTTAAGGCTTCCTATTTCGACTAATATTACGGCTACTATGCGTAGTGTCTTAGGCAAGGTTACCTTTATTAAAATATGTCGTAACGTCCGCGTAGAGGTATACGGAGTTGTCGTCTTTATAACTTTCTTTATTGCTAGCGATCCTAAGACGCTAACTCTTCTAGGAAGGCCGTAGGCCCGAAGGACTCGACTTTCCTCTAGGAACTATAATAATAGCTCCTAGGAAGGTACGATCGCTAACGACCGTAGAAACCTAGTTTATTTTACCGGGATAATAGGCAACAACGGGTGCAGAATAGTAGACGATATTCTTCGCAGGTCGGGAAAAGATTAGGTGCTAAGGTCCGCTTTAGCCCGATCTTAAGCACTAATATAGGTAGGGCTAAAACGCGCTAAACCGAGCTAAAGAGTATCCTTAAAAGGACAGCTAAACTAGTGCCTAGAGTAAATACGGCGCTAGATTATAGGATGCTCGAGAAACTAGCGGGAAAGCTTACTAAAGAGGAGGAGGACCGGTTTAATAAGCCTATCTGCGAGCATCCTCGTAGCAAAACTATCTTCTTTAAGAATAAAGGCGAGCATAACTACCTTAGCTACTAGCACCGTTCCTACTTTAGAGATCCTAAATTCGAAGGACTAGTCTTTAACTATATAGCCTAGTATAAGTTTCTCGTTAAGTTATATACGGATCCCGAAGGCTTAGGAGCTTATAACGAGATAAGAGAATTTATCGGGAAACAAGTTCGGAACGTCCCTCCGTTATCCCCGCCAATTCGTCCTAGCTAGAAGTCTAATAACACCCTCTGCCGGGGCCTCTAGCATAAGTTTACGCAGAACCCGGACCTCTAGGAAAGGCTTTTATCTACTATACTATATAAATTAGTGTACTTTAAGGCTAAAGACCGCTCTTATAGTATAGGGTTCTCTTGCAATAAAGCTCCTACGAAGCGTCGAAGCGAATAGGGGCGGAATAAGCTTAGGAAGCGCCTTATAGAGCTAAGGGAGTATCTATTTAGATAGCTAGATCTTGCTAGTAAGAGCCCTAGGCTACTTCTAGGAGCCTCTAAGGCTAGTTCTAGGACTGCTAGGACAGCTTCCGGGGCTAGTAGGGGTAGTCTTAGGAGCTTCGGGGCACTTACGGATGCTAGTAAGGGGAGCTTCGGGACAGCCGCGGGACGGAGTAGGGAGCTAAATAGGCAGCTTCGGGCACTAAGGGGGAACCGACTAGGAACGATTAGGGATGCTAATATTATAGAAGGGGCGCTAAGTAAAGTCTTAACTAATCTGCGCACGGACTAGCGGAACTTGCCGAGTAAACTAGCTAGTTTAGTTCGATTATTATATAACGACTAGCGGAACTTGCCGAGTGAACTAGCTAGTTTAGTTCGATTATTACGTAACGCATATAATAATCTTATATTCTTACTCTTCCCGGAACTAGTCGGGCATCGTTTAGGAAGCCTAGAGCTCTATTCCTAGGAGGATCCTCCTAGTAACCTGCTCTTTCCTAACTGCTTTAGGAACCTCTTTTCCCTATAGGACTTAAAACTTAAGGTTCTCCTCCTAGATAAGTATTCTTACGACTCTAAAGATAGATACGAATCTAAGGGCGACTACGAACGAGCTATAGTTGCTAACGTTGTTTACGAGGAAATCTGCCGGAGTTATAGGGTTCGCCGTAGTAAACTGCTACTAAACGTACTCTTAGACCCGGATACGCGAGCTAAATTCTCCCTAGAAATTAGGGCGTTTACGATATACAAGCGTATCGCAGACAAGGTTAGATCCGTTAACGCGGACGTGTCTATAACGGATAGATCGAATTCTAGTAGTAATCCATATTAGAGAAAGAAAGCACTTGCTGCGGAGGAAGCTATGCTACCTAGAACGGGCCCCTTTAACGGGAGATACTTAATTAAAAAGTTTTCTAGCATTCCGAAAGGTTTAAGGCTTACGCTAGAACGGCTCGCTTAAATTAAGCCTACTATTTCGCTAATAGAACGGGAGCTATATCTTCTAACTAAGATGCTATACAATCGGGAAGCTGCACTTGCTTAGGATTTTAAGCATCTCGGTTATATTAAGCCTGCTATTGCTCCTCCTTAGGTTATCCGTACGATCCCGCATAAGCTATAGCAGCATCCTAGTTTCCGACTCTAGAGCTCTCTCGAGGGGGAAGTCGTAAAAATGCTCCGCAAGCGTATAGACGCAGGCGCTCTTAAACCGTGCTATAGTGCCTACCGGAATCCGTACTTTCTCGTAAAGAAAAAGACTAACCTAGGAGAACTAAAGAAGTATCGCCTAATTAATGCTACATAGAAGTTTAATGCTATAACTATACGCGATGCTAACCTTCCTCCTAATACGGATGGTTTTTCTAAAGCTTTTGCAGGTTATATAATCTCGTCCTTAGTTAACATCTTCTCTAGCTACGATTAGATTCTACTAGACGTAAGAAGTCGGGACCTTATAGGTTTCGATACTCCTCTCGGCCTATTACGCTAGACGACACTACTATAGGGAGCTACGAACTCTATCGCTTAATTTGTCCGAATTATTATGCTTATCCTTGCTGCTTAAATACCTTACGCTACTAAACCTTTCCTCGACGATATAGCTATTCGCGGTCTAAGAACGAAGTATAGCAACGAGGAGGTTAAGCCTAGACTCCGTCGATTTGTAGTAGAACATATTAGGAACTTAGACGAGGTGCTTACCGACCTTAAGAGAGCAGGACTAACGGTTTATAGGGAGAAGCTGCAGCTATGCTGCAAATAGATTAAGATTGTAGGTTACGTTACTAATAAACATAGCAGACACCTAGATACGGAACGAGTAGCTAAGCTCGTTAAATAGCTAACTCCTACGGACTAGAGGGAAGTCCGTATTCTTATAGGAATGTTCGTATACTATAAGATCTAGCTTAAGGACTTTGCCTAGTTGCTAAAGCTACTCTTCTCTCTCCTAAAGAAAGACGTTAAGTTCGTATAGACGAAAGAATATTAGCAGTCTAAGGATGCGATTACGGAGCTCCTTGTCTCTGCGCTAGCGCTAGTTGCATTAGACTATAAACTAGAGGGAGGACTAATCGTAGTAGGTGTAGATTCTAGCCTTTACTCGTAGGGATGCTACGTATCTTAATATAACCGGAAAGATAGCAGGATTCGACACCCTTCTCGATTTAAGTTAGGATTGTTCTCCGCTTCTAAGCAACGCTACGACGCTAGGAAGCGCGAGTGTCTCGGTGTTCTTAAAGCACTAAAGAAGTGTCGTCCGTAGTTATTTAGTGTTTTCTTCTAGCTAGAGGTAGACGCTAACACGCTAGTACATTAACTTAATAAGGCTGCTACGGACCTCCCGAACGCAGCTGTTATAAGATAGCTAGCGTAGATTAGGCTGTTTAACTTTAATATAGTATATGTACCTAGGAAGAAGCATACGGCTGCTAATAGATTGTCTCGCAAACCTCCGACAGAGCGGGACGCCCGAGAGCTAGCAGAGGAGGGCGATATCGATAAAATAATCGATAACTAGTTTTTCGCCTACTCCGCCTGCGACCTCGTCGCCTAAGTATTCCCTGCTCGAGCGGAATTAGAGGAGGAAGTGCTAAACGGTACCTACTCTTAGGACTCGAGGAACATCGCATTCTTCCTAACTTACCTACGCTATCCGCTAGGCCTAACCCTAATAGAATATAGGTCTCTGCGGAAACGAGCACTTAAGTTCTATATAAGTAAGGAGGGTTAGCTTATAAGACAGGATCGTATCGGTAGTATCCCTTAGAGAGTTATCGACGATAATAACTATCGCGAAAGGATTATTACTGCCTGCTACGACTACTATAGACACCCGGGGCCGGAACGGACGTATAAGACAGTTACTAAACGATAGTAGTAGGACGGTGTTTATACCGCAGTAGTTCGTTTCTATAAGGGTTGCTAGCAATATGCGCTTAGGAACGGGCACTAGCGTCCTAGCCTACTCTACGCTTCCGAGAAATAGTATCTTAGGGAGCGATAGTATCTAGACGTAGTGTTTATTAGCACCGGGCTCTATCTTATTATTGCAAGAGAGGCTGTTTCTCGATAGCTAGAGGCCCGATTAATACGGACAACGGACAATCGCAAGGTTAACGCTAGACACGTTACGAAGTTTATCTACGAGGACTTAATTTGCCGCTAGGGGGCTATGGCCGAGATCTATATAGACGGGGGCGGAGAGAACGTTTAAGAAGCACTGCTTACGAGCTACGGGATTAAGCAGGTCGCGATCTCCCCCTACTATCTATAGGCTAACGGAATCGTTAAATAGGGACACCGTCTAATTCTAGCGGCTCTCTCTAAGCTTATAGGCGGAGGAGTAAGCGCTATAGCTAAGCATATTCCCTCGGTCCTTTAGGCGGAACGTACTACGACAAACTAGATAATAGGGCTAACTCTAGCGGAGATAATAATAGGCAGGGACGCTATGTTACTAGTAGAGCTTAAATTCCGTACTTACCGGGTAGCTAAGTAGAAAACAGTCCGTAACCGTCCTTCCTTATTAGCAATGCGAGCTGCGGCTATAGAACGGATGCATACGACGCTTAAGGAAGCTCGTGCTCGATAGGACCGGCTAAGAAAGCACAATATTAAGTATTTTAATAACTATAAGAATGCTAATTAGCAGGAGCTTCGTCCTAGGCAGATAGTAGTCGTTTACCGGTCGGAACTAAAAACGAGCTTCTCGAATAAGCTGCGGTACCGATAGCGCGGTCCGTTTCTTATATATGCTATTGTTCGTAAAGGGAAGGCGTATAAGATTAAGGAGCTTAGCGGGGAGGTCCTTTACTATACGTTCCCTAGGTTTAACTTAAAGCTAGTGCCGTACTAGAGGGATCCGGAAGCTATAGTTCCTTAGGAGGATAACTTTAATCCGGGGCAGCTAGGTCCTCTACCTCCTAAACTACGGCCGCGTAGTTATCTGCACCCTTAGGTCCGGATTAGTAAGCTATTAGGAATAACTTAAGAAGAGAGGGGGGAGTATGTCCGTTAGCTAGACATTCTAATGCTAGAGGAATCCTAGTAGGCCTATAATTCCCCTATATACGTGCATCTCATCCGCATCTAAGCCTCGATTGCTTACTAGAATAGTTGCTCTAATACCTTCGACTCGTTATCCGATCGGTAGTCTTGCGATATAATAAAAGGACCCTAGTTCTTAAGGCTAACATCGTTTATCTGCTAAATTGCTTCGTTTATATACGCTTGCAAATCGTTAGCGCGTAAAAGGTCGGCAGCTTCCTACTACGCCTTAAACTAGTACCTCTAGTCCTCGATTATCTCTTATAGTATTCGAGCTAATATACGAAAATTGTAGCTGCTAAGGTCTAGATACTCCGTTACAAGATCTTAAGCCTCGCGCAGCTTAAACGATAGTCCTGCCTTATAGATCTCGATAATGCGCTTTGCGAGCACCTTCTCGATAGTAAAGACTATATTGCAGGTCTAAGCACGGAATAACGGTGGCACTTCATCTATAGCTATAGACTCGACGAAGTCGTTAAGGGCGCTAACCGATAGAAACTCGTAATCTAGGGCCGGCTGCATAAGAGAATGTCCGTTAGCTAGACATTCTAATGCTAGAGGAATCCTAGTAGGCCCCTAATTTTTAAAAAAAAAATTGATTACGTCTATCTCGGCATAAGAAATAGGGAGAAACGTATTACTTGTTACTCTTATATAGCTAGTGCTGCAAGAAAGGGAGGATTAGTAGCGGAAGCAGAATAGACCTTAGGAAGCTAGACAAAAGGACTGTTACTATAAATAAGAGGATCTACCGTTAGGAGAACACTAGTTCCTAACTAGCCTAAGCTCCTAGGAGCAACGAGGGATAAGATTAGGCGACTCTTACTTAAAATTAGCTAACAGCTGCCTAAAAGTAATCGCGAGCACGCACATGCTTCCTTATTTCTAGCGGTGAAAATAAAGCGAACTAGCTAGTTTACTTCGAATAGCGCTAAGGACCCTCTAACGTATAGTTACGAATACCCTTACGTCTAGGTGGCGGGTTTAAGCATAAAACTCCTCCCCTTTTCGGCTCTTCTAGTTTCTTCTTAGTCTTATTAACCTTAACATCTATCTTAAGCATAATAACTATTAAGAAGTTCCGGCCTAATAACTACCCTAGGGCCGCTAAGTGCAGGCGGCAGCGGTAACGATAGTTATGCAGAGTTTTTAAGCAAACAAACCGCGAAAACTCTGCATAATAACAACAATAACAACTTCTTCTATACTAACTGTCTTTACCGCTGCTAGCACAAACCTACCTATTTAGAAGACTTACGCATTCTCCGCTTTACGCACTCGTATAGCGTACTCGCTTAGAGACTCGCTTAAGAAACCGCTTACCCCTAATTAGCTCCCTCCGCTCGCATATAGCATACTCCCTTCTGCATAGTCCGTTTTTCTCTCCCTTTACCTTATTAGCATAATAGCCGATAGAGACATTACTATAACCGACGCCGCTAAAGCGCCTACCCCTAAGCCTAAGGCGGTAGTCCGCTACTCTAACTCTAACTCGCTCGCCTATGCCGCCGACTCTAAGTTAGCTAATTTCCGCAACTTTACGCTTAACATTTCTAAGCTAGGCGGATAACGCACTCGTGCATAGATGCTAGAAGCTGTTACTAACGCAGGGATAGAAGAAGAGAAGCAGGCTATTCTGCGATCCGTTTATAGCGCTATTTAGGGAGACGACGACCGCCGCGCTTTTATTATCTTCTAGTTTATTTAAGAACTCGGCTAGCGGGCCTCCTCTCGTGCTTAAGAAGGAGCACTAGAAGGACTTAAGGGCGTAATAGACATCTATAAGAGAGGCAAGCAGTTTGCTAAGAAGCGTAAAGGCCTCCTCGATATGCTGCAGAACTCGTTTAGCTCGGGCAGAGAGTTCCCCTATTTTAACTTCCTTAACTCCACCTTTAAGATCTATAAGAAGGCTAGCTAGCACCTCCGCCGCTTTATACTATTTAAGAGCGTCCCCGCCGAGAATCTTAGACTGCTAGGCCTAACCTAGTCTAAACAGATGCTATACTAGGCTCTCTACAATAGAAAGAAAGAGAATCTGTTCCGCCCTGCATCTAGCTATGTCTCGGGCAAGTTTTAGAAGGCTAGCTTCGTTAAGAGCGTAGAGGCTATATTCTAGCTAGACCTGTTTAGCTATAAGAACCTCTAGATTATCGACGAGAACGGCTTCGCCGTTATAGACGCCTACTTTATCATCCCTAAGAGTAAGCTCTCTAGAGTGTCCGACGCTAATAATAAAGCTAGAGGCTCGGCCGCAAGCAGGCTACTTAGTAAGCCGTCCGAATCTAGCTACGATTTCCTTAGCTACCTTAATCTAGCCTCCGACGAGTTTAAGAGTTTCCGCGAAGTAGCCGAGCGCTAGGTCCGTAAGAAAATGAACCTCGCCGATAAAGACTAACTGCGCCCGGATGCGTTCGCGCATTTATACTATAAGATTAGAGACCTCTATTACGAGGACCGCGAGCTTAAAGCGCTAAGCCGCTAGCAAAAAGAAGCCGGCTAGGGCTAGGCCGCGGTGACCCGCTCTCGATCTATAGCCCTAGAGCTAGAAATAATTGTTTTAGTCCGTCTACGCGAACTAGCCGGCGGGGCTAAAGAATAAGTAATACGTTATAAGACGTATAGCTATAATAAGGACCTACTAGACGATCTAATTAACGAGGCGATCGAGAAGCCTTATTTAGATCTCGGAGAAGTTCGCGTCCGCATTGCCATCTCCTACGCTAACTACCTCGAAGAGCGCTGCAAGGATAGCGTATATAGAAAGCCAGACATAATCCCCCTTAACAAGTACGAGTCCTTAGACATTAGCCCTCCCTTCTGCCGCACCTATATAGTAGAAATAGCTAAGGTAGTTGGCCTTATAGTAGAAGAATCGATAATAACGGCGTCTAATCGCCTCTACGACTCGTAGGATATCTCTCGTAGACTATGCCTACTAGCGAAGGGTTCGATCGACGACGTGCCCGACAACTTAAAGAAAGACCTATAGATATAGGAAACAGACGCGATAGACCGATAGGCTAGCAAGAACTAGCTGCGTAACGTAGAGAAGGCTGCGGCGAAGACAGCAGCTAATAAGAAGGCCTAGGAGAAGGCTAAGCGTAAAGCTAACACTAATAATAAAGAGGACGGCAGCCCTAAGAAGAGGACTCGCCTATAGCTAGAGATCGGAGAGGCCGAGGGTTCCGCGTCTGCACCTCTAGCTTACGCCCTAAAGAAGTCAAAGAAGTTAAAGAAGTTTAAGAAGAGCAAGAAGTCTAAGAAGGCTAAGGGGAAGCAGCGTGCTAGCTTAAACGAAGCGAACTAGCTAGTTTAGTTCGACGACGACTATAGCGACGAAGAAGCCGCTTAAGAGTCTGCTCTAGAGGGTAACGATAATGAGCTTAGGCCTATACGAATTAAGCTGGACTTTACTAACACCCGCCTGTCTTAACTAGAGTTTAAGACTATTTAAGACGCATAGAAGACTTAGAATAGAAGATTGCTTAAGGATAGCTATAATGTATTTAGCGGCCTTCTTAATTAGTAGGCAAAGGACCCGGATATAGTTTCTTAGATGCACTAAGAATTCGACCTATATCGCTACTACCTCCGCCGCCGCCGCAATATATATAGATAGATGCTAAATATGTTCTTCTCCCTTACCTAGCAGCTAATGTAATAAGACCCGACTATCTAGCTGCTTAATATGCTAGCCTAAGATTCTCTACGCGACAAGGCTATATATAGATTTATCGCGTACCCGATAACGGCCTAGTACTAGTAGGGAGAACCTACCGGCCGGATCGACCTAACGATCCTAATTATTAAGGGGAACTAGGCTACCGGCGAGAAGTTTGTTAAAGGCCCCCTAGCAGCATAGAAAGATAGACAAGAGACCGCCTGCACGATTACTATAGTTTCTCTCGATAGTGCCTACTCTAGCCGCGGACCGGTTATATAGGTACCTAACCGCAAGCTATAGAACCAGACTGCTAACGATAACGAAGACGACGAAGAAGAAGACGAGGCTATATACGCTAAGTTTAAAGTCGTCGGTGGCACCGGCTACCTAGGTTTAATCTACGATATAGTTAATAAGCTTAATAACAACGAGAACGAGGACGAAGACTCGGACATTAAGCAGAAACTAGTGCACGTTCTAGATAGAGGAAAGGACGGACTGCAGGATTCTAGCCTGCGACTACAGAATATTTCGGTTATTCTAGGAGATTTAGTGCTTATGCATTAGACGATTGCCTACGGAGAGAAGCCTAGTATCTTATTACGCCGCATGGTCTACCTAACGCTTATTAAGTATCGTAACTAAGAACTAGTTAGAGAGACCACCCTAAGATTCCCGGATGTCCTTGTTAGCAACATTACTATGCTGCTAATGCCTAAGACGTTTATAGGCGCCGATTTCCCTAACAAACTATAGGAACGTAGACTCCCCTAGGAGCAACAGCTTACTAGCCTTAGGCTAGTCTTAGATGCGCTAATAGGCCGCCGAAGCTAGGAGGAGCTAGAAGTTAGCTAAGAAGCCCTTACGCTTCTATACATAGACCGTAATACATATAAGAAGTGGCACGAGTAGACCTAGGTTCTATAGGCGAAAAGGAGATTTGCGCAGCTATTTAACTGCTTAATTAAGGCTGAAAAGGCTATAGCGAAAGAGCAGAGCTTCTTTCTGCATATTAAGAAGGCCCTTAGGGGCGAGTTAAAGTACTTCCCGTTCGATAGCGCTAACTACCTAGACGAGGAGGAAGACGAGTTTAAGAAGATTAGCATAGCTGCATATATATAGTAAACTGAACTAGCTAGTTCGGTTCGGCGAAGGAAAATAGTAACGTTATAAACGTCTAATACGTTAGAAAAGAATAAATAGTACTTAGTTTGTTATTGTTTTGCAGAAGTTAGTTCTGCTAAACTATCTTTTTAGAATGAAAATGTCGTTTGTTAAAGTGTCTATTCGGACATAAAGAAAGGGAGGATTAATGGGCGGAAACCGCACATCCTTAGCAGCTCGGGGGCCTACAAAAGCACGAGCTTAGGCTCTCCTCTATATTAATCAATCATCTACCCTACGTTTCTTGTTTACAGTTCTAGTGTTATTATACGTTCTATGCGTACCCGCCCTGCTAGCTATTACGAGAGACGATGTAGCTAACACGAGGGTTCGTAAGCTAAACGTAGAAGCGTAACTGCGAGCGTGGCCGTTACTCGATCTAAACTGCAGTGCTTACGAGGATTCCTAAGCCTAGCTACCTGGAGACGAGAGAGACGAGAACTGCGCGTTGTTACGCTGCGTGCGACTGCTATATACCTAATTCTAAGGCTGTCAGGCCTTAGCGATATAGATATGCACGCCCAGTTGGCTGTGAGCTAGTTGGAGTAGTGTAGGATTTACGCATTAATAATAGCTAGCATCTTCTTATTATAGATATCGTAGTTAATTTCTAATTTATTTAGCTTCTAGGAGAAGAAGCTAACTAGACGCTAGACTCCGTTCTTTTCTTAGATAAGAGCGCCTTCTACCGCGAATCTACTACTATCTATCTCTAGGAATATAGGAAGCGTAGGATCCTAGTATAAAAGTACTAGGGCGCTGCAGAATTTCTTCTTTAGGATCTTAAACGCTCGCTTCTATTCTTTTCCCTAGGAGAACGGGACTTCTTTTCCGGTTAGCGCTATTAGAGGTACGGCTATTTTAGAGTAATTTAGAATAAACATCCGATAGTAGTTCGCAAATCCTAGGAAACGGCGTGTTTCCTTCTATATCTTAAGTACTAACTAGTTTTATACGGCTTCTACTTTCTCCGGGTTAGTAGCTACGCCTTTCTCGTCGGCGTAGATAATAAACCCTAGGTACTTAATCTTCTTCTAAGCAAATTCGCTCTTCCCGATATCTAAGTATAGGCCTCCCTTTTAAAGTTTATAAAGGACTTACTTAACCTTCTTAAAGTAGTTCTCTCTTAATCCGTTTAAGTAGATAATTATATTATCCGCGTAGGCTAACGTAAGTCGTTTAGGAATTCCCGTAATAAAGTATTAATATACTATTAGAAAGTTGCCGGAGCCCTAGATAGACCGAACGGATATACTAGCTATTCGAAAGAACCGAATCTCGTACGAAATACTATCTTATACTCGTAGCTAGGGGCTATATATATTTAATAGAAAGCCGATACTACGTCTACCTTAGTTAACTACTTAGCGCCCGTTAGGTTTTATAAGGTCTCCGTTACTAAAGGCAAAGAGTAGCGATTATATTTCGTTATTGCATTTAGAGCTTAGTAGTTATAGTAGAACTATAATTCTCCGCCCGGTTTCTAAATAAAAAGTATAGAAGCCGCCGCTTCTAAGTTAGTAGGTCTAATATAACCTTTCTGCAATAGTTTATCTAAGGACTTCCTTAGTACTAGTAACTTAGCTTTTAATATACTATATAATAGCCCTATAGTAAATCTAGTAGGGAGCCGTTAGGTTTCTCTTAGAGTTCGATGCGATAGTCGATTCCTTCCCTATATAGTGCGAGCTTTTTCGCCTTCCTTTAATAAAATAACGGAGCGAGGTTATAGATTTCCGGTAGTAGCTTCTTCTATAGTTCCTTAATTATAGGGTACTCCTTATACTAGAGTGCTTTCTTAACGTTATTAGCTACTACTACGGTAAGCGTTATAAATTATACGGTTAGCAAGGAGTATATACTACGGTCCTCTCGTTCTTCGTAATAGCGTTCTTTCTTTATTTAAATTTTCGCTCTGCTATAGAAGTACCGTTTCTTATCTAGCGCTATTCGGACCTTATTATACTTCTTCTATAGGTTCCCGAGGACAAGAGGGAACTATAGTCTAGGCACTACGTAGGCGTAGACTATTTAGTAGAATCCGTTAATTTCTATCTAGAAAGCGACAACTCTAACAATTTCTACGCCCTATATAGCAGCTAACGCTCCTATAAGTCCTCGTTTCTTACGAGTTATATAGCTAAGGCCGAGACTTTTTATAAGGCCTGCGTTAATTATAGTATAGCATTTATACCTTTCGTCGATTAGTATAGAGGTTCCGATAATATTCTATAGGACTACGTCGGTATATATTAGTTTACTATTTATTTTCTCCTTAATTTTCTACTACTTCCTTTATACTAATGCTTCGTCTACTCTTAACTCCTATCTTTAAGTAGAAGTTACGCTTTTCCTAACTCTAAATTAACGGGGTCCGAGACTTCGCTATCGCTCTCTAATACTAGGGCAATATTAGTAGAGCTAATCGTAGTAGGTTATACTACTAGGGCGTTAGAATACATATAGCTCTTACCGCCGCAGCACTACCGCCGCATCGAACCCCGACTTAAAACACGAACTAAGCGATTCGTCGCTCCTATAGCTCCCTTTTAAGCTACTTTCTGCCTCGCCGGCCCTAAA
The DNA here is from genome assembly GCA_023512815.1 of Cercospora zeae-maydis. Taxonomy (NCBI): domain Eukaryota; kingdom Fungi; phylum Ascomycota; class Dothideomycetes; order Mycosphaerellales; family Mycosphaerellaceae; genus Cercospora; species Cercospora zeae-maydis. The sequence goes on from JAKLWY010000008.1 coordinate 251,815, forward strand.
AACTATCGAGATATCGCCGTTCCCTCCTGCCCCCTACCGTAGCAGAGTGCGACGAATAAATTCTCCCTCCGCGGACGGCTAGCCGGCCCGTCCCGCGCCGACTATACGCTACCGAACCCTAGAACAACCTAGGCAATACTATACTTTAATACGAAAATACGCTAACTTTAAACGCGCTAAATAACGCGATAAGGCTACTAACTAAAAAACCGAATATACTATTTAAAAGAGTACGATCCCCTCTATAAAAGATATCCTAAAGTCGAAACAGTATCGATAACGCTAACGCCGCTACCCTCGCAGGGAAAATATAACTCTAAAAACTAAAAACAACCCTCTCTCTCGTTATATACTCTATACTAGAGTAACCTCGAGTCTACGATATTGTCGGACTAGCGTAGATTAGCAAAGGAACAAAGGGTTTATAGGCGATACTCGCACGACTCTACTAGGCAGCTACTCTACTCTTACTATAAGTAAGATACTAGTCGTAGAGAACTAGTCTCCTAGAGAGCACGGGCCTATATTTCGATCCTATCTATACTCGGTTACCTGCGTTTAGCCCCCTAAGATATTATATAGACAAAACGTCGCTATAGGCCCGAATACTTCCCTAAAAATATACCTTCTCTTACCCTAGTAAGTAGAAGAGTGCCCTAGTATCGCAAGTAGGCTAGGACCCGAACGCAATTAGAAATAGAGTATATAGATAGTCCTCTCGGCGCAAGACTATTATACGAACTTTTCTCCTACCTAGAAATATAACCGAAAAACATAAAACGCTCTCCTAGAGATATAGAGACGAATAGTAGCCCCCGAGGGGGTATACTACGTCCCTATATACGATAGGAGAGGCTAAGCACCCCTACTAACCCTAGCTACGGCTAGGGTATACTAGGGGACCTAAGAAACCTACGAAACCCGACTACCCTAGAAAAATAAAACGGTAGGGTCTCCTCTAGCTAGTATACGAAACAATACCCTTCCTCCCCTCTAGAGGATTCTCTAAGCCGCTAACTCTAGGAAACGATAGAGCTAGATGCGGAGGAAGCCTCTAAACGATAGGAGAGAGCCCTCTTTCCTTAAATCTCGCGCAAACGATAGCTCTCGATAGTAGAGGACAAAGATACTACGCAAGGACTCCTAATAGAGCATAGGAAACCCCTTCCCCCTTTTACGAAATAAGTCTAACGCATGCAGATCGCTAGCAAGCTCTAGGAAGCACGTACCCTACTAGTAGAGGCAGTAGGACTCGCTACGGACCCTTCGGAAGAAATAGTACTCCTAGACCTTATAGAGGTCTTCCGGGACTATACTAAACGCTTAAAAACCCCGATAAGGCCGGCAGATAGAATAGCCTAGCAGGTTACCTCCCTCGAATAAGCTACGAAGATAATAACCCGAAATATAGCCTATATATAATAGACTACTTAAACCTAAGCCCCTACTATAATAGAAGACACCTAAGAACGATAGAAGTCCTACGCCGAAGTAGCTAGGACAAATACCGCCTCGAATACGACTATAGGAAATAGGACACTATCCCTATAGCCTACCTCTAGGCTAGAAATAGAGGAATAGACTATAGTCCCCGAAAAGAAAAGGCTAGCTCTAAGAGCAAACTAAGTTCACCGCCTTATCTTTAGGCTAAACGAAGACATCTAAACGTCCCTAATGCAGATACGAGATACTATTAACGCCTCGTTTTAAGCAGAGGGATACCGGGACTTCCTAATTATCGCAGCAGGCTAGACGGAAAAGGGGAACCTAGTTCTTAGCTTCCGGGACGAAAAATTAAAGACAATTGCACTCGAAAATCGAACCCTTATCTTCCCGAACACTCCTATACTCGCCCTTCTAGAGGATACTACCTAGTATAAAATAGTAGTCTACGGCGTCTCTACCCGCGACTTTAATACTCCGTAGGGCCTAGAAGAGGTAAAACGAGATATTAAAGAATATAACCTAGGCCTCTATATCTAGAATACGCCTATATAGCTTATACTAGCTAAAATACGGAAAGAAAAAGCTGCCGGTACTATACTCCTCGCGTTTAAGATAAGGGGAGAGGCTACTAAGGCAGTTTAGAACTACCTATTCGTCGGAGGAGTTAGCTATAAAGCAGCATACGTAAAGAATAAACTAAGGCCTACTATACCCCCGAAGGAATGCTAGAGATCCCCCTACGCATTTTATAAAGGAATACAAATCGTAGCGCCTAGGCACTAGAATCCCTTCTCGAGATCGGAATCTAAGAAAAAGCCGATATTATCCTAGTATAAGAACTATAGATTATACTAGAAGAGCTAGGGACCGCTAGGCCGATCCTATACCTAAGTTTTACCCCTATCCTCCCGATAACTAAAGAGGGGCAACGCCTACGGACGTATATCTATACTAGACGCAATCTAGAGATAGAGGCTAGCCCGGACCCCCTCGACAACCCCGATATCTAATCGCTCTACCTTAGAGACTCCTAGGGCAACAAAATCTAAGTCCTAAATGTCTATAACGAAAGGGATAAGAACGGGAACTAGACCGCTAAAAGAAGCCTCTACTCGCTTAGCCTAAGTAGGGACGCTATACTAGCCGGGGATTTTAATATCCGATACCTAAGCTAGGACATAAACGGCAACGATACGAGTCCTAGAGCCCTCCGCTTCCTAGACTAGCTAGGGGAATCCGATATGCTCCTTAGGAACTCGATAGGTGTCCTAACGTTCTATAGAACTAATATAAGGATACCGAGTACCCTAGACCTTACCTTTATAAAGGGGAGAATATCCTAGACCGAGATTACGTAGAATATAATTAATTTCGGCTTAGACTACTCCGCTATACTAATAGGCATACCGGGGAAAGCAAATGCACGCTAATATAACCCTAAACCCCGCCTAGCTTACGAAACGAAAAACGCGAACTAGACGGCCTTTTAAAACTTCCTCTAAATAAACGTAAATAGTATATAGATAGGAAACGACCTAGAACAAGCTGCGGAAGAATTCTCTAGCCTTATTTATAGAGCATACGATAATATACTCTAAAAGCGCCGCCCTAGCTAGAAATCTAAGCCCTAGTAGAAACTAGGACTTAAAACCCTCCGACGGGAAATGCAATATATATATAATAGGGTTTTTAGGTACGGTTAAGAGCCTATAGCCGAAGAAAAAGCGGAGTACCTCCTAGTAAAGAATATATACTTCCTAGCTATTAAATAGGCAAAACGTAACTACTAGAATAAATTTCTAGAAGGGACCGACTCTAAGACAATTTTTAGAGCTATATCGTATATAAAACCTAGAACATAAGGGCTAGTGCTAGATATCCTAGGCGAATCCTCGTTTAAAGGCAAATGCAAAGCACTCCGAAACGGGCTCTTCCTAAAACCTCCCCTAGATAACGGCCTTAGGACGAGGTAGAATACGTACCGCGTAGGAGACTAGAACTAGCCTCTAGTAACGGACGAAGAACTACGCCTTGCCTGCTCTACTACGAGAGTTAGAGGGAAATCCCCTAGCCCGGACGGCATAATATAGGAGATAATTAGCTATGCCTACGCAGCGATCTCTAAAACGTTCCTCGAGCTATTTTAAGCACTTATAGGACGAGGCTTCTACCCTAAGTGCTAGCGAAAGGCAATAGGTATTACTCTTGCAAAACTAAACAAACTCGACTACTCGATCCTAAAAGCATACCGGATTATATCTCTTCTAAGCTACCTAGGCAAGATTAGCGAGCGAATCCTCGTATAGAGACTTAGCTAATTTGCCGAAATAGGCCTACTTCTATACGACTCGCAAATAGGAGGGCAGAAGAAACGATCCGTAGTAGATACGGCACTACTCCTTATAAACTATATTAAAAGGAATAGAAAGAAGGGCCTAAAAACCTTAGTTATCTTTCTCGACGTAAAAGGGGCCTTTAACTACGTATCTAAAGGCCGACTCCTATAAGTAATAGTTAAACTACGACTCCCCTATGCTATTATCGAATAGATAAAGACCTTCCTCGAATATAGAGTAATTTAGCTCTCTTTCGACGGCTAAATCGAAATAGAAACCGAGATAGAAACGGGAGTACCGCAAGGCAGTCCTATTTCCCTAATACTCTTCCTTATCTATATAAGAGACCTATTTATAGACCTCCGGGATATATACCCCCTCTCGTATATAGACGATATAGGATTAGCGACCGCATCGATAAGCCTATATAAGAATACGAGAACCCTTTAACGAGAAGTTTATAAACTTACGAGGGAAGGAGTACGCTAAGAAGTCGAATTCGACCTAGCTAAAATAGAGCTCCTCTACTTCTCTAAAGGCAAAGGCGTAGAGAATTCGATTACTCTTCCTAGTAGAGATATAGTAAAGCCGGCAACGAAAGCGGTCCGGTAGCTCGGAATCTAGTTCGATACCTATCTATCGTTTAAGGAACATATCGCTATTAGGGCGGCAAGAATAGAGGCAGCGTTTTACTATATGCTACGCCTCGCAAATATAGAAAACGGCCTAATAGCGCGGTCCCTACGATAGCTCTATATAACCTATATTACTATAATAGCCGATTATAGGTCCCTAATCTAGTAGCGATCTAAGAGATCTATACGACTACTAGAAGCAATATAAGCAAGAGCAGCAAAGAGAATTCTAGGCGTTTTTCGGACGTCTCCTACCGCCCCTACCGAGTTAGAGGCGAACCTACTTCCGTTAAAGATCCGGCTCGAAAGACAAGCTATTCTATATAGCTATAGGGCCGACAACCTCCCTTATAACTCCCCGATCGCAACCGCCCTTCGAGAGACCGATACTCGCTAAAGGGGAAGACTAATATATACCGGAATAGAGATAGCCCGGACGGGCACGAGCATAAGACTCTAGAGAATAAAAGCCTTCGCATAATACTTCCGGGATCCCGAAAAAACTCGGGCATATTAGGCAATACGGGAGTATATAAAAGACCGTTATAAATAGCACTACGAATAGCAGAAGACACGTAAGGTCTAAAGGCAAGGGAGCTACTATAATCGGTTCTAATAGACTACGAAAACCGAGGTCCTAAAGGGAAAACGGGAGCTAATAAGCGTATACTACTCGTTACGCCTAGGATACGGATACTTCCGCAGCTGCCTTGCGTATATAGGTAAAGCTACGAACGATAGATGCTAATGCGGGTCCCGAGAGACCCTAGAACACCTCCTATTCTCCTGTCGTTACTATTAAGATAGACGCCTAAAAGAGCTTACTAGGGCTAGATCGCTAGAGCAAGCACTAGGGGATAAAAGAATACGAAAGCTAGCGCTAAACTTCCTAGAATAAACGGGAATAGCGATAAGAAGATAGCACCTAAATAAAGGTAAAGACGAACCCGAGGACGAGCCCTAACTAAAAGAAAAACAATAGAGCCCTAGAGGCGACCTAGCCGTCTAGGGGCGACCCTGCCGTCTGGGGGCGACCCTGCCGTCCGGGGGCGACCCTGCCGTCCGGGGGCGACCCTGCCGTCCGGGGGCGACCCTGCCGTCCGGGGGCGACCCTGCTGTCCGGGGGCGACCCTGCCGTCCGGGGGCGACCCTGCCGTCCGGGGGCGACCCTGCCATCTAGTAGTAACTCGACTACTAAAGGCGGAAGTGCCGGCCCTCTAAGAAATAGCTCCCGTATAAGAAACTAAGTATATAGACATATATATAGTTTACGACCGTTAGGTTACTACGGGCCACCGTTACCTAATACCCTAAAGACGATACCTAGGCTACTAGTAAATTAAGTAGCCGACAACACACCTACTAGCTCGTATAAGCCTAAAGCAATAGCGAGAGTAGCCGAAAACCGGATACGCTACTGCTACCTAAACGATAACCTAACGGTTCTCGACCGTTAGGTCGATATAGGCTACTGTTACCTAATACTCTAAAAACACTCCCGAACTACCCGAAACTAAGGGCACCGATAGAACACATGCTGTTTAACCTAGGCCTAAAGTTCTAGCGAACTAGACCTAGCAACGACTATACTATTACGACCTAACGGTTCTTAACCGTTAGATCGATATAGGCCACCGTTACCTAATACCCTAAAAGCACCCTAGACTACCTAAAAGTAGGGAACCGACAGAATACGTGCCGTTAAACCTAGGCCTAAAGTTCGAACGAACTAAGCCTAGCAACGCCTATACTATCGCTACCTAAAGGACGACCTAATAGTTCCTAGCCGTTAGGTCGATATAAACTACTATTACCCGACACTACCTAGAATAACGCCTAGTGCGCAACACATACATCCGGGGGCGACCCTGCCCTCTAAATTCCCTTTATATAATCGGTCTAGCCCGATAAAAGATATACGCCTAGGAGCCTTCCCTTTCCTTACCTTCTTTCTACCCGTACTCGAAAGAGTACTAGCATAGGCATCGGCCTATAATATATAATTAGATACGAATAAGACCCCCCTAGACAGAATCCGACCGGCAGCTGCCTATAGCTCCCGTCCTATATAGTCTTCGACTCCGAAAGGACGTAAATAGAATAAACAAATAACAAACTACTAGGGCGTATAGATAGTCTCTAATACGGTATCCGCTGCCTCCGTAACGGAAGTAGAGCCTCTTCTTACGGCGTTTCTCTCTCTCTTTAGTACTAACCTATTTAGCTCTTTGCTTTCTAGTTAACTTCGACCGCTCTCCGCGATTTCTCTTATAGAGTTCGTAGTTTCGTATCGAAGTTATAACCGTATCTCTATTATAGTCTACGCGGGCTTTCGTAGGTACCGTAATATATCGCGTATTTACCGCCTTATTTCTTATAGAAGTACGACCTTTCTCTTTAGCCTATCTAGTATTTGCTCTTTAGAACCTATCGGTATTCTCTAAGTTAGTTATAATCCTCTCGACCTCTTTAGCGAACTTATAGTAGTCCTCGGTATTTAGTATAGTAGCTATTAAGACTTTCGCGGTATTTAAGAAGGTATTCTTAAGTATAGCGATCTTTGCTAAATCTTCCTATTATTTCCTACCTATACTTAGTAGAAGTCCGTTAAATTCTAACTAGTATTCGTACTATAGTTAGCCGGGGGTATACTTTAGCGTAGTAAGGTATTCTAATACTTTAGTTTTCTTATTACTATCTATAAAGACTAGCTCGAGCTACGTAAAGAATGCGTTAGGGTCCTTGCCTTAAGTATTGCTCCCCTTTTCCTAGAAGTAACGCATTCTAGCTCTTTCTCTTACTAGCAGTATATCGTAAATAGCATTCTAGTAATATTTAGTAGAAAGCGTAGGTTTTACGGCAGAGCGCACCTAGTAGGAGCTCTTAAGGCAAAGTAGGTAATCCTTAAAGGTCTTAGTACGACCGTCCTAGGTAGGTAGTTTCTAGTCTTTAGGTCCGACTACTTCTCTTACGGTATCCGTAGATAGTATAGTAGATAGCTTCTCTAATACCGCTATTAGTAGGGCATTAGTCGTATTAGACTCCGTCGTATTTAAGCCGGCTTCCTTCTCTTCGAGGGCGGTATAATTACGTGCGAGTTCGGCGGCTATCTCTTATTACTATTAGTAGAGCTGCTCGATAATACGCTATATACGCGCGTTCCCCTAATCTTTTTCCTTAGGTGTCGATGCGACCGTTAAGGGCGACGTAGCATCTATATCTATTTCTATATTAGCGATCGAACTTAATATTATAGGTAAAGCACGCGTACGCTAAGGTTTACTATAGTATTTAATAAGTTCGATAGCGGAGAGAGGAATCTAACGTCCGGCGTCCGAAAATAAAAATGCGGACGCTAAGCCTCGGCCGTAGCTAATCCGGACTAGTATAGCTAGTTCGATATATAAGGCTTCGCCCTTTATAGCTCTATAAGGCGCTTTTTAAGCTTATTCTACTTCTATTCGCTTCGACGCTTTATAGGAGCTTTGTTATAAGAGAATACTATACTATAAGAGCGGTCTATAGCCTTAGAGTATACTAATTTATATAGTATAGTATATAAAAGCCTTTTCTAGAGACCTAGGTTCTACGTAAACTTATACTAGAGGCTCCGATAAAGGATATTATTAGACTTCTAGCTAGGACGATTTAGTAGAGATAATAGAGAGAAGTTTCGAACTTATTTTCTAATAAATTCTCTTATCTCGTAGTAAGCCCCTAAGCCTTTAGAATTCGTATATAACTCTACGAGAAACTTATACTAGGCTATATAGTTAAAGACTAGTTCTTTAAATTTAGGATCTCTAAAGTAGAAACGGTACTAGTAACTAAGGTAGTTATACTCGCCTTTATTCTTAAAGAAGATAGTTTTGCTATAAGGATACTTATAGGCAGGCTTATTAAACTAGTTCTCCTCCTCTTTAGTAAGCTTTCCTACTAGTTTCTCGAGCATTCTATAATCTAGCGCCGTATTCGCTCTAGGCACTAGTTCGGCTGCCCTCTTAAGGATACTCTTTAGCTTAGTATAGCGCGCTTTAGCTCTACCTATATCCGTACTTAAAATTAGGCTAAAGCGGACCTTAGTACCTAATCTTTTCCTAACCTATAAAGAATATCGTCGACCGTTCTATACTCGTTACTACCTACTATACTAGTAAAATAAACTAGGTTTCTACGGTCGTTAGCAATTATACCTTCCTAGAAGCTATTATTATAGTTTCTAGAGGAAAGGTATATTCTACGAGTCTATAGCCTTCTTAGAAGAGTTAGTATCTTAGGATCGCTAGTAATAAAGAAGGTTATAAAGACGATAACTCCGTATACCTCTACGTAGACGTTACGACATATTCTAGTAAAGATAACCTTACTAAAGATACTACGTATAGTAGCCGTAATATTAGTTAAGATAGGAAGCCTTAAGCTACGAGCCCTCTCGTAGCTTATAATTATACTCTCCGCCCCTTTATTAATTAGGATATCGTATACTTATCGAGCTTCTCTAAGAGTCGTATAAATATAGATACTTAGAATAAGTAGGTAGTCCTTATAAAAGTCTAGGAGGATACTATCTAAGTCCGTATATAGCTTAGAAGTAGGAATATACGGCAACGCCTTAATACTAGAGGCTAGCTAAACTAAGAGATCTACCGCTATTATAATTGTAATCTCTAGTATATCTTAACGAACGATCTCCTTATCCGCTTCCTTCTAATTAGGATTAAGAGAAAAAGATAAGAGCTATGTTTTAGTATTATTCTACTTCTCCGCGTCGAACTAGACTTTATTATTACTTAGGTTCTTCTAGTTACTATCTAAGGATACTTACTCTTCCTCGGGCTGCTTAAAAGAGTCGAAAGAATCTATTAGAAAAACATTAATCTCTAGCTCCCCGTACTAATAAAGGCCTACGTCGCTCTTATTATTATTCTCGCTCTCCCTCTTTCTAGACACTTCGCTATCTTCGTCGGAATAGCTAGTAGAATTATACTTCTATATCCTATTATAGATCTAAGCGAAGTTAACTATAGAGGTAGCTATACTATCTAGCCTCCGTTTTAACGTATAGTAGCGCTTAAGTATAACGCTATAGGATAGATCTATAGGCTTCCTTCCGTATAGAAACTAACTAAAAGCTTGCTACCTAAATAGCTATAGTTCTTCGAGTTCTATAACTAAAGGTACTCTAAGGAGCCTATTAGACTAGAACGCTTTCTATTTGTCTATAGGAATAGCCTTTTTAAGTAGGTTATCTAATCTTTGCCTTTTTAGCTTAGCTTTTTGCGACCCTTTTGCTTTACCTCTAGAAGGGACTATAGGACCGAATTAGGCATCCTATATCTCCGTATTCTAGGAATTCGGAACCGCTAGAGTCTAGGATCTTCCCTATATCTAAGATAAAGCTACTTCTTAAGACGAGCTTAGTTCCTCTTTATAATAATATTCTATTATCTCTAGTAGTGCCTACTCTCTACGAGAGTTGCTCGTTTCCGTTTTAGTAGCTTACTTCTACTTCTCTATATTCGCCTTTATAGTTTTTATTAGAGACGTAGTAGGCCGAGAAGGATTCTAGACGGTTTTCTAAGAGAACCGTATAGCTATATAGGTAGCGTTATAATCCTCTTTGTCCTCTTCCTCTCCTAGAATAAAGAGAGATTCTATAGGCTCGCATTCCTTTATATATTCTATAGTCCTAAACCTAGCTATACTAGTATTTATTAAGACGGGACGTTTACGCTAGTTAGACTTCTATAAGGCTTATAGAGTATCGAAGCTAACGTATTTACTAACGTTAATTAGACCGATAGCTTATTTAAGAGGTAGGAGAATAACCTTTAATCGAGGAGACTTCTTATTCTAGCTATACTTAAGAGGTCTTATTTCTCTACTAACTCGGCTAGGATATATTTAGCAAGTCTTATCCTTATAGAGAAAGTCTTAATCTAGAAGCTAGTTAAAGTAGGGATAGTCTTTGCTAAGGTAGCCCTCTAAACTATACTTCTAGTAAGCGGTACCTATCTTAATTTCTAAGGTAGTATAGGCTATAACTATAGCTTAGATCTCTAGTACTTCCTTATCCTTTTAGCTACTACGTAGGGATCTATACGTAGGTTTCTAGTTCCTTAAAAGAGCAAGAGTAAGAGCAGCTAACTATTTAGTTAGCTTCTTAACGTTAGGGCTTATTCTAGATATAGCGCTTATTGCTACGGAGACTAGATTTAGGCAAGGGGTAGTATTTCTTATCGCTTTAACTAGCTTTTCTACTAGAATAGAACGATTATCCTTATATAAGGCTTTATTAGTTTTATCCTTTTATAACTTAGCTTTTATAGCTAAAATTACTCTTATAAAGTTACGAAATATATAGAGATAATCTATATCTAAGTTCGCTTTATTCTAAATCTTCTTCTATATAGGCTTAGATAGAGGCTTTAAAAACATCTAGGTACGGCTAAAGTTATCTAGTTCTTCTAGAGGAATTATAGTAGAAGAGATCTCGAAGTTCTAAATATACTCGGAAATCTCCTCTAGCTTATCTAGCTTCTATAGGGATAGCTAGAAAACGTACGACCGATCTCCGAGTATATACTAACTATTAAACTCGCGATACTCTTTAAGAAGGCTACTTTTAAATAGTCTATAGTTGCGACTTTTATACCCTTTAAGCTTCTTAACTATAGGATGCTAATATCGATAGACGTAGCTAACTAGCTTCTTAACTTTAGCAGATTTATTATCCTAGTCGCCCTCGTAAGATTAGTATAGGTCTTTAAAACGCTTAACGAACTTAGTAACGTCTAACCCTTCGAAGTATTCTATCTTCTTAGAACTAGGCAAAGGTATAGAAGGTTAGCTTATAGAAATTAAGGCCTAAAACTACTCGACGCTTAAGCTAATAGTAGTATAAATAGGGAGTTATAGTCTTATAGCTCCTCGTCGACGAGAATAAGTATTACCTGTTCCTATCGTTCCGTTAGAATAAGCTAAAAGGTTAGTAGAGCCTAGAGAGCTTCTGCCCGGTCGTTTAACTCCTTTATTAGGTCCGACAAACTAGGTAGGTTAGTAACGGAACTCTTAATTGCGATCCTCTATACTAATATTATCCGAGATACTGCTAGAGTTAATAGTAGTATCCGGGTTATTAGTGCCGGTAGAGGAATCGTTAGTTAGATCGTTTGGCATATTTTCGGCCGAAGGTCGATAATAACGAACTAAACTAGCTAGTTTAGTTAGTATTAGGTAAAGTTAATAGTAATAGTAGTACTAGTTTATTATATAACGAAAGGAGTATTCTCGCTAAATTAAAAATAAAATAAGAAACAGAAACTCTAGATTTAGATATAGTAAAAGGAAATTCGTAACTTCGTAAATTACGAGTAAGGGTAGCTAGTAATACCTAGTAGTTACCTATAAACTTTCCTAGGGGTCGGTTTCTTAGTCTATCCGGCTCGTAATATTCCCGACCCGTATTATTTTAAACGTCTAGCCTATCGGTAATTCCTCCGTGCTATGTTTTCCTAGAGCCTTTTAGCAATCTCCGATAGGGAAGTATAGGGGCCGTTCTAAGCCTATACCTAATATAGGAAGAGTTATTAAACCCTCCTAAAAATAGGGCAACCGAAGTTGCAAAACGTAGCCTTATAGCGAAACCGGGGAGTGCGAGTAGTAATACGATCCTATATCCTTTCCCTAGCTCGCTAAACTCCGTGCAGCTCGTAATATCGTATTTCTCGGGCTATCCTAGCTATAACGACCCCTCTGCATAGGCATAGTAACCCTAAGCAAATTCTCGGAAAGCTATAGATAAGCTATACCGTTAGCCTTCTATAACTAATCGTCGGCGTCTTAAAACACCGTCGATTCTAAGTCGTAATAGGACTAAGGGTTTATAACTTTCTTAGGGTTAGAGACTATCCCTATATAGAAGGTAGGCTTAATGCTCTTAAGTCCTTCCGAGTTATCTAATTCCGCCTAGGCTTATATATAATAAAGTGCGTTCTAGTAGTTTATCGTAATTAATTACTTACTTCTCGTATTATAGTTCGTGCTATTAGACTATTAATAGGCGGCAACCGCATATCCTTAGTAGCTCGGGTGCCTATAAAATCGCGAGCTTAGGCTCTCCTCTATAGCTATTAATTAATTATCTACCCTACGTTTCTTATTTATAGTTCTAGTATTATTACACGTATACGTTCTATACGTACCCGCCCTGCTAGCTATTACGAGAGACGATATAGCTAATACGAGGGTTTGTAAGCTAAACGTAGAAGCGTAACTGCGAGCGTAGCCGCTACTTAATCTAAACTGCAGTGCTTACGAGGATTCCTAAGCCTAGCTACCTAGAGACGAGAGACGAGAACTGCGCGTTATTACGCTACGTGCGACTGCTATATACCTAATTCTAGGGCTACTAGGCCTTAGCGATATAGATATGCACGCCTAGTTAGCTATAAGCTAGTTAGAGTAGTATAGGATTTACGCATTAAAATAGAGCCGAAGGTAGGGCTATATAATATCTTCTACGCATAAGAACTACCGAAAACACGAGAAGAAGGAAGAAGTTACTTATAGTCTAATAGTACGAACTATAATACGAGAAGCAAGCGATTAATTACGATAAGCCGCTAGAACGCACTTTATTATATATAAGCCTAGGCGGAACTAGAAAACTCGGAAGGACTTAAGAGTATTAAGGCTACCTTCTATATAGGGATAGTCTCTAACCCTAAGAAAGTTATAAACCCTTAGTTCTATTACGACTTAGAATTAACGGTGTTTTAAGACGCCGACGATTAGTTATAGAAGGCTAACGGTATAGCTTATCTATAGCTTTCCGAGGATTCGCTTAGGGTTACTATGCCTATATAGAGGGGTCGTTATAGCTAGAATAGTCCGAGAAATACGATATTACGAGCTGCATAGAGTTTAGCGAGCTAGGGAAAGGATATAGGATCGTATTACTACTCGCACTCCCCGGTTTCGCTATAAGGCTACGTTTTGCAACTTCGGTTGCCCTATTTTTAGGAGGGTTTAATAACTCTTCCTATATTAGGTATAGGCTTAGAACGGCCCCTATACTTCCCTATCGGAGATTGCTAAAAGGCTCTAGGAAAACATAGCACGGAGGAATTACCGATAGGCTAGACGTTTAAAATAATACGGGTCGGGAATATTACGAGCTGGATAGACTAAGAAACCGACCCCTAGGAAAGTTTATAGGTAACTACTAGGTATTACTAGCTACCCTTACTCGTAATTTACGAAGTTACAAATTTCCTTTTGCTATATCTAAATCTAGAGTTTCTGTTTCTTATTTTATTTTTAATTTAGCGAGAATACTCCTTTCGTTATATAATAAACTAGTACTACTATTACTATTAACTTTACCTAATACTAACTAAACTAGCTAGTTTAGTTCGTTATTATCGACCTTCGGCCGAAAATATGCCGAACGATCTAACTAACGATTCCTCTACCGGCACTAATAACCCGGATACTACTATTAACTCTAGCAGTATCTCGGATAATATTAGTATAGAGGATCGCAATTAAGAGTTCCGTTACTAACCTACCTAGTTTGTCGGACCTAATAAAGGAGTTAAACGACCGGGCAGAAGCTCTCTAGGCTCTACTAACCTTTTAGCTTATTCTAACGGAACGATAGGAATAGGTAATACTTATTCTCGTCGACGAGGAGCTATAAGACTATAACTCCCTATTAATACTACTATTAGCTTAAGCGTCGAGCAGTTTTAAGCCTTAATTTCTATAAGCCGACCTCCTATACCTTTGCCTAGTTCTAAGGAGATAGGATACTTCGAAGAGTTAGACGTTACTAAGTTCGTTAAGCGTTTTAAAGACCTATACCGAACTTATAGAGGCGACTAGGGCGATAAAGCTGCTAAAGTTAAGAAGCTAGTTAGCTACGTTTATCGATATTAGCGTCCTATAGTTAAGAAGCTCGAAGGGTACGAAAGTCGTAACTATAGGCTATTTAAAAATAGCCTTCTTAAAGAGTATTGCGAGTTTAATAGCTAGCGCATACTCGGAGATCGGTCGTACCTTTCCTAGCTATCCCTATAGAAGCTAAATAAGCCTAAGGAGATTTCCGAGTATATTCGGAACTTCGAGATCTCTTCTACTATAATTCCTTTAGAAGATCTAGATAACTTTAGCCGTACCTAGATGTTTTTAAAGCCTCTATCTAAGCCTATATAGAAGAAGATTTAGAATAAAGCGAACCTAGATATAGATCGCCCCTATACGTTTCGTAACTTTATAAAAGTAATTTTAGCTGCAAAAGCTAAGTTGCAAAAGGATAAGACTAATAAAGCCTTATATAAGGATAATCGTTCTATTCTAGTAGAAAAGCTAGTTAAAGCGATAAGGAATACTACCCCTCGCCTAAATCCGGTCTCCGTAGCGATAAGCGCTATATCTAGAGTAAGCCCTAAAGTTAAGAAGCTAACTAAGCAGTTAGCTGCCCTTGCCCTTGCTCTTTTAAAGAACTAGGAACCTGCGTATAGACCCCTACGTAGTAGCTAAAAGGATAAGGAAGCACTAGAGATCTAGGCTATAGTTATAGCCTATACTGCCTTAGAAATTAAAATAGAGATAGCTTGCTAGGAGTATAGTTTAGAAGGCTACCGTAGCAGAGATTATCCCTACTTTAATTAGCTCCTAGATTAAGACCTTCTCTATAAGGACAAGACTCGCCGAATATGTCCTAGCCGCGCTAGCGGAGAAATAAGACCTCTCGGGTATAGCTAGGATAAGAAGTCTCCTCGATTAAAGGTTATTCTCCTAGCTCTTAAATAAGCTATCGGTCCGATTAACGTTAGCAAATATATTAGCTTTAATACTCTACGAGCCTCGTAGGAATCTAACCGGCGTAAACGTCCCGTCTCGATTAACGCTAGCATAGCTAGGTTTGGGACTATAGAGTATATAGAGGAATGCGAGCCTATAGGATCTCTCTTTATTCTAGGGGAAGAAGAGGATAAAGAGGATTATAACGCTGCCTATACGACTATATATCGAATAGGTAGAGGGCGAGATAGGTATAACGCGTAGTAGAAGTAGAGATAGTAGGTAGGAACTAACCGAGTTAATTATGTTAGTTAGTTATAGGTTGCACCTTCTCCTAAGATATATTCCTCGGTAGGTTATATAACCTAATATTATATAACCTATATTACTAAACCCTAGAACTAAACTAGGTAGTTTAGTTCGGCTAGTATTATATAACCTATATTATATAACCCTAGATCTAAACTAGGTAGTTCGGATCGGTTCTTAGGCAGTACTAACTAGACTGCACTTCTTAACACTCCTACTTAGGCTAGGTAGTCTTCTGCCTATACCTCGCATTTATTTTCTAGTTCTTCCCTAGCACCTAATAATCTATTATAATATAGGGATAGAACCTTCCTGCCCCTTTCTTATGCAAGCTAGAGCTATCTTATAAACTTCTAAAACTATAGCCTATTCTTTAGTTTAGTTAGGCTATTAGCGACTATCTCCTTTATTAGAATATATTCTACTGCAATCTTTCTCTACTACTAGAGATGCCTAATATAGTTATATGCAATATTAATATGCTTAGATCTCTTATAGGTGTATGCGTCTTTAACAAGTGTTAAAGCTGCTTAGTTATCCCCTATAATCTATACTAGCATTAGCTCTCTTACTATATTAAGATAGGCTTTAATAGTTAGCTAAAATAGGCATTCTCCTACTAGCTCTGCATAGTCTATCTCTCTTAAGAGAGCTGCTAGGAATTAAGATTGCTTTGTATATGCATTTATAGCTATATACTTAGCTTCTATTATTAATATTGTAATAGACTTTTGCTTCCTACTTATCTAAGAAACTAGGGCTCCGTAGAGGAAGAAGATGCTTCTAAGGATTAAGACTCTGTCTGCTTTATCTATTGCGTAGTTAGAGTCTAAGTATCCTATTAGTCTCCTACTGCCTTTCCTAAATATTAATCCTAGGTCTTAGGATAACCTTAGGTATCTTGCTAGTTTCTTTAGAGCTTGTATATGTCTCTTAGTTAGGTCTAAGACATATAAGCTTAGCCTCCTAAGAGAGAAAGCAATATCTAGTCTTATTATAACTATAGGCTATATCTAGGTACCGGTTTAGCTCTAGTACTCGGTCCTATTTCCTCTCTTATTATATAGGCCTATTAGTTTTAGGCTTTTATAACTATCTATTAGTAAGAGAGTTAGATTAGCTATCTCCTTAGTTATTCCTAGCTTTGCAAGGTTCTTCTAGACGAAGTATTCTTAATTAAGCTTTAAAGTTCTAGCTTATCTATCTCTTATTAACCTTATTCTAAGGATCTTTTCTAGTTCTCTAAGATCTTTAATCTTAAACACCTTGCCTAGCTGTTCCTTAAACTAAAGCATATCTTCTAGCTTTAGTGCTATAATTAGAATATTATCTATATAGGTTAGGATTAGAATATTCCTTTCCTAGTAGATAAGAAGGCATAGGTCTACTTCTAATTAGATAAACCTAATCTATTTTAACTTCGAGATATAGAGTTTGTTCTAGTCTCTTACTGCTTGCTTTAGTCTATATAAGCTTCTTAGGATTTGCAGGACTATATTAAGTAGAATCTTAACTCCTAGTAGTAGAATTATAAAGATTTCTTCTTAGAGTTTGCTCTTAGTAAATGCATTGTTTATATCTACTTAGTAAAGTTCTAGGTTCTTTTTATAAACTATAGCTATAAATACCCTTAGGGTATTATACCTAACTATTAGTGCAAAGGTCTCCTAGAAGTTAACTCTAAATTTCTAAGAGAAACCTCTTGCAACTAGTCTTGCTTTAAACTTTTTAATAGCTCTACTAATTAATCTCTTTATATTAAACACCTATTTAGATATTATAAGGTTTGCTCCCTTTAAGGGAATAACCTCTATCTAGGTGTTGTTGCTTCTTAATATAGTTAGCTCTTTCTAGACTATATCCTCCTATATATGTCCCTATTTAGGGTCCTAAATTGCCTCTTTATAGGACTTTAGAATAGGCACCTCTTATCTCTATATAGAGACTTAAGGGGCAAGTGCTACAAATGCAGACTCTTAGACCTCTAATAGGGCTTCCTAGATCTACTCCTAATCTTAGCCTTAGACTTAGCTAAGGAATGCCTTATAATACTTAGCACTTAGCTCTTTCTTATATCTATATTCTCTCTATCTCTTCTAAAGCACTTGTCTTATAACTATACTATAAGCTTTTAGCTCTAGGGCTAGTCCTTTATCTAAGATAGATCTCCTTCTCTTTTAGCCGTAAGTCTAGTCCTAGTCTCCCTCCTAGTCCTTATTTTTCTCCCTTAGGTTCTACTCTGCGGCACTCGGGGCGAGTATAGGTGCGCTGCCTACGTTACGTAATAAGCGAACTAAACTAGCTAGTTTGGTTAGATTACGTAACTGCCGAACTAAACTAGGTAGTTTAGTTGCTACCTGCGGTTTATCCCTAATCTTAGCATTCGTATGCCTAAGGTTTTCTTCTTCTAGATCCTCTATCCTCTAGTACTCCTCCTTATCCTTTAGTAGAGGTAGCAACTGCATAAAGAGTATCTAGCTAGGACCTATAGGTTTAGTTACTATAGCTGCAGGTATTAGCTTCTTTAGAGGTCTGCTAACTAGGTTTCTAATAGGTGCATTGCTTGCTTAGTTAAGCTTAGGAACATTTAGCTCTATATCTCCTCCTTTCTTATGCTTAAACTAAGTAGCAGTGCTATAGGCTTTAATAGCCCTTATATTAGGCTCCTAGAAGAGCTATATTTTAGCAGTATTAGGAACATACCTAATAAATATAGCATCCTTGCCTCTATTTATTAGTTTGTCTAACCTTATCCTAGCTAGTTAGGACTTAGGGTCTATATAGACTACTGCTTTGCAACCCTAAACTCTAAAGTATAACACCGAGGGTTAGATGCCTAAAAAGGCTTCCTTAGGTAATACCTTAAATCTATTAATTTCTAGGCTATTAGGAAGAGAATTTCTAATAACTATGCAGGCTGCTAAGGCTTCTAGCTAGAATTTAATAGGCATATAAGCATCTTCTAGCATTGCTCTTATATAATCTTTAGAGGTTTAGATTAACCTCTTAACTACTCTATTTTAGATAGAGTTATATGCCTTAGTCGTATAGAAGGAAATTCTATATTCCTTCTCCTACTGCTTTAGCATAGTAAGAAGCTCTCTTGCTCTATTACTCCTTATAATCTAGAGGGGGTTTCCTAATTATAGCTTAGCTTTTACTTTCTAGTCTCTAAGGATACTTAGTGCATCTTCCCTAAACTTTATAGGGTAGGTCTATTTCTTTCTTAAGAAGTTATTAATAATCTTAAGCTACTATTTATATCCTAGCCTAGAGACAGGCAAAGGGCTATAGATATTAATAGAAACTAGAGATAACCTTTAGGGTTTTCTCTCGGTTTCTTTCCCTCTATATTTCTTTATCTTTGCTAAGGAACATACCCTATATAGCTAGTGTTCCTTTAGAATAGGAATCTAAGCCTCTAAGTTAGAGACCTTATATAGGTTTCTAAGAAGACCCTCTCTAAAGTATGCAAGTCTCCTATGCTAAAGCTCCTACTATTCTTAGGGTTTCTCCTAAGCTTTAAAGGCATAGGCTTTATTCTCTTAATTCTAATTAAAGCACGGCATTGCAAGTTCCTGCAAGGCCTTATTAATCTCCTTAATAAATAGCACTCCTCCTAACAGTTTTGTCTAGACAACTAGTTTCCTAGATAATAAAACAAGTATAAATTTTAGTAGTTAAATACTATACTGCTAGCTAAATTAGCTCTAAGAAATAAGATTAACTCCTAAGCTAGGCATAAAGAGAATATTCTTTAGCATAATCTGCTTTCCTCTCTTTCTACCTATTACTACATTCCCTATATATATAGCTATTAGATAGCTACTCCTAACCTTAATCTACTTTTTCCTCTAAAGAGGTTTTAGCTCTCTAAAAAGTAATTCTTAGTTAGTTATATATAATAAGGCGCAAGAGTTAAGTAGCTATCTTAATAGTATATACTTGCCTTTTGCCTCTATAGTTAAGTATGCTACTTTATTAATATTATTATCCTCTAATAGGGATTAAGATGCGTTAGATGTCGCTAAAGGTTCTACATCTTCTTAGGCAGCATAAGCCTTCTTAGAAAACTTCCTTAAGCTTTGTCTTTTCTTAAGGGATTAGACTTTTAGGTTAAGTTTCTTTACTATGTCTTTTAACGTTTCCTTATCTAGTAAGGATCTCCTCCTAAGGCTGCTCTCTCTAGGTAGTATTCTTCTCTTTTCTACCCTATAGCTCTATCTCGGGTTAATAGTTCTCTTAGCTTTATTAAGGTATAGATACTTAGCAACACCTCTAAAATGTTCCTAGTTATATAGGTAACATTTTAGCTTTATGCCTTAGATCCCTCTTCCCTTAGCAAATATTGCTGTTTCTTAGGACTAGTTTAGTCTAG
The DNA here is from genome assembly GCA_023512815.1 of Cercospora zeae-maydis. Taxonomy (NCBI): domain Eukaryota; kingdom Fungi; phylum Ascomycota; class Dothideomycetes; order Mycosphaerellales; family Mycosphaerellaceae; genus Cercospora; species Cercospora zeae-maydis. The sequence continues at coordinate 271,728 of JAKLWY010000008.1, forward strand.
CTTTATATAATTCTAGTAGCTATAGTGCACTCTTATATAATATAGACTGCTAGGTAAGGATAGTATCCTTTATGCTTTAGTACGCCTTAGGTAAGCTATTAAGGAGATGCTTAAGTCTCCTCTCTAGCTCCTTATAGTATGCCTCCTAAGGATCTACCTCTGCAATCCTTCTAGCTATGCTAGCTAGTTATACCTATGCCTTTCTAATTGTTATATCCTCTATTATCTAGAAGTTTATAAACTCCTAGACATATGCTATTATATATGCAGTATATACCTTGCTATACTTAGCTCTTATCTTCTCCTATATCTTTAAGGCTTGTCTCTCCTTAATAGTCTCCTTCTAATTATCTTCCGATAGGCAGATTGTTATCTCGTACCTAGCAGTAGCATTAGCCTTAACCTATTCTAGGTTACTTCTTAAGTGCCTTAGGCTAAGCACTAATAGTAATAACTCTATAGAAGACTCGGGTATAGTCTCTAAGATAATCTAAAATATATCCTTTAATTTAAGGTAGTCCTGCAGCAGGCTAAACTATTGTCTCTAGTTCTCTTTATATAGTACTAGTGCGGCCCTTCTCTTACTAATTCTACTTACTAAATCTATTTCTGCAAAATTAAATAAATAACCTAACTCTAGAAAACACAAGCTCTTTTAGTCTAATAGCAGTTTCTAGATAGCTGCTTTCCCTTATTACTAAGACTCTTCTCTCTTAGCTAAGGTGTCTAAGGACTCTTCTCTCTTAGGGGAGTTAGTTAGGTTCTTAGGTAGAGAACCTCTAAAAGATCTACCTTCTTAGAAGGGCACTCCGGCTAGTTCTAAGGTATTAGTAGTACTAAGTGCTTAGGCCTAGTCTTATCCTTTTAGGTGCTATAGCCTAAGGCTTACCCTTTCCTCTTTATACTCCTAATAAGGTATGTGCCTTACTAGGCTTTTCTCTATCTTACCTACCCTCTAGGAACTTCTAGTTCGCAACTAGGATCTTCTAGAGCTTCTCGGAAGTATAGATAGGATATGCCTCTAGTCTCCCGGTGCTCTTTTCCTGCTTCTTAGCCGAATCGATACTGCAGGTCCTATAAGAGGTAACTAGTATTACTTTAAGGAGGAGAAGGCTAACTCTTACTACCTAGGGCCTCTCTGCAAACCCGGGCTTATAACCTATCGAATAGGTAGAGGGCGAGATAGGTATAACGCGCAGTAGAAGTAGAGATAGTAGGTAGGAACTAACCGAGTTAATTATATTAGTTAGTTATAGGTTGCACCTTCTCCTAAGATATATTCCTCGGTAGGTTATATAACCTAATATTATATAACCTATATTACCTAACCCTAGAACTAAACTAGGTAGTTTAGTTCGGCTAGTATTATATAACCTATATTATATAACCCTAGATCTAAACTAGGTAGTTCGGATCGGTTCTTAGGCAGTACTAACTAGACTGCACTTCTTAATACTATATAGTCCTCTTAGAAAACCGTCTAGAATCCCTCTCGCCCGACTGCGTCTCTAATAAAAGCTATAAAGGCGAATATAGAGAAGTAGAAGCAAGCTACTAAAACGGAAACGAGTAACTCTTATAGAGAGCAAGTACTACTAGAGATAATAGAACATTATCGTAGGGGTAAACTAAGCTCGTCTTAAGGAGCGGCTTCGTCTTAGATATAGGGAAGATCCTAGACTCTAGCGGTTCCGAATTCCTAGAATGCGGAAATATAAGATGCCTAATTCGGTCCTATAGTCCCTCCTAGAGGCAAGGCAAAAGGGGCGTAGAGGGCTAAGCCGAAGACGTAGAGGTTAGATAACCTGCTTAAGAAGGCTATTTCTATAGACAAATAGGAAGCGTTCTAGTCTAATAGGCTCCTTAGAGCACCTCTAGTTATAGAACTCGGAGAATTGTAGCTATTCGGGTAGTAAGCTCTTAGTCGGTTCCTATACGGAAGGAAGCCTATAGATCTATCCTATAGCGCTATACTCGAGCGCTATTATACGTTAAAGCGGAGACTAGACGGCACGGCTACCTCCGTAGTTAACTTTACTTAGATCTATAATAGGATATAGAAGTATAATTCCGCTAGCTATTCCGACGAAGATAGCGAAGCGTCTAGGAAGGAGGAGAGCGAGGATAATAATAAGGGCGACGTAGGCCTTTATCGGTACGGAGAGCTAGAGATTAATGCTTTTATAATAGATTCTTTCGACTCTTCTAAGCAGCCTAAGAGAGAGTAGGTATCCTTAGTCGATAACTAAGAGGAACTAAGTAATAACGAGGTCTAGTTTAATGCAAAGGAGTAGAATAATACCGAAATATAGCCCTTATCTATTTCTCTTAATCCTAATTAGAAGGAAGCGGACGAGGAGATCGTTTGCTAAGATACGCTAGGGATTACTATTATAATAGCAGTAGATCTCTCGGTTTAGCTAGCCTCTAGTATAGAGGCATTGCCGTATATTCCTGCTTCTAAGCTATATATAGACCTAGATAGTATTCTCCTAGACTTCTATAAGAACTACCTACTTATTCTAAGTATTTATATCTATACGACTCTCGGAGAGGCTCGATAAGTATACGATATCCTAATTAATAAGGGAGCGGAGAGTATAATTATAAGCTATAAGAGGGCTCGTAGCTTAAGGCTTCCTATTTCGACTAATATTACGGCTACTATACGTAGTATCTTAGGCAAGGTTACCTTTATTAGAATATATCGTAACGTCCGCGTAGAGGTATACGAAGTTATTGTCTTTATAACTTTCTTTATTGCTAGCGATCCTAAGACGCTAACTCTTCTAGAAAGGCCGTAGGCCCGAAGGACTCGACTTTCCTCTAGGAACTATAATAATAGCTTCTAGGAAGGTACGATTACTAACAACCGTAGAAACCTAGTTTATTTCACCGGGATAGTAGGCAACAACGGGTGCAGAATAGTCGACGATATTCTTTATAGGTTAGGAAAAGATTAGGTACTAAGGTCCGCTTTAGCCCGATCTTAAGCACTAATATAGGTAGGGCTAAAACGCGCTAAACCGAGCTAAAGAGTATCCTTAAAAGGATAGCTAAACTAGTACCTAGAGTAAATACGGCGCTAGATTATAGGATACTCGAGAAACTAGCGGGAAAGCTTACTAAAGAGGAGGAGGACCGGTTTAATAAGCCTATCTATAAGCATCCTCGTAGTAAAACTATCTTCTTTAGAAATAAAGGCAAGCATAACTACCTTAGTTACTAGTACCGTTCCTACTTTAGAGATCCTAAATTCGAAGGACTAGTCTTTAACTATATAGCCTAGTATAAGTTTCTTATAGAGTTGTATATAGATCCCGAAGGCTTAAGGGCTTATAATAAGATAAGAGAATTTATCGGGAAACAAGTTCGGAACGTCCCTCTATTGTCCCCGCTAATTTGTCCTAGCTAGAAGCCCGATAATACTCTCTACTAGGGCCTCTAGCATAAGTTTACGCAGAACCCGGACCTCTAGGAAAGGCTTTTATCTACTATACTATATAAATTAGTATACTCTAAGGCTAAAGACCGCTCTTATAGTATAGGGTTCTCTTGCAATAAAGCTCCTACGAAGCGTCGAAGCGAATAAGGGCGGAATAAGCTTAGGAAGCGCCTTATAGAGCTAAGGGAGTATCTATTTAGATAGCTAGACCTTACTAGTAGAAGTTCTAGGCTACTTTTAGGAGCCTCTAGGGCTAGTTCTAGGAATACTAGGACAGCTTCGGACGCTAGTAGGGGCATTCTTAGGAGCTCTAGAACGCCTACGGGTACTAGTAGGGGGAGCTTTAGGACAGCTATAGGACTAAGTAGAGAGCTAAGTAGGTAGCTTCGGGCGCTAATAGAAAGCTATCTAGGAACGATTAGAGATGCTAATATTATAGAAAGGGCGCTAAGTAAAGTCTTAACTAATCTGCGTACGGACTAGCGGCTCTTACCGACTAAACTAGCTAGTTTAGTTCGATTATTACGTAACGTATATAATAACCTTATATTCTTACTCTTCCCGGAACTAGTCGGGTAGCGTTTAGGAAGCCTAGAGCTCTATTCCTAGGAGGATCCTCCTAGTAACCTACTCTTTCCTAACTGCTTTAGGAACCTCTTTTCCCTATAGGACTTAGAACTTAAGGTTCTCCTCTTAAATAAGTATTCTTACGATTCTAAAGATAGTTACGAATCCGAGGGCGACTACGAACGAGCTATAGTTACTAACGTTATTTATAAGGAAATCTGCCGGAATTATAGGATTCGCCGTAGTAAATTGCTACTAAATTTACTCCTAGACCCGGATATATAAGCTAAATTCTCTCCGAAAATTAGGGCGTTTACGATATATAAGCGTATCGTAGACAAGGTTAGATCTATTAACGCGGACGTATCTATAACGGATAGATCGAATCCTAGTAGTAATTTATATTAGAGAAAGAAAGCACTTGCTACGAAGGAAGCTATACTACCTAGAATAGGCCCCTTTAACGGGAAATACTTAATTAAGAAGTTTTCTAGCATTCCGAAAGGTTTAAGGCTTACGCTAGAACGGCTCGCTTAAATTAAGCCTACTATTTTACTATTAGATCGGGAGCTATATCTTCTAACTAAGATGCTATATAATCGGGAAGCTATACTTGCTTAGGATTTTAAATATCTCGGTTATATTAAGCCTACTATTACTCCTTCTTAGGTTATCCGTACGATTCTATATAAGCTATAGTAGCATCCTAGTTTCTAACTCTAGAGCTCTCTCGAGAAGAAAGTCGTAAAAATGCTCCGTAAGCGTATAGACGTAGGCTCTCTTAAGCTATGCTATAGTGCCTATCGGAATCCGTACTTTCTCGTAAAGAAGAAGACTAACCTAGAAGAACTAAAGAAGTATCGCCTAATTAATACTATATAGAAGTTTAATACTATAACTATTTATAATGCTAACCTTCCTCCTAATACGGATAGTTTTTCTAAAGCTTTTATAGGTTATATAATCTCGTCCTTAGTTAATATCTTCTCTAGCTACGACTAGATTCCGCTAGACGTAAGGAGTCGGGACCTTATAGGTTTCGATACTTCTCTTAGCCTATTACGCTAGATAATACTCCTATAGGGAGCTACGAACTCTATTGCTTAATTTGTCCGAATTATTATACTTATCCTTGCTACTTAGATACCTTACGCTGCTAAACCTTTTCTCGACGATATAGCTATTCGCAGTCTAAGAACGAAGTATAGCAACGAGGAGGTTAAGCCTAGACTCCGCCGATTTATAGTAGAATATATTAAGAACTTAGACGAGGTACTTGCTAACCTAGAAAGAGCAGGACTAACGGTCTATAGGGAAAAGCTATAGCTATGCTATAAATAGATTAAGATAGTAAGTTACGTTACTAATAAATATAGTAGACACCTAGATACGGAACGAGTAGCTAAGCTCGTTAAATAGCCTACTCCTACGGATTAGAGAGAAGTCCGCATTCTTATAGGAATGTTTGTATACTATAAGATCTAGCTTAAGGACTTCGCCTAGTTACTAAGGCTACTCTTCTCTCTTCTAAAGAAAGACGTTAAGTTCGTATAGACGAAAGAATATTAGTAGTCTAAGGATGCGATTATAGAACTTCTTATCTCTACGCTAGCGCTAGTAGCACTAGACTATAAACTAGAGGGAGGACTAATTATAGTTAGCGTTAATTCTAGCCTTTACTTATAGAGGTGCTATATATCTTAATATAACTAGAAGGATAGCAGAATCTAATACCCTTCGCAATTTAAGTTAGAACTATTCTCTACTTCTAAGTAACGCTATAACGCTAGGAAGCGCGAGTATCTCGGTGTTCTTAAAGTACTAAAGAAGTATCGTCCGTAGTTATTTAGTATCTTCTTCTAGCTAAAGGTAGACGCTAATACGCTAGTTTATTAACTTAATAAGGCTGCTACGGACCTCCCGAACGCAGCTATTATAAGATAGCTAGCGTAGATTAGGCTATTTAACTTTAATATAGTATATATACCTAGGAAGAAGCATACTGCTGCTAATAGACTATCTCGTAAGCCTCCGATAGAACGGGACACCCGAGAACTAGTAGAGAAGGGCGATATTAATAAGATAATCGATAACTAGTTTTTTGCCTACTTCGCCTACGACCTCGTCGCCTAAGTATTCCCTACTCGAGCGGAATTAGAGAAGGAAGTGCTAAACGGTACCTACTCTTAGGACTCGAGGAATATCGCATTCTTCCTTACTTACCTACGTTATCTACTAGACCTATTTCTAATAGAATATAGGTCTCTATAGAAGCGTGCGATTAAGTTCTATATAAGTAAGAAGGGTTAGCTTATAAGATAGGATCGTGTCGGTAGTATTCCTTAGAGGGTTATTAACGATAATAACTATTATAAAAGGATTCTTACTACCTACTACGACTACTATAGACACCCGGGCCCGGAACGGATATATAAGACGGTTACTAAGAGATAGTAGTAGGACGGCGTTTATACCGTAGTAGTTCGTTTCTATAAGGGTTGCTAGCAATATGCACTTAGGAACGGTTACTAGCGTCCTAGCCTACTCTACGCTTCCGAGAAGCAATATCTTAGGGAGCGATAGTACCTAGACGTAGTATTTATTAGCACCGGACTTTACCTCGTTATTGCGAGAGAGGCTATTTCTCGATAGCTAGAGGCCCGATTAATACGGATAACGGACAATTATAAGGTTAACGCTAGATACGTTACGAAGTTTATCTACGAGGACTTAATTTGCCGCTAGGAGGCTATAGCCGAGATCTATATAGACGGGGGCGGAGAGAACGTTTAAGAAGCGCTACTTATAAGCTACGGGATTAAGTAGGTTACGATCTCCCCCTACTATCCGTAGGCTAATAGGATTATTAAACGGGGCTACCGTCTAATTCTAGCGGCCCTCTTTAAGCTTATAGGCGGAGGAGTAAGCGCTATAGCTAAGTATATTCCCTCGGTTCTTTAGGCGGAACGTATAACGACTAACTAGATAATAGGGCTAACTCTAGTAGAGATAATAATAGGCAGAGATGCTATATTGCCCGTAGAGCTTAAGTTCCGTACTTACTAAGTAGCTAAGTAGAGGACGGTCCGTAACTATCCCTTCTTATTAGCGATACGAGCTACTACTATAGAACGGATGTATATAACGCTTAAGGAAGCTCGTGCCCGATAGAACCGGCTATAGAAGCATAATATTAAGTACTTTAATAACTATAAGAATACTAATTAGTAGGAGCTTCGTTCTAGGTAGATAGTAGTCGTTTACCGGTCGGAACTAAAAACGAGCTTCTCGAATAAGCTGCGGTACCGATAGCGAGGTCCGTTTCTTATATATGCTATTATTTATAAAGGAAAGGCGTATAAGATTAAGAAGCTTAGCGGGGAGGTCCTTTACTATACGTTCCCTAGGTTTAACTTAAAGCTAGTACCGTACTAGAGGGATCCGGAGGCTATAGTTCCTTAAGAGGATAACTTAAATCTAGAATAGCTAGGTCCTCTACCTTCTAAGCTACGGCCGCGTAGTTATCTATACCCTTAGATCCGGATTAGTAAGCTATTAGAAATAACTTAAGAAGAGAGGGAGGAGTATATCCGCTAGCTAAATATTCTAATGCTAGAGGAATCCTAGTAGGCCCCTAATTTTTAAAAATTATTTCTAGATACGTCCGTCTTAGCATAAGAAATAGGGAGAAACGTATTACTTATTACTCTCCTATAGCTAGTACTATAAGAAAGGGAGGATTAGTAGCGAAAGCAGAACAGACCTTAGGAAGCTAGATAAAAGGACTATTACTATAAATAAAAGGATCTACCGTTAGGAGAATACTAGTTCCTAACTAGCCTAGGCTCCTAGGAGCAACGAGGGATAAGATTAGGCGACTCTTACTTAATTTTAGCTAATAGCTGCCTAAAAGTAATCGCGAGTACGTATATACTTCCTTATTTCTAGCAGTAAAAATAAAGCGAACTAGCTAGTTTACTTCGAATAGCGCTAAGGACCCTCTAACGTATAGCTACGAATACCCTTACGTCTAGGTAGCGGGTTTAAGTATAAAACTCCTCTCCTTTTCGGCTCTTCTAGTCTCTTCTTAGTCTTATTAACCTTAACATTTACCTTAAGTATAACGACCCTTAAAGGTTGCTATAGTAACTACTCTAGTTCCGCTAAGTATAGGTAGCAGCGGTAACGATAGTTATGCAGAGTTTTTAAGTAAACAAACCGCGAAAACTCTATATAATAACCTCTTCTATACGTATACTAACTGTTCTTACCGCTACTAGTATAAACCTACCTATTTAGAAGACTTACGCATTCTCCGCTTTACGTACTCGCTTAGGCTCTTATTCGAAGAACGCGTTTATAGAAACGACTACCCCTAACTAGCTTCCTCTGCTCGCATATAGCATACTCTCTCCTATATAGTCTATTTTCTTTCCCTCTACCTTACTAGTATAATAGCCGACTAGGATATCGCTATAACTAACGCGACTGCTAAGGCGCTTACCCCTAAGCCTAAGGCGGTAGTCCGCTACTCTAATCCCGACGCGCTCGCCTATGCCGCCGACTCTAAGTTAGCTAATTTCCGCAACTTTACGCTTAATATTTCTAAGCTAAGCGGGCAGCGCACTCGTATATAGATACTAGAAGCTATTATAAACGTAGGGATAGAAGAAGAGAAGCAGACGATTCTACGCTCCGTTTATAGCGCTATTTAGAGGGACGACGACTGCCGCGCCTTTATTATTTTCTAGTTTATTTAAGAACTCGGCTAGCGTACCTTCTCTTATGCTTAAGAAGAAGCACTAGAAGGACTAAAGGGCGTAATAGATATCTATAAGAGAGGCAAGCAGTTTGCCGAGAAGTATAAAGGCCTCCTCGATATACTATAGAACTTATTTAGCTCGGGTAGGGAGTTCCCCTATTTTAACTTCCTTAATTCTACCTTTAAGATCTATAAGAAGGCTAGCTAGCACCTCCGCCGCTTTACGCTATTTAAGAACGTCCCTACCGAGAATCTCTAACTGCTAGGCCTAACCTAGTCTAAATAGATGCTATACTAGGCTCTCTATAATAGAAAGAAGGACAATCTATTTCGGCCTATATCTAGGTATATCTCTAGCAAGTTTTAGAAGGCTAGCTTTATTAAGAGCGTAGAGGCTATATTCTAGTTAGACCTATTTAGCTATAAGAACCTCTAGATTATCGATAAGAATAGCTTCGCCGTTATAGACGCCTACTTTATTATCTCTAAGAATAAGCTCTCTAGAGTATCCGACGCTAATAATAAAGCTAGAGGCTCGGCCGCAAGCAGGCTACTTAGTAAGCCGTCCGAATCTAGCTACGACTTCCTTAGCTACCTTAATCTAGCCTCTAATAAGTTTAAGAACTTTTGCGAGGTAGCCGAGCAATAGGTCCGTAAGAAGATAAACCTCGCCGATAAAGACTAACTACGCCCTAATACGTTCGCGCATCTATACTATAAGATTAGAGACCTCTACTACGAGAACTGCAAGCTTAAAGCGCTAAGCTACTAGTAAGAAGAAGCTAGCTAGAGCTAAGCCGCGGTAACCTATTCTCGATCCGTAGCTCTAGAGCTAGAAATAGTTGTTTTAGTTCGCCTACGCGAACTAGCTAGCGGGGTAAAAGAATAAGTAATACGTTACGAGACGTATAGCTATAATAAGGACCTATTAGACGATCTAATTAACGAGGCGATCGAGAAGCCTTATTTAGATCTCGGAGAAGTTCGCGTCCGTATTACTATCCTATACGCTAACTATCTCGAAGAGCGCTATAAGGATAGCGTATATAGAAAGCTAGATATAATCCCCCTTAATAAGTACGAGTCCCTAGATATTAGTCCTCCCTTCTGCCGCACCTATATAGTAGAAATAGCTAAGGTAGTTAGCCTTATAGTAGAAGAATCGATAATAACGGCGTCTAATTGCCTCTACGACTTATAGAATATCTCCTATAGACTATACCTACTAGCGAAGGAATCGATTAATAACGTGCCCGATAACTTAAAGAAAGACCTATAGATATAGGAGATAGACGCGATAGACCGATAAGCTAGCAAGAGCTAGCTACGTAACGTAGAGAAGGCTACGGCGAAGATAGCAGCTAATAAGAAGGCCTAGGAGAAGGCTAAGCGTAAAGCTAATACTAATAATAAAGAGGACGGCAGCCCTAAGAAGAAGACTCGCCTATAGCTAAAGATCGGAGATGCCGAGGGTTCCGCGTCTATACCTCTAGCTTACGCTCTAAAGAAGTCTAAGAAGACTAAGAAGTCTAAGAAGGCTAAGAGGAAGTAGCGTGCTAGCTTAAACGAAGCGAACTAGCTAGTTTAGTTCGATAACGACTATAGCGACGTAGAAGCCGCTTAAGAACCTGCCCTAGAGTCTAACGATAATAAGCTTAGGCCTATACGAATTAAGCTAGACTTTACTAACACCCGCCTATCTTACTTAGAATTTAAGACTATTCGAGATATATAGAAGGCTTATAACGGAAAGCTCCTTAAAGATAGCTTTAACGTATTTAGCGGCCTTCTTAATTAGTAGGCAAAGGACCCGGATATAGTTTCTTAGATGCACTAAGAATTCGACTTATACCGCTACTACCTTCGCCGCCGCCGCAATATATATAAATAGATGCTAAATATATTCTTCTCCCTTACCTAGCAGCTAATATAATAAGACCCGACTATCTAGCTACTTAATATGCTAGCCTAGGATTCTCTACGCGATAAGGCTATATATAGATTTATCGCGTATCCGATAATAGCCTAGTACTAGTAGAGGGAACCTACCGGCCGGATCGACCTAACGATCCTAATTATTAAGGGGAACTAGGCTATCGGCGAGAAGTTTATTAAAGGCCCCCTAGTAGCATAGAAAGATAGACGAGAAACCGCCTATACGATTACTATAGTTTCTCTTAATAGTGCCTACCCTAGCCGTAGACTAGTTATATAGGTACCTAACCGCAAGCCGCAAATTAAAGTCGACGATAAGGAAGAAGACGAGGCCGAATACGCTAAGTTCGATATCGTCGGTAGCACCGGCTACCTAGGACTAATCTACGATATAGTTAATAAGCTTAATAACGACGAGAACGAGGACTTAGATACTAAGCAGACGCTAGTCTACGTCTCTAACTAAGGAAAGGAAGGCCTATAGGACGCTAGCCTACGCCTATAAAACGTCTCGACTATGCCTAGCGACTTAGTGCTAATATATTAGACGATTGCCTATAGAGAGAACCCTAGCGTCTCCTCGCGATATATAGTCTACCTAACGCTTATTAAGTACCGTAATTAAGAGCTAGTTAGAAAGAATACCCTAGGCTTTATAGAGGTCCTCGTTAGCAATTCTACGATGCTACTAATATTTAAGACGTTTATAGGCGCCGATTTCCCTAATAAGCCGTAGGAGCGTAGACTTCCCTAGGAGCAATAGCTTAATAGCCTTAGGCTAGTTTTAGATACGTTAATAGAACGCCGTAGCTAGGAAGAGCTAGAGGTAAGCTAAGAGGCTCTTATACTTCTATATATAGACCGCGCTACCTACGAGAAGTAGTATAAAGAAGTCTAGGTTCCGTAGGCAAAGAAGAGATTTGCCTAGCTCTACGAGTGCTTAGTTAAGGCCGAGAAGGATATAGCGAAGGGTTAGAGCTTTTTCTTATACGTTAAGAAGGCCCTTTTAGGCTAGTTAAAATACTTTTCGTTTAATAGCGCTAACTACCTAGACGAGAAGGAAGACGAGTTTAAGAAGATTAGCATAGCTATATATATATAGTAAATAGAACTAGCTAGTTCGGTTCGGAAAAATAGTAACGTTATAAACGTCTAATACGTTAAAAAAGAATAAATAGTACTTAGTTTGTTATTGTTTTGCAGAAGCTAGTTCTGCTAAACTGTCTTTTTAGAATAAAAATATCGTTTATTAGAGTATCTATTCGGATATAAAGAAAGGGAGGATTAATAGGCAGCAACCGCATATCCTTAGCAGCTCGGATGCCTATAAAATCGCGAGCTTAGGCTCTCCTCTATAGCTATTAATTAATTATCTACCCTACGTTTCTTATTTATAGTTCTAGTATTATTACACGTATACGTTCTATACGTACCCGCTCTACTAGCTATTACGAGAGACGATATAGCTAATACGAGGGTTCGTAAGCTAAACGTAGAAGCGTAACTGCGAGCGTAGCCGCTACTCGATCTAAACTATAGTGCTTACGAGGATTCCTAAGCCTAGCTACCTAGAGACGAGAGACGAGAGCCTGCGAAGACCTATTATACGCCTCTACGCGGCCGCAGGTAGAAATAGGTACTCCTAGAGTATACTAGCAAAGTATAAGGGCAAAGACAAGACAAGATAACTCTTCTCCGCTATCGCTACGTAGCTAAGAACAACCGTAAAACCTAAGAATCCGAAGATAGGACCGATAGCCTAAACTAACCGACAAACGAAGGAAGAGAAGGAGAAGACGAGATAGATAGAGATAAGTAGGAAGGCAGAGACGAGAGGCAGCTGCTAGGGCAAAGAGAAATACTATTAAACTGCTAAAAAGGGCCGTAGAAGGAAGGGATAAAGGCAGACTCTCCCCGACTAGAAACTATATAATCTAGAGGGTTAGGGGGCTCTCTAGAAATTAAGACGGATAGGTAGGAAGGCTCTCTATACCTCGATCGATACCGAACTGCCTACCTCTGCTAGCACGATAGACACCTCTATTTCGACATTTATAGGCTTAGCGCTAGGTGCTAAGCAAGTGCTAAGGCGCATAAGCTTAGCAAAAGCTAAAATTCTAGAATTTTAAAAAAAAAAAAAAAAAAACAACTAACTAGAACTCCGATAAACTAGAACTCTAATAACCGACTAGAACTCCGACAACCGACTAGAACTCCGACAACTACCTAGGAACCCTCCCTTTCCTTTCTCTCTTTCTGCTCGAATAAGCCCTCTTAGGCATCGGCCTATAATATATATCGTAGCATAAACAAGACACCCCTAGAATAGAAACCGACCGGCAGCTGCCTGCAGCTCCCGTCCTATATAGTCTTCGACTCCTAAAGGACGTAAATAGAATAAACAAACAAACAAACAAATAACGAGAGACGAGAACTGCGCGTTATTACGCTGCGTGCGACTACTATATACCTAATTCTAGGGCTGCTAGGCCTTAGCGATATAGATATGCACGCCTAGTTAGCTATAAGCTAGTTAGAGTAGTATAGGATTTACGTATTACTATAAGTAACTTCTTCCTTCTTTTCGTGTTTCCGATAGTTCTTATCGGTAGAAGATATTATATAGCCCTACCTTCGGCTCTATTTTAATACGTAAATCCTATACTACTCTAACTAGCTTATAGCTAACTAGGCGTGCATATCTATATTGCTAAGGCCTAATAGCCCTAGAATTAGGTATATAGCAGTTATACGTAGCGTAATAATGCGTAGTTCTTATCTCTCGTCTCTAGGTAGCTAGGCTTAGGAATCCTCGTAAGTACTATATTTTAGATTAATTAACGGCTACGCTTGCAGTTACGCTTCTACGTTTAGCTCGCGAACCCTCGTATTAGCTATATCGTCTCTTATATTAGCTAGTAGGGCGGGTACGTATAGAACGTATAATAATACTAGAACTATAAATAAGAAAGCTAGGGTAGATAATTAATTCCTATAGAGGAGAGCTAAAGCTCGCGCTTTTATAGGCACCCGAGCTAGTAAGGATATATAGTTTCCGCCTATTACTAGTAGAGGTAGGCAGTTTTAGTATTAATAGAGGTGCAGAGGGCTTTCCTACCTCTTTGTCTTGTTTTCTAGAGGGTACTAAGTCCTCTAGATAGTATAGTTTCTAGTCGGGGAGAGTCTACTTTTATCCCTCTCTTCTACGGCCCTTTTTAGTAGTTTAGATAGTTTTTCTCTTACTCTAGCAGCTGCCTCTTATCTCTCTACCTTCCTACTTGTCTCTATCTATCTCGTCTTCTCCCTCTCTTTCTATTTATTAGGTATAGATTATTAGTTCTATCTTCGGATTCCTAGGTTTTACGGTTGTTTATTAGCTACGACGCGGAGGAGGGTTATCTTATTTGCCCTTATACTTTGTTAGTATACTCTTAGAGTATTTATTTCTACCTACGGCCGCGTAGAGGCGTATAATAGGACTTCGTAGGCTTAAGGAGATTAGTATAGCCGTATATATATAGTAAATATAACTAGCTAGTTCGGTTTAGTAAAGGAAGATAGTAACGTTATAAACGTCTAATACGTTAAAAAGAATAGATAGTACTTAGGTTATTATTTTATAGAAGTTAGTTCTACTAAACTATCGTTTTAGAATAGTTATCTTATTTATTAGGGTATCTATTTAGATATAAAGAAAGGGAGGATTAATAGGCAGAAACTATATATCCTTAGTAGCTCGAGTGCCTATAAAAGCGCGAGCTTAGGCTCTCCTCTATAGGAATTATCTACTCTACGTTTTCTTATTTATAGTTCTAGTATTATTATACGTTCTATATATACCCGCCTTGCTAGCTAATACGAGAGACGATATAGCTAATACGAGAGTTCGCGAGCTAAACGTAGAAACTTAACTACGAGCGTAGCCGTTAATTAATCTAAACTATAGTACTTACGAGGATTTTTAAGCCTAGCTACCTAGAGACGAGAGACGAGAACTGCGCGTTATTACGCTAAGTGCAACTACTATATACCTAATTCTAGGGCTATTAGACCCTTAGCGATATAGATATATACGCCTAGCTAGCTATAAGCTAGTTAGAGTAGTATAGGATTTACGTATTACTACCTAGACTAGAATACGTTACTTTTAGAGGTTTAGCTATATTATTCTATAATCCTCTCTACTCTTTCTACTTTACTTTAAGGCCTTAATTATAGTATACTCCTTTCTCCTCTTTAGCTTATTTTAGTACTAGGTTACTACTCTAGCTTCTAAGCCTAAGATAGAATTTACTATCTAGAGATGCTAGTCTAGTCTCTTAGTACTAGGTCTTATATTAGTTCTAGCCGCGCTAGCTCTAGTTTATAGTATTTAATAGAGTTTGCCTAGTTTATACTCTATAAACTTCTAGACTTTAATATACTATACGCTTAAAATACTATGTTTAGAGGTTACTCTATACTTAGCTAATATACTCTAGAAGTATCTCTTTTTACCTACGGCTACGTAGAGGCGTATAATATATCTTTATAGGCCGCTTAATTATATAAGCTAGAGGCTAAGATCTTTAAGTAAAAATAATATTAAGTTCTTTATTATAAAGAAATCTAATAATAATATCTATAGGTCTCCTATTACGCCTATAGCTAGTATAGAATAGGTCTTAGACATAGACTCTAACTAAGTTCTATTTTATAAATATCTAATTATTAAATCGTCGCGCTAAATTAATAGTATATAGACGAGATTAATCGAAAGCGAGTTAAGAAGAAGTTTAAAGTATTAAGTAAGATTTAAAGTAGTTCTACTAATGCGTAAATCCTATACTACTCTAACTAGCTTATAGCTAACTAGGCGTGCATATCTATATCGCTAAGGCCTAATAGCCCTAGAATTAGGTATATAGCAGTCGTACGCAGCGTAATAACGCGCAGTTCTCGTCTCTCGTCTCTAGGTAGCTAGGCTTAGGAATCCTCGTAAGTACTGCAGTTTAGATCGAGTAACGGCTACGCTCGCAGTTACGCTTCTACGTTTAGCTTACGAACCCTCGTATTAGCTATATCGTCTCTCGTAATAGCTAGCAGAGCGGGTACGTATAGAACGTATAATAATACTAGAACTATAAATAAGAAACGTAGGGTAGATAATTTATTAATGCCTATAGAGGAGAGCCTAAGCTCGTGCTTAAGTAGGTACCCGAGCTGCTAAGGATATACGGTTTCTGCCTATTAATCCTCCCTTTCTTTATATCCGAATAGATACTCTAATAAACGATATTTTTATTCTAAAAAGATAGCTTAGCAGAACTAACTTCTATAAAATAATAACAAACTAAGTACTATCTATTCTTTTTTAACGTATTAGACGTTTATAACGTTACTATTTTCCTTTGCCGAACCGAACTAGCTAGTTCGGTTTACTATATATATATAGCTATGCTAATCTTCTTAAACTCGTCTTCCTCGTCGTCCGGATAGTTAGCGCTATCGAACGGGAAGTACTTTAACTAGCTCTTAAGGGCCTTCTTAATATATAGAAAGAAGCTCTGCTCTTTCGCTATAGCCTTTTTAGCCTTAATTAAGCATTTAAACAGCTACGCAAATCTCTTTTTCGCCTATAGAACCTAGGTCTACTCGTGCTACTTCTTATATATGTTACGGTTTATATATAGAAGCGTAAGGGCTTCTTAGCTAACTTCTAGCTCCTCCTAGCTTCGGCGGCCTATTAGCGTATCTAAGACTAGCCTAAGGCTAGTAAGCTATTGCTCTTAGGGGAGTCTACGTTCCTATAGTTTGTTAGGGAAATCGGCGCCTATAAACATCTTAGGTATTAGTAGTATAGTAATGTTGCTAATAAAGACATCTAAGAAGCTTAGGGTAGTCTCTCTAACTAGTTCTTAGTTACGATACTTAATAAGCGTTAGATAGACTATGCGGCGTAATAAGATACTAGGGTTCTCTCCGTAGATAATCGTCTAATATATAAGCACTAAATCTCCTAGAATAACCGAAATATTCTATAGTCGCAGGCTAGAATCCTATAGTCCGTTATTTCCTCTATCTAGAACGTGCACTAGTATCTGCTCTATATTAGAGTCCTTATCTTTATTCTCTTTAAGCTCGGTAACTATTTTGTAAATTAATTCTAGGTAGCTAGTGCTACCGACGACTTTAAACTTAGCGTATATAGCCTCGTCTTCTTCTTCGTCGTCTTTATTATCGTTAGTAGTCTAGTTCTATAGCTTGCGGTTAGGTACCTATATAACCGGTCCGCGGCTAGAGTAGGCACTATCGAGAGAAACTATAGTAATCGTATAGGTAGTTTCTCGTCTATCTTTCTATGCCGCTAGGGGGCCTTTAACAAACTTTTCGCTAGTAGCCTAGTTCCCCTTAATAATTAGGATCGTTAGGTCGATCCGGCCGGTAGGCTCTCCCTACTAGTACTAGGCTATTATCGGGTACGCGATAAATCTATATATAGCCTTATCGCGTAGAGAATCCTAGGCTAGAATATTAAGCAGCTATATAGTCGGGTCTTATTGCATTAGCTACTAGGTAAGGGAGAAGAATATATTTAGCATCTATTTATATATATTGCGGCGGCGGCGGAGGTAGTAGCGATATAGGTCGAATTCTTAGTGCATCTAAGAAACTATATCCGGGTCCTTTGCCTACTAATTAAGAAGGCCGCTAAATACGTTAAAGCTATCTTTAAGGAGTCTTCTATTCTAAGTCTTCTATACGTCTTAAATAGTCTTAAACTCTAGTTAAGATAGGCGGGTGTTAGTAAAATCTAGCTAAATTCGTATAGAGCTAAGGCTATTATCGTCGGTTTCTAGGGCAGGTCCTTAGGTAGGCTCTTAAGTAGCCTCTACGTTATCGTATTTGTCGTCGAACTAAACTAGCTAGTTCGCTTCGTTTAAGCTAGTACGCTGCTTCCCCTTAGGCTTCTTAGACTTCTTACTCTTCTTAGACTTCTTTAGGGCGTAAGCTAGAGGTATAGACGCGGAACCCTCGGCATCTTAGGTCTTTAGCTATAGGCGAGTCTTCTTCTTAGGACTACTATCCTGCTCTTTATTCGTATTAGCTTTACGCTTAGCCTTTTCTTAAGCCTTCTTCTCCTCTACTACTTTCGTAGCGGCCTTATCTATATTACTTAGCTAATTCTTGCTAACCTAGCGGTCTAGTATATCTGCGTTCTATATCTACGGATCTTTCCTTAAGTTCTTAGCTACGTCGTTAATCGATCCCTTTGCTAATAGGCATAGTCTACGTAAAATTTCCTATAAATCGTATAGACGCTTAGACGCCGTTATTATCGACTCGCCTACTTGCAGGCTAACTACTTTAGCTATTTCTACTATATAGGTGCGGCAGAAAGGAGGGCTAATTTTTAGGGATTCGTATTTATTAAGGGGAATTACGTCCGGCTTTCCGTATATATTAGCCTTATATTAATCTTCGAAATAGCTAGCGTATAGAATAGCGATGCGGACGCGGGCTTCCCTAAGGTCTATATAAGGCTTCTTAATCGCCTCGTTAATTAGATCGTCTAGAGGGTCGTTATTATAGCTATACGTCTCGCAACGTATTACTTATTCTTTAGCCCCGCCGGCTAGTTCGCGTAGACGGACTAAAACAATTATTTCTAGCTCTAGGGCCGCGGATCGGGAGCAGGTTACCGCGGCCTAGCCCTAGCCGGCTTCTTCCTACTAGCGGCTTAGCGCTTTAAGCTCGCGGTCCTCGTAGTAGAGGTCTCTAATCTTATAGTATAAATGCGCGAACGCATTAGGGCGTAGTTAGTCTTTATCGGCGAGGTTTATCTTTCCGCGGACCTAGCGCTTAGCCTCTTCGCGGAGATTCTTAAATTTATCTAAGCCTAGATTAATATAGCCTAGAAAGTCGTAGCTAGACTCGGAGGCCTCGTTAAGTAGCCTATTTACGGCCGAGCCTCTAACTCCTTCTTTATTATTAACATCTATTACTCTAGACACCTTATTCTTAGGGACGATAAAGTAGGCGTCTATAACGGCAAAGCCGTTCTTATTAATAAGCTAGAGGTATTTACGGCTAAATAGATCTATCTAGAATACGGCCTCTATATCCTTATAAAGCTAGCCTTCTAGAATTTGCTAGATATATAGCTAGACGCCGGGCGAAATAAGTTCTCTTTCTTTCTATTATAGAGGGCCTAGTAGAGTATCTATTTTAACTAGGTTAGGCCTAATAGCCGGAGGTTCTCTGCGGGAACATTCTTAAGTAGAGAGAATCGTCGAAGATGCTAGCCGGCCTTTTCGTAGATCTTAAACGTAGAGTTTAGGAAATTAAAATAAGGGAACTCCCTGCCTAATCTAAATAAGTTCTATAGTATATCGAGGAGGCCGTCGCGTTTCTTAGCGAACTGCTTTCCTCTCTTATAGATATTAATTACGCCCTTTAACCCTTCTAGAGCGCCTTTCTAAGCGCGGGCGGAGGCACGCTAGCTAAGCTCTTAAATAAATTAGAAAATAATAAAAGCGCAGCGGTCGTCGTCTTCTTAAATAGCGCTATAAACGGAACGAAGAACAGTCTGCTTTTCTTCTTCTATAGCTACGTTAGTAACCGCGTTTAGCATCTATGCGCGAGTAAGCTATCCGCTAAGCTTAGAAACATTAAGAGTAAAATTTCGAAAGTCGGCTAACTCGGAGTTAGCGGCGTAGGCGAGCGCGTCTAGATTAGAATAGCGGACTACTACCTTAGGCTTAGAGGTAGGCGCTTTAGTAGCGTCGGTTATAGTAATATCTCTATCGGCTATTAGGCTAATAAGGCAGAAGAAGAGAGAAAAATAGACTATATAGAAGGGAGTATGCTATATGCGAGCGGAGGAAGATAATTAGGGGTAAGCGGTTTCTTAAGCGAGTCTCTAAGCGAGTACGCTATACGAGTGCGTAAAGTAGGAAATATGCGAGGTTTCTAAATAGGTAGGTTATACTAGCAGCGGTAAAGACAGTTAGTATAGAAGAAGTTATTATTATTATTATTATGCAGAGTTTTCGCGGTTTATTTACTTAAAAACTCTATATAACTATCGTTACCGCTGCTACCTATACTTAGCGGCCCTAGGGTAGTTATTAGGCCGGAACTTCTTAATAGTTATTATGCTTAAGATAGATGTTAAGGTTAATAAGACTAAGAAGAAACTAGAAGAGCCGAAAAGGGGGGCGGAGTTTTATGCCTAAACCCGCTACCTAGACGTAAGGGTATTCGTAGCTATACGTTAGAGGGTCCTTAGCGCTATTCGAAGTAAACTAGCTAGTTCGCTTTATTTTTACCGCTAGAAATAAGGAAGCATGCGCGTGCTCGCGATTACTTTTAGGCAGCTATTAGCTAAAATTAAGTAAGAGTCGCCTAATCTTATCTCTCGTTACTTCTAGGAGCCTAGGCTAGTTAGGAACTAGTATTCTCCTAACGGTAGATTCTCTTATTTATAGTAATAGTCCTTTTGTCTAGCTTCCTAAGGTCTATTCTGCTTCCGCTACTAATCCTCCCTTTCTTATAGCACTAGCTATATAAGAGCAATAAGTAATACGTTTCTCTCTATTTCTTATACTAAGACGGACGTAACTAGAAACAATTTTTTAAAAATTAGAGGCCTACTAGGATTCCTCTAGTATTAGAATGTCTAGCTAACGGATATATAAAAATTAGAGGCCTACTAGGATTCCTCTAGTATTAGAATGTCTAGCTAACGGATATACTCCTCCCTCTCTTCTTAAGTTATTCCTAATAGCTTACTAATCCGGACCTAAGGGTATAGATAACTACGCGGCCGTAGCTTAGAAGGTAGAGGACCTAGCCGTTCTAGATTAAAGTTATCCTCTTAAGGAACTATAGCCTCTAGATCCCTTTAGTATAGTACTAGCTTTAGGTTAAACCTAGGGAACGTATAGTAAAGGACTTCCCCGCTAAGCTCCTTAATCTTATACGCCTTCCCGTTACGAATAATAGTATATATAAGAAACGGACCTCGCTATCGGTACCGCAGCTTATTCGAGAAGCTCGTTTTTAGTTCCGACCGGTAAACGACTACTATCTGCCTAGGACGAAGCTCCTACTAATTAGTATTCTTATAGTTATTAAAGTACTTAATATTATGCTTCCGTAGCCGGTTCTATCGAGTATAAGCTTCCTTAAGCGTCGTATATATCCGTTCTATAGCCGCAGCTCGCATCGCTAATAAGGAAGAGCGGTTACGGACTATCCCCTACTTAGCTACTTAGTAAGTACGGAACTTAAGCTCTACTAGCAATATAGTATTCCTACCTATTATTATCTCCGCTAGAGTTAGCTCTATTATCTAGTTTGTCGTAGTACGTTCCGCCTAAAGGACCGAGGGAATATACTTAGCTGCAGCGCTTACTCCTCCGCCTATAAGCTTAGAGAGAGCCGCTAGAATTAGACGGTAGCCCCGTTTAACAATTCTATTAGCCTGCGGATAGTAGAGGGAGATCGCGACCTACTTAATCCCGTAGCTTATAAGTAGCGCTTCTTAAACGTTCTCTCCGCCCCCGTCTATATAGATCTTAGCTATAGCCCCCTAGCGGCAAATTAAGTCCTCGTAGATAAACTTCGTAACATATCTAGCGTTAAGCTTGCGATTGTCCGTTATCCGTATTAACCGGGCCTCTAGCTATTAAGAAACTGCCTCCCTTACGATAATAAGGTTTAGGCTAGTACTAATAAAAACGGTGTCTAGATACTATCGCTCCCTAAGATACTATTTCTCTAAAGTATAGAGTAGGCTAGGACGTTAGTGCCTATTCCTAAGGGCATATTGCTAGTATCTCTTATAGAACCGAACTACTATAGTATAAATACCGTTCTACTACTATCGTTTAGTAATAGTTTTATAAGTCCTTTCTAGTCCTAGGTGTCTATAATAGTCGTAGCAGGCAGTAAGAATCCTTTTACGATAGTTATTATCGTTAATAACTCTCTAAGGGATACTACTAACACGATTCTATCTTATAAGCTAACTCTTCTTACTTATATAGAACTTAAGTGCACGTTTCCGTAGAGACCTATATTCTATTACGGATAGGTCTAGTAGATAACGTAGGTAAGTAAGGAAGAATGCGATATTCCTCGAGTTCTAAGAGTAGGTACCGTTTAGCACTTCCTTCTCTAATTCCGCTCGAGTAGGGAATACTTAGGCGACGAGGTCGTAGGCAAAGTAGGCGAAAAACTAGTTATCGATTATCTTATCGATATCGCCCTCCTCTACTAGTTCTCGGTTATTCCGCTCTATCGGAGGCTTGCGGGATAGTCTATTAGCAGCCGTATGCTTCTTCCTAGGAATATATACTATATTAAAGTTAAATAGCCTAATCTACGCTAGCTATCTTATAATAGCTGCGTTTAGGAGGTCCGTAGTAGCCTTATTAAGTTAATGCACTAGCGTATTAGCGTCTACCTCTAGCTAGAAGAAAATACTAAATAACTACGGACGATACTTCTTTAGTGCTTTAAGAATACCGAGACACTCGCGCTTCCTAGCGTCGTAGCGTTACTTAGAAGCGGAGAATAATTTTAACTTAAATCGAGAAGGGTATCGAATTCTGCTATCTTTCCGGTTATATTAAGATATATAGCACCCCTATAAGTAAAGGCTAGAGTTAACGCCTACTATAATTAGCCCTCCCTTTAGTTTATAGTCTAGTGCTACTAGCGCTAGTATAGAGATAAGGAGTTCCGTAATCGTATCCTTAGACTACTAATATTCTTTCGTCTATACGAACTTAACGTCTTTTTTTAGGAGAGAGAAGAGTAGCCTTAGCAACTAGGCGAAGTCCTTAAGCTAGATCTTATAGTATACGAACATTTCTATAAGAATTCGGACTTCTCTCTAATCCGTAGAAGTAGGCTATTTAACGAGCTTAGCTACTCGCTCCGCATCTAGGTGTCTGCTATATTCGTTAGTAACGTAACCTACTATCTTAATCTATTTGCAGCATAGCTATAGCTTTTCCCTATAGACCGTTAGTCCTGCCCTCTTAAGGTTAGTAAGTACCTTATCTAAGTTCCTAATATATTCTACTACAAATCGGCGGAGTCTAGGCTTAACCTCCTTATTGCTATACTTCGTTTTTAGTCCGCAAATAGCTATATCGTCGAGGAAAGGTTTAGTAGCGTAAGGTATCTAAGTAGCAAGAATAAGCATAATAATTCGGATAAATTAAGCGATAGAGTTCGTAGCTCCCTATAGGAGTATCGTCTAGCGTAGTAGGCTAAGAGGAGTATCGAAACCTATAAGGTCCCGACTTCTTACGTCTAGTAGAATCTAATCGTAGCTAGAGAAGATATTAACTAAGAACGAGATTATATAACCTATAAAAGCTTTAGAAAACCTATCCGTATTAGAAGGAAGGTTAGCATTGCGTATAGTTATAGCATTAAACTTCTATATAGCATTAATTAGGCAATATTTCTTTAGTTCTCCTAGGTTAGTCTTCTTCTTTACGAGAAAGTACGGATTCCGGTAGGCACTATAGTATAGTTTAAAAGCGCCTACGTCTATACGCTTACGAAGCATTTTTACGACTTCCCTCTTAAGAGAGCTTTAGAGTCGGAAACTAGGATGCTACTATAGCTTATATAGGATCGTATAGATAACCTAAGGAGAAGCAATAGTAGGCTTAATATAACCGAGATACTCGAAATTCTAAGTAAGTATAGCTTCCTAATTATATAGTATCTTAGTTAGAAGATATAGCTCCCGATCTAATAGTAAAATAGTAAGCTTAATTTAAGCGAGCCGTTCTAGCGTAAGCCTTAAACCTTTCGGGATGCTAGAAAACTTTTTAATTAAATATTTCTTATTAAAGGGGCCCGTTCTAGGTAGTATAGCTTCCTCCGTAGCAAGTGCTTTCTTTCTCTAATATAGGTCCCTACTAGGATTCGATCTATCCGTTATAGATACGTCCGCGTTAACGGATCTAACCTTATCTGCGACTCGTTTATATATCGTAAACGCCCTAATTTTCGGAGAGAATTTAGCTTACGTATCTAGGTCTAAGAGCAAGTTTAGTAGTAGTTTACTACGGCGAATTCTATAATTCCGGCAGATTTTCTCGTAAATAACGTTAGTAACTATAGCTCGTTCGTAGTTACCCTTAGATTCGTATCTATCTTTAGAGTCGTAAGAATACTTATCCGGGAGGAGAACCTTAAGTTCTAAGTCCTATAGGGAAAAGAGGTTTCTAAAGCAGTTAGGAAAGAGTAGGTTACTAGGAGGATCCTCCTAGGAATAGAGCTCTAGGCTTCTTAAATACTACTAATAGGCGGAAACCGCATATCCTTAGCAGCTCGGGGGCCTATAAAAGCGCGAGCTTAGGCTCTCCTCTATATTAATTAATTATCTACCCTACGTTTCCTATTTATAGTTCTAGTATTATTATACGTTCTATACGTACCTGCCCTGCTAGCTATTACGAGAAACGATATAGCTAATATAAGGGTTCGTAAGCTAAACGTAGAAGCGTAACTACGAGCGTAGCTGTTACTCGATCTAAACTGCAGTACTTACGAGGATTCCTAAGCCTAGCTACCTAGAGACGAGAGACGAGAACTGCGCGTTATTACGCTGCGTGCGACTGCTATATACCTAATTCTAGGGCTATTAGGCCTTAGCGATATAGATATGCACGCCTAGTTAGCTATAAGCTAGTTAGAGTAGTATAGGATTTACGCATTAAAATAAAGCCGAAGGTAGAGCTATATAACATCTTCTACGGATAAGAACTACTAAAAACACGAAAAGGAAGAAGTTACTTATAGTCTAATAGCACGAACTACGATACGAGAAGCTAGCGATTAATTACGATAAGCCGCTAGAACGCACTTTATTATATATAAGCCTAGGCAGAACTAGACAACTCGGAAGGACTTAAGAGCATTAAGGCTACCTTTTGCGTAGAGATAGCCTTTAACCCTAAGAGAGTTATAAACCCTTAGTCCTATTGCGACTTAGAATCGACGGTGTTTTAAGACGCCGACGATTAGTTATAGAAGGCTAACGGTATAGCTTATCTATAGCTTTCTGAGGATTCGCTTAGGGTTACTATGCCTATATAGAGGGGTCGTTATAGCTAGGATAGCCTAAGAAATACGATATTACGAGCTGCACGGAGTTTAGTAAGCTAGGGAAAGGATATAGGATCGTATTACTACTCGTACTCCCCGGTTTCGCCGTAAGGCTACGTTTCGCAACTTCGGTTGCCCTATTTTCGGAAGGGTTTAATAACTCTTCCTATATTAGGTATAGGCTTAGAACGGCCCCTATACTTCCCTATCGAAGGTTTCCGAAAGGCTCTAGGAACATATAGCACTAAGGAACTAACGATAGGCCGGACGTTTATAATAATATAGGTTAGGAGTATTATAAGCCGAATAGACTAAGAAACCGACCTCTAGGAAAGTATTACGGGTAACTACTAGGTATTACTAGCTACCCCTAGTTTCGGGAGAGTTTGATTAGCTCTTCCTATATTTAGTATAGGCTTAGAACGGCCCCTATACTTCCCTATCGGAGATTGCCTAAAGGCTCTAGGAAAATATAGTACGGAGGGATTACCGATAGGCCGGATGTTTAAAATAATATAGGTCGGGAGTATTACGAGCCGGATAGACTAAGAAACCGACCCCTAGGAAAGTTTATAGGTAACTACTAGGTATTACTAGCTACCCTTACTCGCAATTTACGAGTTACGAATTTCCTTTTACTATATCTAGATCTAGAGTTTCTGCTTCTTATTTTGTTTTTAATTTAGCGAGAACATTCCTTTCGTTATGCAATAAACTAGTACTACTATTACTACTAACTTTACCTAACGCTAACTAAACTAGCTAGTTTAGTTCGTTATTACCGACCTTCGGCCGAAAATATGCCGAACGATTCGACTAACGATTCCTCTGCCGGCACTAATAACCCGGACACTACTATTAACTCTAGCAGTGTCTCGGATAATATTAGTATAGAGGATCGCAATTAAGAGTTCCGTTACTAACCTGCCTAGTTTGTTAGACCTAATAGAGGAGTTAACTAACCGGTTAGGAGCTCTCTAGGCTCTGCTAACCTTTTAGCTCGTTCTAACGGAACGATAGGAATAGATAATACTTATTCTCGTCGACGAGGAGCTATAGGACTATAACTCCCTATTAATACTACTATTAGCTTAAGCGTCGAGCAGTTTTAAGCCTTAATTTCTATAAGCTAACCTCCTATACCTTTGCCTAGTTCTAAGGAGATAGGATACTTCGAAGGGTTAGACGTTACTAAGTTCGTTAAGCGTTTTAAAGACCTATACCGAACTTATAGAGGCGACTAGAGCGATAAAGCTACTAAAGTCGAGAAGCTAGTTAGCTACGTTTATCGATATTAGCGTCCTATAGTTAAGAAGCTCGAAGGGTACGAAAGTCGTAACTATAGACTATTTAAAAGCAGCCTTCTTAAAGAGTATTACGAGTTTAATAGCTAGCGCATACTCGGAGATTAGTCGTACCTTTCCTAGCTATCCCTGCAGAAGCTAGATAAGCTAGAGGAGATTTCCGAGTATATTCGGAACTTCGAGATCTCTTCTACTATAATTCCTCTAGAAGATCTAGACAACTTTAGCCGTACCTAGATGTTTTTAAAGCCTCTATTTAAGCCTATACGGAAGAAGATTTAGAATAAAGCGAACCTAGATATAGATTATCCCTATACGTTTCGTAACTTTATAAGAGTAATTTTAGCTATAAAAGCTAAGTTGCGAAAGGATAAAACCGATAAAGCCTTATATAAGGATAATCGTTCTATTCTAGTAGGAAAGCTAGTTAAAGCGATAAGGAATACTGCCCCTCGCCTAAATCCGGTCTCCGTAGCGATAAGCGCTATATCTAGGGTAAGCCCTAACGTTAAGAAGCTAACTAAATAGTTAGCTGCCCTTGCTCTTGCTCTTTTAAAGAACTAGGAACCTGCGTATAGACCCCTACGTAGTAGCTAAAAGGACGAGAAAGTATTAGAGATCTAAGCTATAGTTATAGCCTATACTACCTTAGAAATTAAGATAGGTACCGCTTGCTAGGAGTATAGTTTAGAGAGATACCGTAGCGGAGACTATCCCTACTTTAATTAGCTTCTAGACTAAGAATTTCTCTATAAGAATAAGACTCGCCGAATGTATCCTAGCCGAGCTAGCGGAGAAATAAGGCCTCTCGGGTATAGCTAGGATAAGAAGTCTCCTCGATTAAAGGTTGTTCTCCTAGCTCTTAAATAAGCTATCGGTCCGATTAACGTTAGCAAATATATTAGCTTTAATACTCTACGAGCCTCGTAGAAGTCTAACCGGCGTAAACGTCCCGTCTTAATTAACGCTAGTATAGCCGGGTTTAGGACTATAGAGTATATAGAGGAATATAAGCCTATAGAATCTCTCTTTATTCTAGGAGAAGAAGAGGAAGAAGAGGATTATAACGCTACCTATACGGCTACGCGGTCCTCTTAGAAAGCCGTCTAGAATCCCTTTCGCCCGACTGCGTCTTTAATAAAAGCTGCAAAGGCGAATATAGAGAAGCAGAAGTAAGCTGCTAAAACGGAAACGAGCAACTCTTATAGAGAGCAAGCACTACTAGAGATAATAGAATATTATTATAGGGGTAAACCTAGCTCGTCTTAAGAAGCGGCTTTGTCTTAGATATAGGGAAGATCCTAGACTCTAGTAATTCCGAATTCCTAGGATACGGAAATGCAGGATGCCTAATTCGGTCCTATAGTTCCTTCTAGAGGCAAGGCGAAAGGGGCGCAGAGGGCTAAGCCGAAAACGCAGAGACTAGACAACCTGCTTAAGAAGGCTATTCCTATAGACGAATAGAAAGCGTTCTAGTCTAATAGGCTCCTTAGAGCACCTCTAGTTATAGAGCTCGGAGAACTATAGCTATTCGGGCAGCAAGCTCTTAGTCGGTTCCTATATAGAAGGAAGCCTGCAGATCTATCCTATAGCGCTGCACTCGAGCGCTATTATACGTTAAAACGGAGGCTAGACGGCACGGCTACCTCCGTAGTTAACTTCGCTTAGATCTATAATAGGATATAGGAGTATAATTCCGCTAGCTATTCCGACGAAGATAGCGAAGTGTCTAGGAAGGAGGAGAGCGAGGATAATAATAAGAGCGACGTAGGCCTTTATCGGTATAGAGAGCTAGAGATTAATGCTTTCCTAATAGATTCTTTCGACTCTTTTAAGTAGCCCGAGAAGGAGTTAGTATCCTTAGACAATAACTAAGAGAAGCTAAGCGACGACGAAGTCTAGTTCGATACGAAGAAGTAGAATAATACCGAAATATAGCCCTTATCTATTTCTCTTAATTAGGAGGAAGCGGACGAGGAGATCGTTCGCTAAGATATGCTAGAGATTACTATTATAATAGTAGTAGATCTCTCGGTTCGGCTAGTCTCTAGTATAGAGGCGTTGCCGTACATTCCTACTTCTAAGCTATATACGGACCCGGATAGTATCCTTCTAGACTTCTATAAGGACTACCTACTTATTCTAAGTATCTATATCTATACGACTCTTAGGGAGGCTCGATAGGTATATAATGTCCTAATTAATAAAGGAGCGGAGAGCATAATTATAAGCTATAAGAGGGCTCGGAGCTTAAGGCTTCCTATTTCGACTAATATTACGGCTACTATGCGTAGTATCTTAGGCAAGGTTACCTTTATTAGAATATGTCGTAACGTCCGCGTAGAGGTATACGAAGTTGTCGTCTTTATAACTTTCTTTATTACTAGCGATTCTAAGACGCTAACTCTTCTAGAAAGGCCGTAGGCCTAAAGAACTCGCCTTTCCTCTAGAAACTATAATAATAGCTCCTAGGAAGGTACGATTACTAACGACCGTAGAAACCTAGTTTATTTTACCGGGATAGTAGGCAATAACGGGTGCAGAACGGTCGACGATATTCTTCGTAGGTCGGGAAAAGATTAGGTGCTAAGGTCCGCTTTAGCCCGATCTTAAGCACTAATATAGGTAGGGCTAAAACGCGCTAAACCGAGCTAAAGAGTATCCTTAAGAGGATAGCTAAACTAGTGCCTAGAGTAAATATAGCGCTAGATTATAGGATGCTCGAGAAACTAGTAGGAAAGCTTACTAAAGAGGAGGAGGACCGGTTTAATAAGCCTACCTACGAGTATCCTCGTAGCAAAACTATCTTCTTTAAGAATAAAGGCGAGCATAACTACCTTAGTTACTAGTACCGTTTCTACTTTAGAGATCCTAAATTCGAAGGACTAGTCTTTAACTATATAGCCTAGTATAAGTTCCTCGTAGAGTTATATACAGATCCCGAAGGCTTAGGGGCTTATAACGAGATAAGAGAATTTATCGGGAAATAAGTTCGGAACGTCCCTCCGTTATCCCCGCTAATTCGTCCTAGCTAGAAGTCCGATAATACTCTCTACCGGGGCCTCTAGCATAAGTTTACGTAGAACCCGGACCTCTAGGAAAGGCTTTTATCTACTATACTATATAAATTAGTATACTCTAAGGCTAAAGACCGCTCTTATAGTATAGGGTTCTCTTGCAATAAAGCTCCTATAAAGCGTTAAAGCGAGTAGGGGCGGAATAAGCTTAGGAAGCGCCTTATAGAGCTAAGGGAGTATCTATTTAGGTAGCTAGATCTTACTAGTAGGAGTCCTAGACTACTTCCGGGAGCCTCTAGGGCTAATTCTAGGACTGCTAGGACAGCTTCGGATACTAGTAGGGGTATTCTTAGGAGCTCTAGAACACCTACGGGTACTAGTAGGGGAAGCTTCGGAATAGCTACGGGACGGAGTAGGCAGCTTCGGGCGCTAACGGGGAACTATCTAGAAACGATTAGGGATGCTAATATCGTAGAAAAGGCGCTAAGTAAAGTCTTAACTAATCTGCGTACGGACTAGCGGCTCTTACCGAGTAAACTAGCTAGTTTAGTTCGATTATTACGTAAGGACTAGCGGAACTTGCTAAGTAAACTAGCTAGTTTAGTTCGATTATTACATAAAGTATATAATAATCTTATATTCTTACTCTTTCCGGAACTAGTCGGGTAGCGTTTAGGAAGTCTAGAGCTCTATTCCTAGGAGGATCCTCCTAGTAACCTGCTCTTTCCTAACTACTTTAGGAACCTCTTTTCCCTATAGGACTTAGAACTTAAGGTTCTCCTTCTAGATAAGTATTCTTACGACTCTAAAGATAGATACGAATCTAAGGGCAACTACGAACGAGCTATAGTTGCTAACGTTATTTACGAGGAAATCTGCCGGAATTATAAAGTTCGCCGTAGTAAACTGCTACTAAACGTACTTCTAGACCCGGATACGTAAGCTAAATTCTCTCCGGAAATTAGGGCGTTTATAATATATAAGCGTATTGCAGATAAGATTAGATCTATTAACGCGGACGTATCTATAACGGATAGATCGAATCCTAGTAGTAATCTATATTAGAGAAAGAAAGCGCTTGCTACGGAGGAAGCTATACCGCCTAAAACGGGCCTCTTTAACGGGAGATACTTAATTAAAAAGTTTTCTAGCATTCCGAAAGGTTTAAGGCTTACGCTAGAACGGCTTGCTTAAATTAAGCCTACTATTTCGTTATTAGATCGGGAGATATATCTTCTAACTAAGATGCTATATAATCGGGAAGCTGCACTTACTTAGAATTTCGAGCATCTCGGCTATATTAAGCCTACTATTACTCCTTCTTAGGTTATTCGTACGATCCCGTATAAGCTATAGCAGCATCCTAGTTTCCGACTCTAGAGCTCTCTCGAGGGAGAAGTCGTAAAAATGCTCCGTAAGCGTATAGACGTAGGCGTTCTTAAACCGTACTATAGTGCCTACCGGAATCCGTACTTTCTCGTAAAGAAGAAGACTAACCTAGGAGAACTAAAGAAGTATCGCCTAATTAATGCTATATAGAAGTTTAATGCTATAACTATACGCGATGCTAACCTTCCTTCTAATACGGATAGGTTTTCTAAAGCTTTTACGAGTTATATAATCTCGTTCTTAGTTAATATCTTCTCTAGCTACGATTAGATTCTACTAGACGTAAGAAGTCGGGATCTTATAGGTTTCGATACTCCTCTCGGCCTGCTACGCTAGACGACGCTACTATAGGGAGCTACGAACTCTATTGCTTAATTTGTCCGAATTATTATGCTTATCCTTGCTACTTAGATACCTTACGCTGCTAAACCTTTCCTCGACGATATAGCTATTTATAGACTAAAAACGAAGTATAGCAATAAGGAGGTTAAGCCTAGACTCCGCCGATTTATAGTAGAATATATTAGGAACTTAGACGAGGTGCTTACCGACCTTAAGAGAGCAGGACTAACGGTTTATAAGGAAAAGCTGCAGCTATGCTATAAACAGATTAAGATAGTAGGTTACGTTACTAATAAACATAGTAGACACCTAGATGCGGAACGAGTAGCTAAGCTCGTTAAATAGCTAACTCCTACGGACTAGAGAGAAGTTTATATTCTTATAGGAATGTTCGTATACTATAAGATCTAGCTTAAGGACTTCGCCTAGTTGCTAAGGCTACTCTTCTCTCTCCTAAAGAAAGACGTTAAGTTCGTATAGACGAAAGAACATTAGTAGTCTAAGAATGCGATTACGGAACTTCTTATCTCTACGCTAGCGCTAGTAGCACTAGACTATAAACTAGAGGGAGGACTAATTATAGTAGGCGTTAATTCTAGCCTTTACTCGTAGGGATGCTATATATCTTAATATAACCGGAAAGATAGCAGGATTTAATACCCTTCTCGATTTAAGTTAGGATTGTTCTCCGCTTCTAAGTAACGCTACGACGCTAGGAAGCGCGAGTGTCTCGGTGTTCTTAAAGCACTAAAGAAGTATCGTCCGTAGTTATTTAGTATTTTCTTCTAGCTAGAAGTAGACGCTAATACGCTAGTATATTAACTTAATAAGGCTACTACGGACCTCCCGAACGTAGCTATTATAAGATAGCTAGCGTAGATTAGGCTATTTAACTTTAACGTAGTATATGTCCCTAGGAAGAAGCATACGGCTGCCGATAGACTATCCCGCAAACCTCTAATAGAGCGGGACGCCCGAGAACTTGCAGAGAAGGGCGATATCGATAAGATAATCGATAACTAGTTTTTCGCCTACTCCGCCTACGACCTCGTCGCCTAAGTATTCCCGGCTCGAGCGGAATTAGAGGAGGAAGTGCTAAACGGTACCTACTCTTAGGACTTAAGGAATATCGTATTCTTCCTTACTTACCTACGTTGTCTACTAGGCCTGTCCCTAACAGAATATAGGTCTCTACGCAAACGTATACTTAAGTTCTATATAAGTAAGGAGGGTTAGCTTATAAGATAGGATCGTATCGGTAGTATCCCTTAGAGAGTTATTAATAATAATAACTATTATAAAAGGATTCTTACTACCTACTACGACTACTATAGATACCCGGGCCCGGAACGGACGTATAAGATAGTTACTAAACAATAGTAGTAGGACGGCGTTTATACCGCAGTAGTTCGTTTCTATAAGGGTTGCTAGCAATATGCACTTAGGAACGGTTACTAGCGTCCTAGCCTACTCTATGCTTTCGAAAAATAGTATCTTAGGGAGCGATAGTACTTAGACGCAGTATTTATCGGCACCGGACTTTACCTCGTTATTGCGAGAGAGGCTGTTTCTCGATAGCTAAAGGCCCGATTAATACGGATAACGGATAATCGCAAGGTTAACGCTAGACACGTTACGAAGTTTATCTACGAGGACTTAATTTGCCGCTAGGAGGCTATAGCCGAGATCTATATAGACGGGGGCGGAGAGAACGTTTAAGAAGCGCTGCTTACTAGCTACGGAATTAAGTAGGTTACGATCTCCCCCTACTACCTATAGGCTAACGGAATCGTTAAATAGGGCTATCGTCTAATTCTAGCGGCCCTCTCTAAGCTTATAGGCGGAGGAGTAAGCGCTATAGCTAAGTATATTCCCTCGGTCCTTTAGGCGGAACGTACTACGACTAACTAGATAATAGGGCTAACTCTAGCAGAGATAATAATAGGTAGAGATGCTATATTGCCTATAGAACTTAAGTTCCGTACTTACCGAGTAGCTAAGTAGGGGACAGTCCGTAACCGCCCTTCCTTATTAGCGATGCGAGCTGCTGCTATAGAACGGATGCATACGACGCTTAAGAAAGCTCGTACTAGATAGGACCGGCTGCGGAAGTATAATATTAAGTATTTTAATAACTAGAAGAACGCTAATTAGTAGGAGCTTCGTCCTAGACAGATAGTAGTCGTTTACTAATTAGAACTAAAAACGAGCTTCTCGGATAAGCTATAGTACCGATAGCGCGGTCCGTTTCTTATATATACTATTGTTTGTAAAGGGAAGGCGTATAAGATTAAGGAGCTTAGCGGGGAGGTCCTTTACTATACGTTCCCTAGGTTTAACTTAAAGCTAGTGCCGTACTAAAGGGATCCGGAAGCTATAGTTCCTTAGGAGGATAACTTTAATCCGGGGCAGCTAGGTCCTTTACCTCCTAAACTACGGCCGCGTAGTTATCTGCACCCTTAGGTCCGGATTAGTAAGCTATTAAGAATAACTTAAGAAGAGAGGGGGAAGTATATCCGTTAGCTAGATATTCTAATGCTAGAGGAATCCTAGTAGGCCCCTAATTCCCCTATATACGTGCATCTTATACAAGTTAAGCATATATAAGTTTGCTTTAGAGTTCTTACTATATTTAGAAGCTGCATCTAAGCCTCGATTGCTTACTAGAATAGTTGCTCTAATACCTCCGACTCGTTATCCGATTAGTAGTCTTACGATATAATAAAAGGACCCTAGTTCTTAAGGCTAATATCGTCTATCTACTAAATTGCTTCGTTTATATACGCTTGCAAATCGTTAGCGCGTAAAAGGTTAGCAGCTTCCTACTGCGCCTTAAACTAGTACCTCTAGTCCTCGATTATCTCTTATAGTATTCGAGCTAATATACGAAAATTATAGCTACTAAGGTCTAGATACTCCGTTATAAGATCTTAAGCCTCGCGCAGCTTAAACGACAGTCCTGCCTTATAGATCTCGATAATGCGCTTTGCGAGCACCTTCTCGATAGTAAAGACTATATTATAGGTCTAAGTACGGAATAACGGTAGCACTTTATCTATAGCTATAGACTCGACGAAGTCGTTAAGGGCGCTAACCGATAGAAACTCGTAATCTAGGGCCGGCTGCATAAGAGAATGTCCGTTAGCTAGACATTCTAATGCTAGAGGAATCCTAGTAGGCCTCTAATTTTTTTTTAAAAAAAAAAAAAAAAAAAAATTATTTCTAATTACGTCTATCTTAGCATAAGAAATAGGGAGAAACGTATTACTTATTACTCTTATATAGCTAGTGCTACAAGAAAGGGAGGATTAGTAGCGGAAGTAGAACAGACCTTAGGAAGCTAGATAAAAGGACTATTACTATAAATAAGAGGATCTACCGTTAGGAGAATACTAGTTCCTAACTAGCCTAGGCTCCTAGGAGCAACGAGGGATAAGATTAGGCGACTCTTACTTAATTTTAGCTAATAGCTGCCTAAAAGTAATCGCGAGCACGTATATGCTTCCTTATTTCTAGAGGTAAAAATAAAGCGAACTAGCTAGTTTACTTCGAATAGCGCTAAGGATCCTCTAACGTATAGCTACGAATACCCTTACGTCTAGGTAGCGGGTTTAAGCATAAAACTCCTCTCCTTTTCGGCTCTTCTAGTCTCTTCTTAGTCTTATTAACCTTAACATCTATCTTAAGCATAATAACTATTAAGAAGTTCTAGCCTAATAACTACCCTATAGCCGCTAAGTATAGGCGGCAGCGGTAACGACAGTTATATAGAGTTTTTAAGCAAATAAACCGCGAAAACTCTATATAATAATAATAATAACAACTTCTTCTATACTAACTATCTTTACCGCTGCTAGTATAACCTACCTATTTAGAAACCTCGCGTATTGTCGGCTTCGTATATTCTCCGCTTTACGCACTCGCACGCGCTCTCAAAAACTTGCTTACGGAAACGCCTACCCCTAACTAGCTCCCTCCGCTCGCATATAGTATACTCTCTTCTATATAGTCTGTTTTTCTCTCTCTCTACCTTATTAGTATAATAGCCGATAGAGACATTACTATAACCGACGCCGCTAAAGCGCCTACCCCTAAGCCTAAGGCGGTAGTCCGCTATTCTAACTCCGACGCGCTCGCCTATGCCGCCGACTCTAAGCTAGCTAATTTCCGCAACTTTACGCTTAATATTTCTAAACTAGGCGGATAGCGCACTTATATATAGATGCTAGAAGCTATTACTAACGCAGGGATAGAAGAAGAGAAGCAGACTATTCTGCGCTCTATTTATAGCGCTATTTAGGGAGACGACGACCGCCGCGCTTTTATTATTTTCTAGTTTATTTAAGAACTCGGCTAGCGGGCCTCCTCTCGTGCTTAAGAAGGAGCACTAGAGGGACTAAAGGGCGTAATAGACATCTATAAGAGAGGCAAGCAGTTCGCTAAGAAGCGTAAAGGCCTCCTTAATATATTGCAGAACTCTTTTAGCTTAGGCAGGGAGTTCCCCTACTTTAACTTCCTTAATTCTACCTTTAAGATCTATAAAAAGGCTAGCTAGCACCTCCGCCGCTTTACGCTATTTAAGAACGTCCCTGCCGAGAATCTCC
This sequence comes from Cercospora zeae-maydis, assembly GCA_023512815.1. Taxonomy (NCBI): domain Eukaryota; kingdom Fungi; phylum Ascomycota; class Dothideomycetes; order Mycosphaerellales; family Mycosphaerellaceae; genus Cercospora; species Cercospora zeae-maydis. The sequence continues at coordinate 307,214 of JAKLWY010000008.1, forward strand.
GACTGCTAGGCCTAACCTAGTCTAAACAGATGCTATACTAAGCTCTCTATAATAGAAAGAAGGAGAATCTGTTCCGCCCTATATCTAGCTATGTCTCGGGCAAATTTTAGAAGGCTAGCTTCGTTAAGAGCATAGAGGCTATATTCTAGTTAGACCTATTTAGCCGCGAGAACCTCTAGCTTATCGATAAGAACGGCTTCGCCGTTATAGACGCCTACTTTATCGTCCCTAAGAGTAAGATCTCTAGAGTATTCGACGCTAATAATAAAGCTAGAGGCTCGGCCGTAAACAGGCTACTTAGTAAGCCGTCTAAGTCTAGCTACGACTTCCTTAGCTACTTTAATTTAGCCTCCGACGAGTTTAAGAGCTTCCGCGAGGTAGCTAAGCGCTAGGTTCGCGAGAAAATAAACCTTGCTAATAAAGACTAACTGCGCCCTAATGCGTTCGCGCATCTATACTATAAGATTAGAGACCTCTACTACGAGGACCGCGAGCTTAAAGCGCTAAGCCGCTAGCAAGAAGAAGCCGGCTAGAGCTAGGCCGCGGTAACTTAATCCCGATCCGTAGCCCTAGAGCTAGAAATAGTTATTTTAGTTCGCCTACGCGAACTAACTAGCGGGGCTAAAGAATAAGTAATACGTTGCGAGACGTATAGCTATAATAAGGACCTATTAGACGATCTAATTAACAAGGCGATCGAGAAGCCTTATTTAGATCTCGGAGAAGTTCGCGTCTGCATTGCTATCCTATACGCTAACTATCTTAAAGAACGCTATAAGGATAGTATATACGGAAAGCTAGACATAATCCCCCTTAATAAGTACGAGTTCCTAGATATTAGTCCTCCCTTCTACCGTACTTATATAGTAGAAATAGCTAAGGTAGTTGGCCTTATAGTAGAAGAATCGATAATAACGGCGTCTAATCGCCTCTACGACTCGTAGGATATCTCCCGTAGACTATGCCTACTAGCGAAGGGATCGATCGACGACGTGCCTAATAACTTAAAGAAAGACTTATAGATATAGGAGATAGACGCGATAGACCGATAGGCTAGTAAGAGCTAGCTGCGTAATATAGAGAAGGCTGCAGCAAAGATAGCGGCTAATAAGAAGGCCTAGGAGAAGGCTAAGCGTAAAGCTAATACTAATAATAAAGAGGACGGCAGCCCTAAGAAGAAGACTTGCCTATAGCTATAGATCGAAAATATCGAGGGTTCCGCGTCTGCACCTCTAGCTTACGCCCTAAAGAAGTCTAAGAAGAGCAAGAAGTCTAAAAAGGCTAAGGGGAAGCAGCGTGCTAGCTTAAACGAAGCGAACTAGCTAGTTTAGTTCGACGACGACTATAGCGACGCAGAAGCCGCTTAAGAGTCTAATCTAGAGGCTAACGATAATAAGCTTAGGCCTATACGAATTAAGCTAGACTTTACTAACACCTGCCTATCTTACTTAGAATTCGAGACTATTCGAAATATATAGAAGGCTTATAACGGAAAGCTCCTTAAAGATAGCTTTAACGTATTTAGCGGCCTTCTTAATTAGTAGGCAAAGGACCCGGATATAGTTTCTTAGATATACTAAGAATTCGACCTATACCGCTACTACCTCCGCCGCCGCCGCAATATATATAGATAAATGCTAAATATGTTCTTCTCCCTTATCTAGTAGCTAATGCAATAAGACCCGACTATCTAGCTACTTAATATGCTAGCCTAAGATTCTCTACGCGATAAGGCTATATATAGATTTATCGCATACCTAATAATAGCGTAGTACTAGTAGGAAGAGCCTACCGGCCGGATTAACTTAACGATTCTAATTATTAAGGGGAACTAGGCTACCGGCGAAAAGTTTGTTAAAGGCCCCCTAGTAGTATAGAAAGATAGGCGAGAAACCGCCTATACGATTACTATAGTTTCTCTCGATAGTACCTACTCTAGCTACGGACCGGTTATATAGGTACCTAACCGCAAGCTATAGAACTAGACTGCTAACGATAACGAAGACGACGAGGAAGAAGACGAGGCTATATACGCTAAGTTTAAAGTCGTCGGTAGTACCGGCTACCTAGGACTAATCTACGATATAGTTAATAAGCTTAATAAGAACGAGGACGACGACTCGGATAGTAAGCAGACGCTAGTCTACGTCTCTAACTAAGGAAAGGAAGGCCTATAGGACGCTAGCCTGCGCCTGCAAAACGTCTTAACTATGCCTAGCGACTTAGTGCTAATATATTAGACGATCGCCTATAAAGAGAACCCTAGCGTCTCCTCGCGACGTATAGTCTACCTAACGCTTATTAAGTACCGTAATTAAAAGCTAGTTAGAAAGAATACCCTAGGCTTCGCAGAGGTTCTCGTTAGTAATATTATAATACTACTAATATCTAAGACGTTTACGGGCGCCGATTTTCCTAATAAGCCGTAGGAGCGTAGACTTCCCTAGGAGCAATAGCTTAATAGCCTTAGGCCGGTTTTAGACGCGTTAATAGGACGCCGCAGTTAGGAAGAACTAGAGGTAAGCTAAGAGGCTCTTATGCTTCTATATATAGACCGCGCTACCTACGAGAAATAGTACGAAGAAGTCTAGGTTCCGCAGGTAAAGAAGAGATTCGCCTAGCTATACGAGTGCCTAGTTAAGGCTAAAAAGGCTATAGCGAAGGAGCAGAGCTTCTTTCTGCATATTAAGAAGGCCCTTAGGGGCTATTTAAAGTACTTCCTATTCGATAGCGCTAACTACCCGGACGACGAGGAAGACGAGTTTAAGAAGATTAGTATAGCTATATATATATAGTAAACCGAACTAGCTAGTTCGGTTCGGCAAAGAAGGATAGTAACGTTATAAACGTCTAATACGTTAAAAAGAATAGATAGTACTTAGTTTGTTGTTTTTGCAGAAGTTAGTTCTACTATATTGTCTTTTTAAAATAAAAATGTCGTTCGTTAGAGTGTCTATTCGGATATAAAGAAAGGGAGGATTAATAGGCGGAAACCGCATATTCTTAGCAGCTTAGGGGCCTATAAAAGCGCGAGCTTAGGCTCTCCTCTATATTAATTAATTATCTACCCTACGTTTCCTATTTATAGTTCTAGTATTATTATACGTTCTATGCGTACCCGCCCTACTAGCTATTACGAGAAACGATATAGCTAATATAAGGGTTCGTAAGCTAAACGTAGAAGCGTAACTGCGAGCGTAGCCGTTACTCGATTTAAACTGCAGTGCTTACGAGGATTTCTAAGCCTAGCTACCTAGAGACGAGAGACGAGAACTGCGCGTTATTACGCTACGTACGACTGCTATATACCTAATTCTAGGGCTATTAGGCCTTAGCGATATAGATATGCACGCCTAGTTAGCTATAAGCTAGTTAGAGTAGTATAGGATTTACGTATTACTACCTAACTAGTTCTAGAAAGAGTAAGAATATAAGATTATTATATATATTACGTAATAATCGAACTAAACTAGCTAGTTTACTTAGTAAGTTCCGCTAGTTATTACGTAATAATCGAACTAAACTAGCTAGTTTACTCGGCAAGAGCCGCTAGTTATTACGTAATAATCGAACTAAACTAGCTAGTTTACTCGGCAAGAGCCGCTAGTCTATACGTAGATTAGTTAAGACTTTACTTAGCGCCCTTTCTACGATATTAGCATCCCTAATCGTTCCTAATTAGTCCCCTCTTAGTACCCGAAGCTGCCTATTTAGCTTTCTACTCCGTCCCGCGGCTATCCTAAAGCTTCTTCTACTAGCATTCGTAAGTGCCCCGAAGCTTCTAAGACTACCTCTACTAGCGCCCGAAGCTATCCTAGTAGTCCTAGAACTAGCTCTAGAGGCTCCCGGAAGTAGCCTAGAACTCCTACTAGCAAGATCTAGCTACCTAAACAAATACTCCCTTAGCTCTATAAGGCGCTTCCTAAGCTTATTCCGCCTCTATTTGCTTCGACGCTTTATAGGAGCTTTAATATAAAAGAACCCTATACTATAAGAGCGGTCTTTAGCCTTAGAGTATACTAATTTATATAGTATAGTAAATAAAAGCCGTTTCTAGAGGTCCGGGTTCTACGTAAACTTATGCTAGAGGCCCTAATAAAGGGTATTATCGGATTTCTAGCTAGGGCGGACTAGCGGGGATAACGGAGGGACGTTCCGAACTTGCTTCCTAATAAATTCTCTTATCTCGTTATAAGCTCCTAAGCCTTTAGAATCCGTATATAACTCTACGAGAAACTTATACTAGGCTATATAGTTAAAGACTAGTCCTTCGAATTTAGGATCTCTAAAGTAGGAACGGTGCTAGTAGCTAAGGTAGTTATACTCGCCTTTATTCTTAAAGAAGATAGTTTTGCTACGAGGATACTCGCAGATAGGCTTATTAAACCGGTCCTTCTCCTCTTTAGTAAGCTTTCCTACTAGTTTCTCGAGCATTCTATAATCTAGCGCTATATTTACTCTAGGTACTAGTTTAGCTATCCTTTTAAGGATACTCTTTAGCTCGGTTTAGCGCGTTTTAGCCCTACCTATATTAGTGCTTAAGATTAGGCTAAAGCGGACCTTAGTATCTAATCTTTTCCCGACCTGCGAAGAATATTATCGACCGTTCTATACCTATTATTACCTACTATCCCGGTAAAATAAACTAGGTTTCTATAGTCGTTAGCGATCGTACCTTCCTAGGAGCTATTATTATAGTTCCTAGAGGAAAGTCGAGTTCTTCGGGCCTACGGCCTTTTTAGAAGAGTTAGCGTCTTAGGATCGCTAGCAATAAAGAAAGTTATAAAGACGATAACTCCGTATACCTCTATACGGACGTTACGACATATTCTAATAAAAGTAACCTTACTAAAGATACTACGTATAGTAGCCGTAATATTAGTTAAAATAGGAAGCCTTAAGCTACGAGCCCTCTCGTAGCTTATAATTATACTCTCCGCTCCCTTATTAATTAGGATATCGTATACCTATCGAGCCTCCCTAAGAGTCGCATAGATATAGATACTTAGAATAAGCAGGTAGTTCTTATAGAAGTCTAGGAGAATACTATCCGGGTCCGTATATAGCTTAGAAGCAGGAATATACGGCAACGCCTCTATACTAGAGGCTAGCCGAACTAAGAGATCTACCGCTATTATAATAGTAATCTCTAGCATATCTTAGCAAACGATCTCCTCGTCCGCTTCCTTCTAATTAAGAGAAACAGATAAGGGCTATATTTCGGTATTATTCTACTCCTTCGCATCGAACTAGACTTCGTCGTCGCTTAGCTCCTTCTAGTTATTATCTAAGGATACCTACTCTCCCTCGGGCTACTTAGAAGAGTCGAAAGAATCTATTAGGAAAGTATTAATCTCTAGCTCTCTATACCGATAAAGGCCTACGTCGCCCTTATTATTATCCTCGCTCTCCTCCTTTCTAGATACTTCGCTATCTTCGTTAGAATAGCTAGCGGAATTGTACCTCTATATTCTATTATAGATCTAAGCGAAGTTAACTGCGAAGGTAGCTATACTATCCGGTCTTCGCTTTAACGTATAATAGCGCTTAAGTATAGCGCTATAGGATAGATCTATAGGCTTCCTTCTATATAGGAACCGACTAAGAGCTTGCTACCCGAATAGCTGCAATTCTCCGAGTTCTATAACTAGAGGTGCTCTAAGGAGCCTATTAGACTAGAACGCTTCCTATTTGTCTATAGTAATAGCCTTCTTAAGTAGGTTATCTAATCTCTACGTCTTCGGCTTAGCCCTCTACGCCTCTTTCGCCTTGCCTCTAGAAGGGACTATAGGACCGAATTAGGCATCCTATATTTCCGTATTCTAAGAATTCGGAACCGCTAGAGTCTAAGATCTTCCCTATATCTAAGATAAAGCTGCTCCTTAAGACGAGCTTAGTTTACCCCTACGATAATGTTCTATTATCTTTAGTAGTGCCTACTCTCTATAAGAGTTGCTAGTTCCCGTTTTAGTAGCTTGCTTCTACTTCTCTATATTCGCCTTCGTAGCTTTTATTAGAGACGCAGCCGGGCGAGAGGGATTCTAGACGGTTTTCTAAGAGGACCGTATAGCTATATAGGTAGCGTTATAATTCTCTTTATCCTCTTCCTCTCCTAGAATAAAGAGAGATCCTATAGGCTTATATTCCTCTATATACTCTATAGTTCTAAACCTAGCTATACTAGCGTTAATCGAGACGGGACGTTTACGCCGGTTAGGCTTCTATAAGGCTCGTAGAGTATTAAAGCTAATACATTTGCTAACGTTAATTAAACTAATAGCTTATTTAAGAGCTAGGAGAACAACCTTTAATCGAGGAGACTTCTTATCCTAGCTATACCTAAGAGGTCTTATTTCTCCGCTAGCTCGGCTAGGATACATTTAGCGAGTCTTGTCCTTATAAAGAAATTCTTAATCTAGAAGCTAATTAAAGTAGGGATAGTCTCCGCTACGGTAGCCTTCTAAACTATACTCCTAGCAAGCGGTACCTATCTTAATTTCTAAGGCAGTATAGGCTATAACTATAGCTTAGATCTCTAGTGCTTCCTTATCCTTTTAGCTACTACGTAGGGGTCTATACGTAGGTTCCTAATTCTTTAAAAGAGCAAGGGCAAGGGCAGCTAACTATTTAGTTAGCTTCTTAACGTTAGGGCTTACTCTAGATATAGCGCTCGTCGCTACGGAGACCGGATTTAGGCGAGGGGCAGTATTCCTTATCGCTTTAACTAGCTTTCCTACTAGAATAGAACGATTATCCTTATATAAGGCTTTATTAGTTTTATCCTTTTGCAACTCGGCTTTTATAGCTAAAATTACTCGCGTAAAGTTATAAAACGTATAGGGACGATCTATATCTAGGTTCGCTTTATTCTAAATCTTCTTCCGTATAAGCTTAAATAGAGGCTTTAAAAACATCTAGGTACGGCTAAAGTTATCTAGATCTTCTAGAGGAATTATAGTAGAAGAGATCTCGAAGTTCTAAATATACTCGGAAATCTCCTCTAGCTTATCTAGCTTCTATAGGGATAGCTAGGAAAGGTACGACCGATCTCTAAGTATGCGCTAACTATTAAACTCGCGATATTCTTTAAGAAGGCTACTTTTAAATAGCCTATAGTTACGACTTTTATATCCTTCGAGCTTCTTAACTATAGGACGCTAATATCGATAAACGTAGCTAACTAGCTTCTCGACTTTAGTAGCTTTATCGCCCTAGTCGCCTCTATAAGTCCGGTATAGGTCTTTAAAACGCTTAACAAACTTAGTAACGTCTAACCCTTCGAAGTATCCTATCTCCTTAGAACTAGGCAAAGGTATAGAAGGTTAGCTTATAGAAATTAAGGCTTAAAACTGCTCGACGCTTAAGCTAATAGTAGTATTAATAGGAAGTTATAGTCCTATAGCTCCTCGTCGACGAGAATAAGTATTACCTATCCCTATCGTTCCGTTAGGATAAGCTAAAAGGTTAGTAGAGCCTAGAGAGCTCCTAACCGGTCGTTTAACTCCTCTATTAGGTCCGACAAACTAGGCAGGTTAGTAACGGAACTCTTAATTACGATCCTCTATACTAATATTATCCGAGATACTGCTAGAGTTAATAGTAGTATCCGGATTATTAGTGCCGGTAGAGGAATTATTATTTTAGTCGTTCGGCATATTTTCGGCCGAAGGTCGGTAATAATAAACTAAACTAGCTAGTTTAGTTAGCGTTAGGTAAAGTTAGTAGTAATAGTAGTACTAGTTTATTATATAACGAAAGGAATGTTCTCGCTAAATTAAAAACAAAATAAGAAATAGAAACTCTAGATCTAGATATAGCAAAAGGAAATTCGTAACTTCGTAAATTGCGAGTAAGGGTAGCTAGTAATACCTAGTAGTTACCTATAAACTTTCCTAGGGGTTAGTTTCTTAGTCTATTCGGCTCGTAATACTCCTAACCCGTATTATTTTAAACGTCCGGCCTATCGGTAATCCCTTCGTGCTATATCTTCTTAGAGCCTTTAGGTAATCTCCGATAGGGAAGTATAGGGGCCGTTCTAAGCCTATACTAAATATAGAAAAAGCTAATTAAACTCTCCTAAAAATAGGGGTAGCTAGTAATACCTAGTAGTTACCCGTATTTCTTCCTAGAGGTCGGTTTCTTAGTCTATCCGGCTTATAATACTCCCGACCTATATTATTATAAACGTCCGGCCTATCGTTAATTCCTTAGTGCTATATATTCCTAGAGCCTTTAGGCAATCTCCGATAGGGAAGTATAGGGGCCGTTCTAAGCCTATACTAAATATAGGAAAATATTAAGAAGTGCAGTCTAGTTAGTACTACCTAAGAACCGGTCCGAACTACCTAGTTTAGTTCTAGGGTTAGGTAATATAGGTTATTTAATATTAGGTTATATAACCTACCGAGGAATATATCTTAGAAGAAGGTGCAACCTATAACTAACTAATATAATTAACTCGGTTAGTTCCTACCTACGGCCTCTACTTCTACTACGCGACACACCTATCTCGCCCTCTACCTATTCGATAGAAAAGTTATTAAACCCTTCCGAAAATAGGGCAACTAAAGTTGCGAAACGTAGCCTTACGGCAAAACTAGGAAGTGCGAGTAGTAATACGATCCTATATCCTTTCCCTAGCTCGCTAAACTCCGTATAGCTCGTAATATCGTATTCCTTAGGCTATTCTAGCTATAACGACCCCTCTATATAGGCATAGTAACCCTAAGCAAATCCTCGGAAAGCTATAGATAAGCTATACCGTTAGCCTTCTATAACTAATCGTCGGCGTCTTAAAACACCGCCGATTCTAAGTCGTAATAGGACTAAGGGTTTACGACTTTCTTAGAGTTAAAGACTATCCCTATATAGAAGGTAGCCTTAATACTCTTAAGTCCTTCTAAGTTGTCTAGTTCCGCCTAGGCTTATATATAATAAAGTGCGTTCTAGCGGCTTATCGTAATTAATCGCTTACTTCTCGTATCGTAGTTCGTGCTATTAGACTATAAGTAACTTCTTCCTTCTTTTCGTATTTTCGGTAGTTCTTGTCCGTAGAAGATATTATATAGCCCTACCTTTAGCTCTATTTTAATGCGTAAATCCTATACTACTCTAACTAGCTTATAGCTAACTAGGCGTGCATATCTATATTGCTAAGGCCTAATAGCCCTAGAATTAGGTATATAGCAGTCGCACGCAGCGTAATAACGCGCAGTTCTCGTCTCTCGTCTCTAGGTAGCTAGGCTTAGGAATCCTCGTAAGCACTATAGTTTAAATCGAGTAATAGCTACGCTCGTAGTTACGCTTCTACGTTTAGCTTACAAACCCTCGTATTAGCTATATCGTCTCTCGTAATAGCTAGCAGGGCGGGTACGCATAGAACGTATAATAATACTAGAACTATAAATAAGAAACGTAGGGTAGATAATTTATTAATGCCTATAGAGGAGAGCCTAAGCTCGTGCTTAAGTAGGCACCCGAGCTGCTAAGGATATGCGGTTTCCGCCTATTACTACTAATATTAAGCTAAAGGCGTACGTAATAAATAGCTTTATCTAATCGTAGGTTAATACTATCTCTTAAAAAAACTTCTATAGTACGGCCGTCTCTTATTAGTCTTTTCTATTTCTACTATATCTATACGAAGTTACGTATACTTCGCCCTTACGACTAAATATACTATAACTTAATACTTTAAGACTAAATACGCTACGACTACGAAATAGAATAGCTCTATATTATATAACCTGCAATTGGCATTCTCGGCGCTATTCGGCGGCGACAGGGACCTTTATTTATCATTTCTTGCCGTTAAGCAACGCCCGAATAAGTAGGCAGGCACTGCATTATACATCTAGAAGAGCATAAGACTTACTACGCGAAGCATGTAGTCGCACATTTCCGTCTCACTCTTGCTTCACCTCGTCAGTCGCATCCTGCGGTATATCCACCGCTTTACTCAACACAGCAATCCTCTTCGCCAACGACCGAATACTCTGCGTACTCATGATATCAAGCATCGGCACGTCCGCTTTGATATCTCGGACCAAGAACGTGCGCAGCTCAATCGCAACCAACGAGTCAATACCATTCGCACTAAAGCTCTTGTCCAGCTCAATGTGCTCCGCTGCCACCGACAAAAGATCAGACAGCCTCGCGACAACCGCTGCGACAACCATCTCAGCCGCCGCAGAGATCGTCGTGGCCGTTGCCAACAGAGAGGCAATCGCAACCTCTTTCAACCCGTCTTTCGAGCCCTTCATCGATGCCGCGCTATGAACACTCTCAGCGTTGAGATGTGCGAACAGCGGCGTAGACATGAACGTCGGCGTAGGCATTCCCTTGGAAACATAAGTGTCCCGACTGGTAAGACCAGTAACGACCTGTGTCGTGGGCGCATCTCCATTATGCCGCATCGAGTATTCCAGGATAGTATGGAGCTCTTCCTCGCGAATCTGCTCCAATTCCACACTTGTGCCCTTGTTAATGGCCACTCTTGAAGAATTCTCAGCCACATAGCCGACAGAAAGAATAGCACCGACATCAACCGTAGACGCCGGCAGACCGCGGCTGTGGCGATGGTGAGCGAGGGCGTCTTGATACGTGTTACCAGCTGCATAGTTTGCCTGGCCACGGTTACCAAGAATCCCGGTCGCAGAGGACAGCATCACGAAAAAGTCCAGATCCCGGGGCAAGAGTTCGTGCAAATTCCAGGACCCGGCGACTTTGGGCTTAACGGCAGCAGACCAAGATTTATACGACATGTTCTCAAAAATGGAGTCCTCAAGCTTCATCGCACCCTGCACCACGCCCTTGACAGGTGGCAGAATGGTCTTGTACTCGTCCAGCACAGCTTTCAACCTCTCACCATCGCTGACATCGCATTTGGCAATGTGAACAGCACAGCCCAGCTTGCCCTCAAGGTCGGCCTTCATATCTTGCACCGCAGGAGTGATGTTGCCACTGCTGGAAAGGAAAAGGAGGTGACGAGCACCCTTGCCGGCCATCCATCGGGCTATACTTCGACCAAGTCCTCCTAGCCCTCCGCTGAGAACATACGCCGCATCACCTTTGAGAGCGAATTCTGGCGCCCGTGCAGGCACAATGGGTACGATATCGTCGTCCTGCGGTACAAACACCATCTTACCGACGCCCTTTCCGGATTGCAAAAGTTGAAACCCTTCTTGCAGTTTTGACACGGGCCACACGTTTGTCGGGGTGGCCGCCCTGACTACACCTTCGCTCCAAAGCCGGACGGTGTCATCAGTCAAGCGCTTTACCAGCGCCGGTCGCTTCTTCATCATGGTCACCAAGTCCACACAGGTGATGGACGTGCCGCGGAGCAAAGGAGCCAAATCGAGCTTCGAGTTGGCCTGGATGTCTTTCTTACCAATCTCTATCATTCTTCCAAAGGGTGCTAAAAGCGCCCAGGATGCTCGCAGAGCCTGTAGACGTCATCAGTCAGTCGAGCATGTCCGCACACAAACAAAACGGTGTCGACTTACCTCTCCAGCCAGTGAGTTGAGCACGACATCAACGCCCTCCCCATTGGTCATTCGGCGAACTCCACTAGCAAAAGAGAGATCTCTGCTAGAAAACACATGATCTTCAGGAATATCATAGGTTTCCGTGAGAACCTGAGATCACACGCTGTTAGCTTTACAGCTCCCAACTTACCAACAAAAACTCACCTTGCGCTTCTCTAACGTTGAAACTGTCGCGAAGATCTCCGCTCCAACATGCTTGGCATAGTTGATGGCAGCTTGGCCAACACCACCCGCCGCTGCATGTATAAGGACCTTTTCACCTTTTGCAAGTCTTGCAACATCTTGCAGGGCATAAAGCACAGTCACGTAAACAGCAGGCAGACCAGCGGCCTCTTCGTGACTGAGTTCATCTGGAATTCTGGTCACGACCGACTGATCCAGTCTGCCAAATGTGGAAAAGCAGCCAGATTCGTCTAGGCCCGTGATATAGGTGACTCGGTCGCCAACTTGGACTTCGGTGACCTGGGAACCGACACGAGATATGACGCCTGCAGGATAATGGTTAGTCTGAGCTCTCACTCCTTTTGCGAACCCGCACCCACCTGATGCCTCGCATCCAATACTATACGCAAGATGCTCGCCCATAGCAATCATCAAATCTCGAAAGTTGAGCCCCATAGCCTTGACTTCCACTTCCACGTGAGTTGGGTTGAGCGGCTGTTCGTATAGGGGATCCGTCACCCACTCAAGCGTACTGAGAATGCCAGGAGAAGCCGTGGAAAGCTTCACAGGGCGTCCCGCATCCTTCCAGGGCATCATCACCCGCTTGGGAGCACTCAAGCTAGACACCAGGTAGTCGTTTGCATCGGTGTGCTTCCTCAACCTGGCCGTCCTTATTCTGCCAGAAGCGCTGTCGAGTGTGAATTCTCCATTGGCTTCCTCTTGAGGAAGAGCCTTAGTGAATTGAATCGCACACAGACGGCTTATCGACTCGACCAGGCTCTCCACGTTCCCTCTGGCTCCTTCTAGTACTGAAAGCGTGACCAGATTGACATCGTCCAAGTCCCGTTCCCATCTCGAGGTACGGATGAGACCCGTCGCCATGTTGTACTCTGGGGTGCGAACTGCATCTGCTGTCACCCACAAGAGTCCCTTGCATACCGTGATCATCTGACGAATGCCTCCAAAGTCGTCTGGTGCCAATTTTGACAGTATTGGTTCCTCTAGCTCAGCAAGAGAGATGCACAGCGACTGGCTCAAGTCGGCACTCTTGAGCTCGTTCACGTCCATGACAGTAATGTCCACCGCAGGCAGGACTGTTGCGAGCCTGGCCAGTGACTTCGAGGCCAGCTCATCGTCTGGAGCACCAGTAATTATGACAGCCTGCTTGTATGCCACTGCACTCTGCGCATTCTTCTCGTCCACAGCTCGTGCAACAAGAAGACTTTGAGTATGAAGCGCCGCATCTTGACTGCTAGGCATCTCCAAGTCGACACCGCTGAAGCCCGAGGCCTTGAAAAGCTCATCCCATTGTAAAGCTGAGATGAACGGACTCCACTTCCTACTCGGCTCGACTCCCAACCACCAACCGGAGAGCTGACCAAATGCAAGGGCAGACCAAAAGTAGTCCTGTCGAATGCCTTCTTGAAGCAAAAATCGTCCTCCAGACTTCAGCAACTTCCGGATGTTGGACAGCGTAGCCCTCAGATCTGCCGTCGCATGAATGACATTCTGCGCAATAACCAGGTCGTAGCTATCGAGGTCGAAGCCTTGCGTTTCCACATCCTTCTCCGCATCGAGAACTTTGTAGTCCATGATACTGTGGTATGCACTGAACTTGTCCTTGGCTTTTTCGAAAAAGGCCGCTGAAATGTCAGTATAAGTGTACCGAGCCACACTGGCTTGAACCACGTTGCCGTCCTCGTCCAGCGGCGCAAGAGCCTCAATAATTGCTTTAGTGGAAGAGCCAGTTCCTGCACCAATCTCCAGCACTTTCAGATTCGTCCGGTTCTCAGCCAAGACCTTGAGATATTGTGCTGAGATTGCCGGCAGATCTCCCAAGTCGACTAAATCTGCGTACACGTGATCTAAAATGTCATCCTGGCCGAACATAAGGTGCAGAGGATCAACATCCTTCTTTAAGACGTTCACAATGTTGGACCCCATACGGTATGCCAGTCTACCCTCTGCCTTGTACGCTTGAATCTGGTCATATAGTTGGGTCTTGGCGGTCATATCGTCTTTGAATTGGTCAAAGGTCGCCTTGGAAACGCCAGAAACTTTGTCTTCTTGTATCCAGTCGTCTAGTTGAGTCAGCCACCCGAGATATCGTGCAAGATGGCCCTCCGGTACCACTGGGGGATCCAAAACCTTCAGCTCCTGGAGAGCGTCGTGAATCAGGAGCATAGTGGCCAATTGCAGACGCTCCACCCACTCATCTGTCAGGTCGTGCGATCGTGGCGCTGGCTTCTCGTACTCAAGGTCCGCCACACCGATAGTCTCGAGGTATGGAGTCCAAGTCAACTCATGACACAGCTCTCTCACAGTGCTGCCCTGTTGCTGATCCGCCGAGTCAAGCGGTGTAGCACGAATGCCGTTGATTGCAATGCGAGCATCGCCAGACTCGGCATCCCACGCCAGTACATCGTTGTTATACTTCTCAAATGCGACGAGCTCCGTCCGTCCGTGCACATGATATCGGGCTCCAGGAGTTGCATCCAGATCGGAGGACATCCAGACATCTCTGATGAACGTGGGCACAGCGGGACCTTGCAGTGATTCGCCGCCGAAGAGATCCATGATAGCACCCAGAGCGAAATGCATCATGCTGTCCATGGTCGCTGGATGTATCAGGTGTGGATGCATGTACTCTTTGGGCATGGCTTTGGGAATTTCAGGAACAGTGACCTTGCCGAGGATGGCTCCGCCCTTGTTGCCTGTGCCGGTAGTGTCAGAGCCATTCCTGAACAGTGGTCCAAACTTCAACCCAACAACTGCCATATTGTCGTACGCGCGTTGGATGTCGAACGAGCCGACACACTTCTGTTGAGCTTCGACGAGCTCTTCTTTCCGAGCCTTGGCGATCTCTTCGGCCTCTCGACCATTGTCAATTTGTCCGGTAGAAACGTCATAATCGATAGCGATGTATCCCGTGCAATGCTCGATCCAATCGTCGCCGATAGGATTGTAGGATGCAATCTGGAACCTCCTCCAAGTAGAGGAGACTCCGACGCTCGAATCATCAACGCGGTTCATGCTCAGCATGACTTCGACCCCCTCTTTGCTGTCGGGAACGATCAGGGCTCGCTTGATGGAGATGTCCTTTAATCGGAAGCCGGTGATCTGCAGGCCCTCATCGGCAATCTGTCTCACGGCTTCTACAGCAGCGATGATATACCCAACGCCAGGATAGACATATGAGTTGGTGACCAGGTGGTCTCGCAGCCATGGCTGTTCACTGAGACGCAAGAAGTTTCTCCAGCGTGGCGATTCCTTGTTCCAATCTGCGACTGGTGCTCCAAACAAATCATGCCGTGGTTCTTTGCGAAGACGATGATTGCGAGCGAGCCGACTCTCGTACCACAGCTTCTGGGAGTGATTGAAGGCATACCCAGGCAGATCCACCAGCAAGGAAGCAGACTTGACGGTATTGCCGATACTCCAGCTGTCGTTCACCACTTGCAGATCGACATCGTAACCTCTACTCCACAGATGCCCGACGGTATTGAGAAGAGGTTCAGCCCCGGGTTGAGACCGATTCAAAACCGCATGTGAACTAACATTGGCGCCTCCTGGCTGAGTTGCCAGCGTGTCCTTGATCGCACTCTGCAGAGCTCCATGCGCACCGAGCTCAACAATGACATCGACAAAGACGTTGCCGGCATTCGAGTCCACTCGCAGTGATGCCTGACCTTTCTGTGCGGATCGGAAAAGAGTCGTGCTCAGACCTTGGAAGAATTTCACCGGTGACACGAGGTTGCGGACCCAATATTGTCCATCCAAGACCTCTTGTTGCTCTACAAGAGCACCAGTGACCGTGGAGAACATTTGCACTTTGGTTGGCGTTCCAGCAAAGACCTTCCCTTCCAGAAGAGCAAGGTACTCATTCGCAATCTCCTCCATATGATGTGAATGATATGCCCTCTTGACGTTGAGTTGTCGGGCAAAGACACCTTCCATCTGCAGAGTTGCGCAGACGCTGGTGACGATGTCATCGTCTCCAGAGATGGTGCAGTTGCGCGGGCTATTGATGCATGCCACCAAAGCTCTGCCGCCTCCCTTCCCGATCAGGACATCCAGTCGTGCCTGAATGTCCTCTTGAGGTAGACCTACTGCAGCCATTGCGCCTCGATACGATGTCTCTCTGCCCGAGACAACGCCCCGGAAGTAGGCGACTCGCCAAGCAGATTCTCGATCTAGCTTGCCAGCAGCGTAAGCTGCAGCAATCTCTCCTGAGCTGTGGCCTGCCAAGGTTTGATTTCGTCAGCAGTCTTTCAAAATGAAACTATGCTCGTGATTATATACTCACCTATGACTCTGCCCGGGGCGATATTCCACGAGTGCAGCAAGTCCACCATAGCGACCTGAATTGCAGTACAAGCAGGCTGGGCGAGCCATGCTTCATGAACTTTAGACTCCTCAGCGTTGCTCGCAAGCTCATCAAGCAGCGACCACCGGGCACCGAGAGATCGGAAAAAGGATGATGCTTCTTGGAGACTCTTGCGGAAAATGGGATAGCCAAGGAGTTCGCGACTCATGCCAGCGTACTGAGCACCCTGGCCGGTGAACACGAAAGCCACTGACGGATTGCCTCGAGCTCTAATCGGCTTGTTCTTGATCAACGACAAACTTGCAACGAGACTCGCTGAGTCCGTAGCGGTAACGGTGCTCCTGCAGCCGAATCGTGACCTTTTATGCATGGTGTAGGCAAAGTCTGGGAGCAAGTTTGCCTGTCGACTAGCCTTGCGTTCCAGGTAGTCCGCCTGAGCTTTGGCATTTCGCCCAACGCCTTCTTCGTCGAAAGCAGATATTCCAATGAGATGAGGTGCTGCCTCCAACGCTTCGAGAGTCTTCCAGTCCCGATGTGAATGGAAGTCATTCACCATGACTGATTCATCACTCTGCTGTTCTTCTGGCTCCGCAGCGAGTTGGTCAATGGCCCTTTGAGACGGCACGCTTGGTGAAGTGTGGTGTCGTCCTGTAATTCCGAGGTCTTGTAGTGTATGGAAAGCATCGTCAAGAATGGCGTGTGCATTCGTGCCTCCGACTCCGAATGAGTTGATTGAAATTCTTCGCAGGCCTTCCTGCGGCCATGGAGTAGCCTTGGTCGCAATGTGGAGGTTCCAATCATTCCAGCGGATCTTCGGATTTGGCTTCTCGAAATTTACTTGCGCAGGAATTATCCCGCTCTCTAGCACCAGTATCGATTTGATAATCCTAGTCTGGTGGTCAGCACCCGCGTGTCTTCATCTGATGCGCTGGACAACAAACCCAGCCACTCCTGCTGCACCTTCAAGGTGACCGATACTCGCCTTGACGGAGCCGATGTACAGCGGCTTGTCTTTGGATCTGCCAGCAAATGCTTGAGCCACACCTCGTGCTTCGATTGCATCGCCTTGCTTAGTACCTGTGCCGTGCGCTTCCACCAACATAGTCCGGTCGAAGCCCAGACCAGCTGATGCGTATACTTCCTTGATCAAGGTTGATTGGGCTTCGCTACTTGGTAATGTTATTCCGGGCGTCTTGCCGTCTTGGTTGACTCCAGTGCCCCGAACAACTGCACGGATGGTGTCTCCATCTCGTATCGCCGCACTCAATTTCTTTAATATCACTGTTCCGACGCCCTCGCCTCGTGCGAATCCATTCGCGCGATGATCAAAACTGAAGCATCGCCCGTCTGGGCTGAGGAATCCTTGGTGGCTCATTCCCGTTACATCGCCTGGGTAGTTGATGATGGTCACACCTGTCACGACCGCCAGCTCACTCTCCCCACTTCTGAGACTTTGCGCGCCCATGTGTAGAGCCACCATAGAGCTCGAACAGGCGGTATCGATTGTGATACTTGGGCCGCGGAAATCGAAAAACCACGATACACGATTGCTGAGCAGCGAATTTGTCAATCCAGTCACCCGATGTCGCAGTGTTGTCTCCGGGTCGCTATTGAGAATAGCAAGCTGATCATGATTGAACCCAGAAACGTACACGCAAGTGTTCGTTCCTGACAAACTCTCCATCGCATGACCACTATTCTCGAGGGCAAGATACACACTCTCCAACACCACTCGCTGTTGTGGATCCAGAGACATGGCCTCGCCTTTGGTTATCGAGAAGAACGGGGCGTCGAAGTATGCAGAATCTTCTTTCAGCCAGTGGCCACCTGGGGCATTGTCAGTGGACTCAGCCAAACGTGCTGCAGCATTCTGATTCACCTTTGACAGCAAAGCTGCCCCCATGCTCGCTGTCTGGATGATAGTGGCCCGCCCCTATCTTGTCCGCTGGAAACGGCGAGTGGGCGCATCTTCTGTCAAGCAAGAATTTCCACAAATTTTCTGTCGTATCTGCGTCACTGGGAAAGCGTGTGGCCAAGCCAATGACGGCCAAGGGCTCAGAAGCGTTGATCATGTCCACAGAACGCCCTGTTGCCTGTCGTTAGGGCTGTGAATGAAGGGCGCGGAGGGGAAAAAATTCTCGAAGGGACAGAGGAGTGCGAATAAGTATAAAGCGAAGGCCTCCAGCGAGCATATGAGCGACGTGCAATCAAACACTTGGGCGCAACTATCGTGTGGCCACGGAGTGCCATTATGGTGAGGTCCGATGGACTATCCTTAATTCAGAACCGAGTCACGCGCGTGTGATCGCCTTGACTGATGGCAGCCGGCAGCAGACGACGTTGACCACGCGTATTTTCTTGGCTCAGCGTCGCTTCCCGTACAGACTGGCCGTGATGTGTAGTGCCGACGACCCTGAGTTGGCGTTGGTTCGGGGTCGGTAGGGGTCGGTAGGGGTCGGTATGTGGAGGTCTCCACACGATCAATCTGGCGCACAAGCGCGCAGCACAGCAAGACTAGCACAGGCGAGCATTACATCGGTGACTTGTAGATTGACACGGGATGACTTGAAGTTAGCAAGAATTAGTCATATCCTCAAGTCCGACATGGTCGCGCCAGCTGTAAAAAACCTTTTTAGTTAGCCTTATGATTAGAAGGTAATGTCTCGTCACTTTGACGGTCCTCGAAACTTCGCTCTCGAGTTGCTTTCTGCAACGAGTCATCATTTCATTCTGATCGCGCAGTCTCGAGTGGTGATCGATATTACCGTTTCGGTCCGTATTTGGGCTCAAGCGTTTCGCTGGTATATGCGAAGTCCTCATATCTCGTCAGGCCCCTGTCCACGTGCTCGGGCCGATCAAAGGACATTTCTCGGCAACTAACGAGAGTCGGAGGTATGTACCGTGTACATAGCTGCAACGACACAAGCACTTCTTGGTCTAGCGGGTGAGCTGGCAGTCTGTCCCCGGCCTTGACCTAATGGGACATTTAACACATCGAGACGGAGGTCACGCCGCACAGCCTCGTGTGCTTCGAGCCTACGAGGAGCGGGAAAGGCCATCGGAGACTTGAACAAGTATCTTCCGTTGCACCGACCTGAGGAGAAACAGGGGTCGCTAGCTCGAGGTGACCACTAGGCCCTTTTCGGAATGAGCATGCGTCGAGCTCCGGAGAAAAAAAACAGCGTCGCTTACATTTGGCGCGAGCGTAATGAAGCATCAAGCTACGACGTCGCCGCCCGAGAGCCCTGAGACCGATGGACTGACACGGAAACACCGCTGAGCTGGCGATTCTTGACCACCATTCTGCCATCGAATGCCGCCACCAGTCGGTCTCAGAGTTTTTTATGCTTTGATGGCTGGCGATCAAGGGCAGCTGTTGTTCGCCCGTATGAGCAGTCACATTGTGCTGCTCAGTTGCTCGGACAGTATGTGTACACCTGCTGCACCGCGAAGGAGAAATCTGGTTTTTGTTCACAACTACAGCGCACTTGCTCCCTCGGCCATGTCTCTGATCGTGTCAGCGATCTGCTTCGTGAACTGCCTTCCTCTAGGAAAGTCGTGACCAAAGCCATGATGGATCTCTTGAGCTTCACTTGGTTCGCATAAACCGAGAAGATGGAGACCATGATGAGGATCGTCGTGGTCTTCCGCTACACTTCGAATATGCAACGTGGGGATGTTGATTAGTGGCCCCCCTCCCTTGCCCAAGTCCCATCGACTCAACCCAAATGTTCCATTGCTGAGGAATGGCGTTCCGTCCGCCAACATTTTGCCCTCCAAGACATCTAGTAAGCTCAGTAACTTGGCATGGTTGGCTTGATCTTCCTCGCTTACTCCGTCCTTATGCCTCAATGCGCTAGGACGAAGGAACATGCTTCTTGCCTGATCTAACGCAGCAGTGGGGTCGAAAGTATCCTCCGCAGTCTCCGCATCTTCTAGCTTGAAGACCCGCAACGGCGAAGCACCGTTGATGAAGATCGCGAACCGAAAAATGGGATCCAATGCCAAGGGGTCCTGGCTGATGAGCAATTCGGAAGCGAGAGCCGCGCCGCCTGAGTAGCCCAAGACACCATCGAAGGGACCCTCACGAGCGATGATTTCCCTTAGCTCCGCATGTGTCTGCACGATTGACGATGGATCCAGCGCATTATAGTACGCGTATAGCGGAAACTTGGAGAAATCGGCAGTGTGGAGCGACCAGTTCCCCTCAGTGTGCCTCACGGTACCCTGAACGAAGACAAATTCAAAGTCGTCGAGGAACGATCGAATAGGGGCAGTTTGCATGCGAAAGATCTGTGGGAATTAGTCAATAACCTCTGCACATTGGACATTCTCGGATGTAACATGTACCTCATTGTTCGAGCCTCTGCCGTGAAGACAGAGTATCTTCATCTTTTGATTGAGTGTAAGGAAGCTGATAGATGATGGTAACTACCGCAGGGCATCACGATTCCAGTACATCTATCGGCGGCAGAAATGTCGGCGTCCAATTGGGCCTCGGCCAGTGCAATGGGGTTCAAGGCCAGTCCTGCTTGGCCGCTGCGATGTCGCTTGCCTGATATCGCAACAAATGAACCCGTAGCAGGAGCTACCGCAGTGGTCACGTTCCCGTCGTTTGCACCCCTGCAAGCTAAAGTCGCGTATCAGTGGCGGTTGATTGTGCGTACAGAGTTAGCGTGCTGATACTAGCCCCCCAGGGGGTTGACATGCGGAGAATGCAGGACAATATGCACGACAATGCCTCGCCACACACAACTGACGTTCGCTTCTTTCAAGCGTCAGCATTACAAGCGCAACACAGATGGCCTCTCAAGCAAAAAAATGGTTCCACTCCAGCACTGCGTACCAGATCTGGCCCGCTTCATTCAAGGACTCCAATGGCGATGGCGTGGGCGACATCCAAGGCATTCTCTCCAAAATCCCATATCTTCAAGACACCTTATCGATCGATTTGCTCTGGCTCTCTCCAATCTACGACTCGCCCCAAAAAGACATGGGATATGATGTGTCGGACTACGAAGTCATTTACCCAAAGTATGGCACGTTGAAGGATTTTGATCAGCTAATTGAAACTTGCCACAGCCGCGGCATCAAAGTGGTTATGGACATGGTCGCTAATCACACCAGCGACCAGCATGGGTGGTTCTTGTCAAGTATGCAGAGCCGAAACGGACAACATGCAGATTGGTACCACTGGAGAGATCCCAAGTACGACAGCGCGGGCGTTCGGCAACCTCCCAACAACTGGCGGACGGGCTCTAGCGTTGGCAAGAGCTGTTGGACATATGTGCCAGAGCGAGATCAGTATTACTTCAACTTTGGCACACCTTATCAACCAAACTTGAACTGGGAAAACCCGGAAGTGAGGGAAGCAGTATACGAGAGCGCGATCAAGTTCTGGCTGGACAGAGGCGTCGACGGTTTTCGTATGGACGTCGTGGGGTTCTATTGGAAGGATCCCCATTTTCCTGATGCAGACGTGGTGTACGAAGGACAGGATTTGCAGCCGCTTCAGGGCAAATACTGTCACAATGGGGATCTTGTACACGCATGGCTGAAAGATATCCGAAACCGAATCCAACGGGAGCACGGGAAACAAATCGTTTTGATCGGCGAGCTGCCCGGTACGAGTCGGGAAGTCTTCCTCGATTTTATTCATCCCTCATCCAATGAGCTGGACATGGCGCTTGACACGGACATCTTTATCACGGGCAACAGCTGGACCGCCGGATTGCGCGAAATGAAGCGAGCGGCGCTACCATTACTGAAGGACGCAATTTTCAAGACCCAGAGTCTGCTTGACGACGGAGGCTGGCCGACAGTCTCAATTGAGAACCACGACTTCGCCCGCAGCGTTTCTCGATTCGGGCCTGGTGATGGGCCATTTCGAGAACAAGGCGCCAAAATGTTGGCTTTGTTAGCAACAACGCTCTCTGGAACATTGTTCATCTACCAAGGTCAAGAGATTGGCATGACCAACGTACCTCCAAACTGGGGCAAGGACGAATTTCGAGATGCTTACGATTTGGACCACATTGAAGATGTAGAAGATGTTCGAGGATCGGAAGAGGACCAGCAAGAATGGAGTGAAGCCCTCGCAACGTGGGGAAGAGATAACGGACGCACGCCGGTGCACTGGTCGAATGAGCCTTACGCCGGGTTCAGCGACAAAGAACCTTGGATTCGCGTGAATGACAACTACCGACATATCAACGTGGCCGATCAATTGGAAAAGAAGGACAGCGTGCTTGCATTCTGGAAGCTGCTCATATCGATCCGCAAAGAGCACGCGCTGCTCCGCAAGGGCACGTTTCGCCTGGTTGATCGAGACAATCTAAAGACTTTCGCATTTGCCAAGACTGAGGCGGGTGATACAGCGCAGCTGCTCGTTATCCTGAACTTCTCTGATGCAGTTTCGGTTTTCAGTCTCCCGGATCCAGCGCAGAACCGACATTGGAAACTCCTTGTTGGCACTTACGGCTCAACAACGGACGAGATTGACAGCAGGACAGAGCTTCGCCCGTGGGAAGGGAGACTCTACCAGGAAGAGTTACGTTGATTCATCGGTGATAGCATACAAGGAGATAGCTTCATCCGTCGCGTTGAATCGCCTTTCTTGCTGACATGCTATAACCTCAAAGCGACAATCTTTGCCGCCTAATTAGATCGAGATTCGTTGGAGACATCTTCATGTCCTCGTGACCATGGTTCGATGGATCTCGCGACGCCATTCCATAGCTTCACGCCGGTGCAGTCGTGCAGCTCTGGCTGCCTGTCTGGAGCTCTACCATCGTTCGGCAGGTGAGATTTTCCGACTCATGCCGCCCAAACCCGTAAGTTAGACTAGCTCGTGAAGCTGCAGAAAGAGCCTGGCGTCGCCGGTGATCCCCATGTTTCTAGTCCCTTGCTCGCTTGCGCAAATATCCTTGCAAGACTAAGTGAACACGCTTGCGAGCTCGGCTCCCGAAATATGTAACGTCGCGTGCCGACCATGGTCGAGCGCTGTTCGAGCTCACGGGAGAGATTCGCCAGGTGCGGCATTCGATGCTCTCAGAGAACCGCTTGCAACGCACAAGATGCTGCAAATCATGACTGAATGGGTGCTCTGGGATCGTATCCTAGCCTTCGGTATATGCGCGACATTGGCGATTTTCATCGTCACATACACTTATTCATGCCTGCAAAGCAGACCTCGATCCCCTTATTCCAAGCACGAACCGCCAATCCTTCCGTATTGGATACCATACCTTCAACACCTCCCAAATTTCCTTTGGAACCCTGCTGCTCTCTATCGTGCGGGAAAACAAGAATTTCCCGACACACCATTTACCTTGGTCCTGGCCGGTACCAAGTTCCACGTCTTCGATGCAACGGCAACCGTCAACCATGTGTTCAGTCGATCGAGGAAATTCTCTTTTGAGCCCGTCATGGCTAGCATGATGGAGAACGGCGTCGATTTGCCAGTCTCGGATCGACCGAAGTTCTTATCATCGAGTTCCATTCCTGGTCAGCCCAAATTCGTCACAGAAAATCATAACATCTGGGTGCAAAACCTCTCAGGCAAGCGTTTGGACGATATCATGAGAATTTACATGCAACACTTTCGGCAAGTACTGTCGCAGACCCTCGACATTGAATCATGCGAATGGGTCAAAGTGGATATGTTCTCGTTCGTCCGAAAAGTAATCTTCGAAACATCTGTCCTGACGTTTTTCGGGCCGCGACTTGGACAGCTGTGGCCGAGTATGTACGAAGATTGGTCCCGATACGACGACTCCACGTACGTGGGCGTACGCTCAAATTGGGCATACACACTGCAGCCTGGAGCCCATGCCGCTCGGGAGAGAATGTTCAAAGCTTTTGAGAAATGGATCGAAGCTGCTGGAGATGAGGAATGGGAGGACGGGGACGGAGCGTGGAATGAGCACTGGGGTTTCCGTATGAATTGGGAACGTGACAGGCTGGCTCGCGAGAGCAAATTCACTTTTCGCGGGCGGGCGTGCTTACAAGCAAGCTTTCTGTTCGTGTAAGTTCAGATGAAATCTGGAGTGGAGAACTTTAACTGATTTCAATATAAGAATCGTGACCAACGCGGCACCCATGGCAAGCTGGTTCACTTGGTGCGCGGCTGGGACACCACAACGGCTCGCATCATATCGATCTGCAGTGCGACAAGCATTGGGGCACAACTCTGACACAAGAGAGCTGCGTGTACCAGAACTGAAAGAGCATCCCTATATCCACGGGCTTTGGCTTGAAGCTCTCCGTTTAGGAACTGCAAGCGCAGCCGCACGCGTTGTCATGGATGAAGATGCGGAGGTCGAGGGATATATATTGCGGCAAGGGAGTGTGATTCTGATGCCTGTCCACTTGATGCACTTCAACTCAGAAGTATTCCCAGACCCGCACGCTATATCTCCAGAAAGGTGGACGAATACGCCTGCCGAGCGCCTGAAAAGCATGCACAACAACATGCGACCCTTCGGCGGAGGCACATCTCTCTGCTCGGGACGATTCGTAGCAGAACATGAGATCATTGCCGTGGTTACCAACCTCCTCTTGCTCTTCGACATAAAGTTCGAAGGAGGCTCAGATCAATGGGAATTCAACCCAAGAAGCATTGGCGTCATGGGCCCGAAGAAGAAAATCGTCGCATACCTTCGACCGCGACCTCAAAATTCGACAGCGTGAGAGAGATGTGGTTTCGTCTTTGAATTCAAAGTTTGCTTAAGATCTGCTTAAGATCTCTTCTGCCTCCTTCCCTTCCAGCACGATCGTCTGCCATATCTCGCGACTTCGTGGCGTGAATTTACATCTGAACGGCTTCGGTCGAATGTTGAAGCCGCTTCTGTAATTGGGAACCATGTCAGTCAAGTGTCACTCGTCTGTTCCAAGCCCCAACTTACGTGTAATCAAATACAGAAATCGAATTCC
Source organism: Cercospora zeae-maydis (assembly GCA_023512815.1). NCBI lineage: Eukaryota > Fungi > Ascomycota > Dothideomycetes > Mycosphaerellales > Mycosphaerellaceae > Cercospora > Cercospora zeae-maydis. The sequence goes on from JAKLWY010000008.1 coordinate 332,183, forward strand.
CTTCCTCAGCCTCGATGTCGAAAGCCCACAATAACCGGGCCATCTGAGTGACTAGACCTTGCTCCGCTAATACAGCGCCAGCACAAATTCGACGGCCCCAGCCAAAGGCCATGTGTCGTTTCTCCATGGGCAACGGACGATACAAGCTATGGCCAGGGAAATGGCGCTGTGGGCAAAATTGATCCGGCTCGGGGAAGTCTCTCTCGTGACGGTGTATGGCCCACAAATTTCCTGTGACCGACGTGTTCTTCGGGATCAAAAAGCCCTAAAGTGCAGATGTCAGTCTTTGGTGAATTAGACAGCGGCCCAGTGTTCAACTTGCTTCAAAGTAATCATCTTCTAGAGGTGCGTGTGGCTGTCCTCCAAGCACGGCTGGGGCTCCTGTAAAGGTACACTCTCAGTGCATGTCAAAGTTCACAAAGCAATGATTCAAGACTCACTCCACCTCAGGACTTCGTTCATCACTGCTTGTACATGAGGCATCCGTCTGTGATCTTCAGACGTAGGACTGCGTCCGGTCCCGCACACAGCGTCTATCTCTTCTCTCGCCTCCTTCATTGCTTCGGGGAAGCGACACGCCGCGAGGATAAAAGAGAACATGGTGTAGGTGGCCGGCTCAATGCCCTTCGAGCAGTCAGCACCCCCTCCAGCCTATTATGTAGCTCGTTCCACTTACAGCACCAAACAAATTCCCTGTCAGAGACGCCACTTCATCATCCGACAATCCGTACGTTGATTGTGATTCGTAGACGTTTCGGAAATAACAATCTCGTTGCTCCTCAGATGCCTCTTTGGCCATTATGTAGTACATGTTGCGCGTTCCGTCTCCGAATTTGAACAGACTCTTGACCAAAGAGAGGCTAGCGACCCACGGAAAGGTTTCCAGTATCATGGGAAAATGTTTGCCAACCACGACCTTCTCCCCATATTGGGCTGTTCCTTGAAGAACATTGAGGGTCATTGGATCATTCATCTGGGATATCCGTTTGCCAGTGCCGATGAGCGACATGACGCTTGTCGCCGAGCGCTCCAGATGTGCAGTATAGTTGTCAGGATCTTCCAAAAGACGAAATGTTGTGGCCTTGCTCTCTAGGTCTTGAAAGTGTTGGTAAGACGCAACCTTCTGCCTTCCTACAACTCCATGCGTGAGCTTTCGGTGCAAACGCCATCGCTCCCCGTAGTACATCGTTGCGCCATTGCTGAGACCCCCGAGTAACTCGCCTAGCACAACCTGTCGTGGACGACTGGCATAGATTGAAGCTCGCTTGTCGAGCAATTCCTTTGCTACCCAGCAATCATTCAGGTAGATGGTAGGCTGTCGTCCGACCCAGAATGTTACAATCGCCGACTCGTGTTGTTTCGAAAGCCGTTCGATGAGTATCCATGGTTTTCGGTCCGGGAAAAGCAATGTATTCCCAAAAATGGGGAGGGGGAAGGGTCCAGGAGGCTATTTTTGTTAGTCGACGTGATCCATCTAAAGCATCGACATATATGCTGCGCACCAGTTTTCTTCGCAACAGCAGGATGTGCGCGTAGTCCACCAGTAACAGAGTGATACCAAACACGGCTGCGTATCTAACCACGGTTGCGGCTAACGATACAATCATGTTCAAATCGTCATTCCGCATCGATACAGCAACCGATTGCGATTTACAGTTTCCGTTCTTGCGTTCTCCAATAAATTTCGAGGAGTTCCTGCGTTCACCCCGCCCGTTTTCTGCACACCACGGATGCAACGAGCTCGACACCTCAAATTGCTTCAACCGAGGACTTCCGCCGCGGTCAGCACGCGGAGTGGATGGTGAGGTCGTTCGTGCAGTAGTTCAAACCTCGAGCAAAAACTATACCTGGAGCTGATGACTTCCGAGCAGTCCAGTAAGTCGATAGGCCCCGACGCTGTGCGTCCGCGCGTTACGGCGCCGTGCCCCAGAGAAGCATGGTCAAGCACCATCGGGAACAATTAGACCGATGCTCTTCCACATAGTAGGAGGCTACAGCAGGTCACGTTGATGCTAGACTCAATCGCCCGTGATTCAGCCAGCAAGATCGCATTAGCCAGGCTAAGCTTCACGTAAGCTTCAAACCCCCCTGCAATGCACCACCGAATGCGTGGCTCTCGGCAATTGACCCTTCCGTGACTGAAGAAAGCTGCTTATGCCTCTCTATTCTCAATCGCCGAGTATGTTGCAGCAGGAAATGATCGAGTATTGCAACGATGCTGGACCGCCTCATCGCCGTGTTGTTGCTCCTGGCATTATCAATCTTCGGGTTCAAGTCTCTTCACCTCTTTGCAACGGCTAATGGCTTGCTCACTCGGCTGGAAAAGTGTATAACCGATGGAACGACGCCGGGAGGCAAACCGCTACGAACATGGACAACTAATGGACGATTTCCCGGTGTTGACATACAGCTCCGTGCCGTCGCCATTTTCCTCATGATATTCTGCGAGGATCTGGAGCATGCCGATGCAGATTTGGTTGGTTTTAGTTTCGCAGCAAACTGGGGAGTTTCCTGGCTGCTGATCGTGTTGGAGAGTTTGCGGGAATACAGCCGTTATAGATTCATGAGTTGGTATGGTGCTTCGCGTTGCGCACTTGGTCGAGAGCGTAGAAGCTGACCAACTCCGGGTAGGATCACCATACCAGGAATCTTGATTTTCAATCAGTCCAATGCTGTCTTTACTCCGTTGTATCTTGCAATCAGACTGGCAGTTGCATCTCGATCAAGTGACACAACGGGCTTGGAGATCCACACTGAGGACGTACAGGCCATACGTTTGAGCTTCTTCTGGGGTTATATACTTCCGCTGACTGCGATGGCAATGCCGGGACTGTTGGTCAAAAGATTCAATACGAAGCACATCATCGCCTCGTGGTATCAACAGTGGAATCTGTTCATCAGTCTGATCCACTTTGGGCTGGTCTGGTGGTGGCGGTCGAGCCCGAGCGATACCCCGAAGCAAGATGCACATGCTCCAACAGATATCGAACTCCTACACTCTCTGCGGCCTCTGTACCAACTCACCATGTTGTTTGCTGCGGGATCGCTATGGGTACCAATTCTCATCTCCATATCTGCCCTCATATCCGGATCGTCGAGGCGGAGGAGACTTGGCCTACGAAGCATTTTTGTTCCACCCTCACCGTGGAGTAAGATTCAGTGCAGTGACACGTTCGAAGGCGGGAAGTGGCTGCTGCAATGGGACGGTATCATCGGAAGTATTGGGAGTGCTGTTTGGGCCCTGGCGTTGTTCAATGACGCGCGAGTTACTTGGGCCCCGGAGCAATCGTTGATGTCGTGGTGGTGGACTGCTATGCGATATCTCGCATTGGGAGGCCCAATCGCAGTCGCCACTGGGTTCTTGTGGGAAAGGGACGCATTGGTGTTCGCGAAAGAAAGGTTTTCTCTTCTTGAAAACTACATCTGATCCTGCTCTAAGCCGTTGTCCAACCGTGGTCGACTGCTAGCTCCACACCATTGATGCCGGGTGCAGTGAGCAGGTACATCAATGAGGGCATTATATCGTCAGCATTCAAGACTCCAGGCAGCAGACTCATATAAGGCTGCATTCGCTCGAAACCAAATGCGTCAGCCTCCTTCTCAGTGTTGGTGATATTCGTGCCGATCGTTGGGCCCAGCACTAATGCGTTGCATTGAACTCCTTGCTTCGCATACATCCAGGCTGTTGATCGCGAAAGCCCCAGAAGAGCGTGCTTTGAGGCTGTATAAGCCGCGCCGCATGCTGCCCCTCGAATAGAAGCAGTTGAGCAAAAGTTGACAATTCTCCCTCCGCTTTCTTGTTCCAGGAAGTATGGCACACAGGCGCGCATGAGGAACATTGGGCCGTCAACGTTGACTGCAAAACACTTGCGCCAGTCCTCGTTATCCACAGATCCAACAGCAGCTGTGTTCACTGTCAGCGGACTGCCTAGTCGGATTGGGTTCAAAGTGGTTACCATGTCGATCAAGTACGCCAGCGCAGTTGATCAAGACATCAATCTTCTTCCATTCGGTTGCAATGGAGGCGACTGCTGCATTTACCTGCTTCTCTTGGGAGATATCACAGCTGATGATCAAAAGCTTTGAATTCTCTGAGTTCGGACGCGGGCTGATGTCTAGAGAGGCAACTTTCGCGCCTTGCGACAAGAGGTGTTGAACAGCACACCGCCCGATGCCCGTTGCTCCACCAGTGACAATGACGACCTGCGGAACAATATATGAGCGAGGAAAGAGAAAATCCCATTGTGAAAAGGAGATGCACCTTGTCATGAAGTTGTTTTTCTGCCATGTCTCTGCTGTGTGGAGGCTTGGTCGGCGAAGGAGTTGGAGTGGAGCGTCTTCATTGTGTAGCTGCAGGATCAAGGGATGTCGTAGAAGAGAGACGCGAAAGCTTAGCCATCAAACGCCGGTGTGCGGCCTCGAGGCTATACAGGCTTGCTTTCCTCCACATTGCATTAGTTCTGGTACCTCCGAATTTTCGGCGCCAGCGTCAACATGTGTCCAGCTGAATTCCAATGAACAAGACGTCTTCATAACACACTCGGAAGCACTGACTCCCACTTGAACTCAGCCTTTCCTGCTGTCAGCTGTTTTGCACGACTTCTGTCAGAGCCGAAGATACGTCGAGCGTCTGCATCGCTCCTCAAATCGATAGTTGGCTAGAGCAAAGGCTACGAGGTGCTCGAGTGTGTCAGAGATCGATAGCAACTTCGCTACATTTTTGGAATTTTGAAGTCTTCGGGCACAAAGACCCGGTGTCCGTATGTGAAGCTACGCCAGTTTAGATGCATCTATGCGACGGCCGGCTCGAGCATCGAGCTCCAATGAATGGGCAACAAATGGTACATCCATAGCTTGACGGTCTCAGAATTGCCTCTTAAAGCTTCTTGTTCTTCCGCATCAGGATGATGCACATGGCCCACGCGCAGACACAGACACGAAGAGAGAAGACAATACTGCCCATGAAAGCCTTCGTGAAGCGCGGAGGGTCGCAGCCTGTTCGGAGGTAACGCGTTCAGATATATGCCATGTTGTCGAACGTACTGAATATAGCGATGGCCACGGTCTTCTTTTCATGGCTCGCACCCACCCGAGCTCCTGTTGTCTCTGTCATCTTTGGCTTTATGGCCAAACCCATGTATTAGTTCCACCTTACGCTGATACGGGAAGCATGCCGTCGCTGTTGAGTGCACTCAACCAGAAGTTGTCGAGGAACTGCTTGGGAAATTGACATGGGCGCGGCGAGTAGACTACTCGACCCCATGACACGACTTTTCGCGTCCACGACACGCGTATAAGTTGCTTCACGAGCGCCTTCCACCGATCTTCCGGCAGGTTCATTGGGACGAAGAGAGGTAAGTGATCACGACAACAATCGTACCAAGCTGCGAGAAGGAGAGATTACGCCGAGCCGCAATTCCCACTCACTCCCTTGGTCGCCGCCACTAAAGTCTATCTGTTAGCGCTGGCGCTAGTCACATCTTTCGAGCGTTTGCGCTCGAATGCACGGGCATTAATAAGCATTCAGAGATATGTTAGCATGTCGGCTATCTTGTTCTGGATAGTACGGGGGCTGGCATAATTACGGCGACAAAAACGCGCTGTCCACGGCGATACCACGCCGACCGCGGCGAGATCTGCCCGAGGAAGCCATAAAATACTCCAGGTAGAAACACTCAAGCCGACATGGCTTTGTTCGTTCTCCTCAGGATCCACAGGCTCTGTAACTTACAAGATACGAGTCTCCAGCTCAGTTCCAACTACTATAGCACTACTAGCAATCTCTCCTCATGTTCAATACCACGCGATCCTTGTAAAAGCTCTGACAAGTTCCCTGGTATGGTGGTCTTTGCGACCCCAGACCTTGGCTTGCTCCGCCATCTCCTATCGCGCTCTGCCACACGCGTGACGCAGCGTTGAGCAGACGTCTCGATTGCCCATGGGTTCATCGCTCGCGCCCGCACTGCGTCTTCCGTGACCATAGATTTTGAATCCTGAATATTCAATTCAGCTACGCCGAATTCAGATTCAATTTAAGGTACTAAATGAATATTCAGATTCAATTTAGTATATTCAGCATTTAGTTATGTCGCTTATGTTATGCCGCTTATGTTATGCTACCGCCTAGCCCTATTATATCGTCGCTATCGTCTACCTATATATTAGCGATTCTAATTAACTGCTAGTTCTTAGATAACTCTATCTATTAAATAGTGTTACCGTTAAGCTATAACTAGGTATCTAATTGTCCTCGGAACCTGCCGTACGGTTAGTAATTAAGCTAGGACTATACTAATTTAATAGCTATATACCTCTACCCTAATACTCTAAGCTATTTCTTAGTCGAAGGTCTAATTTATATGCAGATTACTACTAAATAAGACCCTCTAAAGAGCCTATATACTACTATTATCGGCTAAGGAATATCCTTAGACTACTTCCGAACTAAATCCTAAATTTAACTAAATTAACTAAATATTCAAAACTTATAAATTTAGATTTAATTTAGTACTAAATTTAAATTGAATTTAAATAATTAATTTAGGATTTAAAATCTATGTCCGTAACCCGTTAGATAGGAAATTGTCGATGCATCTACCTAGCTAGATAATAACTATACCTGCTCCTAGAATAGAAGCCCTCCTTAGGTGCTATAATCGTCGCAGGTCTTAATAGTTATCTAGGCTCCTAATCTTATGCGGCGAGTTCGGGTTATTCGCGATCTACGATTATACTATATCGTAGACGCGCTCCTCGAATTAGAGAGATTCTATAGCGTATGCTATTTAGAGTATAAGCCTCTACTTCTACTATATACGATACTATCCTCTATTAACCTATTAAACTTTAATAAGAGCTTATAATAATATATTAATACTCTCTTATTAAGAGAGTATACTTTAAGCCTAGTAAGAATCTATAAGATAGTATATAATCTAAGTAGGACCTAGATTTTCTATACTCTCTTTAATAAGTATTTATTTTATATTTTAAAAGCGTAAAGTCCTAGCTACTTATAAAAAGTATTATTCTCTTCTTAGAAATACTTATATCTTACTTATATGTTTTTTATATTATTTCTCTTCTTAGTTTTATTATCTAGTAGGTCTTTAATACCTCTTACTTATAGATCGTCTATATTTATAGCGCGATTAGCCTAGTAGGCTAATAAGCCTTATATTATTATATTAGGTCTTAATAGATTACTACTCTTAGTAAGATAGTAGTATTAGAATTTTAAGGTTAGGTATATAGTAATATCTCAAGCGCCCCTTGCTATCCGGCTAGAGATATTAAGACTAATACTTGCCTATGTGCGTTTCGCATGCTTTGTCCTACGCTAAGCGTGCGCGGCACAGTTCGGCACGCCTTGGGTACGCGACAAAGCTGCCCCTAAGCCGCTTACTTCCAGCTCTTATAGGTGGACTGCGCACTGAGACTAATCTTTGGTATATAGAGGGAGGCCTCTCGTCACAGACCAGATCTCTTCTGCTACTATCTACATTTAGTAAGCACCTATACCTACCAAGTGGTATTGGATCCCTACCCTTCAGTCGAAGCCCGAAATCAACAACCAGTCCTCTATTCGCCATGCGTCTCTCACTTTCAACACTCGCCTGGGCGCTCTTTACAGCCACAGCTTGGGCCGCACCGCTCGGACCGAACGTTAAGGTGTCTGACGATGGCAAAAAATGCGTTTGCGCTAACTTCAATTCCGTCTTCTATGAGAAGTACGTGGACTGCAATGTCGGCTGCTAGGCAGACTCGGAATTCGTAAGTAAGACGCATTGTAATACTACAGACCAACGCACTACGTGAAAAGGCTAACGACACTTCAGGACACGGATGCTAAAGCCATGCACTATCAGGCAATGCTGATGGACACAAGCTTCCTGCATCCCGGCCTGAGCAGGAGTGGCAGTACGGGAGGGGATTGTAAGGGGATTTAGACTAATAGAAAATTCAAAGAGATGGACCGGAAGATTAGCGGTGACATTACGGACGGCCTCGAAATGGAACCTACTCGAGAGACAAGAATCGCAATGCTTCGGAGTACCGTGAAGATCAGTTCATGTATATTATAAGTTCGCAAGAAATCATTTTCGCTCGCGATTGAGCAAATCAGCATCTGTTCGCCCACGGAGTTACGTCAGTCGCAAACACGCAGAGCGGGACAAAGCACGAGACAAACAAAGAGGACGCTCGTGCCAACAGACTTGCGTTGCTTCCTGCACCCGAGACTAGATGTTATAGGACGGTTGTCCCCGACGAACACTTTGCTCGCAGCAGGTGGGTGTCTCTCTGCGTCACACAGCTATCGATGACATGAGGACTGCAGCTGAATCGAGTACTCCCGAAGTAGCGGCAAACTTGCGTTCCTGGAGGAGGCTAGGACTTGGGCAGTCCGCGCGGCTCCGGCACTGTCTACTTGACGCATTTTCCAAGTATAAAGTCGCCAGCCACCAGATATGTACGAAGTGAGGGCCGACCAGCCGAAATAGCGAATTCAGCACGCGTTCACGACGTCACGGTCCGCTCCTGTCCTGATACTACCGCATCGGTGCCATCATAGATCCCTAGTTTGACAGAGTGCGTTCACACGAGAGACTGCCAGTCTCAGTCACGAAACGGGGAATATACCGCATGGTATATTCGGATTTCCAACATTTGCTCCTTTTATGGCAGCCAATTCAAAACGCGGGTTTCCCTTCATCGCTGAACCCTGGCTGGTTGGAGAAGCTCGAAGTGCCCGACATAGCTCTTCAATTGTTTTGATAACGCGGGAAAAATGCCAACACGTTCTCAGTTATCGACAAGACACCAATGTGGCGAAGTTGTGGCAGAGGTAGGTCAGAAGACTGTCGATGGACCATGCCATTATCGAGCCCAAACAGGCGTGGCGATGGCCTCACTATGTTCAAGAGCATCTCGCTAGGCACTGAAAGTCGATTAGCTGTGACCGAGTTCTTGAAACTCCACGATCTTGCCGTGCCCCACAAACAGCCGACAAACACTTTTAATACACATGCGTTATACTGCGTGGTCGTCCCATTCCCTTATGCTAAGGTCCTCCACTGATAGCCGAAACGAACGACTTACACGTAACCGTGCGGCTGCGAGTTTTGCTGAACCTTTCCTTGGGAATAAACGGCGGCACGAGCTGTGAGGCAAGAGTATGGCGCTGGACGCTACAGTCTGATGACCGAGTGCTCTCAAACTTCCATTGGAACGCATCTGGGCTGAACGTCACATTTCCTACTTCGCCAGAGTAGAAGATCTGGATGCACTGCTGCGGTACGTAAGCGAAAAGGGGGATTGAGTACAGATCGTCAAAGCTGTGGTTAGTATAATTACACAGAGGAGACTAAAGTCTCATTTCGACTCTGGCAAAATAGACTAGGCAGGTTCGTCCACAAATTTCGTTCTCGTGTTAACAAACTTTAACGCTAAAGAAGAAATTGATGGCGCATTGGCCTTTGGAGCACAACTGGTTCAAGGATGTTTTAATCACCCGACGTTGGGGCTGAAAGCGGACAGTAGAAGCCGATACTCGGCCTGTGGTTTCGAGTTTTAGACTTCTACACTTCTTCTAAGCGAGACGACGCGGGGGTACCCTTATTAGGCAGGGGTTATCAAATTAACGTCAAATCCAATTAAGGGGTCACTGCCTAATATAGAGTTAGTTAGCTATTATTAACTATAATAAGCTTGCATCGGCGCTGCATTAACGTAGAAGGACTATTAATAGCGAGCCTTACGACGAATTAGAGGCATCTAATTAATAACGAAGGAGCTAAATAAGCGGCATTTAATTAGCTATTAAGCGAATATAAAGTAAAGTAAATAGATCGGGATTTTTAGGTATATAAGCGGCTAGTATATACGTAGTATTAGAGGCGCTTCTAAGTACTAGAAGATCCTAGTAGTTTACGCATTATAAATAAGACTAGCTAGCGCTAGAAGATATAGGGATACTCCCGCGTCGTCTCGCTTAGAAGAAGTATAGGTTAAATATAGTACTATAAAACTTAGCTCTATATTAGGAAGTATAGTCTAGTTAGATATTCTAAGAGATACTTTAGGGATTAGGATTAGGTAATATAGGTTATATAACACTAGGTTATATAACTTAGCTAATACCTATCTTAGGAGTAAGATGCAACCTATAACTAACTAATATAATTAACTCGGTTAGTTTCTGCTTATCGCCTCTACTTCTACTACGTATTATACCTATCCGATAAGTGCCTATAAGAATATAATTTAATAGGTTATAAGCCTAGGTTTATAAAGAGGCCCTAAGTAGTAAGAGTTAGCCTTCTTATCCTTAAAGTAATATATATTACCTCTTGCAGAACCTATAGTATTAACTAGATAGAGAAGCAGGAAAAGAGTATAAGGGAGACTAGAGGCATATTCTATCTATACTACCTAGAAGCTTTAGAAAATTCTAGTTATAAACTAGAAGTCCCTAAAGGGCAGGTAAGATAGAGAAAAGCCTAGTAAGGCATACTCTGCTTTAAAAGAGAGGTATACTTAAGGAGTATAAAGAGGAAAGGATTAGCCTTAGACTATAGCACCTAAGAGGATAAGACTAGGCCTAAGTACTAAGTACTACTAATACCTTAGAACTAGCTAGTAGTGCTCTTCTAAAAAGGTAGATCTTCTAAAGGTTCTCTACCTAAGAACCTAACTAACTCCCCTAAGAGAGAGGAGTCCTTAGATACCTTAGCTAAGAGAGAAAAGTCTTAGTAATAAAGGAAAGCAGCTATCTAGAAACTGCTATTAGATTAAAAGAGCTTATATTTTCTAGAGTTAGGTTTATTTATTTAACTTTATAGAAATAGATTTAGCAAGTAGACTTAGCAAAAGAAGGGCTATACTAGTACTATATAAAGAGGACTAGAGATAATAGTTTAGCCTACTATAAGACTACCTTAAATTAAAAGATATATTTTAGATTATCTTAGAGACTATACCTAAGTCTTCTATAGAGTTATTACTATTAGTACTTAGCCTAAGGCACTTAAGAAGTAACCTAGAATAGGTTAAGGGTAATACTACTACTAGGTACGAGATAATAATCTACCTATTAGAAGATAATTAGGAGGAGACTATTAAAGAGAGATAAGCCTTAAAGATATAGGAAAAGATAAGAGCTAAATATAGCAAGGTATATACTATATATGCAATAGTATATATCTAGGAGTTTATAAACTTCTAGATAATAGAGGATATAATAATTAAAAAGGCATAGGTATAACTAGCTAGTATAGCTAGAAGGATCGTAGAGGTAGACCCTTAGGAAGGATACTATAAGGAGCTAAAGAGGAGACTAAAGCATCTCCTTAATAGCTTACCTAAAGCATACTAAAGCATAAAGGATACTATCCTTACCTAGTAGTCTATATTATATAAGAGTGCACTATAGCTACTAGAATTATATAAAGCTAAACTAAACTAGTTCTAAAAAATAGTAATATTTGCTAAGGGGAAAGGGATCTAAGGCATAAGACTAAAATGCTACCTCTACGATTAAGAGTATTTTAGAAGCGTTGCTAAATACCTATACCTTAATAAAGCTAAGAGAACTATTAACCCGAGATAGAGCTATAGGGTAGAAAAGAGAAGAATACTACCTAGAGAGAGTAGCTTTAGAAGGAGATTCTTACTAGATAAAGAAGTATTAAAAGAAATAGTAAAGAAACTTAACCTAAAAGTCTAATTTCTTAAGAAAAGACAAAGCTTAAGGAAGTTTTCCAAAAAGGCTTATACTACCTAAGAAGATATAGAACCTTTAGCAATATCTAAGGCATCTTAATCCCTATTAGAGGATAATAATATAGATAAGGTTGCATACTTAACTATAAAAGCAATAGACAAGTATATACTATTAAGATAGCTGCTTAACTCTTACGCTTTATTATATATAACTAACTAGAAACTACTTTTTAAAGAACTAAGACCTCTTTAGAGGAAAAAGTAGATTAAGGTCGGTAGTAGCTATTTAATAGCTATATATATAGGAGATATAGTAATAGGTAGAAGAAAAGGAAAACAGATTATACTTAAGGATATCCTCTTTATACCTAGCTTAAGAGTTAATCTTATTTCTTAGAGCTAATTTAGCTAGTAGTATAGTATTTAGCTACTAAAGTTTATACTTATTTTATTATTTAGGAAACTAGTTATCTAGATAAAACTATTAGGAGGAGTGCTATTTATTAAGGAGATTAATAAGGCCTTATAGGAACTTGTAATGCTATGCCTTAATTAGAATTAAAAGAATAAAGCTTATACCTTTAAAGCCTAAGAGAAATCCTAGGAATAGTAGGAACTCTAGTATAGGAGACTTGCGTATTTTAGAGAGGGTCTTCTTAGAAACCTATATAAGGTCTCTAACTTAAAGGCTTAGATTCCTATTCTAAAGGAATACTAGCTATATAGGGTATATTCCTTAGTAAAGATAAAGAAATATAGAGGGAAAGAAACTAAGAGGAAACCCTAAAGGTTATCTCTAGTTTCTATTAATATTTATAGCCCTTTGCCTATCTTAAGACTAGAATATAAATAGTAGCTTAAGGTTATTAATAACTTCTTAAGAAAGAAATAGACTTTCTTAATAAAGTCTAGAGAAGATATACTAAGTATCCTTAAAGACTAGAAAGTAAAAGCTAAGCTATAATTAGGAAATTCCCTTTAGGTTATAAGAAGTAATAGAGTAAGGAAGCTTCTTACTATACTAAAGTAGTAGGAGAAGGAATATAGAATTTCCTTCTATATAACTAAGGCATATAACTCTATTTAGAATAGAGTAGTTAAGAGGTTAATCTAAACCTCTAAAGATTATATAAGAGTAATGCTAAAGGATGTCTATATACCTATTAAATTCTAGCTAGAAGCCTTAGCAGCCTATATAGTTATTAGAAACTCTCTTCCTAATAGCCTAGAAATTAATAGATTTAAAGTATTACCTAAGGAAGCCTTTTTAGGCATTTAACCCTCTATATTATACTTTAGAGTTTAGAGTTGCAAAGCAGTAGTCTATATAGATCCTAAGTCCTAGCTAGCTAGGATAAGATTAGATAAACTAATAAATAGGGGCAAGGATACTATATTTATTAGGTATATTCCTAATACTACTAAAATATAGCTTTTCTAGAAGCCTAATATAAGGGCTATTAAAGCCTATAATACTATAACTTAGTTTAAGTATAAGAAAGGAGGAGATATAGAGCTAAATATTCCTAAGCTTAACTAAGCAAGCAGTATACCTATTAGAAACCTAGTTAGCAGACCTCTAAAGAGGCTAATAGTAGCTATACCTTCTATAGCTGCTATACCTATAGCTATAGTAACTAAACCTATAGGTCCTAGCTAGATACTCTTTATATAATTGCTACTTCTACTAAAGAATAAGGAGGAGTACTAGAGGATAGAGGATCTAGAAGAAGAAAACTCTAGGGAACTATAACCCTAGCAAGAGAAAAGTAGAGCTACTAAACTACCTAAGTTAAGGGACTAAAAGGGGAACTAAGATTAGACCTATAGCTAAAAGAGAAGGAGATCTATCTTAGATAAAGGACTAGGCCTAGAGCTAAAAGCTTATAGCATAGTAATAAGATAAGTGCTTTAGAAGAGATAGAGAGAATATAGATAGAAGAAGGAGCCTAATACTAAGCATTATAGAGCATTCCTTAGCTAAGTTTAAGGCTAAGAATAGAAGTAGATTTAGGAAGCCCTATTAGAGGTTTAAGAGTCTATATTTGTAGTAATTGCCCCTTAAGTCTTTATACTAAAATAAGAGGTACCTATTCTAAAGTCCTATAAGGAGGCAATTTAGGATCCTAAATAGAGATATATATAGAAAGATATAGTCTAAAAGGAACTAACTACATTAGGAAGCAATAATACCTAGATAGAGGTTATTCTACCTAAAGGAGCAAACCTTATTATATCTAAGTAGGTATTTAATATAAAAAGATTAATTAGTAGAGCTATTAAGAAGTTTAAGGCAAGACTAGTTATAAGAGGTTTCTCTTAGAAATTTAGAGTTAACTTCTAAGAGACCTTTATACTAATAGTTAGGTATAATACCTTAAGGGTATTTATAGCTATAGTTTATAAGAAGGATCTAGAACTTTACTAAATAGATATAAATAATGCATTTACTAAGAGCAAGCTTTAAGAAGAAATCTTTATAATTCTACTACTAGGAGTTAAGATTCTACCTAATATAGTTCTATAAATCCTAAGAAGCTTATATAGACTAAAGCAAGTAGTAAGAGACTAGAACAAACTCTATATCTTAAAGTTAAAATAGATTAAGTTTATATAATTAGAAGTAGATCTATGCCTTCTTATCTACTAGGAAAGGAACATTCTAATCCTAACCTATATAGATAATATTCTAATTATAGTACTAAAGCTAGAAGATATGCTATAGTTTAAGAAATAGCTAGGCAAGGTATTTAAGATTAAAGATCTTAGAGAACTAGAGAAGATCCTTAGAATAAGGTTAATAAGAGATAGATAAGCTAGAACTTTAAAGCTTAATTAGGAATACTTTATCTAGGAGAACCTTATAAAGCTAAGAATAACTAAGGAGATAGCTAACCTAACTCTCTCCCTAATAGATAGTTATAATAGTCTAAAACTAATAGGCTTATATAATAAGAGAGGAAATAAGACAGAGTACTAAAGTTAAAGTAGTACCTAGATATAGCCTATAGTTATAATAAGACTAGACATTGCTTTCTCTCTTAGTAGGCTAAGCTTATATATTTTAGACCTAGCTAGAAGATACTTGCAAGCTCTAAAGAAACTAGTAAGGTACCTAAGATTATTCTAAAACTTAGGGTTAATATTTAGGAGAGGAAGGGGAAAGCTAATAGGATATTTAGACTCTAACTATATAATAGATAAGGTAGATAGAGTCTTAATCCTTAGAAGCATCTTCTTCCTTTATAGAGCCCTAATTTCTTAGATAAGCAGAAAGCAAAAGTCTATTGCAATATTAATAATAGAAGCTAAGTATATAGCTATAAATGCATATGCAAAGCAGTCTTAATTCTTAGTAGTACTCTTAAGAGAGATAGACTATATAAGGTTAGTAGGAGAATACCTATTTTAGCTAACTATTAAAGCCTATCCTAATATAGTAAAAGAGCTAAGGCTAGTAAAAATTATAGGGGATAATTAGGTAGCTTTAACTCTTATTAAGGATGCATATACCTATAAGAGATCTAAATATATTAATATTGCATATAACTATATTAGATATCTCTAGTTAAAGGAAGGTTATAGTAAAATATATTCTAATAAAAGAGATAGTTGCTAATAGCCTAACTAAACTAAAGAATAGGCTATAGTTTTAGGAGTTTATAAGACAACTCTAACTTATATAAGGAAGGGCAAAAGATTCCTACCCTAACTATAGATTAAACTCTAGACCTTAGAGAGATAAAAGGAAATCTATACCTTACTACTTTATATAAAAAGCAGGAGGTATAGATTATACTAAGCCTAGGAGTTGCACTATAGGAGAAGTAGCTTACTATACTTAATAAGTAATTAGAATCTAGGAATTAGTTTTAAATGCAAGCAGAAGACTATCTAGCCTAAGTAGGAGTATTAGGAAGTATAGTCTAGTTAGACATTCTAAGAGATACTTTAGGGATTAGAATTAGGTAATATAGGTTATATAATACTAGGTTATATAACTTAGCTAATGCCTATCTTAGGAGTAAGATATAACCTATAACTAACTAATATAATTAACTTAGTTAGTTCCTGCTTATTGCCTCTACTTCTACTACGTATTATACCTATCCGACGAGTGCCTACGACTCTACGAGAATATAATTTAATACTCTATTACTTTTATACTTAGTATAAGCGAGCTTAAGCTACTACGGGCGAGGGTCTATCTACTATAATCGGAGATTACGCTCGAAGTACTAAGTACTATAGCCTAGTAATATTATAGATCCTTAAATAGATATTATATATATATATATAGTATATATAGCTAATCTAGAAGGCAGATCTTATATATATCCGAAAAGATCGTATTTACTACTTAATTAGTAGTAGCTAGAGTCTACGGAAGTACTAGGCTAGCTAGGGCGTATACTTCTTTAAAGCGAGACGATACGGGAGTATCCTTATTAGATAGGGGTTATTAAATTAACGTTAAATTTAATAAAAAGGTTACTACCTAATATAGAACTAGCTAGCCGTTATTAGCTATAACTATTCGTAACGGCGCCGTACTAACGCGTATAGATTATTAATAGTAGCTTATAAAACGTTATTCTACTCGTATATAATCGCGGCCTATAGCTCCTATATATTAGCGTTATAGGTATAGAAGTAGCTACGGTATTAGCCGAGCCTTACGACGAATTAGAGGTATTTAATTAATAATAAAGAAGCTAAATAAGTAGCATTTAATTAGCTATTTAGCGAATATAAGTAAAGTAAATAGATAAAGGTTTTAAGGTATATAAGCGGCCGTTATATACGTAGTACTAGAGGCGCTTCTAAACGTTAGAAGATTCTAGTAATTTACGCGTTATAAGTAAGGCTAGCTAGCGCTAAAAGGTATAGGGGTACCCCTACGTCGTCTCGCTTAAAAGAAGTATAGCATACGGCCTATAGGTATAAAGTACGCCGGTTAGGCGCGTATTAATAATACGCTTTTTGCTAATTATACGTATTAAGGACCTAAGGTCGTATTCTACTAGTAGTTTTATTTAAATCGAGGAGGTAGCGCTAGCAAACGCTATAACTATAAATAATAAAGGTAAGGGTAAAGCATACGACGCTAAATAATTAGAAGGACGAGTTTATATGCTATAGCGGGATAAAACACGAGGTTATATATCTCTATAGTACTATGCCTCCCTAGGCCTAGTATAGAAAAGGTATATATGCGGTATATTTGGGTATATATACTGTAGATTAGGCCCAAATCTTAAATATACGGTATACCCACATCACTACCATGGCCGTTGCATCGACGCTCCCCATCGTCGACAAAATGCTTAATAATGGGTAGCCGTACGCCCGGGGTACCCCAGTCGCTTTGGCCCCCAATGGAGACAAGACTCACAGGTCCAGATTTACTTCACCCTGCGCGATCACAAGGTAACAAATCAAGTTCCCCCCTCTATAACCCCCCAATCATATCCGAACACGACGTCCCTCAAATCCTGGTAAGTTAACTCCTGAAGCTTGCCACCATTATGGGCCACGAAGCTTAGCGCCTTGACACATATGTCAATCAACTCAATCTTGCATCCATTCCTCTTCTGTTCATCCAACCACTTTTCATGGAATCCAATTGCCACGGTGACACCATTTGATCCATGGCGATTTGCATTAACGAAGCACATCTTGAATGCGCGCATAGACAGAGCTTCTGCTTTAACAGCTGCTACGAGACGACCCTCGTTGTCGGGAGGTGATGAGTCGTCTTCCATGTCGTTGAGAAATCTCCATGTGAACGCCGCAGTGTGACAAGCGAGTCGGTCCATTTCGTTGAGGCATATTTCGCGCTCGCAAAGCTGCGTAACACCCCTGAAGTGCAGCATATACGTCCTGTAGAGCGAATAACCACGTCAGCATTCTCATCCCTTTTGCCCTCTTTGATGTTTCTTAGTGCCAACTCACCATAAACTTAGTTGTGCCAGATCCAGGACCAATCCCTGCGGCTGGTAACTGCCGGTCACAGCCCTCACGCTGTCCAGCATCTCTCCATTTCCAAGCGTCCTCATGGAAATTGCTCGATCATACACTACCACACCAGTCGCAAATTTCGGGTCCCTCTGCGACAACCAAAGGCCCAAGCTCAACGAGAACACTGCCTCCACAAGAAGTGGAAGCGTCATCTCGAGCGACACGCTCAACTCCCGGAAAGGCCCGTCCACTGAACTCACCGCTGCTTGTGCCACGAGTTGGTCCTTCGTCCATGGTTCCGGGTTGACGTACACTGCGGCCTTGACCTCATTCCATTTCTCTTCCATTCTCATCGAACACAGCTGCTTCTCCCAGAAGTCCAACGCCGAGGTCGGGTCGTGGCCAATTGGGAAGCGAGAAACGAACGCTGAATAAGGAGTATACTTGTCCAGGGGTTTGTTATGATAAGCTTTGGAGATGGATTCGAGAATCAATCTTCGTCCCTGTCCCTCCGTGAACAGGTGCGATTCGATGAACGTCAGCTCCATCTCCGAGTCGGCTGGATCGCCGATTGAGACAAGGTACAAAACCAGGGTAGGGCTTCCTACGTTGTGGCGATACGTGTATAATTTCTGGTCCATGAGCTGTGTGGCTTCCTCTTCAGTTGCACAGGAGACTTCCCTGATTCGCGGAGAGCTCGTATTGGAATACGCCGAAGAATGTTGCAGGACGACCCAACACGAATTCCTCTCATAGTAGCCGAGATTCCAGCGAAACGACTCCTCATGCTCGCGGACTTTCTGGAGTGCCTGAAGCAAGTGAGCTTTGTCTGTGCCTCTGGCCAATTGATAGCGATTCATCTGCCACACGTCGTTGTTATCGAGGTGCTCCTTTTCGGTAGAGCCACGGAGGACCTTGAGATACATATTCTGATTCGCGGAGAGCGGTATGGCGTCTTCAAGATCGCTGAAGTCAATGCCAGCGGCGTGGGAAATCTGCATGAGCTCATCCTTCGACATGGAAAGTAACGAGAACGGTTCCACTTTCATTGGTGCAACGGAGGTGCCCTGTAATTTGGCAGCACTTTGTTGAACCAGGTGGACAACTTCGTTCACTGTCGGGAATGAGAAAAGAGCCGCAATATCGAGTTGTGCGCCAGTCTCTCTCTTGACTGCAGCAGAAATCTTGGATAGGCCCATGGAGTCGGCTCCCAGAGCAAGTAATGATGTACTCCCTGACTCCTTCGCGTGTCCCATTGCAAGACCAAGTGCACGATCAATGATCGTACAGATATCCTCGCCACTTGGCTGCGCATTTTCGCCATTCTTCTCGGCTGTCTTTTCCTTCTGTGGATCGGCCTGGGCGAAAGTCTGAGACAGCATTTTTCTCTGTATCGTACCTGTCGGACCTTTGGGAATCTTGTCCTCGCAAAAATGAATCCTCTTTGGGATCTTGAACCCTGCCAGTCGCTTTCCAAGCAAGTCTTGTAGCTGTTCTTCATCCATCTTCACATCTTTCTTCAGAACCACAGCCGCTTCCACTTCCTGTCCATAGAAGTCGTTAGATACAGCGAACGACGCTGCTTCCTTCACATCATCACTAGCCAGCATTATCGCCTCGTCGACTTCAACAGGAGAGATCTTCTCACCACCTCGATTGATCATTTCAGACAACCGTCCAATTAGCGTTAGCCTTCTCTTCCCATCAGTGGACAGAACACCGCGATCACCCGTACGGAACCATTTTTTCTCATTCCCACGCTCGTCTGTGCCCTTCCAGAAGGCCTTTTGATTGACTTCTTCGCCGGCTCCATCGTATCCTCCCATGACATTTTCTCCACTCACACATACCTCCCCTTCCTCTCCAAGCTCTAAAGCTGTGTCACCCGCGTTCCAAATACATATTTTCGTCGCACCAGACTCTGGCCCTACACTCCCCGAGCCAAAATCATCCAGCCGATTACTACACATCTGATGACTCGCTTCAGTCATTGCATAGGCTTCGATGACCGGACAATCGAATCGTTTCCTGAGCGCTTCATACACAGTCGGAAGCAAAGGGCTTGAGCAGGACCGGATGAATCGGATGTCAAGACTGCCGCTCTTAGGATCCGGTGCGGCGAGAAGCGTCTGTAAGATGGACGGAGTGCCTGTCACCCAATTACACTCGTTCTCCTGAAAATCAGACCATGCTCGAGAGGCGTCGATCGCCCCGTCTGGTGGTATGATAATGGTTCCGCCCGTTGTGAGGGGAGCGAGAAGCGCCGCCACAATGCCGTGAATGTGGAACAGCACTTGCAATAGGTATGTACGATGAGTTGCGTCGAGCTCATACGTCTCAGCTACATTTTGTGCCCCTCGAAGCAGATTGGAGTGTTTCAGTGGCACGGCTTTGGGCTTGCCAGTTGTGCCTGAGGTGTGTAGGTACAACGCTGTGTTATTGTCCAAGTTGGGAGCAGATGGTTCTCGTTGTTTACTGCCGTTACAAAGATCGTCGAGGCAGATCTCGATGGCCGTCTGATTTGTTGAAGTTTCTCTCAAGGTGGCTTTGGTTTTCTCATCGCCTTGGAGTATCAGGACCTTTGTGATGTCCAAGTCGGCGAACAGAGGCTAGAATAACTTCATTGTCAGATGTGACACTGCTTTCTCAACCCTATTACCAACCTCAAGTTCAGTTGGGGTATATGCAGGATTGAGTGGTACAGCCGCAGCTCCGTCTGCCCACAGAGCCAACAGCCCTATAATCAGCGCAGGGCTATTCGGCATCAAAAGGGCCACATTCTCTTGGGGCTGAAAGTCGACAGTTGCCCTGAGGGCATCAACATTATCTTGGACATCAGTGTAAGTCCATCTCACAGTGGGTTGTCCAAGGCTTCGGATAGCCTCGTCTTGGCTTTGATACTTTCCATGGCGAGTGAAGACTGCATTGTACAGATTTGTGGTCGCGCTCATATTGTGCTGCAAGGTTTTACTGTACTGGTGAAAAGATCTGCTGCAGGCGACCTTGATACGCACCGATTTTTGGTCTCGATGCAGGTCAGTTCAATGGATGTAAGCGGCTCAGCGAACAGTAAGGAAAAGTCGACTCACACCTAATGAAGCATGCACTTCCAACCTTCTAACAAGGATGCCTGAGGCCATACAGCCCCGAGTGTCTGCGTTCTCCAGAGATACTGCATTCGTCATGTGGCTGGAAGTCAGCTTCCAGTGGGGTGATTACCCTCAAATGGACTAACGCAGACTTATTGGGCCTTCTTAAGACTGCACACAGCACCATCCGACGACCGCGGCCTTCGACGTATGATCGATCGATCCTGGCAAACAAGATGTTCACGGCGGAAGTTCAAGGGAAGCCCTAATCATTGCGGACACCAGACCCGATTTCGCAGATTTAACGACAATCGCGCGGCGTACGCACCGTGCTGAGTGCATCGTGACGCATATACCCAGGCTTTGATGAACTTAAAAGTTCAACAGCACGCTTATTAAGTGGCGCTGGCTACACGTGTCAATCGATCCACGACAATCGATGGCGTACACTGGTGGTGGAGTCGTGGAAGCCGCAGCCACCCTTGCGCCATGGCGGGAGAGATTGGACCAGGTCAGGCATGTACGAATCCTGCCATTCAGCTCATGAATTCATTGCTGTGACCATCATAACATTGTTCGAGACGAGCGATCAACATGTGCGGCATCAGTGCGTTGCTAAATTTGCAACGGACAAGATGGGCAGAGCAAGTCAACGGAAAAGGATCGCGACAAGCTCAACTCCCAGCTGGACGCCAGCGTTGAGTCGATGAGGCATCGGGGGCCAGATGCGAAAGGGATTTGGATCTCAAAAGACTGCAATGTTGGCCTTGCTCATGTTCGATTGTCCACTCGAGATTTAAGCCAAGCAGGCCATCAACCATTGCACAGCAGTCGCGCAGAAGACGACATCCATATCGTGGTCAACGGCGAGCTTTACTTCGACGACGACCTTTTGGCAGGCCTCGCTAAGGTTTATAAATTTCAATCCAGCTCCGACTCAGAAGTTCCCATCGCATTGTATCTCAAATCTGGTCTGGATTTTGTTCACTACCTCCGGGGAGAATTTAGCCTGGTTCTTTTCGATGGGAAACTTCGACGATTTCTCGTTGTGAGGGACCGATTCGGAGTGAAGCCTTTACATTACGGAGAGTTCGGCGGAAAGCTGTTTGTTTCCACGCAATGCAAGGGGATTGCAGCTCTCGCGAGTGATGAGAAGCAGCTGGACTGGGATGTGATATGCATGTCCTAGGGAGGCGGATACTACGGCAACTGTTCGCTATTCGATAGCATTTATAAAGTTCCCGCCGGTTATATATTAGTAGCATATTAAGGGGCGCCCTAGTTAGTTGAATTTATACCCTATTAGGAGCTTTAATACCCTGCGGATAGCGGCTACTCGGACAATAGGATAGAGGAAGAGCTCGTCCTAGAGCTACGCGAGCGCCTAATCGAAGCTATGCGACTTCGACTCGTATTAAGTAACGTCCCGGTAGGGCTGCTGCTTAGTAGCGGTATAGATAGTAGTGCAGTCGTAGGAATTGCAGCGCATTTAAGCTAATAGCAAGGCAAGTCTCCCGATCGACTGCCTACGTGCTTTACTATTGCCTTCCCTAACGATAGCGATTTAGACGAGTCGGCCGTTGCTATGCGGACTGCTAAATATATCGGGCTACTAATCGAGAAGATTATCGTAGATAAACAAGTACTAGCTAATTAGTTCGAAGAAAGTTGCTAGCTCGGCGAGGCACTAATATAGGACCTATAGCATATCGCTAAGAAAGCAATAAGCAAGTATATTCGCTCGCGTAGGCTTAAGGTCGTATTAAACGGTAACGGATCCGATAAGCTATTTAGCGGATATAGCTTCCTCGTTAATAGTCGGCTCTAAGCTAAAGACCGACGGCGAGCTCCTAATATAAAACAGCCCGATAGCGCTAATAACCTCGAGCATATCCGAGAGAAGAAAGCTAATGCCTCGCGATAGTTTAGTAGCGAGCGAAATACTAACGCCGAGAACGATCTTGCTACGTAGTCTTATAGCATACCCGCGCCCTTTTGCAACATGGCGGTCTTGGATCCCGCCGACTGGCTGCTCCCAGAGCTCCGTAGCATGAGCAGCCCCTTGACGGCAGTGTCAAAGACTTTTACCGAGAATGAGGCTGCAAACATGAAAGAGCTCCATCCTCTACACCGCAGCATGGCAGCCTGGAACAAGACCATCCTACCAAACATGGTAATCGCGGCAATTAGCGACGGCGCAGAAATGTCACATTCTATCGAATCGCGACCTCCATTTCTCGATCATGTACTTTCTGAATGGGCTCAGAAACTTCCGGTCGATGTTCTCGTGCACGTGGAGGAGGATGGAGGCGTCACAGAGAAATGGCTTTTCCGCGAGGCTGTGCGACCATTCGTCACCGAAGAAGTATACCAGCGTCGAAAACATCCATTCTCGGCGCCCTTTTGGTGGCAACCTGGAGGGCCGCTCCAGAAGAAACTAGCATCGTTGATCACAGAAGAGAATGTAGCGAGGTTGGGGTTTGTGGAGTGGGATCGTTGCAAAGACCTTGTTGACAAGGTGTTCTATGAGAAAGACGAGGGCACATTCCGCAGCGCGATCTGGCTGGCGCAGATCATATCGATTGGCTCTCAATTTGATGTGCGAACTTGGCAAAGGCCAGATGATGATATTTCGCTAGAAATGGGTACTAACGGTGAGCAGAAGAATGGAGACGGAAGTGGTTGAATCGGAAACTGCCATGTCAGGACGTGAGACGTATTATTTCCGACTCGAGCAATAATGTCCAAAGACTTCCCTTGGTAGCGGCAAAACCTTTAGTGCTCATAGATCAACTTGGAACGGTGCCACATCCAATAGCCCCAGCCTGTGAGCTTCTGCTGCAAGAGATGCGATCTTTTTGCAATCCGTTTTTCCAGAAATGAGGCGGGGGATCTTTCCCAGAGGGAAATATGTCGAGGGTTGCTGATTGTGAAGTCAGTCAAACTTGAAACGCCATGAGCAGTCTCATCGTTGGAGGCCGCATTCGCGCCAGCGCATACCTGATATCCCGGCAGTACGTCAGCCGCTCGTTGCCTCAACGCGTCTTCGTAACGATTCGCTGCGTGTTGATATTCTTCTTCGCCCAACGACTCGCTCGTGAACTCCATTGATGAAGCGTGGTAAGCCAAGACTAATGCAGGCGCTTCTCCGTCTCCAAGCTCGTAGACGAATAGATGCGCAAAGTCGATATCCGGAACCCCAAAAGCCGCATCTTCAGTATCAGCCGGCTCGATACGCAGCGAGAATATGGACAAGCGATTGTCGCTCCTGCCTGTGACGTGAAAGAAGCCATTTTCATCCACTCGCCCGAGGTCTCCAGTCCTCATGGCATAATATTCGTTCGACAAAATGTTGGGCGGGGGAATGAAATCTGACGAAGAATCTATGCCCATGTAGCCTTCCGTGATCCGAGGTCCAGAGAGCACAATCTCCGAGTTCTCCGGGTCGACCATGGCGAGGGTATCCGCTATTGGCTTCCCGATGGGCGGGATGAACAGGCTGTCGCAAGGAGATGTGACGTCGTACAACGTGTTGAGGATACCAGCTTCTGTCAAACCATATGCGTGGAGAATGCGGGTATCGGGGCATTGGGCAACCCATTGTGGAAACTGACTCGGGCGTGGCGGTTCGCCTCCACAGACAAGAACTCGCAGTTTGGAAATGGCATCCATTGGTATGGCGCTCAATAAAGATGGCGGCAGTAACAAATATGTGCAACCATGCTTACGAATCATGTTGGTGATATCTTCCGGCGAGCCCTCATGGCAGTACACTACAGCGCCACCATGGAGCAGAGGACCAAACAGATCGAGATTGCCGCCATCCCAGACCCACGGGATAACGTTGCAGGCCTTTTCTTTGTCCGAGAATCCCAGAGCTGACGTGCATGCTATGAGTGAGGCAGAGAGTTGCTTGTGTTTATAAGGAGTTGCCTTGGGAGGACCCGTCGACCCACTCGTGAAGAGGATGAGAGCCAGGTCTTCAGGTGAACTCACATCCGTAGTGGCATCGATGCCCGTCGACTTCAACCACAGCGACGAGCAAGCTGAAATTCCCAGCTCCCTGGCGAGTGCATCCGCACACTTTGCATCGTCTGAAGTGGTCCCCGAGACAATTAATGTGGGCGTTCGATCCAGCGTTCGAGCTTGTGTACATAGACGCTTGATGGGAGACGAAGGGTCGAGAGGAACATGCACGCCTCCTAAACGGAGGACAGCCAAGGCGGCTGCTGCACCTTCGACCGACTTCTTGCCAAATAGAAGTATGAGGAAATCGCCTTTCTGCACACCAGCGTCTTTGAGACCTGAGACGTAGCGATTGACCAGAGTGTCCAATTGTCGATACGTTGTTCCATCAATGGCTTCGTTGTCCGGGAAAGCATCAACGCTGCGTCTGACCAGACGAGGAAGCGTTTCTGCAACCATCGCTCTTGCGTGACTTGATGAGTTGACGAGTATCGCCGTATGGGTATTGTATGGTTCAAGACTCGCATGCTAGAATAGCCAGAGCGATCTCCGAAATAAACTCCACGCCAGAAGCTTCGTCGTTGTTGAGCTGGACCCCAGCCGCCACGATCAGCGCAGTACCGATTATGATGCAGGCGATCATGACGTACTCAGATCGAGGAAAGCGATTCGTGAATCGAACTGCATGGTATAGCAACCGCTGTGGCGCATTGCTAGCATGTTCCGTATCTTGCGCCGGGTTTGCATTCTCGCACTTTTTACTCCCGGAGAATGTCCTCGGGCGAAGAGAAAATCAAAGCACATTCGGAATCCCAAGAATCTCTGTCCATCGATCCGCGGCAATGGCCTCCTCGAATCAAACTGCGAGCAGCAGTGATCATGGGCTTGTTCGCGTTCCTCGAGCCATTTGCGTCGTCAATAATTGCTCCAGCACTACCGCTAATTGCAGACGACTTTGGCATCACGTCTTCCGCTGAGCGCAATGTATGACCAAACTTTTCCACTCAAATTGGCAAAGCTGATGACCGCAGCTCGTCCTGTCGGCTTTCGTTTTGCCATACGCCCTCGGAGGAATACTGCTAGCACCCATGTCAGAGAATTTTGGGCGAAGGCCAATCCTCCTGATATCGGCATTCCTCTTCTTTGCATTTACCGTCGGTTGTGGTTTTGCTCAAAGTAGTGCTCATCTGATTGTTTTTCGAGTCTTCTCTGGTCTGGGAGGTTGTGCACCTTTGGCAGTGGGAGTAGCTCTCATCAGTGACCTGTATGCGCCAGAGGAACGTGGCTCTCCAATGGCTGTTTACATGGCGCTGCAACTCGCTGGACCCGCAGTAGGTCCAATCCGCAATGTTTTCTTGTTCTCGACTGACTTTCAAAAATCAGTTGGGACCGATAGTCGGTGGCTGGATCGCACAAACCATTGACTCTTGGCGGTGGTCGTTTTACATTTGTGCCATTGCAACCGCTGTCCTGTTGCCCGTTGGCTGTTTTGGCTTGCCAGAGACTTATGCGCCTCGTTTGAACCGTAAGATCGAAGGGTCGCTGGTACATGACCTGCGCTCAATCTACCGGCCCCTGCTCCTGCTGGCAACGCAACCCATCATCCAAGTCCTTGCAGCATATGCCGCCGTGACATTTGGTGTCTACTACCTATTCCTCACAACGATCGCCAGTGTGTTCGAGAACACGTACGGCCAGTCGATCGGTATCGCATCGCTCCACTATCTGGCTCTGCTCTTCGGCTTCGCTTGCAGCGTAGCAGCGAGTGGCAAAGTCATGGATGTAGTATACAAGAAGTTGGCATCTGAAAATCCTCGGCCTGAAGCTCGGATTCCGTATCTTGGTGCAAGCGGCACTCTGCTTCCGGCCGGTTTGCTTCTTTACGGATGGACTTCTCAAAAGCAAGCGTTCTGGATCGTGCCGGACATTGGACTGTTCCTCGTGGGATCCGGCATATTGGCCCCTTTAGCAGCAATTCAGCATTACATCCTTGACTGCTATGCCAAGAGCGGCTACGCTGCGTCAGCAATGGCCGGAATGAATGTTGCGAGGTTCTTGGCAGGTTTTGGATTCCCGTTGTTTGCAGATGTCTTGTTTGATTCTTTGGGTTTAGGCTGGGGAAACTCGATTCTGGCGCTCGTAGCATTTGTCGTTGGGTCCTTTTCCGTGTCGTTATGGGTATTCGGCCCACGTTTGAGAGAGAGGAGCTCGTATGCGGCTTGTGAATGAACCCTCAAGGAGTGAATATAGTCAGCACTTCTTGCCATATGGCTCTCAGTATGTGTTGATAGGCCCAGACCAATCCACCTTCTGCAGCTCGAAAAGGCCCGAAGGAATCATGCAATCGAACTCCTCCGCACTAGCGCAATCTGTGTGCAAGCCATGCAGGAGAGCTCACGTTGTCGGCTGCATAGCCGCTATCTAGAATATAAGCTCCAGCTCACCTGGACTGCGAACATTGCTTGACTTACAGTAGCAGCATTTATTACATCTCGGATGAGGAGTCGTAGCGGTATCGTTCCCAGACTCCTTGCTACTACATCAGGAATATCCAGTACAAAGTGCCACCTAACAAGTGAACACACAATCACAAACCCGACGAACGGATAGCTCACAAGCCACTCAGCATGTCTCGTGTCCTGATCATAGGCGCTGGGTGCGTAGGGCTGCTCCTCGCCCAATGTTTGAAACAGCAAGGGATCTCATTCACAATGTCCGAAGCCCGAAGAATCAGCAACTCAAGCTCGAAATGAACGGGATTGGGGAATGCCAATACAATGAATGGGCTTTGCCAATGCTCGGAATGCTACTGCCCCAAGAACTCCCAAGCCGGCTCCAAGAAGTCTCCGTTAACCCGCACTACGTCGTGCCCCCAAAAGCGTAACCCAATGCCAGTATACAACGTCGAGATGGGTGAACTTATCAAAAGCATCCCCTGAGGTGATGCACGACTGGGAGAGATTTTCCAAGCGAGTCCGTTCACATTCACGTTCACGTTTACGTTTATGCAGCGAGGAGGGGGGGGGGACAAGAAAAATTGAAATGAGATTAAAATGAATTAAATTAAATTAACAAGAAAGGAGCAAGAAGAAAAAAACCGAAAGTTTGTTTCATGTCTGTCTGTGCGAGACACCCATACAATAAATAGACAGCCATTTTCATGCACCAATGCAAAACAATGCGTACACACACACAAACACAACAACACGCTCGCCGCAACGAGTCATTCGTTACAAAAGCACAATTCCAACAAGACATGACTTCTCATCTGTCCCCTCCCCGGCCCCCTGTTTCTCAATAACTTTCTTTGCGCGACAATAAAAGAATGCTGACTGAAATCAAGCGACCAAAGCTTTAAGCATGCATGCATCGCTCTTCCCCCCCCCCCTCCCCCCCACAACAAACTATGCACAAATCAAACTCTCCCGCCATGTGCAATTTTTCCATGCAAGCAAGTATGCAAAATGGACCCCCCCCCCACCCCCCCCCCCCCTCCCCCAAAAAACGAAAGTACTTCTCAAGACTCAGCCAAAAGGCCGCACACAAGGTACCGTCCCAAACCAAATCCCTCCAAACGCATCCTGTTCCTGGGCCTGCGAGTCATCATCGAACGAACTCTGCGCTGCGAGGACAGGACTTCCATCGTGAGGCGACGAGATCGGGGAAGCATCGTCACTAGGCTCCGACAAGTTGCATCGGGATCGGGTCGTCAGACCTGGCTCGACAGGGAGAGAAACCGTAGACAGACCGGCTTCCGGTACGTCGTAGAATTTGCAATATTGGTCGGGATCAGACCAAGTTCTTCGCGGGTCGAAAGTGCGTTCTAAACTCGTCGGTAGCGGAGGAACATCTTGATCGAAGGTGATTGATTGGGAAGAACTTGAGGCCGCTGAGGTAGATTCTCCAGGAGCAATGGCAGCTTGCTCCGAAATGTTCGGGTCTTGAAATTCAGCACGACCTGGCGCTGGGGACTCCACAGTGTCGACGATTCCCGACGAAGCTGTCAGAGACCTATTGCAGTCGAATGTTGATCCAGGCAGCCGAACAGTAGCCCGACCCGTCGTATCAGGCAACGAAGGGCTGAACGACATTGATCTAGTCTGAGAGAATTGCAGAGCTTCTTCCGGCGTACCAGACCTTCGACGACGAACATCAGCATGATTTGGGGTGGTCGATGGCGGGGGACTAGGCGTCAGCGACCGGGTTTGCGAGAACTCGAGATCTGCCTCCAGCATATCTTGCCCCAGCACATCCGACCCCTCCGGGGTAAGACGGCCCAGTGTATGCGACTCCGGCGAATCTGGCGCCAAGTCTTCCCTCGAAGCCACTTCGGCCTCACCCTCCTCGCCCTCGAGTAAGCCAGCCGCTTCCGGCTCAACATCTTTCGAGAACTTATCACTCAAAGACATGAGATCAATCAACGTCAAAGCCGCCGTGACCGCAGTGTGATCCGCATCGTGTTCCGTCTGCGTACCAGTATCGACCATTGCATGATGTCCGGGAGGGTTAACATCCAGATCTCCAAACGGAAGCTCCATAGCAGCAGAGAGATTGTCCAGCGCAGAAGTAAGCTCTTCCGCCTTAGCCATGTCAGCGGCTTCTTGTCTCAGCTTGCGATTCCGTTTCTGCCTGGCCTGCTTAGACAACTTCTTCCTCTTCTTCTTCGTCATCGCGTGAGCATCCGTCTCCGCATCTTCAATCTCCGACTCCACTTCCTCCTCCCACTCAGCCTCTCCCTCCCTCCCCCATTCCTCTTCCACCACCTCATCTCCACCCTCCTCCCCATCAACCGCACCACCGCCACCACACCACCTCACAAACACCTTCTGCATGCGAAAACGCTCCGAAACCCTCACCATATCCGGCACAGAACACAGTCCCATGATCCTGCGCGACTCCTCAGGCACAACATTATGCAAAAAATGATACCGCCACCTCTCCATCGCAGAAAAATCACACTCATGCCCCCGAATCTGCACCAAAGGCACCGGATCCGGATGCTTCGCCTTCTCGGGTAAAGCGTACTCCATAGCTCTCCGAAACGCATTCTCATACGCCGTCTCACAAGGTCCAGCAGGCGAAGCATCCTGCTCACCGCGCTCGCGAGCCCGACGCAAGGTCGCGACATTCATGGCGTGAACGTACAGCCAAAGTGATTGTTCATTAGTCAAGACGTTCAATCTCGGCGCCAGCGAGGCAGAAGCGTGCCAATACATGTCCGCAGCCGCGGCCCAGGCCCAAGAAGTCTCGTCCTGGAGGAGGTCGATGAATCGTTCCCCGCCGGCGAGGTCGTGGTCCATGGGCCGCACTCCGGCCTCAACGAGTGACAGCGCCACCAGGATGTCAGATAGCAGTATTTCATTTATGAGAGCTGGCTGCTGAGCCGGATCTTCGTCGGAAGGCTCCGAGATCATCGAATCTGGATCGTCCTCCGCTTTGTCCTCCTCACGTACCACTCCAAAAACCTCATAATGATCGACGAAAGGTACGTGAGGGATAACAGGTATCGGCGATGCATCCCTTGGAAGAGCCTTCTTCTCCATGCTGTCCAAGTACTTCGGTGCAACGGTAGGTTCGAAACCAGGCAACCTCTCCGATCTCAATTTCGCTCGATGCTGCGACACTCTCAGTCTGTTGGAAACGAGCGTTCTGCTCGTCCCTCGGGCGAAGCCATTGCCATAGGCCATGTGATGCTGGAGGTCGTGATGTCGGCGATAGTGGTGTGACTGTTTAGATGAATAAACGACGTGGTCTTTAGACAGAAAGCGATTTGGACCGAGCCTTTCGTGGCAGGCGTCGCACTGAAAATGCTGATGAATGCGAATGTCGATATCGATGTCGGTGAACCTGTGCTGTTGTGTACCATCCTCCACGGACAGCGACAGGCAAGCAGCGTGAGAAGGCAGGCGTCGTCCAGCGTCTGATTCCAGGCAAGGCAAGCTCAGCTGACGCTCCACGGCAAGCAAACACCCCAGCGACCTCCCTCTCGCAATCGACATCAACGTACCAATCTTCATACTGATACCTCTCTCCAACTCGCCAACTCACTGGAACTTGCCCCCTCCAGCCCCAACTCCACCCAACCCATCCCACTCCTCCACAATCCCCTGGCCCTCCCCATTGAGCCTCCCCTTCTGCTCCTCTTCAACATCACACTTGAACAAATTGACGTGCCCATCATTAACAGCTCCACACCCCAACATCATGCGGTGTGGATGAAAAGCCGTAGCCGTGATCGGCGCATTCCTCGCCGTGGCTCCCAGTCCCGCTCTCAAATAACTCATATAAGGCTCAAATTTACTGAGCGGCTGCAACTTCGTATTATACACTCGAATTGTATGGTCTTTGCCGCCCGTGGCGAAGACAGGCGCATGTTCGTGAACGGATAAAGTTCGCAGACTCCGGGGTTCGCGCGATTTGCCCGGGTTGACTTTCTCGACGGCTTTGCTCATGCGGAGGTCCCACAGGCGGATGCCGCCGTTTGATTCAGCGGAGATCAATTCGCGGAGGCCGCCGCGTTGGAGGTGCACACCGACGATCCAGGACGTGTGTTCTTTCCAGCCAAAGACCATAGTCTCTGCGTTCGGGCGTCGTTGATCGTAGGCTTTTACGGAGCCGTTGCCAAACCCAGCGACAAACACATTGCCTTCGACTTGGTCGGATGTGAGGCTTGTGATGCAAGCACTCGAGCGCGTATGGATATCGTTGACGCAAAGTTCCTGCCCAACCTGCCAGACTCTGACAACGCGATCGTCGCCCGCGACCAGAGCTTTACCCTGTCCTTGTTGCCAGTCAAACACCAGACCAGAAGTCCCGCCCGTACTGGGGACGAGATCGTTCAGTGCTCGAAAGGACGACACATGTGTGATCTTCTTGAGATCATCGTAATCTCTGTAAATTTTGATCACGCCGTCGCTGGATCCAATCATGAGCATGGCAATATCATCCTCGTTGATGAATTGCACTTCCGTAACACGGCTCCCTCTCGGATTGCCGTTGCTGAAGCGCGCAAGTTGCTGCTCTGCTTTCCAGTCCCATATCGCGATACTGTCGCGATCGTCACTGGTCACCAGGTGGTTTTCGAACTGATGGAAGACCATCTTGACGGGGGCCGCGCCGATCCCAAAATAGCCGCATGGCTTATCCCAGGCCTGTGATCCAGCAGCTTCCTTCAGAGGCTGTGTCGAAGCAATGATCTTATCATTTCGATTGCGCCTCCAAAGACGCTCATTGTAGTCTCGCGATCCGGGCTCATCGGCTTCTGATGGCCGCATCTGTGGTTCACGGAAATATGAAGCTGACCAGTCAAAGAAAGTCGGCTTCAACGGGATTTCAGGCAATTCGGCCATGTCGCGCGCTTGAAAGTAGGGCGTCGGAGGAATCTTTGCAGGCGGCTGATGTGCGGGGCCTTGAATATTGTCCAGCGCATCTGGAGGCAGCATCGACGCATCGTACGGTGTGAGAGGTCGCGAGCGGTAGGGCGTCGTCGTCCCGCTCATCGTTGACCCTCTTCGTGCATGAGTTGGCGAGCCTGGCGTCGAGACCTCTCCAGGCGGCTTTGCACCCCAACCAACAAGCTTTCCAAGCGCTTGCGCTACACTCGCGGTCCTCGACAGGGCAAAGTACCCGTCTGCTTTAGACGAGACTGACACAGAAGGACTCGGTGGTGTTTCTGGTCGAGGCCCGAGGCCTGCAGTCTGTACTCTGCTGAGCGGTTGGACAGCAGCACCAATTGTCGAGACCTCCATCGACGTCTTCCGTTCCAGCTCATCCAGGATCGTTTCCGCCGCCTGGCCCAACGGTGACTCGAGCAACGCATTGAGGACATAGTCGACGATGATCCCAGCATTGCGAGAAACCTCTGGGTGAGGATCGGTCGACAAGCTCATGACCTGTCGCCACACAGCCCGATAGACTGTGCCGAGGGAATTGGACTGTCGTGGTGTCGTCTTGACCGAGCGTGGCTCCGCGTCAGCAGCAGTAGCTGATACACTGCGATGATGTGATGTTCGTGGACCATTGAGAAGCGCACCCGCGGGTCCGCTCGTGGACAGTCCGTCCAGTGCGCCCTCTTTCTGCATAGCGATAAAGTCGTCCACGACCTGCTCCTTGCCACTGCGCTTGTCCTGTTCCTCTTGCAATTGCTCGAATGCAGCACACAAGAAGCGCTTCAAATACTTCTTGACATACTCCGAGTAGAACACGGTCAGTTCCTTTCGAACCATGATCGAGCCATCCATGCCCATGCTGATGATGACACCGACAAGCATTTCTTCCATCTCCACGATCTCGCCATCGATCTCTCCCGTGGCAATGAAGCTGGTCAGTGCATTGAGCATAGCAGTCCGAACCTCAGGCACGGGATCGTGGCTGCGGTCGCAAATTCTCTCGTGCGCAACATGCGTCAGGTACGCGTCCTTCGCATTCGGAAAGTCACGGCAGAGGTTGCTCAGGCAAAGCAAGCTGAACTGCCGCAGCAACGGATTCTCCATGTCTTTCAGATGTCCGAGGCAGAGCTCGATGATCTCAGGATTGCTGTCCAAGACCGCCGCTTTGCCTTGCTTGAAGTCCTTGCAGAACATGGCGATGACAAACACGCACATGGCTCGATGCTCTGCGACGTTGCCCATGGGAATGCCGTTCGTGGCGTTGAGAATGTTCGTGAAGTAAGCATACCCTTGATCTTTGAGCAGATCCGCTTGACAGCTCTGATCGACCGCCAGTATGCGTGCCCAGATGAAGACCATGGGCGCTTTGAGCTCAAGTGCCTGAGACTGCAGCAGCTTCAGCACATATGGGAAGATGCCAATGCTGAGCGCGAGATTCACAGCCCAGGGACCCAGATCGAGGAATTTCGAAAGGAGTACAAGTGCCCGAAGTCTGTGCACCTGCGAGAGCAACACCTGAAGAACGATCGGAAGCTGCTCGGGAGGCTTCGCATATCCCACGGAACTGGGATTGCTCGGCGCTGCAGTGAGGTACACCTCAAACGCAGACAGCTGGTCAGCGAAGAAGTCGGAATGCTTGTATTCCAGCTCGGGCATTTGCGGCGCGGGGCCTCCGGGGCCATTCGGCTGCGCCGCCTCAAGAGCAGCCTCATGCGCCTTTTGCTGTTCAATCAAGCCTGGCAGCTGCGACAAGATCATTT
This sequence comes from Cercospora zeae-maydis, assembly GCA_023512815.1. Lineage (NCBI taxonomy): Eukaryota > Fungi > Ascomycota > Dothideomycetes > Mycosphaerellales > Mycosphaerellaceae > Cercospora > Cercospora zeae-maydis. The sequence goes on from JAKLWY010000008.1 coordinate 366,068, forward strand.
CCACGGCCAAATCCCAACTCCTCCACAACGGATGATCGTGAGTGTCCGGGATCTTGGGGTGCGATTGCGGGTGGCAGTGATACATGCGCATCACTCTTTGTGCGAGGAGGAAGTTGCGGAACAAGGCAGCCACCATAAGGTCTTGCCTGAACAGCTTTTTGAACAAAGGCTTCTCCAAGCAGTTCCAGGCGATGGTGTCGGTGATGGCTGTGAAAATCCAGTTGAGCTCGCCGAGCGGCGTCCTGCGCTCGCTCACCTTGCCCGGGATATTTCTCGCCTGCTCAAGACTCACACCAAACGTCGAGCCGAGCGGATTTTGCAGGATGAAGAACCGCACGGCCATCATGATGGGCGTCGTCAGACATGATGTGAACAGATCTGCTGGTAAGTCTGGGTTGGTGGGCAGGACCTCGTTCTCACGGCAGGCTGCCAGATGTATGCAGTCGTCCCATCTCGTCATCAACTGCTGCTGCGCTCGATTCGGGTCTCGTTTGAGCGCCTCCTGTTGACTCATCTGATGCTTCTGCATGCTTTCCAAAAAACACTGGATGATGCCGCCAGCTCCACTGGAATCCCACACCCACAGCCCAGGCGCTGCAACCCACTCCTGCAAATCGTACAAGCTGACTGGAATGTATTGCGTGTAACTGCGATTGAAGCACCACACCTCGCCACTCGGTGTCGGCTTCGGCACTCCATGGCCGTTGTAATGAAACAGAATCCGCTCTGCATGTGCCGTTTTTCTCAGTGAAGTCGTGTATTTTCGGAGTTCTTCGATCGTGGGGTCCATGATCGCTTTGTACCGTGTTCGCAGGGACAGATTCTCGTACTGCGACTGCAAATTCTTCCCAATCTGCGCATTCGTGTTATTCGAATTCTGACAGGTGTTGTTGTCCGGCGGAACTGGATCGACCCAACACTCCAACCTCGCACACGGATTCGTCTTGATCACATCCGGCGGATCGACTCCGACATTCAGACAAACGGACAAGAGCGCCGACACCGTCTTGAGCCGGTCCTTCATCCGCCACTCGGTCACCATATGCTTCGTGTCGAAGTCGGGAGGCAGATTCCCCGCAGTCTCGTGTCGCTTGTCCTCGTAGTACATGAAGAAGTTCTCACTGAGATTCTTCGCGGCCTCTTCATTCTGTAATTGCGCCTCCCAGCCATGCCGCATGGCCATGTCTTCATCCTTCTTCTTCTTCTTCTTCTTCTCGCTCGAGTTCCCATGCGCGTAGCCATTCTGTTGGCGATGCGCGCCTTGGCCAAAATCGCTCCTCGTGCGTGAAAGGGTCGGCTTGGGAGGCGCAGGGCGGCGACCGTTCGTCTGTAGTTGGAGACCATGATCCTCGTCCGATCCGTCATCATTGCCATCGTGATAGCCGTTCCGGTGGTAATGCTGCACGTTCGGCTGGGAACTCGTCGAGGCGGCGGTGTTCGGTCTGTATGTCCCTGCGGGCGCCGACTTGTTGCTGGCGGGGGTGCCTGAGGGAACAGAGGTGCTCGAAGGTGCGCTGGTGGGCTCAATGGTGATGCTCGAGGGCTGCGGATGCTTCGATCGCTGGCCATAGACGGCCTCGGGCAGGAAGGTATGGCTCGAAGTGCCATGCGCCGACGGCAAGGCGCCGCCGCCAGCGCTCCCTTCGCGTGTCATGGTGTGCGCGACGCGTGCGCATGGGCGCGGCGCAGGTGTTGCAGGCGGAGCAGGAGGGAGAATCGCTGCTACCGCATCGTCGCGTGTACCCCAGTTGTAGTGTATACCGCGAGAGGTCAGCAGTAGCCTTCGTGGAGCCGATTCGTCGAAGGTTTCTGGAACCCGCTTGGACGTCGCGGGGATCCTCGGTCGGGGGGGGGGAGGGGGGCCGGCGCGGCGCGGCGGGCAGGTGAATGTTGTCGCAAGTGGCGTGGTGAATCTATCACAAATGGGTATGTAGCACTCGATCGAGGCGAATGGGTGTACGGGTGAGAAACACGAGCGAGACAAGGTACTGGCCAGACGTGTACATGATCGAAGCAAGGCCACAACAGGTGGGGGGGCACGTGCATCTGAGGGCAACAACCACGTCAAAAATTGATGGGTCGGTCAACGGGAAGAGCATGGTCAGGTCAGCTGCACACTTGCCGCCCGCCCCGCCGCCAACAGACTCCAATAAGGTCGCCTCCAACCGACATACATATCTGTAGCACGTTGCAATCTGCGCGACCTGTGCCCACCGTTGCTAGCACCTCAGCGTCCTGTTCGACAGCAGCATCAAGCATGTGTGACAACTCATCAACATGCCCGTCCAGCTCGGTGCTGCGATCCACAGCCAACCTCGACGGTACACTCCCGATGTCGTCAACACCCTGCCTTCATGGACCCCGACCATGATTCTACTTTGCCACAGAGCTCGGGCGCGTATCACCGGGAGATGGTGTGTCCTTGGTGCAACCTGTGCCACCCTCGTATTCCGCTGGAACTCCAGGTGGAACCTTCAACTTGGTCTCGAGAGCTCGCTGAGAGAAGATGACGTCTCTCATCGACGCGAAAATGAGAGAAAGTGTGTCGGACTAGACGTGGCATCAGTCCCAGCGCTTGTGTACTGCGGTAGTGGCCTGCTGCGACCAGAGCGTGGTCCAGCTCGCTCAGCACAGGATGAGTGGAGGAAGAGAGACTCGCCATATTATCGTGATTCGGGTCGTGCTCGTGCGTCCGGCTACTTGACATGCTCGAATGATTGCAGTCGCGCCGGGTTGAAGGACCAAGGCACGGAAGCGCACAGATGTGTCGAAGAAGGCACCACGAGTACGCATCGGCCAGCGAGAGGGGGATTATATAGGTCGTCTGCTTCATGCACCAACCCCGACCATCGAGGCTCTAATGCACGACCCCCGTTTGCCGATGGTGGATCGAAAGCATACGCCGGAAAAGTTGTCCCAAGCAGGTAGGTGGTCGTGTGACCAACAGTGCAGCAGCAAAAGTGCATCTAAGCCGCCTTCTTTTCGTTGATGTGCTTCTCCGTAGTCTGTTCCGTCTCGGCGGTGTACGGATGCTTGATCGTGAGACACCAGATGTCCAGATAATCGCAAATGTCGACGATCACGTCCACGACGAAGCTGCCGTAAACGCCAAACGCAAGTCCGACGCACGTGAACAGGAACGCGACCTGATAGACCCCATCGCCCAGCGAACTGTACCAGCCGATTCCGAAGTTCTGTAGGAGGACTGGTCCGATCGAGTCGATGACGCCGTATGCCATGGGGAGTGCCAAAAGGTTGCGGTAGGGGAATGGCGACTGGGTGAGATGTGCAGTGATCATCCTTCCGACGCTGTAGGCATTCACCATTCCAGCGTAGAGGACAAAGGGAACCAGGTGCTCGCGGAGGATCATGGGCTGCAGGGCAAGGTAGGTGACAATGAGAGCCCATGTGCCAAAGAATGGCAGCAGACCGAGAAGTGCGATGCGCGTCTTTTCGCCCCGCTTCCGTCTTGCCTCCATGACGTTCAGGGCGCTGCCGATGACGGATGGCACGAGCACGAGGCCGCCGTAGACGATGTAAAAGTCGCCAAAGTCCATTGCGTAGAGCATGCGCGGGAGGAAGTCGAATTCCGGGAGGCCGAGGGCGTAGAGCATCGGTTGGCGCCAGTAGCTGCCACCAGTGTATGCGGTGATGGCGTAGACAGCGCAGAGGGTGAGAATGCCTTCGACCGGGCCGGAGATGAGGCCCAGCGTCAGGGTCTTGGTGTGATATTCGTCCCACGTTTGGACGTAGAATGTCAACAGACTGGCGAAAAGGACCAGTACCGTCTTCCAGCCTTGTCCAAATTGCATTGCAGCAGAGAAGAGCAGCGTTTCCAGACTTGTGTTGACAGCATCGACTCCATGGTCGAACAGCTCACCCAAAGGACCACTCTGACGCGTGCGGCGGGCCTGCGTGCCATCGATGGCGTCAAAGGTCTGGTACAGGAAGAGGCCGATGGCCCACGACACGTAAACCCACGGCGGACATTCCTGGTCGAGAGTTGGCGAGTAATACAGCATGGTCAGGAGGTTCAGCACCACGAAGCCGAAACCCGTCAGTGTGATGGCATTTGGGGCCATGGAGAGCGGAAACAAGTCGATGACTTTGCTCCACCAGTACGGCTTGAGAATGTATCGCGAGACCAGGCTGCGGTCGACGGCTGCGAGTCCTGCATCAGTTGTGACATTTCTTGGCGGAAGGTCTGCAATTCCATGCTCACCTGAATACTTGTACTCTTTGAGACGCGGCAATGCGTCTTGGCGTATGTAGCCCATTCTGACCGCTTCTGATATCGGGTTCGGGTGTTTGTTTGGGAAGGACTCGAAGCACAGCACAGCAGTGCGAAGTCTTTGGTCGACGCGGTGATGGAAGACGGAGTCGACGCGTCTGGAGGAATACCACCTTATGCCTGTAACACACGTTTGCGTCTCTCGTGATGTCGTAGTAGAAAGCAGTCGAAGAGAAAGCAAGGCGGCGCGACGGCAACGTGTCCGAGGAAAGAAAGCCGCGCGAGTCGGGAAAACTTGCAGGTTCCTGTGCTCCACGCGTTGCACGTGTCGCGTCGCGTCGCGTCGCGTCGTGTCTGCCTCGGCGTGATGGAGATTGTTGTACTGCGGAAAGGTGTGATTCGGGGTGAAGGTGCACAGAACGGAAGACGACTGTTACAGTACATTACTACAGTATACCCTCAGCATCAAAAGGACAAACGGTGGAGATGGGTCCTCGTCTGCTGCACAAGAAGACACGTCCGGTCGGGACACGCGGCCTTTCTCATCCCAGCCAGCCGTCCATACCATCATCATCCGAGCTCTACGGAGGAAAGTCGCGTCGCAGAGGAGCGGCCGAGATGCGGCGCGTGTTCTCGACATGGCCTGCCTTGCCACTATGTCTTTGTACCAGCCCTTCAAGTCCCGTAAGTCGAACATGTCACTTGCGCTGGCCCAGTTGCAAACATGAAGTTCCGAGTCACCCACGACTGATGATGGAGCGATGATGCACTCACGTGGCATTGACGATACCTTATATACAATCATCATCGCAATGTCGATAAAGCTTTTCCGGAACGGGCGCACAAGATTCCCGATCCGAAGAGTGCGAAACGTGTTGAGCATTATCGAGTCGATAACGCGAAGTCGGTAGCGGAATTGCAGATGCAATAGATTCCTTTGGAGCAATGTGTGGAAGATGTGGGGAGAAGTTTAATACAGGTGGAGGAGACGAGTAAGAAGGGGGTGCTGTATGATGGGCAGGAGTGGTTTCGACATATGTAGATAATGATAATGTATAGCATCATGGATCTGCTATGGATATGCTCGTACTTTCTCTTCTCATCGTTGTTGTCGTCAATCCGAATTGCGACTTTGCAACATCCATCGCTTCGAGCGAGCTTCTCCGCTTTTCCCCCGAAGCAAATCCGACGAACCAAATTCGACTCAGATAGCAGCAGCTACGGCACTTCCCCACCCAACACAACAACCAAAACCACCTCCCTGGCCTCATTCCTCCACAAGGCTCAGCAAGAAGAATTCCACTACAAGGACTGCCCAGCAAGAAATACGTCAAAGAAAAGGACAAGAAAAGCAAAAAAAAAAAAAAAAAAATGCCACACAAGCCCCCACCGCCCGCTCTCGCACCCTATCTCCGCCTCCCGCCCGAAACGTCTCTCATCCTTTTGACTTCCACATTGGGCTGTAGTGTCAATTGGCTCGTTGCGAGAGTTATCGGGAGCGCGTTGGAACAGGAACAAGAAGATTCTCCATTTTCGCGGCAAAGTAGTGCAGGTGGCGAGGGTGAGCATTACAAGATTGGCACAGAAGACGGAGGAGATGGAGAAAAAGAAGAAGAAGAAGAAGAAGAAGAAGAACGGCTGGCCGTGGTGTTAGTGAGTTGGATTCGGGATGAGAAGTTTTGGCGGGAGGAGGTGAGGAGGGGCTTGGTACGTGATTTTTCCATTTCTGATTGACTGAGTGACTACCTTGTAAAATGGATTGGTGAAAGCTGATGCAGATGGAAATTTTAGGGTATGGATTTGACGAAAACGAATTACGCGAGACGGTTTGCGTTTGTGGATTGTTTTGATACCGATACCAGCAGCACTCCAGCTTCGACATCAGTGGCGAGGACAAACGACCCAACAAGCACAACAAGCGCCTCCAATCCTGCAGGCCTCCCAACCCTTTTACGGGAAACCTGTTCCAAGATCATGACCGCAATATCCAAACTCTCATCGTCATCATCATCATCATCATCATCATCATCATCATCATCCTCCCCCTCGACCCAACAACAACAACAAAAGACCAAGCCGAAAACAAAGATCCTTCTAATCCTCGACACCCCAACCCTCCTCCTTCCCCTCTCCCCCCCATCCCAACAACACCCCATAACCCCTCAACACCTCTCAGCCCTCCTCCTCACCCTCCGCTCCCACCCCCAAATCCACACCACCTACCTCTCCCTCCCCGCAGACCTCCCACTTACCTCTCCAGCAGCAACCTCCACTTCATCCCCTGCCACTCCGCTTCCAACATCACCTTCCCCCCTCGAAACCGACAGCGCAATTTTCACCATCACGCAAGCCCACCTCAGCCATACGATCTTCAGCGTTCGCGAGCTAGCGACGGGAGCGGCGAGAGATATCAGTGGGGTGTTGAGGGTGACGAGGGGAGGGGATTATTGTTTTAGTTTTGCGGAGGAAGACCAGACCGAAGAAGATGAAGGTGGCGATGATGACGACGACGACGACGACGACGACGAATATGGGAAGAGATGCGGTGGGAAGCAGGAAGCTGGTGGTGGGGGGGATGTGCAGGAAGCAGAGCTCCTATATCTCGTTCAGAGAGATGGAGGGGTGAAGGTTTTTCAGAGAGGGGAGTGAGTGGGGGTCAATGAGTGTCATAGGCGCAGGATTGGGGAAAAATGATAGAGGAAGATGAGGTCGTGATGAGGAGCACGGAGGGAGAGAGAGAGAGAGAGAGAGGATGCATGGAGGAAGCAAAGATGCAAGGAAATTGGTGACGCGAGAGAGACACCGCGGTACACTGTAGAGCATACATACTTGGCATAGTCTGTTCGATTCTGACAGTGGGATTTCATGACGGAATCCAACCTATATTCCTATCCGTGACTTCATCTGCCACACTTTGGTTACCTCGCCACATCGCCCAATCCTGCGCAAGCAAGCCTTCCCTCCATCTCATAAATCATGCACATGACGCTACATATGTACAGCCACAACCCGATATCCCACTTTCAACGCGCATCCCAATAACTACCACTGGCCTTCGAATCCAAATACGCCGGCGGCGGAGTCACCACTTCCTCCAATTCCCGACTATCTGTCTCGAACCGCTTCGCCTTCCAACTCCACCCTTTCCTCAACCCCCGCCCATCCGTCATCTCCTCCACACTATTCTTCCGACTGCTTTGCGGCGAAAAAGACGAATGGCAATGTTGCCCACCGGTCGCGAACATCTCATCGTCCCTCGTAGCAGCGTCCGGGGTCAAAGGAGTGAGGTCCATTGCAGACCAGGAACACTCATCAGCATTCCGGGCCTGTCCGCTTTCCTTGTTGTGTTCGCGCCCACTGTTCGCGTTTCCGGGGGAAGTCGAGGGCATGGTATCTCGTAGCAGCCTTCTACGCGTTAAAGTATACAGCAACGCATCGATCCAGCCACAGGATGTCAAGAGCGAGCCGGCCAGAGAGGCGTACGCATGGCTCGTCGATCGGCCGTTGTGCGCCATGGTCCACATTCGTCCTGGAAAAAAAAAACCACCAAAAATGTTAGCACAATGTACAGCCAGAAGATTGTGGAAAGATTGCTCACCAGCCGACACAGGCAATGTCAACACCACATACGCAAAAGGGTACAGCATCATGAGGATGGCGATCCGATTCACCGCCTTCACCGTCGCGGCCGTCAAGCCATGCGCAGGCAATTCTCCATCCGACGGCAACGCCTTCGTCTTCCTCCTCAGCGCGAAAAAGGTGGCCAGATAAAGAAAAATGGTGACGAACTGAATGATGAAGATCCAGATGTAATGGCACCACAACCTCTCCTCCTCAAAATTGGACGAAATCCAACACCACGATCCCGCAACAGTGAAATACGCATCCCGTCCACGAAGCCACACGCCAACCGCCGTGAGAAGATACGACCAGATCCAGACTCCCACGACCATGGCCGTGAAAGTTCCATCGCGCAAACGCTTGCCGTGCACGGCGGTAAAGTAGGTATGCACGGCAATGGCCAGCACGAAAAACCCACTGCTCATATCTCCCGAATGCAACAGCCACGCTTGCGCGAAACACGGTGCCGAGGGTGCCAGGATGGCGTTGACGCGTAACCAGTGCCAGCTGACGAGGAAAGCACTACTTTGTTGCAAATCCGCGAGGAGGAGGTTGAGTGCCAATACGACATATTGATTGTAGCCCAGCCAGGTCCGGTGTTGGCCTTTCCATCGCACCATGCGCAACAGGATGAAGGCGATGACGCCGATGCAGCTGACGACGGAGAGCGTGGCGAGCGAGGCGAACGGGATGATGCTCAGGCGGTGTTCGGATGTGAGTGCAGGCTTGCTGTACGGTGGAGGGAAGTATTCTTGTCCATGGACGGTGACGAGCGGACTGTAAGGAGCGACATCGATGGTCTCGGGCGTCATGCTGAGAGGAAAGTCCGAGAGAGGTGTCGGTCAGATTTCACACATCTCGCGGTCGCAGGGTAGGTGTTGTTGATCTGCAAATGTGGAGAAGCAGCGGCGTAGATGATCTAGGGAGTCGCGTATCGTCGTCGTTGTCGTCCCGCGGAGGAGTAAGGTACGCTGGGGTCCGGAAGTGGAGAGTTCGCGTAGCAAGGATCGATCCGACTGTGTTTGGGTCAGATGGGGCTATTTCTGTGATCACAGCACCAAGTTGCCTGCCCAAACAAAAAGGCTCGAGAGGCAATACGAACGGACAGAGCTCCAAGGGCCAAATTTTTTGGTTGCAGGGAAGAAGGGGTGCATCAAACAGAACGACATCGGAGAGCGTCTGTGAGTTTTTGCTTTTCCGTCGCAATGAAAACGACTTGGATTGATGACTGACTACTGACGGACGGAGAGAACTGCGTCCATGTCGGCTGCTCTTCCCATCTTTTCGCAGGCAGTGCGTCGTCGACGTCTCCTCCGGAAAAGCAGCTTGAGGTTCTGTTCCGCGCCCTCGAGACGTACGTAAATTATTGCAGAACCCACAAACTGCGTGTCCAGCTGATGGCGTGATCAAGTTCGAGAAAGTTGATCAGGCGATGGAGAGTTTAGTGGTTCATCGCATGACCAGATGCACAGGGCCTTCTCCCCCCGCTCGTTCTTGTCGAGACACTTGTGATCCTGTGCGACCATCGACGACAACGCCTCGCTCGTCTCGACCTCATCATGAGATGCGAGGGAATCAGCAAGTCGTGCAGAATCGCGTGCGTCGAGAAACGAGGGCCCTTGGGATGAAGTACGGTTGTTGCTTTTAAAGTTCGTCAATATCCTTGCCAGTCACCAACTTGCCACGCCGATCCTTGCACCACGAGATCGCTTTCAGGAACAGCAATTACAATATTGCGGGGAATGCAAGCATGTGAGTTTGGAGAATGGAAAGGGAAGAAAAAAAAGCTTCGGCGAAGCCTCACGAAGGGGGAAAAAGGTAGTATCATCCAATTGCAGGTATTAAGCAGCATAGAGTTAAAAGGCTGACTGCACAGCGAAAAAGTGTCATTACAGACCGGTCATCAAGTGCGTCGTATCATTTCATCGTCGTCGCGAACGCGTTTGTTGGGGGGTATCTGTAACGCAGCGAACATAGCGCCGGAGCCACGATTATTCCAAAAGTCTTGTTCTGGATCTTCAACTCTTTCTTCCTTGTTCTGTCGTATTGGAGTGCCAGCGAGCGGTACTTCAGTCACAAAGCCCCACTCAAACAGTAACTCCATTGCTGTGGCCATTGGTTCCATTATTGTGGAGTGCTGGATTCTCGCTGGGATGTCCCGTGTGTCCGGGAGCGCCTGCAGACTTCTCATGGTGCACGACGGGGTCATCTCCACCGTAGTCGTGAATGGTGAGTCCGAGCTGAGCAGGGGTGATATTGCGGTGACCCCAGATGAGGAGCGCTCCGAAGACAGGTTTGGCGAGAAGGTCCAGGATGCCGTAAAAGACGGCCTCGGAATCGACGGCAATCACGTTTCCGCCCTCACACACCCCCCATGCGATCGGGTAGAGAATCCACAAGAATGCTGTCAATGAACCGCAGTAGAGGAAGGCCTTGCCGGCGTCGGAGCTGATACCGTTGGCGTGCAAGCGTGCCTCCCACGCCAGGACGTAGACAATGTAGCCGAGTGCGACACAGCCGAAAGTGAAGTAACCCCACTTGTAGCTGGAAGAAACGAGAGCTCCCACGAGACCGGTGATGATCATGACTTCGTCGACCAGAATCACAAACGCGGTCGTGGGCCATGGCATGGCGGCAGTCAACATCAGGTCGGCCAGGAGCAGAGGCGTCGTGATGAACCTGTTGACAGTCAGTCAGTCTCGGTCACGGAGATGAATAAGGTATTGCATTTGCACTCACCAGTCGATGTAGCGGACGTAGTAAATCTCACGGTTCAGGCCGGCGACTCTGGGATCGCTGCGCTCAAACTCGACATTGATGGGAGTCCAGCCCAAGTGGGAGCCCATGGAGAAGTAGGCAATGGCGGCGACCATGGTGACGCTGGCGGTGATGTAATGGAAGATGCGGTCATGGCGCGGCTTTCTCATTCCCATTCCCAAGAAAGCAAAAGTAGCGACGGTCATGACAGCGCAGACTGCCCAATACCAGTCGGAACCGCGGACGGTGAGTGCAATGTCGGCGGTGGCCCCATTGACGCGGGCGTCGTTGACGTTCAGAGCATCGTTGGCCATGATGAGAGGTGTCAGGGGGAGGGCACAGGTGTGGAATGTGCTAGGGAGAGTGATGACAAGGGAGAAGGGGAAGCGCTTTTGTTTATGCGCGGACTGCCCTGTTGCACGACAATCATGACGTTCGTCGTTGGCATTAATTGTGCTCGCACTGCATGTTCATTTAGCTGCCGCACGACCCGGCAGAAGCATCGTCGACTCATCACGTCCTCATACAGTACAGTAGCGTGTCGTGTGCCGTGCACGCTTCCAACTTCCCACCTCCATCGGCAAGGCGGCAGCTCGCCATCTCTGATCATCGGCCTGCCGCGTCGGGAGCTGCACCGGAAGCGAGGTCGAAGGCTACTTTGTCGTGTCTACAGGAATGTTCTTTTCTGCATGTGGCTGCCATTTCTGCAAGCCGCCCGCCCCCTGGCAACGCTCTTCTCGACGACTCGATCACCAAGAGATGGATGGTACTGCACTGCGGATGCTTACTTTTCCCCGGCCGACATACGGTTTGATCATGTGCTTTTACGATGGAAGGATCGACGAGGCGTAGGAGGGAGATGATGATGGGCACATATGAAAAGACATGCAGTCACCGGAGCACATTGGCGGCGAGTAGCGTCAACCTTGTCGAAGCTTCAATGTTGTTAAGATGTGCAGCTCCACCACCACTACAACTTTTGACCGCCACTGCACACCGATGACAACAACCATCTGGCTCCACAATCGTGCATCGTTCCATCCGTGCGGCCACTAACTGTCCTGTGGCGGCACGACCTCATCATGATCCCGGCACATCCGGTGAAGCAAAATCTTGATTAATCAAGCTCAGCGAGGGTGGAGCCTAGGTACTGGCGCAGTGTGCAGATGGCTGCGGTGGGCGGTGGGAGATGAGAATCATTGGACATCTCCTACGCACATGCGCGGAACCCGGCGGGATGATTTCAGATGATGGACGATGCTCGGCCGAGATCGCTCATCAATCGTGTCCAGATCTGGCCCCGTTCGACCTTACCGTGTACATCTGCTTCCGGGAGACGTATCGCGGAAAAGTCCAGCAGGCCAAGAAGCTGTCTTTGCAGAGATCACCAGCTAGGAAGTACCGCGATCAAGAAGCCACATGATCGACCGCAGGAAGCAAGAAGTTTGCAACGGACACGGATCCGTTGCAATACAACTAATAACGAGCTTCATCGTGGCGAGAGCTCCAGCCACTGACATAGCTCGATGCTTTGCTATACCATGTATCTGCATCTGCACACGAAGTAGACTCTATACAAGGACGACCCAAGTCATACATGCAAGCATGCAGTGCACGAAAGCCACTCTCTTCCCAGATAAGACCATGCCTACCTAAGCCGGGGTATGAAACACCACGTGCCCTAGGGAGCAGCATGGGGAAAAAAGACTACCAGGCTGATGAACATGTTCGTACGATACCTGTGAGATGGAATTTTATTTTGAACACAGACAAGTCCCAGGTCAGCTGAACCGAGTAGGAAAACACAATGCGAACCGCGAGCCGCACAGCTTCAACTGCCACAAGTCACTGCAGTAGTTAGCGCAAGCTGTCTCTATCCGTACTCACTGTGCGATTGTTGTACAGGGCACACCGCAAAAGCAGCCATGAACTTATTACTGTAGTGTGCTGAGCCATCGGCCCCCACCGACAGGCAGCACCGCCGTGCAATCAGCTGGCATCGTGTCCAAATGCGTGAATGTCCAGCACAGGTTCCGGCTCGGCTGTCTGGGCGCGTAAATGTACCAGGAAAATCGATGACTGTTTTTGAAGCCACACGCTCCTTGATCGCAATCTTCTCTCACGCTTGAAAACCTGTTATGGTGTCCATCAATGTAGATGTGTTCTCTGCAGCACCACTACAGCAACCCTTCAAACGTCTTTGCCGGAGCACCACCTGCAGGCTCCCATCTCCATACCGACTAGATGGTGCTGCAACGTCGTCTTTTCCACTGGAGTGCTCTGCCACGAGATCATTTTGCTGTTGTTGTTTTCATCACTGTTCATCCTGCAAGAGATAGTATCCCATTTCTGCCTCAGTCCTCTGCCAAGCATTACCAAAATGTGCGTGTCACCATTCCCTTCTTAGTTAGCGCGGGCCAATGCTTGCATGTGATGATGATGGCATGAGAGAGCTCTCCACACAACAATCTCCATCTCACCTCAACAAACACCTCCTCGTCTCTCCCACCATGAACCTCACCACACCGTCTCCCTCCCGCTCCATCTCGCCACCACCGCTATGTCGTCCCCATCGAAGAAGAAACCGACCGCGATAATCATCGGCTCCGGCGTCGGAGGCGTCAGCACCGCCGCCCGTCTCGCCCGCGCAGGCTTCCATGTCACCGTCCTCGAAAAGAACTCCTTCACCGGTGGCCGCTGCAGTCTCATCCACCATGCCGGATACCGCTTCGATCAAGGCCCCTCCCTCCTCTTACTCCCTGGCCTCTTCCATCAGACTTTTGCGGAGCTCGGCACGAGTCTCGAAGCCGAAGGCGTGAAACTCCTCAAATGCGAACCGAACTACATGATCCACTTCTCCGATGGGGAGAAGTTCACACTCTCGAGCGACTTGAGCGTCATGAAAAGAGAGGTAGAGAAGTGGGAAGGGAAAGAAGGCTATACGCGATACTTGGAGTTTCTCAAAGAGAGTCATGGGCACTACGAACTCAGCGTACGAGAAGTCTTGCTGCGGAATTTCGAAGGCTTGACAGCCATGTTTCGGCCAGAGTTCTTGCGCCATTTGCTACAACTCCATCCGTTCGAAAGCATTTGGACGCGAGCCGGGAAGTATTTCTGGACAGAAAGATTGCGACGAGTCTTTACGTTTGGGAGCATGTATATGGGGATGAGCCCGTTTGATGCGCCGGGGACGTATAGTCTGCTGCAGTATACGGAGCTGGCCGAAGGGATTTGGTATCCCGTGGGAGGGTTCCATCGCATTGTGGAGGCGTTGGTGAAGATCGGGGAGAGGGAGAAGGTGGAGTATCGGATGGAGACGGCGGTGAAGAAGATTCTGCTGAGTGAGGATGGAGGTGTTGCGAAAGGGGTGGAATTGGAGGATGGGACACGGTTGGAGGCGGATGTGGTGGTGAATAATTCAGATCTGGTGTATGCGTATGAGAACTTGCTGCCGATCAAGACGCCGTATGCGGAGAGTCTGAAAGGGAGACCTGGAAGTTGTTCGAGTATATCATTCTACTGGGCGTTGGATCGACAAGTGCCCGAGCTGGAGGCGCATAACATTTTCCTGGCAGATGAATATCGGGAATCCTTCGACAGCATTTTTAAAAAGCATCTCATACCGGACGAGCCGAGCTTTTACGTCAACGTCCCGAGTAGAGTCGACTCTACTGCAGCTCCAGAAGGAAAAGATTCAATAGTAGTGCTCGTCCCCGTGGGGCATCTCCTCGACGAAGACCGACACGCTTCACAACAGCAACAATTATCGGAATCGCAGAATGGATCTACCCTCAACAGCAAGGACCACATCTCCTCCGCCTCTCCAACAGGACAATCCGGCCTCATCCCAACCGAAACCCAGAACTGGCCCGCCATGATCTCCCTCGCACGAAAAACCATCCTCTCCACAATCCAGTCCCGCACAAACGTCGATCTCACCCCCCTCATCGTCCACGAAACAACAAACTCCCCCCTCACCTGGAAAACCACCTTCAACCTCGACCGCGGCGCAATCCTCGGTCTATCACATTCCTTCTTCAACGTCCTCTGTTTCCGCCCCACGACCCGCGCGCGGAAACCCGCTCCATTCGATGCGCAGCTTCTGAGGCTAGGAGTTGTGGGTCGAGCAGCTGAAGTTGTGATTGATGCATTTCGAGGAAGGAAGAAGAATATTCGAGGATTGTATATGGTCGGTGCGAGTGCGCATCCGGGGACTGGGGTGCCGATTTGTTTGGCCGGAGGGGCGTTGGTTGCGGAGCAGATTTGTGGGGATTATGGGGTCGAGGTTCCTTGGAAGGAACAGAGGAGAGAGGATGGAGTGCACGAGAAGAGGGGATTGGATGTCTTGGAGAAGCCCATGTGGAGGGATAACTGGGAGCAGTGGGTGAATATTTTGGTGGGTCTGTTTGTGGCTATTTTGGCTTTCATTTGGCTGAAGGTTTAATATATGGGAGAGTTGGTCACTTCCAAAACTAATTATCAATGCGATGGCTTGTGGGTTGGGCAAGATCTTTTGCTGGCCTCGTAAGCCTAGAGATGTCGACACCACGTCTGACAATAACAACAAGGATGGTGGTGCGCCGGCGAATGTGCTAGACCATTGTGCAAGCAGTAAGATCGATATGCCATTCTTCAGGGTTCTGCTGGTGATGCCGAAGGTGCCGATCGGAAGTATCATTCATCCATCAGTGCACAGTCTGACTGACTCCAATATCAACCTCATCATGGAGACCAAGCAAGGTCAGCTAGTGCAGTGCCTTTCCGAGTGGAGCGGCCGAATGCTTGGCGAGGTGGAATTGTCCTTTGATGGGATCACAAAACTGATTCCGAATCAGGGTTCTGGAATTGCGATGATGGACATGATAACGATGAACCTTGCATCGCTTCGCATTCTTCTATGCGGTTTTGCGGGTGTTATTGAAATCACCCTCGTCGCTAAAGTATTCGGCGTGGAATCGGTAGGGAGGCTATTGTCCTCGACATCCGTACGTGAATGACATCCTTCCTAGAAGACAGTCCGCGATCACGCTCGGGGCCTGCGCAGCGTTAATGAATAAGTCTCATAATGTCCTGCCAGAGAGATATCATCCTCCACGACCCGAACAGCTTGTTGGAGACGGGAAGCACTGGCAGGCCTCGAGGCTGTTCAGCAGTTTGTCAGAGAGCGGGTGGAGGAGAACGGCCTTTGCAAGCAGCTCCATGTGATTTGCTAAGTACCTGCGTGAGACACCTGCAGCCGCACAATCAAATCGACTGAGGAATATTTCACCAGGTTCTGCGTCCAACCGGGAAGCCCCAGAGTAGATCTAATGCAAAGAGCCACAGGAGACCTTTTCTTGACAATGGCCGAATGCCAACGACATGCTCCAGTGGTCGTGGCTGCCACCAAGCAAGACGCCTTTCTGGATCGATTCCTCGGCCAGCTGACACGAGAAAGGGAGAGGTCTAAACAGGAGTGCGGTGCAGCCGCCGAGGAGGGGCTGCTAGAAGAAGACCGCTCGTATCGAAGAGCAAGTCATGGGTGTACACGGCGCGTGGATGGACGCGGTATGTTAGAAGTAGTGTGCGTGAGCAGAGTGAAGTGCAGGTCGAGCTTTTGCTGCCAACACTGGACAGCTGACCATCCCCCACTGACGACCAGTATTCCATTGCTGAGCTTCACGCTATCAGCTCCTTTGGTGTTTCGGGATGAGAGAAAACTCGCTTCATGTAAGTCAAAGCTCTCAGATGGCTCGCCTATGTAGGTCTCAAGATACATATGGCGGTCTACGAAGTCATGGGACACTGTAAGCTTGCAGGAGGCCATGCGCTCAAGCCTAGCAGCCTCCGAGGCTCCAAAGACGATATCTGTACGCATCATCAACTGCTTCGGTGTTCAGGGCCCGGAGGAGCGTCTGAAAGGAGATAGCCTTCGGTGCATAGCTTCACTAGCACGAGAAACCTGGTATCGCTTGTTGGCCCCTGTTGTCTCGACATCCTTGCTCAAATGGACGAACACCCGAATCAGAGCAGCAGCAAGCTTGAATCTATAAAGATGGTTAGTGAGCCTGCGCCGAGTCGATGCAGAGTATACGTACACTTCTGCCCGTATGGTCTTCCGTTACCCAATCCCATGAACAACTAGCAGCAATACAAATGTCATATTCGGTATAGTACTTGGGACTATCACAGGCTTGTGGGTAATATACTGCGTAGACTTGCATGATAAAGGGGATTGCGAGGGCGACGGTTCGGAAGAGCATTATTGGTAAGTCTAAAGACAACTGTTAGGTAAGCTACTCGTTAACGGACTAAGGTAGAGTAGTCGTTTACAGACCAAGGTAGATTAGTCGTTGACGGACTAAGGTAGAGTAGGCGTTAGCGGAATAAGCTAGAGAAGTAGCTTCTGCTTAACGAACAAACTACAGAGCGAACATACGAACTATATAGATGTGAGAGACTATAACACGTGACAGGATAATTTCCGCTTGTCGCATGTCTTCAAAGCCACCTAGCCTTATATTACGATCCTTGGGGGCAAGAGAGCGGCGAGTGCCTCCCAATAAAGTAAACAAGGGCCCGATCTCCTTTTAGCAGAACAACTACTAGGGCCCCAGTTCAATTAAAATTGATGTGCAGAGTGAGCCTCACGAGCCCTAGGGAGAGGGTGAAAATTCGACTAGGGAGAGGGTGGAGCCAGCATAATACGAATCCGGTAGTTCCGAAGTGCCCTACCTCCCCTAGAACTCAACACTGTACTCGGACAAGCGAGACGAGCTTACGAACGAAGTAAGTACTCGGAGCTGCGAGCCTGCGAGCAATAGCGACGACGTACGATACCCGAGCGCGTAAGGCATAGGCCCCTAAAAAAGATAGCATTATTTCTATTAGGCAACGAACGAGACCGAGCCGAAGGCGAGTGTCGAGAGAGGCGGCAGTGTCGTGCAAAAGAGGAGTGTCGTGTTTTCGTTAATTACATTTCACCCTCCCCCTAATCAAATTTTCACCCTCTCCCTAGGGCTCGTGCTCTTACGCTCGCGTCTGGCTCGAGTTGCTAGCAACACGAGCCGAGACAGCGAATGCACATTTTGATTGAATTCCAGCAGAGACCAGCGCATCGTTGCTGGGCGACTGGGCTCCGGCCGAGTTCGATCCTAGCATTCAGCCTCGTGTGGTATTGAGCACGCATATTAGCACCCATCTCGGGAATCTCGGAGTGGGAGTTTTCGAAAACGTACGACACCCAAGTCTCTCGCATTTGCGGTGGCTTTTAAAGAGGATCTCGATCGCGACAACAGACACGAGGGGACGAGCACTGCCGTCCAAAAGGACTTGCCGTTGATGGTTGGTTGCAAAACGCACACGCGAAGGGCGCGGCTTGCAGGAACGCCTTCTGGGATCACATCCTTCGATTCGTGTAGCTTTCCTCCCAGCTCCTTACACGGTGGAAGCTATTTTGAATTGCCTAGACATCAAACTGCCCGTGCGCGCGCGTTGGGAAAACTACATGGTTCATGTCTGTTACATTACCACTATACATCAGCTGAGGTCCATATATCGCGCTCCTGAGCGCCATTTTCCGCAGCGCCAGCGAGCCAGCAAGCCAGAAGAGCGGAATAAAATCCACATAACTAAACAAGCAGTTCAGATCAATCCAGTCAAGTCATGTCCTGACATTGTATCCATCCTCGTGACCAAATGACTCAAAAATGCAAGCCTCCAGACTTATGCTTCATCACATCATGCATCCATCGCAACCATTGTATGATAATCATCAACCCAACCAACCTTCCACAACATCTCTAAACTTCATCCAGATTCCGCCTCTTTCCGTCCTGTTCAAAACCTTCTCCGTAGTCCTCATCGACTCAACAGCCCTCTGATCGCGAATCATATCCCCCGAAAACCAACTTCCATGCAAACCATACGGAACACGTTGCGGTAATTGTACTCTTCCCACAACTTTCTCCATACTCTTCGCATCGACAATCCAGAGTTCGGATTTCGCTTTTCCTTCGCAGTCGTCAGCAGGAACGTCTCCGGCAGCGGTGAGTTGTGCTTCGTCGAAAGCGTAAAAGAGCAAGTATCCGTCGTCTTCGGAAGTAGGGTTCTTGCGAGGTACGAAGCGAGGCTCTTGCGCGAACCAGCCGGGCGGCATGACGAAGACTTGGATCGGGTCTTCGGGATCAGAGCTTTCGAGGACTTGGGCCATGGTGCGAGGGTCGACGACGCCGGTGACGCTTTTTGGGGGGTTTGCTCTCCCGCGTTGAATGAGTTTCTTCGCGTCCATCTTCACAACGGCATCGATTTTGGTGGCTTTGCCAAGGGCGGCGCCAAAGTCGGTCGTGGTGGTTGAACAGCCGTAGACATAGCGGGCCTCGCTCATTTCTCGTCCGGGATGGACAGAGGGAAATTCGAAGGGAACGGCGGATAAGGCCCACTGATGGGTGATGTTGGTGGAGGTGAGGTCGAAGGAGTAGTAGTATAGTCTACACTGATCTTCGGCAAGAGGGTCGCGTTCGTCTTCGTAGATGGAAGTGTACCGTTCGCCAACGCGTAGAAGTGGTTCTTTTTCGTCGTCCATGGGGTGTTCTGGGTCGAAGTTAGTGTGGCAAGTTCCTGTATCGTAGGAGCTGAAGAATGGCATTCGCTTTTTCTTGTTTGCAATTGTAGAGGTGAGTGGCTTCAGTGGCGGAGGTGCCATGTTGCCAGCGGCGTAGATGAGTGTGGCAGAGGTGAGTCGACATGCGAGCATGTTTACACTCGATGCATGTCCGTCTGGCTCGACATCGTCCCATGAGTTGGCAGTATGGAAGATGCAGCAGCCATCCGTCTCGAACCACTGGGTTTCTTCAGGAAAGTGTCGCGGGAAGATTCCAAAACGCGATGGCTTGGTGGCGTCGTAGTGAACAGTCGGCAGGCCTTTGAGCTGATTGATTGGGTCCAGTGTCAGAGGAAGATCCATGATGATGGTGTGTTGAGACGACACTCCAAAGTCGTGCATCATTTTCGCGCCGGACACTTTGGGGATCCCGACATTGACCAGTCTCTTGCCGTTCGTTGCATCAGAAGCGGAAGCCTGAGGTATGACACTGTACTGCACGTAGGGAGGTGCAAAGCTGGCATGGTACAGCAACATCTCCTTCGAGACGGGATCGACCTTGGGATGTGCTGTTGTCCATTCCCTCATGAAGCTGATCAGTCCTCCATCGTGACCAAGTGTCTTGTCTGTAGTCTGGCCCTCGTCCTCGGGCTCGCCTTCTGCAGAGACGCCATTGTACCAGCCGACGGTTTCCAAACCAGGTAATTGTATCCTCATCGGCGGGCCACTCTCGCAAGTGGCGAGCGCCCGGCCATCATGGTAGATGACGTTGGTATTGGCCACGGAGATCTTCTTGATCTTTTGCTTCGATCCGGGAAGGTGAGACAGCAGGACCAGAAGTATTGTCCGCAGAATGCGGAACGTGACCCAGATGAAGCTCACGAAAGGGCTGACCAGTGTCGCTATACTGGGCAGGATTGGAACGCGTAGCTTGTCGCTACCCAGAGCGTTGAGGTACAAGTCTGTCAACACGAATTGATTGACAAATTCGGGCGTGACGTCCCCTGTATGTTCGTTCTTGGTGAAGGAAACTCCCGACAGCATGCCATCTCCGTCGAACCAATGTGAGTCCCGTCCCAAGTCGTCGTTGGAGACGGGATTGCTGCCGTTCCGAATGTATTCACCCTCGGCGAGCTCTTCCGGTATGCTGCCAGTGTATGTACATGGCGTCAATGGTAGTGTCTGCTGTATGGGAGCAAAGTTACCGGACAGATAGGGATGTTTTGGCTGCGGAGTAGGTTGAATATTGGTCGACGGCGAGCGCTTCCGTTTCTGGCCGGCCATAGGCATCGTTATGAATCTGCTGCCTCGTTCATTGTTGGTGAGCTGGAACATTTTGCGGTGTTTGTCGTCCACATTGAAGAGTCACGACCAAGCGTGGCGCTGTGTGAGAAGGAGGAGGATGTCGTGTTGTCGTCGACCGGGATGAGGTGGAGCAAGTGCTCACAGTGACCATGGGAGGTTGGTGTTTTGAGGGGAAGCTGGCCGATCACCCGCGTCAATCCATGCACTGCATCCAAGCTTGGCGGCGGCGATGGTGAGATGTGCTGCGCGGTGGAGTGATGAGACGTCGACTTCTGCTCACAGCCAGGACGGGGCAGGACGGAGCGGGGCGGGGCGGTGGTGAGGTGATCGTGAGGTGACGGCGACAACTTCATGTTGATCCAGCGGCAAGCTCCAGATCAATGCATGTAGTGTTGCGGTGCAATGACATCAACAGCGCGGAGATGCCGGACAAGCTTCCGCTCGGATCGCTGGCGGACATTACGCGGCAGAAGATGTGGTATCGGCAATCGATAAGTCCCACGGCATTCGGCATCAGTGACATCGGGAAGTCGGAGCAATGCGTCTGCAGGCGGCTTCGTGCATCCACTACTCCTCCCGGGTTCCACTTGGTCGTTCGTCTCAACGTAAAACCACCACGTGGATTGATTCCGAGTTCCGCGGCCGTTCGAACAAACAATGCGGGCAGCGCGGCGTGAGACGAGAGCAGACGCGCTGGCAGTGGCATCCTCGTCGTAATGGAACGAGGCGCATACATGGAATCTAACCGCAACTAAATCAACACCTCCACCACCTCCACCACCTCCACCACCACCACATTCGTTGCACCCGCCGCGCACCTCCCCCAGCAGCGGTCACCCGCCAGCTGAATCATACTCGCATCATCCCCAGGACCGCCACCATGGGCTACGAATACGCATGGGTGTAAGTAGTCTCATCAGCATCATCAATCGTCCATTCACCTACCGGAAGAGAGATCGGCAACCCACTAACTTTCTCTCGCCACAGCCACCTAACCTACACCCTCCCGCCCGCCGCCCTCCTCTCCGCCCTCTACTTCCCCCTCTGGACCAGACTCGACTCCTACAAAATCCTCTTCCTCATCACCATCGCTGTCGTCTCCACCATCCCATGGGACAGCCATCTCATCCGGACCGGCATCTGGTCCTACCCTCCGCACGTTGTCATCGGCTGGAAAATACTCGAAATTCCCATTGAAGAAGTCTTTTTCTTTATTATCCAGACATACAACACGGCGCTGCTGTACCTGCTCACGAGCAAGGCTGTGTTGAAGGAGACATTGCTGGAAAAAGAGGACAAGGGAACCGTGGGACAGCAATGGAAGTATATCCGGTGGGGCGGCCAGATGGCTTTGGGTTTGGCGCTGAGACAGGGCATTAGTTTCGTGAGCGCAGGCAAGGAAGAGACGTATTTGGGGCTCATCTTGGTCTGGGCGCTGCCGTTCTTGCTGTTGTTGTGGAGTCTGGCGTATCAATTGCTCGTCAATCTGCCATTGACGTGTACGTGGTTATCCATCGCGCTGCCGACTGTCTATCTGTGGGTTGTGGATACTCTGGCATTGAAGAGAGGGACCTGGGTCATTTCGCAAGGCACAAAGACGGGGAGGGAACTGTGGCCCAACCTGGAAATTGAAGAGGCAATATTCTTCTTCTTGACAAATTGTCTCGTCGTCTTCGGGCTTGTCGCCTTCGACAATGCGATTGCCGTGTTGAACGCGTTTCCGGCGCATTTCAAGAGCGTTCCCGAGCTGCCGAGTCCCGTGTTACTGGTCAAAGCCCTGCTTCTGCCCGCGGCTGCGTACGATGATGATCGGATATTGGGCTTGCAGCAGAGCGTTGCAAGATTGAAGAGGAAGAGCAGGAGTTTCTACCTGGCATCAAGCACTTTCCAAGGACGATTGCGAATCGATCTGATCATCCTGTACTCCTTCTGCCGCGTAGCGGACGATCTGATCGACAACGCCAAAGGCGAAAAAGAGGCGAGAGAATGGGTCAAGAAATTGACCAAATACCTCGACTTGGCATATGGCGTCGCAGAAAAAGACGGAGCAGGCAACATCATCCCCAGCAACGACATGAATCGCGGCCAAGCAACGCTCTACATCATGCACAACTTCCCACCCGAAACCCAACTCGCGCTCATGCTCCTCCCCACCCACCGCCTCAGCAAAGAACCCCTCTACGAACTCCTCAAAGGCTTTGAAATGGATCTCATTTTCACCGATCCGAAACCCACCAAAGGCAGCTCCGGACCCATCAAATCCGAAGAAGACCTCGATCTCTACGGCGCCCGTGTTGCCGGAACCGTGGCCCTCCTGTGCATCCAACTCGTCCTCCACCATAGCCCCGGCACATCCTCATCCCAAGCCCGCAAACTCATGAAAAGCGGGCACGACATGGGCATCGCGCTACAATATACCAACATCGCCCGCGACCTCTCCGTCGACGCCCAAATCGGCCGCTGCTACGTCCCACCTCCCTGGCTCAAAAAAGAAAAACTGTCACCCGAAGCCTTCATCGCCGGCCTCGTCACCACCGGCAAAGTCGACGATTTCTTCTGGAAAAAAGTCGAATGTCTCCGAAGCCGTCTCCTCGATCGCGCGTTTGAGTTTTATCACGATGCAATTCCCGCAGTGGAGGAGTTGCCTGTTCAGGCGAGAACGCCTATGCGCGTTGCCGTGGAGAGTTATATGCAGATTGGACGGGAGTTGAGAAGGCCGGGGTATAAACTTGGCAGGGGGAAGGAGGGAAGAGTCACGGTTCCGGGGTGGAAGAGGGTTTGGGTTGCGTGGAAGAGGTTGTTGACGCCTGCGCCGAGGGGGAAGGAGAATTCATCCTCCAAAACGTGAGATGTTTGGTATTGGTTCCTGTTGTTTGCAATAATGTATAGCTCTTGCATCCATCGAGGCATTGAGCGTATCCCTTGCCAAAAATTGTATTGACTTTATGCTGCTGGAGACATGAGATGAGATGAGATGAGATCAGAGGAGATGGAAAGAAGATGTCAATGATACGTTAATGTACAAGTAAGCAGCAGAAGCATATTGATACGCTTCTCATGATTCCTGGCGGAGTGGACAGAGTACGATAGTTAGTGTTAGGCATCAATTCCAAACACAATGCCGCTTATATTCGGTTCAAGCCGAGCTCGGTCTTAGCATTTTCAGAGCCTCTGATTGGCGGCAATGCATGCGGCTCGTTCTCACTTTCTGCGATGCACGAGACGTCGACAAAGGCGGATGTCGGCTTGTTTATTATTATTTTGCTACTACTGTACGCTGACCCGTACATGTGTC
The DNA here is from genome assembly GCA_023512815.1 of Cercospora zeae-maydis. Taxonomy (NCBI): domain Eukaryota; kingdom Fungi; phylum Ascomycota; class Dothideomycetes; order Mycosphaerellales; family Mycosphaerellaceae; genus Cercospora; species Cercospora zeae-maydis. Next base: position 389,858 of record JAKLWY010000008.1, read on the forward strand.
ATGTCATGTTATGCCTCATCAGACCGCCAGTAGCCGGGAATTCTGTCCTCCCAAGACCTCGATGATCATGTCGGCTTAATGGGTGAGTGTCTTTGTGACCAGGTTTTGACATTGTTCTTTTAAAGCTGTGTGAGAGACGATAGGAGGCGCTGGAGAAGCAACCCCTCTTCTTCCCTTCCCCATTGCTTCACCGCTGCCATGCTCTTCTCCTCTTCGATCAACGGCAGCTCGCCGTTGACAGTGCTCGTCCTCGTTCTCCTCCCGGCAGCATTGATCGTCTACACTGCCTCCCTCATCATCTACCGCATCTTCTTCCATCCACTTGCCAAGTATCCCGGCCCACTGCTCGCCAAAATAACAGACCTCTACTCGACCTACCATGCCCTCCGCGGCGACCGTCATCTCGACTTCTACCGCATCCATGAGAAGTATGGCCCAATCGTTCGATTTGGCCCCAACAGCCTCAGCTTCAACTCCAACACCGCCCTGAAAGACATTTACGGCTTCAAATCCAACGTCCGCAAAGCACCATTCTACGAAGCCTTCTGGGCCACCAAAGATTCCTTCAGCACCCACAGCGCCATTTCCAAATCCATCCACGCCCGCAAACGCCGCGTCCTCAGCCACGCCTTCTCCGACTCGGCAATGAAATCCATGGAAACCCACATCCTCTCCCACATCCGTCAATTCTGCCAAAACCTCTCCGGAACCAACACCACTACCTCGGCCGACCTGACAACCTTCGCCACGACCCTCATCAACTCCCCCGAATCCAAAGGCTACGGCCCCGCAATCAACATAACCAACCAATCCAACTACCTAACCTTTGACATAATGGGCGACCTCTGCTTCGGAAAATCCTTCGGCATGCTCCAATCCCCCGCCAACCACTTCGCCATCGACCTCATAGCCTCCGCGGCCCACCGCCATCTCATCTGCGGAACCTATCTACCAATCCACACCTTGCACCTCGACAAACTCTTCTTCCGCAAAATCGCCTCCGGCCGCGCCCGCTACATGGCCTACAGCAAACAGCAAGCCGCCGAACGCATGCGCCAAACGACAGGCGACACCACAAGCCGCAAAGACTTCTTCCACCACCTCCTCAACGCCACCGACCCCGAAACCAACCAAGGCTTCAGCACCCCCGAACTCTGGGGCGAATCCAACCTCCTCATCATCGCCGGAAGCGATACGACATCCACCGCCCTCGCGGCAACAATCTTCTACCTCACCCACAACCCGGGCCCGCTCTCCCAACTCTCCCAAAGCATCCGCTCCACCTTCTCCCGTGTCGAAGAAATCCACATTTCCCCCAAACTCACCACCGCCACCAACCTCCCCTACCTGCGCGCCTGCATCGACGAAGCCATGCGTCTCTCGCCCAGCGTAGGCGGACTCTTGCCACGCCAAGTGCTCCCCGGAGGGATCGTGATCGACAACGAGCAAATTCCCCAAGGGACCGTCGTCGGCGTGCCACATTATGCCATTCAGCACAATGAAGCATATTTTCCTTCAGCCCATGCCTTCCTTCCCGAACGTTGGATTCCAGGGTCAGTCTTGCCACAAGGACAGAAAGTCACGAGCGAAACGGTCAGCGTTGCGCAGAGCGCCTTCTGTCCCTTTAGTGTGGGGCCCAGAGGTTGTATAGGCAAAGGAATGGCGTATAATGAGCTGATGCTCACGTTGGCCATGACGATATTCATGTACGATATGCGGTTAGCCCCCGGGAGCACGTTGGGAGAGGGAAATCCAGACACGAAAGAGTATGGGAGACATCGGAGGACAGAGTTCCAACTCAAAGACACCTTCACGAGTATGAAGGAAGGACCTTTGGTACAGTTTAGACCAAGGGAGTTGTCATTATAGTACATCTCGGACTCATAGAACGCCATCAAAAGAACCAGTCAACTCTCGCTCGAGCCTCAGCTTCTCAGTTCTCAGAGTCTTCGTCTTCTTCTATACCCACCAAAGCAGCAAGGTGGTCGAGACCCGAAGGCTTCATGTCAAAGTCTGGCTGAGCAATGTCGTCGAGGAACTCCTCCTCTCCATCACCGAACTCGAACTCCACCTCGTCTTCGGTGGCGAGCGACTCCTTTGGCTGTGCTGAGCCGACTGCGTTCACTGTCTTGACCATCTGCTCAGTAGCAGTAGGAGTCATCTTGCTCTCGTTCATCATTGCTCCGGCCCCCGTGGACTTTGCGCTGCTCCCCACAACCTCATCTGCCCGCTGCAAAATCTCATCCGCTCCGTCCTGGCGAAGTGTCATCAAGTCTGGCAGGACCACAACACCCTCCTTTCCCTCATCTCCCCTGTCACCTCCATCACCCTTGTCTTCTTTCCCGAGAAGATCAAACACTTCACCTGCCCTGACAACACCGTTGCTCAGATCAATTTCCTTCAGCGGCTCCGGCTTCCAGCCCTCCGGCAAAAGATCATTCTTCTTTTTCGCAATATTTGCAGGCTTTGGCAACGTCGGCTTCGGCATAGGAACACCTGTGGCAAGTCCCTTCGTGGCAATCCTGCCCAGCTCAGCCGCAAAGATCCAAGGGAACGACATCAAAGGCATGCTGTCGAAGGTGAGAGAACGAAGTGGCACGTCCCTCCCTCCTCTGGTGTGAGTGATTCGCGTCTCCGCAACCGCCTTGCCCACTCCATCTGCCGTGACCTTGTACATTGCAACGATGAAGGGCTTCATCTTCTCCCAATCGCGGTCCTTGTCATTGGTGCCAGCTTTGTCATAGCAGAGTTCTCGGTGCTGCTGCTTGAGGTTCGTCGTGATTTCGCCCATCGTCTCAGCAAACTTGTAGTCGCCAATCTCTTGATGATGTTCCAGGACAAAAGTAGTGAAGACTTCGAATTCCGTCTTGATTCCGTGCTGGTTCATGATACGACGGACAGCTTCATCGTAAAGTGTCTTGACCTCCTGGGCATCTTGAAGCATCTGTTGACTTGGCTGGCAAGCACTCAACACACGATCATCAAATTGCAGCTCCCAGGCGGCAAGGAATGGTTCTTTCTTGACTTCATCGTACAGCTTGCCAAGGACTCTGTTCGAGTGGTAGACTTTTCCCTTGGCCTTGTTCTTGGGCTCACACCAATGCGGCCACTTCCGAACCTTCAACTCTGCAGCCATCGTGGCTGGCACTCCAGTCTTTGGGTAGTCGACCGCTTTGGAATGCAGCTGAGCCAGGTCGAGACACTTCTGCTCTTTGATGCCGTCGGGCAATTGGTCTGCCCAGTAACGATGTGCGCATGCGATTCTGCTCAAAATGTCGTTCTTGATGTGTTGCACGAAGAATGAAGTCATATTGTCGACGGTGACCGGGCCTTCAGCCATGGTCGGACTCGGCGAGGTGTAGTCCATGGCCTCGTGGTTCCACTCGGGCGGTATGAGATCCTTGTCCCAGATGGCAATGAAATCATCTCCGTCCAGATCACCACCAGAGCACATGTTGGCAACATCGCGATCGCCAGTTTGTGGTAGGACAATGCAGTTCTTCAAGTGGTGGAGTGCCGGCTTATCGACAGCTTTGACGATGCGAAAATCGCCTGGATGCAGGGAAGGATTGCGTGCAAGTCCGACAATTCCCTCAATGACTCGGTATGATCCAGGCTTATCAGTATCTGGGATCTGGAGGAAGATTTCTGGCAGCTTGGACTTTTCGTGAGTATCTTCATCCTGGAGAGTGCCCGTCGTATCAATGACGCTGTTGTAGTGGCCCTTCAGCGTCGCAGACTCGTCGGTGCAACCCAGCAGGAAGGTGCCTTCATCGATGAAGATACGAGCCTTCTCCTTGAGGTACTTCAGATTCCACGAGCGCCAAAGTCGCAGACAACTAATGACGAACGGGTCTTTGGTCGCCATGAATCCGTCAAAGATCATGCATGCAAGTGCAATGGTCATCTGATTGAAGTCGATGTGCTTCTGCAACAACTCTAGCGCTTTCTCCTCACTTTCAAGTGCTTCTTGCAACTCCTTCAGCATGTTCCGCAGTTTCTTCAAGAACACCTCATCTGGCACACCCAGAGCGGATAGCACCAGTATCAGCTGCACGTTGAGTGATGCGGTACTGAACTGCGAGATGCGGCAAATTTCCAGACCACTGGCTTTAGCAGGGAACTTCTGCTGACTCGGCCGAATTTGAAGTGTCATGCCTTTGAGAGATGGGTCCACAGCCAGCACGCCTTTGCAGCCAGCGAGACGGAACTGGAATACTGAAGGGTAGTCTTGCTCGGAGTTCACCAGTCCATAGTGATAAGCAATCATCCGAGCCAGGAATGGTGAAATCTTGCCAACCCCGTCAGTGAAGCAGAAGCCATTTCGTTCCACGTCCGGAATCTTCTGCACGTTGATCGAGTGTGGAATAGCGCGGGTCGTAGAGAAGCACTGCCCCAGGCGTGACACGTACTTGGCAATGACTCGAATGCTGGTGAAATCTCCCATCCAGGCTCTGATGTCGGCGGCAGTCACACCAGGAGTCGAAGCGAAGAAGTAAGCACCATGCTCACGGAATTGAGCATTTCCAAACGCAAGAAACTCGTAATGCCTTTCGCCAATCTTGATACCATGTACCATCGCTCTCTTGATGCGGGAGAACACTTCGTCCATCAAGTGGTTATCAGAGGGCATGATCTTGCCTTTGTAGCGTTCGTCCGTGAACCGAACACGAAGAAAGCGGTCCTCGAATTGCTGGTACTGGCGGATAACACGATTGGAAGTCTCCAGAACGGGTGTTGCGATATACATCGTAGTAGGTGTTATAGTCACTGACGGAATCTTGGTGCAGTATCCTGGTCTCTTGTTCTCGACCACGGACACTTGGTCGTGCAGCGAAAATATTCCGGAAGGGTTGTAGTACCTCAGCTTGCGGTCGGCAACTCTCTCCAATATCTTGATGGCACGTTGAGGATCAAGCATGCTTAGTCTCTTGACGAAGTCGCGGTCGATGTTGCACTCCTGAATCAATCCCAGACTGATGCACACCTCGAGTTGGTACCTCAGCGGGAATGGCAAAGGCACAATGTCGTCGGTCAATTCTTGCATCTCTGAAAGGACAGATCGTGCGCTTCCAGCTTCTGGCTCGGACTGGAGCCAGTGCCAAAGGACATTTGGGTCGCGTTGTGTGAATCTGATGCTTCGATTTGTCGTCATGTTAACGTTGTGGTCCGCAAGTGCCTGACACAGATCTTGAAAGTCTTGTGACGCAGCGGAGGCCGAAGGAAACTTCAGCCGGTAGGTGAGCCAGCGACCGGTCTCTATGATGGTGTTCGACTTCCGTAGCTCTATAGCTGATGATCGTGCCCAAGGATATAGATCCACGTCTGTCTGCCGCAGCCACGTATCTTTTTCATCCCAAAGAGTGGCTCCATCGTCATGAGTGCTGGCGGTCGCAGTAGTCTTCCTGTAGACTAATGGGGGAGTATCAATGGAAAAGACCAGCGATATCGTACTATCCGGATCCCTCACCAGGAGAGCATGGGAGATTTGTGCCGGAGTGACTCGAAGCTTGAAATGACGCTCGACCAGGCCGTTCTTCGGAGTTGGGACACGGATTGGGAATGTGAGCACTATTTCCTTGTGCTGCAGGTCCAAAGTGAACACAATATTGGTGTCAAGTGAGGGCATGGCCGCGTGTAAGATCATCATCGTGTCTTGCTCCTGCATCATGCCAAAATCGAGCGACTCTAGGGGCAATGCCATCTTTCCGGCAAGTATTCTGTTTGATAGCGGGCTCCGGTAGGAGTATGGTCTCCTTGAATCATCTCTTGTTTCCATGCGCTTTTGAGATCCAACGTGTTGTACTGTGAAGCAGCGGCCCACCCATGACCTGTCTTTTGGCGGTGGCTGGAAGCACACCACGCCGTTGAGGTCAAACTTGCGCTTGTCGCGGATATCGACTCGTGTGACGTTTCCGAAACGTTGAAAGAAGACGTGAATGTCACGAGTGTTCCACGAGGCAGGAGCGTTCCAGAAGGAGACGCGAAGCTCAAAGGGATTGTACACTGCCGACTGGCGGTATGTGGAAGACGCCATTGAGGGCGCCTGAGGTTTGGGGACCTGAGTAACGACAGGTCGAGTTGGTGAGATCGTTGAAGATGTCGCCACTGCTGCGCGTGGCTGAGGTCTGTTCTGCTTCCGCCGGAGGTGCGGCGGAGTGGAGTGAACGTTTGAGTTGGAAGTTGAGTTTGAGGTCGAAGATGTTGTCTTGCCAGGTGAAGGCAGAAGCTTGTGGAAAGCCATGGCTAGGAAAGGTGAATTAGTTGGCTCCGGGGACTTTCATGTGAGTGTCTGTGACCGAGATTGACACGTGTTGGCGTGAGGGTGATGCAATTCTTAGAGAGGTGCATGTGGATGTCGAGAAGAGTGTGAAGTCGTGGGGCTGTGCTGACATCAAGTCGGGAAGACTGGAAGGAGTCCACAGTGAAGAAGACGCCCTCACTGCCATGACAATGTGTCGATATCTTGTCAATCCAGATCCGGGATCCAACTCACCATCTTCAATTCTTCTCTGCCTCTGTCTTCCTCTTCGACCCGGTGGTGTGTCTCCCACTCGCCGGCCGGCGGCACCGGTTTTGTTGTTGTTGTTGTTGCTGCTGCTGCTGCTCCTCATTTCTCCGGTCGATGAACAAGGGCTCGACTCGACGCGTGTTCGCGGTGGAAGGCGTGGTGTATGCCCATGGAGCAGAAGTAAGTCGAAAGGCGGAAGTGGTGATGTTTGCGCTTGCTCGTTTGTGTTCGCTTGCTACTGCCAAATCCGCGCTGCGCCACTTCATGCAGCTAACGAACATGTGCGCCGCCTACTTGCAGCTTTCTGCATCTGCCCGAGCAACGGCAAGACATCATATCCACAAGCACAAAGCATGCTTAAGTCTAGTATCCATTAGCGTCATGCACCCGTTCTGCTGCAGATGCACAGTTTGACCAAACCCGAACCATGGACCTCACCAATGCCAGAATCGACGCTGTGTGAATGTGACGCCACAATTGAACGAGACGACGTGGTTTCGATGCTCAGGACAATCAATACCATAGGATGCCTTCAAATCGAGCCGTGCCCAGCGAACAAATTACGCGAGCCCACAAACTGCAGCATCCGCATTCTCATCCAGTAACATTCCCACGAAGATGCCTCATCCCAATCGGTGGCGATTTCTGCTCTCCTTTTCTCGACCGATCAAGCTCGCGTACCAGAGTTGCCGAGAGTTTGTCTGCCAACCACTGACTCTCCGACTTGACACTCATCAACGGAGACTTCTCATCCAGCCAAGACCAATTCCCGATGGGATCGGCAGTCTGCCTTCTTTTCACAAGGCCTCGCTTGGTCGGTGCCGTATTCCATTTTGTCCTTCGCTGCGTGTCTCTATCCACCAGTCCGTCCATAACAGGCCTATCCTTTGTGGTCGTAGTTGAAGAGTCATCGTTCTGTCCCCTCGGTGGATGAGCTGTAGTCTGTTGATCATCGGAAATGTCGTTTTCGTCCATGCTGCCATGACCTATCAACAGCAGAAAGAATTCCCACTCCCCCCACGAATACTGTACCGGACTGTCCGCCAGCAAGTCCTTCTGCACTCGCGTGAGTTCGCGAGCGAGAACAAAGTGGTAGAAGTGGATGTCTCGATCGATATCATCGCCTGTAACACGTCAGATCCGTCATCAACAGCTTATCCTCGGCTGCACTTACCTTTCGACTCTGCCTCCTTCAGCGCCTTCAATTCCTCCTCTTCCACGTGAGACTCCAGCCGCTCCACCATCGTGTGCAAGGTATTCAGTCGATGCTCCTCAGCGCTCAAAGGTACTTCTCGCTTCTTCTTGCCAATGTTGGAAACTTTGTTCGCAGCCCTGCGAGCCTTGTCTTGCGCTGATTGCTTGACTTCCCTGGGCCTCGAGTACAGCGCCGACGCCAAAGATGTCGAGCCGGTAAACATTTTCGTGAACGTGTCGCCGAGACCAGAGATCAAGATGGTCAGAGTAGGAATGGCCAGAAGGGACCAGATGACGTAGAAGGCCTTGCCGCAGTTCGAAGCGGGCACGATGTCGCCGTAGCCGATTGTCATGAGTGAGACGAAGGAGAAGTAGACTGATTGGTAGTACGTCAAGTCTGTAAAAGTAAGCCACCATAGAAACCCGTCGTTGGATTCCCGAAGAGTGACGGCTGTCAAGTACCTTGTTCTTTCTCCGTGACCATGAATACCACAGCGCCAACGAGCCAAAGCACCGAAGCAAAGGTCATGCTTGTCGATAGCGAAAAGTATCGTCGCTCTCGATCAGCGGCATTTTGGACTTTCCGCATGACGTTGAATTCTTCTTCGCGCCGCTGTGCAGGGCTCATGGACGACGTCACATAGTAGTCGGCTTTGGCGAACCAGGAAATTTTGAGTGTGCCCCTGTTGTGGTCGATTTCATGCAGTGCATTCTTGCGTCGCTTCTCGGTGATCCGAGCTGCTATCTTCAACTCGCCGTGCTCCAGAACCAATTTTCGGATACTGCCGACAATCAGACCCACCAGAAGGATGCCGCCGACGGCATATGGAAACAGTAGTCCTCGTCCGATCTTGGTCACAGGTTTGTAGTCGCCTAAGCCGATTGTGAGAACAGTGACATCTGCCCAGTACACTGCATCAAGGTATCGCCAGTTCTCCAGCGAGCTGAAGACCCAGGCAGCAAGAAGGATGTAAGCGACGAACATCATCGTCTATAGCCATGTCAGAGGCTTACTCTTGAGTCCACATGCACGCACCCGCTCACCTGAAGCATCAACATCCTCTGAGCATTAGTCAACTGAAAGTCCTTGCTGTAGTATTGCCGATGTGCTCCGTACACAGTGATGCACATGAGCAATCCGATGACAATATAGATGACCGCAGCAATCACGGCATAGTAGAACGCGGCCGTCAGAGCGTGATTGCCGGATTGACGTGCCACAGGGTCGGACAAAAAGTAAGCCGGGCTCGATGTGAGGGCGATGACATCTCCGATCAACAGCATTCCCGCCAAAATGAAGCCGCCGATCGTGATGGGTTGAGCTGTGGAGAACTCCATCCGCTGAGCCATGTTGAGGAGTAATGCTACATTGCCAATGAGCGCCGATACCAAAGAGGCAGCATTCACTGCCATCAGCCACGGAGGATCTGGAACTTGGTGGCCATAGCCTTCCTGGTTACCATGTCAGCACGATTGTTCCGTAGAAGACATTTTCATATATCTCACAGGAACTTTGGGCGGCAAGACTTCCCTCCACGGACAAACGAGAGCGCAGATGCTGAAGCCATTGGCGATGGGACCGAATGTCGCAGCGAGGAGAGGGCAGGCGGTCGAGGCGAACCACCATCGGGTCGGAGCTGATGCTTCCTCTTCTTTCTCAGACAAGGGTCGCCCACTCGGATACGCTTCGGCATCCCGAGCAGCTTCTTCGATGGACTCCCGGACAGCAGGTTCAACGACACTCATCGCGTCTGCCCGGATATATGCAATGCTTGTGGGCGATGAACGTGTAATCTGCTTGCTTTGACGGCATCGCGATTGCAGTTGCTGTCTGATTGCGACCATGACGAAGCCAGCACATCAGCTGCCAACGAGGGAAGGAGCTTGTGAATGGTTGTCAAGGCAAGGCGTATCGTTGCTTCCGGAGGAGAAATGCCGAGTGGTCAACCAGTCAACCAGTCAACCAGGTAATCCCTTGAGTGCTAGCCCCCGAATCAGTATGCCAGACAAGTCAAAAACAGCCAAGCGCTCACCAAGACCAGGGTCATCGGGAGTCTGTTGAATCAGTAAATGGACAAAGTACACCCCCCGAAGGAGATTGATATTGGAAATGCTACCTTGGCCTCCAATACCGTAGAGGGACCGTGCTGCAAGTATGCCATCGCAGCACAGCTGGTCAACCTCGTGTCCGTAGTAGTATGAGAGACAATCCCGAGCATCCAGCTTCCCGTCCGGACTCAGCTAAGGAAGGCGTGCCAAGTAGCAGAGGCCGGATGCCCATTGCACGTCTCGTCGTACATTTTCCCCATGTCAATGCATACCCGACAAGTTCATGTCGCAAGCTCGTACCCAAAAAAGTGGATGAAGCCTCTTTTCCCATCTCTTCGTAACAACAAACCTGCACAAACCTTCTCATTCATCCTTCTCTGCCACTCCTCCTCGATCTTCCATCTCAAATGTAAAACATCGTATCCGCAACTGCCACGCTGAAGGGGTTTCGACCAACATGGCCCCAAGCCGGGAAGCCCTTTCGAGCGCAATACCCGCCCTTGATCTTCGCCAAAACGTGCATGTCCTTATCTTCCATGGTGGCATTTGCAGCATTCGCCAAGCCTTCCAACAGTGTTGACTCCTGTGGCCTAGCAGAAGAGCTCGCAGAAATGAAAGGCGCCAGGTAGCAGCGTCCGCGCTCAGCCAAGCGATCGGCGTAGTATGCCGGTGAGGCATAGCTAATCGGAGTCAGTGCTCGAGCAAAAGTCCAGCAGAGATTGTTGGTGATGCGCTGGAGCCGGTCGGCTGAGAGCCTCATGGCGTTATGTATGACGAAGTAGTGACACGGTCGAGCAGTGCCTTTGAGAGCAGCGTGGGACTGAAGGTAGAAGTCGAAGTGAAAGGCGTTGCGGATGGAGGGATCGTCGACCACGAGACCTGGTCGGAAGTTGTCGTTCCTATCGACGGCCTGGAGCTGTTAGTTACGCTGACGGCGATTGAGGAATACAAAACAAACATACCCATTTGACCTTGCTTGGCACTTGCGCTTGGGGATAGAAGCGAGTGTGGTGTCGCTTCCCGCAGACAACTAGCGTGATCCTCGGCGTGTAGTTCCCCAGCCCGGGATGTTTCTTCACAAATCCCAAGCAAGCATTCCTGATCTTCGGCAGCTCCTGGTTCTTGACCATGGCAAATTGAGACTCAGAGACCCCATCGCGGTAGAAGAGGATGTTCTCAGGAGCAGACCCATTTTTGGCATACCATGCCTCCAGGCGATCAATCATCATGGAGTCCAGGTCTTGTATGCTCTCCTGTTTGCAGCGTTGGAGACGAAGCGAACCAGGATAATTGACGGCGGAACGATCATCGCTGGCAACCACTGCAGCGATTGAGGGACAATGTGCCACACTGCCAGGCCCCGGATGCGTCACATCTGCGCCCACGAACATGGTCGTACCATCACCGTGCATGTAATCGAGCTCTGTGCCAAGAAGTGTGTGATTGTGCCCCCCAGCTTTGGCATTGAATTTGAGAGCGAGATTGCCCTGGAACGGTGCTTTCGTCAATTGCGCTGCGTTGCCTGCTGTGACGCAGACGGTGTGAGCTCCAGTGTAGACGTCAGCCCACCACTTGACGCGATCGTAAGCCTCAGCTGACTGGTCTGGAAGCACGACCAGCAGGAATCTCCTGGGCCTGTCCTTTTCAGGCATTTTCTTATTGCTGATCTCCGCGCATTTTCCAGCAAGGCAGATTGCGGCAGCCGTTAAATCTTCCGGAGCTGTTGAGGCGGACGTCGCGACGCTGATGTCGTGGAAACCACTGAGCCCGTATTTCGTCAAGGCTGTGGCCAGAGATCGAAAGGCTACTTCACTAGCCCATGCTCTCTTAATCTGAATGACTCCGAGTGCACGCATGTTGCCGGACTTCTTGAACTGTATGTCGCGCAAATTCCATTTGCCCTTCCGCAACTCGCCCGTCACTCCCCTGCTATCACGGTCTGTTATGTCTTGGTTTCTGTAGGACAGAGTCGGAACACTAATCATGCGAGCGTCCGTCTGTTTCATTCTCGTGTTGATGGTAATGCCGTTATGCAAAGACTTCTGTATGGACTGACTGCTGAACATTCCTGCAGGTCCCAGACAGTCCTCGATCAAAGTCACGTTTTTGTACGGCAGACGCTGAGAAACTCGGATCATATCTCTCATCGCATTCTCTGGTAGCTTGCCGAGGAATGGCTGATTTGGTGCAATGTATAGTAGCTCAGCCGGCACATAGCATGGCTTGTCGCGTGTGCCGAGATTGCAGGTCAGCAAGTTGGGATGCTTCAAACGCGAACCACCCGCTAGAACATGCTGATTGAAGTAATTCTGGACAGTGATCACTCCATGAATGCTGTGAGTGAAGGTCTGAAGGGCTGCACTGTCGCCGAAGCCATTGACACGCCTGATTTTGCTGCCTTGGACAGGGCTTGATAGAATGCCAGACTTGGCCGGATTCAATGCTGAAGGCGGAGCGTATAGGAAACGAACGCGTAGACCCTTGACGAGACTCTGTGGGGGCGATCAATATCAATCATCGGTCGGCAGGGGTGTGTGAAGCGAATATTATCGAGATAATTAGCACTTACCTTGAAGTAGTGATCCAGATTCCTCAGCGCAGTCACTGCCAAGTCCGGGCGGAACCCGCCATTGTACGACTGGGCGTAGGAGTGCACCGCCTGCTCCACGATGAAAGCACATGCAACGCCACGGATGTTCATCACCACTCCATTTCTGACTGGGCGCATCGAAGTGAAGAAACCACTTCTGAAGTTCAGAGAATTGGCCCAAATCGAATCGCCCACCCCAGCAGGAAAAAACTTGTCCCTGCCGACTTTAACGTTCTTCTGTGCGGCAATACTGCGTGAAAGGATATTCAGTGCATTCATCCAAGGCAGACAATCCTTATTGTCGCGACCGCTTAGAGCGCCGTTGAGGTCGCTCTTGATCAGGACGTTGACCTGACTGAGGTTGACGTGAAAGGTCTGCGCAGGCGAATTCGTTGCACCCGGGAGCGTGACTGTCGCGGAAGTTGGATTTTGAGGAGAGAGGAAGACCATTGTCGAATGGTAATCTGTAGCGAACTTCCCCTGCTGACTGCTGAGAGGCGCGATTGTGACAAGCTGTTTGATCACATCCTTCCTGAGCCCAGCAACTTTGACTTCGCCATCACTGCCCGTGTTCGTGATGGTGATGCTGTAAATGTGAAGTTTGTCGACCTTTGGCAGGGTAACGTCGAAAAAATTGACACGAGCAGTGATGTGTGTACCATCTGTGCCTGCAGGGACATGCTCCGCATATCTTTCCGCGTCGTCCAATGGAACTGCATTGGAATTGCTTGGGTCACCAGGCACCATGATTGGTACCGTGTGGTGCGTGTTGGCCATAGTCAGTAGCCCCGGGATGATGAAATCTATGGTGCGAGGAGAGCTGAACGAGAGCTGTCGTGTGACGAAAGCTGTATGCAGGAAGCTGTATGGCGCAAGCTGTCGTATGAGACGGCTGTGGTGAGAAATGGGCGGGAAGCCAAAGCAGGAAGTGCCTTTTTAATGGTGAGGGTCAAGATTGCTGGTGCAGAAGTGAGACAATCAGCTGGCGGGGCGCCTGCTTTTTTGCGCTTGAAAGCTGCCAGGGTGGAAACCGAAACTTTCCTGCTTTGATTATCCACTGTCTCTGGGGGATTGCTTCACGTGGCTCATTGAGGCTTCTTCTGGGCTCAATTGTCTGAGAGACAAGCTGGCTGTTTGCCGTGAATGGGAAGGCAAGACAGCGGGTGTCGGGCCGAAATTGTTTCTTGCAAACCCCAGTGTGTTGCAGTGAACGCTCTATCCAGGGGGTTCTAGGTTGGTCAGAAGCGCTGTGGGTGAGCGGACTTGGGCATAATGATCTGTAATCATGTGCCGTACAGTTCATCCACGGAGTGAGATGGTTTCCGTCGTGCAGTTCGGCGAACAAGCTTGAGCTGCGAGTCTCGTGATGAGCCTCATGGCTGCTGCGCCTGCCTCTCCACCTTCTCCCTCTTCTTCTGCTCCTTGAGAGCCTTCCTCATCTCTCTCAAATCCGGCGGCACCTCAATCCCCAGCCGACTTCTCAGAACATCCACATCTGTCTCCAACTCTTCCTCCCAGTAGACATTCACGACTTCCTCTGCCTTCAATCCATTCCTCAGCGCCCACGGCAAATAAATCTCAAAGAACCTCTTCCTCTCCACCGGTTTGAGCCTCACAATGGCAGCCAACGACAGACCAGTCATGGGCAAGAGCGTATTCATAAACTCGAAGGCCTTCACAGCAAGTTCGCCTTCGATAATGACTGGCAGCCCAGTGATGGCATGCGTGAAATCGTGCGTCTCGCGGTATCGTTGCATGACATATGCCTCTTCCGGATCATCAATATAGCGGACCGGATCGCGAGTATCCGGCGTGACGCCTTCCTTGTCTAGCCAGTTTGCATACGCTCTTCCCACAGTATTCTCAGGGTATGTGCGAAGCTTTTCCAAGCTGATTGTCTGGCTCGTAATGCGTGGCCGATCGCGGAGAATCCGACGCCCATCAGGATGATTGAGCATGGCTGTACGGAGACGGGAGATGAAGTAGGGTTTTGCTGTTGCTTCTCCTAAAGAGGCGATGAGATCGTGACGGTATGGATTGCGGAGAGAGCCGAATGCACTCCCAACGGCGAGGGCGGACCGTTCGAGGAAGTTGAGAGGGACATGGCCGGGATAATTTGGTGCGGGCCGATTGAGGACGCTGAAGGTGCGGGCTCGAATAGCTGGCGGGAGGGTCAAGATTCGCCGCATTAGGAGTTCTGAAGACATTGTTGCGTGTGCGTACGACAGCAACGAGGTGGGACGACGTGATGTTGGTGCGGGTAGTGTCGAGACGTGTGTGGGTCATGTTGATGCCTCAGGCTTCACCACTGCGAGAAAGTCGACAGCAAATCCAAACATTCTGGAAGGCTTTGCTGCGTGACAAGTCTGAAACCTTCACCTCTCCTCTGATGGTGTACGTGATGCCGGCAGAACGGAGATATGGCGGTATTGATTCCGAACCCTTGGCGGCAGAGACGGAGGTATACCAGAAGACGCAACGAGACCACGTGACCTGCGGTGGCAGCACAATACCTCTCTGACTGCGGCGAGTGCCAAAACAGGGCCACAAAGGCATTGATAACAGCATCCAGACGTAGATGCAAACTGCCTCATTACAGCGCTTGTGTTGTTGCGATAGCGACACCTCGAACAGCGGCGCACAAGATCCGATCCCGCTCTGTCGGACCGACCATCCGCTTAGACCTCCACCTCTTTCACGCGTGCTTGGTCCGCGCAGACACGCAACAACTTCAGCTGTCTACGCAATCGGTGTGACAATTCCAGAGATCAAGCCGAATGAGTCGTCTAGTCGATAGCTACTACATACATATATATTGTACAGCCTCGTCGTCCGTTCTTGTAACCGGCCTCCGCACTAGTGGGCAGGGCATGGGTGAGTTCTAGGATCTAGCTCAAGACGAGAGAGTTCTTGCGGCATCGTTCCATACGGACCCATTGAATCAGGACAGCAGCTCAAGGTCAAGACGGATACATGTGCCGTGTATTATTGCATGCTATCGAACCTTTCATGACGAATCCCGTCGACGCGAGGCACCTTGCAGCATCGCAACAGCGCCATGGATGGCGTGCTTGTGCTGTCCCACTTATTATTCGCAGCTCCAGGTGTTCATGTAGAGAGCATAGGTAGAACTACAGTCCAGGGATTCCTTCGTATTTACTTCTTCGACGTCAAACAACAAACAACAGCACACGCGAACACTATTGATAATATGGCACCAGGACTTCTCGCCGAAGATATCCCAATCCGCGGCACAGTACCATCTGGCAAGAGCACATACCCGACTCCTTTGAAGTCATCCGGCGCTCTCGACCACTTCAAGTCCGAGGAGACTACACCCGTCATTGGCCGAGAGTATTTCGATGTCAATATTGTCGACGACATTCTCAACGCCGAAAATGCCGATGACCGCGTGCGTGACCTTGCTATTGCGAGTGAGTCTGACAGTGAATCGGGCTTCGTCATTGCTAACATCCCCAGTCTCCCAGCGAGGCGTCGTCTTCTTCCGGAAGCAAGACAATTTGACGAACGACTTGCAAAAGCAGTTAATTCATCGTCTCGGACAACTCGCTGGGAAACCGAAAGACTCGACGCTGCATATCCACCCTATCCTTAACGGCACCTCGGAGTTTGGAGCTACCAAAGATAACGAAATTTCTACCATCAGCTCGATAGCCCGCAAGGAGCTTTTCAAGCACGACGGACAGAAGCAGAAAGGCCGCCGTTACGATGCTGCGCAGTGGCACAGTGACATTCAGTTCGAGCCAGCTCCCGCAGACTACACCTCACTGCGCTTGACTAAGCTTCCGCAGACAGGCGGTGACACACTCTGGGCCTCCGGATACGAGTTATACGACCGCTTCTCTCCAGCATACCGAAAGTTTCTCGAGTCTCTGACTGCGACTTTCACGGGTGACGGCTTCCTCAAGGCTGCTGCAGCAAACCCCGAGAAAGTCTTCATCTACGAGGAGCCCCGGGGCAGCCCGAAGAATGTTGGAAGAACGCTGAGCGCCGTTCATCCAGTTGGTACGCAATGGCAGGAACGAGCTGTGACCAGTGGAATACTGACTTCGCTTAGTTCGGACAAATCCCGTCACGGGCTGGAAGAGCATTTATGCATTGGGACCGTTCCCAAAAACCATCAATGAGTTGCATGATGACGAGTCCGAGGAGCTACTTACCAAATTCAAACAATTGATCCTTGATCATCACGATCTAACTGTCCGCTTCAAGTGGAGGAACGAGAATGATATTGGTAAGTCAACGCCACTTCTCGTTATGGTGACTTCTGCTAACCAAGTCACAGCTATCTGGGACAACAGAAGGTTCGTAACATGACGGGATTCCACTGATGCAAGCTGAACATTGTCAATAGTGCCTTCCACACCGCTACATTTGACTACGATGGCCTTGGAGACCGTATTGGCAACCGCGCCGTTGGCATCGGCGAGACACCATACCTCGATCCTAACAGCAAGTCGCGCTCTGAAGAGTTGGGACTGTAGTCTTGCAATATCACGCGACTGCGCTGCGTCTGGCGCGGAGCACCGCCGTGCTTCATACTACCGGCCGACGAGCGCCAAGACTCGAAGACGGAGCCAAATCATACATATTATCATATCAACTGATCACAAAGCACAGAACCAGTTGCAAACTTAAGAATGATGATTGTATATCTCATATTTCTGTCTCTACAGTCGCTGCTCATACATTGGAGTCACACGGGCGAAGCTGACTTCGGATATCCGAAGAGCTGTTGCCTTTTCCACCCCAATGGCCTCAGCTCATTACCATCAAGGCAGCTAGTGCAACACCAAGAAAGAAAGAGAAGTATACCAGCTACCTCTCCAAGCATGACGTCTCTGCCTAGCAATAAAATGAACCATTTCCCTTCCTATCCAACACCTCCCAACTGACTCCGCAGTCTCCCCAGCCCTCCCAAACCCCACCACATCACCACCGAACCAATCATGCCCTCAACCTACAAACTCATCATCCTCCGCCACGGCCGCTCCGAATGGAACGAAAAACAAAACCCCTCTTCACAGGCTGGGTCGACGTCCCGCTCCACCCCCAAGGAACATCCGAAGCCCAACAGGCGGGCGAACTCCTCAAGTCCCATTCCTGGCTCCCCGACCGACATCGTCTTCACCTCCCTCCCTCCCTCCCTCCCGCCCTCCGCCGCGCAATCAAAACCGCAAACCTCGCCCTCGACGCCCGCGACCGCCACGGGATCCCCGTGCACCGCAGTTGGACTCTCAACGAACGCCACTACGGCGGCCTCCAAGATGCCTCAACAAAAAAGAAAGCGCCGAAGAGCACGGCGAAAAAACAAGTCCATCTCTGGCGTCCAAGTTTTGACATTCCGCCTCCGGGAACGAGCGCCGTAGTATCGTGCTGCAGAAGATAATGATGGGAGGTACGCGGACCGAGGGATCGAAGTTCCCGCGACAGAAAGTTTGAAAGATGTTTTGGTGGGTGAGGACGTTGCACGTTTTGGGAAGAGGAGATTGTGCCGGAGTTGGAGAAGGGGGAAAGTGGGGTGGATTGATTGCCGCGCATGGGAATAGTTTGCGCGCGCGTTGATGAAGGAGTTGGAGGGGATGGGTGATGAGGAGATAGATCCCCGGGGTGGAGATTCCTACGGAGGTGGCCGATTGTGTATGAGTTGGATGAGAAGTTTAAGGGGAAAGGGGAGGGAGTTGAAGAAGTAGAAGTTTATACCTTGAGAGCAAGAAGACGGATGTATATGGTCTGAGTGTTGATTCGCTGGAGTCTTAAGAGTAGATCTAGTGTGCTTGCTGGGGGTAGCCAATTTACAACGCCGAGTGGATCAGAGCTTTCCTTCAAGGAAAAATAATTTATGCCGCCACCGCCTCATGCAATCGCAGCGTGACCAACCTGGCCGGGCAATTTGTCAAGCCCAAATTCGAAGTGACCGGGCCCTCGAGCTCTCCCGGCGCAGCTTCAATCTTGTCAAACTTCTGCAGCAGTCGAACAATGACATATGATGCTTCAGTGAGAGCAAATTGCTGTCCGATGCAGATTCGTGGGCCTCCGTTGAAGGGCAAGTACTCCCAGCCGGGTTTCCTACCGATGAACCGTTCGGGACGGAACTCGTCAGCATCGTCGCCCCAAAGGTCTTTTCTTCGGTGCATGACGTGGATGCTGTAGTCGATACTAGTTTGCTCGGGGATGAAGACGGGCAAGTCACCATTTGGTCCGCCGCCTCGGGGGAGAGTGGTGGCTTTGTTGGATCGACGTCCATTTCCTGGCACTACTGGCCAGAGGCGGTTGACCTCGTTCAAAGTATATTGCAGATATTGGCATCCTTTGAGCGTGCTGAAGGTGATTTCCTTGGGGTCGTCATATGTCCCAAACGCCTCAATGACACTTGCTCGTAGCTTCTCGAACACATCCGGGTGCCGCAGAAGCTGATGAAATGTCCATGACAAGAGAGAGGCCGTTGTGTCTCGACCAGCGAGGAGGATATTGAGGAGTTGAGCACGGAGCTCGACAGGGTCACGCGTCTGTTTCGCGAGCTGTTCCAAGAAAATGTACTTTTCCTTCTCCCCAGTCTTTTCCGATGTGTTCGATCCTTGTGACAATGCAAGATCAACGTAGTGTCCGATGAAGTCGTTGCAGACCTTGGCGTTCATTTTGTATTCTGGGGGATTGTGCAGCCAGTGCTTGTCACCATATCGGAACTTTTTGGCCATCGTGCTCTGTGCTTGATCGAAATTGACGCTGAATGAGCGTTCTACATGCTCTTGTGCACTTGTCTTGCCAGTTTCCACATTTGAAGCCTCGGCAATTTGCGAGTTGACGGACTTTCCAAACAAAAACTCAGTCGCGGCGTCGATTGTCAGGCGGAAGAAGCGTGTTTGAATGTCCAGGAAGTCAGTCCACCCATCGTTTTTCGTAGGCATCACCTTGAACAAGGACTGAACATGTCGCTCTTCCATATCGAGGTCCGAGATCTGCTCGCGCACAAAATTTGGACGCAGCATCGCTCGAGAATGCTCCCATTTCTTTCCGTCTTGGACGAACTGTTTTCCAATTAGTTGTCGCAGATAGTGACGAGGCGATGACATACGATGCCGTCCCCTAATACAGTTCCCATGATAGCATGTCTGGTGGGGCCAAGATCGTAGTCTGCAAATTGCGTCGCAAGCATCTGTGAATCGAGATCAAGTTAGTGATCTTTCTCGTCGCACGGATTCCATGGTACCCACAGCCTTGATGTTCTCCGGATCACTGGTAAAGAAGACGGTTTGACCAAGCACGTTTACTTTGAACGTCGTGACGAGGCGACCCAACTTCGCACTGATGGCATTCTGTCGCTCGACGAGGAAGTCTGGGAATTGTTTCTTGGCATCGGCAGCTTGCAACTCTTTCACGTGCTTCAGGCCCATGAATCCACTATTGGGATACGTTGGCACCTCTGCACACCCGAGCTGGCGAGCTTTGACTACTCGGTGTCAGTTCAGAATATCGCCATGATTCGCGGGTGACATACCAGCATCCTGGATGCGAGTGAGGACGATAAAGAGCACCTGGTATGCAGCAAAAGCTGCTAGGCCGACTAGGACATAGCGAAGGTAGGCGTGCATCTTGTGCTGTTCTGTCACAGAGATGAGCCGGGGTTGTGGATTGATATAATACCGCCGAAAATACGACAAGTGTCGACTGTCTCAAGTGCAGCGTGACCTTACTCCTTTATATGAGCCAGCCCTAGAACGTGGCAATTCCTGCAAGACTCCTGCAGGAAGAAGTGGTGGATCCTGGCAGTGGATGGTGAGATGAGCCAGTAGATATAGAAGTAGTGCCGAATCGAGGAACGCCGCGCGACACGCGGGTCAACATCGACTCCGCTTTGCCGAGAGAACGTCAACATGCTCCGATCGGAAGGTGGCTAGCAAGCGTATTGCATTGGGCGTAGTAGTGTTCGACCCAGATGTCATGGAGGCACTACAATCCGCACAGCTGATACGGTACATACTGACCAAGGCGGAAGCCTTTCAGCTGGGAGGCCTTAAATGGATGGTTTCACAGCTGATATCATCGATTTTCTACAATCGCGTGTAGCATTCTCGCGTGCCCCTCGCCTACGGAACACGTGCGTGTCGTTCAGTCTCATTATCAGCAGATGTTCGGCCGTAAGTTCGTACAAAGAGCAGCTGTTTCTCGTGGCGCATCCTGTATCTCCGGCCTGATGACGGATCAGAGTTTTGCATGTTGCCTGTTGCGCCTCTCGATGGCTGACTCACTGATCGTCAGTTGAAGTCAGCATACGAGTGCGAGTCCCAGACACGAAAACCGAGCCATCCACTGACAAGTGAGCCCTTTTTTCTCTAGCAGATCTTGCACGATCGCGACCCGTGAGTCTTCAGATTTCTAGAGAATTTCACGCATCGAGGCTCTTCGGCCAGGCTGCCCACGAGCTGTTGTAGGAGGCTGACTCGAAGCAGGAGCAGTGGATAGGTCAGCAGGACTGCATTGCAAAGCCCTGGGCGCTCCTTCTATGCACAAACATGACGCAGAAACGCAAACTCCACTACGTCGCTTTGCTATCCAGTGTTGGTCGGTTCTGTGGCCACTAATATGCGGCCTCGTTAGTCAGCCATGAAGTGTTCCACGAAAAGTAGAGAAACGGAGCCGATCAATGCGTCTGAACGTCGCCTCGTTTCGGATGGTATCTGTGATGCAGATTGAGTACATGTCAACAGAAGAGGCGACCTTCTGCATGGATGACAAGCACGACCGGAAGTCGGAGATCTTATCTTCGTATATTCTCTCGAGCGTGGTTCCGTTACAGAGAGTGAGGATCTGTGTAAATCTCGAAGTGATAGGCTGAGCACACAAGGACGTGTGGTCAGACGCACTATGATTTGGTGCTGTGAAGTATCCTCCTCCAAGTCCTCGTAATGTCAGAAAGAAGATCTCAGGTGGCCGTATGTCTCCCGATCATCCCACTTTGATAGTCCTTCCGAGCATACCTCGTTGGGGCGAGATGGTGGCCGCGACGGAAATGCCAATCCCGGTGCGTGTTGATCAAGCTTTTTCGACAGGGCTTGTGGTTGTTCGGACACATCCCAGCCTGGGTTTCATTCGTTTCTCACGTCCATAATATGCTGCTGGAATCAATGGCGTTGATACAAACCATGAATGGAACAGCTGAGAGCAATTCGGCTCTGCTGCTGTTCGAGCACAGCAGCCGCACTGCGCTCCTCAACCTTGTGATCCCTCATCGATTCGAGGTCGTATTGTTTGAGTGCTTGTCGGCAGAAAGGCTTGAGCTGCTCCACGACTGCGTAGTTTGGGCAAAGTCGTTCTGGCGCGGTTGTCATCCAGTGTCCGGATGACCCGATAGACCAGAAGGGCAAGGCCATAAATCAAGATGTAGTTGCTGCCGTCGTCGTGTGAGCTCGGCATCGTGGTAGTGATTCAGATGCACACTGTAGGGTGGAAAGGCGTGAGCAGCAGGCTGTGAAGATCCTGTTCCTCCGCTGCGGGAGCCTTCGATGCTTTTGACGTTCGTGCAAGGCTGCGCTAATTTTCATGTTACGAGGCTCGAGCCAAGTTTGGAGCAAAGGGCTGTACAGGTTCGCACTCTGAAAATAGA
Source organism: Cercospora zeae-maydis (assembly GCA_023512815.1). Lineage (NCBI taxonomy): Eukaryota > Fungi > Ascomycota > Dothideomycetes > Mycosphaerellales > Mycosphaerellaceae > Cercospora > Cercospora zeae-maydis. Next base: position 411,827 of record JAKLWY010000008.1, read on the forward strand.
CAAAATGCAACGACGCCGCATGACAATAATAACAGTGCATGTGAAGACCTGCCAGACAAGCTGTAAGCTGCAAAATCTTGCAGTAATAAGTAGCGCTCATCAGCTGTCCATGTGTCCATGCTTGCAGAAGACGAGATGGGCTCGCGGAGGCTCGTAACCTCCATATTCTGCCATACAACAGAAGTCGCCTGATGAATGATATCGTCGCGCCGAAGCTAGCGGGGTGAGATGTGGCTGCATGTAGACGCAAGGAGTCTTACTTTCCCGTGTCATTATTATTGCTTAATATTATTATCGCGAGGATGCAGCAGTGAGGAAAGAAGGCGAGTCAGCGACACTTCCGCCCTCCGCCGGACATCTCCGCCGGGTATCTCCGCCATCGGAGCTCAGAGCGGGCCGAGCCGACTCGCTTAACTAGTGCCGCCGCTATGATGACGCCCACGATTTGGTGAAGATTGGGTTTCGGCCTCATGTTCATTGGCTATCGTAACGCTATCCTTCCATTACCATCATCACTCTCACCAAACACCGCGACCTCTTGATTGAATCGTCGCAGTATACACCACGGCACTAGATCTTTTTAATCCATCATCATGGCATCTCGACAGAACCTCGTCCGGACGGCTGCAAAGACCGCCAGCCCATCTCCAGGAACACGAAATGCCTCCAGTCGAGCTGCTTTCCTCGCACAGCAGGCCGAGCGACTTGCGACCGTCTCCTACCATGCACGCGCAGCACGCAAACAAGGCCAGCTCCGACGCTCTGTCTTCGCCATTGTAGCAGCGGGAGGCCTCGCCACTGCCTCGCAATACTACGTGAACAATGGCCATTTTGTTCGCCAAGCGCACGCCGAAGCCCCACAGGAAGAGGAGGAAAACCCGCTCATCTTCGAGAAGAGCAGGAAGAAGAAGAATGTAAGCGTAGAGGAGAATCGCGACATGATCAGCAGCCAGCACCATCAGGTGAAGCAAAGCTGGGAGAAGCCTGGGGTGTACGCCTGGGGCAGCAACAGTGGCAAGGTCGTGGCTCCCGACAGTGATGAAAAATACATCAAGACCCCTCGAAGAGTATCATATTTCGATGGAATGCTGCTTCGGGACATCAAGCTCGACCGCAATTTTGGTGCTGCGATTGATGAAAAGGGCGATCTGATGCAGTGGGGTAATGGTTTCATGGCAGATCTCAAGGCGCCGGTGCGAACGTTGACAGGTAAAGATCTGATCAGTCTGAGCATTACGAAAGACCGTATTATCGGACTGTCCAAAAGCGGAAATGTCTACAGCATCCCGTCCTCCGCTGAAGAGCAGGAGACTGGCTCCAAGCCATCAGAGTCAAGCTGGATCCCTTTCTGGAGCGGACGTAGCAATGTCTCCTATCGCGATTTGACGCCGAAGACTCTCGCACGAGGCGAGAAAGTCAGCTCGGTCACTGCTGGGCTCGAGCACGCACTTTTCCTGACTTCCAAGGGCCGCGTCTTCTCTGCCGCTGCTGCATCGGACTCATTCCCATCGCGCGGTCAGTTGGGTGTGCCTGGTTTGACTTGGGGCACGCGTCCCGAAGGGGCCTTCGATCAACCGCATGAAGTTACGACATTGCGAGGCTTCGAGATCATCAAAGTCGCCACTGGCGACCACCATTCTCTAGCCCTGGATAAGGACGGTCGCGTGTTTGCTTGGGGCGACAACATGTCCGGGCAGCTTGGCTTTGACAACTCTCCTGAAGCCATGACCGTTGATGCGCCGAGCTTATTGCCAACACAGAAGCTGTATGCCGGCACAAGTCAGACCCCAAAGATCACGGATATCGCAGCTGGTGGTGAGAACAGCTACATGACTGTCGAAGCCCTCCGAGTCGCATCACAAAAGGATGACCCAGACGACCCCAGAACAAGGTTGCAAATCGGCCGCGTAACGGCAGACACCTTTGCATTTGGCACTGGTATTCGCGGTAATCTAGCGAACAACAGATGGACCCATGTGCAGAGCACACCTGCGAAAATTCCCACCCTTTCTGGCCTGTTTGAATACGATGAGAAGACCAACACCACTGTGCCGATTCGTTTGCAAAGTCTATCCGTGGGCTCGACACACGCAGCCGCAGTCATGAAGAACATCACGTACACCGATGCTTCATCCAAGACTAGCAACGACGATACGAACTGGGGTGCAGACATCGTTTTCTGGGGCGGCAACGAGCATTTCCAGCTCGGCACAGGAAGGCGCAACAATATGAGCGTACCCACATATTTGCAGCCCTTAGATATGGAAGCTGAAGTGAAGCGCGCAAAGAAGAGTTCAGGAACGAAAGAGGAACACAGATTCCACATCACGCCACGTGCATATGCCAAGCTTGGTGATGGACGTTGGAAATGGGTGGAGCAGAGGGTTGAATGTGGTCGTGGATGCACTGCAGTATATAGCGGCACTTGAGAACGTGCCGGCGAGAAAGGAACTAAAAACTATGAACTCTTAGCGGGCGTTCGTACAATACTTAGATACCAACTATTCATGACTGTAGCATTACAACGAACTCCTTTTCAGCTCTATTTCGACGTTGTGCGAAGCCGTCTCAAAGCGTACAGATTCCCGCAAGAAAGCCCACCACTCGATCGAAAAAAGGGTCGGGCATTTCAATCCCTCCTGCAAACTCCACGCTCAATCCACAAATTGCGAAAACATCAACGCGTCCCCCCTCTCCTTCCCACCCAGTCACTCCCACCCAACCATTCCCCCCTGCACCACATACGCACACATATCCTCCTCCCCCTCAAAAACCCTCACAACACACCTGCCCTTGCCATGAGCACCATTCACCAATTCTTCCAAATGCTCTTTTGCCCGCCCTCTCTCCTTCTCCGCATTCTTCCACAACTCCTTGTCAAAACCAATCTGCGTCCTTCCACCCAAACTCAACACTCCAGGTGACAATCGAGCTTTGGGGGCGTGTTTATATGGGAGAGGGAAAGCGAATTTTTGTAGCGAAGTGGATTCTGCTTCCTCTCCATCTTCACCCTCTTGCTCTCCTCTGCGTCGAGATTTCTTCCCTTTGCCCTTCCCCTTCCCCTTCCCCTTCGATTTAGCTTCCGCTTTCAATGTCGTACATTTCTTCCTCGCCTCCAACTTCAGTCCCCCGGGCAGGTGTCCGGGCCGGACAAAAACATAGACATGTCTCAGCAGCGCTCGGTGTTCGGGAATCAGGGCTTCGAAAAAGGCTTTTGTGTCGTGGTAAGAGCCGATGAAAGCGCGAGAGGAGAAGTATTTGGGAGCGAAGCTGTGGCGGAGAAAACGGGAGGTGTGGAGGAGGGGAGGGAGAGTGAAGTCGCCGGGGATGAGTTCGGTTGCGACGGGTCGGTGGGAAGAGGGGGGGAAGGGAGGGGAGAGGACGAGTGATTGGATTTTGAGGTAGACTCTGATGGGGAAGGCTCGGATGAAGATGTGGAGGGGGCGGGGGCGAGGTGGGAGGGGTGGTGGTGTGCGGGCAACTGTTGGGATGGTTGATGAGGCTGGGTCAGGTTCTTCTGGTGTTGTTTGTCTTGTTGTTGGCTGTCGTGGAGGTGCCGGGGCCATGTAGGTCAATGTGGTTGTGGTTGATGGGCCTGCTGCTGATGTAGACGGGGACCGTGGTATCCCGTCGCCGCTGCCTGCCATGGCTGTGAGTGGCTTTTCAATTGGTTTTGTGGCAGTTGCTGATAGTGGGAAGCGTGATTTTGGTATTTTGCTGGGTTGCAGAGAAGGAGGAGACACCTGTTATGGATATACTTCTATTGCAAGAGGACTTCTTGAGGACATTGAGCAGCTTTGAACCTACCATGGTTGAGATTGGGGACTGTCATGAAACTTTCAGGTCATACCGTAGATGAGATATGAAAATCGAATCGTAAAATTGAGGACGGAGGCCGCATCCTGGAATATGGCGTCTTTGGTTTCTTCGGAACGGCATGCTGTTGAAGCAGTGCCCAAAGAAGCCCCAATACAGATGAAAGCAGTGCTTGGCGATCCAGATACGCGTCACTCAATCAGACTTCCTTAGTCGTGTTCAAGTCTGAAGAGCGTAGAAAAAGTCTTGGGGTAGAGTCCAGGTAGACTTTCAGGACACATCGAAGCTCGCGCCGATCATTCGATCACCGCGTTCTATTGGCGGTTCGTACGTGCTGGGGCCTGCGCTTCGTCTACCAGCCATATCAGCGTGGCCTTGCCTTCATCAAAGTTTCTTGTCCAGAAGCGACTGATCCAGCATATTTGGGGGTGAAGCTTTCCTAATCACGACTCTTTTGATTCGATGCCGAAAAAAACTCCGCAGACCGACTCAAGAACCAGTGAGAGGCCACTATTTCTTCATCAACTGCCTTCACTGAGTGCCCTCCAAGCCCCATCAACTGCCAAGTGACGTGCGGACTATTGAAGCAAGCCGCGGTCGGTATCGTCGTAGTCCAGACTCTTCTTCCCAGTCGTCGAACATTGTGCTCAGATAAGGAGCTGGATGATCATAGCAAAAGTCCCGTCTAGGACTATCTCGCGGCCATCTTCGGTGCTGCTCTGCTCCGAGCGTAGGTCAAGACTACTCCTGATAGTCTGTGTACTATTGAGGTGCTCTTGCTCACGGATTTTCGGGATCTGATTCCGCGTCCGATGAGCTGAAAGGTCAGCATTGCGAAGGGTTGGTGAAATGTTTTCTTCACGCTCTCTGTTGTCTGATGTCGCGACAGAACCCTGCAGTCTGCATCAGCACGGACTTGGAAAGGCACTGCTTATCGTCCTGTATCGCCTCTTCGATACAGTCCTCATGTGTTGATTAAGTTGAGTATACTACATCGCATACTGTACATCTGTGCGTTACGCAATCACGAGCCCTGTTTCGTGTTCCATGCATTTGGTCTCCTGAACAGCATCTTCAGCATAGCTGTGCCCCGACCGTTATCCTTCTTCTGAGACTCAAGCCACATGCGAAGGGTCTCACGTAGAGAATCTTCACGTTTGCCAAGTACATCCAAGCCGCGCTCCTCACAAGCGATATGCACCTCTTCAGATTCCAGCATTTTCACTGCTGGTAGCTGCCACGCCAGCAGCTTATCGTCATGGCCCAGGTAATTCAGCCGCTTAGAAATGCTCCTGCGCAGCATGAACGACGGTGGGGGAAGCTGTAGGCGATCCCACAGGCGGCTGTGAAGGTTCAATGTGGAGGACAGGTGCAGCAGTTGGTCGTCACGAAGACGAGCCACTAGCGACCTCGTGTGATCCATGTTTGCTGTCGGCCACGGTTGCTTCACTCCTGATGGCTTGTCCAGCCCGAGCTGCTCTTCATTGGGCTCCTCTATGCCTCCCCTAAACATGATCCTCCTTCTTTCTTCTGCCTTCTTCCTCATATCGGCAACCTGCTTGGGAATCCTGCATGTCCCGGGCACCGCGTTTGGGATAAAAGGCACGATCAGCGGCAGCCACTCTCCGAACAAGGCCACCAGGAGACCGAAGAAAGGTAACTTTCCAATGTCATGCTGATTCCTCATCCAGAGCTGATATTGCGATCTCGTTAACCCCGGTGTGCCTGGGGTGTGATTTCGTGCTCCTTCTTTCTCCCGCGCCTGCTTTATGAACAGCTTGTGAGCCTTGTGATTGAACCACACTGCTTTGACGCCGCGCAGGTAAAAAGAGCCATACGCTTTGCCAATGCGGAAATAGTACAGCGCGACATTGGCATCGCCGCGTTCGGGCAGTGCCAGCGGTGGAGGACGTGTAGATCGCGGAGGATTGATGAGGTCGCCTTTGCGTATGCCCTGGATCTCTACCAGTGCTGCTTTCTCGTACCGGTCGATGTCGCTTTTCTGGTTGTCGGTTTTGGTGCTATAGTGCCTGCTCCCGACCGGACGTCTGGTCAGTATGAAGACATATTGAGATCGCGATGCACTCGAGACAGCGCCAACGCAGCTGCTCGACCACTTTGTTGTCATTGCATTTGGAAGTGAAAGGTTAAGAAAGCGAGAGCCTCGAACGATGCAGCTGCCCAAAAAGTTGCGCCAAGATCTAACTTCGCCACCGCAACTCGGCAAGGCGGCAACAGATTGACGCGCTGCTCCACCTACACCTGCGACTGGTTTGACGGTTGTGGGTCCTTTACGCTCTCTGTAGCTGTAGCCTCCTGTCAGCCTTTGCTCCGGAGGCAATGAAATCTTCCCTCTGCTCGGGCTGAAGCCACCGCGTCAAATTTGATTGGCGTTTTGATGCCTGATCCATGATGTAGTTCTATCACGCAGCAATCGTCCGTTTCTCCCCTTTCGGCTTTCATCATTTGCACGCACAGTTCCATCAAAAGCCCAACACGCAAATCCACGCTGGATCTCACAATTCTGCAAGACTTGCAAATGCCAGTGAATCCGCTCCCATGGATCGCAACGAGTGCCGCGAGGTTGAGGACCGCGCGGCACGGTGGCAATGGGTCTTGAGATATACGGAAATTCGCAAAACCAAACTCTGCGCATGGGTTTCCACTTTTCACCCTCAGAACCTCACATGTCAGACTGACGGCCCTGATTCGAGATCTGACAAGCGTGGGTCATACGGCATAGTCTGCAAGATACGTTTCGATGTAACGGGCGAGACCTGAGCTGTTCGATTTCCTCAAGGCGGCAGCGACTCTATTTCCGACGAGAAGCTCGAGGCTGAAGTTGCTGCAATCAATTTGGTTCGCAGGCAAACCGATATTCCTATACCTGAGATCAAAGGCTGGGGTCTTGCACGGGACAACGAACTTGGGCTTGGACCGTTCATGCTGAGCACTTGGGTGGATGGCATTAGTCTATACGACATCTTGACCCAAGACGAGGCCTCTTGCCAAGGAAGAATGATACGTGCCACTGTCACAGACGCTACGATTGAACACATTTGGAGACAAATCGCGCGCTTTATGCTTCAATTATCACAGATAAGCTTCGATTATATTGGAAGTTGTACTACGACACCTCGACGGCCGTTGACCATAAAGTCATATCATATCCGGGAATCAGGCGTGGATATCCCTTGTACGTGGATACGCGTTAAATCGTTCATCCTACAGTAAATCGTTCATTCTCAATCATTCATCCTGCTGACGCTATGATTCAGGCCCTGTTAGCACCACTTTTACGTCATCTATCGATTACTTCAAGTACGTCGCCAGCCACGATCTACGACACGTAAACGATCAGCTTAACTCTGTTGATGACGAAGAGGATGCCAGGCAGGAATACATCAACTGGAACGTTCTTCAACAGCTCGTGCCACGATTTGTCCACTCTGACCACGGCCCTTTCAGACTTATCTGTGATGATTTCGGCCCAATGAACATGATAGTAAACAACACAATGGACCTTCGGATCGTGGCAGTTCTTGATTGGGAATGGTCATATGCTGGTCCACAAGAGCTTTTCTGGTCGCCGCCGCTTTGGCTGCTTGGACAACATCCTGTATGCTGGGAAGATGGCTTTGAAGATTCACGCCTGTCCAGATACCATCGCAATCTTGACATCTTGATCAAGGTCATGCAGGAAGAAGAGGTAAACATTTTGAAGAGTACACGCGATTGTCTCCCCTCTGCTTTACTTCGGAAAAAGCAACAAGATGGCTCGTTGTGGTTCTATCATATTATGCATGAAGCTTATAACGGGCCAAACTCCGTGCCGTTCGGTCGTCTGCGAGCCTCTGTTCCTGACTTTGACCAGCTTGCCGCAGCCGTGTCCAAGAAAGAGACAGAGGCTTTTGTTCAAAAGAAGCTTCAGCATTTGGAACACTGCGAGAAAGAGCTGGAGAGGACGAAACGACGGTACCCCGACTTTGTGTAGCTTGCTATTCAGCTACTGTACTTCCACTTTTTGCTATATCCTTGCTGTAGAACTAGCTCACCACTTGGCTGCTAAACGACGCACGTGCGCGTCACGACCCGGCGATACGAGCTATAGAGGCCAGAATCCGGCAGAGAAGAGCTCAAGAGCAGCAGAACAGCAAAGCAGTTGAGCTGGGCTTGTCCACCACTAACGTGATGACACATCTGCACGATTCTCGTCGCCATCCTGGCTAGCACTTGGAAGAATTGGCCCTGTTTCGCCATTCCCCCAAGTCTAGAGAACGCCATGGAGTTTGGGTCAGTCACCGAATCAGCATGACAAAGTCTCCGAAGGGGTGGCTAAGGTACTGTGCTCTCACACCGAGGCTCTAAGGTCTTCTCAATGAACGCTCATGCTGACACTCTTCTTCAGAATATCAAAGACTGGAATACTAACATCAACATCGTTGAACCACTGCACGGGATGAAGATGTCGCTGGCATTGCATCAGTACTGCAAGAATCCGAGCCATCATACGACCGCGATGAACTGCGTCTTACGGCAGGGCAGACGATCATTGTGTCTCACAGAAACGAAGAAGGTGTGTTAGTTGCTACTATGTAATCCTGAGACTGGTGAACAAGGTCTTGTGTCTGAGCAACACTCGCAGCTTTCTTATGGATTGGAAAGCCATCATGAGGGGCAAATGGACCAGGATCGGGCTCGCTCTCAGAATCTGCCGATGCTTCAAACATTCTGGCGAGCCTTCCCGACGTGGTACCAGCGGATGATCATCAACCAGAGGAGCGGACATCGGACCAGGACCTAAGTAGAAGTGGAAATGGAGGCGAAGATTTTGAAGCTAGGGATGGATCATCCCGAAACACTAACGAGTATGCTTTCTAATGAATCAGACCAGGCTTCGCAAAAAAAAAAAAAAAGGAACACCAACAACAAATCTTCATCAGTTCCAGTCCCATGCGCCATCAAAAGCGATGACTAAGCCTGCTAGGTGCTAACGGGCACGTCCGATGACATAATATGAGTTCTGGACTCTTGTCACTTCTGGCTCGGGCTCGAGCCTGGAACGGCCATTGTGCAGTTGCGACGTTGTGTGACAGGCTTAGTGTGGGCGAGTCAGTGGATGTGGGCGGTCGGAACAGTGCTTTTGGTCGTGACTCGTACGCTTGGCTAGATTCTAGATCGATCGTTAGTAGACGGCGTGGGCATGGTTCATTTTTTTCCGGGGCCATTGTATTTTTCGGGATACTGTTCGAAAACTACTTTTGTTTGTGTTTGCTCGCGATACAATTCCATTGCTTGAGCTTGTTTTACTGATGTGACTTGGTCAGCTGTATTGCCAGCAGCCCGGATCCAAACGCACGGCGATTCTAGAAATGCTGCGCATTTATTACTCTCGCATTGTCGAGCCCCTTATCCGCCGACCTGACACGGAGTTCCGAGTGCCAGATCACCTCATTGCCATGCAGCCCCTTCCCTCCTTCACCATGGAGGATAATGAGGACGCATGGCCACACGCGGACATCTTCTCTCTCATCCATGTCCGAAACGTGGTCGCTGTCCATTGGCCGAGCCGAAACGATTCCGATTGGTGAGACGAGTCAGGAAGAAGCAGATGTCAAAAAGTCGCAACTTGCAAGCACGACTGGACCCGAGCGGCCGCCTACAGTCCGGGCTGCTATATCAAGGTCCGCATCCTCGGCGTCTCTACTAGTGTTATTAGGTCCGACGTGCGTCGTACATTGTAGCGAGGTACGGTATCTCCAGTGCAGTACAGGACATGCTTGGTGAGCGCCGTCCCCTGAATGCGCTTCGGATTCGCGCTTCTTCGCTCCTGCTCATGGGATCCTCGCTGCTTGCGCACACTTGGCGCGGCATACATCGTCCATCTCTCCTGTTCAGGACGTCGGACGTGGTTGCGTGAGAAGGGAACAGCCAGCGGGCACAGGAGGGGTCATTCATGCAAGAGAAATGCAAGCTGCAGGAACTCGTGTCGGGATGCGAGGCTAATGCAGGCCCATCCAGCTCCGGTTCAGGAGAACGTCACCCGCTGCCGTGCGAGGTGTGTCGGCAGCACTCCTGAATGTTGTGTGAGTGTGAGTGTGACATGGCAGTTGATGAGATGCACGCGAGGAGATGCAGTGAGAATCTCGGCGATGGCGTGCTGGAGATGCAATAGCAGGACACGGGTTCTGGTATTATACCTTAGCACGCGTCGGTCCCGGCGGGTGGTTGCCGAGCCGGTGGTGGGTCTCGACAGCACAACCCTGCAAAGTCAGATACAGCATGTCGCTGGTCCCTTGTTATGGCTTGCTCCGAGCATACGTGTTTGGTGTCGCGGAGGCAGTTTGACCATGCGGTGTCGTGTATAAGTACTGTAGCGGCACACGCCTGGTTGCAGCGCCCGCAGCAGCAGCAGCAGCAGCAGCAGCAGCAGCAGCCCTCTCCGCGCTCCCTCGGCCGGGCCCGCGACCGAGTGGGCGATCTGCGCGACTACAGTGACAACAGTACAGTAGTGTACATTCAATTCGTCTGCAGGCGCTGGTGGTGGCGCGCGCGCGCACGGCGGGCGACCCCTGGACGGGAGCATTGATGAATTCTGGGAGATCGCGCTCGACGCACCCGGGCCTGTTCCAACGACCGCTCCCCTACTAGCTAAGTTACTGCTGCTGCTTGCCGCCTGCCTGCCTGCCTGCCTGCCCGCCCGCCTGCTTGCTACTGCTGCTGCTGCTCCTGCGCGCGCAGAGCCAGGGCTTGCGAAAGCCGAAACGGATGCCGCACGAACCGGCGTGATTGGTGAACCACCGCCTTGTGCTGCCTCCTGCTGCTTGCCGGCTCCCGCCTGCTCGCCATGGAGCCCCATCAGTATGCATCCGCTGCCTTTGCCTCGCGCTCTGCTGCTGCTGCTGCTGCCGCCGCCGCCGCCGCCGCCGCCGCTACTACTGCACATGCTACTGCCGGCCTGGAGTCCCCGCCGAGGAGTCCTCCCTATCCGCCCAGCATCAGGACGAGCTCACGGGGCTTTCGCGACGGCCAGACGAGCACTTCACCACCCGCCTGGCGCAGCGGCAGCGGCAGTCCCCCTCGCACGCCGCCTCCTCGATCACGCAGCGAACGGAAGGGCAAACAGCCCGCACCGCGTCCCGCCGACAGCCCCAGCTCGCCCCAGACCGTCACCGCGCCCTCCGACCACCAGCGCTACTCGCATGGCCTGTCCTGGCACATGACGACGCGCGACTCCGTCGTGGACAACCTCTTGCTTTCCCTCGATTCCTTCTCGCCTCAGCACGACAGCGTCATGACCGAGCCGCAGGATTTCGAGCGCCATACCTTTCTCCATTCCATCACCGGTCAATACCCACCCGGCTTGAGCCAGCAGCGCGCCAGAGGCCACACCCATTCGTCCTCCGATTCGGAGTTTGTCCGGCATGGAGACTCCCCGGGCGCCCGCTCCCTACAGTCTGGTCGGGGTCGACGCAGCAACAGCAACTCGATGTCGGGCTTGGGGCATGGCTTGACAATGCGCCTGAAGACGGGCAGTACGGGGCGACACAGCAGCGACACGCAGCGGACAGTCAATAACAAGAATGCCGTGGGGAATGGAGAGCCGAGCAATGGTTATGCCAATGGATCGTGGTTGGAGCCCGCTGCCATGCCCGCGTTTGGGCGTCGCTCAGTGAGCATGGAACATATCCCGACGGTATCGGGCGAGCCTTCCATCCTCACGCGTGGGCGACCGGTGCCGTCGATACACAGCAGGTACGAGCCACAAAACGAATCCGATGGCGAGGCCGCACCAGAACCAGTCATTGCAGCTGGCCCACGGAGACAGCTCGACCCCACCGCGAACGGTCCCGTCTACATTAATTGTGCGAGCCCCCGGGTGCAAAAGCCGACCCAATTGCGCAAGCAAGCCACGCAGGACAATTTGCGTGGAAAGTCTGGGTATGCGCCAAATATCATTCCACCAGAAATTAGGACCCAGGCGGCGGATTTCGTCAGAACGGAAAGCATGCGAGCCGGAATCACGGGTCTGCACCCGCCTTCCGCGCAGAACGCTGGACCACCCAGTCCTGGAATCCCCATACGAAAAAGAGACCCCTCGCCCCCGCGCGAGAAGCAAGGCTTTTTCAAACGCGTGTTTGGAGGTGGTTCACGCGTAGTATCCTCGCCCATTGAACGACCCGCCTCCAAGCAGGTCGGACAGACGTCAACCAAGTCAGATGCACCTCTGCGCTCGGTTTCTCACGCATCCGCTGCTCACGCACCGCCCAATGGGGAGTCGCAGCAGACACCTGCCATCAACATGCCCGCCAATGCTCAGACGTTGAACAAGAAGCCCTCGTCGTTCTTCAGACGACGCAAGAAGTCCACATCGGAAACGCTGCAGCCGCCACCGCCGCTTCCGCTTCCGTCTGAAACCTCGACTCATCACTTCTCTGTGAACCAAGCCCAGCCCAGTCCCTCGATTAGCAGTTTACGCAAGGTCATGGATCCATTCCTCTCCCAAGACACACGTGATGTCAATGGCACAGCCAAGACCAAGCATGAGACTGCGTCACGGCCCACCACGAGTGACACGAAGACCGAGGACTCCGAGAATCCCGACATGTTCCATTCCGGATACACGCCTCCGCTTGACGCATCACTCCAGTCACGATATCCTATTCCCGCGCAATACGGAAAACCCAACTCGAAGCTCAAAGTCAAGAAACGCCAATCCGATGCCGCGGTCGCGAAGAATTCTGAAGAGCAAAGGGAACCCAGTAAAGAAACAGTGCGGAGGTCGGTGGCTGAACCAAGCATCGAAACGGGCAGGGTATCCCCAATTACGGGTATCTCGCCCGATATGATTGCCCGCGACTACAACGAACTTCTTCTCGACAGCAGCAGGCCCAGCACTGGCGATCGCATCATTAATTCCAGGGCAGAAAATTCAGGCTTCCTTGGTCCTGACATGAAAGACTCTGAGATCGACACTAGTTATGAACCAAAGGTTAGTGAGGATGGCTGGTACATCAAACACCATCCCGGGCCGGAGCGGCCGCATTCCAAGACATCTGACCGGTTGGTGCTGAGGCCGACCGCGTCGGAGGAGCGTCTCAACAGAGACAGCGATCTGTCCATCATCGACAACTCCACACTTTTTGCTGCTCGAACGTGGGATGGTTCGGCGACTGGACTCACTGCTACTCGAAACACACAGCCAATTCTGCCCGGGCCGACCAGCCCACTTCCGCAGGCTCTACTGCCCACGGTAACGGTCGACAGTAGTCAAGGCACCAAAGGCTCCAGCAACAATGGCTCCACGTCACAAAAATCGAGTGATCCCACGATCATTCGGGCTCCCTCTCCCTTGACAGAAGAGGGTGCGGAGTACATGGAACGTGCGCGCAAAATTTTCGATGGCGACGAAGAAGATGTTTCGAAGGCGGACGCCGCCTCCTGGCTTGGCGAGCGTAACACACTCAGCACGAAGACCCTTGCCGCATACATGAGCCTGTTCGATTTCTCGGGACTCAACGTCCTCGCTGCGCTGAGGCTGCTGTGTAGCAAATTGACACTCAAGGGAGAGACGCAACAATTCGATCGCATCATCACTGCATTGTCTGCACGATGGTGCGAATGCAACCCGAAGCACGGATTCAAGGCGCAGGACGTGATCCACACCATTTTTTATTCCATCATTCTTCTCAACACCGACTTGCACTTGGCCGATATCGACGAGCGGATGTCGAGGAGTGCGTATGTCAAGAATACACTGCCGACCATCAGACGTGTGGTGCAGGATGCCGCACCTGATGCGTTCGACGGCACTATCAAGCCCACGGCCAATGCACTGCGACCACCCATGCCTTGGTCTAATTCGGACGCTTCTGAGCCCACGTCGCCCACCGTGATGCCGGCTTCGACATCAGCGACAGTAGAGCGCACCGACTCGAACACGACGCTAGAGCCTAGTTCCACCTCCGCGTTCACCGTCAACTCCAAGCGGTTGTCGATTCGCCCGTCGGCAGTGCGTAATGATTCCGACGCCATGACACCGGAGTCTGCAGCCAATGGCGTATCGAATGCGCTGGTCAGTAGCCCGTGGACGGGAAACATGCGCGCATGGGAGGCCGAATTGGAGATGATTTTGAAGTCGTTCTTCACTTCAATTCGGACGGAACCACTGCCTTTGCATAGCGCAATTGCGCAGGATCTCATCAACAACCGCAATCTTTCGGTGGCTGACATGAACAGCACGCTGAAGCGATCCGGGTCCATAGTGAGCAAGGCGCCGTCTGAAGCAATGTCGTACAGGTCCAACACCAAAGACTTCCGATCCGCTATGAGGTGGCCTGGCAGGGGCAATCGAACAAAAGGCAAGTTGTACCCACCAAGTACAGCGGGCTCGTCTCGCACCAGCTTTGACGACGGAAGTGGGTTCTGGTCGCCAGCTCAGAGCAGCAAATTTTCCTACAGTAAAACCTTGACATCTGCATCAGTTGGCAGCTTTTCCAACTTGTCTGTCATGAATGACTTCAAGCACTCCATTGGGTTCGCTAATGCTCTCTCATCCGCGATCATCCGCGAAGAGACGAGCGGGGGTGAGTCCGAGTCATTCTCTGTGAATGGAGGCTTGCTTGAAGATGAAGCGCTTGCTTTGGAAGGAGCGCCATGGGCTAAAGAAGGCCTTCTCAAGCACAAGCACCACCTTGATGCGCCTGATCGGAAGTCGCGAGAGCGCAACTGGAACGACTGCTTTGCCGTCATCAGCAAGGGCAAGCTGACCCTGTTCGCATTTGGCACTTCTACTTCAAAGGCACAAGCGAATTCCAGAAAGGCATACGGCAAAGTTGGAAAGGCAGCTAGCGTGACTGGGGCAAAAGTTGGCGGCGGAGACTGGATGGAAAATGCAGAGCAGCTCGAGGTGTTTGTACTGCGGCAGACCATTGCATCGACCCTGCCGCGTCCCGGCTACAGTAAGGCTCGGCCACACGTGTGGGCTCTCAGCTTGCCAAACGGCGCGGTACATCTATTCCAGGTCGGGACTCCTGAAATCGCCATCGAATTTATGACGACTGCGAACTATTGGTCTGCACGCCTGAGCAAAGAGCCGCTGTCGGGTGGCGTATCGAACATCGAATATGGCTGGTCCGACCATGTAATCAACTCGGCCCTGACGGATCGACCCGACACGTTCAGCGCGCCGCCTTCGTCGATGGCAACAAGAGGTCACAGTCACAGCATATCGACTGAGCGCCCAGCACGGAGCAGTCTGCAATCTTCGCTTCGTTCCAGCTTCGATGCCGGCTACGGCGGCAGCAAATTTCGAACGCCGGCGGACAAAGTCATGATACACGAGTGGCACCCACCGACGCAGTCAATGATGGCTAGTCAATTGATGGAGGTGGACCAGCTCAGGCAACTCACTGCGTATGTGCAGAGTTCTGAAGAAGAGCTCGAGAAGCACAACGAGCTCAAGCATGCCATTGAGCTTGCTGTAAGTCACATCCTCATGTGTTTCCTGTTCCAACGTTCTAACAAGATACAGTACTCGCCCCGCCACCCGAATTTCGCCAAAGCCATGGCAAATTGGCAGCGGAAATCCGATTACTTGCTCCGCGAGATTGTCAAGTTCCGAACATATATTGACAGCTTGTCTGCGGCGCAAAAGGCGAAAGAGGCCTTTTATTCGAAGAAAGCAGAAGGCCGACCTTTGTCACGCTCTAGTCGCCGAGATGATGATGTACTAGTCGTGCCAAAGATTGACGACGTGCTAGCCCCTCGGGGAATCCACACTTCAGGTTAGAAGCCGTGGAGATGGTCGGCCTTCACTTCCGGGCAGCATGTGACAGAGAAGCGGCGCCTTGAGAGGCGGAAGACGCTCGGAGATGCATTCGTGTACGAGTAAGACGGGTTACTGGGTACTCCAGATATGACACACGACAGATTTCTGTGTTGGAGAACGGGATAGCGAGGCGTTTCGGCGGGAAAAAAACGAGCAACGAGGAGGGCCCAGCATATTTCATGACTATAAGAGTGTTAGAGCAGTGTATAGAGTAATCCGCAATCGTGCCAGAGCAGCGTTTGTTCTGGGAATGGCATGCCTGCACGCTTCCGACATCTCACTTGTCCTTGCAGCGTGACCTGTGATCACGTCACGTTCATTGGACACGCGCACAAGCTCGCCCCACCCGCACCTTCCACGCAACCACGCAGCCTGGACTCGTCGAACTTGTTGCCAACTTCACAACTCGTCTCACACCACCACTGGCGACTTTGCGACCCATGCATCGCCTTCCCAACACCCCGCCAGCTCCAGCACGATGATCCTGGGGCCATACCGAAATCCGCCTTACCGGACGCCTACACCCAAGTCTTCTCTCAGCCCGCCGCCTCCTCATGGCACTGCCCGGAACCCCTCGCCAAAGCGGAAGCTACATCCAGATGAGGGCGACACACCCATGTCTGCCACTGCTGCGGGCCCAGTCCGTCCGCTTCATGTCGACACCGCATGGGCTCCAGATGGGAGCCTCATCGTACCTGACAGTCCGCGAAGTAAGGTCGCCGAGCGGCTAAAGGATCTCGCCATCCGCCAAGCACAACCCGTCAGCGCAGTCGCGAGTCATCAGCGACATACTGCTTCGCCATCACCGCGAAAGAAGCTCAGACCGAATCCTCAATTACGCGACTTGCGTGGAGCGGTGCAGGCGAGGCGGTTGTCAGAGGACGCTGTTCAAACTCCGCTCCATAACGCCGGCCAACGAATCGAAATTCCGGACAGTGAGAGCGGGAACACGACACTTGTGCTGGAAGCCGACGAGACGACAGGAAACGATGATGACGACGTTTATGCCCGACTACCTCCCACGCCACTGCGAGAAATTGGCATTCATGATTTGCATCAGGCGATAGGCATGGTGATGTCGTCCGAGGAAGATGCCGAATCCTATCAGTCCCAGCACCGGCAGTCCCTAGACGGCGTGAGTCCGAAGAACAACAAAAGAATGCTCTCCCCACCGCCCCCTTCTCCCTTGGGAGAATGTTTCCAATCAAGGCATGACACGGGAGAATCAACCGTCTTCTTCAACAAATCACCCGATTCGTCTTTCAGCGACGATGCAACCAGTTTCGATCCCGCAGCTTTGACGTGGCAAGATTCGGAGATCACTGGACATGAAATCACTTCTCCCGACGATGACGGTGAGGGAATCAACGGAATTGGCTTCCGACCCACGCCTGCGATCGCTTACGCGCGAAGTCAGAAGCGAAGACAGCAGGTCGAAGGGTGGAAAGCGAGGGAAGCGCGTGAGGCCAGGCAGAAACGTTTAGAGAGGAGACGTGGTTCTGGACGAAGTAAAAGTGTCGTTGGTAGCGGCACCAGCTTGGATGGAGCGAATGACAGTTTGGGTAGCGATGATGGAACGACACGAAGAACTGTGCGGTTTGCGACGTGACGCAAGCAGCAGCGGCAGCAGTAGCAGCATGAACACGATGATGAAGAAACCACTTGTGATATTTTTTCTTTTTTTGCAACGAGCGATTGAGATATGATGCGCATGAATTGGGTAGGGTAGGATAGGGTAGACTGGGCTCTTTTGATGATCGGACGCGCAGACCGAGGGGAGGAGGAGATATCGGGGGAGGATGATGATGATGATGATGATGATGATGATGATGATGATGATGATGATGATGATGATCCGAGAGCAGACAACAGTCTTCTTTCATCTGCTACTACTTCAGTCAGTCGTGATGACTAGTTCTACAATTTCCCAGCTCAGTTTCGATAAAATGAATGCGACAAGCGCAGATCTTTGCTCTCGGTTTGTCTCTTCCGCAGTGCATGTTGCAATATTTGATGAACTACCTCTGGTCATGTGTCTACTAATGACTGCGATGGGAAAGAGGTCAAGCTTGCTTGTTCATTATTCGTCTCATGATCATTCTTTGTCTTTCAGAGATCTCTCTCTCTCTCTCTCACACACACACACACCCACTTTATCTCAAATGAGAGCTCTCTTGCGAAGCCGGGGTGCTTGGTTTTTTGTTTGAAATTACATGCATCGTCGCGATTTTTGGTTTTTTTGGTTTTCCGTTTTCGCATTTCATCTCATCACGTTCTATTGCCGCTTTGGCTGAGGCTGAGGCTGAGGCTGATGAAGAAGAAGGAGAAGAGGAAGGGTGTGTGCAAGGGAACGGGAATTTTCGGGACGGATGTGACTGCTTGGCTGCTGGTCTTCACGTCTGGAAGAATAGAGGTGTGGAGGGCAGGGTTGCAGCGCTTTTTCGCATCCAGGGAAAAGGGAAGTTGTGGAGGGTGAAGCGTTCGCATTATTATTGCGGTCTGATGGGGAGATGGTGTGTGATGAGAGAAAAATGACCCGACGCTGCTTGCTTATTTTTAGTTACTTTCCTAAGAGAGGTGGAGGGGGAGGTGGAGGTGGTCTACGGTGATCGAGAAATGGAACGGAGATGCCGAGATTCGTGGATTGGTTTTTTTTTCATCAGCAATCATCAGGGAATATGGTGGTGGTTTGGTTGGGGGGGTGGGTTTTTGCGAGGGCTGTGGTGAGATGGAGATGTTGTCGTCATCGATGTTGATTCCATACATGTAGTCTGTGCGGTACATGTATGTGTGTATGTAGAAAGGTGTGATTGTTGCATTGTCATCGGCAGCATCGCAGCTCGTGCAGTGTGTAAGGTTAGTCGTACGGAGAGCGAGGGAGAAACCGGAGTGCGCAAGCTGGAAAATCACCAGCAAAGAGTTGGTGAGAAGGCTCGCTCGCCGAGATTCGTGATTGGCGGTTGGCGGGACAGAGGTGAGAGGGTCCATGCAGGTGCGCTGCTGCCCCTCCCCTCTTGCCCTTGCGCGAATCTGGGACGACTTGAAAAAGTCTAGAGAGCTAAAGGCTCGGGGAAACGCTGCTGTGCACCGCCTTTTCTTCGCTGCAAAGACTCATCGTTCGGTTTTCGACCTTTCTTTTTTCCCATTGTTCTTGCTCTTGCTGTGTGTAGAGACTGAGCTACAAGCAGCAGCATCATCATCATCATCATCATCTTCTTCTTCTTCCTCACAACACGACATCGCCAACGACAGCCGCAAACATGGCCGCCAACGGACTCAATGGCGGCGCCCACTTGGCCTTGCCACAGAGCCACCAAGACCTGATGCAAAAGTCCCTCGTCGAAACCGACCCCGAGATCGCCTCCATCATGACCGACGAGATCAAGCGACAACGCGAGTCGATCCTCCTCATCGCTTCGGAAAACGTCACCTCGCGCGCCGTCTTCGACGCCCTCGGCTCGCCCATGAGCAACAAGTACAGCGAAGGCTACCCCGGCGCACGCTACTACGGCGGAAACGAGCACATTGACCGCATCGAACTCACATGCCAGAAGCGAGCGCTCGAGACCTTCCGCCTCGATCCCGAGAAGTGGGGTGTCAATGTGCAGTGCTTGAGCGGCAGCCCGGCGAACTTGCAGGTCTATCAGGCGATTATGCGGCCGCACGATCGATTGATGGGGTTGGATTTGCCGCATGGAGGCCATTTGAGCCATGGATATCAGACGCCTTCGAAGAAGATCTCGGCTGTGTCGACGTACTTTGAGACGTTCCCGTACCGGGTCAACTTGGACACGGGTCTGATCGACTATGATCGTCTCGAGGAGAATGCTCTGATGTACAGGCCCAAGGTTCTGGTCGCTGGTACGTCGGCGTACTGCCGTGAGATTGATTACAAGAGGATGAGGGACATTGCGAACAAGGTCGGAGCGTACTTGATGATGGATATGGCACACATTTCTGGTCTCATTGCGGCTGGTGTCAACAAGTCGCCGTTCGAGTACGCTGATATCGTCACAACCACTACCCACAAGAGTTTGCGTGGTCCTCGTGGTGCGATGATCTTCTTCCGCAAGGGCGTGAGGAAGACGGAGATGAAGGCTGGCAAGGAAGTGCAGGTTCTCTACGATCTTGAGGGCCCGATCAACTTCTCTGTTTTCCCTGGTCACCAGGGTGGGCCACACAACCACACCATCACCGCTCTTGCTGTTGCCTTGAAGCAGGCTCAGACTCCAGAGTTCTTGCAGTACCAGCAGCAGGTTATCAAGAACGCCAAGCAGCTTGAGAATTCATTCAAGGCCAAGGGCTATCGACTCGTGACCGATGGCACGGACAACCACATGGTTCTCCTCGACCTCAAGCCTCTCGGTCTCGACGGTGCTCGTGTGGAAGCTGTTCTAGACCAAGTCAACATTGCTTGCAACAAGAACACAACTCCCGGCGACAAGTCCGCTCTGACGCCTTGCGGTATCCGCATCGGCACCCCAGCCATGACCAGTCGAGGCATGGGTGAGGCCGACTTTGACAGAATCGCGGGCTACATTGACCAATGCATCAAGCTCGCCACCAAGGTCCAATCGGAGCTGCCCAAGGAGGCCAACAAGCAGAAGGACTTCAAGGCCAAACTTGCTGGTGGCGCTGCGAACATTCCAGAGGTTGGCACGCTCAAGGCGGAGATTGCTGCCTGGGCCAGCACGTTCCCTCTGCCAGTCTAAGCATGGACGCTCACCTGTTTATGTTTGCATGACTTTGAGGCGTTTACATTGGGGGCTGTGAGGCAAAAAGATACTACTACCTTTCAACACAAGCGTGGTGTTGGGCGAAAATATATGCGTTATGAAACGTGCGGCGTTTCAACCTGCTGCTATGAGGCTACTATATGTATTTTGAAAACAATGATATCCCCGAGGTTACAGCGCTTGTTTGGCGACAGTCGTAACCTGATTCGTTGAATGGCGCATGTAGCTGTGAAGAAGGGAGCGCGGCGCCTCGACCGTTCGATCGGAGGCGGCCCTGAAGAAGTGACGTACCCGCGTAGCAACTTCCTTCTTTGTCCAACGTTGTCGTCCCTCCTTCCAGTGCTGCGAGGGGATCACGAGTGTAATCTCACACAGACATACATCTTACTACTTGGAGGCCGATTTGCGCTCGCATTCAAGACACACTTGCGACTGAATCACAGCCCACCATCACCGCCGCCTCCCGACGCCATGTCCAACGCGCCCACTCTGATCAATCTGCCTCCGCCGCCGAGCGATCCTCAGACTCCCAGTGAGGTTCCGTATGTGCAACAGGAAATCCTTATACAAGGCAGCGCACAACTAACACGTACCAGATCGCGCAGCGGCACGCCCAACTCCACCACCACCTCTATGAGCGAGCTTTCCACAGTCGCAATCAAAGACGGCCACCGCGGCCACCTCCCCCACCACCAGCACAGCCAAGGCCCATCCGGCCTCTCCAACCAACTCGATGCCGAACGCGCCGATCGCATCTCTCGCCTCGCTGGCCTCGAACGCGTCACCACAGCCCGCAACCCTCAGACTCCGGGCAGCACCGGAAACCTCACACCCGCCGGCGCCACGTACGGCACGCAACAAGCGCCTCCCGCCGTCAGCTACTTCGACTCGACCGGCAACCCCGCCCTCGGCCGCGAGCGCAGCACCGTCGGCAGCGCCTCAGCAACCGGCTCCGTAGGCGCTCGCACTACATGGGCCGGCAGCGAAGCAGGCGGGGACTTTGACAAAATGTCCGAAAGTCAGGACCTGGACATGGACACTTCCTCCGTAGGCGGCATGAGCGACATGGACCGCGACACAGGCTCGCTCGTAGGCTTTGGCGAAGGAGCTCGCACACCCGCTCCACAGAGCACTGTGGCCCCTTCGAGCAGCGGTGGACCAGGAAGTCGGTCAGGCCCTGGCACCACGCCGACTGCGAGCCAGAGCCGATTGATCGACGGGAGGACGTATGACGAGAACGTGGTGGATCCGAGTCCCACGGGTGTTGGTCGTTCCGGACAGCAAGAGGCGGAGCGCATTATGCGGGAGAACATGGACACGACGAGTGATGACCGCATGGGCACGTCTGGGTCGAATATGAGAAGACAGCAAGGGCCTGATCTGGGGCGGTTCGGATTCGAGAAATAGTGTGTCTTCCAAAGAACCCAGCGCAACTGACTGGCTGGCTTCTTTGGCGGGCTCGCCTTTGAAGAAGAGGACGAAGTGCTTCTGGGCGTGGAGCATGAGAGATGACGAAACAACCTTTGGCGTTCAGGAGTTGACACTGTGACCCGCACGAGCGATATGAATGCTCGCGCTTCAAGGGACGAAACCTCTTTTTTTTTCAACTTGGGAATTAGCGATGAGAATACTGTAGGTCTCTCGGGGTCGACCACAGATTAGCGCGAGGGTCAGATGATATGTGATACCAAGAGGAAAGACCTTTGCCTGCCCGGATTCAGCGCTGTAGTGGCTTCTTTTCTTCTTCTCACTTCTCAAAGTGGTGTGCTGGCAAGCTATGGCTACATATTTGCTGAATCTATGAAGAAAACAAAACCAACTCGCAAATGCAATGTATGATGATGATGATGATGATCACGATCGTGTACTGGGACATCGTATTCCCTTGTAGTAAGCGACAGCGTCGCCTTCTGTCATAAAATTCATCTTTCTATCGTCTTGTGCCCTTGCAATCAGTCAATCAATCAATCATCTACCGCATTCACCCATACCCATCTCGATCCACCCACTTCGCTCCTCGCCGTCTCTTCTCCTCTCCTCCTCTCCTCCTCTCTCCCCAACGCCCACGCCACTCTACGACGTAACCTTCATCTTCCCCTTTCTCAAATCCACGACCTCAAACTGCAAGCCCGGTCCCTCCACCACATGCCCAGGCCGCAGCGCATCCGTATACAATCTCTCCTCGTCATGCGTATGGAAAATCCCCGGTTTCCTGCATTCCAGCACATGCGGCAAACCGGGGGGATCCGTCAAGCGAAAAATTCCCCAGTCCGGGTTCTGGCGCGGAGAGCAGACGATGGCGATGGCTTCGGGGAGCATGACCTGGTAACCGGAACTGGTGTGCAAGTCTCGAGAGGAGAGGAAGCAGGATTGTGTGGGGTGGGTGTGGATCCAGCCCATGACGAGGAGGGAATTGCTGTCGCAGTAGGAGAAGAGGTCGATTTCGCCTTGGTCGGTGGTGTCGCAGGTGTCGGACGTGGAGGTTTGGTCGGGGATGATGAGGGTATTGATGAAGAGGGCGTTGGCGATGAGGGTCCCTGCGAGGATGCCGCAGGTTTCGAGGTTGCGCGATGTGTTGGGGTCGGCGACGTTGAGGAATTGGGTGCGGAGGTCGGGTGGGAGGAGGACGGTGCGGAGGGGGGCGCCGGCTTCGGTGAAGGCGGTGGGTTTGAAGGTGTATTTGGAGGGTACTAGAGGAGGAGAGGGCGGTGGACCTGGTGTTGGCAAGGAATCTGGTCGTGGGGGTCGTGGAGGGGGGTGGCGTCCTGGGAGCTCCGAGGCACTGTATTTGTGAAGTGATTCCTTGGCTGGGCGAGCAGGTGGGGCTGGCATCGTATAGCGAGACTGAGGGATAGACGACTGAATCGGTGGCGTACTCCATTCCATTCGCCTTTCTTTCTGGGGCACCGACGGATAGTGGAATGTCGAACGGTTTACCTGCTCCTCATTTGACCCATTGCGAGATCTGAGCGATTGTTGCTGCAGCTGCTGCCCAACTGCTCGCACTCCATCATCTGGTCCGTGTGAGTCTGCGTAGTCTGTGTATTCTGGTGCCACTAGACCTCGACGTCGTTCCGCCACAGTTGCTGCAGGTATGCCTGCTTCCGCCGTGGACTTTCTTGAAGCATCGCGGCGCCTCAGTTCACGCTGAGCGAGATTGACAGCGAATTCCCTGTTGTCCATTGCACTCACTGTGGAGATTGGACTCGGAGGTCTGCTGCTCATTGAAGCAAGCGAGGACCTCCGAGAATGGTCGTACGACAGTCGTCTTGCAGCTGAGTCGAACTCTTGCTGCACACGTTGCCTCTCTGCACTTCGTCTGTCCATGGCCTTGACATAACGCTGGTAATCTTGATTGATCCGGGGCTTCCATTGTTCAAGTTTCACAAGATTCCGCTGGACAGTCTTTCGAGCCTGTGACAATTCGAGCTTGTAGCGTGGATTCTTGTAGTCTGGGTGCTCGGGTAGTTTGCTTAGAATGAGATCGGCATGTCGGTAGAGATATAGATAGGCAGTGGCCAAGTTTCCCTCTTGCTCGCATATCGAGGCTTCGGTGAGAAGCATTTTGGCCGCTCGAAGCCATTGTTGCAGAGCACGATTTGGGCTGAACTCGAATTCCTGAGCTTCTTGTACCAGAGCCTCCACACTCCGGGGAGTGGTAAGAGCTGCATGGTGGCGCGAGAGTGCCATTGCTGCTCGTGAAAGCGTCTAGTCGTGTTCGAAGCTCATAGAACGATCATCTTCTTCTGACGCCAGTTGTTTGCGTGCTTGCCAAAGGTGTGACTTGGGATGTGCTCAGCTGACATTGAGGCTGGCGCAGGTTTGGTGACGTTGTTGATATGTGGAAGAAGTGCACAGTGTCCCGCGGGAGTCTGGGGGCATCTTACTTTGTTTCCGAAACGTGAGGTCGTCGTCGCTGCCTGACACGACCAGACCAGGTTGCAGGTCTCGCGTGCCAAGACTGGCAAGGTTTCTCGGGTCGGGCAAGAGCGAAACCGAAATGCATCAACTGTCCATGGCGGCGGCAAAATCCTCCACCTTGCGTCCATCCATCGCCATCTGCTTTGCGTGCTGTTGTTCATGAGTAAGGTAGCGCAGCGATTGCTCCGCAAGTCGAATGAGTTGTCTCATGCGCTGCGGGTTGTCTTCACGCCGGTCGTGACACCTCCGCCTGTTGTCACATCGGAGGAGGCCCCGTCAATCAACAAGCAGAACGGAGCTGGGGGGACACAGGCAGAAGCCGGGCGCGGCCCAAAGACCACAAGAGGGCCGAAGAAGCCTCCCCAGGATGTGAAGCCGGAGGGTAAACCGCCGCAGGGCAGGGGAGAAATTTCCCGCAAGCGCAGTCGATTCAAAGCCTTTCAAGCCAGCCCTGAAGTTGTCAGCGAGCAGCTTATGGGTATGATATAAAGCTGACCTTCGACTTTGGGGCTGTGACTAATCGAAGTCTAGACGACGTACTCGCATACCTAGCACCAACTCTGGAGCAATACAAGGGCTGCACTCTTGTCGATATATATCCTGGTTCTTGCCGATGGTCACGAAAGGTCCACGAGTTTCTCCAGCCAAAAAGTCATCTACTCCTGGAGCCCGACACGCAATACCAGGATTATGTAGACGAACTTGTGAATTCGCCACAGTCGACGTACAAGCACATTGGTCTCCCGGGAGCGATGCATCGAGACCTCTCCGCTACTTACAATCACCTCTTTCGCAGCGACGGACCCATCCCGGCCACAGACCGCATGTCAGACTCCGGGCCATTGAGCACAAATCCATCCATCCTCGTTATAGGGACCTTGAATCGAACTCAGAACGTCAAATACCGCGGCAAAAGCTTCAGTGGCTCTTTGGCGTCATTCTATCAGTTCTGTTATGGCGCACTATTCAAAGGCTATATGCATCAGTCAGGCCCAGCGAGAATGCTACTTTGGCTCCCCGAGAAAGATCGAATCCACTTCATTCCAGAGAGGACCATGTACCGAACCAATTCAGAAGCTATCCTATCGATAGGAATGCATATGCAGACCGCAGTTGCAGTGCAACCAATCGTAACGAGAAGCAGAGTAAACGAATGGAGCTCTCGATCGCGATGGACCGGCCTCCACCTGGCCAGCGAGGATATTGTCCGAGCTAGAGCTGAGCGATTCGGCATGAAAGTACCGGAGAACCGGCAGATCTTCCACTTGATACCGTATGATAGAAGCGGTCCCACAAAGCAGGCGGCGAAATCGTCACCCTACGAGCTCCGTTATGACACGAAGGAGCAACTCGAGCAAGCCGTCGACGATCTTCTACGGCATTGGCAAAAGCGGAAAGAATGGCTCAAGGGAATGCCACACATAAATGGGCCGCGGCAAAGAAGGTCTGTTGATGAGGTATACGACTATCTTGCGTATCCAGAGCTGGCGGACGCTTTGTGTGAAGACCCATCCAAATCATACAAGGCTGCAGATGCAGAGCGGGTGAAAAAGGCCAAGTTAGACCAGGCAGAAGAACAGGGATCGCTGCCACATGCGAAGATGGGATCATCGGCGGGGCAAGATAAGCGTCGATACTTGAGCGAGCTTGGCGGTACCGATGTCAAGATCGCCGTGTTCGCTGACTCTGCACTTCGTGGAATCAATCTCGAGACTCACTGCAAGGTTCTGGAAGAACAAGGTCACGACGTCACTGAGATCAAAAGGAGGCTTGTGGAGTATGCCGACATGGTCGTACAAGAAGTTTATTCGAAAAGACAAGTCTACATTGTGGACTTCTACCGACTTGTGGACGACTGGACGGCTTTCTTCGCGCCGTCGCAACTTCTGATGTCGGACAGAAGGCACTATGAGCCACTTCAGGCCGATCCAAGTGATTTCTCGCATGAGGGAAATCTTTGCTTGCTAGACTGCATACCGACGAACCGCGACCTCGAAGTTCCGGGACTGGCAGATCGTCGGAAAGTCGCGCTCGCGTTGAAAGATGTTGTTGGCCACCTGTATCAATTCCGGGGTCGGAGCATTACAACCGCGCTTGAAAAGTTGGCGCCCAATGCATCAATTGATTTGGTCAACATGGTCCCTGCAATCACGGACCCCAGAAAGGGTGGCAGGCTCGATCCGAAGCATATGAAGGTTCGACAGCTGACGAGTGAAATGCTGGAGGGGTTGATCAAAGCTTGGTTCGAATGGCCATTCAAGCCAGATGGCTGGGAATTGAATTTTCGAGCTCAGGAGATCGGCCACTCGAACGAATACAAAGGGCCTCTGACCCCCGAAGCTGTGACTGGGGATGATGATGAAGGCGATGTCGTAGACTAGAACTTTAGAGCTTGCCTGATGTATAGAGTTGTATAATACCTGTGACTACTATATCTTCGCTTTGTTTCAAGGTTCTTCGAGCTGCACTGAGTCCCACACAGAAATGATGGCTTCACGTTCGAAGGCGGGCGGCAACCCGACTCAAAAGGCTCACTTTGTGTCTGCGCGGGGCAGCTGATGAGGACCGCAGCATACCGCGTCTCGCGATTTTTCCGCGATTTCTGACGTTCAGCTAATCGCACGGTAACTCTCAGCTAATCGCCCGCAGCGTCAGCTCCACCGTAGCAAACGTGCCAGCAGAAACAGGCATAGCCCTCAACAACGTCGGCCCAATTCCTCTCCAGAAACCCCACGCGCCCTCTTGCGCAAATGTCTGCGCAAAAGCACTTCTCATCGTCTTATACCTCTGCTTCTCCCCGAACCCATCCGTCTGCATCTTCGACTTGATCACATCAAACGGATACGATGCAATCCAGAGCATCTCGCCCGCCAAACCTCCGTAGAAAGCAACTTTCCACGTCGGAACTTCTTTCCGGATAATCGAATTACGTTTCGCGTCTTGATTCATCAGGTATTCGAAGGTAAGAAACCAGGCGCCATAGGCTTGGGCTTCTCGGAGGAGGGTTACGGATGTTCCGCGGTAGACTCCTGCGGCGCCGAGTTTGCGGATTACATCGAGAGGGCCGTTGTAGAGTTTTCCGGCGCCGTGCGGTTGGGTTTGTAAACGGATACGAATGTGTTCGATGGGGGAGGAGAGAACAGTGTTGGCGATTCCGGCGAAAGCTCCGGCAGCGTAGTATTGGCCATAGCTGAGTGGTTGTGGAATGGCGTTGCCGACTGTCTTGTTGAGTTTGGATGCGTTCGAGGCTTCGAAGGCTCGTTTGGCGTAGTTGAAGGCTCCGAATTGGACGGAGACGCAGGCACCGATGCCGATCAACGGGGTCAGTGTGCCTTTGTAGAAGGCCGAGGCGCCTTCGTTCTTGAGGATCCGTGATGCGCAGTCTAGAGCCCCCTTGTATTCTGAAGTCGTCTGTAATCGGACTTTGACGATATCTGGTGGCAATTAGATGTTTTCCTTCCTTCCGAGTATTGGGGTTAGCTCACCAAAGGGTTGTCCTGCAGTCATGATTAGTTCTCATTGTTCTGCATATGCTGTTTCATCCCGGCCGATC
The DNA here is from genome assembly GCA_023512815.1 of Cercospora zeae-maydis. Lineage (NCBI taxonomy): Eukaryota > Fungi > Ascomycota > Dothideomycetes > Mycosphaerellales > Mycosphaerellaceae > Cercospora > Cercospora zeae-maydis. Next base: position 439,683 of record JAKLWY010000008.1, read on the forward strand.
CTCACAAGGAACGCGTATGGGCTTGATTGTCGTTTGAGACTGGAGATCCAGAGCCATATCTTACCAATGAGTACTTGGGCGATTCCACCGACTGCACCAGAGAACAGATCCTTGGCCACATTTGCAGCGCCGCCGAGCTCGCCTGCCTCTTCCAACACGTCGGCCATTGTCAGGACTGAAGGACCACGAAGCGCAGTGTCCTTGACTCTGCGGTCACGATGCAAATTGCGCAGTTGGCGGGTTTTGCAATTTCGACGACGTGCAGTCACTTGCTCAAAACACTGATCGCGCAATTCCGCATTGACGGTTTTCGCATGAACCTCCCCGTTTCGGGCACTAGACTAACTTAAACGCGTATCCGAGATCGCCAAGTGGGTGACAAATGTAGTAAGAATTACGCTAGTAGCTTAGCAGTGTTTTAATTCCATGTTTTAAGACTATAAACTACTATTTCTTACCTCTAATACGCTTTCTACCTATTAAAACAAGCTGGTTATATCTTTACTGCATATTACTAATTCTATCTCTAATTTAGTCTATTGTAATTAAGTCCTAGACTATTAAAATAGCCCCTTTAAACTAATTAATATCTATAGTATGCAGTTAATTACTATACCTCTTTTTAAGCAGTTCCTTAAGCAATAACTAGATACCCTTAATTAGATTTAAGTCTAGTAACTATAGAGGGTAATTAAACAGCTTAACTAGCTCTCTCTATCTTAGAATCTTAGCCTTATTATTACTAGATCTATAACTATAAGAGGGGTCCCTATCTTCTATTAAAATAGCTTAGAAACCTAAGTTTTTTATATAATTAATCTATCTAATATGCAGTAGAAGGATATTCTAAGAGTAGTAGTGCTAAGTTATTATATTGCCCTTCTTAATTGTCTCTAGAGGCTATTTATTCTTCTAAATTAATATCTCTCTCTAATATTCTTCCTCTAACTTTTTAGCTCTATTTCTCCTAGGTTTAGCCTTCTTCTAGAGGTTATATATATACTGCTTATCCTAGTGTTTATTATAGTAGAAATATAGCCTTAATTTGTAATACTAAGATATAGAGGCTAAGAGATAAAGGACAAGGTAGCTAGGTTCTAGAATCTCCTAAATTAAACCTTCCTTATTGCTAACCTCTCTAAAGATTAAGGAAGAACTATATATAGCCCTATCTATATAAGCCTTATCTGTTTAGTAAATCTATTTAAATAGGCTATCTAAGGTACTATATCTATATTTATACCTATTCTTAATTCTAAGTTGTTTATTCTTACCTAAGATTAAAGAGGTTCCTAACCTCTTAGATCTAATAATTCTTAGCTTCCTCTCTTTTATTCTCCTTCTAAGGGTTCTAATTAATACCTTTATATATTCCTTAAACTAGTTCTAGTCTTGTTTTCTTAGATCTTAAGGCCCTTTAGCTATAGTTTCTATAGCCTATATTATATCCTTCCTAGGCCTACCTATTAGCTTAATAGGCTTTAGCCTTCTTAAAGGGGACTAAATATAATTATCCTTAGCCTCCTTAATCTTTAGAATCTACCTGCAGAGGGTAGGATAGCTTAGATACTACTCCTAATCTTAATACTTATTAAAGAACTACCTTTTAGTTCTGTTAAGCCTATGCTTTCGCTAAGCCTGCAAAAACAAGGTCCTACTTAGTGTTTTAAAGAGCCTAGGCCCTATTCTATCTCTAGCTATGTTTCTAGTATAAACAGGCATAGTTATGTTAAGAAAACACGCGTTGTTATTGCTAGAAGAGGTATCAAAACACTGCCAAGCTACTAGCGTAATTCTCACTACATTTGTCACCCACTTGTCGCTAATAACAAGCCACATCGGGAGTCGGGGTGAGGCGGTGCAGCCATTGTGGCGCATGACGACCGAAGGTTTCTTTTGGCGGATCTGCCACGGGCACGATCTAGATCCTCGTAGCCGTCGAGTATAATAGAGTGTCTCCTTCTCGCCCGCAAGCCCTCGTCTCTGCTCTATCGCAGCTTCGTCGCCTCCACCTCTTACCAATTCACAGCGTATCCAACAACATGAATCACAACCAGAATCCCGGCATGAGTGGCACTGCCAACAACGGCCAGAAGGAAGACTACCTCGACAAGGGTTTGTGGATCTCATTGCGCATTACTCCGAATACCGCTGACGAGCTACAGCTGTCGATGCCGCGGAGAAGAAATTGGGTAACATGACCGGCCACCACGTCGATCCCCAGAAATATAGAGCACAGAATGAGAAGTTCACGGATAAGCTCCGAGGCTTTTTCGAATCGAAGACGGGAAAGAAGGTGAGGCGCCATCAGCTTCTCCTTCATCGCCATATTCTGACAGAGATGCAGCTTCCCAATAAGTTCTCAAACTAAGTCTTATCACGGCTAGAAGAGTTTGATACCCGCCGGGATTTATCTGAGAAGCACGGCACTTTTTTGATGAATGATGAGGATACGAAGATAGCAAGATGATTTACAACAGCATATTATCTCGCATCATTTCTCATTCGCCGAGTTATCGGCACATGACCAACTTGCTCCCTTGCTTGCGTTTTGCGAAATCGCGGTTCCCGATGCATAGAGTCCGATGACACAAATCGCCGCTCCAAGCGCAAAGATGGCGAAGTTGGCGATGGTCAGAGAACTCTTTCGCCAGTTCTTGAACCACATGCCATAATTGATGTACAGCCAAAGAATACCTACACACGTCAGCAGGTTTCTTCAACAAAGCACAGCGAATAAAGCCACTTACCAGCGAGACCATAGGTAAACCAGGACGCAAAAAGCGAAGAGATCAACGACAGCAAATCGTTGAAGTTCGGGATACTCTCCGCAATGATCCAGGCGATGATCCAGAGCGTGCCGATGATCGCCAACCACGTACCAGCGGCCAACCAAGTCCGAGTACCCATGTGCTTCGTGCCACGGAAAATTCTCACGAAGATGAGCTTGCCTGCCACATGAGCATAAATCACACCGGCAATAATGATTGTGGGCAGAGCGATCCCATATGCCACCTTCTTCACCATAGGAGCAGTCGATCCCAGCGCTGGAGAGGCCACTTCGGGTCCCGCATAGCGATAAATGACGATTGCCGCGATGACGTACAAGGTGATGTCCCACACTTGCAAGAAAATGAGTGCTTTGGGGAAGTCCTTCGGATCCCTCAACTCGGAGATGAACGTGAAAAATGCCACATGTCCAGCGTAGGCAAAAATGATATTCGTCACGGCCTGGAAAGCAGGTGCGAAGCCGATCACAACAGTAGCCTGAACGACCGGATCCGGCTTCTCGATTCCCACTCCGATCATGGTGATGAAAACGGCGGCGACAATGCTGATAAACGCTAGAACACGCACGTCAGCAAAACTATCCCCCTTCCCCCCCTTCCCAGGCTGTGTAGGAGAATGAATACTCACAAGCAATCGACAAATAACTAACATTCTTCAACGTCCGCGGAATAGTAAACAGAAACAAAACTACCGTCCCCAGTACCGCCCACACAATCGTGCAAGTCGCATGTCCCGTAATGGCATTAAACGCAATCGTAAACGTCAAAACATGACTTCCCATGGTAAAGATCAAGAAAATCACCTGCGCAGCACCAAAAACTTCTCTTCCAATCGGCCCCAGCAAAATTTGGCCCACATCCGCCAAATTGTGCACCCAAGGGTAGCGCAACTTGAATTGATACATGGTGTAACCCGTGTACGTCGCCACAATGCCCAAGCCGATGATCATGATGACGCCGGGGACCATTCCCACGGCCGCGAGGACGGAAGGGAGAGAGAGGATGCCGAGGGAGATAGTTTCTGCGATCATGACCATGGCGGCTTGCCACCAGGTCATGGTGCGGTATTTGACTTCGGAATCTTCTTCATCGCCGAACGGGTCCTCGCCTTCCTTGCTGTTGTCCCAGAACGAGCTGCGGCGGCGAGCGCCATCGTATTGTGGTGGGTTTTGCGTTCGTGAGGCGGTTTTTTCGACATGACCATCTTCGATCGAAGGTTTGTGTGTGTCGTCGATGGAGTATTTTGTATCTTCTGCCATCTTCACCTTTCGTGCTTCAACGACGCTTCAGCGTACGAGATTCGCTCCAAATCCACCACAGGACAGTGCAAGGGAAGAGGTAAGTCAAAACAAAACAGAGCAGACAGCAACAATACAAGAGAGAGAGAAAGCAAAGCTAACAGTACCAAGTACTTCACAAGCAGATAGACACAACCACGCCGATCCCCTCCTCCCCATGACCACCACAAGACAAGAGCAGCCACCTCCTCCTCCTCCTCCTCATCATCATACCGCCATCATTCGACAGCAAATCCTCCTCTCCGACCATCAAAACTCACCAAACCCAAAATGGAAAACCATAAAACACAAGCGAAGCGAGATCAACGACCCATCGCGTGCCACCTCTGCAATCAGACTTTTTGACGTGCCACGAGAGTCTCGCACAACGCGGCTACCCGCATCAACACGAGAGCACCAACGCAGAAATGGGGGTGGTGATCGAAAGGTTGTGAGCCGTACAACAGGCCAGACATGACGTCGCGCGTACATGCAGAGGATGCGAGCTTGCGATGCCGATCCGCTTGGCTTGCCGAAAAGCACGCATGCTTGATGAGGCTTGCCATCGCTTCTGCAATTCTTGGAAGCGAGCGTTCTTATACTGTTGTAACGAAGGACGGCAGGGAGACTGCAAGAAGAGAAAATAATGGAAAAAGTCGCGTCCAAGAATTTGAATTTGTGCTGCGGGATATCTCATCGCGGACGTATCATGCGTCGTGTCTACCTTGTTCCCTCCAGGCCTTGGCGCTCACCCATCAGTGGATGCATGCATAACCACGATCCATAGTTTATACCCAAAGGTTTGACAAGAACTCGAAAGAGGGGCGCGACTGCACAATCCTTGACGACGTGCATGCGATGATGGAGAATCGGCGTAGGCTGAATTCCTCTTGAAGCCGTCGCCCGCTTCTAATCCATTTCTTCGTGGTGCCCAATACTTGGAGCAAGTCCTAGCGCCTCGTCTTTGTTCACCCGAAGAATGCTCTGACAGTCTGCTGGGTTTCCGCTGGAAGAGAGTTTAGTAATTGGTTGGCATCGAGTCCGGCTGTCGAGATCAGCTTGCGACCGGCGCCGACGATTCGCTGGGCCATCGCTCCTTGTAGGGTCTCAGCCTCGAGTGCTTGCGCGATGAAAGTGAAGCACTGAGCTGCTTTGTTCATGACTGCCGGATTTTGTCTGCGAGAAGTTAGCGACGCGAAGGCGACATGACAAGTAGAACAACTTACTCATCAATCAGCTGCGCCAAGAAGCTGTATGCATATGGCGCTGCTTCTTCGTCGTTCACGACTGGCAATGTATCGACCCAGTGCATGACGACCTCAGGCACATTTTGGACCTTCTTGTTGTTGAAGTGTAGGACCTTGGCGATCGAAGCACATGCATTCTCGGTTGCGAATGCATCATCATCACTTCTGGCATTTGGCCGTCGAGTGACCTCAAAAAGGATGGGCAAGCTGCCGGCCGCAAACTCAGACCACTGGTCACCGCCTTTGTGGGCAGCAACACCGACACCGTAACATGCCGCTTGTCGGTTAGCAGCAGCGTCGTCGCGCATGCCGTCTACAAGAGGCTGAGCGATATGCGAGTAATAGTTGAACGAGGCGGGTCCACAGAACTCGAGCACATCGTCCAGAATGCAAAGTGCCCACTGCCGCTGTGTTGGATCTGGGTTGGTGACAAAAAGATCGTAGTAGCTGAGCAATCGTTCCCAGTGAGGTAAAAAGGTCTGTCCCTGGTGCTTGAATATCGTGTGGAAAGCCTTATTCATGTCGGAGAGGAGCGTTTGATCATCCTCAACCGCGAATTCGAATTCCTCGCCGGGCTCCTCTCCATCTTCGCGCTCTTTCGCCTCTTCCTCTCGCTCCGTGACACGTTTCTGATAGTCTTTGAGCACAGACTCGGCGGACGAGATGAAGAGAGCCATGTGATCGTTGGAGAGACAATCCTTTCCTGAGACCTCGACAGATTCATAAAAGCATTGATACATCTCGGCCAGAGTTTCAATCGCGGGTTCCGTCTCAAGGACTTCGAGCACCTTTTCGATTGTGCCTTTCCACAAGGTCAAGTACTCGGTCGAGTTGAGGCCATACGCGACCTTGTACGAGTTGAGGAGCTGTGGCACGGCCTTGGCCGATGCAACTCGAACGGGGTCGTGGAAGAAGAAGGCGAGACCGGGAATCGCGACCTTGTCCATAATCTCGAGTACGTACGGTGCAAACCCAGCTTCAAGGTTTTGAGCGTAGACTGTGATGAGCTCAATAGCCATGAATTTGTCATCCAACGTGCTGGTCTTGATGCCGATGAACTTGCCCTTGAGCGGCACAAGTTCCCAGCCCTCTTCTTGTTCGATCGCTTGCACGTTCTCCTCGTCGTCCAGAAGCTGAATGTCTGCCTTGGCTTGCGCGAGCTTCATAAGAGGCGGCATGACAGTCTTCAGGTAGGGAATAAAGTCTTGGCCCAGAACGCGACACATGCGACCCCAGCAGTGCAGCAGGTAGCTCTCTTGAGGGTCGTCATCGTCCGTAATGCCCTGCTGTACGCCACCAAGTAGATTGACCAGATTGATAGCATCCTGTCCCATGCGCTCCTTGCCGACAGCCAAAGCAATAAGCGTAGCGCACTCCATGGCTTTCGCTCGCAGCAACCTCTTCTCGCGATCGTTTGGCTCTTGCAAAACGCTGAAGAGTGCTGGCATGAGCTCTGGATACCACTTGCCGAACGTGCTCTCTGCCGAGTCTGCAACTGTGGCGATTGTCGACAAAGCCTGCTCTTGTACAAATCGCTTGGGACTCCGGAGCAGCTGCATCAGGTTAGTGAGCAGCCTGTCGAGGTACGGCTCAAGCACCTCCTTTTCTGCCTCCTCGCAGAAATTGACCAGCGCTGCAGCCGCATGCGACTGCACTCTCGGCTCCGGTGCACCCAATGTTTCGATGAGCGCCGGGAGGACCACAGCGTGATACTTAGTCTGCATCGTTCCCTTAAAATCGGTGCTCATCTGCCCGAGAGCGTTGCATGCGGCCCATCGGACGCGAGGATGAACGTCACGCAAAGTAGGCAATAGCAGTTGCAGAACCTGATCTAACTCATTCTCCATGATCTCGGAGCAACCTTCGCTGATGGCCGAGATGCACATCAATGCAGCGTGCTTGTCCCTCCAGTTGTTCGATTGCAACATTCGAGGAAGCCAGGTGAATGTCGGAGGCAGCAGATCCTTGCCGCCAATCTTGTTAGCTAGACGGTCCATGGTCTGCTCACCCGCAACGTGATTCGAATCGCTTTCGTCGAAGTCCACATCCTCCTGCGCATTCCATTCCTCTGCGTCCTCGTCGTCTTGGCCGACGTCGGTCATCATCGACAGACACTGCGTGACCATGTCATTGATGTAATTCTTGTCCGATTTGCACAGCTTAGGATTGTAGTCGGCAAAGGTAGCCATGAGCTCCAGCGCGTTCTGCCGTGCCTGGTCATCCAGCTCTTTGTCGGCAATCATCTCGACTGTGACTGTCACAAGTGCGCTGAAGACCCCCTTGAAGGCCTTCGATGCCACCTCAGCAAGCTCTATGACTGCCATCAGAGCCTCAGTGAGGCCTTCTGAGTCGCGCGACTCCTTCAGCGGCACGAGCGTGCCCAGAATGTCGGGGATCAAGCCGTAGTACTTCGGTTGTGACTTCTTGTTAAGCGACTGGAAGAAGGCCGAGAAAGCCTTCATGGTCGCTATCCTGACCTTCATATCCTCATCTTTGATGCCCTTTTGAAATACTCCAACGATCGCCTCTTCATGCTGTTTCTCAATGATGCCCGGAGTGGCCTCGAAGATGCGGAAGGCGCTCTCTCGTACATCTGCATCTGTGCTGTGACTCGCCTGATATAGCGCGTTAAGCAGATCTGGCCATGTGTCACGGACGCCATCGAGTCCAAAGATGTTCTCGTCGGTGTATTGTCTCGCGATCTCGGCGACTGCATCTGCGATCTTGTGGCGGACTGCTTTATTCTGCTCGCCGGCGTAGCTCTGCAGCAGCTTCGTTCGAATCTGAACTTTCGAGTTCGCGTTCAGCTGGAGGAATATTTCCTTGTTCTCGCCGGACGACGCCTCTTTCGTGGTTCGCGTTGCTATTCTTCGAAAGATCACGGCCGAAAAACTCCTCGTCTGCTTTTGGTTAGGTTTCGCTCACAAAGTAACGCGTCCGAGTTGTGTTGTCTGTCACTCACACTCTCATCGTTCGCGCCTTGCATCTGCTCGGCCAAGCCCATCAGGAGCAGGTCCGGTCGCACTTGCACCCACTCATTGTTGAGCTGCTCCTCCGTCGCACTTCTCACCGTGTTGTCGGTGCTCTGCAGGCCCTGGAGCAGCTGGGCCAGTGCAGAGTGCACTTCAGGCGGTAATATCGACATGGCTGTGTCGGGCTGTTGTCTCTGAATGTATCCCACTTCTCTCAGCAGTGCTTGCTGCCAGACAACAGGCCCATACAAGTGCGCGTCGTGGGTGGGTTCAGGCGTCGTCGCGTAAGGATGGTTCTGGGAATGTTTCGCAACCCGAGTGCGCGTGCGGGATGTGGCTGAAAAGGAAGCGCGATTATGTGTAGACTATTGTGGACAAAAAATGGTCGATCTGGAGAAAGTCAAAAGGGTCCCGCGCCGCCCACCTCGACTTCCCCTTCCCTCGCCCTCGCACTGACGCCTCGGCGGCAAGTGTGCCGATGCGCTTTATCCTTGCACGACAGCGCACTTTCGTCTGAAACGGCGAGGGAAAGACCCGATGTTGCAGTAGTAGGTGATGATGACAGGTCGAAACTATGCCCCTCCTGCACTACGGTTGCAGCGACAGCCGCCAAGCTCATCATTCCTCGTGTTGCCCTGGCATTGTGGGAAAGTTGGCATTCCCTTCGCACAGAACGTCTGTCGTTCATCTCCAATTACAACTTTCTACCTGGTTCTAAGTACAACTGCGTGCCCAAGCTTCATTGCGAGCATTCCACCGAGCCCTCAACTCCGACTTGCTTTGTCCCTCCAATGCATATCCCAAACTACAGTTCATCTCGTGAAGCCAAGAAAACCAACACCTTCCCTTTCCCTGATGCTTTAGGTAACTGCCTGTGGTCAGACTTGGGGGTATCGCGAAAACGCAAGAAAATTTCAATCCTGCCCCGCCCCGATAAACGCCCTTGGAAATTCCCTCCGTTGAAAGTCATGCTCGTACTGTTTTGCGCCCATCGCAACTCGTGTGAAGATCGTGCATTCAACTCGATTGTCTTGAGCCGCGTGCAACATCCAAAATACGTCGTGTCCAGGAAAGAAGCGTCCAGACGCGTACTCAGTGGTAATAGTAATGCTCCGTCCCGTCGTCGTGATTGGCCTCGTGGCAGATCGGCTGATGGCTCTGATCAAACGTGTGCCATCTCTCCGGGAGATCGCTTATCAATATCCAAATGAGAATGCGACTGTGCGGTATGTCTGTTTACAACATTGTCCATCGGCGGCAGGGCGTGGTGCCGCTCGTGTCGGTAACACGGCACTATTCACTCAGTGAGCAGTCCAGCCTGGGTACTGCTTTGTAGGCTGACCACAAGTCTCGTTTTCTGACATGGTCATGCGGTCGCCAATTGCAGGTTGTGCGTCGATAGTCCGCTGCTCCGCGCCTCAAAAAGTGAGCTGCCGGGCTCGCGGTCGGAGTAACCGCCGCGTCCCTCTGCCGAGTATGATTGGCAGAGTGATATACTGGCTCTGCTGCCGCTTCGGCCGATGACTCCTAGTTGTTATCCGGACTGAGAGGAGGACTCAGGGGAGCGTCGGCCTCTCCAGAGCCATTCTTTTCTGGATCGACACCATTTGTTTGCGCAGCAGGCATCTGCAGCTTGAGTGGCTGGATGGGTTTATTGTTCGCCATTTCCTCAAGCTTGCGTTTCTTTTTGGCTGCTTGTGCTTGTTCCCGAAGAGGCCGCTTGCGTGGAGATGTTATCTTTCCGGTAGGAGGCAGTCGAGGCTTGGGGAACTTCTGCTTTAGTGGCAGGTCTTCATCTTCAACAAGTGCATCTTCCCGAGAGCTACGCAGTTTGTTGCGGAAGTAGTCCTGGACCAGGCCAATTTGTTGCGGCAAAGTGTCCTGAGAAATGGCATCGTACGGGGTCGGCGGTTCGAAGACCAGACCACCGCTTGTGATCGGACCTTGGTTCTGTGCCTGGTACTGAGCATGCATGCGATTTTGGAGTAGATGCAGTGGCACGCTGAGGGACTCCAACCCGAACTCTTCAGCAAGACCAAGCTCGCGGAACCCGAAAAAGTCCTCGTCGAGGTCTTCGGCAAAATCGCCTCCAACGAACTGTTCACTGCCATCGTTGAAAGCACCCACCCCATCTGCGCCGGCGTGATCGCCCAAAGCAGGTCGCTTGATAAAGTCAGCGACAACGAACATGGGCGATACAAATCTGAACTTACCAAGAGATCTGCCAAGTGCGACTTCATCCTGTCGTGCATAACGCCTAGTTTGTTGCCCTGCCTCTCGATGTCGTCCTTGATCCACGACTCCAGACCTTCAATGTCCAGTCCGTTCTCGTCCAGAGTGTGCAGTACTTGCTCCTCGACCGTGAATGGTGCGACACTGCCGTTTTGAGGAGGCTGCTCGTGATACTGTTTGATGGTCTTTCCGATCTTCATGAAATAGTCGATCGCAACGTCCGTCATAGAATCGAGCGCGGATGGTTGGAAGTCCTCAAAACCTGCGTGATAGAAAATCTTGCCGATGGATTTCTGCAAAGCGTCTCGATTGACCCAGGGCGCAAGCAAAGGACCATCTTCGGATACCACTACGGTGCCAGGGTCTTGCTCTTCAAACGGCTGCGGCTCATACTTCTGGAATTGGTTTTGATAGGTCTGTGATATGTTAGCACGTTCGATGGCGGCAAGTCCAGTCAGTGATACTCACCTGTGCTTGAATTTGCATCTGTTTGACCACGCCTATCTTCGCACAAACCTTTCGTGTCTCTTGCATCTGGCGGATGTTAGATTCCATCTTTTTGTTGAGTGCGCCCGGCGTAACACGGTAGCTCTCTTTGGCAAAGTATCGCATGAACTCGTCAGTCTGAGGTACAACGAATCCCTCAGAATCTGTTGTCCACTTCCACTTCGGGTTCAGATCTGGGATGGCAGACAAAGGGTGATAGTAGTCGGGCAGCGTGGAGTCTTCTTCGCCTTCGATGCCTTCTGCCAAAGTCTCGCCGCCAGCTGTAGCGTCAGTTTCGCCGCCTTCAGCGCCTTCTGAGGCATCTGCATCGATGACTGGTTTATCAGAGATCATCTTCTGCTGCCGGATCCATCTTCGCATGCCAGCTTTACTGCGCAGTAGTGCAGGCTCTTCCAGGTTCAGGTGTTGCCCCTGAAATAGTCTATTGCGCTCTGCCGCAGCCTGTGCTCGGTCTTTTTTGGTGACTTGCTTCCAGGTCTTGAACTCGGTGTCCTCTTCATCAGGATCCTCTGTGCCAGCGCTGATGACAGAGGGGCCATCCACATCCATGAGGTCAGCTTGGCCGCTTGCGCCTGCGCCATGGGTGCCGTTGGGCATGGGCGTTGTAAGACCAGGAGGAGGCGTATTGAAGCCGGCAGAGGCAGCGTCAGGAATCTCAGAGTCGGCTCGCAACTGATCATTACGCAAATTCGAGGCTTGCGAATGGAGGGTTGGTTTCGTGTCGGGCGCGGGCGTGGCAGAGGTATCTTCGACAGCCACAGATGGGCCGCTGACACTTTTTCTCGTAGAGCTGGTCGGGCCTCCTTTCTTTGGAGCTTTGCGACCTCGAGAGGCCATGATGGGCGCATCGTCATCGTCACTTTCATCGTCACCGGCGTGTAGTCGCCGTTCCTCTGCCTCAACCTCCGCTCGATCTCGGACCACAATCTCGGGAATGAGTGGCGTGAGCTTGTCTGTTTCTTTGCGCATGTAGAGGGCCTTCTTCCGCAGAGGATGCGCTGGCTCTGCGTTGTACTTTAAACAGTTCGTCCAGATGAGATTGAGGTCGTCCACGAACTCTTTCTTGCTCTTGTAGGCGAGCTGCTTCAGCTTTTTGATCATAGTGCCAATGTCCATGGGTTTGGTAATGATCGTGTAATAGTCGGGTGCCTCGCGCTTGCTGACACGAGTAAGAAATGGCTGTGCGTATTCAGTCATGGCTTTGAGCTCCATCAGAACCTTCTCAGCGGCCTCGTAGAGTTCCTCTTGTCCCACGCGGTCTTCGCTCGCCCATTTGCTACGCCCTTTGCGGACCTCCGAGATGAGCGTGCGCAGTTGGTTGTCCGATGCTTTGACCATATCCCTTTTTGCATCTATGCGAGCAATCAGGTGCTTGAGTGTCAGACTCGAGGCGCCCAGGTCAGCGCTTCCCAGCGTTCCTTGGGTCGCTCCACCGGATGCTGCAGGCGCATTCGAAGTATTGGCATTGTTTTGGCCATTCGATGTTCCAGATATCTCGTTGTCCACTTCGCGATCTAATTCATCCAACTTCTGCTGCTCCAGCATAGCATCGCGGTCGTTCTCCAACGTATAGAACATGCTCTGGAAGCTGTACTTCGCGGCATCAGCTGCAGCCTTCTTCTCTTGCTCCAGTTGTTTGCGCACATCTTCCGACGTCTTCGTCTGCTCTGATGCGGTCGTTGCGCTATGCTTGAGGGTCGCTGGTGTCGCAGGCTTCACAGCAGGTGCGGGTGATCGGACGGCGTAGGGAGATACACCGTTGGGCAGGTTTGCCTTCCCTTTCAGCTTCAATGGACTGTCCTTGTCGGTATGCTCCTCGTCGTCATCCTCATCATCTTCATCATCATCTCCATAGTCATCGTCGATCTGTCGAGCGGACTTCCGAGGGGCGGAGGCCTTCGCGCTTTGCACAGCGCTAGGCGCGGCGGGTGGCGGCGATTCGCTGGGTCGCTTGGTCGCGCGTCTCTCATTGCCGTTGGCGAACAGGGCGCTCAACCGGGCCTCAGCAGCCTCCATGCGCGCTTTGAGCATCGTGTGAGTCGGATCCTCGTCCCCTTCATCCTCCCCATTCACCGTGGTGCCTGTCATGCTTGATACGCGATGCGCAATGCCATTGGCGCCGTTGACCGCGCGAGGGAAGCCATTGAGCGCAGGCCGCGACGGCGTGGAGCTCATGGCCTGCGCTCCGCTACGTCGCGAGTGTGGTGGATGGGTGCTCCCTCATGAGTTTCAGCGGTTTATACGTGCGGAAGAGGGTCGAAAAGGGCACCATGGGGATCCAGAGTGTCGACTGAGGCCACACTCGAAGTGCGAAGGCGGCCGGTGATGGTTCGGTGATGGACTCGATGGAAGTGCAGTCTACGCGTGGAGTGAGGTCGCTGATGTCGCTCGGCTTCTCCGTCATGTGGGCTGCCCTGAGAGCGGCCGTCACTCCTCACACCTTTCGCATGCGCGCACACTCGGGTTCTTGCACAGGCGTCGTGATGCGCGGGGCCAATGGACTCGAAAAACGAATGTAGCCTCACGGATGGTTACCTGACTCTGTCGTTCGCCCACAATGCTCGCGATTCAGACAATGGCCTATTGTCTCTACCGACTAGTGAGGAAGCTTGGCGAAATCATGCTTCGACGTCGGTCCGCCGGTCTCGCGCCAGCTTCGCTCTGTGCTGCTGCACCGAAAGCACCGAGCTACTACTTTACACTCTCCTGCTTCACGCACAGCGACAAGATGCTACTACAATAATGGTTGGCGGTATCCGAGTTCGCAAGCCTTTCCTGGGTATGTCCACAACCTTCAGTTCTGCCCGCATATGCCGGCTGCAAATGCAAGCGACAGCTAACCGAAGCTCTGCGGTCTCGTAGCTGCCTTCGCAGGTTTACTCTGCACGTCCGCATACCTTGGGCTCTCGACCTCAAAGATACCTACATACGGACAAAGTGACAAGGGACTACACTTTGTCGACTTTTTCCTGTTGACAGTATGTTCGCGCCACGTTACGACAGCAGGCCCCACAACAGCCACGCTCGATCGCTCTTTGAGTAAACGGTACTAACGAGAGCGCAAGGTTACGTTCTACTGGATTCTCGAGACCTCGCGACGACGCGCTGTGCATCTTACCCTCCTCGCCATCACAGGAGGTCTCTCAATAGGCTCGGAAGTGATACAAGGGCTCTTACCAAACGGGCGAGACTTTGACCCATACGACATTCTTGCCAATGTCGTAGGGTCCACATGTGGTCTGCTGCTATGCAGCTGGTATCACTCTCGTATGCTAGAGCGTAAGCGAAAGAACAAGACGTACGATATCGTGGCGGGCGACGAAAATGTGGACGTCGAGTTGGGGGAAGGACCCGGGTTACGGGATCAAGAAAGTGGTGTTGTAGATGGGCAGACAAATGCAACTGCTGGGAAAGGAACTGATGTCACACAAGAGCTGGACAATTGGGACGAGAATGAGGAGGATTGGGAAGAGGAAGGGGCCGAAGCTGCCAAGGTTGTCGCAGGCGTTGGTGCACAAGATGAGCCAAGCAAGAAGCGAGCTGATTAACGAAGATGTGATGGGGTATTATCTGCTGTTACGAGTGATGTACGAATGAATATGAAGCATGATGAGAACCAGACTCCTCCTCTTTGATCACAAGCGTTGCGTCAAAAGTCATCTCGAGAAAGACTCAAGAGAGAAGCGCCGTCTGTGCTTTCCATCTATTGGCGACGTGAAATTGGGCTTGCGACTATCGGCAAGAGGTTCTGTATAGCGGATAGCGAAACTCAACAGCCAGAGCATCAACTGCTCCAGCAACGACAAGCGAAAAGCGACATGATTACAGAACGTCGAAGGAGCAAAAATGATTGCGGTCGAAAATAATGCGGGCAGATGAGGTTTCGTACTTGTATCATTCGAAGCTATTCATTACTTCGCACACCGTTGTTCGTGCCGGCCCGTACTCCTCGGAGCACCGGAGACCATTTTCTTGGGTCTACTGTCTTTCGACTTTCCAGCTACGGTCTACTACTTCATTTTCGCTCCTTCCCCAAAACGCCCATTTCGACCCGTGATGCGCCTAGGTGGCAGCAGCCTGGGCGCCGAGTGGCTTAGGGCCCTGAGCCTGACCAGGCTGGATCTTCTTGCCGTCCTTGTTGTATCGAACACGTGGCGGTGGTGCACGGTTGCGGCGACCCTCGCGGGAGCGGACACTGTGCGCTCCAGTCAGCCCTCCCACTTCCAATATCTCTCATTTGGGGTATCAACATACCGCACAATCTTTCCGTGGATGGCGCACGAGACGCAGTACTGCAGCTTCAAGTACATCTTTGGCACTGCATACTCCTGGAAGACGGAGGCATCCGAGATATCACCTATTCAAATCTCCTCTCAGTTTTTATGTTCAGACTGCCGCTCCCGGCGGGAGCACCGCGTTCTTCAATCATAGAATGATTGGTACGTACGGATAGCAGCGGACTCGACCATGTTGCGGATGGTGAATCTCTTGATTGCCTTATCCTTAGGCGTGCATCGCGAGCAGTTGGAGCAGCGGATGGGCTTGACGTGGCCGCGGCCCTTCTTGTTGCGACCGCTGTGAAATTGTCAGCACTTCAATCCGTCGGACGTGATCTCAGGCTTGTGATACTTGGATGCTCGCTTCTTGACCATGATGGGCGACTGTGTGGTTGTGCTGTCGGTTAGTGATCGTCTCGGGCGAGGTCGTTCAAACTTCGAGGAATTGGGAATGCAAGGTGCGTAGGGCGAAGTCTTGGCGGCGTCACCTGATTTCGGGTGTGGACGCGCCGATCCACCCGACTGTTTACATCCCTCCCCAAACCCTTTCCCTGGCTGCAGCATTAACGCTCGGAACGCTGCAGCATTCTGACTTGCGCTTCCAAGTTCGCCTGAAGAAAAAAATCTCGAGCTACCTCGAGCCAATCTCACCATCATGTCCACAGCCAGCGGTCCTCGCGGCACGCCAAAAGGCCGCTCGCAAAACTACGATCACGCAACGCTGTCCGGCATCCCACGTCCAAAGCTCGAGTCGGCACCTAGCGAGGCGACGAGTTCCTTTAGTGCAAGCAGGGCCAAACAGTCCAAGCGCGATGAGGTAGGAGATTCAATTGGACACTCTATAAGCAGCCATTGATGGCGTCGCAGGCAATTCGTAGCAAACTGGAGAAGGACTTGGGCAAGCGGAGGGGCCCTGCCGGCAGAGCACGCCAATCTCGAAAAGCACCACCGGGAACCGTTCTTGCTCTGAAGCCGAACCAGGCACTGCAGATCAAGCCAGCAACGACCGTCACCGAGGCGGCTCAAATGATGGCCGCAAAGCGAGAGGACTGTGTACTTGTGACCGATGACGATGACCGAATTGCCGGCATTTTCACCGCAAAGGATCTTGCATTCCGCGTTGTAGGAGCTGGGCTAAACGCGAGGAACGTGACAATTGCAGAAATCATGACGAAGAACCCCTTGTGTGCGAAGACGGACACCAGTGCTACAGATGCTTTGGATCTGATGGTGCGGAAAGGCTTCAGACATTTGCCAGTCATGGACGAGAACCATGATATCTCTGGAGTATTGGATATCACAAAGTGCTTTTATGAAGCCATGGAGAAGCTGGAAAGAGCGTATACCTCGTCCAAGAAGCTGTATGATGCATTGGAAGGCGTGCAGGCCGAGCTTGGGTCAAGTCAGCCGCAACAAGTGATTCAGTATGTCGAGGCAGTGCGCCAACGCATGTCTGGACCAACGTTGGAGTCTGTACTGAACGGTCTACCGCCCACGACCGTCTCTGTCCGAACAAGCGTCAAGGAGGCAGCTCAAATGATGAAGGAGAACCACACTACGGCAGTGCTCGTACAAGACCAGGGCCAGATCACCGGCATCTTTACATCGAAGGATGTGGTACTTCGTGTTATCGCTGCTGGCCTCGATCCCGCCAATTGCAGCGTTATCCGCGTCATGACACCACACCCAGACTTTGCGCCGATGGACATGAGCATCCAGCAGGCGCTCCGAAAAATGCACGACGGACACTACCTCAACTTGCCAGTCATGAATAAGGAGAGTGATGAGATCGTCGGTATGGTAGATGTGCTGAAACTCACCTACGCCACTCTCGACCAGATCAACGGCATGAATTCCAGCGATAGCGAGGGTCCGGCATGGAACAAGTTCTGGATGTCGATGGATGCTGAGACTGAATCCATGATGTCCGGCGAAGGTAACAGCCATGCGCCGCACACGCCCGACAGGTCGATCATATCGCCGGATGGCCACCGACCAGATTATGGGAGAGGAGATTCTGTGCTGCCCACCGATTCTGCCTCGCATACTGGCGTTGATCACGAAGAGGCATCGGCTCTCGCTGGAGCTATCGAGGACATACCGTTCACATTCAAGTTCAAGGCTCCTAGCGGGCGGGTACACCGTCTACACGTCATTGCAGCTCAGGGGATGCCAGAGCTCATCAGCACTATCGCCGACAAGCTTGGGCACGAAGCAGACACAATCGGCGGCGTTCCTGCATTTGAGAATGGAAAGCTGCAGCACGCCGGATTCGCGCTGAGTTACCTGGACAATGAAGGCGACACGGTCTCGATCACCACGGACCATGATTTGCTTGAAGCTATCATGCTAGCTAAGGAAGCACGCAAGGACAAAGTCGATCTGTTCGTGCATGATCCCGAGAAACCCGCCATGGCGGCCACTGTCGACCCGCAACCTGCCTTTCCCACACCGCCAGAGAGCAGCGTCCGACGCCGAAAGCAGCACGAGTCCTCTGAGGATGAAGAGGAAGAAGAAACCACGACACAACGACGAAGAGACCGCAAACTCGCCGCAGCGCAGGGTGCCAAGCCTCAGGAGCAAATCGTCCAAGGCGTGCCCAATGAAGTTTTGCTCCCTGGAGCCATTGGTGTCCTTGCCGTTGTCATCCTTGTCACTTTTACGCTCGGACGCTCGAGCAGGTAGAATAGTCAGCGCGGGAGAGAGAGTGTGTGTATGTGTGTGTGAGAGAAAAGAGAAGTAGGAGCAGCAAAAGAAATCCGCTCGAGAAATAGCGACTGCACTGTATGATTGTTTTTTTTTTCGGTTGTCGAGCACTACAGTACTGATACCACTTTGCACCATGGTAAAAATTAGCCGCGCTGCATTAGTTCTCTTGTTGAGATTTGTTTTTTGTGTTTGTTTGTTTGCTTGTTTGTTTGTTGGATGGTCTGCTTGTTTATTTATTAGAACTGGGATAACAGAACTATAGTATGCATACTCATCTCGCAATTACATATACGGCATGGATATAGATAACGGTTCGGGCCAGCTGGTCAACCCTAGTTCGAGAAAATTCTACAGTATATAAGAGCAACGATGAATAGGAAGTGTTAATCCTGGTGCTGCTTTGTGACATTTTTTGTTATCTCATTCCCTATCCGAAATCGCTAATAAGAAAAATTCCATTCTCCATCGCATCGACGTAGGAGGTACGGCGTGCTTTTTTGAGCAGGCTCGCCTGGACCATGCCCAAAATTGTCATTCTGAATTAAGAAACTCATTGCCCGGGTATATCTATCTGTAGTATATCTTTCATCTCATTATGAACGGCCGTGATGCTGCCGCTGCTGCTGCTGGGCGTGTGATTTTTTTTTTTGCGCCAAGAATAGCAGACACCGGCCTCGTCGCTAAAAAACAAGGCCCGCGGGATCCGAATGTAACTCCGTACGATGAAAGAAAAAAGAAACCCGAAAAAAGCACGCAGAACTCGGGCAAAGCGGCGCACATCCGGGATCGGCGCCAAGACCGCATCCTTCCTGGTCAAATTGAGTTGGGTATCGTTGTCGCTCTTTTAATTATCCGGTCGCGCCCTGCCAAAATGATAACTCCGTAAGATTGGTTCGCTCTCGTGACATGTGCACGCGTGGGTACGTCCTTCCGGATTTTGCTGTCGCCTACCATGGTTGGTAGATAGGGCTGTGGTCATGCGACGACTCCCTGCTGCTGCTGCTGCTGATGCTGCGTATGATGCGCGTGCAGATGCGCAGTTGGTGTGCAGACCGCCTGGGTTTCAGGTGGAGCATCCCTGACCTGCGCGACCGCTCTCGTCACGCCGTCTTTTGCTTTGGATCGATCGGGGGCCAGCTCCCACATCCTGTCGAAACTGGGTGCGTCGGTGTTGCCATGGCAGACGCATTTGCGCACGCCCTCGTAGTACGTCGCATACAGCTCGTTCCCCTCGCCCTTGACTGCTCGCTGGAGGTCTTCCGGACTGGGTTCTTCCGGGCTTCGTAGCTCTTCGTCGTCGGAGTAGTCTTCGTCATCTGGTTCCAGCTCCGGTGGTTCTGGTTCTGTTCTTGTGGGTTGAGGGATCTGTCGAGGTTCTTGTGCTGCTGCTGCTGAAGGGAATCGCTCCAGTGACAGGCCGTCATCTGCTTCATCGTCGTAGGCCATGTCCTCGTCATCGTCTGAGTCAGTGTCGTCGTCGTATGTCTGAGCAGAAGGAGGTGGTGATTTCCTCCCCAGTTGTCCCGTTGAGGGCTTGTACTGGAGATGGTGGTCGACATGGCCAGTTGCCTTGAACGCCACCGATGATGACCTGGACGACTTGGAAATGTCGTGTTCGATCTCAACAATCCGGAGGCGCAATGATTCGTAGTGCATGAGATGGCCTACGACAAATCTGAGGTTTCGATCGGGGCGGCTTGCTGCGAGTTGCAAGCGGCATTGTGCGGTATGGGCCAGGGTATAGGCCTCTCGGAGAGACATGTTGTTGTGCGCAGTGTCGTTGGTAGTGTCAAGTGCGAGGAAAGTTTTTTTTGACAGCACAGAGCAGAAGTCTGTGGCCATATGACTAGTCGCGACTACTGCACGGACTGGTACACCGCCGAGAATAATGAGCAGAGCGGGTCTTCAACGCGCGTTGCAGTGCTATCGCTTCCGAAGTGGGTCCGATCAGGATTCGATCAGGAACTTCACGACAGAGCTGAACAGACCAGATGTCAGGAGACGGAGAGCGAGAGCGGTGGGTTCGTATGCGTTTCGCTCTGCTGTGCAATGCGCGCGTGTCAAGTGCGAGTCCGTCGCCTGTGTAATAAGACGTCTTTGTAATCTTCTTTGACTACTCACTTCGTCATACTCCGTGCGTCGGTGTTTGCAGCGCTACATCCGCTGGCGTCTGCAGCGGAACTCCGTCGCACGTGTGTCGAGTCATGCACCGCCGCATTGGGCGTCCGCCGCCGTGTCAACTTGAAGTGTTGAGACCCTATAAGCCATGATGATGTCGGCGACGACGCATGGGACAGAAGTCGGCTTAATAGAACATTGAAGTTATTAGAAAGCAGCACCGGCGCAGAGTTCAGGCTTGCAGGCGGCAATCGTCGCAGGGGTCTCCGGCGTGGGTGCCAAGTGATACTGTAGCAGAAGTGGGATCATCGCCGCACCCGCCGCTCTGCCCGCCCGATTGCCTTTCGCCGCCGCGCTAATCACGCCAAGCACTTCCCACTTCCCGCCATCCCTCCTCCGAGCCCCGCCATCCGCCTTGCAGTGGGAAGTGGGCAGCAGAAGCGCTCATCATCACGGCAGGCGTGACTGAGGCTGAGCTGACTGACTGACACTCACTGACGCATTCCCCGGTCATGGCAGAAGCAAACTCGCGCCTGGGCTCGTCGGGCGGCCGTGTGCATTCACCCATCACGCCGCTCGCCATCAAGAACAGCCCTGCCACCAAGCCGCACCCCATTTCCATTTCGTCCGTCTCCTCCACTGCCACCGCCCCGCTCGCCACGCCGCGCAAGGAGAACTCGTCGCCCTCCGTGTCCAAGCGATCGAGTGTTGCCGACAGTCTCAACCTGCGCAGCTATCCTGCCTCACCACGCCAGCACACGGCACGTACACATTCCTTCTCCGGCCCAGCCCTGGCCGAGCTCCTCATGCAGCCCTCGCACAGGGCCAATGGCGGCGACGAGCGCTTCAAGGGTCGCGACTGGCGCACAATACAAGTGCAAGAGATCATAGACCCCGCAGAAACGCGCTTCGTGGAGCTGGACACGAGCATTGAGGACACCACGAAGCTGCTGGTCCGTTCGGGCGCTCCCAATGTCGTGTTGGTGCGCGAGTCGAGGACGACCAAAACCGTCATCGCGACCTTTGACTATTCCGACCTAAATGCATATCTCTTACTTGTCCTGGGATTGTCACAACCAGACGAACTGGCTGCCAAGATCGCAGACAGAGCACGTCAAGGCGACGCCATACCCTTGAAAGATGTCACTAGCCATCTAGGCCCGCGCGAAGAGCCGGCGTCTGTCACACAGGCGGCCACCCTCCTCCAAGCCATGGAGACCCTGGGTGCTGGCCACCATCGTGTCATTATCAATAAAGAAGGCTCGAGCGAAGCTGTAGGGGTTCTCACACAGCTCCGCCTGGTGCGATTTTTCTGGGAGAACCACCACAATTTCGCTGCCACCGAAAGTCTGTACTCCATGACCTTGAAAGAGCTAGAGCTAGGCGCCAAGGAAGTGCTTGCCATTAACGGCGACAAGCCTGTGGCTGATGCGCTGAAACTCATGCACGCAGAAGGCATCACCTCACTGCCTGTGCTTGATAGTCACCGCAACGTGGTGGGCAACATCAGCCATGTTGACACACGTCTGTTGACCGACACTTCGGCGATTCCTCTGCTGCATAGCAGTTGCATACATTTCATTGGAGTGATCTTGAGCGAGAGGGGCATGTTTGATGGAAAGGACTCATATCCTGTTTTCCACATTACCCCGTTTTCTACCCTCGCGCACACCGTTGCAAAGCTTTGCGCCACACGCTCTCATAGGCTGTGGGTAGTCGATGCACCTTCACCCAGTCCAAGCGTCCCACCTTCACCGGCGATGAAACAAGCTTTCTCGCCTTCGTCGCCACAAAACAACGGCATCGAGCACAATACTCCCATTACAACTCCCATGCGGTCTGGCAGTATCGACATGACGCATGGCCCTCCATATACCAGTACGAACCCCGCAGTTTCAATTGGTGCTGCTCAGCTTCCAGGCGCAAGCATGAGTGGGCGGCTTTCCGGGGTCGTGTCTCTTACAGATATCCTGAACCTATTCGCCCGGGCAAGTGGACTATCACCTGGCGATCCCGAAGAAACGAGACGAAGGCGCAGACAAAGCAGTAGCTCGAGTATGCGGCCGAGTATGGACAGTGTGAGGCCGAGTATTGAGAGCTTGAGAGTTAGCCAGAGTCGCGAGCGGGAAATCTCTAGCAGCGCGGAGCTTGGCAGGTCAGGAGAGGGTGGAAATAAGAGTAGAGATCGCCTGGCGCGATGAAATATGACTGGACGAAACGAGATTGACGCATTGTGTGGTTTGCAAGGTGGGGACATTCAACGAGTATAGAAGCAGGTTCATATCTCCTGGAGGGACTCGCATGGGGTGTAAGCGTAGGCGCTGGGGGCGTTCTGCATTTGAAAAGCTTTCACAACCATAAGATTGGCAGATGAAGAATCAGAGCCTCCTTTCTTGAATTGGAGCATACTCCATCATCATTGACTCGATCTTTACGACCTCCTCGAGGGTACTAATTTGTGAATGCAACGCCGTAGAGACGGAACACATCATCGTGATGATCTTCGGAACAGCCTTCTTCACTTCCCATCAAGCCTCCCCGAAATCCGTATGCCCCGTCTTCATCGCGTGCTCCTGCGCCCACACCTGCCCCTTGCCCGACTCCCCACAAACCCCACACTTGAGCGCAAACCCATGCGTATCAGTAAAATAATGCCGTTCCTGCAAAACCATACACAACTGCACCGCAGCATCTAACGCCCCACCATCAATCTCCTCTCCTCCCTCCTCCCCCAGCCGCACCACATCAAACACTTTCCGATCGAAACCGGGATCTGCACCACTGTACGCCGTCACAGCGCACACGTCGTAGTGAATCCCCGAATACACCAGAATACATCTCGTCGGCTTACCCTCGTTGAATTTATCCACGCGCAAAGTTTGCACGTCGATACTACAGATTTCGATGTCGAATTTTTGGGACAAGATGGAAAGTTCGATTCCGCCGCCCCAGCTGTCTTCGCGTTGGATCCAGCGGCAGTAGTCATCGGGGGACTTTTCGAGGATCGTGGAGGTGTAGGTTTCGGGGGATGATTGGATTTCTTGGGCCACGGCGCTGCGGAGTTCCGTCATGCCGTCGAGGGTGGGGCCGAGGATGGCGGAGGAGAGGGCTCGGAAGAGACAGCTGTTGTCGTCGGGCATTACGCGGAGGACCATGAGGCCTTCGAGGTGGGGGACGGGGATTTCGGGGGGGTCGATTGTGGGGTTCGTGGCGGGTTTGCGGGTGAGGGAGAGAGGGGCCGGAGGTGTGGAGGTGGAGGAGGGTTTGTGAGTGGGTGGAGAGGGTTGTTGGGTTGAGGGAAGGGGTTTGGTCGTCGATCTGGATGGGGTTGTTCCGGCCATGGGTTGGGACAAAGTCGGCTGGATGGTACGGGGATTGAGGGTGAGTTGCTCTCCGTTGAGCTTGAAAGGTAGGTCAGAGAGCTTGGTTTGGCCATTGATGGATTCGGTGTTGAGTGGTTGAGGTGGGAAGCCATGCTTGAGATCAAAGTCCGCCACGCCAGTCTTGTCTGATATATCGTGCATCAAGTCACTCCATGAGGCTTGACTGTCGATGCTGATGGTTGCTTGACCCTCTGGCCCTCGCACTCGTAACCGTATAGCACCAGTCATTGTGGTAGTGTGTCTTTTGATGATTTCAATAGTGTTGATGTTGACGTGCTCTCGGATGTGCAGTGCCCTAGAGCGCGTGGGGTTCGTGGCGGGTTTGCGGGTGAGGGAGAGAGGGGCCGGAGGTGTGGAGGTGGAGGAGGGTTTGTGAGTGGGTGGAGAGGGTTGTTGGGTTGAGGGAAGGGGTTTGGTCGTCGATCTGGATGGGGTTGTTCCGGCCATGGGTTGGGACAAAGTCGGCTGGATGGTACGGGGATTGAGGGTGAGTTGCTCTCCGTTGAGCTTGAAAGGTAGGTCAGAGAGCTTGGTTTGGCCATTGATGGATTCGGTGTTGAGTGGTTGAGGTGGGAAGCCATGCTTGAGATCAAAGTCCGCCACGCCAGTCTTGTCTGATATATCGTGCATCAAGTCACTCCATGAGGCTTGACTGTCGATGCTGATGGTTGCTTGACCCTCTGGCCCTCGCACTCGTAACCGTATAGCACCAGTCATTGTGGTAGTGTGTCTTTTGATGATTTCAATAGTGTTGATGTTGACGTGCTCTCGGATGTGTGAAAAGGTGAGCTGACAAGCGCAGCTGACCGATCGATGTCTTGTGGCGATGGTAGGCGACGCTAAGTGACGTGTGTTTCGAGAAGTTGCGATGGGGCGAGAAATGTATCAGATATGAACCACGCGTGGTATGGCAAGATGAATCGGTTTGCAAGTGTCATCAGATTTCGATGCTATTGATGCGCTGTATGATATTCGCGTTCCACGAGATGTGATCGCTGAATGCAGCTTGCCGTGGTTCCCATTGTGAGGTGAATGCCAACGATCGGCTGCAGGGAATTGGTCTTGGCACGCGACCAGGTCGCGTCTTCCTTCGCTTGCGACTTCGCGCCAGCTCATGCGCTGCACGTCTTCCAGCACCGTCTGATATCCTCACATCCGTCGCGATGGCTTCGAGACGGCCATCGACCAAGACTCGCGATAGGAGCCCCAGCTCTACGCCGGTACCGTCCACCGAACCGCTCAACGACGGCTCCCAAATTCCCGATGCGCAATGGCAGGCCATGATGCGGATGCTCAATAACATCTACGACTTCCGTACTGGCGACGGATTCGACCCCACCAAACTATTTCAGCGCTTGATCAACAAGCGCGTGATGCCCGAGTACTATGAGACGATCAAAGAGCCCATGGCGCTTTCCACGATCAAGCGCAAGATCGCGCGCAAGGAATATCAGAGCATCAGCGATTTTGTTCGAGACTTTGCACTCATCCCGTACAATGCGCAGGTGTTCAATATACCAGAGAGTGGTGCTTTCCAGGATGCCTTGGTCGTCAAGCAGGAAATCGAGAGGCAGCTGCAACTGCTTGTGCAGGAAGGGATAATCACAAAAGAGCAAGCCGTGCTTCCTGACCTGGGCGAGATTCCGACATTCGTGGAGCCTGCTCCGCCGACAGCCGAAGCTGCGGGGCCAGCAGATGCGGAAGGCGATGCAGAAGAGTCATCAGACGAAGACGCGGACGAAGACGACGAGGATGAAGATGAGGAGGGCGGGAAGAGGAAAAAGCGCAGAGGCGCACGAGGATCGGCATCTACATCGAAGCGAGAAGGAGCAGAGGAGGGAGAGGACGGAAAACGTGCGAGAGGGAGGCCGCCCAAACTGCTTACCCCTATGGAGGCCCGTATACAGACCATTTTGAAGGGAATCCGCAAGCTCAAGAACAAGAGCGGCGCGCTCATCATCCGGAACTTCGATCGGCTTCCCGACAAGGCACAATTACCGGACTATTACAACGAAATCAAAAACCCGATGGCTTATGATCAGCTCAAGCGGAAAGTCAAGCGTAAGAAGTACAAGACCTTGGAGGAGTTCATGGCGGATGTCAATCTCATGTTCAACAACGCCAAGCAGTACAACACGGATGATTCGCAAATCTACAAAGAGGCTGTGACACTTCAAATCGAAGCTGGCAAGCTGTACGATTCGGAAAAGGCGAAACCCGACGATGCATTCGCAGACGATGAGGGCAAGGTACCCTTACCGAACGGCGTCTTGCACAATGGCGAGCTTTACAAAGTTGGAGACTGGGTGCACATTCAAAATCCGAACGATCTGACAAAGCCAATACCCTGTCAGATCTATCGGACCTACAAGAACCCCAAAGGCGAGAACATGGTGAATGTCTGCTGGTACTATCGTCCAGAGCAGACCGTTCATCGCTTTGACAAACACTTCTTCGCAAATGAGATCGTGAAGACGGGGCGCTATCGTGATCATCGTCTGGAAGAAGTGGAAGGGAAATGCTTCGTCATGTTCTACACGCGCTACTTCAAAGGTCGACCGAGGGGCTTGGCGGAGGGTACCGAGATCTACGTTTGTCAATCACGCTACAACGAGACTCTCCACCAATTCAACACGATCAAGACCTGGGCCAGCTGTCTGCCCGATGAAGTGCGAGACAAGGACTACGAAATGGACTTGTTCGATCATCCACGCAAGATGAAGAAGTATCCTAGTCCGATCGCTTTCATGCTCAAGGATGATCAAAAGGAGACGGACGACTTTCCAAAGGTAACCTGGGGGGCAGAAGGAGCGCCGCCGAAGATTGGTGCTGTGCATAGAAAACCACGCGGTGAAAAGGACTCGCCGCCTCCCGAGCCAACGCCCCCACCGCCGCCGAAAATGCCAACACCTCCACCGCGACAAATACCGCCAACACCGCAACATAACTATCAGCAGCCACTGGCAGCGCAACAGCTGCATCGCGCGCCATCAAACCCCACGATACCGATACAACAGTACACACCTCGAGTTCAGCAGTACCAGCCAGCTCCGGCGACAGCGCCGCGCCCACCTTCAGCGACCCCAACGAGCTACGCGACAGCCACACCTCTTCAACCACAAACAGTCCCACCTCGACCAATGGCGCCAACGAACAGCTACGCGCCTCAGCCAAGCGCACCCGCAAATCCTGCGGCATATGCACCTCGTCCTCCCACGCAAGACTACCGCACACCACCCGCACCCGAGGTCTACACATTGCCAGATGCCGCCAATCTGAGCATTCCCGCCGAAGTACGCGAACAGTACCAGCGTGATGACTACGGCAGAGTCCTCTTTTTCACCGCGCCCCCTGTTGTCGTCGAGAAACCAGAAGGCATCGCGAAAGGTCACAGCATCCGGTACCTCGCAGAAAAAGCCCGCCGCCAAGAACTTCTCGAAAAGAAGCGTAAAGAACGCGAAGCTGAACGCGAAAGCGAAATTCGCGCCGCGAAGAAGGCGAAGCTGGAAGCTGCGGAGAAGATGGCAGGTGAGATTGAAGAGATGAAGTGGAAGGCTCTGCAGGTGCTTGACAAGCAGCTCGCCAGTGTCGTCGCTCGAGTAATCGATGAGAAGGATCTGGAGGCTTTGGCTCAGGCGCAGAAGGCTGCGGAGGAGCAGAAGGCGGCGAGAGAGGCGAATGAAAAGACGAGGGCTGCGATGAGAAGCATCAAACTGGGTAGTGACTTTTTCGCTGATGATTGGGACTCGAGAATTGTCTCGTAGGATTATTCTTATTGAGTGCTGCTTGTCGTCGGCAAGTATCTCTGGTGGTATTTCGGTATTCTCTACCAGCACGTTGGGCAAAGTTCTCCAGTTGCAAGCATCACATTGTCGTAAAAGACCTGCGTTCTCACAATGTAACACTATTCGCCTTTCACTGTCACATAGCAGCAGCCTCTTCATTCTCATCCCTGGCTTCAACGTGAATTCCATCAAAGCTTCCTCTCAAGAGCGCCCACAAGTCCCATTCACAAGCCAAAACTTGCCCTCCTCATAACACATCTCTTCATACTTCGTCCCATTAATCACCGTATTCGGCAGATATTTCCAATCCCTCAACTCCATCTCCGACTCAAACTTTTTATGCCACGGATACCACGTCCCTTCCCTCCGATCCAAACGACACAAAGGACTGGGGCGAAACGGTAAAACCATCAAGCACTGCACCATGGCAGAAAGGCCTTTGGTGACCGTCAAGAATGTCGCTTTTGCAGAGCCGTAGTGCGTTCCTTCCACCAGATCCAGGAATTTTTTCTGTCGAGAGATGAGGGCCCCGCAGCCGAAAGTGTCGTTTGTGGTGCGTTGGAGTTGACGGAGGTAGGTTATGCTGTCGTTGCGGAATTCTTGAGCGGTTTCGAAGACGGTCCAGCGGTTGGACAGGGCTTGGTTTTGTGCTAGAGGTTTTGTTGCGGGGACGAGCCAGTTGGCGGGGTTGGTGGCTCGCACGTCGAGGAAGATGAGACATTGGATTTGGCGGGGGTTTTTGGTGGCGAGTTTGGTGTAGGCGTTGATGAGGCCTGGGGTTGCGAAGTCTCCGACGAGAATGACTTTGCGGTTGGGATCTGCGTCGATGAGGGTCTGGGCGTGGAGTTGGCGGGCGTTGAAGAGCATTTTTGGGTTGAAGGGGGTGAAGACGCGGAAGTAGGCGGTTCCTGGTGGGTAGCTTGTTTGGCTGTGTTAGTCGGGTGCCTGTTGGGCTTGATGCTTGGGAATGTGTTGCGGACGAACTGCTTTTGTAGGCCAGAGATATATGATGGGGACCAGGAAACGAAGCCATCGGTGATGTAGGCGAATTGTGTTCCATTTACTTCCGCGAAACTTCGGTATAGCTCAGGCATGCCGGTAACGGGCTGGAAGTCGTCAAGCCCAACGTTTTGAATAGCTCGCACAGGATTCCAGAGCTCGGTTATGCGGAGTACATCATCTAGATCGCTGACGATGGTGACTGGAGCGCTTGGAGGAAATGCAGCGATGGTACACAGTGGTAGAACAAGAAAGAGAGCAGCCCCAAACATTTTCTCGAGCTTCCTGAAGCGTTGGCTGATAAGTTGAAATGGGTCTTGAGATGGGACATTGTGCACAATCGGCAAGTAAGGATTTCCTTTTCGAGGGAGGCGAAGTGAAGTGGGAGCAGGTGCCCGGCAGAGGCGAGGCGTACCTGACAAAGCTCGTTATGCACACAAGGAAAGTCGTTCATCATCCAATGGCCACGGCCAGTCTTGCGCATCTGAGGGAACTGGCACCGAGATTGATGCAGCGTAGACGATTTCTTCGAGCACTTGAGGCGACGTTTTCTTCGCAATTGTCTTTCCATATAGTGGTCTCCACATCGAAATGCCCCCAGTTTATTAGCGAGCTGAAGATTGTTCCCGACTGATCTCTACGAGCAGCGACATAGAATGCATAGACTTCACCTATGCTCAGCAGGGATAGTCAACAAGGTTCCGAACGATGGGTGTTATGGCAGGCAGATATTGATGACTGGTGTTGCACACGGCCTCGGTGTCGATGGAGTCACGAAGCTGAGCGGATAGACTATCGTTCGGAGTCACTCGGGTCGCAAAGAGCATGTTGAACATCAGTCGCCGTATTGCTCTGCAAATGGACGCCTGTGACCTTGATACATAGTCCAAACACATACCACAGAGGAAGTCTCGGTAGCTGCTGAAGCCCTGTCTGCTCTGGACCCGGATGACCGAAATTGGCAGGCCGCTTCACGGAGCGGTGGTCACGGCTCTTCTGTTATAAAGACAATGTCTAGGATCGTACCGCTGGACGTCTATGCCAATCTTCTGGACAAGTACAAGTTTGCAGTCAGCGGGGGGTCGGGATGGAGGTGTTGGCGTAGCTGGGTATCTACTGCACCATTGCTCACAGCTTCGTCCGACATCCGGTTGTACCGCGATCAGTTGGAATAGATCGCCTCGTCAAGACCAGGCCCGTTCCATGCTCGCAAGCCGTACGGTCACAATCTACTGGACGAAAGAGTTGCAGACATGACAATTGGTGCAGCATGCCTCCAACGAAAACATCGGCTCAAATGATTTGAAAGCAGCCGATATTTCACAGTGACTCCCACTGGAGCATGACCGCCACCCCAAGGACTGAAAGCAGTGCTCCAGCAACACTCCGGCTCTTGCCTCTAATGCCCCCACCACGCACGGCTCCGACGAGACATTCGCTTGCCTCGACTTCGTCGCTGATTTGGAAACTTCCTATACGATAAGGCAGTTGCGTGCAACCCTCGGCCTCATCATCACATCCTGTCCAGCTGTAGAATGGCTGCTCCGCAGAAGGACTCTCAGTGCAGTCCTCGCTTGCAAAAGTCCTGAGAATCATGGCAGTTCGATTGTATGGCGAGGTCGAGTTGTCTTCTGGCAGCGGTTGAGCTTGTCGCTAAAAGACATGCGAGTAATTCGCCTGCGAGATGAAATTCTCGGCCGCGAGAACGAAATCATTGCCGCACGTCGTTCTGTTTTCTGGAGTGCAACTGGGGAGACTTCCATTGAAAACGGCGGGAAAATTGAAGCATCCTGGGTTTTCGATGCCACTTAGAATCTGGAAGGAGACCGCTTCCGGAGCTTCTGCGGCATCTGTACATTCAGAGAATTCAGCTTCTGGCGCGAAGGTGAACCGCCATGCTAGTCGGCGAAAGCCTTCTTGCCTGGAATAGCGGTCAGCTTGGTCTTATTAAGGGCGGCGTAGTTGTACTCGCGTTGACGTGTCTTGTGCGTGAGCAGGCACCAGCACAAGTGCGCTTAGCAGCACAATATTGTCGAGTTTTGGAAGCATTCTGGCAGAGCGCAAGAATAACCTTGAGCTTGACTGATGGGCACCTCGTGGACTTTAGCCTCTCCGACGGCTCGTCAAGCTCGCTTTTACTGCGCCATTGGGGCCCATCTACTTGGATTGCAACTCGAATTTGGAAAGATCGCGGGGTTGTCGCGTCACTGTTGCTGCCAATGCCAGAGCACGGTAGCATTGGCAACGTTTGTCTTGTCAGAGGATCGAAGAGCAGTATACCTGCAGGTCTTGGATCTCTTGGGCGTCTATGAGAGGCAGCAGCCGTGCGGCGTGACCAACGCGCCCAAGGAACGCCAAGACCAATCAGTCATCGATCCGCGCCAAACAACCTAAGAACATCAGTGTCGCCGGCTTAACCTATGTGACCTGGTCGAGGCTAGAGTTCTTCTCATGTTGCTTTCACTGCGTCTTGTGTATAAAGTTATTCCTTCGTGTCTTTTAGGCAGGATGCACGTGTCCACGCTAGAAGCTCTGGGACTTGGCACACGCTGCGTCGCACTATGGTCTCCAGAAGATGGTGAGAGCCTGCATATAAGCAACAGGTTGAAAAAGGATCTCGGGGATGCCGGCGTAGAAGTTCTGCGAAACAGAGCTGACTCGTGACTTGCGTGGCTGGAAAACAATGAGCTTGCTCCACGCCGCAATGCTGCGTTCGTCACTCCATTACATCCGAATTCGGTACAGGCACTTTCATGATCGACGATGGAGGCTCTTGACCAAGTAATGGTGCATCTTGTCGGAGACCGCCAACTCATTTTGGGTTGAAGGACTTTGCTATTCTGATCCAGCTTGATCTTTTATGGCCTGCGCAAGAACGGTAAGATTTGCCGTGTCCGGATCATATCTTGTTGTTACACGCGAGGTTGCTGTCCTCTGCGCTCCTAGATCTTATTCTCCAAGCCGGCCATGCACCGTGGTGCACCACAACTGGCAGCAGATGCGGAGGACCTTTCGTATGGAGAGTTTTCGACGCTCACTACTTGGAAAGCATCGTCGGCGCCAAGAAATGCAGCAGCAGTGACGAGAGCGGCATTAGAGCTGCTGTGCCTCATACCTACAGAGTCGGCAAGCCGTGCAGATAGGCGTCTGCTTCGCGCCGTCCTTCGTCGTGACCAAAGCCTCGAGTATATTGCATTCCATGCATCGGGTCTCTGAAATAGAGTCTTGAATAAACGAGTAAGATCAAGACGTCGTGCGGGGCATCGACGTCTATTCGACAGCTGTGGTGTTAGCTATTCCCTCGGGGTACATGAGCTGTCAGTGTCTGTCGTTCCGCATCATGTGCCGATCTGGTGTGCGAGTGAACACGCTGCTATCGCTCAGCACTTCACTTCATCAGCAGGCCGCGCCACATCAATGAATCTATCAAGGAGAAGTGCGGGGATATCCACGGCAGCAGCATAATATGCATAATCGTAGCCCACGGTCCGGCCCATCTGTGTCTCGCAAGCACACGGCGGAGGCACAAAGTCCTGCTACCAACTCTGGCAGACGTAGCAAGCAAGGCACGGACGGCGTTTGACTGACACTGGTGATGATGATGATGATGATGATGATGATGATGATGATGATGATACTGGTGGTGGTGATGATGATGATGATGATGATGAATTCGGAAGACGGCGTTCTGGCAGGCCGATAGATTAGAATCTGTATTGATGACTGAGGTCACACAAAGCCTCGAGCACGCGGGTGGGGCCAGGGTGTCCGTGTCCATACAGGGCTCGGCAGCAGACGCATCACTAGGATGTTTTGGCCATGACGATCTCGCGTCTTGGTTCCTGTCGCTCTCACTTCTCGTCGACCGGTCGTACTGTAGACCGTGTTCCCAAGCCACCTCGTCTTTTCCTGTTCCTGTCTACGGCCCCACCTCGCCCATGATCGATCACGCCCGCGCCAGACAGCAATGTCGAGCAACCCATTCCGCCGCTCGCGAGGCTCCGTAGCTGCCGACCCGGCCTCCGCCAGCATCTTCGACAATATCAGAGACGCTTCGGATGCCGCGGCTCCCAGTAAGAAGGCCCGCATGTCACGTCGACGGACGTCACGTCGTCCAGGACAGTCGGTTGACCAGATGCAGCGACGACTTCCCACAAGACAAAGACGAAACGAGTCGTGATCCAGACCCCACCTCACTCGCCGGAGGAAGTGCATCATTCGCAAAATGGAGACACGAGATTGGGAGCGAGCTCGCCACCGCCAGCAGTCGATCCGAGGACAGTCGACCTGGACTACGCCGACGGCGAGGGTGCTACAGTAGCGACGGGATATCTAGACGCGAGGCGCGCAGGCAGCAGCGCACATGATAGCACCTCGGCAGATGCTGCTCCTGGGGCAATGAGGGCGCCGTACAATCCATTTGCGAGAAAGTTGGCAACGGAAGAGACTGGGCCATTACAGGACAGCAAGGAGGCAGAGATCAATGGGATAGAGTCGAGGCCGAAGCCGGCTTTGGACGTTGACGTCTTCAAGAATATACTGTTGACTGGTGCACCACTACCAGCAGGTCTATCCGCAACCTCAGGCGCGACAAGAATACCAGACAGCAACGGCAGCAGCATTGACACCTCTGTGTTCGACCACGGCCATGGACCACATCCAGAGTCGCCCAAGGACGATTTTCGTGACTACGAATCGGCATCTGACGAAGACGATGATGAGCATTCGGAACTCATGGGCGCCGGTAGGTCCGATGACCTGGCGCCACCAGCTCCTCCCAAGTCGAAAAAGGGACCTCAGACCGTGTCGTTTGCAGACTTTGACCAATCTATACCCCCCGGCTTCATGGCATCAGGTCCGAGAACACCTCCGGTGCATTCACCAAAACTCACAGGGATCCTCAGATCAGCTTCTCCCAGACCGGGCAGTGATTTGAATAAACCGCTTCCAGCGCCGCCAGGGGAACAAAACACGGCACCGGCATCTCCAGCACCGGCTCGAAATTTTTCGCCTTCACAAGGACACGGGCCAGTCGCTACAGCGCCGCCGCCAGCTAAGGCCGTCCCTCCGCCACCACCATCGAGGAAGTCTGGGAGCGGTCATGGTAGGGCGCGAAGCAGCTCCAATCTTTCTAATGTGACGCTGGACTCTTCAATCCCCGCGCCAGCAGATCCCGTCGTTGTTCCCACGAATTCGGCCAAACTTGCCCCGCCTCCCCCGCCTGCAAGAAAGT
The DNA here is from genome assembly GCA_023512815.1 of Cercospora zeae-maydis. Taxonomy (NCBI): domain Eukaryota; kingdom Fungi; phylum Ascomycota; class Dothideomycetes; order Mycosphaerellales; family Mycosphaerellaceae; genus Cercospora; species Cercospora zeae-maydis. The sequence goes on from JAKLWY010000008.1 coordinate 473,211, forward strand.
CACATTCTAGCAATCAATCAGCACCTATACCACCTCCCAAGGATGCACAGCCCACATCGAACGAGGCCAAGCTTGCTCCGCCACCGCCTCCTCTGCGCCGCCACCCCAGCAAAGCTAGCAAGGGGAGCTCCAACATCAGTCGTCAGACCTCAGACGACTCCACCACTGCTTCGAGGTCAGTGCAATATTCAGCCCCTGGTGCTGCCGCTCCACCACCTCCACCACCTCGACGTCCGCCCGGGTCAAAGCGAACCAGCCTTGATGGTCCTCCGAGTGCGTACCCTCGCACAGTGAGCGCAGAGCATCATCGCGGGACAAGCTTTGACAGCGAGCGATCAGCTTCAATTTCCAGCTTGCAGAAAGTGGCAGAAACGGGAGAAAGCAACGAGCAAGCTATGTCGTCACCTGGACCGGATCAATCAAAGGACATTCTTGCAGAAATGAGCGCCTTCCAAGCCGAGATCGATGCCTTGGCTCAAGCTTCGAAGGGAAAGTGAAAGCAAGTGCACACGTCTAAGCCCAAGTCAAAACCCAGTAGCAGTGTCACAGTCACTACGAACCGGTGTCACAGTTTGCCCAAAAACCGGGATCCCATCCCCAGACATTCTGATTTCAGGACGGTCATCCAGTTTCAGGTCCGGCGCAGATTTTAAGCTCGATTGCCACGTAACTGAGCCTGATAAGTGACCTGCTTTGGCCAGCCATGCGGGACCATGCGAAGCTACAGCAAGGTGCTACAGCACCTAAATGCGGACTGGGAACGGCCAGAACATCAGCCAACAATCAGCGCGTCTGCGACGAGCTCTTCTTCGACTGTACGCTGTGGGCTGTTATGCGCCAGCTCCCAGAGCGTCACCCGCTCGGCACCGATCAGTAATGCATCGAAGAATGCAGCCACTGCAACCAATCTTGCGGTCCGAGATTCGTGAGAAATTGGCAGCGTTGTTCGTCCTCTCATCGTCAAATTGACTGCAGAGAGCCGCCAAGTCGCTAGCGCACTGGCAGTTAGGCGAGTAGGGCAGCAAATAGCTATGTCTTAGGGACAAACAAAGACCTGAAAACCTGATGCCCATTTGTCTGCCTGTATACACGCACGCAAGATGTATGCTTTCTTCCGACGCTCGCTTTTCTACGTTATCTAGTACTGTTCTATGCATGCATGCGAATGTGTGAGAAACCCCCCCTTGATGGTAAAAGAAGAGTTCCCAACATCAAAGTGAAGGTGTGAAGGGCAAAACGAACAACACTGGGGATTCCCACGTGGTCACCCACCGTAGTACTAATCCAGCGATTACGTGCTTATATATGGCAGAGCGGACGGGATGCCTAGCTTTCACGTATCTGTGGTCGTTCGTGCTAAATTCGTCGGTAAAAATGATCATGTACCTTTGTTTCTTTTGCGGGCGCATGATCGCGTGCATGGAATTAGGAAGCACATTTGCGGACATTGCCCGGGAAGAGGATATTTAGCGTTTGGTTTTCGTTTCGAAGAGTATTAAGTGTTAAATTTCTAAGCCGAAGATCCTACTTTTCTTCTTATAATAATAGTAAATCTAAAACTTCTTTATAACTAGACTAGCGGAAGGGGTTATTCGTCGTTATTCCTATATAGCGGGTATAACCGCGAGTTTAAAAGTTCTATCGGAGATAGCCGAAGTACCTAGAGGAACGAAAGTAGCCGCTAAGCGCGCAGAGAAAAGGACTTTTCTCTTATATCTCTTAGAATAAGGTTAGTACTATCGGCGTTATTTCTTATACTCTAGTTCTTTAGAAGTAATTTATATTACGAGACGGCTTTAATATAACTTCTTAGAAGTCCTAGATCGAATCTTCTATGCTCTTCTTAACTATATTACGACCGTCGTTGTTTCCGGATAAATACTGTCGTTAACGGGAACTACTAGCTATTTAATCGACGATATAGAATTTGCTCGGAAATGACGGCCGCATCTTGCTCAATCTTTGCTTGCTTGTTGCATGATTGATTCCGTGGACTCGGAGTTGCCAATTTCTGGCTATAATAGCTTGGTCCACTTTTGCCGGAGGTGCAACCCTGGCACTGTTCGAGGTATCTGTGGTGAGGTTTCGTGCCAGCCAGGTGTCTCCAGTTTGATTCGAGTGATAATGCCTTCCTCGCGTAGGATTGTGATCTCCCGGTGAGACTTGCCCTTACATTAGGCGACGATATCGTTTGTCACTTTTTTTTGAGTTTTGAGCAGCAGCAGACACATGCGAAGCTCATTGTTCAGGGGTGAAGCATTTCTGAATCTTTTCGCGGCATTCGATTTTGCTGATATAGTACGTCTAGCAAATTTACGAGCGCAGTGGCGTGAAGAGTGAGGAGCGTAGACTTTTGATGTCACGTCGTGAAGGTTTCGTTTGGAGAAGGGTGTTGTATTGCGCGAGCATAACCATTTTAGTAGGGTATAATTCGAATCGTTAGAGGAAGGATCTTCGGACTGTATACTGAAGGGGTAACCTGTTATAGGCGCTCGACGGGACATTTTAAGGTGTGCCCTATCATAAGACGGTCCGAGGGTCGTAAAACTCATTGCGATTTGCTTCTACTCTTTCTTGCTAACGAGAGATGCATAGAGAGAGAGGGCTGCAAATTATAGTCAAATCCTAGGGAAGCCCCTACTAGCCCGAGCATGTACCTAGACGTCCCGTTAGACATAAATTCTATAATGCACGTCGTAGCTGAACGTACCAGAGAAGCTATTGCAAATAAGACCCGAGTTGCAGCAGTCGTTAGAGTTGAAACATTGTTCTATAGCGAACATAGTTAGCTTCGATATCTTGGGTTATCTTGAGGAATGCCTCTTCTCCCTTACTTCTAACACAGGATGCACAGCTGCCTCTAGCGCAATAGTAACCTGCATAGCACTGGGTATTACTTGTGCCTCCGTCCCCGCACAACTAACCTGCACTAGCACAGGCTCTTGCTTCGAGGTTCCGTGGAACTATCGGCTCGAAATCGACGGCGGTGCCAAGGACACCAAAGATGGCAAGGGCGATAGCTGCGTACTTCATCGTAGCTCAAAGACCTTCGGTCATAGTATAATAGCTAAGTTTGAGGGTCGCGGGTGTGGGAACCAGTCGTAGCTAGCAGGTGAGGAAGGGCATTAACCGGTGCGTAATAAAGTCAGTACGGCAGCTTTATATTCTGTTGTGGGCCCTCGATGATCAGCGTTGTTCACCGGCCCCTGGTCGCATCGGCGCAAGTGCCGGAGACGTATCTACAGGGGCTTGAACAGAGCTAACGACGGGGTGATCCTTGCACGGACGACGCCCACTACAACACCCTATTCGCTTGGGTTATAGGCTGCTTCAGATCACCCTGGGATGTGACAGTCTGCTGGTGTCGCGGTGTCTAATAATACTATTTCTAGGATGGAAATATAGAACTCATGCCTGTTCTCATTGCATGGATCATCCGAGGTCACCGCTCATCCAAGCAGACGCTGTGATGCTACTTAGCGCCGGCTACGACGGAGGATGTTAATAGCCACCTTCGATCGATAAAGCTGCTTCGGCGATTGCCCAAGCGGTTGGTGGAAAGTGCAGTCCAGCTGGATATTCAAATTGATTGGTTGAACCAACCCAGCACGGTCGCAGCCTGCGACGTGCTGGCTATGCCTACAGTACTGTAGATATAAAGGGTCAGCTATTAGCGCGGACAGAGTCAGCGTGCCCCGTCTCGCCATATCGGTGGTGAAGGGTCCAGGACGCCGCGCTTCCCGGATTCGCGCCGTATATTGTGTAATGACCAGGACGTACAATCTGCATACAATACTTCGCGCCCTGACCCTGCGGGATGCGGGTAACGGTAATGCCCGCGTTTTTCGACCGCCGAGTCGTAGAAGAAACACACAAACATGCAACCTGAGAATAAAAAAATGACTATAGCGAGACAGTATCAGGGCCGTATCATTGACCAAGTCTGAGCCGCAGTCGGCTGCGGTGCATTGTCGATGTGTTTATTATGTGCAGCTCGTATATACACTGGCCTCGCCTCTCGAAGAGCCGCGTATACTGTATATACCCGGTATACGCAACGCTGACAAGCTGTCGCTAACATCACTGTCGGTGAGACGACTAGCTAACCCCTCGCGTATCCCCTTTGACTTTGTCAGGTGTGTCAAAGGCTGTAGAGTCTTCATCGATGGAACTTTGGGGGCGACAGTAAACGACGCTGTCTAGGAACCGCGTGTGTGAGTGGCATTGACCGTAGTCTTCTGGCGGCCTTGAGGTGTTGCACCCTCGTGATGGGAGCGATACCATGTCCAGCGTTCGATCCGCGAGGCAGATGATGCCGTTGCATCCGAGGGCTCGTCGATACGGGACGTCGCAGAGGTTGTCAGGGGTTGATGACATGTAGACCGGCAACAAACCTATCAGTGATGATGGATTGACAGTGTTGCGATTGTATTATTGTAGTCATCTGGGCTTCGTCGTACCATCCGTGTTGCTCCGTCGAGTCGTTGCCAGCTACAGTGTCGTCGCCGCCCTCGGATTTTGATTGCTAATTTTGAAATTAAGCTCTTGGTATGTGAAATGCCTCGAACAGCGCCGTATAACGACCGTCAATCAAACTCGGAGTTGTACCCACGAATATGACGGATAAGTTTAGTGTCCGCAAAAGCAGTATTATCCAGCCGTGGGTGGTTACCATTACAAGCATAGACGGTGCAGCGGCTTTGATCGACGGCCATCAAGCCGTGTAAAACGACGTGAGCGATCTCGTATCGATTCTCGGGAGATTCCGGTATTGAACCGATATCAACATTGGATGAAATACAATGTAAAAGCTGCCACACCGTAAAGTCACTCTCTTGGTCAGAAGCCTCACCGAGCCACGCTATGCATCGCTCGGCGTGTTTTGAAGATCTCGGCCATTAGAGCAACCTGGGTACTTCGTTCTGCTTTATTGTCTTGATTGATGCAGAGCGCATCTACCCAGAGCCGTTTAGGGCCGGTTTCAGAGCGAAATTATGCGCAAGCCCTATGCCAGGTTCTGAGTGATAGAGACTTGTTTGTTACTGAGAGTCAGCCTGTGGCTGAGAGAGTCATCGCCGTCGTCCAGAGCCCAGCTGTATGACAGAGCGGTGTAGGGTGACTTGCTCTTGCTCACGTCCACGGGCGTAGCAGAAGCCTCAAGCTGACACGTATGAGAGTCCAAAGCAAGCAGCTCCAGCCTGGCAGCTAGTGGACATTCCAGCTCCAGTGCAGGCTCAAAGACCAGAACACGAATCCATCTTTCACCTGGCAAGGGCTCGTAGACGTATTTATCTGCATGTTCCGGGATCATGGCAGCAGCGTCATGTTGTTCTTGGTAGCAGTCGAGCTCAGTTGCATCCTGTTTCTCCGCGTGTAAGACGCTCATCAGCAGACACCAGAAATATCCAAAACCGCATACTGAAGTGACTTCCGTCCCGAGAGAGAGAGAGAGAGAGAGAGAGAGAGAGAGAGAGAGAGAGAGAGAGAGAGAGAGAGAGAGAGAGAGAGAGAGAGAGAGAGAGAGAGAGAGAGAGAAGTTTCATACCTACCACTGTGAGAGACAACCTGCCTCTGCCTCTGCGTCTCTGCCTGCGACCGACGTCTTCTTTCTGCCACAAATCGGGATTCGACGGGATCAATCACATACAAAGATGTGCACGATGTAAATGAATTTTTTTGATTCCCGTCGGCAGGCAATCAACGGTGGTGATGTGCGCGATATGTATGAGAGTGGAGTCTAGAGGAGCTGACGCGGACGAGGACGGGACGCCGAACGGGGTAGTCCTCAATGTACAGGTTTGTAGTCCATTGGTGCCCAAGATATTAGTTCCTCGGGATATTAAATGCAAAGGTAGTTTTTCGTGAGCGCGTGGGTGCAGCAGGCGTAGCAGGACCTCGCTGCACGGTATTGCATTGGGTCGACTCGGATTGGACAACTGCCTGTATACAGTCAACAACGCACCACGGGTTACAGTCATCGATCGCATCATGCATGAAAGAACTCGTACCTTTCATATTTTCCCGCACACTGGCACATCTACAAATGTCCTCGTTTCTTTTCATTACACCACTATCCCTCAATCCCAACCAACCACTCACTGCACTAATTGCTCAATCATCCGGATACTCATCCCGAATATTACTAACAAACCTCCTCTCCTTCGCATCCCATCGCTTAAAATATCTCCCTGCAAGAGCCATGAGCACCTCACTCGGCTTCTCATCCAGCTCATCTATGACTTCGATATTCTCTTCCGCGACGTACCGCACGCTCTTATCATCGGCCCTAGAAGAAGACGCGGGGTCGTCAGCATCATCACGAGCGACAACACAGAGCACCATGTAATAGTGCTTCGCGGCGCTAGCGGGCAAGAGCCGAGCACGAGAGGGGTCTTGGTGGTCGTACACGATGTTATAGAAAGGTTGTTCTCGGCCGCGCGGGAGGTCATCGACGCGCATTTGTTCGATCCAGCGTTGTTCGGCGGAGCAATGTCTGTCCCAGCCGACGATGACGCCTTCGTACGAGTAGCGTTTGTGGCGAAAATGGGTGCCGATGCGGTAGGTGACGTTTGCTGTGTCAGGGGTGCTGCGAAAGGTGGGCGGCTTTTTGTTGCGGTCGTCGGCGCGGCGTTCGGTGATGAGGTGCATGAGGATGTCGTGTTCGCGTTCGCCTTCGAACATGCTTGGGAGGTATTTTTCGATCAAGTTGATGTCTTCGGGGAAATGGGCTTGGAAGTGCTCGACGAGGTATGGCAGGCATTGGCGTCGGCGGTGTAGAGTGCTGGCGCTGTTGTTGTCGCCGAGGATGATCATGGACCAGAGCATACTGTACCAGGCTGCTTCAATATCAGGCCCAACGATGGCATCACCCGTACGTTGTCGTTCACGTGCGCCCTGAACGGATGCCATGATGTTACGACCAGTGCGCAGACACATTTCTAGCGAAGTCGTGGCGCTAAGGTGGTGAGTGTGCTGATGGTCGGGAGCTCCCATTTGTAGAAGTCGTAGACGAAGTTGGTCCAGAGGTATTTCCTCGTGACTTCGCCACGGATCCATATGCATCAACTCCGGCTCTGCACCTGCTATGACCATGATGTGCTTGCCGTCTAGTGTCATTCCCGAAGGCGCCTCGATCACAGCATGAACGTGCTGTGGATAATTCGACGGCTTGGCGTTGATGCCCAATCTGCGAGCAACGGCACAGTAGATTGCTACTGCTTGAAGTGGCAAGCAGGTGTAGGGCTCCTCGAACAGAGCCATGGACAAGAAGTTGTTCCGCAAGGCGTGATAATTCTCGTGGCCAGCATTTGCAAGTAGACCTTGGGAGCGGAGATACTCGGCCACCAGCACAGCTCTCCGTCGAATGCTGAGCTCGTCGAATTCATCTCCACCGTTACGCTGTCGCACCTGTTCAGCAAGCCTGTCCAGCTCCCTGTCAATGTCGTTGAGGTCGCCGTTCTGTCCACTCAGCACGAATAGGTCGTAGGCACCCAGGACCTCTTCCAATCGAACCATTCTTCGTTGCTGGAGCCGCATCCATTTTTGCAGTGCCGTAGCGCGATGGATCTGCCCCAGCAATGCGTTCGCATGGAACCGTCGCGCGAGCACATCTTCGGCATCGTCGGGTGTCTCATCTCGGAACCTCCACATGAGATCTTTGACGTCGTATCCATAGCTCGCAAGCCGCTCCATCCGCTCATATCGGCTCTGTTGCGTCGAGAGCGCGTCGTTGAAAAGTTCGGTTGCTGCGCGGTCGATTCTGGCGCGTTCATTGTATAGCATTCGCCATTTGGTCTGAGCGGGCGGCGCATGGAGCTTGTCTGCAAGTTCGTGCTCGGGCTGCCAGTACTTCCATGTGTGAACGCAATGCCGCCGCCATACGAGCGGCTCATAGACGATCTTATTGCTGCGGCGCGAGGTGGTTCCGAAGGCGAGAGTGGCGGCTGGTGGGAGGTATTCGATGATGAGTTCGAGCAATTCGTCGGGGAGGTGGAAGATGGGCGGGACGTCTTCGGCGCCGAGTACGTCGTTCATGGCGGGGCGGGTATGGCGAGGGCGTGGACAACGAGTGCGGTATTCAAAAGATCAAGCGTTGCGAATGATGAAGCTTGGAGTGGAATGCATGTGTTCACCGCGATGCCGTCATTGGACTCTACTTCGTATATATGACGCGAGAACGGTTCATCTTCTCATGGCTACATTACATACAGGTATCCTAACAAAATCGAACGCTTTGCATGGTCACGCACGATAGAATGTGTAGTCTCCACACTCTGCCGCATGTACAGCAAGCAGTGTTCAGACTGGCATTGTGGAAATCATCGCCGAACCTGTTCCTTGGCTCGGCTTGCGCCTGGACATTTCTCGGCGATCCGGCGAAAGCAGCGGGGTGAAGTACTTTCACACACATTCTCGAGTAGAATCTGTATTGTAATGATATCGGGATGATATCGGTTCTCAGACGACGAATCTCAGATCCTGATGACTTGCTAGTATCGCACTAAGCCGTGCAATTGGTGATGGCGGTATGCGTCGTGCAGTTCGGCGACGGGATGCACTGGAAGTGACTACAGTATAGCTGACCAAACACACTGCATGTGCTGATCCATCCTGATCCTCCCACAGGATCTGGAGCCAACGGTTCGTGGACGCCACCAACATGATAACAGCTGACGGGCAAGGAATGGAAAGTGGTGGTTGGATGTGTTGGCATACATGTACCACTTCCTGATGAGCGCCCTCGTCTGCACGATGGACGGTGTGTGATCGACAAGCGAGAGGGAATACGGCGATCATAGGCCGGTCTCTGCTCGGTGTCTCCCCGCGCGTGCTCATCTGCCTTTGCCCAAAGTAAAGTACTGTACGAGCGTCTGGACGAGTCTACAGTACAGTACCAGAGGCAAGGCCGGAAGGACCGGCGACGATGGCATGCTTAATATCATCTCAGTACTTGTACGAGCAGCACATTGACGGTCGTTGGGACGGGCTCCCGATCCCCCATGCAGTCATCGTCGCACGGGGCAGCAGCAGAGACATGGAGGTTCACAAGACGGGAATCATCATCATCACAGCAGCATGCGGCTCTGGCAAGGTGCGATGCGCCGAGGGGGCGGTGGACAGGGAACTGCTGACGGACTGACGGACTGGCGGTGCCTGATCTGGCGCCGTCTCACCGCGCAAGCTTGCAAGCGAGATACTGTACATAGTCTAGTTACTGTACATCTTCGGCGGACGGACAACGGACAAAGCGCAATCCGCGGCCATCACGCCCGTCCTTTGTGCGCGACGAGACCGGAATGCCGGCACACGTCATTAAAGCCGTTGCGTTCGCTCGCGCTGCCTCTCAGCACTAAAAGCTGCCTGTACCGGAGTGAGCAATCACTTAATTCCGCATCATACCCACGCGAGCACGCTGTCCGCGGGAGGCGATCAATTCGCTCTTCTCCTGCCTGTGCCTGTGCCTGTGAAGCCATCATCGCCGTCGTTGTGTGCATATATTATCGCTTCCACTCGACGCGATTGGCGCCACACTCCCTGCACGCTTGCTTCCCCCGCTGTAGACTCAAACTTCTCGCCTCGGACAGCATGAGTCGCCCAGACGGTGCGGAACTCAAACGGGTCAATTCCTACCAAGTATCGTTCACCCACCACAGCAATGGCAACCTGGCACTCTAACAGCATCGCAGTGGCCTGCCGGGCATGTCGGACATCTCAGCGAAGGACAGCGGGGCGCACTGGACAAGTTCAAGGACATCTCCCACGAGAAGGGCTACTACCATCCGGGAGACGAAAAGACTGCGGCCTCACACGATGACGAGACCATGCTGCGCTACCTCCGTGCGAGGAAATTTGTGCCACAGGATGCATTCGGGCAATTCTCCGCGACCGAGGACTGGCGGAAAGAGAACCAGCTGGACACGCTGTACGAAACTATAGACATTGAGGAGTACGAGGCGACGCGGCGACTCTATCCACAATGGACAGGTCGGATGGACAAGCGCGGCATTCCACTCTATGTCTTTGAGGTCGCCAACTTGAGCGCAAAAGACATCAACGCTTACCAAAACGACGAAGATCGGAAGAAGGAAAAGAGGGCTAAGAAGGGCGACAAGATGGACATCAAGGCGAAGGCTCCTCGGAAGATGCTGCGGCTGTTCGCACTGTACGAGAATCTGTGTCGCTTTGTGCTTCCGCTCTGTTCCGCCGTGCCGGAGCGTCAATCCGTCGAAACCCCCGTCAGTCAAAGTGCCAACATCGTGGATCTGAGCAAAGTCGGCTTGAAGCAGTTCTGGACATTACGAACGCATCTGCAAGACAGCTCTTCACTGGCAACAGCACATTACCCGGAGACCTTGGATCGCATCTTCGTCATTGGTGCCCCCTCTTTCTTTAACACATTATGGGACTGGGCAAAGGCTTGGTTCGATCCCATCACCGTGTCCAAAATATACATTCTCAACGACAAAAATATGCTCTCGGAACTGTCAAAAGTGATTGATGTGGAGAACATTCCCAAAAAATACGGCGGAAAGCTCGACTGGAGCTTTGGAGACATGCCATATCTGGGAGCGAATGTAACACAAAGTTTGCGCTGGAAGGAAGTGGTGGAAGAGAATGGGCACAAGACCTTACCCATAGGTCCTATAAAGTGGGAGTATGACGAAGACGGAGACTTGGTAGCGATTGCCATTGGCACAGAAGCAGGGAAACCGCGGAGACGCATCATAGCGGGGTTGCATCCAGAAGCTGGCGTGGCCAAGTTATCGTTGAGTCCTGGGCGCCAGACCTTGAACCGAACACAATCCGCCTTGTTCGCAACAGTCAGCGGGCAGAACGCAACGACCGAGCAGAACAAGGAGGAAAAGCAACAACTTGCCAACGGCACCGCACACGCAAACCTCGACCCCACGAGTAACACAACAGCCACGAATCCTGACGCCATGTCCCCCACCAACATCAACCCGCAAACGACCGAGGAGTCCGCCTTACCAGTAGACAACAGCAACCAGCAGCAGCACCCCAACCCAGCAGATCCTCTCAACGAGGTCGGCACATCCCCCGACGCGCACTCTCCCCCCGAAAGCAGACAAGGAACATATACAGTCCCCTACTCCGATCCCGAAAACGCCGTCGCCCATCCACCCGAAGGAGCGCGCCAAGGCACTTCTTCCACGAAACAACTCCAACAATCCAACACCCACGCCGAAGGCCAACTCGCGACCGGCACGCCGCAAACTCGCACCGACGGCCACGGAACCGAACACAGCGTCATGGAACCTCGCACCGTCGGGCAAGCGCCGAAAGAGACGCCTTTGACAAGAGAAGAAGATGAATCACAACAGCCTGGGATCGTAGAGCAAGTGCAAGAGTACGCTGGACAAGCTCAGGCTGTGGTCGTGGGAGCTGTGGAGAGCGTTGCGGGGGCTGCGGTGGGATTGGTGAATGGTCATACGAAGAAGGGAGGTGCGGAAGAAAAGAAGGACGAAGAAGTGGTGAAGGAGGATCCTCGAGTCGATGAGTTGACGCAGGCGCAAGTGGAAGATTATTTGAGGGCCAAGAGTAAGAGTCAGCCGGAGAGGTTGAATGGAAATACGGTGGCTGTTTCGTCGTAGATGATTCTTCCCACCTCTCTCTCTTACGCGACGCGATGTTACGGGGAAGGATTTTTGGGACGAGCAGTCAAGGGTGGAGACCAATAGCTGTTGTGCACACTGCATGGTCATTTGTACTTCCTCGGCTTCGTTTGGTTTGGTTCGGTTTGGTTCGGTTAGGTTTTGACAGTGGGAGTTCAAACCCGGGGCCCGGCAACGCAAGCAAGCAACGCAAGCAAAGAAAGCATGGCATTTGAATCTCTTTCTTTCTTTCTCCTCGAGGAAGAAATAGGGAGCAGCGAGTGAGCGAGGGAGCAGGCGTATAGAGGAGCAGCACATTTTGTTTTTTTGTTTTGGTTATGAACAGCAGACAGAACAGGAGAGCAGCGTGTCCAAGTCGACACGACAACGACATGGAGAAGAAAAACTTTGTTTGGTGGCAAAATGAGATCTTCTGGTATCTGTTTGTGTGCATTTTTGTTAGGTTTGCGGCGAACAGATATTCGGAATATATATACAGATGTGTGTGCATATTGATTTTCGTGCCTTTTCCCACGTCTCATGCTTCCCTGTGCTAAGACAAGGGGTCTGCTAGATTGAGAGAATGAGGTCTGGTCTGCTGTGCAGTTTCTGGTCGGTTGGAGGTAGTTTGGAAGGATGACTAAATTGAGTTCCTGATAGGTTGAAGACGAAATCGGTGTGTTGGAGTCCGAATGGCTTCAGATGGAGATGGCTGATTTCTTTGTGCCTTTGCTGTAGATGTGGCGAGCAAGTCTTCGCTAGTAGCTTGGGATGAGAGGAAAGACAACTAGGTCTGGGATCCGGTCTCGAAAGAACCCTCCTCTCGTTCCGTGATGCGCCGTTTCTCCGTCGCTCAACTAACTGCGTCCTTCTAAGGTTTAACGTGCTGGCCGGATGCAGTTTTGGTGTGTTCGAAGGAGTGGACGTTGTGTGTTCCTTCCAAATCCTCCTAGAGTGGAAGCTGCGGGTCGAGGGATGTCCTTCCGGGCTGGTGAACCCCTCTCATGGTCTTGTTTCAATTATTCAGTGCCCTGCTGCAGCATCGGTACCACATTTTGGGAGTAGAATCTCGTCACCCGAATGAACCTTCGCCTCTCATCTGGGAGGCTTGCCATTTCGAATCTGATCTTTGATTGCATCCAAGTACGCGCTCATGAACCCTGGTTTGGGCTCCTGGTTCAGCCTGTTCTGTGTTTCCTTCCACGCGCGGTCCGCATCGATCTGTTGTTCCTCTTCCGTCACTGTGCTATCCTTGTTCGCAGTCTGCCCCGCCTTCCTCTGCATGTTCTGCCAGACCTGGTCTGCTCGCTTAGCGTTCTCGTCGCCTACAGGCCCTCGAGCATTGATACTGTCATCGTTGTTCACGCCCTTGGTTCGCGTCGCTCCTGCGATCTCTTCGCGCTCTGCTTGCCTGAGCTGGCCTTTGAGCTCGTCGAGGAAGTGTTTTGTGAAGCCGGGCTGGGAGGGATCGGAGATGTTCGTGCCGCCAGGTTCTTCGTATGGAAGACCGTGCCGGATGCGGTGGACTTGTTTGGCGACTTTTTCGACTCCGCGGTGGAAGGCTGGTGTGCGGAGGAGGGCTTGGACGGCGTAGGCTTCGAGGACTCGGAGCCATGGGGCCATGTTCGAGGCACGACTCCGGTGTGTTCACATGCGGAGGACAAGCAACGCCACCTGCCTTTCCCTCGTGCTGCTATTGATGGACAAGTGAACGAGGTGTATGCTGGCGGGACGGCCTGGACAGTCCAATTGCCTGCGATAACATACGGCGATGTCGGCAGTGGCGAGCTACAACCATTCATGTAGCTCGTAAAACATGCCTGATCGGGGATATTGTACCGATTGCCTCAGCAATTCGGGTATCACCTGCACCGTGCACGGTTTTCGCCGTGACAGAAGCTTCAGCAGAGAAGAGGCCGAGAATAGTTTTGTCATGAGGTGGCGGTTCCAGGTTTGCCGCTGCAGATGGCGAAACACAAAGTTTTGGGGCGTTCGTTTCAGATTGTATGACGCAGCGCCATGATTGGAGGCCGCGAACGTCGAGCTTCACGGACGATGGCACCAGTTGCCAGTAGTTGAGGCCTCGTGGTCGACACCGCATTCTCATTCACCTTCCACTCCCTTCCTTCCGTGTTCCTGTACTATATAATCCGCCCCGCGGCCCCTCCCTCATTTTCGACTTCCCCGCCGCGCCGTCTTGCCTGTCGCTCATCCTTCTCAAAAATTGGCCGATTCCACAAAGAACTCGACCAGCATTTCGCCCAACACGCCGCGCTCCTTACCGGCACGCGCCAGAAACGGCTGGAACAAGACAAACAGCACTGCCTCTTCAGCTGCCCACTTAGCTGCCGCATGCGCGCACCCGTCACCTGTCCACATCCGCACCCGCACCCACCACCACATGGCCGCCTCCGCTCTGCCCGCCTTCCTCAAACAAACTCGAGTCGATCTGCACAACAAATTTATCGATCTCGAATGGCAGCAGCGCAACCGCCTTCTCCAAGGCACTCAGCATCCACTCGAGCCTGACGACCCGCTGCCGCAGTTCGCTCGCTTAAACGATGACTCCATCAAAGAGCGCAACCGATATCTCAACGTCGAGCCATACGCGCAGAACAGGATCAAGCTGAAAGTGGCAGAGGGGGCTTCCGATTACATCAATGCGTCCCCCATTCGGTTGGGCAGCAGGCGGTACATTTCCACGCAGGGCCCAAAGGATACGAGCGTGAACCATTTCTATCGTATGGTCACCGGGGAGCTGCAAAGTCCAGGAGTCATTGTCATGCTCACGCAGACGCACGAGGCGGGAAGAGAGAAATGCTTTCAGTATTTCCCACCGAACCCAGAACAGAACACGCTCGTCATTCCTCCCGACGAGCAGTACGACGACGGTTTTCGAGGAGAAGTGGAGCTTGTGGCTATACAGCACGATGAGCAGACGAGGACTGCAATTCGGACTATGAAAGTGAAGACGACAGCAGAAGGCAGAGGCTCTCGTGAGATGGAGGTGAAGCACTTACTGTTCTCGGGTTGGCCAGACTTCCTGGTGCCCGAAGGCGAGGAACGCCAAGCTTTGGTGCAGTTGATCAGACTTTCCGCACGACTCAACCGCAAAGCCTCCACTGACACTGATGCGACCACCAATGGTTCGTCTTTTGCCGAAGATCTTGCTCGAACTGACCAGGACAATCCGCGCATTGTGCATTGCTCTGCTGGCGTTGGTCGATCAGGCACCTTCATTGCTCTCGACTATCTCCTCAGTCTCCTTTTGACAGGGCAGCTGGACGATGTCGGACCAGAAGATGACCCCATCCTCGACACTGTTGATCAACTCCGTCAACAACGTATGATGATGGTCCAGAGCGAGGCGCAGTTTATGTTTCTTTACGATGTTATGCGCGAGCAGTATCGCGCTCGCCTCCAGCAGACCAATGGTCATGACACAGTAGGTGGAGCGATCAGAGGGTAGCACAGAAGAAACCGCCGCCACCGGCATCGCATCTGAGATACGCATTGAAGATTGTTACGATCATCAGAAACCTTGGGTTGGATTGTTGCATTGATTAAGCTTTTGCGTAGGGAAAACGGCCATGGGCCTTCAGCATTGATACCTAGTGGAGTGACGTTACAGTACTGATGACTGGGATGGGCTTGTGCTTTTTGCGAGCGTTCAAGCATGGCGGTCCTCTCCTAATCGTGAGTGACTTGGATACAGGGGCAGGTTCTTGTATTAAAAGAGTCTTTTCGAGTTTCCGACTTTTCATTGCGCATCCTCTCATCTCTCGCCTGATCGCGCTCATGCTGACAATCGCAGTCGCTTGATCGAACCACCGTGTACAACTAGCCACGATGCACCTTCGTTCGAAAAGAATGCGGCCTCATGACTTCCTCTGAGCCACCAAGACTTGGCACCAAAGTAAAGGGATTTTCCCTGCCTTTCTCTCCTCCTAGGTTGCAAGACTGGTAGGAGCTCACTGTGCGACATGGACGACGGACCCCTACATGTACTTTCTGGCCGCAACCCATTGCTCGAAATGTGCATGCTAGTACAACCGAGACCCATACGCCTGTGGCCTCAAGTTTTGAGGCTATCTTCTTTTTAAGGACAATATTTTTGATGGATATATGCTACAGTAAGTCTGTTCTGTCTTTTCTTATGCTCAGATCTCGCAGGACGCTCACGTAAGACTCTAATTACACCATCGAAGCTTTCTCTTTTCGCCCACAAACGTCCTACGCATAGCACTGGTACTACAGATACTTTCTCCACGTAGAGAGGAATACTCGAAGGATCCGTCTTTTTGCTCGTCCGAACGTCACGAAGCGCAGTCGACCGGCTTTCAACAAATCGTGCGGACGAACGATTCTGCAGAGAAGTGGACGAGACGATATCATTCTCTGAAGCTCTCGACACGACCAAGCACAGCCGGGAAGATACTAAGGAGACAGGGGCAGCGACAGCTTTTTAGAGAAACCAAAGCTGTGGGCCACGCATCTCTGAGGATCTGATCGTCTCGAAGCACAGCAGAATAATTAAGCGATCAGTTCATCATATCGACAACTTGCAGAGACGGGAATATCATCTCCAACGTAAGTATGCCTTCCCTCGCTAGCACAAGCAGCGAGAAAACCTCCCTCACTCGTCCTCTTCATGCTTGTGACATGGTGCTCTCGAAATGGGAAATCGCTCAGGAAACTGGCGTAATGGATTCCGACCCGGACGACGACTCTGATGCTCTCGAAGGCGAAGAACTGGCAGAAGCTCTGGCTCGAATGCGTGGCGGCGGAGAGAAGAAGGCAGCCGATGAGGAGAAGATAATGGCTCCTTCCTCACTTCCTGAACAGCTTGAGCGCCGTCCAATGTGCCCTGGTCCTCTTGAACGCGCCATGATGACGACCGGAGTCTTCGATGATGATACAGAGGGCACTTCGGCTGAAGCTCGTGCGAAGCTGGATGAGCTGGAAGTCTGGAAGCGTGCCATGTTGGCTGATGGATGGACGGCGCCTCCAGGAGAGGTCAAAGTGAACTGGGACAATCCCCTACCTTCAAGGCCGAATTGGACAGATGTGAGGGAGTGGAGGGAGCGGAAAAGGGCAGAAGCTGTGCCCGAGATAATGGAGACAGAAGGTAAGGACGGCACGGCGGGAGAGAAGGTGAGGCGAGTCGATTCTCACAATTTCGACACTGTCGAGGGCACCCTTCCTGAACCGAAGAGACGCAAAATTGTTCTTCGAATCTCGAAGAAAGACAAAACCGCTGTGCCGAAATTTGGAGTCGAACCTGAGCCTGTTAGGAAAGCGGAAGCAGTGAAATTGGATGAGAGGCCCAAGATCATACTCAAGCTTCACAACCCACGTGCGAAAGCTGCGAAGAAGCATCCACATCCCTTGGAGGAGGAAGCTATTGGCGAGCCTGTTCTCCAACAGCTTTGCGAAAAGTCTGACCTACCGGTCCCAACATCAGGAGGACGCTCGACGCGGACAGCCGTGATGGGGAGGGCAAAGATGAACGAGAAGAGAGAGGCTTATCTTGCCAAGAAACGTGGAGGATGAGCTGATGTCTAAAACAGTGACGTACCAAGACATACAGCAAACCCCGAATAAGCATGGTTCATGTTGAGAAGGCGTGGACCAAGTCGTCGCGTGCGCTTTGAGCCCTGCAGCCGCTCGTATCCGCGCGTCTTATGCAAGGAGGATTTTCGCATGGTACCAGGATCTTCTGATTGCTGGACAACGGTATCCTTGGCATGTCAGCGCATCAGAAGAAGGTATGGTCTGAACACTATCATCTGGGGCGAAGTGGGATGTCCATTTAACAAACGCCATAGTCGCCTGACATGATTTGTTCCCATTCTTGCGATGGATCCGACCATCCTGAGACAAGTTTTTCGAGATCATGATGCAGATGACGGAGAAGATATCACAGAAGATGCCAAAGATTTCGCAAGACGTCTTGTGGCCAAGCGACGCTTAGAACGTTATGAACGTGCGAAAATAGTGGACCCAAGTCGTAGTACGGCAGAACAGGAGTCGAGGTCAGCAGCCAGTTGACGGAGCTCCATTTCAGCGTACCTGACAAATTTCAGGACCGCATACAACGAAGCCAATGGTCCACTGTTCACACTCCCCACCGAACTCCGCATTCGCATATACAAATACGCTCTCGGTGGCCGGAATCTCCACATCTGCTGGCACAACTTCACCAACGAGGAAGGATGTCTCGCGTTCAATGCGACTCCTTACAGAGATCCTCGTTTCTGGGCACCTAGCAGTCCGCTGACCCCACAAGAAATGCTCGCTCTGGCAGCTTTTCCAGAGGAAGTCCAACCTTACAAGGGATTGTCATGTCGTGTCTGCCAAGTTCCGGAGAGTGATGCGACCACATATGCTCGTTCCAAGTCAGATTCGACGGGAGAGGATGTGGCACTCTCTCCATACCCCGAGCGGCACGCAGAATGTCTGGCTTCGAATGCGAAGATCCACCTCGATACCGACGCCGACTCATCGAAACACCAAGGCTTACCCGTCTCTCTCCTTCGAACATGTCGCTCAATTCATCGCGAAGCCGCTTCGATCCTTCTTTCCGACAACACCTTCAGTTTCTCCAAACCCGGAATTTTAGACGCTTTCCTGCGCTTAGCTCTCACGTCTTCGCAAAGGAAGCGCCTACAAAATGTGCACGTCTACGCCGAAGATCCGGGATTCTGTCTCGGCGCGTACGGCTTCGGCATGTATGGTTTCTCACTCCAAGACCGATACCAGCAGACTGCGAGTCTCCTCACCGGATTGAAGGGACTGGAAATCACGCTGGGAAAATGTATGGCGAAATCTTTGACCAGGCTTCTGGCGTTTGGGACGTCGTTGGAGAGTGTCGAGGTCGTGATTGGACCGCAGGGAAAAGAGGATTTTGGTGGTACGGGGTTTTCTTGCGGGCAGAACAGGAAGATGGCTGAGGCGATTGAGAAAGCGCTCATGTATCAGACCCATGAGGTAGGCGAGACTGGTAGTGCTGGCGATGGCGAAGCAGCGAACGATATGTCCATGTCGGAGGGTCCGCATAATACTGACGTTCGGGAGGCGGAGTGCGAGGACGAGCAATTCGATGATAGGAAGTCTCCTGCTTTGACGACATACGACGTGCATCCCCGTCTGTGACCAGTAGTTCTTCTTCGAAATCGAAAAAAAACTTCAATTCCTATGCCCATCACACTTCCCATCACAAACTTCCACCTCATTCTCAACATCATCATCATCATGATCATCATCATGATCATCATCATGATCATCATCATGATCATCATCATCATCATCATCTCTCCGCCACCCCAAGATCCCACCCTTTTGCCACACCTTCTTCTCTATCCCCTCCCCCTCTCCTACATGCCTCACATAACCCACCTTCTCCCCCTCTCCCCTCCTTCTCCTCCAATTCATCTCCGTATTACTCACCCTCGCCCTCCATCCCCCACCATACAATTCCTTACACTCCATCTCCGTCCGAAACCGCAAAATATCATAATCGCTATCCCTCGTCATCGCGGCATCTCGCTCTCGTGTCGTTACGACTTCGGGGCCTAGAATCCCTTGGTTTACGCCGAGTTCAGAGAGACGGAGAGTATGGGAGGGGGCTTCCCAGGAGGTCATGTAGACGCTGATCTGAGTGGGGAGGACGGAGGGGTGGGAGGTTAGGTAGGCTAGTGCCAAGGTGTCGATTCCGGAGACGGGGCCTATGACGAAGTCGTGGGATTGAGATATGGCGTCTGAGATGGAGGGGAGGTAGTATTTGTCAAAGTAGGTCTGGTCGATGTCGAGGGGGCCGGAGATGAATGCTGTGGGCATTGTTGGTTGTTGGGGAGGGTTTCACGGCGGAAGGCTCTGTACAGCTGTAGTTGGATTTTGAGGAAGTGCTTGAGTTGACCTCTGGCGTTCAAAAGATGTTCTTCATCGATGGGATTTCGGTGCATAAGTGAGTGTTGTTGCCTTCAAGGTGGAGAGGAACTGATGATTGTCCATGCTTGGCATTGAGGTCGGCTATACTTGCCGCTTGCATTCTATTTTGCCCCGTTTCGTTGATTTGCCTCCTGCAAGCGTGCAAACTGCATCGTGGGACTGAGAACTTGACCGAGTCTCTTCTGTGCAAACGCCATGCGTCAGTTGAGACGTGAGAAAGTCTACTTCCGAGCGTGAATGACTCCAAAAGCTGGAGGAACGGGATACGACATCCGAGAGCATATTTTAGAAGTGGCTATGTTTGTATTTCTGGGAGTTGAGTCAAGTTTTCGATGCGCTGAATCAGTGATATAAGACTTCTCGAAGCAATCTGTAATGATCTCTCCCACCAGAAGAGCCTTTGTTGCCAACTCTGCACTTGGCAGTGGTACTGAACTGCGGAGAAAGTCAGACTTCTGCGTGGCACGCTACTGTACCAGACTTCCAGACAAATTTTACCGCGTTCATATAACTGTTGCTCTTCATGCAGGAGGTCGTCATTAATCCTCCGGAGCCGCTGTCTTCGAAAGCGGTGAGGCAAATTTCTGGCGCCAAATTTGCCTGGCTGCATTTGGCATTGATGTCTCAGTGCCTCAGATGGGGCGAATGCAACTTAGTAGCGCGGGGTGCTTGCCATAATCTCAGCCATCATGCCGCATCTATCACCGGTCTTCCGGCTGTGATGAGGCAAGAGTTGCGATGTGATTCGAGAAGACTCAAGCAGAAGCTGGAGCCTGCTGCATCTGGGACTGAATCTGCATGATCTGGGAATATAAGCAAAAGACCGTACGCACGCACAAGCAGTTTGCGAACAGGTCATAGCACGTGCCCTCGACCAGGCAGGAGAATGAAGGGGTTATCTCACCTCCATTTTCTTACTCTCACTCTTGTCTTGCATAGACTTGATGTTCTCTTCGAATCGCTTACTGCAGCAGAGCATTAGCGACAGATGCCAATTTCTGCGGACCAATGTAATCAGACATACATCTCCTTCTCGATGAACTCCAATCGCCCATCCACAGTGCTTTTCGCTTCGGTGGTATCTTGCTTCAGCAGCACTGGACCGACAAGCTTATAGATTGATGCATCGTCGGCCAGGCCCTTGAATTCATTCTGCACGCCTTTGTTCTCTTGTTGCTGCGACTCCAGTTTTTGTCGTGCGTGGATGAGTTCGCTGAGTTGTGTTTGCAGACTTTGATACTCGTCCGATAGAGCTTGCAACTTGGCGCGATCTCCCATATTGGTGGACTCTTGGCTGTTGAAATGAAGGAAATAGCTGGTCAATTTTGAACGTGCTGACGAGTGGTGATATTTCCAGCAGAAGTGAAGTCTGCGACATCGGCACCACTTGCCGGTTCTGTTTCCCCGCCATCTCGCTTCGTTCCGTCTGTGACAGTGTGACATCGTGCTGGTCTCGACTTCGGCGCTTGAATAGTACCAGACCCGACATCTCGACGGACTTCGAACGCTTATGAACAGCTGACACACCGACATCGCCTTCTGGAAGAGTCTACTCTCCGCCTCATAGCAGCACTCCTCTGCCGGTTTGCTGCCCCGAGCAGCAACATCCCCCACCCATCATGTCAAACACCGATTTCCTCGGCCGTGCGATAGAGCAGGTCAAGAAAGCAATCGAGCTCGACACTGCGGGCGACTATGACAAGGCATATCAACAGTACTACTCCGCCCTCGAACTTTTCATGCTCGCGCTCAAATGGGAAAAGAACCAAAAGTCAAAGGAGATGATCAGACAGAAGGCAGCCGAGTACATGGAACGGGCAGAGAAATTGAAGAATCACTTGGCTGAGCAAGATGGGAAGCGAAAACCTGCTGCGATGGGGGCTAATGGCTCTGCATCAAACGGAAGTGGGAAAGCAAAAGGCGACGACGACGAGCAGGACGCCGACTCGAAAAAGCTGCGGGGCGCATTGGCGGGTGCCATATTGACAGATAAGCCGAACATCAAGTGGGAGGATGTCGCTGGTCTAGAGGGAGCGAAAGAGGCGCTTAAAGAGGCTGTTATTCTGCCGATCAAATTTCCACATCTGTTTACCGGGAAGAGGCAGCCTTGGAAGGGTATCCTGCTGTACGGGCCACCTGGTACAGGAAAGTCGTATCTTGCGAAGGCGGTGGCAACGGAAGCGAACAGCACATTCTTCAGCGTGTCCTCGTCGGATCTGGTGTCGAAGTGGATGGGAGAATCAGAACGGTACGTGTTCTCTCGCGTGAAGGAGTTGAAAGGGAAACGCTGACCGAACGAATAGACTTGTGAAACAACTCTTCAACCTCGCGCGCGAAAACAAGCCTTCAATTATCTTCATTGACGAAATTGATGCCCTGTGTGGACCCAGAGGCGAAGGAGAGTCCGAAGCTTCGCGCCGTATCAAGACTGAGCTTCTGGTACAAATGGACGGTGTGGGGCGCGACTCCAAAGGTGTGCTCATTCTCGGGGCAACGAATATTCCCTGGCAACTCGATGCTGCTATTCGAAGACGCTTCCAGCGACGAGTACATATCTCTCTGCCCGATTTTCCCGCACGATGCAAGATGTTTGAATTGGCCGTTGGCGGTACACCATGCGAGCTGACGGCAGAAGACTACAAAACACTCGGCAAATACTCCGAAGGTTACTCCGGATCCGATATCTCCATCGCTGTGCAAGATGCGCTCATGCAACCTGTGCGAAAAATTCAAACTGCGACACACTACAAGAAAGTGCAGATCAAGGACCCAGAAACCGGACAGACGCTCGACAAACTGACCCCATGCAGTCCCGGGGACGCTGGTGCGATCGAGATGAACTGGACACAGGTAGAGACAGAACAGCTGCTGGAACCACCTCTTCAAGTCAAGGATTTCGTCAAGGCTATCAAGGCGTCAAGACCGACAGTGAGCAAGGAGGACCTAGACAGGAATTCGGATTGGACAAAAGAGTTTGGAAGCGAAGGAGCATGATGAGGGCTTGGTGTTGTGCATGAATGCGTGGACGATATACAGGGTGGATGCATACAGGCGTTTGAGGTGCGAGGTGCGTCGGCTGTTTAGGAGCGTTACCAGGAGCGCGGTGTCATGATGAACAGTAAGATACAAAAGTCATGGACTATGAGTCCGAATCTCCACATGCGTGCAATGTGTGTGCGCTCTTTCACTGATCATGTTCGTATGTGGCTTGACACGAGTGTATCGCAAAGCTCGCGGGGACACACTTTCGCGCGTATCGCACACAGCAGGAACAGTATTGCGAAATCGATTGTAGTAGAAGCAGGAACCTTTCTCTCTCTTTGCAACACTACCAACGATGAGTACTCCCTCCCCAAGAATCCGAAACCGAACTCGCCGCTCTCGATCTCGAAGGCTTGGGCAAAGGCAAAGTCTCCTCCCATTCATCCTTCCTCGTAAGTCCACGCCCAAATTCTCCCACACCAGCGTTGCTCGAAGAGGTGGCAGGCACGCTGCTTACACCTAATTCGATGGTTTTTATCACTCCTCCGAAGCCTTCCCATCGTCCGGATCCGTCGGCTTGCTCCCATCTTTGGCGCCCACCGCCTCGGATCACCGCTTGCGGGGCCCTGTGGGGATTGTTATTGGAGAACATGCTCGTGGCTTGGCTCATGAAACTCGTTCTCGCGGCGCTTTGTCTGTAGCCCCAGGGCCGCGAGGGTGAGCGGTGGGAAGCTGTTCGGTGGGGCAGTTGGACAGAGCTTGCTCGTCGACTGGGGAGTTCGTCGTAGTCGTCTGTTTCTTCCAATTCTCGTGTGGCGGACCAGACGGTCTGTTCCTTGTTCTTGCTGAACCGGTGGGGGACTTTGTGACTGCGCCAGCTTCGTAGGCTTTGGCGTTGCGTCTTGTAACTGCCTCCGATGGTTTTGGTGAGAGGGTACCCTGGGCACAGTTCCATGTCGCCGTGCGAGGAAGATTCTTGTGTGTTGCCGCTAGACGCGAACGGAAGCATTGAGATGATCTTTTGTGGGATCAGACGGAGCACTGGCCGCAGTACTGGAAGGCAGGACGTTATGATCTGGTCGGGTTGTCATCAGCAAATATACCTCATTCGGGCAAAACCGACGTACGCCAATATTCAATTCTAGGCCGCTCCTGATTTCGAAGTAGCTGGTGTCGCCGTCCTTGTACGCGATCCGATGGATCTGTGAGGCGCGCATGATGGACAAAACTGTCGTCAGAAGGCCCAAAGCGAAGGCTATGGTCAGGCCGAGTTTTACTGCCCGCTTCAGATGCAGTCGCAGTATCAGAGGGATAGGCAAGAAAAATATCGTGACATCACATAAGATGACCACAACGGAGATTGAATAGTTCAGTGGTGCAAATGGCAGGCATTCTCCAATTATTGCCCTGTCAAACATTTTGGTAATCTACCATTTCATTAGATGTGCCGGACGTCAAGTTCCTAGACAAAACTCACTGGAATGCATTGACACAGGTACAGCATAACGAACACCAAGTGCGCAGTCGTCGAGAAGACCGCCACGGCGATGATGAAACGCCTGTATTTGTAGTCGGTACTGCCTTTGGTCATACGCAGGTAGCTTATGCACAAGGCCAACTTGAATCCGGCCAAGCCACAGATATAAAACGGGCGGGAGGCATAGTTGGCCAGCATGTAATTGCGCCAGTTCTGTGGAGGTTGAAGATCTACGGGTAGTCCTAGGCCGTATCGTGTCTGCAAGATTACTGCAGTGCTGTAGATGATACTCACAAACTGTGGTCGACAATCAGCATGGCAGCAATAGATCTAGCACAGTAGAAGATACCATCGTTGCCAGCGTCAGCCAGTCTTCCTTGTGCAGTATGCGCCGGCGAATCCAGAAGCGAAGTGCAACGACTCCTATCATTAAGGCGGTGAAGATCGCGGTGGTAGCTAGAATGATGCGCCATCGTGACTGTCTGTCGAGCTCTGGAGTCGCATGAGCGACCCATCCCATCTCCTCGCGCACTCCAGCGTTTTCTTGAGATCACTCGGTTTTCCTCGTGGAGAGCGGAGCCAGGTCTTTGTACAAGTTTCCACCCGTCGATGGTGAGTTGTGTCGTCTCAAACGGCTACACAAGCGCATACTCTGGCGTTGCGCAAAAGTGTTCTGCATTGTGATGATGTAGTGCGCATGTCCCTTTTGCGTCAACGGAAAGCCGTTGCGATTCATATCAGGAATCCCGGGGAAATGACTTGAGAAGCTCGCGTGGTAGCGAAGCATGTCCGAGGCCTATAGCAAACCTGCATTGCGCGGTGCCGTGGTGGGTGGACGGAAACCGTTGGCCAAGTCCACACGCACGAGTCGTCGATCTGTCGTGCGCGGGATGTGAAACGATGGAGATCTTTATTGCCACTGCGCGCTGAAATGTTACCAAGCAAGCTGATAGTGTTATACTTAACCTGGATGCCACTTCTGCAGACTAGAGAGCTGTTATAGACTGATCGTAGTTGTCAAACTTGTGATGGTTGACGACATTTTCCAGGTGAGCTGGCAGATCCGTACACCAGATCGTCGTTCGGTTCCACGGGCCGAAGCGGGAACGGACCCACCCTCATCTCCTCTCGAGGTCCGCCCGGAGCCGCGTTGTCTAACTTACACTTCATCTACATCACCTTTTGGAAACGAGTATCAACTTGCATACGGCTCCACCATCCACGAGCGGACTTCCTGTGTCGGAGCGGCCTCCGATGCAGCACTTGCAAGCAGACCGTGACTTCTTGTTGTCTCCTCGACGGCCATGCACGAAGATCATGTTCACCTCAGTTTCTTTCAAGGAAGGGGAAGAAGGGGCTAACGAAATGCTAATATGTTCTTACCCTTCCGCCGATGTAAATCAGCTACCTTCACTTGTTCATTACGCGTGATCAGAGTCAAGATGAAGAGGACGCTCACTGAGAGCAGTGCATTATTGCAACAACATCAACTTTGCACACATATTCTTCCATCAGCACGCTTCAGCCCGAATTCTGCTCATCTAACTCTTCCAGTGAACCTCGAACACCTGCACCTATCGGCTCTGTGGCCCTGTGACACAGCGGATTGGACTCCACGTACTCCAGCATCTCGAACACGCCAACACGTCCTTGGCCTCAATCACAACAGCTCTTCCATTCCATCCCCCCCCTCGCCCGCGTTCAGGTCGAGATCGAAGTGGCCTGGCGGTCCCTGATGCTTTGACATCCTGTTTCGTCACTATATTAAGTCCTCATCGGACGCAAAAATGGGCCGTGTGCCACGAACCATTGCTTTGGTGATCGCCCTCTGCTGCGGCAGAGCGATATCGACTAACAGCAGCAACTCAAGCACCACCGAGACCAATTCAACCACTGCCACCACCGACGGCACTGCTACCGCTGGCGGGCCCCAACTCATTCCCATGGAGAGCTGTATTATCGTCTCCATGCCTGCGCCAGCTACTCCAGGCTGCATTCTGACAGCAATGCCTACCGAAACCGGCTCAGACGGCAAGTCGTATGCCTTTGCGCCAACTTCTTGCAATTGCGGAGGTGCTCTACAGTCGACCACTAGGATCAAAGGAAGCGATGGCTCTGTGACACCCGCGTGCGCATCAGATCTTCCCCAAACTCTTTGTGCGTGCGGAGCCAACGGATTGAGGTCGCTGGTCATCACGACAACAGGCTCCCGTGGCGATGTTGTGTACGGATGCGATCTGGATACTGAGACCAATTTCTTCAGCACTAGTACGAGGACACCTGACGTAGGAGACTGTACCCTTTCGATGCGGCTCACAGTCGAATTGTGCTTGCCCTCCCGGCGTGACAGCCAGCGTTACAACTGCAACAGGCAAAGACAACAAAGAGACGTATAATTGTGGTGACCTTGCGGGAACTGTCGAGCAGCTAGGAGCTGAGTCGACCACAACACCTCCGCTCATCACGAAATGCTCATTGGCTGTCAAGGACTTCGACATGACTGAGTCTGGCACCTCGCGCATAGATCATCGGACCGTGTGCGCATGCAATGGAGCGCAAACGCGGGAAGCCATGGTAGCATTTGTCACGACGGGAAAGGTGTATTGGTGCCCAGACGAGACTACAGCTACCGTCGGGCCTGGAGCGTTCACCCCCATTACCACCGTTTTCGAGAAGCCGACATCCGGAAAACCCTCCTGGTGACTGCACCTCGCCCAGGTTCGGGCCCTCCGCAGTCAAAATAGGTGCCGGCTACCCTCTGCGCATGTGAGCATGAGTTCACGATGCATTGACCACTGGGTCGAGGTGCAAGACTGCAGATATCAAGTGTTGTCAGCATGCTTTGTGATGACGTGGGAGACAGATGGGTGCGACGACCTGACATGCAGGACATGATTCCCTGTCACAAGAAATTCGACGATGAATGGCTTGAAGCGGTCGAGATAACGTGTTTGCACTCACTACTCGGAGGGGCAGATATGAGAATATGTTAAATCTAATCATAATCTTATGGAATAAGGCTGAGCAGAGAAATTGCACTAAGATCCTCTGTTGACAGCTGAATCCGCGCGCATGGTGCAGCCATTTCAAGCGCTTTTCGGCAGACGTGACACCGGATCCGTGCCGAATTGCTGCGCCCGCCCTTGCGCCGAGCTGCGGCTGAGGGCTCGACCTGCATTTGAAGCAAAGTCACGAGCAACCCGAATCCTGACGTCCTGCAAAGGCGTGCAGTTGAACAAGTTGACTTAAGTTGCAGTGTTTGTTGGCGTGGGAAGTTGACTATTGCATATCATAAGCAACGATGCCACCCAGACGCTCTCACCTGAAATCTAGACATGGCTGCCTGATGTGCAAGAAGCGTAGGGTTAAATGTGGTGTAAGTTTTGGCGTATCTCAGTGTACATATTACACCACGGAGTCGCGACTTCCATTCCAAGAACGCGATAGACACCCTCTCTGGCTGAGGGCCGTTAGTAGAACAAGCTGACTTCGAGCAGGAAGACCATCCAGTATGCCACAACTGTATCTCTCGCGGCACCGAGTGCAGATGGCCAGATCCTACGACAATCACAAGTCGCGGCTCTGCAGCCAGAGACCATTCCTCGTCAAAATCTTCAGACTCAATCTCGGAAGCCAGTTCGAGTTCTTCATTAATACCAGCAGTCCGAAATGTGGACGAACTTCGCCTCATGCACCGCTGGTCGACAAGTACCTTCGAAAGCTTGGTATCAGAAATCTCTGACGACCGGGAGATCTGGCGTTTGGAAGTCCCAGAAGTCGCAATGAAGTATGACTATCTGCTCAGCAGTATTTTTGCTCTGACGGCTTTCGAGATGGCGTACAAGCATCCGCAGGACTCGGCGCAGCATATCAGTACTGCACTGGAATACCAGGCTCATGCGTTCGGGCGCTTCAGAAACGATTTGATGTACCTCGATCCAGATGGCGAATCTCATGACCCGTTGCTATACTGCAGCATTCTTCTCATGGTCCTTGCACTGGCTTCTTCGACTCAGCCAGCCTTGCGAGGCAGCATGTTGGACAATACGCTCATTCATTTTGAGCTCGTACGAGGAATGTCAATCGTGGTCATGAAGAAGCCCGAGGTCTTGAAAGCGCACCCGCTTTTCAAGAAAGTCCCTGACATGATGACGCTGCCGAGAACGAGTTACAGCGAGCGTTTTGCTAAGGCTTTCGAGATCATGACAGAGATCAACGAGACAAGGGCACCTAGACCAGATAATCCGCTATCCAAACCCACCGAATATCTCGCTTGCAAGTACGCTCTTTGGTGGCTGGAGTACTTGACTGCTACGTGCCAGGAGATGAAGCATCGAGCTTTCGTGCTATCTTGGGTCTCATTGGCCGGAGACGACTTTATCAAAGCTCTGAAAACCAAAGACTCAGTAGCGTTGCTTACACTGATTTGGTGGGGCGTTATCCTTAATCCCTTGGGCTACGAGTACTGGTATGGCGAAGAATATGGCTCGACATTAGCTGGAGAAGTGGCAGATCTTTTATCTGATTTCACGGATCCACGCTACGCGGAGCTCATCCAGCTAGCCGACGACGAAGTGGGAGTTGGAAGAGCAACAGCAGCGCTCAAGCCAGGATCGAAAATCGAGCCGCTGGACTTGCCGGGCCCCACGACAGGACATTTCATGGAAGATCCAAAACGACGTAAAGAGGATGGTGGGCTTGGAAATATACCGAGCGAAGTCATGAAGTACACTGGCAACCAGAATGCAGGACTATTCGCAAATGAAGACGACAAACGTAGGGTTCGCGAGCGGCTTTTGACTGCAGAAAGGGCAAATCGCGACGGAAGAACAAATTCGGAAACAGTCGATGGTCTTGCCGAACGTTTCGATGCTGTCAACAACTTCAATCCCACAGAAAACTCACAAACTTGACCCAGCCTCTCGGCACTGGTTCCGGCTGCTCTGGTTTCCTGTCAATCTCTGCAAAAGCCTCCTTCAAGGGGATGTCCTCCAATCTGACGAATTTCGTCTTCTTGAACAGTTTCCACAGTGCATACGCGGTCAGAACAAGTGGGATATCGAGGTAGCTGGACACGAAGCCTGAAGCGGACCAGTTTCCTCTAGTGAAATTTGCGAATCCGGACGTGAAGAGAATCAACACAGTCAAGGCCAAGGAGGTGGGCGTGGAATATCTCGTCCAGGAGTTGTGCCAAGGCAAAAGCGAGTATGGGATCGATTGTTTCTTCATGGCAAGCAGAAGCCGTTGGTGATTGACCAAGATTGTGATCCAGGAGATAAGCACACCGCAGGCCACCAGACTTTGGAACCAGTAAAACACTGTCAGCGCACCATTTGACAACCCCATGAAGGCCAAGAACATGAACAATGTCTGCAGCAACACACAGACGTAGGGCACTCCCCAGGAAGTGGTCTTCAAGAAGATCTTCGGTGCCTGTTTCTTCAATGCCAACGCATAGAGAACACGAGTGCCAGCCAACAGAGCCTGATTGGAGCTCGACCATGCAGATGTTATGACAACCGCATTCACCACAGAAGGAATTGCCTTGATGCCTGCAGCAGATGAGGCAATGACGAATGGCGATTGTGCTGCTGTGCCGGACTGATTATCGAGACGTTTATCGTCACTTGCAACGAGCATGCCAACGACAAGTACTGCGAGCAGATAGAAGACCGCCACTCGAAAGAAAACTCGCTTGCATGCTCTTGGAATCGCTTGTCGAGGGTTCCTGGTCTCAGCAGCTGCCATCGCAACACTTTCTGTTCCGGCGAACGAGAAGACGGCAGAACTCATGGTCGCCCAGTACCCGAGAAATCTTCCCCAAGAGCCAGTTCCGATGTATTCGACAAAGGGGCCAGGATGTTTCCAGTAACGAAAGCCTATCCGATCCACTCCAGAAACACCGCCGAGAGCAATGACAAGACCCAGAATGATGAGGAAGATGATGAAGAAGATCTTGAGCAAAGCGAACCAGAACTCGACCTCACCTAGCAAACATCAGTAGCAGATCGATAGCTTCAATGCGATAGATCATACCATAGACTCTTATCAAAGACATGCCAACAACAAACGTTAGGAAAATGAATAGAATGATCCAAACCGAACTGTTCAAGTCCGTCCAGTACTGGAACAGCACACAAATAGCCGTGATCTCAGCCGGAATACTCAACCAATTCCCATAGACCTATACCCCCATTAGCTCCTTCTCTCTCTCTCTCTCTCTCTCTCTCTCTCTCTCTCTCTCTCTCTCTCTCTCTCTCTCTCTCTCTCATACACCCCCCCCCCCCCACCGACTCACACTCCTCAACACAAAAAATCCGCGAAACGAAGGAAGAAGCACAAAAAAGAACTCACAATATTCCACCCAATCGCAAACCCCAACGCAGGATCAACCAAAAACTCGGCATGCCTCACAAAACTCCCCGTAACAGGCAAAAGAGCCGTAACTTCGCCGAGCGCAAACTGCACAGAAGCCACAATACACCCCACGGTGAAATACCCCAGCAAAGCGCCCAGCGGCCCTCCTAGCTGAATCGCGCCCCCCAAACCGAGGAAGAGTCCTGTACCGATCGCGCCAGCGATGGCGATGAGCGAGATATGGCGTTGATGAAGGCCGCGGCTCAAATCTTCGTCTTCGTTGCGCGTGACGAAGTCTGCTGCGTGGTCGGGAGGAGGGGCGGGGCCTGTTGTTGTTCGGAGAGATGACGAGAATGTTGTGTCTTCTGGGAGGTTGGAGGATAGATGTCCGTTCTTGGCGGGCGTGTTGTCGTCGTCGCTGTGGACACTCATTTTCGAGACTTGATGATGATTAGGCCAAGGCTTCCTATTATTGTTATGCCAACATGCACGATGTTGGAGGAAAGCTTTTTTTTGGTCTTGGTTGCGGGCGGTTCTTGATGAGGCGAAATGCTGGGCCGTTCTCGTGAGTTGGCGGGTCGGATGGCGTGCTGTGAGACCGGATCTACAATGGAGGCCGAAGCTTGGCCGAAATCGGCATGGGGAGGCGATATCCGTATACTGTTGATAGGGAATTGTGAGCGATACAAGAACAGAATTACTGTCAATGGCACAATGTTTGTGTGGCAATATGATGTATGAATTCATCTGTTGGTTTTCGAACCCATCGTTCATGGCTGGTCAACTCATTCCTGACGCGAGAAATTACAAGGAACCTCACTTTGGTGACAAAGATAAAATACACCACCTCTAATCCCTGCTTATTCTAGCACCAGATACCCTCAATCACCCGCCCCCATGACTCTATTGTACTTCTCGTGAGCCATGTAAACAGGCTCACGGGGCCAGGGAAGCTTGGGTATTTGCGTTGTCTCCAGCCGACTTTCCAGGTCAACCTCATCTCGAAATCCATCGTCTTGCAGAAGATCTGTACCGTGTGCATTGCCATTCTCTAATGGCAAACTGCCTTTGGTAAGTAAGCTCTCTACCCGTATCGCTTGCCTCCGCCGTTCGACGCGTGGCCACCAAGCGCTGGGATTATCATAACCAACAATGACGCTCGCTTTCGGTAGAATGGGAAGTTGAATATCGTTGATTCGCGCGTCTTCTTGCACCCATTGGGCAAGGTCGGCGATACGAGGGCAGCTTATATTAACCGCGACATCTCGCAAGCCGGGTAGTCAGGCTTTCAGCTGCGAGATGAGCCGGAGATCAGGGCTTGTAGACTATTCCCTCCCATCGGCTTCAATGGCGATATGATGGACAGCGGCGCGTTGCCAAGAGTCGAAAACGTTCCGGTCAAATATGATCGCCAGTTCCTCAGGATCGTTAGCATGTAGCGCAAAAGCGTTGCTTGTGAATGGAATACGTCTAGCTTCATCGTAGATCTGCCGACAAGTTCTAAGTAGATTGTTCAGCTGCAGGAAAGAATCCGGATGAAGCTGTCGAAACGATTTGGCGCCCGGTCGTCCAAAGCGAATCGAAAGGTCTGCCTGATGAGGGCATGACCCACGTCCATAAAGGGGGTCAACAGGACAAGAAGCTCTTGTGCAGCGCTGTTGATACAGAGGCAATCGCGATTCAGGTATCTCGTCCTTGACAGTTTCGTAAGGTGGGTACAATTTGTACAATGATGCATTGTAGTACTGATAGCGAAATGATTTCAGCAGGCTGAGACAGCGGAAATGGCGAGCTGTGTATTCCTTGAACCAGACTCCGCTGCCCGAAGAGTACTGCACCTCTTCCCAGTCAGGGAGAGGCTCGGGCTCAGACCATTTTGCGGTCCACGATTTGCTCAGCGTGTAAGCTTCGTTTTCACCATGCTGAGCTGCTGTGCACGCGGTGTACACCACTCTGGCTGTTGTGTATGACAAGGGAGAGCTGGCAATGTGGATGATCCGGTTCCCAAATACATGCTCGTAGATTCGAAGTCGTATCTCCTTAGGAAGTCGGGAAAGAAAAGCGCTCTGCTCTATTGTGGAGTCCATGTGGAGCGAACACAGGAAGCTGTCTATGGTGAGAAAAAGTGCAGAAGTCGCAGGATCGATTGAAGTGCGACTGCGCTGAACTAAGCCTCCATTAGGGCATGCACAAATGCCTTGCCAACAGGCCTCTTGCTCGGTAGCGCATGAACATTGTGCTTCGGGGAAAAGAGAGAAATCGTGGCGCAGCCTTTTTTCCGCTCTCGAATGCATACAGCGTCTTGTCTCTCGCGTTATCGATCAACGATGCTAGGGAAGTACGCAGAGCTTCAACGAGGAACTTGAGCTTCCATCCCAGCCAAATGCCGGCATTTGCCGCAGCCAATGAGAGCTACCAGATTCGCTGCAACATATCGTGGCAACGAACAAACTGACCACTTCTTAGGCCAAGATGAGGTCGTTTTGATCACCTTGGCATCTTGGCGGTGGCACAAGATAGAGCAAATCGTAGAAACAGTCGGATTTGGCAACATTGGCCTCCAGCGACCTTCATCCGTCTGATTCTGATCTCTCGTGATTTGCTTGCTCTGGCGCCGGTCCAATCCAGTCCGCAGCAAGCTTTCCACACCGAAGCCAGGAAGAGATTTCGGGGGCCGCCGAGCTAGGCTGACGTCTTGGGAATCGAGAGCGTGGCCGTGCGTGGCAGCATGTCAGTAGCTTGCGATGATATCCATCTCTGCAGCAGATGCAAACTATGCGCCGTTACTGCCAGCAGCGTTCACTGGCCAAAGGGTGTCGAAGACTTCAGACCTGGCCCGCATTCCGTTGACTTTGCGATTGTTCTTTCGGAGGTGCGCGTACAGGCGCGTCCAACAGGTTCAGCACTATGTCATTAGTGCCATTCGTCTTCTCATGAACTTCCACTCTCCCGAGCATTGTCGCAAGTCCCGTCTCCAGTTGCCCATCTCAAAGTCCCTTCATCCATCCTACTTCTCTGGCTCAGGCGCCGCAGGCGGCTGATGCGGTTGATATTCAGGATCATTATCCTCCAACTCCTGTTTCCGAATCGCCTGCATAAGTTCATACATCTGCGCAATCTGTTCATCTGTTCAACGAAACGCAACCCGTCAGCCATACGCTCGTCATCCCATCGCACATAAAGCACAACGCTTTCCCCCCAATCATCTCACTTCACTCCAAACGCCACGCAAATATAAGAAACTCACCACTCATTTTCTCCACCTTCCCCCTCTCCATCCTCTCCCCCCTCCACTGCTCGCCCTCAATCTGCTGCGCATAGCTCTGCCACTCGGTCAAAAACCCCACAATATGCACCGGATTATCGATTTTCTGATGGGCGCGAAATTCCGCTTTGACGTATTCGTCTCCCAGTACTCGCATTTCTTGCGGGAGATGTTTGCGATGTGTGCGTAAGATGCGGCGGTAGAGGGGGATAGGAGGGAGGAGGGCGGGCGGGACGCGCTTGAGGCCTGCTGCTACGGAGGAATTCTGCGCGCCGATGGTAGAGGCAGTGGCGAGGAGGGGGCGGGTGGGGCGGAACATTGTTGTTGTTGGTTTTAGTTGGGTCGGATTGAGGAGATGAGATGGTATTATTGATATTTGAGGTGCATGAGAGAAGTGGTGCTTTCAATGGAGGGGCGAGCGTGGAAGTTGACGTGAAACCTAAGCTTTGGCGTGTTGACATCACCAATCTCGCCTCGACAGAAAAGCTTCCATCTGCGGCGCAACGCTTTTCTAGACCGACCACAACCGAGACCATTTCCGCGACGAGCCGAAGCACAAACTGCATTGAACGCTTGTGATTTGATAGAAACCGTTTCCAAAGCCTCAATCCGCATCTGTCAGCACCGTGGGCCTCCTCAAATACCCACAACCACGAGGTATGGTTTCTCAAATTCAGTTTTAGCTGCATAATCATCTGCAGTCTTTCAATGCGAATATGGTATTGATTCGTAAAGGAACGCTACAAAACGCTTCACCTTGACCGCCCGCAAGCCCGGAAAAAGTCAAAGCGCCATGCTGCCCACGCCGTCAACATCGCACGTAAATTACGATCATATCTACGAGCCAGCCGAAGACTCGTACTTGTTGCTTGATACTCTGTCATCAGATCGTGAATCAACGTTTCTCAAGAGGAGATTCCCACCACACTCGCATGCTCCACTCCTACTCGAGGTCGGAACAGGGTCTGGCGTCGTACTGGCGTTCGCTACAGCCCACGCAAGCCATATTCTGGGTCGTTCGGATGTGTCGAGCCTGGGTATCGACATCAATACTTTTGCTTGTTCCGCAACAGCGCAAACTGTTCAGGGCGCGGTGACAGGACCAAATGGCGATAAAAGTGGCCACTTCCTCGACTGCATATGTGGCGACCTAACAACCAGTCTTCGACCACGCTCGATAGACATTCTCATATTCAACCCTCCTTATGTGCCGACCGAAGAGCTCCCAGCGCAATGGAATGACCAATCGGACTACAAGTCGCTTTCAAACATGGACCGCTTCGACCGAGATTCGCATCTACTGTCTTTGTCTTATGCCGGAGGAGCAGATGGCATGGAAACGACAGATCGATTGCTCGACCAGCTTCCACACGTCCTGAGTGATCGCGGCGTCGCGTATATCCTCCTGTGCAGGCAAAACAAGCCAGAAGAAGTCGCCGCGCGAGTGCGAGGCTGGCCAGGCGCGACGCCATGGCAAGCCGAGATCGTCTCCTCGAGCGGAAAGTCTGCTGGTTGGGAGAAGCTCTGCATCCTTCGTGTTTGGCGGTTGGAGGGGAATGCCATCCCTTGAGAAATAGCCGATTGTGATCTTTCCATCCAAACGCCGGAATATTTAAATCATTCCAGATCTGTACGATCAAACGCGCCGTGGTAATGGAAATCACTGAGGCCCTCGTTCCAAGGCTCACTCGCTGAAAACACTGAATCGTCACGACCTTCTCGGTATGGATCGCCCGTCATGGGATCGTCGTTCCGCCACTCAGTTTTCTTCTTGCTCGAGTCTGCGGTGGCTGCACCTGCTGACGCAGGCCATAAATTGATATCGAAAGCTTCGGTGTCCTCGGCGATACGGTCGACAATGCATCCTGTCTTGTACAGCACAACATCATTCATCCTCGTCCCGCGATGCGTTTCGTTCACATGGTCGAGGTAGTAGTCAATTCCATGGTAGACGCCACCACCACCCTGCGTACCTTGGAAAGCGCAAAACAGACATTTGAAAGAGAAGTTGCTTTTCACAACTACTTTCTGCATGACATGGCTCTTCGCAAGGAATTTCCAGCGGAACTTGATACCCTTGGCCTCGGAGGTGAAACATCTGTTCCAGACAACCTCAATGTCGTGATGGCTAGAGTTCGATCTGAATGCACATTTACCATGCGTGCAGGCGAGGTAAGAAGGCGCAGCGGCGTATGCTCCAGGATGCCGACTCCATGGCTCGACCTGCTTGTGCGCGCCAAAGCTAGTCTTCTTGTCGCCATTTTGCAGCTTCCAGGCGGCTTTGCAGAATCCGAGGTAATCATTGTCAGGAGTAGGTTGGACGATGGCCATCGATGACTGTGTTGCAGTTGGATAAAGTGGAGCGCCAAAGCCCGCGGCCATGGCGCCACCGAAGCTGGCGAACGACGGTGCCATTGAGTTGGTCCTGTTTGTGAGCACGGGGCTGGGCGGCTGTCCGTGTCCCGAACTGGTGTGTGAGATTTGGCGATGGAGTGCATTGGGGTGATCGTCGTCCCTTTGGGAATTTGGTGCAACAGCTATAGTCTCTCTTCGATCTGAATGAGGACGCGAACCCCAGATTTCCGAGGGGTTGTCTTCCCATTCTTCGTAGGTGAAACGCGGCTCTCGTGCGGAGTTCCCGGAATTCGAAGAGCTTGTTGTGGCGCGGTCGCGAGTGTTCGCGGCCGCAGAGCTCGATGTGGCTGTGGTGTGGTCGTCTGCAGGAGGTCGAAATGGCAGTTGTCCAACTGGTGTGTTGGTGCCATTTGAGCGTGGTGGCTCCTCTGATATCGCAACAGTAATTCCGTGCTTGTCCGTGGAGCTATTGGTTCGAGTGTGCTTCAAGAAGTGGAGGAGCGAGTTTCGTTTCTTGTGCCTTTGCTCTACGATTTCGTCTGCGCCTGATACCGTCTCGCCACCATCATCCGAGCCTGTTGGGCTGAAGTCTCGTGACCATGTTGGATGCTTCTTGAGATTCCCCGCCTCGGCTGGCTTCGGCACAGACTTGTGCTGAGGTGGCAGCGACAGCGGCCTTTCCGTCTTCGTCTTCGTCGCTGGGTCCCCGGGCGGCGTCTGAACGGGCGTCAGGTTGCTCTTGCTCGAGTTAGGCGAGGACGAGTGGAACTCCTCGCGCGACGTGCCATTCAGCAACCGCTGCTTGAACTCATGCAACACTGCGATCGTCTTGTCCCGGCCCCCATCTGCCGCGTCCACGAGGTATGTAAAGTCGGTAATGGCATGGTCGTCGTCGAAGGCAGCATTCCGCAGCTTCTCCAACAGACTCGCCTGCAGCTGGATCGTCACCTGCTGGAGTTGAATAATGGCTGTGTAGTCTCCCTCTTGAAAGGCCTTGCCGAAGCGGGCCAGGCCCCGCTGCTTTTCTCTCTCGATCTCATCAGGCGCCTGGTCGATGCTCTCCTCGAGTAGTCGCGGCGGAGGTGGGGCTCGTTTGAGGGCGCGCTTCTTCTTGATCTTGTCGAGGATGGCCGAGCCGTCGTGGAAGGCCCGCTTGGTGGCATCGAGGCAGGACTAGTTAGAGCGCATGCATGTGTCAGTCTCTCACGCTGTGGGCCGTGCGACACGAGTAGTGGAGATGATGCTGCGACTAACCGTGATGCTCACTTGGATATCGGCCATGGTGGGCGAGCACTATGCATCCGATCTGCGGTGTGCAAGACGGTGACCGTGTGGTGCAGCTCCATCGCTACACGACGAGCATACCTGAGCGCGGTGACATGGCGTCCGAGATCTGGATCCGCGCATATGGGCGGGCCCTTCGTCTAGGGATTGCGCCTCATCCGCCTACAACCCGCCACTCACCGGTCCCGAATGGCGCACAGCGCGTGCCCCGTGACCTGCGAGAGGAGCAACGCCCGATGGAGGATGAGAAATGTTGCAAGACGTAGCCGAAGGCTGTACGCGAGCTATACCTTATATCGAGCCTCTTACCATCACATGCAAGTACAGCCACATGCTGTCACAATTCGCAACGGTTCTGCCCCCCCCCCCCCCAGGCTTGCCCTTCTTGGCCTACTTTTCCACACGCTCGGGAGAACTCGACGTGTGGCCAAGAAGGTTCGTCTCATCGTCGTGCCAGGATGAAGCGATCAACCGAACGACCACACCTCTATAAAGGTCGTCGCACGATCATGACCGGCGCTTGTTCTACTGATGTGTAGCAGCGCTGCGCTATCGAAGGAACACACACGCCCTCCAAATGACATTGATTTGAAAAGTGCAGTATCGGCCAAGATTGCCATATGCCGACCGACCGTTGCCTGCCTCTGCGCCTATCGAAGGAGGGGTTGGCGAGCAGGCGAGACGATGTCCCGAGCACATTGCCCGCGCAAGCACGTCAGCTTTCGAGCTTCTGTTGCCATTCGCTGTAACAACGTCGCCCAGCACGCATTTCTCGCCGTATTTGACCTGTACCTGGCATCGCCCAGGCGCAAAAAGTGTTCGTTCTGACGCAACGAGCTCTCGCGATCGTCCGTTCCTTGCCTATTCCCTCGCCATACTATATAAAGCTGCTCCGCCATCTGTTTTCCAATGGATCCCATACTTGTCTACGGGCTTGCATTATTGCTTTACACTTCAGTGGCGACTGCTGAAGAACTGCGTCTACCATTCCACATTCGTCGACTCGTAAAGGTCGAGCAATTCGTCGCAGATCGCTAAACATTCAATATGGCTCCCACCGCCGCAGTGCAACAGCCTGTGGGCGACTTGCCCGTCTTTCGCTACGACAGCCCCTCCAAATCTATCTTTCCTGACGGCATCAAGACATCGGGACAGACGTCCCCCGAATACGACCAGTTGAAGCCATACGAAGAGTTTCCAAAAGAAATCACAGGAGAAACAGTATGGAAGGCGGAAGACTATCAGAACAACCCAGAGCGATGGGTCCATCGTTTCAGCGATGAGGAAATCGCAGAAGTCAGCAAAGCCGCAGATGATTTTCTGGCGTCTGGCACACCGATGACAGGCATCACAAAGGTAATGAGAGGAGCAACTACGAACAGACACAAAAACTCACGCCTCTCCAGGCCAAATTTCCGCTTCCCAGCATGGCGCAATTCTTGGAACCAATGCGCAAAGAAATTCTCAACGGCAAGGGCTTCATCCTCTTCAAGGGCTTTCCAGTCCAGGAATGGGGCAACCACAAGAGTGCTGTCGCATACATGGGTCTGGGAACATATCTCGGATACTTCGTCTCGCAGAACGGTCTCGGCCACGTGCTGGGCCACGTGAAGGTGAGCAACAACAACATCTCATTCGAACGGAGAGAAATCGCGGACTGATCCCCCTACCCTACGCAGGACACCGGCGCCGACCCCACGCAAATCGACAAAGTCCGCATCTACCGCACGACCGCCCGTCAATTCTTCCACGCCGACGACTGCGACATCGTCGGCCTCCTGTGCATCGCCAAATCGCTCGAAGGCGGCGAATCCGACATCGTCAGCGTGCACCACGTCTTCAACACGCTCCAGAAAGAACGTCCCGACGTTGTCAAAACCCTCTGCACACCCAATTGGTACTTTGATCGCAAAGGCGAAGTCTCCGTCGGTCAGGAACCGTATACCAAACAACCCGTCTTCTACAAGGAAACCGGCCCGGACGGCCGCGTATACTGCAAGTGGGATCCCTACTACGTCAAATCATTGACGCGCTTCTCGGATAAAGGCATCATTCCGGCACTTTCGCCCGAACAAGCGGAAGCTGCGCAGGTGCTGGAGGATACGTGTATGCGGTTGTCGCTGCACATGATTTTGGATATTGGAGATATTCAATTCTTGTCGAATGCGCATGTGTTGCATTCGAGGACTGCGTATAAGGATTATCCGCCGCCGCATCCGAGACGGCATTTGATGCGGTTGTGGTTGGCGACGCCAGAGGATGAGGGGGGTTGGAAATTGCCGTTTGCGGATTCGAAGCACAAGAAGAGGGGTGGGGTGCAGGTCAATGATACGCCGCCGAAGGCGCCGATTGATGCAGAGTAGAGTGGGAGGGAGGGAATTGTGTGTGATACATACGAATGTGATCGATATAAAGTTCCATCAACGATCAAATCCATATTCGAAGGAAGTTTCCTGTCAACGTTCGCGCAAGATTGAACTCAAGAATGTGCGCGTCAGGCGGGCTCCATGACGTGATCCAACAAGTGATCGTGAAGTGTACATTGATATACATGCCGCTATGTGGCCAGCTGGTGCTATTTCGGGAATCTCCGCGATCGAATATACGTCGGCTTGAAGGCCATTGCATTCGAATAGCACCCGTGTGTGATTCGGAGTACGCTCCATGATTTCGCACAGGTTGCGCCTGAACCACTTACAACGGCAGTAGAAGTCTAGGAGGCCATATGTCTGGTGTTTTTCTGCCGCGTCGCGCGGAAAGTCTTGCTCATTGGAACTCGAGAATCATTCGGTAAAGTCGAAGCGCTGTGTCTTCACCTCTCCCGAGGACAGAGTGTGATAGATGCTCATCGTTCTTGCGTAGATTGCGCGAGAATCATACTCGATCAAATCCCGAATTCTTCTGATGCCGTGAAGAAGTTCATGAATTGCTCTCGAGCTGTTGACCAGGTGTCTTTCAGAATGTCTTCCTCGCCTAATCTTGCACCCGATCAAAACCTTCGCTCCTTCAAGAAGGTCTCAATCTGGGGCTTATAATGCCCCTTCAAATTGATGTGTCCGGTCGTCGAATTGATTGCAACCTCGTCCTTCTTCACATTCAACAATCTGCACAGCTCTTCCTTGAGCGCCATTCTGTCCCCGTCGATATTCTTGATCCGCGTCATCTTCAAATTTCCGCCTCGTTTCCGCAGATGATATATGGGCAGGTTGTTGGACGAGGATCTCGACACAAAATATGGCAAGTTGGGCGCGCTTTGTGCTTCCGGAAGTGGCTCCACAGGATCCGCAATGAGCTTTGCAGGCTCAGGTTGATGATGTGAGGGCCTCCGAGTTGGATAATGGCGCTCTTTGGTGGGATGGGCTGTACGTCGCGAGGCTCGAGACTCTTTGGGTCGTGGGTTGGAGTACATTGATCGCGGTGGATAGGCCTCATCTGCTGTTCGAGAGGCAACAAGATTGGGGTCTGTACGGAGATGACTTAGTACACGCTGTCGCCATGGTCTCTGCATACTCCTAACCTTCTCGCATGGCAGATTGTGCAGATGTTTCTGCCGCTGCTCCTCGACATGGCGTGCTCGTCGAGAATCGGAGGAAGTGTCGCACTGTTGCTGGACGAGGCAGACCCAATGGCCGCAAGAAGGGCATTATCGGCATTGCGCTGGCCATGATGATGGTGCTCTCGTCAATGCGAGATGTCGGCGGAAGCTCTTCTCAGGGCGCAGGCGTGACTGGCGCGTGTCGGAGATCCGCGAGTGAAGCGCCGATGTCAAATCTTGGCAGCCGCGATTTTGGAAAGACGTGCCAGACCCCACGACGGCGACCTTCACCTCTCCACCCGCCCCTCCACCACCACCGCATCACCGCCACCATGGCTGACTCCAACGGCGATATCGCGGCCCAGTACAGCCTCCTGCCAAAGCTCATCACCAACCTCGACCGCCATCTCGTGTTCCCGCTGCTCAACTTTGAAGAGGAACAACGACCAGAGGAGGAAGACGTGTCCGACATCACCAAGCTCAAGTATGCGCTTCTCAAGGAGACCAACATGTCCGATTACGTGGGCGACCTGTATGCACAACTCAACAACCTGAACGAAACCCCGGCCGAATATGGCAAGAAGCGGGACGAGATTCTTGAGAGGCGGCGGATATACACGGAGGAGACTGAGAAGATTCAAGGTCTGCTCGGCGATGCCGAAGTCATCAATAATTTGCGCAGCGACAAAAACAGCAACATGGCATACCTGAAGGATAACCACGGCGTGACTCAGCAAATGGTTGACCAGCTATACGATTTTGGCCAGTTCCAGTTCGCGTGCGGGGACTACGAGAGCGCTTCAGAATTGCTGTATCAGTTCCGTATTCTGTCGACAGACAACGACAAAGTCAACGCGGCAACTTGGGGAAAGTTGGCTGCAGACATCTTGACCACCAACTGGGAGAGTGCGATGGAGGAAGTCATGAAGATTAAGGAGAGCATCGACACCCGACTGTTCAACAACCCACTGGCACAACTGCAGCACCGAACATGGCTGATTCATTGGTCGTTGTTCCCCTTCTTCAACCACGAGCCTGCGCGCGAGCAGCTGACCGAGCTCTTCTTTTCTCCTGCCTACATCAACACCATCCAAACGTCTTGCCCGTGGATCCTGCGGTATCTGACCGCAGCCGTGGTCACAAACCGGAACCGACCGGGTAGCAAGAACAACTACAACTACGGAAACTACCAGAAGCAGTTGAAGGACCTCGTGCGCATTGTGAGACAGGAGCAGTACGAGTACAACGACCCCGTCACCACCTTCATCAAGGCGCTCTACGTCGATTTCGACTTTGAGGAAG
Source organism: Cercospora zeae-maydis (assembly GCA_023512815.1). NCBI lineage: Eukaryota > Fungi > Ascomycota > Dothideomycetes > Mycosphaerellales > Mycosphaerellaceae > Cercospora > Cercospora zeae-maydis. The sequence goes on from JAKLWY010000008.1 coordinate 515,330, forward strand.
CCCAGAAGAAGCTGTCAGAAGCGCACCAGATCTTGAGTGCGGATTTCTTCCTGTCCGCGGCCGCAGAGCCATTCCTCGACGCAGCTCGCCATCTTATTTCCGAGTCATACTGCAAGATTCACCAGCGAATCGACATTCGGTGAGTATTGTGTAAGCGTTGTTTGACAAGCGGTATACTGACTACATCACAGGGATCTATCAAAACGTCTTGGTCTGGGCCAAGAGGAGGGCGAGAAGTGGATCGTCAACCTGATCCGCGACACCCGTGTCGATGCAAAGATCGACTACAAGGCAGGCACCGTGATCATGAACCACCCACCCGTCAGCGTATACCAGCAAGTCATCGAGCGAACAAAGGGCGGCTTCTTCCGCACGCAAGTGCTTTCGGCTGCAGTTGCGAAGTGAAGGGTGTCAACACCCGATTTTCAACCTCGGAAAACCTGGAGTTCGAGGCTGGCGTTGTGCATGACGAGCTTGCAAAAACCACAGCTTCGACTCCTGTAACGGGGGAACCGCGATGGACGTACACACAAAAAGGCTATGGTCGGCGAATGCCGGTTTGTGTGCGTGTGCGTTTATGTGTGGGTGGTATGGCATAGCATTGGCGTTTCTCGGCGTCAAGTGCCGAAGGAATCAAATGCTCGTTTTTTTTGCATGAAAGAAAAATGGCAAGTGTGGGATGAGCGTCATGTGTTATGGCAGAAAACGCTCAGGTCGGATTGCTAGGAGAGGTTCGGGTTAGATGGTCTGGACTAGTCTAGGAAGATGGGCGACTAGAGGGGCAGTGAAGTAGTATGATTGGCACGAGAATTGTGTGATTCTGAAATGAGAAATATTCGAAATGATCGGATGCGTTGATTTTCATCTTCTGCACAGGGTGGTGCTGCTACACAAGCACTGGGAGCTGCACTGTCACTTTTCGGAAATGCACGTCTTGGCTGTAATGCATGCGTCGTCAGGATGGCAAGGTCCCGACGGGAGGGCATGAACGAGCGCATGGCAGAAGCGAGGAGAAAGAGACGATCTGTAGCACATGCGGTGCTCTCCCAACGCAGCACGAGGTGAGGTCTGGACTGCTCGGGTGGAATGTCGGGGGTGCCGCAATAGTGTCGGGAGCCGTGGCGAGCTTGAGACAGCACGCGTTTAGGAGCCCTGCAGATGCCTACAGTACTGTACTGACGAACAAACATGCTTTCCACCACCTGTCAGGCATCGGGGATGCGGCTTCCGATAGAGTGCTGCTGGACGCTGGCCTGCCACGTAGGATCTCGGACAGCGGCTGGTGTCAGCGGTAGAACTATCGTGGCCGACCGAGGGGCGTGCTCGCTACGAAGGGCTGTACAGTAAAACATAGGGCGTCGGTGATGCGGCGGCGGCGGCTCGCGGCGTGCATGCATGACTGCAGGCATGTTGGTGCATGAACAGCGGCGCGCGGCAAGCGAGGCGGCTCCCGCGGGCGAGGATGACGGCGAGCACATACAGACTGGAGACTGGAGAGAGAGAGTGTGTGTGCTGGCGAGGCACACGTCAAGTGTCTCGAGCTGCGGCATTGGGAGAACGTCGGGGCGGGCTGCTGAGTTTGGCAGCGACATCATCGTGCTCTCTCAGGGACCAGACCAGCAGCAGCAGCAGCAGCAGCAGCGCCGGCCGGAGTCGGCTTCTTCCCTCGACGCGGCGTCAAGCGTCGAAAGGTGCTCGTGTGACGAAGGCCTGCGCTCCACCATCCTGTCACCCGTTAATAAGCCCTCGTTCACCACCTGCACACCGCTCGCTCCCTCCACCTCTTCCTCTCCCTGTTCTCTTGCCACCTGCTGCTCTCCTCGTCCACCGCTGCGCCTGCCTGCCACCACCGCCTGCGCCATCCCCGCCGTCTCCTCCGATCGACTGCCCTCCCACAGCCACCAGCCGCCGCCTCATCCATCACCATCCGCTGCCCTGACTCGCTCGCTGCAGTCCGTTCTTCAGCGTCGCTGCATCTGCCATCGTCATTCGCACAAGCACCCGCCAACAGCAAAGACATCGCCAGCATGCGTTCCAACAGCATCTCCTCCATCAGCAGCCGAGCCTCGTCCGCTGAGCCCGAGCCGACGATGCAGATCTTCGTAAAGGACCTTGCAGGAGAGAGTAAGCTGCCTGCTGACCATCCGCAACCAACACCCTACTGACGGCCTCTCCCAGCATTCCCGCTCACCATTCCCGCAACAACCACAATCTCCACCCTCCGCTCCATGCTCGCTCTCCGCACCAACATCCCGGAGACCTCGCTTCGAATCGTCCACGCTGGCAAACACCTCAACTCTGCCTCCTCTACACTCTCCACCTACAACATCGCCTCAGATTCGACTCTCCACATGACGCTTCCTCTCCGCGGCGGCGGCCCCAAGAAGATCCGCTGCGCATTCAAAGACTGCAAGGAAGGCATCGCGCGGATAACCGGCGATTGCACATTCTGCAATAAGCAGTACTGCAACAAGCACCGCATGTTGGAGAGCCACAGCTGTACTGGGCTCGAGGACTGCAAGAAGGAGGAGAAGGAGCGCAACCGGGAGAAGCTGGAAAGTGAGAGGACAGTGGCGATCAAGGGCATCTAGGAGATGAGACAGTCGTTCGCCCGACAGTGCATGTCTGTCCATGACGTGCTTGGGACTGGCTGTCAGACAAAGAGACTTGTCACAGGCACGGTCGGAGGCTGACGGGAGGATCATCACCTTCGCTGACCGACCGGCCATCGTCACCCGCATCTTTCGAAAGCGTCCCAGCAGCAAACAAGCGCGCGAGCATTGCTGTGAATGGCGTTCACGCTACAGAGGAGCGCCCATGCCCTCGACGCACGACACTCCTTATTCCTCATGGCGAGAGAAGAAGCGGATAATGTGGTAATTATTACGAAGCATAGTATGGAGGAGTATCGGAGTCAGCGTCTTGCCTCGACTGTTTGGCGGAGAGGAACTTCAGTCCATTCCTTGTGGCCCAGCACTTTGTTCACAGCAAGCGAGGCGCAGTCTGTCTGCTCTTTGGCCTCCCCTTTTTTCCTGAGTGGATAGAGAAGTGGTTCCAGGATTTGATACGTCCGTGACAATGCAGGAATACCAAATCCAATACAAATTTTGTATGAGTGTGCGAGTTCGATTTTCGGTGCTGAAGAAGCTGTCCGTGTGTATGAGGAGGTGATGATGATGTATGTGTTACTCGTTGGCAGCGTGGTTGATCTGCGGAGCCCTTGTTTCAACACCATTAACAGCAGTGTCCGCTCCATCTGCACGCAGCAGTGCGAGATATTCATCTTTTTGCGACTCAAGATATTATCCTCTTTTTTCGATGTCCCGAGTTACTATACCACAACGCCTTCGAAGCTATTATCCATCCTTTTCGTAAGTTCTTCTTTCCGAGCTGGCTGGAGTATGTGTGTGTGTGAGAGAGAGAGAGAGAGAGAGTGTGTGTGTGTGTGAGAGAGAGAGAGAGTGTGTGTGTGTGTGTAGGAAGGGAAGGAGACGCTTATGTAATTTTTTGGGGGGAAATTTGGAGGTTCCGACTTCACTTCATTTCACCTGTCAGGCTTCGGACTTCAGGCTTCACGGGTTTGGGGTTGAGCGATATATCTACTGCATACTGACTGATTTTCACAATTGGCGTTTGGTTTGTAGGTGTGTGTATGAGAGGAGATGTAGAGAGACGCGCATTTTCCAGGCATTTCAGCAAAAGCAAATTGCAGATTGCCGAATTGCTCGCTCACAATGTCGATTTTGCGAAATTCATTGCGAGTACTTGCTCACGGCAGCTTACAACACCCCATCGCGAGCGGAGAAACAACGACAAGTATGCATATAGTCCGTTATCGTCTCTACAGTATTAGCGCTCCAGGGCCCAGCCATACGATAACATCCAGCAGAAAGTTGCAGAAGCCGTGCAAGAGACAAACAGAGGAAAAAAAGAAGAAGAAAAGAAAATGCAAACCCGCAAAAGTGAGGGATATCGCTATCGACATCACGCACCTAACTAACCCAGCATTCGAACTCCTGACCTCCGCGAACTTCCAATCAAAACGATTTGAAGCAAACATTGCAAAAAAGACAAGCCGACGGCCCCTTTATGCGGGTCTGCCGCAATTAAACCTCGACGATTACCGCTTCGACTTGTCTGAGTAAGCAGGATTGTTTGGGGTATATAAATGCCTTTTCTTACAGCTGGGGGGATGGATAGCGAAAGGAAAAAATTTGCAACATCTGGAAGAGCGCAGAGCAATCGGCAATCTTGCAACTGGAGCCTCTCGGGATCTTATCTTGCGCCTTCGCCCTGATATCTATCGCCGTTCTCTATTTTGACCTTGTTTCGACTCGTGATGGAGACGTCCCCGTTCTTAGCCAATTCGATAGTCGAACATTATCGAGCGCCACTTCACCAAACGACACTGTCGATGCCTGATCACTCCTTCCTTCCAGAAAGATGTCAGCGAAGGCGAGTGAATGGCGCACGAGAGTGAATCTGTAGAATGATTCTGCAGTCGCATTTCCTTACCTCCCACTCTTGGACCCACCATCGACTTCCTCCAAGCTCAACCACAAGTACCACTCTCGTCACTCCCAACACCAAACCCTTACAAAGCGAAAGCAAACCCAACCATGCCGACCCCTCACAGCCTCCTCACCCCCTTCGAGCAACAAGTCTTCGACCTGCTCGCGCGCGACAACCCACCACACCCAGTCATCTTATCGCAACTCATCGCCTCCATGAACTTGCGCCATATCACGGAAGAAGCCAGAACCGCAATACTGAGTCGCGGAGACATTGATTTACTCCTCAGAACTGCTGCGACGATGCATGGGACTGCAGGTGATACGCTCGCTGCTTTGAGTCGAAGGGCTGATGAGGGGGAAGTTGACGATGGACAGGTGTTGGGTTCGAAGAGTGCAAGTTCGGTCGAGAGCGAAGGACCCGTCAAGAGCGCGGTACCAAGCAAAAGCGAACCAACCGTGGAAATTGTCCCTCGAATCCTCATCACCAAATCCAACGACCTCGCAAGCTCCAGCAGAATCTCCTTCGCGAGCGATCTAGAAGAAGAAGACGAACTCTTCGAGTCGGCACGTTCGGTCTCCCCAGAGGATGATAAGTCCCTTTCCATCATTAATGAAGCCCTTTCCATACCCAATTCTGCGTCGAATCCGCCATACGTACCGAGGGGGAGTTCGGACCAGGCGGGGAATGTCTCGCGGGAGATTGACGAGGAGGAAGTGATCAAGACGGAACCTGGCAAGAACGATATCGGAAAGAAGGAGAAGGAGGAAATTCGCAAGAGTACGTCTGGCAAGAAGGTCACCTTTGAAGACATTGACGAGACGGACTACTCTTTTGAGAGAAATTTCGGGAAGTATGGTTCAGTCGACGACGACGAGACGACTTCTGGCATGAGAAGCACCATCACCACCACCACCACCACCACCACCACCAACAACAACAAGAACGAAAACAAGAACAAGAAGAGCCGCAAGCAAGTTCACGACGACGTGCCACATCTTGAGCGAACCCTCGAAGAAGTCGACGCTGAATTAGAAATGATGCGGCTCGAAGAAGCGAAAGCTCGTATGAAGCAATGAGCTTCGTTGAACCTTCTGGTCGGCGTTCGTGAACTCTCATCAGGCAATTGATCAGGCGAGAAAGCAAGCAAGTGAGCGAGGTACGCGTACACCACGACGCCGCAACAAGTATCTTCCATCGCTGATGCAATCAAGGCTGTGGAAATATCGTTGCGGAGCCTACCTACTCCCCACGACTGAGACTGGTCCACGCACGCACGCACACACACACACACACACACACACACACACACACACATCCACACACACACACACACACACAAAGCAGGCGAGCAAAGGAGAAGGAAGAAAGGAGGGGGATTCCTCGGCTCAGACAAATCTACCTGCATAGCTACCGACCTACCTACCATACCAAAAAAAAAACAGAAAACCGAGAAAGTCGCATGGAGATGAGAGTTGGAATCGGAATTCCTCACGATGAAGCAGTAGTACAGTACAGCACAGTACAGTACAGTAGCATACGGAAGGAGACATAGCAGCGAGCGTGTGCGTACCTTAGCCATGGAGAATGGCACGGAAATGCCAAACCTGCTACAGTAGGAGGTACTGTAACTAGTACCACCACCATAATAGCTCCACTAACTAGAGCATGTGCAATGCAGAAAGGAAGAAAGAAAGAAAGAAAGAAAGAAGAAGCCTGCATAACTAAGTTAGCTAGCGCAGTGGCGCGGCAGTGGCGCGGGAGTAAATACATGTAGTCTACAGTATCGTAAAACGCACCTTCATCACCATCATCATCATCATCATCATCATCATCATCATCATCATCATGAGGATGATGATGATGATGAGATTGGTAGCCAAATTTGTCATCTGCGAGTTTCCCCGTCGCAAAGCAAAAAGGCGAGTAAGAAGGGAAGGAACGGACTGATTATGTACATAGCAGCAAGCAGCAAAAGTAGTGTAGTTCCTGCAAAAAAAAAAGAGAGAGAGAGAGAGAGAGAGAGAGAGAAAGAGAATCCTACAGTAACAGCCTACATCGCCAAGATTCCACTGAAGCTTGGAGCCGTTCGGCTTTTGGCCCATGACTAGTTGTACTAGTTAGCTGCAATGGTTGGAGGTGATGTTGTCGTGTGGCTGTGTGCGCTACGAGTAGTGATGATGAATGCACATTGCATGTTGGTGGATGCCAAGGTTGGGTAGCGTCCTGTTTCATGTATACTGTATCATTTTCTGGTGATGTGTGCGTCCTGCACGCCGAGAAAGTGGAACCGAGGCAGAGTCGTACGCCGGTGATAGGGACTGGGTCTCGACTTGGCTGAACCATTTGGCTGCTCTGGTCGTGCGTGCTGCGTGCTTCGTCCGTTTGGCGCGGCAGTGCCTTTGCGGCAGACTCCTTTCTGCAGTGGTAACCATGCCAGATCATATCGAAAGGTTGAATCGAACGTGCGATTTGTCTTGGACCCCGTGAGCGGTGACTGCGAAGAATGCATACTTCGGAGCACACCGACTTTTGCTTGATGGCAACCTCTTCAGATTTGCGCACCCGTCTCTGTCCGAGAGCTCTGGACAGTCGTCCTCATGACGACTACAGCACGTCGGCCGACCCGCGATTTACTCAGCGCAATGGTTCTGCATGTAACGTCAACGCCGAAGAGTGTACGTCGGCCAAGATGTTTCTCCCTCAACCGGTGATACGAATCCGGATGTTTGGAATGGGTAATGACGCGGCGCGATAAACGTTACCAATCAGAGGCGTGCGAGAGGACACGCTTCGAAGGACGATTGTGATGAGGCTACTCGGGTGCAGAACTGGCCAGTGTCCGGACTGAGGACTACACAAGTGCCACTCAGCCGCACGACAGTGGAGAAGGCGGGTGAAGAAGTGCAGCGTCGTCAGCACTCTCTGTACAGCATTTGAGATGAAATTCTGGCAGGTGTGATCGAAGCCAAGCCGTGCGCGACCACAAAGGGGATGGCATATCTGTCCATATCAGGCAAGGCATCGTCACAGCAAGAGCCTCGGACGAGGTTCTCCTGGCAGGAGCGGAGATAAGGCGGAAGGCCAAGAATTGCGCAACAAGAATGTTGATGTCTGCAGAGTGCTGCGTCCTTGCCGGCGGTGATGTCGATTGGGAGCTTGAGAGGGTTGGAACAAAGAAGGGCGGTTGGCGGGTAGGACAGCGAGGTGCACGCGTCGTCAGCCAAGGTGCGACGCGTTGTGCATTCCGAGAGTCATTCTATCCGCGGCGGATGATGGGATGAGATGGGATGGGATGCAAGATGGGATGGGATGGGCGGTGCAGGTGTGGTGCAGCGGAGCGGGAGGCGGACTGCAGCAGGGAAGCCACAGGCTACAGGTGCGCCTGCCAAGTCGCCAAGCTCCACCACCAGACTAGCTGCTGATCATTTCCAGGGGCGTTTGAGCTTCTTTCACACCTCTCAACGCTCCGTCGTCTGGTCATGACCATCATTCATCACCGCGGGCGGAAGCACGCACGCACGCACGCTCTGCCATCGAGACTCCGACCAGAGCGCGATCAGCAGCAGCAGCAGCAGCAGCACGCGCGAGATGCATCATCGTGCCACGGAACCGGGCGGACCGGTCGGAGGACGAGGATGATGCTGCTGCTGCTGATGATGATGAATGTTCGGTCGTGCCTGCTCCTGACGTCGTTCGCCCGCCGTGATGCTGTCCGTGTGCCCAATGCGAGCACGCGGAAAGGAAAGAATGGGAGAAGGCAGAGACGCGCCGGCGCCGTCGCCGCCCAAGAGCCCCCGTCTGCTGATGAGCTTTGTCGCCGGCACAGCCGCTTGGCGAACGACTTATCGGTCGCTCAACGCATCACTCCCGGGACGCACCTGCTTGGCCGTGCGGAGATCGTCATCTTTATCGTTGCTGATGATGACAAGCCCGCCCGGACGGATATGACACAGCACCGGGTTTGCTGGTGAAAGCGTCTCACCCTGGCCTTGGCGCCCCACTGCCCGCGCAGGCACATGCTCGCCCCCCGGCGCCCGGCTGCGCAGCCCCAAGGCGCGTGTCCCGACCTGTGTGCTCTGCTTCTGCTTCTTCTGTACTACTGTACAGTGTTCAGTACTCTACCAGCTTCGTGTCCCCGGCCGGCCTTTATCTGTTGGCACTGGCTCGCTATGGCCCGATGTGGATCCTGCCCATCTTGCAGCCCCCCCCCCGGGGCGATCGAGCACCACCAACAACAACAACCGTATTGCATGGCGCCGCACCCACACCCGTCCTGTCCACACCCTTGCGCCTGTCACGCCGTCTATAATACCTCTTAGCCCGTCATGTAGGTTTGTCGTCCACCTCCCGTTGCTCCCAGAACCCCTTCCTGTTGCTTGCTGCTTGCTGCTTGCTGCTTGCTGCTGGCCGTCCGTCCGTCTGCCTTGCTCCGCTTCAGCATGTCTGGTGAACTAGGCCCAATAGGCCCGCAGCGCCGTGGCTCCTTCGAATCTCAAAGCTCCTCCAAGAAGTCATCGCCCGGCGCGTCGCGCTCGCAGAGCCAAGTGCGAGCCCATGCAGAATGGCAGTCTCGCCCCGGTCGTCAGGTGTCCATCGACGACCGTTCCTGCCACTCCTCTCCCCGAAACGAAAGCACATCCCATCCCCCGGCCGCAGCACGACTTCCGAATGGGCGCACGATAGAAATCGAAACACCTCGAGGACCGATTCGAAGAGACACGTTCACTTCACTCGCCGCCATGGCAGGCCGGAACAATCCCACCGATCTCGCCAACGAAGACGAACCCACTTGGCCGACGGACTGGAGGGCATACGTGTGCCTCCTCGCCGGTTTCAACTTGATGTTCAACTCATGGGGTCAGCACTGCTCATCGCTCGGATTCGCATCATGCGCTAACATGAACCCCCCTCCACAGGCCTCGTCAATGCCTACGGTACTTACGCCTCGTTCTACATGAACTTCCTCATGAGGGGAAAAGATCTGCTCTTGTTCAACCTCATCGGAGGGACGCAGTCTTTCGTCGTGCTGGGCCTGTCGGGAGTCGTGGGCCGCTTCCTGGACGCCGGCTTCACTCGCTATTTGATCCTCACCGGCACTGTGCTGGTGTCGGTGGGAAGCTTTACTTTGGGCTTCGTCAACGGCGACGGAGGCGTTGACCAAGGCAACTTCGGACTGACGTGGCTCACCCAAGGCTTCATTTCTGGTCTCGGAATGGCTTGCTTCTTCGTGAGCTCTTCTCAAGGTGAGTTGCAGTCCTCCAAATGCCGAGCTCCATCCACTGACACGGAAGCTTCAGTCGTCGCCACATGGTTCAAGAAGAAAAAGGGATTCGCCATCGGCATTGTGGCATCAGGAGCGAGCATTGCAGGTCTGGTGTATCCAACCATGACCAAATTCCTGATCGACTCTTCCGGTTTCAACGCCGCTGCGCGGTGGGTTTCGCTCGTCGTGCTTCTGACCTCCTGCCTTGCACTGGCATGCGCGAACCCCAACCCAAAGCACATCATCCGCAAACCTGACGACTGGATGCGATGGGAGGTCTTTGTCGACTCGCATGCCTTCCGCAACAAGTCATACGCATCGTTTGTGGCTTCCATCGCTTTCCTCTTTCTCGGCTTCTACGCAATCTTCTTCAACCTCGAAGAATGGGCGTTTTCCAATGGAATTGGCTATCGAAGATCGCCCGGCTCTGTAGGTCTGAATGCAGATCTGCCCGCAAAAACGCCCGACGGGAAGATTGAGACGTTCTGGCTGCTGGCCATCATGAACGCATGCTCTACCATCGGAAGACTGTCATCCTCCTACTTTTGCGATCTCTTCGGCGCATTGAACGTGCACTGTTTTGTGACACTCGTAGCCTCCTTGCTGACACTCATTCTCTGGTCGTTAGCCTCTGGTTTCCCCTCTGCTCTCATCTTCGTCATCACATTCGGAGCGTTCTCTGGCGCCGTCATCGGTCTTCCTCCAGCATCTGTCGCGTACATCTTGGGAAACACCCCGGAAGCCCAAGCCAAACTGGGACAGTGGACAGGCATGATGTATACCTGTGCAGCGATCCCCTCTCTGGTCGGACCGGTGATCGCGGGACACATGATCACGCGATACTCGACATACATTACGGTACAGATCTGGTCGGGCATATGCTTGCTCCTGTCCGCGGCTTCGATGGGCTGCGCAATTTATTTCCGGTACACGGACGAGAAGCCACAAGAAAAGCCAAAGCAGAATCGCCAACTCTCCCTTGCAACCGAGGCCAGCTCCAGATACGATCGGGAAAAGAACGGCTCCAAAGAGGATGTATGATATGCATGATTGTTCATCACGAAGGGCAAGGCGTTGTGGAAACATGGGAATAGAGACGGGGCATATACCACAAGGGTTTGGGTTTGGCAAAATGCGGGCGTTGATGATGGATGATTTGACGACAGCGCCACTGGCTGACATTTGTCTGGGTCAGGCGTAAACCTTTATTTTCTTTCAAAGACATGATGATATGTTAGTTAGTAGTAGTAGCAGTAGAAGTAGTTGTTTGATGATATTTTGCAACATTTGGGGCTTCACTGGCTTGTATACGATATCTTTTACGTTTTGCTTAGTCGCATGGCCGCTTTCTAACAAGGTGGGAGATCATGGATCGACCGACTGTGCTGGGAATCGGTAGTTTTCTTACCCTACCCCAGCACGAGCGTTGCACGCGAGAAGAAAACGTTCGTTCTCCTTGACGACGCGTGTGAGCACGAGGCGGGTCGGAAAATTAATTTCTGGCTGCACGCGGCGAGCTCGCACGCACCCAGCAGCACGAAAAACAGTTGGATGAAGGAGGAGGACTGGACTTGGGTCAACCGCACTCGCTGAGAGCCAAATTACTATAATATAATCTGGATCCGATAATCCCGCGGTTTGTTTTTCCTTGCTACTTGATACTACTTGCTACTACTAACTTTCTGGAATGAATAAGCGTATAAGTTAGGGGACGGGTAGAGAGCTCTATATTTGTCGGAATATGCTGAGTCCCCCAGCTTTGGACCCGCTTGCCTGGTGACGATGACGCTCTCAATGGCATCAGCGCGTCGTTTTCAAAGCGTGTATCTTCTTGAGGCTGTCACAAAGCTCGAGCGGAGAACAAAGTCACTCTTTTCGCTGAGCTTGTTGTTTCTGCAATGATTGCTGCTCAATGCTTGCAGCAGCAGCAGCGTAGCCTGATGGTGACAAAAATGCAACAGACGATGCTTGGTTGATTCAAATTCTCGCCCTGGATGCCCGTAAATGCGCTACTCGATAACGTCGCGACAGTGGGTTGAGGCGAGAGCTCTGCTCAAGTCGTCTCTCTGGGTACTAGCAATGTTTTTCTCGAGGTGCAAGGACTGTGCACGGGCGTCATAGATACATGCCTGGAATATGGCGAAGAGCAGCTGCAGCCGTTTGCCAAGAGCCCCATCCCTCTCACATGTGTATGCAGATTTCGTTCAAAAGTAGTATTGGCCAAACCATATGGAGCCAGAAGAAGTCCTGATGTTCAGGTGTTTCGATAGCAAAAAAAAAGACGGTAGGCCAATTCGTTGATTCTCACGGCTGTAGCTATAAATTTCACAGACTGAGCACAGCTTCTACCTCCGCCCCCGTCAGGCGCGTGCCTTCGCTCGTTCCATTCCATCCTATGTTCTTGCCTCAGGTTTCGTGTCGTCGTTGGCGCCTCTGCTTGGGCTATGGTTCCTCTTGCGAAGTGCCTGATGCCAAACCGTACCAAGCAGTCACTTTGAGCGTTCGCTAATACCACTCCGGCGGCCGCATAGAACCACTGCCATACAGGCGCTAAAAAAGTCGAGATGCTTGGTTGTGCAGTCTTTGATGGCGAATCTGATGGTGCAAGAACGGTATAGATGCAGTAAGAAGTGTGAGCTCGACAACCTGCCTATTGCCTAATCGACCATGCACTCGCTTCACAGTTCTGAGGCAAACAACAGACAACGAGTGTTTCAGAACTCGAACATGAGGCCACTATACAGCCGCTATACATCTACCTTTAACGTACTTGCGGAAGCTACGCTCGCTACCTAAAGTGCACTAAAGCCGATATTACAATCGCGATAATATATAATAAGGCAGTACAGCAAACCTAGACTCGACATCGAACTACTTTAGCGAAAGAGCTACGATATACAGACCGCCTGTAGCAGAATATAAACTATAAGCAAGCCGGGCAAGACGAATACATAAAGCATGGTCTATGCTTAGTTTTTCTAGAAAAGAAGAACGCAAAGGCTCGATTCGCTTTCTCCCTTGCGCCAGTATCCTCGCAAAGGGTCGTCAAGCGAGCCTCCCACTTATATAGCGTTGCACGCGTTGTCAAGCCTTAATTCCGGTAGGCGTTCAAAGGTTTGTCGGCTCGTTCGCTCTTTATAAGCAAGCTCTTAGTGAGTATCAATCTCTCTGTCACTTGACCCCATTTCCCGAGCGTGATCTTTTGATTGCAGTTCTGCAAGGAAGCGATGCAGTGTCTCGGGGCTTCCATCGTATTGTATAACCTTGATCGGTCTCTTTCTGACGCTAGGCTGCGCAGCTGTTCGAGCCTCAGCGTGGGTCGATAGGTCTGTCGCAAACGGACCGGAGGACGGAGATCGACTCCTCCATCTGGGTGTCAAATGCTGTGGGCAATAGAGTCGAAGAGGGCGGAGTGATTTAGTTAACGGCTTGTTGTCCGCGAGTAAGGATTCTCATGAACTCGGCGCCGTCGATCTGAGCAAGCTTAGGCACTTGGCTCACACCTTGAGCGCTAGTATGATTATTTATGTCCGTGTCCGTAATTTTATCGTTTGGTGCGGTCTCTTGGAATGTCAGGGCAAGGGCGGAAGTTCGATGTCACATTAGCGCGATGTGAGAAAGGCAGTAATATTGCTGTCCAATATGTACCTGTACGTTGCGTAAGAGTGCAAGACAAGAGACAGTTCTAGAAAGAGGTGCGTAGAGACAGCACTCTTGAGTATTAGTTAAAGGTAAGGCGAGCGAGCTCTAGCTTTGTTGCTGAAGCAGTGCCATAGCAACAGCGAACGAGTGAGGCGGGGGAGCAGTATTGGAACGGTGCAGTGACACAGCCGAGCATTCGGACAAATGGTTTGTCCTGTACCTGTTCAATCGGAAAGGAACGAACGATTCAATGGGTCCTTCCTCGGCTTCGGACTTTCTCTTTGCCCTCGATAGGATCGATAGCAAGGACGTATCCGCAAGGAGCCTGACCTAGCCGAGCCATAGGAGGAATAGTTCGTCCTTCATCTGTGCAATAGATAACAAGAATCCAATTACCCCCTGCTCAAGCTTCGGATTGGCCTTTGTCCTTAGAAGAGCCGATAACGAAATGCGTATGCTCGAGCATATAGACTCGGCGTTCGGAGCAATAATTTATTCTCCAAACAGTCACTTAGGTGAGCTGCTGACAAATGGATCAATGCAAACCCCTTATTTGTATAGCGAGCAATTCAGCACCGCAATCACCGCGTAGCATCCACAAAGTTCTACAAGAGCCCTGCAGCAGTTAATATGCTCCTAACCTGGCTTCTCACTCCTGCTTAGCGCTGCTAGCAGCGATCAGATGCTCCTACGGGGCGCTTCTGCCGATCGAACATCTTGAGGAACGCAGCCTTATCGAGCGGGACGACGTACCAGGATTCTGTGCCGGGTGGAGCCGTTTTGAAGGTCTGTTTCTGACTCTTTGTGCTCATTTCAATAACATTCAAGCTCATATATACGTGATAGAATGCATTGGATCATACCTTGTCACAGGAGGAGTATGCTATGAGGCTTTGAAATTGTACGTTTTCCACCAGAGTCGTCACTCGCATTAATACGAATCATGCACCTGGGGAAGTACACTTACCACCTTCAAAGGGGCGGAAGGATATTCCCGAAAATAGTTTCTGCGGCGGTCTGATTGGAGAAAACCTTGGTATGTGGTTAAGTATATGTTCTGCGCTCTATAAATATTTCTTCTCAACTGACTTTCTTTCTCAGAATTACTGCTCCTGCCTATTCTGCCCCTGTCAATGGGACAACAACCCATGCCACCAGACTGTCCGATGCTAGCGGGACCAAAGCCACGAATACGCGAGTCGATATGGACTTTACAGCGATGATGGCAAGCTAGCTCAGTAAGATGGACCAGAGGAGGAGGACCCACTCGTTTATCGTCTGGTTGAAGAACAAAGTGGCGGCAGAATATTTGCTTTAAGGCTGGTTAGGCCCTCTTCGGCGGCGGAGCACCAGATACGAGATTGCTAGACATAGCTGTTGAATGTTGAACATTCACACATTCACGGGTCGAATTCACATTCATATTTAAGACTTGAGTGAATTGAATGTGAATATTCATAGATCTACGTATAATTGGCGATACCGAGGTTAGCAGTGCTTTTGAAAGCTCGCGGGCTGGATATCTGGGATTAGCTGGATAAGTATGCATCGCTGGTACCCGTGCTCACATTTGCTCTCTAAGCTACGTTGAACGGAGCATGTAACAAATTTCTAAAGTAGTGGAATATTCTGAGATAGAAGAGCGGCTCTATAAGTTCATTCGCGGCAAAGACTCGGAGAGCTAAACGTATAAACTTCTCCATCTAGCAACAGGACATCGAAACCCTCGAATTCTAGTTGCAGCGCTTCTGCTAATATCTTAGGACATTCCCAACTATAATGTAGCTGAGACACTTTCTGCTAGCTTGGATATCTAAGTGACATCGCGGTACTTCCGAGTTCTGCAGAGTCATTGGACCTCATGACCCTGACTGTTATGCGACCTCTGACATTTATCTAGAGATGTGAACTACGAGCGCCGCAGTGGATGATTATCCACTTATTAAAGTCTTACTTAAAGAAAGGGACTCGCTTGCAGCGCTTGCAGCGGGAGTTTCCACTAACTATTGCAGCCCAGTCCTGGAGGTCGCAGATTTCGCCTGCAGCTCGATAGATGGAAGCCCATCGACTGGGTGTGGCAAGTCGCGATTCTATCTGGACCCAAGCCAATGTCCCAAGTGGAAGGCCGAACACGGCGTTTCTGCACCGGGGTCGACCATCTAGGAGATCTTCACAGGTAGCCCACCCTTCCATGATGTACTAAGCTCACGGTGGTCGCAAAAACGGGATCCCCGAAGTCAGTGCAGTTCGAGTGCCCATTGAAGGGCGGCGATCGATAATGAATGCTGGACGCTACTCACACCCCGGATCTTTGACTCCCAAATACATCAAACTGTCTACAAACATGGTACACAATATGCAAGAGACAAAAGCTCCACCACGACATTCCTCTCGATGACATAAGGAATTGCTTCTAGCTAGGTCAATGGATCATCACCCCAGCATCTTTCACACTCAAATTCCAAGACTTTTTACCCACCAGAAACCGCCTCGCAAACTCATCATAGTATTGAGCGCATCGTAGCAAAAGCTGCAATGTCGAAAATAACACTGAGACTCGGATGGTTTAACACTTGGCGAAGGACGCCTTCCGCACGATCGAAAGCATATACGCTGGCTCTGGAAGCATTTGCTCGGAGAGCGAGATACCAGCGGGGAGGATGGAAGTCATCATTCACCCCTGTGTCGAACCACCACTCAGCTTAGCACTAGAATTCTATCGTGTATAACAGGGCAGAAATCAGAACTGGGGTTGGAATTCCGCTATAGCTCTGCTAAGGCTGCGAAGTAATTCCGACACATGAAGAGTGCCTCAGCTCACATTTACGTCTTGCCTCAGCTCGATTGGATGGACGCTATCGGTCACCTGTGCGCTATCCTTCTGCCAGTCATAGCACACTTGCCCAAAGGAGTCTACGGCGAAGACGTAGAGCCACTTGAGATCTTCAGTCTGGCTGAGATTTTTCACTCCGTGTGCTGCGTTGCCTGGAATGAAGATTACGCTTCCTTGTCGAGCAGGATGCGTGACGCCGTTAATTTCGACTTCGCCGGTGCCTTGAATAAAGTGGTACAATTCGGCAGGCTGGTGGCGATGTAAAAGTAGCTCGCCGGTCTTGGGCGGGCATACTGCAATGCCACATGTGAATGTGTCGGTAGGTGTCTTCGAGGAACAGAGTAGCGTTTTCCACCTCACCCCGGGTTCAGCTTCGGACCGTGCAAATTGCTCATCTGGCAGGTTGTCTATCGAGGAGGCATCCAAGATGACTGATTGTGTCGCAGCGTTCATGACTTGCTTGATATCCAGAGAAGTGGAGCCGTGGAGCAAGAATGGAAGGTTGGTTCTCGATTGAATGGGGGACCTTTTGAACGTACTGCGGACGGAGAGTTTCCCGCTGTGTATATGTGTCACAGGCCCGGGTGGCCTGGACAGAGGCTACACTCTGGGAAAGCGTGCCTTGGCTTACGAAGTCGCCATTTCGAATGCAAAGGCCGAGTAACATGTAATGACAAAAGACAACGTAATCAGAAGTTCATCCCCATGACCGCTACTCGGAGCGTACTGGATAGCATCGCCAATTTTGGAGCTAAATCTCGGGGTGAGCAGATACCTCACTGCTCGTGAGATTGGCAGTCGAAGGCTGCTACTCTTGCTGTACGACCTGGTTCCTTTCTCCCAGGGGCCCGTGCGTGCTGGGCACCACGCCGCGAGCTCAGGACCTTCACTTTAAGTTAGCCAGTAACGTGTAGGCTGTCTAATGCTCGAAAACCATACATACTCATGTAGGTAGACCAGTAGACGCATCCCGGAATATGACGAGCTCGCATGTACATTCTAGATCTAGAAGCCCCACCAAGGTTCGCTCTGACCCCGCAGTGATTATTCTACGACGGGCCGAATAGCGAAGACCTCCCGACATCACACGTTGAGAAAGAATGAGTCGTAAGATCTCGTCATTCCGGATGGACCGAAAGGATCCCATGCTCGAGGAAGAGCGCGAGCCTCATCCACGGCAGTCACCACCCAATCCTCCAATTCGGATGCTGAGTCGAAGGGGGCACCTCGAGCGCCTCATATATCTCAAAGTCGTGCTTCGGGCTGGAAAAAGATACCTTCACATCGATGAGAGAGACCGTCCTGGTGAAAACAATGCATGTCAGATGCGGCAACTCCTCTGCTCGACGTCTCCGCCCCAAATCGAAACCTGTGGGAGAGGATCTCCATTCTCGACACAGATGAGGGGATAAGTTCAATGTCGGACAGGTATCTTTCCAACCTGCATTCTTTGCCCGAGTGCTGTTTTTCCGCGCAATCCAAGGGCTCAGTAACACCACCCATGTGCAGGGCATAGATGACGCATCATCACCAAATGCCTTTCCACTATGCACTCGTGCTGTATTCTTACCGAATACTTCGCACTTCGCGCCACTCGACGACTTGACAAGAAGCGCCCAACCTGGATTCTTCTCCGAGTCTCTTCCACTTCTCGATAGCGCGTTGTGCTGAAAGGCCATCGATCAATTTTGTGTTTGGAACGACCTAGAAATTACGCACCGACTAGCCAAGCTAGTTTCCTCGTGCGTGAACGCTTGACTACGTGGTTCGTTTCGAAGCAAATGGCAGGTTGCGGTGTTCATCGTCCATGTTGTGGCGAACTTCGGGTTTCTGGTCCCGGTCTAGGTAAATGCGCCGAAAGCCAGTCACAGCCAGGTATGGAACAGCTTCGTAAATGATGGAGGGTGGAGTAGTGTTGGTCTGGCCTTTTTGGTCGGTCGGCTTTCTGGAATCAGCCAACAGGTGGGAATTGAAACTGTAAGTTGTGTTCCACTTCCACGAACGATTGGCGCGTTGATTACGCCATTACGTCTCTGCTCACAGTCGCTCTCTTGCAGTGTTATTGCCTTTCGATCGGCTGCATGTTGTGGAGAAGATTGGCAGAATCGGAGACCATCCTCAACGCCCGCTTCTCTCTCTGGGTAGAGCTGGACCTGCGATCAATGCCGCGGCAGTGGCCTACGGCTTGTGGGGCTTTCTTCTGGAGCTTTTGGCCACAGAGCTATGCGCCGAATGCTGCAGGCTTCAACTGGGCGAGTCTCATTTTCGCAGCTGTGCTCGCCGTCGCTGGTGTTCACTTTGCAATCGTTGCAAGAAAACGGTATGTTGGACCTGTCGTACATGTCCGCGGGAAAGATGTTGCGTCGTAGAGGGCGGGAAGGCCAAGCCGGACGATTTTGACAGCTGGACGGGCATGTCGAAGATCAGGAGCGACGCCTTGGTTGTGTTTGGTGTTGTGTTGCAAGTCCAGAGCCGTGTCGAACGGATCCACGCAAGGATATATTAATAATGGCAAGCGAGCCACTTGTGACTTCGGCCACAGGGGCGGCGGAAGAATACGAGGCCGTGAGTGGCAGGCAGATGATCTCGTACAGTACGTAGACGCAACACTTGCAGAGTCGCCCTTGAAGGAGTCAGTGCAATGCGATGTACATACACGTGTACATCAGACAGGGCTTGGCGGTAGTACGAGACCAAACTTGGCTCGTGCAAGCGGAAGCAGCACGCGCTGAGATGAAGAATGGATCCACGACTAACTTAGTTCTAAGTTAGCGCGGGCTCGGAATGCAGGGTCTCCTTCCCGACAGCCATACAGCAGACCTGCCAACTGCTTGGCGACTGCTGTACACTTGTCTGTCCATCCCTTCTCCTCCATCATCATGTCTGTATAGAGCGCGCTGACCGTCTCCTTCTCGACGCATCTTCCTGGGCAAGCATAGCATACCAGCTCCAGCCCACGTGACAGCGCCGACGGGATCGGCCCTGCTCACACGAGCTCGTGCCCACGCTGGAGTGAAGCCAGCACCAGCACGATGCCTGGGAGGAACCGGCGCGTGCGCCTGCTGGCCATCGCCGCCTGCATCATCACCATCTTCTTCCTGTATGAGCGCAATGCCGCGAGCTACGGCCTGTCGCCCTCGCTGGTCGGCGGTGGAGCGGTGCTGAGGAAGCCGGACGAGGACCCGAACGCCTACACTCCACCCAAGACACCCCAAGCGCCCGAGCGGGAACCCGTCTACACGCCGCCAAAGGTGGCGCCCATTGAAGAAGGCCCTGTGGTCAATCCAGATCCGAAGCCCGAGACGATAGTAGTCGCCGAAACCACCTCCTCGAGCAGTAAGCCCACAGCTGTCGACGAAGGCCCCGAGCAAGCTCTGAAGGGCAAACCGCCGCTTCCGACTCTTCCGCCGGCTGCGCAACATGTTGACGACGACGAAGATACTGGATATGGAGGGTATTTGGAAGAAGTCCCTGGCATTGGAAGGCTAGACGATCCGCCATACATACCGCCAACGTACAGCTCACCGCCCCCCGTGCACTGGAGCAAGCAGTCGGAGAAATATCCTGTTACCTCGACGATCCAGCTGCCCACGGGCACGGCCGCCGCTATACCTCGTATACAGTCTGCGAAGAAGGGTGCAGACGTGGAGCGACTCAGGGCGATCAAAGAAGCTGCGAAGCATGCTTGGAGTGGATACCGGAAATTCGGATGGGGTTACGACGAAGTCAGGCCTGTTTCTGGTCAGGGCAAGAATAGTTTCAATGGGTGGGGTGCCACGTTGGTCGATTCGCTAGATACCCTCTGGATCATGGGACTTCAGGACGACTTTGAGGATGCCGTGAACCAGACCTCATACATCGACTTCACAACGTCCCCGAGGAACGATATTCCGCTGTTCGAGGTCACCATCCGTTACCTTGGAGGGCTCATCGCAGCATACGATGTGTCGGGACAAAAGTACCGCGTTCTCCTTGACAAGGCCGTGGAGCTAGCCGAAATATTGTACAGCGCATTCGACACGCCAAACCGCATGCCGGAGACGTACTACTACTGGAAGCCGCAGTTCTCGTCGAATAACCATCGTGCGAGCACACGTGTCGTCCTCGCTGAGCTGGGAACCCTGAGTCTGGAATTCACGAGACTTGCACAATTGACCAAAGAGCCCAAGTACTACGATGCCATTGCCAGGATTACAAATGCATTCGAAGAGTGGCAGAATCAGACCAGACTGCCAGGTATGTGGCCGATATCTGTGGACGCTAGCGGATGCGCGAAGCCTGTCGTGTTGGCCCCGAGCAAGTCTAGCACTCAGTTTCCCGTTCCCGGAGGCGATACCTGGATGTTGACGAGTCCGCCACTTCAAGCTGGTGTTGACGCGGCTCACAAGGCTGAAAAGGTGTTGAACAGTGCGAGTCGGCATACTCAGGACTTCACTGGGGATCCATCTGAGGATGTACCTAACCTCAAACAAGCATCTGCAGAACTCGATTCCTTCACCGAGGATGTGACAGATGCCGCCTACGTCAAATTGAAGAAACGTCAGCTCGACATCGACACAGCAGAAGGCGAGGATCCAGATTTGGTCGCTTCTGGGCTGCACACATCTGGCGTTTCGAAACAAAACCCAGCAGCAGGATCTGGTCTTGGCACCAAAACACCCGACTCGAATACAGCGAGTAGTCAGGTTGCGCCAGCACGGGAGGAGCCCGAGTGTGTTCCGCAAGGATTACGATCCCCCAGCATGAACAGCATGGAAACGTTTACCATGGGAGGGCAGAGCGACAGCGTGTACGAGTACCTGCCGAAGGAGTATCTACTCCTTGGAGGTCGAGTGGAGCAATATAGGACCATGTATCTGGACAGCATGGAGCCCACGATTGAGAAACTGATATTCCGGCCAATGACAGCGGAAAACCTCGACATCCTCATTTCAGGAGAGCTGACGATATCAAAGAACTACACCACCGACGAGTGGTATGAAACCCACATAGCCAAAGCCGAGCACCTGACATGTTTCACAGGAGGCATGCTGGCAATGGGTGGCAAGATCTTCAACAAGCCTGAGCACGTCGAGATCGGGAGGAAGCTGACCGACGGGTGCATCTGGAGCTACAATTCCACAGCCAGTGGCATCATGCCCGAAAGTTTCGTCGCCACGGCTTGTGAGAGCAAGACTGATTGTCAATGGAACGAAACGTTATGGCATGAAAAGCTTGACCCGTACAAGGCCTATCGTGAGGAGCAGCGGGCCACATGGGTTGAGCAGTATGGGGAGCAAGCACTTCTCTCCTGGACCACACCTTCTCCTGCGCCCTTCCCATCGAAGGCTCAAACGAAGTATGGTAGCAAAGCTGGAGGGCCCCGCTTCCACAACTCTGGATCGTCATCTGGACACGTTCGCATGCCAGAGAGCCTGGTTTATCCAGACACTGGCCACCCCAACATCAACACCAAAAGCGGCGACTTGAGGAGATATAAGGATGAGAGTAGCTTCGGGACTGTAGAAGGTGCCAAGGCTGCAGTGTCCCATCCTTTGTCCGAGGAAGAAATGCAATCGAAAGACACCAGCAGTTTTGGTGGGCTCAGGAAAAGGGGACCGGATGTTCCAGTGCAACCAGCGGCTCCGAAGCCGCAAGACGTGCCGACCCAATCATTTCCCACCGAGGAAAACGAAGCGTTGGTCCGATCATCATTCGCGGACGACCCCGAGGACACGGCGCGCGCGCGCGCGCCCGCGCCCGCGCCCGTCCCCGCATCAAGGCCCAGTACGCACGACGCAGAAGCGTATGAGCCGCACGAAGTGTCGGCGCCCATCTACACGCCGGCCCCACCACCAACGCACGAAGAGTTTGTCAAGCAAAAAATCGAAGACGAGCGCCTGCCGCCGGGGTTCGCGCGCTACGACAGCAGGAAGTACATTCTCCGGCCGGAAGCCATCGAATCCGTGTTTTACATGTATCGCATCACGGGCGAACAGCACTGGCGCGAGGCCGGGTGGGAAATGTTCAAGGCGGTGGAGCGGCATACGCGCGTGGAATTCGGGCATTCGGCCCTTGATGATGTTTCCAAAACGCACCCGGAACACCTGGATGGCATGGAGAGTTTTTGGCTGGCGGAGACGTTGAAGTATTTTTATTTGCTGTTTGATGATGAGGAGAGGTGGAGTTTGGATGATTGGGTTTTGAATACGGAGGCGCATTTTTTTCGGAGGGCGGGGTAGGGAAATTTGGGGGGAGGAAGTGGAGGTGGAGGGGGGGAATGATTGGTAGTGGATGATTGAGTTGAGTTTGGGAGGAGGGGGAGAAGGAGAAGGAGAAGGAGGAGAAGGAGGAGAAGGAGAAGGAGAAGAAGAAGAAGAAGAAGAAGGAGAAGGAGGAGGAGGAGGAGGAGGAGAAGAAGAAGAAGAAGAAGAAGAAGAAGAAGAAGAAGAAGAAGAAGAAGAACGTGTATGAGATACCCAAAGGAAGGAAGAGAGAGGGAGCGAGGGAGGGAATTTCTTTTGGAATAGGGCTTGGCATAGCGAAGGAGTTGTTTCACCTGGGCGGAATTGTTGGGAAAATTTCGATTTTTGTTTTTCTTCTTCTTTTGGGCAGGGCAGAGCAGAGCAGAGCAGCGCAAGGCGAAGAGGAAGGGAAGGGAAGGGAAAAGTTGGACGAGATGTAGATGATGTAGTAGTAGTAGCAGTGGTAGTGGTAGTAGTAAAAGTCATTCAATGATGATGAGGATCCTATGTTATGGTCTGGGTTTTACTTAGGGTGTTTACGATGGAGGGTAGGTGGGTAACAGAGAGAGAGAGAGAGAGAGAGAGAGAGAGAGAGAGAGAGAGAGAGAGAGAGAGAGAGAGAGAGAGAGAGAGAGAGAAATCAATCTAAATGGTTCGGATCATGCTGTGCGAGGGCGGGATGAAAAAAAGGGTGGTAGCTGGGGAGGATTACGAGCGGAGCGAGGTACGTACTGACTGTACGAGATGTGAGATCTTGTTATCAATGAATCGGTTCGCAATCTTGATTGCTGTGCCGTGTTTTTTTTTTGTTTTTTTTTGCAGGGTCGGAGTCGGAAAGTGCGAGACCTGGTTGGGTGAATGGATCTGTACATTTGCAGGAGATGAGGAGTGTGGTTGTACAAACAGGGTTGGACGAGAGAAGGCAGTCGTCCAGTTACAACATGTAGGATGTGTTGGCGCGCGCGCGCGCGTCGTTGGGCTCTTTTTTCCTCGAGGAGGTGTCGTCGGCGTGTGAAAAGCGGGTTTGTGCGTCGCGGTATGTATTTCGGATGAGATAGGCGAGGAAGAGAGGGGGGGGGGGCGGGGGTGGAAGGTGATGAAGGTGATGGAACAGGAGGTATGGAGCTTGGAAGCGGCAGAAGCGATGTGAGGAGTGCATGCATGCGGAGGAGGTTTCGACGATGTGGCATTGTGTGTGTCACGGTGGTGTGTTGTGAGGAAGGCGCGTTCCGGGTGTGGGACTCTTTTTTTTGTAGAGATTGAGAGAGGCGGTGCCTCATCCCGTGGAGCTGTACATGTAGTCTGGTGGCCAAAGATGTCATCATCTGTGCAGATTCTGTAGGATTCGGAGAGTGCTCCGCGCGCACATGCTGTAATGCAAAGTAGTATCATGCTGCTGTACGCTGGTGGCACGGAGAGATTCGACTAGTTAGCATTTGTCGGGGATGAGATCTCGAAGAGGAAATCGTGCCTCACATGGTGGTGGCAGGGATTGCAGACGAGGTTGTACAGTACATGTCCTGTATACTGTACATACTGTATTCCCTCGGGTCATCGGAGGCGAGTGCGTGCAGGAGAGCGGAGGGAGGGGAGGACGGAAGCACGCCGTGACACCAATGGACTACGTAGTTCTCGCGGAGCGCCAAGCAGCGGGTCCGATCTGGGTTCTGACATGTCAGATTAGCGAGAAAGGCTGTTTGGCGGGAGGCGCGTTGCATCACATCGAGGTTCGGAGGAATTCTGGGATGATGCCGGCCCCGTGGAGGGAGTGACGGGAGGGACGGAGGGAAATGCGCGGCACTGAATGAATGAATGGATGAATGAATGAATGAATGAATGAATGGCATGTTGTCGTCGTTTGGCCAGAGCGAGCTTCGACCACACCTCCGATCGTATATGCACTGCACGGCGCCCATTTCTAAAGGTCCATTTGTGCTGCAGAGACGACGTCGTCGTCACAGCTCGCTCACAATCATGACAGATGCGCAATGGGGGATGGGCGATGGGCGATGGGCGATGGGCGACGATCGGGAGCCAAAAGCAGCAAGGCGATCGAAAATCATGGAGCTTGCGACAGCAGTTAACTAGAGCGGCGGCGGGGACAGATCTCGAAGGTTATTACAGTACCTCGTACTGTAGACTATCTTGGTGCCATGCCGCACACGCCGCCAATCACCATCGCTGAGCTCGGCAGCAATTCTCTGGTTTGGTCGTCTGTCTGCGTTCCCTCTCCTTCTTCCTCTCTCTCTCTCTCTCTCTCTCTCTCTCTCTCTCTCTCTCTCTCTCTCTCTCTCTCTCTCTCTCTCTCTCTTCCTCTTCTTTTCACTTCATCTCCTCCAGCCCGCCGCCACTCCCTGCACCACTTCCCACCACACTCCACACCACCTCGGGTTATTAGACAGACACCACCACCACCACAAACAGACCCTGCCCCGATCCAAGTGCACCACGGCTCGCCACCCCCATCGCCCCACTTCCTCACGCCCGCCCACCCATCCATCCTTGGAGTCGGGCCATCGCTACCACCAATCCTCTTCGTCCCAAGTACACTACATCTCTCCTTCACTCGCCTCTCGCACCTCCCATCGCACACGACGACGACAACACACCCTACGCGACCGCGATATACTGACTCGCCCAGCGTCTGCAATCCGCGTCGCTCCCGCTGCCCGAGCTAGTTCGAGAGCTGTCAGCCACCATGCCGCCCATCCGCACCATGCCCATTGCGAAGCCCGTCCGCACCGAGCGCACGCACGAAGAGAACCAGGAGAGGTCCGTATCATCGCGTCTTCCCTTTGTCACCCGCGCACGCTCACACCCGAACAGAGCCTATATCGCTGCCTCACGGCGGAGTGACCGCAGTCTCGAAGCCCGTGTCGAGTCGGCTCGACGAGCTTCCGAGATCCACAAGAAGCGCACCGGCCGCTCACTACGTGTGAGGGAGGAGGATGTGATGAACGAGGAGATGTACGAGGAAGAAGACGACGACCTGCCCATGCAATTCCGAAGGATCAACGCCTTGAACCCGGGCTTCGCCTACAGCGCCTTCAACGAGCGCGTCAACAGCTACCTCCAGAGTCAGATCGGCATGCGAAACTATCTGCACCAAGCCATCTACCAGGCCAACCAGAACTACAATGCCAACCAGATGTACAACCCGATGCTGCAACAAAGCGGGCAGCAAGCCTGGCAGATGGGCATGCAAAATGCGACCGCAAACCCCGCACACGCCCGGTCGGCCTCCATCGCCACTCCTCAGGCATTCGCCAGTCAGCAGCAGCAGCAGCAGCAGCAGTCATCACCGGGTGCGAAGCCATCCACACCCGACGCGCAACACTCCACCTCGACTGCCGATGCTGCGACGAGGCCATCCACCACCGAACAACGGCGACGGAGTTCGACATCCATCCCTCCTGCCACAAAGCCACAGACTCCGGGACAGTCGACGTCACCGTCTCTCGAAGGTCCACTGTCACTGCAGCTCGAACCCAATGTACAGCAACTGCTGGATGGCCACCAGGCTGCTCTCGGCGTTCCGCCATATATGATGTCCAGCGGAGTCCCAATGCCATCGATGAGCTACTCGTACAATCCCAATGGCAAGTCCATCACGCGTGACTCCCCCGTTGGCAGTAATTCGGGACTGCAACAAACACTTTCGCCATACCACATGCACCACGATGATTCCTCCCGACCACTGTATCAGGAGCCCATGTCCGCCACAAGCGCCCCCGGTGCTCTCGATTACAACTTCGGCTTGGACATGCTCAGCAGCGACTTTGGTGACAACTTCACCTCCGCCGCCGATTCCAAGTTTCCATTCGACCTGGACTTCAGCAGCGGCCCACACACCGGAGATGCCAACAACAGTGGCCAAGTCACACCCGCAGGTCTGGAGGCGAGCTGGAATCCGGACGACTTTTTCAACTACCCAGCATCTGGCGAGTGAGACGGAGCATGCTAGCACAGCTGGATGATGCAGCATCACACACACCGCATGTACAGGCTTGTGCATCAACTTGCATGCAGGACCCCGCTCCGCGCATGCACGTCTCAACCTATCCAGCCAGGAGCACATGGCAAAAAGTCTCACCAAGCCCATCATGGCAACGCACTCGTGCAAAACCAAAAACAAAACGCTC
Source organism: Cercospora zeae-maydis (assembly GCA_023512815.1). Taxonomy (NCBI): domain Eukaryota; kingdom Fungi; phylum Ascomycota; class Dothideomycetes; order Mycosphaerellales; family Mycosphaerellaceae; genus Cercospora; species Cercospora zeae-maydis. The sequence goes on from JAKLWY010000008.1 coordinate 541,949, forward strand.
CGGCCAAAATCTGCCATCACCGGCGTTGCTGGCTAGACGTCGAGAAGTAAACGAAAGTACTCGACCTCGTCCGACCAAATCTCGCCGACGTCCACATTGTAATTCTAAAGGCAACAAACCCGCGTTTTTTTTTTCGACGTGTGTATTACTATTACCATGACATTTTCAGGCAACCAGAGTCAGAAGGAGAGGAATCGATTGCTGGGGAGGACGGATTGCTGGAAAAGACGGCCAAGGATTGGGGTTTGTGGAGGAAGCGACTTTGGAAACGAGGACGAAGAAACGAATCTCTTTAAAGATACCAACAACTCATATAACATGTACGGAGTTTGGGGGGCATGTGAAGGAAGGAAGGCAAAGGGGGAAAGCAGGCCTGCGCAAAATTTACGTTTTATCAGGTAGTATCATTATTCTACTCTCTGCCACTGTATCTTGCTTGTCATATGGTCGGCTTCAACAGGAGGGGGTACTGCAGAAGATAGGCGCGAGGTAGGCAGGCACTTGTCAGAGTTCTGAAAAGCGTAGTATAGGAGGAGGAGGAAAAGAAGGCAGAAGAAAGGTTGTGTGAAGGTTGAATGTCACACGGTTACTCGGTGTGTGACATGATTTTTTTAAGTTTTTGTTTTCTTTGGAAGGGCCAGTTCGGTTTTGCGTTTTGGATTCTTCGATTCTTGGTACCGTGTAGTGGATGTAGTAGTGTAGTAGTGTATGAAGTTTAAGTTAGTAAGGTAGCCGTGGTGGAAAGGGAGGGAGGGAGGGGGGCGGGGAAAAAGTGATATGGTTACTCACTCCCATCGACGATGCTTTCTGCCATCTGCCATTCTGCCATTCTGCCATCAAAGGATATGTACCCCCATCCTACTGTATACAACAGTACCACCATCATCGCAGAAGTTTTCCACGGACCAAAGTTATTAGTAGTTGCAACCGATCCCAATCTCCCACGGGAGGACACTTCCCGGCAACACACACACACACTCCCCTCTGCTCTGCTCTGCTCTGTCTGGCTCACCACATCGAGAGAAAAAACTTCGTCCTGACCAAAATGGAAAGCCGCATTCTTGCTGACCAACGAAAAATAAAAAAACCCCCACCAACCAACCACAGGGCAAGCCTTTCGCAACGGAAGACGGCGGAAGCGAAGCTCGTCCAAGAGTTTTTGTCTCCCTTTGTGAAATTTTACTGTACCTTTATATATATGGACCAACAATCTCCTTGGCTCTTTCTTCATCATTTTTCTGCTCCGCTCTTTCTTCATCATTTCTCTGCTCCGCTTTTGCTACGCAAAGTGAAAATATTCTCATATCGACGACGACAACGATAGCAGTAGCAGCAAGAGCAGCAACAACACCAGCATCAGCACCAAGCATCAGCAAAAAATGGACCACATTTCAGCTCTTCGCTCCAGCGTATCCTCCTCGCTCATCACAAGACGAACAGCCATAACCGCGGCGGGATACGCAGCAGGAGTTTCGACCTCGACGGGCTCCTCATTCAACTACGCTCGAGATACCGTGCCCGCAATTGTCGTTCCGGGCGTGATGGTGATTTTGCTCGTCCTCGCCTGTCTGGCATCATGTCGTTTGCGTCGGAGAGGAGGAAAAGAAGAGCAAAGGTATGATGATATAATATATCGCGCTAACGATCGTGGCCCGGTTTGCCACAAAAATTTTCCCGTTTCTGTTTTCTTTTTTCCTTGGCCTGGCGACGGAGAAAAGCTGACATGGAATGCACGATCATCAGTGCTCAGCAGGTGGAGAAGGGGGAATTCCCTGTCGCCACCACACCTTCGCCCACGCCAAACGAAAAGGAAGAGCGACGAGCAGAAAGTGAGGAGGACCACGAGAACGACATCGGCGCGACCAGGAAACCCTCGTTCCCATCCAGGTCGTGGTGGCCTCAGCCGGGTCTCTGGCCCAGGAGACCTGTCTACCGAGCACACTCCTGCGGCCGACCCATGGACTGTCGCCCAGCATGCTTAGGCCAAGAAAATGCTGAACACGTTGACGTTGAGCTCGGCAAGCCGTATTGCAGTGAAAGTGTCTTTAGCGAAACTTCTTCTTCTTCTTCTTCTTCTTCTTCTTCTTCTTCGCAGCAGCAGCACCAGGGACCGGTTGAACTTCCAGCAGCAGTCGAGCTTCCGGCGCCAGTCGAGCTTCCAGCGCCAGTACCATCTTTTCACATGCCGACAAATCCTATTCCTAGGGACGAGGATGTTCGTCCAGCGGCTCATAGAATGAGTCTGCGCAGTCTCTACTCGCGATCGATGAGGGCGTGGTATGCCTAGTGGGTGAGAAGGCGCGGAGCCGAAAGAAGGATCAAGGCCACGTAGCCACCAGAACTAGCCAGTCATCGTTGGTGGCATGTATTCGCGAGCATTCGAATGTTTGCTGTGACGACACTTGTTGATAATTTTGTTTGACAGGCAGCTTCTTGCAAAGTGTCAATTGTCGAAATGGTGACTCAGAGCGTTGCTGATCGGAATCCTGAAAAGGGTCGTTGGGTTGGTTATCCTGGTGAGCATGTGACATATAGTCTATTAATAGTATATGATTCGAATACGACGTTTGCTTATTTAATTTACTACGGTCGTAGAACATAGTTCTAGTACGCTTCCGCGTGCGTCCGATCGGTTGGGATCTACGAGCAGAGATATATTCTTGCGCCCGCCCTCGCGCTTCCCAGCTCTCAGTTTTCCTATTATCCTACTTACGAAACCTAATTGCTAATGCGTATCTCGACTTCGCTAGTTATAGCGAGCGTGCTCGCTACAGCACGCCTAGGATACGGCTTCTGTTTCCTTATCAACACGGCTACTTGTACGTAGGATAATAATTCCCCTATTCTTATACAGTATATTGCAACGAATGCTAACCCCGCGTCTAGTTGAATGCATCTACCCTGGAGACCCCAGTAACCCTTTCCTCGTCGGGTGGCAATTAGTTAGCACGGCTGATTGCCCCGCGGAATATTATCCACATGGAATAGTCTCTAGAGCAGGAGATACCGCATGCGATATTGATAACAATGGCCAAACCGGATACGATGTTGTAAGCAATGCGGAAATATAAGTCTACAGGAAACCCTATCTAACGATTAGCAGACCCGATGCTGTAATACCCGATAAGTGTCGCATTACAAGGCAGAACAAAGGTGACGGGGGTAGTGGTCTGGGGGAAGCACTGCAAAGTGTTACGGATTAATCCCTCCGCTTACGGACTGATTTTCTAACGCGAGTTAGCGTAGACCTTAATCCGCGGAAAGGACCTTCTAGTAAATCCTTTAGTAGGGGTTTACAGCTAATTAGATCGTGTTCGAGGTCTACTTTACTATTGTCGTGTCTTAAGTAGTATCTAGCGTAAATTATCGTCGCTATAGAAGGTAGTTATCGCTATAGTACTACTAGCGTTCTCGCTATTAAGTATATTCTAGCTGCCTTCTTATACGCCTTCTAACTCCGTAGAGGTTATAAATATGCCTAATTATAACTATATAATAGACCTAAATAATATCTATAAGAGTATTAGCGACGCTAATGCTATACGGCTTATTAGCGACGGCGTAACTAGCGCTAATAAAGAGGCTATCGAAGAATTAAATAATAAGGTAGCGTACAAATATATAGATACTATTAGAAAGTATAGTCTAGTTAGTACTACCTAGGAGACTAAACTAAACTAGCTAATTTAGTTCTAGAGTTACGTAATATAGGTTATATAATATTAGGTTATATAACCTACTATTAAAAAACCTCTAAATATCCTATTATATTAATAGTCGGATAGGAGGATAAGGTAGGTATAGTACGTAGTAGAAGTAGAAGCGATAGGTAGGAACTAACCGAGTTAATTATATTAGTTAGTTATAGATTATACCTTCTCCTAAGATATATTCCTTAGTAGGTTATATAACCTAATATTATATAACCTATATTACCTAACTCTAGAACTAAACTAGGTAGTTTAGTTCGGCTAGTATTATATAACTTATATTATATAATACTAGAACTAAACTAGGTAGTTTAGTTCGGTTCTTAGGTAGTACTAACTAGACTGCACTTCTTAATACTCCTACTTAGGCTAGATAGTCTTCTACTTGCGTTCCTATATCTAAAACCTATCTCTAACTATAATCTATAGTTAAGGTAGGAATCTTCTACCTTTCCTTATATAAGTTAAAGTTATCTTATAAACTCCTAAAACTATAGCCTATTCTTTAGTTTAGTTAGGCTATTAGCTACTATCTCTTTTATTAGAATATATTCTACTATAATCTTCCTCTACTACTAAAGATGCCTAACGTAGTTATATATAATATTAATATGTTTTAATCTCTTATAGGTATATATATCTTTAATAAGTATTAAAGCTACCTAATTGTCCCCTATAATTTATACTAGTAATACGTAAATCCTATACTACTCTAACTAGCTTATAGCTAACTAGGCGTGCATATCTATATCGCTAAGGCCTAATAGCCCTAGAATTAGGTATATAGTAGTCGCACGTAGCGTAATAGCGCGCAGTTCTCGCCTCTCGTCCTAGGAAGCTAGGCTTAGGAATCCTCGTAAGCACTATAGTTTAGATCGAGTAACGGCTACGCTCGCAGTTACGCTCTACGTTTAGCTCGCGAACCCTCGTATTAGCTATATCGTCTCTCGTAATAGCTAGTAGGGCGGGTACGTATAGAATATATAGTAATACTAGAACTATAAATAAGAAACGTAGGGTAGATAATTAATTAATTAATAGCTATAAAGAAGAGCCTAAGCTCGCGCTTTTATAGGCACCCGAACTGCTAAGAATATGCGGTTTCTGCCTATTAATCCTCCCTTTCTTTATATCTAAATAGATACTCTAATAAGCGATATTTTTATTCTAAAAAGATAGTTTAGCAGAACTAGCTTCTATAAAACAATAATAAACTAAGTACTATTTATTCTTTTTTTTTTTTAATATATTAGACGTTTATAACGTTACTATTTTTTCCGAACCGAACTAGCTAGTTCTATTTACTATATATATGCAGCTATGCTAATCTTCTTAAACTCGTCTTTCTTATTATCTAGATAGTTAGCGCTATTAAATAGGAAGTACTTTAACTAGCTCTTAAGAGCCTTCTTAATATATAGAAAGAAGCTCTGCTCTTTTGCTATAGCCTTTTTAGCCTTAACTAAGCACTCGTATAGCTACGCAAATCTCTTCTTCGCCTATAGGACCTAGACTTCTTCGTACTACTTCTCGTAGGTAGCGCGGTCTATATATAGAAGCATAAGAGCCTCTTAGCTTACTTCTAGCTCTTTCTAGCTGCGGCGTCCTATTAACGCGTCTAAAACTAGCCTAAGGCTATTAAGCTATTGCTTCTAGGGAAGTCTACGCTCCTACGGCTTATTAGGGAAATTAGCGCCTATAAACGTCTTAGATATTAGCAGTATTATAATATTGCTAACGAGGACCTCTAGGAAGGCTAGGGTATTCTTTCTAACTAGCTCTTAATTATAGTACTTAATAAGCGTTAGGTAGACTATACGTCGTAAGGAGACGCTAGAGTTCTCTTTATAGGCAATAGTCTAATATATTAGCACTAAGTCGCTAGGTATAGTCGATACGTTTTGTAGGTATAGGCTAGCGTCCTATAGGCTATCCTTTCCTTAGTCCGAGACGTAGACTAGCGTCTGCTTAATATCCGAGTCTTCGTCCTTATTCTCGTTATTATTAAGCTTATTAACTATATCGTAGATTAAACCTAGGTAGCTAGTACTACTAATAATATTAAACTTAGTATATTTAGCCTCGTCTTCTTCCTTATCGTCGACTTTAACTTGCGGCTTGCGGTTAGGTACCTATATAACTAGTCTATAGCTAGGAAGGGCACTATTAAGGGAAACTATAGTAATCGTATAGGCGGTCTCTTATTTATCTTTCTATGCTGCTAAAGGGCCTTTAATAAACTTCTCGCTAGTAGCCTAGTTCCCCTTAATAATTAGGATCGTTAGGTTAATTTAGCTAGTAGGCTCTTCTTACTAGTACTACGCTATTATTAGGTACGCGATAAATCTATATATAGCCTTATTATATAGAGAATCTTAGGCTAATATATTAAGTAGCTAGATAGTCGGGTCTTATTGCATTAGCTGCTAGGTAAGAGAGAAGAATATATTTAGTATCTATTTATATATATTACGGCGGCAGTAGAGGTAGTAGTAGTATAGGTCGAATTCTTAGTATATCTAAGAAACTATATCCGGGTCCTTTGCCTACTAATTAAGAAGGCCGCTAAATACGTTAAAGCTATCTTTAAGGAGCTTTCCGTTATAAGCCTTCTATATATCTCGAATAGTCTCGATTTCTAAGTAAGATAGGCGAGTATTAGTAAAATCTAGCTTAATTTATATAGGCCTAAGCTTATTATTATTAGACTCTAGAGTAGGCTCTTAAGCAGCTTCTACGTCGCTATAGTTATCGTCGAACTAAACTAGCTAGTTTGCTTCGCTTAAGCTTGCACGCTACTTCCCCTTAGCCTTCTTAAACTTCTTACTCTTCTTAGACTTCTTTAGGGCGTAAGCTAGAGGTATAGACGCTAAACCCTCGGCCTCTCCGATCTCTAGCTATAGACGAGTCTTCTTCTTAGGGCTACTATCTTCTTTATTATTAGTATTAGCTTTACGCTTAGCTTTCTCCTAGGCCTTCTTATTAGCCGCTATCTTTACTATAGCCTTCTCTATATTACGTAGCTAGCTCTTGCTAGCCTATTAGTCTATCGCGTTTATCTTCTATATCTATAGGTCTTTTCTTAAGTTATTAGGCACGTCGTTAATCGATCTCTTTGCTAGTAGGTATAGTCCGCGAGAGATATTCTATAAGTCGTAGAGGCGATTAGACGCCGTTATTATCGATTCTTTTACTATAAGGCTAACTATCTTAGCTATTTCTACTATATAGGTGCGGCAGAAAGGAAGGCTAATATCTAGGGACTCGTACTTATTAAGGGGAATTATGTCTAGCTTTCCGTATATACTATCCTTATAGCGTTCTTCGAGGTAGTTAGCGTATAGAATAGCAATGCGAATATAAACTTCTTTAAGATCTAAATAAGACTTCTCGATTGCCTCGTTAACTAGATTGTTTAATAGGTCCTTATTATAGCTATACGTCTTATAACATATTACTTATTCTTTAACCCTGCCGGCTAGTTCGTATAGGCGAACTAAAACAACTATTTCTAGCTCTAGAGCTATAGATCGAAAGTAGGTTACCGCGGCCTAGCTCTAGCTAGCTTCTTTCTACTACTAGCTTAGCGCTTTAAGCTCGCAGTCCTCGTAATAGAGGTCTCTAATCTTATAGTATAAATGCGCGAATGTATTAGGGCGTAGTTAGTCTTTATTAGCGAGGTTTATCTTCTTCCGGACCTAGCGCTTAGCTACTTTATAGAAGCTCTTAAACTTATTAGAGGCTAAATTAAGGTAGCTAAGAAAGTCGTAGCTAGACTTAGACAGCTTACTAAGTAGCCTATTTATAGCCGAGCCTCTAGCTTTATTATTAGCGTTAGATACTCTAAAGAGCTTATTCTTAGGGATAATAAAGTAGGCGTCTATAATAGCGAAGCTATTTTTATCGATAATCTAGAGGTTCTTATAGCTAAATAGGTTTAACTAGAATATAGCCTCTATGCTCTCGACGAAGCTAGCCTTCTAAAATTTGCCTAAGATATAGCTAGACGTAGGCCGGAATAGATTGTCCTTCTTTCTATTATAGAGAGCCTAATATAGTATCTATTTAGACTAGGTTAGGCCTAGTAGTCGGAGATTCTCGGCAGGAATGTTCTTAAATAGCATAAAGCGGCGGAGGTGCTAGCTAGCCTTCTTATAGATCTTAAAGGTAGAATTAAGAAAGTTAAAATAGGAGAACTTCTTACCCGAGCTAAACGAGTTCTATAGTATATCGAAGAGGCCTTTACGCTTCTCGGCAAACTGCTTACCTCTTTTATAGATATCTATTACGCTCTTTAGTCCTTCTAGTGCTTCTTCTTAAGCGTAAGAGAAGGCACGCTAGCTAAGTTCTTAAATAAACTAGAAAATAATAAAGGCGTAGCAGTTATTATCTCTCTAAATAGCGCTATAAATAGAGCGCAGAATCGTCTACTTCTCTTCTTCTATTCCTACGTTTATAATAGCTTCTAGTATCTATATATAAGTACGCTGCCTACTTAGCTTAGAAATATTAAGCATAAAGTTACGGAAATTAGCTAACTTAGAGTTAGTAGTATAGGCGAGCGCGTCGGAGTTAGAGTAGCGGACTACCGCCTTAGGCTTAGAGGTAGGCGCCTTAGTAGTTGCGTTAGTTATAGCGATATCCTAGTCGGCTATTATACTAGTAAGGTAGAGGAAGAGAAAATAGACTATATAGAAGAGAGTATACTATATGCGAGCGGAGGAAGCTAGTTAGAGGTAGTCGTTTCTATAAACGCGTTCTTCGAATAAGAGCCTAAGCGAGTACGTAAAGCAGAGAATACGTAAGTCTTCTAAATAGGTAGGTTTATACTAGTAGTAGTAAGAACAGTTAGTATACGTATAGAAGAGGTTATTATATAGAGTTTTCGCAGTTTATTTGCTTAAAAACTCTATATAACTATTATTACTGCTACCGCCTATACTTAGCGGAACTAGAGCAGTTACTATAGTAACCTTTAAAGGTCGTTATACTTAAGGTAAATATTAAGGTTAATAAGACTAAGAAGAGACTAGAAGAGCTAAAAAGGAGAGGAGTTTTATACTTAAACCCGCTACCTAAACGTAAGGGTATTTATATCTATACGTTAGAGGATTCTTAGCAGTATTCGAAGTAAACTAGCTAGTTCGCTTTATTTTTACTACTAGAAATAAGGAAGCATATACGTGCTCGCGATTACTTTTAGGCAGCTATTAGCTAAAATTAAGTAAGAGTCGCCTAATCTTATCCCTCGTTGCTTCTAGGAGCCTAGGCTAGTTAGAAACTAGTATTCTCCTAATAGTAGATCCTTTTATTTATAGTAACAGTCCTTTTATTAAGCTTCCTAAGGTCTGTTCTACTTCCGCTACTAATCCTCCCTTTCTTATAGTACTAGCTATATAAGAGTAATAAGTAATATATTTCTCTCTATTTCTTATGCCGATACGGACGTAATAGAAGCAATTTTTTAAAAGAAATCTAGGGGCCTACTAGGATTCCTCTAGTATTAGAATATCTAGCTAGCGGATATACTCCTCCTTCTCTTTTTAAGTTATTCCTAATAGCTTACTAATCCGAACCTAAGAGTATAGATAACTACGCGGCCGTAGCTTAGGAGGTAGAGAACCTAGCTATTCCGGATTAAAGTTATTCTTCTAAGGAACTATAGCCTTTAGATCCCTCTAGTACGGTACTAGCTTTAAGTTAAACCTAGGGAATATATAGTAAAGGACCTCTCTGCTAAGCTCCTTAATCTTATATGCCTTTCCTTTACGAATAATAGTATATATAAGAAACGGACCTTGCTATTAGTACTATAGCTTATTCGAGAAGCTCGTTTTTAGTTCTAACTAGTAAATAACTACTATCTGCCTAGGACGAAGCTTCTACTAATTAGTATTCTTATAGTTATTAAAGTACTTAATATTATGCTTCCGTAGCTAGTTCTATTAGGTATAAGCTTCCTTAAGCGTCGTATATATCTATTCTATAGCTATAGCTCGTATCGCTAATAATAAAGGATAGTTACGGACTGTCCCCTACTTAGCTACTTAGTAAGTACGGAATTTAAGCTCTACTAGTAATATAGTATCTCTACCTATTATTATCTCCGCTAGAGTTAGCTCTATTATCTAGTTTATTATAGTATATTCCGCCTAAAGGACCGAGGGAATATACTTAGCTATAGCGCTTACTTCTCTGCTTATAAGCTTAGAGAGAGCTGCTAGAATTAGATAGTGTCCTTATTTAACGATTCCGTTAGCCTATAGATAGTAGAGGGAGATCGTAACCTACTTAATTCCGTAGCTAGTAAGTAGCGCTTCTTAAATATTCTCTTTGCCTCTATCTATAAGAGGGTATATAGCAATATATAGACTACCTTAGACCTCCGTCCGAAGATAGTACTAATTCTTATAGAGTTATTATATATTATATGCTTCGCGTATGCGAATACTATACGCTAAGTAATATAGTAGCAGCTGCTTACTAAGTACTAGTAAGGCCTAAGGCCCCTAACTTCTAGCTTTACTTCGCTCTTATAACTGCCTCCCTCCCCCTATCGAGCTATTTTAGCTCGATAGGCGGATAGCAGTCTTCTTATATACGCGACGTCCCTATTACGTCCGCGTATCTCTTATTGCTCGTAGGCCTTCTATTAAGTTCTATTATACGTTACTATTGCGATTTACGTATATAACGTAAGTAAGTCGTTGCTATATACTATTATTAATAGCAACGTACGTTATTATATTTGCTACGGTAATAGTATTATAAATTCTTGCTCGCGCGCTTCTAAACTTCTTCTATAATACTAATACTTAGTTATTTTAGTTTTCTTTAGATACGCTCCGTACTCGCTTCGCTATATATATATATACTCCTTATACTCTCTACGTATACTTCCCGCACGTACTTAAGAACTACTATAAGATAGGCTCTAAGAAGAATAAGAATCTACCTAAGGGCAAAGAGGCTGCTATAGCCCTTTTATTAAGCAGCTTATAGGCGGGTCTAGAGCGTACTAATAGAAATACTAGTACGCCTAGTAGCTGCGCCCTAAGTTTAGCTAGTAGCTAATCCTCCCTTTTACGTCTAGGTAGCATTATACTAGGTAAGGGCGACTAGATAGGTAGTATACGCGGCGCGCGCTTGCCTTAGGCAAGCCCTAATACCCCCGGTAGTAGCTTATAGCTAAGCCTATTCTTAGCCTCTAATACTACTAGACGTCTTAGAGGAAATAGCTATAATAGCAACTATATTAGCTCTAGCTTAATAATAAGTAGAGGCTAGGGTAAGCGCGCGCTAGGTAGGTCGCTATTAGCCTAACTTCTACTTAGTAGTAGTACGCCTACGAAGCGCGCTCGCTCCCTATTCTCGGAGCTAGGCTCCTTACTAGATCTTATTACTAATAGACCTATAGGCCCTCCTAACCGCACGCTAGCTATAAAGCGCTAATGCTTCGTAGGCGCCGCTACTATACTACGTACTAGCGCCGTACTTAGCCTAGCTCCCGGCACTTCTTATATTAGTATAGCTAAGACTAAGTATCTTAAGTAGTATAATCGTTATTGTTAAGAAGTGCAGTCCAGTTAGTACTGCCTGAGAACCGATCCGAACCACCTGGTTTAGCTCTAGGGTCATGTAACATAGGTTATATAACACTAGCCGAACTGAACCACCTAGTTTAGTTCTAGGGTTAGGTAATATAGGTTATATAACATTAGGTTACATAACCCACCGAGGAATATATCTTAGGAGAAGGTGCAACCTGTAACTAACTAACATAATCAACTCGGTTAGTTCCTACCTACTATCTCTACTTCTACTGCGCATTATACCCTCTCGCCCCCCTTTTGTCTTTCGATAGGTTATAAGCCCGGGTTTGTAGAGAGGCCCTAGGTAGTAAGAGTTAGCCTTCTCCTCCTTAAAGTAATACTAGTTACCGCTTGTAGGACCTGCAGTATCGATTCGGCTAAGAAGCAGGAAAAGAGCATACGGGAGACTAGAGGCATATCCTATCTGCACTGCCGAGAAGCTCTAGAAGATCCTAGTTGCGAACTAGAAGTTCCTAGAGGGCAGGTAAGACAGAGAAAAGCCTAGTAAGGCATATACCTAAAAGGTATATAAAGAGGAACGGGTTAGCCTTAGATCGCAGCACCTAAAAGGATAAGACTAGGCCTAAGCACCTAGTACTGCCAATACCTTAGAACTAGTCGGCAGTGCCCTTCTAAGAAGGTAGATCTTTTAAAGGTTCTCTACCTAAGAACCTAACCAACTCCCCTAAGAGAGAAGAGTCCTTAGACACCTTAGCTAAGAGAGAAGAGTCTTAGCAATAAGGGAAAGCAGCTATCTAGAAACTGCTATTAGATTAAAAGAGCTTGTGTTTTCTAGAGTTAGGTTGTTTGTTTAATTTTGCGAAATAGATTTAGCAAGTAGAATTAGCAAGAGAAGGGCTGCACTAGTACTATGTAAGGAAAACTAGAGACAATAGTTTAGCCTGCTGCAGGACTACCTTAAATTAAAGGATGTATTTTAGATTATCTTAGAGACCTTGCCCGAGTCTTCTATAGAATTATTACTATTAGTGCTTAGCCTAAGGCACTTAAGAAGTAACCTAGAATAGGTTAAGGCTAATGCTACTGCTAGGTACGAGATAACAATCTGCCTATTAGAAGATAATTAGGAGGAGACTATTAAGGAGAGACAAGCCTTAAAGATATAAGAGAAGATAAGAGCTAAGTATAGCAAGGTGTATACTGCATATGCAATAGCATATGTCTAGGAGTTCGTAAACTTCTAGATAATAGAGGATATAACAATTAGAAAGGCATAGGTACAACTAGCTAGCATAGCTAGAAGAATTGCAGAGGTAGACCCTTAGGAGGCATACTATAAGGAGCTAGAGAGGAGACTTAAGCATCTCCTTAATAGCTTGCCTAAGGCATACTAAAGCATAAAGGATACTATCCTTGCCTAGCAGTCTATGTTATATAAGAGTGCACTGCAGCTGCTAGAATTACATAAAGCCAGACTAAACCAGTCCTAAGAAACAGCAATGTTTGCTAAGGGGAAAGGGATCCAAGGCACGAAACTAAAATGTTACCTATATAACTAGGAACATTTTAGAGGTGTTGCTAAGTATCTACACCTTAACAAAGCTAAGAGAACTATTAACCCGAGACAGAGCCATAGAGTAGAAAAGAGAAGAATACTACCTAGAGAGAGCAGCTTTAGGAGGAGATCCTTACTAGACAAAGAAGTATTAAAAGACATAGTAAAGAAACTTAACCTAAAAGTCCAATCCCTTAAGAAAAGACAAAGCTTAAGGAAGTTTTCTAAGAAGGCTTATGCTGCCTAAGAAGATGCAGAACCTTTAGCAACATCTAAAGCATCTTAATCCCTATTAGAGGATAATGATGTAGATAAGGTTGCATACTTAACTATAGAGGCAAAAGGCAAGTATATGCTATCGAGATAGCTGCTTAACTCTTGCGCCTTATTACATATAACTAACTAAGAATTACTTTTTAGAGAGCTAAAACCTCTTTAGAGGAAAAAGTAGATTAAGGTTAGGGGTGGCTATCTAATAGCTATATATATAGGGAATGCAGTAATAGGTAGAAAGAGAGGAAAGCAGATTGTGCTAAAGAATGTTCTCTTTATGCCTAGCTTAGGAGTTAATCTTGTTTCTTAGAGTTAATTCAGCTAGCAGTATAGTGTTTAACTACCAAAATTTATACTTGTTTTATTATCTAGGAAACCGGTTGTCTAGATAAAACTATTAGGAGGAGTGCCATTTATTAAGGAGATTAATAATGCATTGCAGGAGCTTGCAATGTTATGCTTTAATTAGAATTAAGAGAATAAAGCCTATGCCTTTAAAGCCTAGGAGAAACCCTAAGAACAGTAGGAGCTTTAGCATAGAAGACTTGCACACTTTAGAGAGGGTCTTCTTAGAAACCTGCATAAGGTATCTAACTTAAAGGCCTAGATTCCTATTCTAAAGGAATACCAGCCCTGCAGGGTATGTTCCTTAGCAAAGATAAAGAAACACAGAGGGAAAGAAACTAAGAGGAAACCCTAAAGGTTATCTCTAGTTTCTATTAATGTCTGTAGCCCTTTGCCTATCTTAAGACTAGGATATAAATAGTGGCTTAAGATTGTTAACAACTTCTTAAGAAAGAAATGGACCTACCCTATAAAGTCTAGGGAAGATGCACTAAGTATCCTTAGAGACTAGAAGGTAAAGGCTAAGCTGCAATTAGGAAATCCCCTCTAGATTATAAGGAGTAATAGAGCAAGAGAGCTTCTTGCTATGCTAAAGCAGTAGGAGAAGGAATATAGAATTTCCTTCTATACGACTAAGGCATATAACTCTATCTAGAATAGAGTAGTTAAGAGGTTAATCCAAACCTCTAAAGATTATATAAGAGCAATGCTAGAAGATGCTTATATGCCTATTAAATTCTAGCTAGAAGCCTTAGCAGCCTGTATAGTTGTTAGAAATTCTCTTCCTAATAGCCCAGAAATTGATGGATTTAAGGTATTACCTAAGGAAGCCTTTTTAGGCATTTAACCCTCTGTGTTACACTTTAGAGTTTGGGGTTGCAAAGCAGTAGTCTATATAGATCCAAAGTCCCAGCTAGCTAGGATAAGATTAGACAAGCTAATAAACAGAGGCAAAGATGCTGTGTTTATTAGGTATGTTCCTAACACTGCTAAAATATAGCTCTTTTAGGAACCTAACATAAGGGCTATTAAAGCCTATAGCACTACTACTTAGTTTAAGCATAAGAAAGGAGGAGATATAGAGCTAAATGTTCCTAAGCTTAACTAAGCAAGCAACGCACCTATTAGAAACCTAGTTAGTAGACCTCTAAAGAAGCTAATAGCAGTTGCACTACCTGCAACTGCTACACCTGCAGCAATAGTAACTAAACCTGCAGGTCCTAGCTAGATACTCTTTATGCAGTTGCTACCTCTACTAAAGGACAAGGAGGAGTACTAGAGGATAGAGGATCTAGAAGAAGAAAACCTTAGGTATGCGAATGCTAAGATTAGGGATAAACCGCAGGCAGCAACTAAACTACCTAGTTTAGTTCGGCGGTTACGTAATCTAACCGAACTAGCTAGTTTAGTTCGCCTATTACGTAACGCAGGCAGCGCACCTGCACTCGCCCCGAGTGCCGCAGAGCAGAACCTAAGGGAGGAAAACAAGGACTAGGAGGGAGACTAGGACTAGACTTACGGCTAAAAGAGAAGGAGATCTGTCTTAGATAAAGGACTAGTCCTAGAGCTAAAAGCTTATAGTATAGTTATAAGACAAGTGCTTTAGAAGAGACAGAGAGAATATAGACAAGAGGAAGAGCTAAGTGCTAAGCATTATAAGGCATTCCTTAGTTAAGTTTAAGGCTAAGGTTAGGAGTAGATCTAGGAAGCCCTATTAGAGGTCTAAGAGTCTGCATTTGTAGCACTTGCCCCTTAAGTCTCTGCATAGAGACAAGAGGTGCCTATTCCAAAGTCCTATAAAGAGGCAATTTAGGACCCTAAATAGGGACACATGTAGGAGGATGCAGTCTAGAAAGAGCTAACTGCATTAAGAAGCAACAACACCTAGATAGAGGTTATTCCCCTAAAGGGAGTAAACCTTATAACATCTAAATAGGTATTTAATATAAAGAGATTAATTAGTAGAGCTATTAAAAAGTTTAAAGCAAGACTAGTTGCAAGAGGTTTCTCTTAGAAATTTGGAGTTAACTTCTAGGAGACCTTTGCACTAATAGTTAGGCATAATACCCTAAGGGTATTTATAGCTATAGTTTATGAAAAGGACCTAGAACTTTACTAAGTAGATATAAACAATGCATTTACTAAGAGCAAACTCTAAGAAGAAATCTTTATAATTCCACTACTAGGAGTTGAGATTCCACCTAATATAGTCCTGCAAATCCTAAGAAGCTTGTATAGACTAAAGCAAGCAGCAAGAGACTAGAACAAACTCTATGTCTTAAAGTTAAAACAGATTAGGTTTACATAATTAGAAGTAGACCTATGCCTTCTTATCTACTAGGAAAGGAACATTCTAATCCTAACCTATATAGATAATATTCTAATTGCAGCACTAAAGCTAGAAGATGTGCTTTAGTTTAAGGAATAGCTAAGCAAGGTGTTCAAGATTAAAGATCTTAGAGAACTAGAGAAGATCCTTAAAATAAGGTTAACAAGAGACAGACAAGCTAGAACTTTAAAGCTTAATTAGGAACACTTTATCTAGGAGAACCTTGTAAAGCTGGGAATAACTAAGGAGATAGCCAATCTAACTCTCTTACTAATAGACAGTTATAAAAGCCTAAAACCAACAGGCCTATATAATAAGAGAGGAAACAGGACCGAGTACTAGAGCCAAACCGGTACCTAGATGTAGCCTATAGTTATAATAAGACCAGACATTGCTTTCTCTCTTAAGAGGCTAAGCTTATACGTCTTAGACCTAACTAAGAGACATATGCAAGCTCTAAAGAAACTAGCAAGATACCTAAGGTTATCCTAAGACCTAGGATTAATGTTTAGGAAAGGCAGTAGGAGACTAATAGGATACTTAGACTCTAACTACGCAATAGACAAAGCAGACAGAGTCTTAATCCTTAGAAGCATCTTCTTCCTCTGCGGAGCCCTAGTTTCTTAGATAAGCAGGAAGCAAAAGTCTATTGCAACATTAATAATAGAAGCTAAGTATATAGCTATAAATGCATATGCAAAGCAATCTTAATTCCTAGCAGCTCTCTTAAGAGAGATGGACTGTATAGAGCTAGTAGGAGAATGCCTATTTCAGCCAACTGTTAAAGCCTATCCTAATATAGTAAGAGAGCTAATACTAGTGCAGATTATAGGGGACAACTAAGCAGCCTTAACACTCGTTAAAGATGCGCATACCTATAAGAGATCCAAGCACATTAATATTGCATACAACCATGTTAGGCATCTCTAGTAGCAGAGAAAGATTGCAGTAGAATATGTTCTAACAAAGGAGATAGTCGCTAATAGCCTAACTAAACTAAAGAATGGGCTACAGTTTTAGGAGTTTGTAAGACAGCTCTAGCTTGCATAAGGAAGGGGCAGGAAGGTTCTATCCCTATATTATAATAGATTATTAGGTGCTAGGGAAGAACTAGAAAACAAATGCGAGGTGCAGGCAGAAGACTACCTAGCCTAAGTAGGAGTATTAAGAAGTGCAGTCTAGTTAGTACTGCCTAAGAACCGATCCGAACCACCTAGTTTAGCTCTAGGGTTATGTAACATAGGTTATATAATACTAGCCGAACTAAACCACCTAGTTCAGTTCTAGGGTTAGGTAATATAGGTTATATGACATTAGGTCACATAACCTACCGAGGAATATATCTTAGGAGAAGGTGCAACCTGTAACTAACTAACACAATCAACTCGGTTGGTTCCTACCTACTGTCTCTACTTCTACTGCGCATTATACCCTCTCGCCCCCCTTTTGTCTTTCGACAGTTATATTTATAATAACTGCGATCTAGGTAGACGTAACTATAAGTCCCTTTCTACTTGCTATCTTATCGCATTCTATTTATATACTAACTATAGTATAGGCTAGGCTAAGTGCTCTAGTAAGCTACCTAAGGATATTAATACTAAGAAGTATATACGCTATATATATAGCAAGTATGCCTATAAGTAGACCTACTACGAAGTAGTTAAGATAGTTATACGCTATATATACGATATACGCGACGCGCTAGTACGTTGCTAGGCTAAGCTTAGCCGCTATAGGACCGATATAGTATAAGCTAATAGCTAGCAAGTAGTAGCGGATGCCTAGGCCTAGCTAGATGCCGCCTATACTAGTAAGTTCTTTCTTTAATATTATATATAGCGTACGTATCGCTTGCATTTCGCATTTGCTAACTATACGCATAAAGACTAAGATAGTTATAAAGCGTCTTTAGACTAATAATAGCAAGCTAGCTAGTAGTAAGCCTACTAAGAAGAAGAGTAGTAGCGGCGCTCCGTAAGGGTTCTACGCGCTCGTTTATAAGGCTACCTAGCTTAATAGCACTCTTAGAGGTATAATAAAGCTACTTACTTAGGTATATCTAGTAGCTTATCGCTTTTATATTATATATTAACCGCACTTGCAGATTGCTAAGTATAGTAGCGTCTCGATAGAGTAGGACGTTATTAACGCCGCTATTAGCTTCTATCTATCCTTAGAGGAAGAGGATAAGGTAGAGGAGGCCTCCTTAGAGGAGGAGGCCTCTAAGTATAAGCTAGCTATAGAGGATGTCTAAGCTAGCGCTTCTTACGCTTTTCTATACTTCTATATATACGCTGCTTACGCGCTTTACGTACGATATACTATAATAAATGTTTTAGTTAGCTCTCTATAAATAATATAAAGCTTATCTATAGAATAAAAAGCTATTTATTCTATCTTTTATACCTGCGTATTATATGCGATGCGCTATTGCGTTACCTTTAGGCTACGCTTATTTACCTTATATATTACCTCGAATTTGTCTAGTGCCTTATATTCTCTAATATACTCGACTAGTTCCTATATATTATATTCTTTTAGCTAGCCTATTTACTTAACTAATTACTAACGTTTCTTATATCTAACTTGCGTATCTAGAATCTCTTTAACTTACTACTTACTTAAGTCTTCTTCTACGAGCGGTATGCCTTTTATATTCGCGTTGCCTACGGCGCCTTTCTAAGGCTTTAGTAAAGATACGTAGAATACGTTATAAACGCGCTATACGCTTAGTAAGGCTAGGCAGTACGCCTACTTCCTAATTGCGTTAATTACCTTAAATAGACCTACGAACTTTAGTGCTAACTTCTTTATAGGCACCTTTAAGCGGAGGTTCTTCGAGGATAATAATACTATATCGCTAACTTTAAACTCTATTAGCTTATGCCTAGTATTAAAGTATCTAGCTTGCGCTTTAGCTATATATCGCTAGTGTTTTATAAGGTTCTTATATATTTCTCGTAGTCGCTTCGTAGCGTTAATTGCTACTAGTACCTCTCTCCTAGAGAGCTTATTCTAAGCGACTTATATACTTGTCGCAATCTTTACGTTGTAGCTATATACTACCTTAAACGGACTTATCTTAAACGTTAGATATACTACGTTATTATAAGCTAATTCCGCCTAAGGTAGCAATATCGCCTAGTTATCCTACTTATTATTATAGAAGATATATAAGTACTATTCTAGCGTTTAGTTAGCACGTTCCGTCTGCCTATTAGTCTGCAGATAGAAGGCTATAGATAGCTTGCGGTTTATATATAACTCGAAGCAAAAGTCCGACTAGAACTAGCTAGTAAAGATAGTGCCTCTATCGCTTATAATTCTATATAGCATTCCGAATTAGCAAATTACCTTATTAATTAGGATCTATACGAGATCTACGCTCGTATATTTCTTAGTAGTTAGTACGAAGAGGTTTATCTTTAAGTATCGGTCGATAATTACTAGGACTGCATTATATACGTATACGTCTTGCTTACTAGGCGGCAGGTCTATAATAAAGTCTATAGTTAGCTCCTTCTATAGGAGCTCCGGCTACGGTAATACTAATAGCTTGCTATATAGTCGATAGCATCTCGCCTTCGATACTTAATACTCCTAATAGGATTAGACGTACTAGCTAATATCTATAGATATCCCTAGCTAGTAATACTTCTACTATACTAACTCGGTAGTTTTGTCCTTACTAAAGTAACTAGCAAGTAGATTATCGTAGTATATATAGATTACCTACGTCCGTAGTGCATAGTCCTTAGGAAGATATAGCTAATTGCTATAATATAGTACTTCTTCCCTAATACGATACCTATTATATTCGCCTCTACTACGCTGCGCCTTCTCGAAGAGTTCTTTTATATTAGGCTCCTATAGCGTTAGCAATTTAGCAAAGTTAAGAACTAGGTCTAAAATATTTAGGTATAGTTCTTCTATAGCAACCGCTACGTATACGATACGTACGCTACTCGAGAAGCAGTCTTATACGCATCCTTCTAAAGGCTGCCCTAAGGCTATACTTATAAGTTGCTCTTATATCGTAATTGCAATATACTAGAGAAACGCCTAATCGCTATACTCGGCTCTTATACTATATACCTAGAGCTTCTTTTATAATATTAGTAGTAGGTTCGATATATACGCTTATTCGCGTACGTAGTTACTACGTCTTAACGGCGTATTAGCTAAGTTCGTTTTCCCTAGTCGATGCTTAATTACAAAATCGAATAGAGCTAGAAATATAGCCTAACGAGCCTATCTGCCTATAAGTTACTTTATTATTATAAAGGCTTTAAGGTTAGCGTAGTTAATAAGTATAGTAACCGAATATAAGGTGCCTTCGAGGTACGGCCGCTATGCTTTAAATACTTCTATAATAGCTAGAAGCTCTTTATCGTAGGTCTCGTAGTTATATTCTACTAGAATTATCTTCCGTAAGAAGAATGCTACTAGATGCTAGTTTCTATCCTCGAATATCTAGCTTAAAATACCCGTAATTACGAAGTCCGATATATTAGTTTCGACTTACGTACGTGCCGCGGAGTTATAGTGCTTTAGTAGTAGAGCAGCTTAGAATATATCTTTAATCCTATAGAACGCAAGCTCCTCGCTTTCGCCCTAGCTAATACGCCCTAGCTTCTTACTTGCTTTAGCCCCTTTCGATAGTACTATTAAAGTAGCGATAATCCTAGAGTACCTATATATAAATCGCTAATAGAAATTAGCAAACCTAAGGAACGACTATACCTTAGTAAGCGTTATAGGCGTTAGCTACGCTGCAATTGCGTCGACTCTATAAGGATCTATTATTATACCTTCGGAGCGTATAATAAACCTAAGGAACTTAATCTCCTTCTTAAAGAAGTAGCATTTTACGTACTAAGTATATAATCTAAACTTCCGGAGTCGCTCTAGTATAGTACGTACGTCTTGTACGTAGGCCTTATATAAGGCGCTATATATAAGGATATTATCTAGGTATACTATATAGCATATATCTATAAAGCCTAAGAGGGCTCTATTAATATACCCCTAAAAAGTAGCTAGTACGTTAGTTAACTTAAAAGGCATTACCTTATACTAGAAGTATCTATACTACGTACGAAACGTAGTCTTTTAGCAATCGGTTAGCCTTATATAGATATAATAGTACGTATCTATAAGGTCTAGCGATATAAACTATACGGCTCCTATAAGCCTATTAAGCGTCTCGCTAATAAGTAGTAAAGGATAGCAATTCTTTACCGTAATCTTATTTAATTCTTAGTAATCTACGTATAACTATAAGGTACTATTTTTCTTCGAAATAAATAGAATAAGTGCACCTGCCTCGCTTTTGCTCTACTCGATCTAATTATGCTCTAACGCTTCTTAGAGGTAACGACTTAACTTACTAAGCTCGCGGCTAGACTAATAGTATAGTAGCTTAAATAGCAGCTTAGTACTAGGTAGCAGGTTAATCGCATACTTAGCGCCTTTAACTAGTATGCTCCTTATCTCCTCTATAGAATTAAAGAGGTCTATAAAGTCCTAAAACTCTATAGGTAGCGGCTCTTAGCTAGTATCTACCTTCTAGAGTAATATAGCAAAGATATATAGAGCCTTTTAAAGGTCCTTATAAAACTTATATGCTTTGCGTACTTATACCGTATATATCTCGCCTCCGGACCTAAAGGTCTACTTATCTATACTAGTATCCTCTATTACTCTATAGGCTATATACTATAGCCGGCCTAGCAAGACGTAAGGAGTTAGCATATTATATATATAAAAGATGCCCCTATATATACGAGTCGCTCCCTTAGAGTCGGTAGCTTATAAGCGTATATAATACGTATCGTAGTAGTGCCCTAGCTACCTAGTAAAGGACGTAGCTAGTAGTAACGTAGCATTCTTCCTTACTAGAAGGTTATGCTATAGAGTATAGGATCTAGAGACTATATTAATATCGGCGCTTCTATCGAGTATATACTTAGCTTATATATAGCCCGTATCTATCTTAACTTTAGCTACGATAAGAATTACTAGCCTACTCTATATAGGTAGGTAATCTATCCTACTTATTATAGTATCTAGAGCTTGCGGGTCTTTCTAAATGCCTTACCTTTTAGTAGCTTGCCTATAGCTACTCTACGTATAGTAGGCGGCTCCTATAGGTCTAGCTAGAGGCATTCCGACTAGATATATCCCTTTTGCTTATACCTATAGCATTTAGCTTTAAGTTTCTAGTCTAGGTTGTCTTTATCCCTCTTAGATTAATACTGCTTACTAGGGCGGGATCTCTTTTTTCTAAATCGCGCTATAGTATTATTGCTACCTTTACGCTTATAGTTTGCCTATGTTTTGCGTCTAATATACTTACCTAGCCCGCTTTTGCTTAACAAACCTCTATAGTTGCTTCGTAAGGATATAGCCTTCTTAGCCTATTCTAAATATATTATAAGCGCTACGAGGTCGGCTTTCTTAAACCCTATTATATTATAGTTCTTAATAATATCTCTTTATAAGGGAGCTCTTAACTTCGCAAGTAGCTAGTAAACTAGCTATAGCTCGCGGTAGTTACTAAGTTACGCCTTAAGATAGGCTAACTCGTTTGCAAACTATCGTACGCTCTACCCTTTATACTAATAGGCCTTCTTATACTCGATAGTAGTAAGGAGCGTACGGTTCGCTTAATCCCTAACTATATTATATATAAACTGCTAGAAGTCTTCCTAGCTATACTTAGCTAGAAGATTTTTAGCGTCGTACTAGTTATACTATATATCCTTCGCCTTGCCTACGAGCTATATAATAGTATATAGCGCCTTCTTATAAGAGCTATAGTACGTTATCGGATTATTAACGAAGATTATCTTAAGGTAGCGGATAAACTCCTAAGCCTTATCTTCGCTTTTACTTTTAAATAGCTTTAGATTGCGTATCTTCGCGCTCTTCGCTAATAAGCTTCCTAATAGCGTATTGCGTACGCTCTACGTATTAGCTATACTAGCGTTGCTAGCTTCTTCTTCTTTATCTCTAGCGTTCCCTTTCGCGCTACTCTGCGTATAGTAGGCTTTAGATCCGCCGGAAGAAGAGTTATTGCCTTCTAGCGTCGTAGCGAGCTTACGCTTAAGACGCTTATGCTCCTCTCGAAGTATATATATTATAAGTTACTTACGAAGCTCTTCCGTCTTACGTTCGAGTTACTTATACTCCGTATTAACGTTATTGTCTACTATTGTCTTCTTAAGGTTTAGCATTTCTTCGCTTAGTTTCTATATTAGTAGAGCTCGTAGTATAGAGCCTACGTTCTTAGTACGACGCGCTCGCAATTCTCGTTCGTCTAATATTAGTATCTATAGGCTGCTACTCTATATAGGGTTAAAGAATTAGAACTATAAGAGGGTATATAGCAATATATAGACTATCTTAGACCTCCGTCCGAAGATAGCGCTAATTCTTATAAAGTTATTATATATCGTATGCTTTGCGTATACGAATACTATGCGCTAAGTAATACGGCAGCAGCTACTTACTAAGCACTAGTAAGGCCTAAGGCCCCTAACTTCTAGCTTTACTTCGCTCTTATACTATCTATATAGATCTCGGCTATAGCCTCCTAGCAGCAGATTAGGTCCTTATAGATAAACTTCGTAACGTATCTAGTATTAACCTTGCGATTATCTATTATCTATATTAATCGGGCCTCTAGCTAACGAGAAATAGCCTCTTTTATAATAACGAGGTAAAGTCCGGTACTAATAAATACTATATCTAAGTACTATCGCTTCCTAAGATACTATTTCTCGGAAGCGTAGAGTAGGCTAGGACGCTAGTAACTGTTCCTAAGTATATATTACTAGCAACTCTTATAGAAACGAACTACTACGGTATAAATACCGTCCTACTACTATTATTTAGTAACTGTCTTATATGTCCGTTCCGGCCCTAGGTGCCTATAGTAATTGTAATAGGCAGTAATAATCCTAGTATAATAGTTATTATCGTCGATAACTCTCTAAGGAATACTACTAGCGTAATCTTATCTTATAAGCTAACCCTCCTTACTTATATAGAACTTAAGTATATGTTTTTATAGAGACCTATATTTAGTTAGGGATAGGCCCGGCGGATAGCGTAGGTAAGTTAGAAAGAATGCGATATTCTTTAAGTCCTAAGAGTAGGTACTATTTAGCACTTTCTCTTCTAATTCCGCTCGAGTAGGGAATACTTAAGCGATAAGGTCGTAGGCGGAGTAGGCGAAAAACTAGTTATTAATTATCTTATTAATATCGCTCTCCTCTACTAGCTCTTAGGTGTCCCGTTCTATTAGAGGCTTGCGGGATAGTTTATTAGCAGCTATATGCTTCTTTCTAGATATATATACTATATTAAAGTTAAATAGCCTAATCTATACTAGCTATCTTATAATAGCTGCGTTCGGGAGGTCCGTAGCAGTCTTATTAAGTTAATATACTAGCGTATTAGCGTCTACCTCTAGCTAGAAGAAAATACTAAATAACTATAAACGATACTTCTTTAGTACTTTAAGAATACCGAGACACTCGCGCTTCCTAGCGTTATAGCGTTACTTAGAAGCGGAGAACAATTCTAACTTAAATCGAGAAGGGTATCGAATCCTACTATCTTTCTAGTTATATTAAGATATATAGCACTCCTACGAGTAAAGGCTAGAATTAACGCCTACTATAATTAGTCCTCCCTCTAGTTTATAGTCTAGTGCTACTAGCGCTAGCGTAGAGATAAGAAGTTCCGTAATTATATCCTTAGACTGCTAATATTCTTTCGTCTATACGAACTTAACGTCTTTCTTTAAAAGAGAGAAGAGTAGCCTTAGTAACTAGGCGAAGTCCTTAAGCTAGATCTTATAGTATATAAATATCTCTATAAGAATACGGACTTCTCTCTAATCCGTAGGAGTAGGCTATTTAACGAGCTTAGCTACTTATTCCGTATCTAGGTGTCTGCTATATTTATTAGTAATATAACCTACTATCTTAATCTATTTATAGTATAGCTGCAGCTTTTCTCTATAGACCGTTAGTCTTACTCTTTCTAGGTTAGTAAGCACCTCGTCTAAGTTCTTAATATGCTCTACTATAAATTAGCGGAGCTTAGGCTTAACCTCCTTATTGCTATACTTTGTTTTTAGACTGCAAATAGCTATATCGTAAAGGAAAGGTTTAGCAGCGTAAGGTATCTAAGTAGTAAGAATAAGTATAATAATTTAGATAAATTAAGCGATAGAGTTCGTAGCCCCCTATAGTAGCGTCGTCTAGCGTAGTAGGCTAAGAGAAGTATCGAAACCTATAAGGTCCCGACTTCTTATATCTAGTAGAATCTAATCGTAGCTAGAGAAGATATTAACTAAGAATAAGATTATATAACCTATAAAAGCTTTAGAAAACCTATCCGTATTAGGAGGAAGGTTAGCATTATATATAGTTATAGTATTAAACTTCTATGCAGCATTAATTAGGCGATACTTCTTTAGTTCTCCTAGGTTAGTCTTCTTTTTTACGAGAAAGTACGGATTTCGGTAGGCACTATAGTACGGCTTAAGAGAGCCTATATCTATACGCTTACGGAGCATTTTTACGACTTCCCTCTTAAGAGAGCTCTAGAGTTAGAAACTAGGATGCTACTATAGCTTATATAGGATTATATAGATAACCTAAGAAGGAGTAATAGTAGGCTTAATATAGCCGAGATGCTCGAAATCCTAAGTAAGTATAGCTTCCCGATTATATAGTATCTTAGTTAGAAGATATAGCTTCTAATCTAATAGTAAAATAGTAGGCTTAATTTAAGCGAGCCGTTCTAGTATAAGCCTTAAACCTTTTAGGATATTAGAAAACTTCTTAATTAAGTATTTCCTATTAAAGGGGCCTACTCCGGGTAGTATAGCTTTCTTTATAGCAAGTACTTTTTTTCTCTAATATAGATCTCTACTAGGATTTAATCTATTTATTATAGATACGTCCGCGTTAATAGATCTAACCTTATCCGCGACTTATTTATATATCGTAAATATCCTAATTTCCGGAGAGAATTTAGCTTGCGTATCTAGGTCTAAGAGTACGTTTAGTAGCATTTTACTATAGCGAACTCTATAATTCTAGCAGATTTCCTCGTAAATAACGTTAGTAACTATAGCTTATTTATAGTCGCCCTTAGATTCGTATCTATCTTTAGAGTCGTAAGAATACTTATCTAGGAGAAGAACCTTAAGTTCTAAGTTCTATAAGGAAAAGAGGTTTCTAAAGTAGTTAGGAAAGAGCAGGTTACTAAGAGGATCCTTCTAGGAATAGAGCTCTAGGCTTCCTAAATAATACCCGACTAGTTCCGGAAAGAGTAAGAATATAAGATTATTATATGCGTTACGTAATAATCGAACTAAACTAGCTAGTTTACTTAGCAAGTTCCGCTAGTCTATACGTAGATTAGTTAAGACTTTACTTAGCGCCCTTTCTACGATATTAGCATCCCTAATCGTTCCTAGATAGTTCCCTATTAGCGCCCGAACCTGCCTACTTAGCTTTCTACTCTATCCCGTAGCTGCCCTAAAGCTCTCTCTACTAGTACCCGTAGGTATTCTAGAGCTCCTAAGACTACCCCTACTAGCGCCTAAAGCTATCCTAGTAGTCCTAGAACTAGCCTTAGAGGCTCCTAGAAGTAGCCTAGGGCTCCTACTAGCAAGATCTAGCTACCTAAATAGATACTCCCTTAGCTCTATAAGGCGCTTCCTAAGCTTATTCTACCCCTATTCGCTTCGACGCTTTATAGGAGCTTTAATATAAGAGAACCCTATACTATAAGAGCGGTCTTTAGCCTTAGAGTATACTAATTTATATAGTATAGTAGATAAAAGCCTTTTCTAGAGGTCCGGGTTCTACGTAAACTTATACTAGAGGCCTTAGTAGAGGGTGTTATCGGACTTCTAGCTAAGATAAATTAGTAGGGATAACGGAGGGACGTTCCGAACTTATTTCCTAATAAATTCTTTTATCTTATTATAAGCTCCTAAGCCTTCGGAATCTATATATAACTCTACGAGGAACTTATACTAGGCTATATAGTTAAAGACTAGTCCTTTAAATTTAGGATCTCTAAAGTAGAAATAGTGCTAGTAGCTAAGGTAGTTATGCTCGCCTTTATTCTTAAAGAAGATAGTTTTACTATAAGAATGCTCGTAGATAGGCTTATAAAACCGATTCTCCTCCTTTTTAGTAAGCTTTCCCGCTAGTTTCTCGAGCATTCTATAATCTAGCGCTATATTTACTCTAGGCACTAGTTTAGCTATCCTTTTAAGAATATTCTTTAGCTCGGTTTAGCGCGTTTTAGCCCTACCTATATTAGTGCTTAAGATTAGGCTAAAACGGACCTTAGTACCTAATCTTTTTCTAACCTATAAAGAATATTATTAACTATTCTGCACCCGTTATTACCTACTATCCTAGTAAAATAAACTAGGTTTCTATAGTCGTTAGTAATCGTATCTTCCTAGAAGCCGTTATTATAGTTTCTAGAGGAAAGTTAAGTCCTTTAGGCCTACGGCCTTCCTAGAAGAGTTAGCGTCTTAAGATCGCTAGTAATAAAGAAAGTTATAAAGATAACAACTCCGTATACTTCTATACGAACGTTACGATATATTCTAATAAAGGTAACCTTACTAGAGATACTACGTATAATAGCCGTAATATTAGTTAAAATAGAAAGCCTTAAGCTACGAGCCCTCTCGTAACTTATAATTATGCTCTCCGCCCTTTTATTAATTAGAATATCGTATACTTATTAAGCCTCTCTAAGAGTCGTATAGATATAGATACTTAGAATAAGTAGGTAGTTCTTATAGAAGTCTAGGAGGATACTATCTAGGTCCGTATATAGCTTAGAAGTAGGAATATATAGCAACGCCTTTATACTAGAGACTAGCTAAACCGAGAGATCTACCGCTATTATAATAGTAATCCCTAGCATATCTTAATAAACAACCTCCTTGTCCGCTTCCTCCTAATTAGAATTAAGAGAAATAGATAAGGGCTATGTTTCGGTATTATTTTATTTCTTCGCATCGAACTAGACTTCGTCGTTACTTAGCTTCTCTTAGTTATTATCTAAGGATACTGACTCTTCCTTAGGCTGCTTAAAAGAGTTAAAAGAATTTATTATAAAAGCATTAATCTCTAGCTCTTCGTACCGATAAAGGCCTATATCGCCCTTATTATTATCCTCGCTCTCCTCCTTTCTAGATACTTCGCTATCTTCGTCTAAATAGCTAGTAGAATTGTATTTCTATATCCTATTATAGATCTAAGCGAAGTTAACTATAGAGGTAGCTATATTATCTAGTCTCTGCTTTAACGTATAATAGCGCTTAAGTATAGCGCTATAGAATAGATCTATAGGCTTCCTTCTATATAGGAACTAACTAAGAGCTTACTGCCTAAATAGCTGCAATTCTCCGAGCTCTATAACTAGAGGTGCTCTAAGAAGCCTATTAGACTAGAACGCTTTCTATTTATCTATAGGAATAGCCTTCTTAAGTAGGTTATCTAACCTCTATATCTTCGGCTTAGCTCTCTACGCCTCTTTTACCTTGCCTTTAGAAGGGACTATAGAACTAAACTAGGTATTCTATATTTCCGCATTCTAGAAATTCGGAACTGCTAGAGTCTAGGATCTTCTCTATATCTAAGACGAAGCTGCTTCTTAAAACGAGCTTAGTTTACCTCTACGATAATATTCTATTATCTCTAGTAGTGCTTACTCTCTATAAGAGTTGCTCGTTCCTATTTTAGTAGCTTGCTTCTACTTCTCTATATTTGCCTTTATAGCTTTTATTAGAGACGTAGTTAGGCGAGAGGGATTCTAGACAGTTTTCTAAGAGGACCGTATAGCTATATAGGTAGTATTATAATCCTCTTTATCCTTTTCTTCCCCTAGAATAAAGAGAGATCCTATAGGCTCGCATTCCTCTATATACTCTATAGTCCTAAATCTAGCTATACTAGCGTTAATTAAGACGGGACGTTTACGCTAGTTAGATTCCTACGAGGCTCGCAGAGTATTAAAGCTAATATATTTGCTAATATTAATCGGACCGATAGCTTATTTAAGAGCTAGGAGAACAACCTTTAATCGAGGAGACTTCTTATTCTAGCTATACCTAAGAGGTCTTATTTCTCCGATAGGAACGATATAACGACGACGATAGGAGGCCTCGAGGCCTCCTAACGCGCGATAATACCTCCCGACCGATACCGCGACGTCGCGAGCGGAGAAGGGAGCCTAGGAGAAGGAGGTTGCGTCTCTAACTCCTAGGCAGCCTAAACCCGCCCGTAACTACCTTTCTCTAGCCTATAAGGCTAGAAAATAACTACTAATACTAATACTCTAAAACTAATAATCCGAAAGAACCTAAGGATACTTACTAAATAGATCTAGAGCTACCTCGATACCTAGATAACCCTTTCCCCCTCCCCGACCCTCCTTCTCCTCTAGTAGGCCTAGTAGGCTCTACTCTACCTCGCCTTCTACTAAGAAGAGTCCTAGGCTCTTTAAGCTATCTAGAAAACCCTCTAGAGCCGCCTAATACTTACTACTACTACCTTAAAGATATAGGCCTAGATAGCCTAAATTAGATATATAATACTAAGGCCCTAGCCTTAGGCATCTATAACTATCTTAGTAAAGATAGGCAACTAAGAAGAAAGAGAAGCAACAAAGAAGATAAGCTATAAAGAGCTTAGAAAGAAACTTAGAGTATAGCAATTTAAGGCTATATAGAAACTCCTAAGTAGAGACCTTAAAGTTATTCTCTATAGAAAGGGAGAGAAAAGCAAGCTAGAAAGGGACTAATTATAGCTTAAGGCTATATATCTAGGAGCCTAGGTAGAATTACTAAATATATAGGTAATTATATATAGTATTAGGACTTCCTAGAAGCTAGAAGATATAAATAGCTAGGTCTAGCTAGACTAGGATAACCTTACCTAGTTCCCTAAAGGGCTTAAGATTAGGAAAGCCTTCTAGCTTAAGAACTAGAAGGTAAAGGAGAAGACAAACTTCTTCTTAGTAGTAATAGCAGTATAAGATAGGCAGACTATAAGGGAGATATATAAAAGGGGCATTACTATTAGCTTAATATAGTATATAGTAGAACTATACTACCTATAATAGAGGATAGTCTAATATCTTAAGTGCAATAACTTTAAATATATTACTACCTATTATAGGGTAGTAAAGGATACCTATAGAAAGTACGTAGATAAGTATAGGATAGATACCTATAAAGAGAAGAAGGTTAAGTACTACAACTATAGAGGAGACTATAAGGCCTACTCCCTCTAGTATAGCTATAAGGCAGCTATAAAAGCTAAGGTAAAAGCATTCTCTAAATAGTTTAAGAAATAATAGAAGATATCCTTAACTCTAATATAAGGGGGCAATATAGAATCCCTAACTCTTAAGAGAAAGGCCCTACTAACTAAACCTATATAGAGGGATATTAGATATAAAGGCAGGCCCCTAGGCACTATAGCTATAGTAATAGTAGGCAGGAAGCAGATAAGCAAGCTCTACTTCCCTCCTATATAGAAGAAGGATAAAACCTAAGAGGAAGCAGATATACCCTAGGAAGGAATAGACATTAACCTAATTAAGCTCCTTTTCTAAGTATCCTATAAGTAGCTAAACCCTAATAATCTACTAATATAATATTAATAAGTTAAATACTACCTAAACCTTACTACTAAATAGCTAGGCAGCAGAAGAGGCTATAGTAATAGTACTATAGGAACTATAGCTTAATATAATAAATAGCAAAATAAAGACTAAGAAAGGATACTATATAGTCCTCCCCTCCTAGCAGAACCTAAGGGTAGCAATACTAGTATTAGATAAGATTAGAGTTTATAGCTAGAAGCTACTTTTCTATAATATAGGGGATCTAATTACTATCTAGATTTAAACTCCTATAGGACCTATCTCTATCTATAACTACTATAACCCCTTAGGACTAATAAGCTATAGATAAGAGGGAACTATACCTGCACTCTAGGAAGCCCTTGCCTATCCTCTAGGAGAAATACCTCTAAGCTATATAGTTATAGGGGACTTTAACCTCTACTACCTAAAGTAGAGAGGAAGTATAACCTATACCTAATATATTATAGCAGATAAGCTAATTAAGGCTGCTAAAGAGGCTAACCTATAATTAGCTCTAGAGCTAGGAATAATTATATAGGAGAGATATATAGCTAGCTACTAGATACTAGACTTAGTACTTACTAGTTCTTCTCTCTAAAACCTAATCTAGGAATGCAAAGCCCTCCCTAAGGAAATATATAGCTCTAACTATATCCCTCTTAGAATAACTATCTATCTTAACCTCTAAGGGCTACTAAAATAGAGACTAAGGAGGCAGTAGAAAGTAGTAAACTAGACTAGAATCTAGAGCCTTCTTACCTAAGCTACTAACTAGCTTAACTAGCTCCTACTCTATATAAGAGACTACCTAGATACCTTTATAAAGAAAGTATAATTCTCTATTTAGAGAATTATAGAGGAGATAGTCCTAACTACTAAGCTATTATATTATGCAAAGATAGTATAGACCTAGGAGTATAGGGAAGCTATAAAGCTAGCAAAGAAGAAGAGAAGAGAATAGAGGGCTAATAAGACTAAGTAGAACTATAAATAATACCTTAAAGCCTTCTATATAAGAAGTAAGATTATAAGGAGGGAATAGAACCTAGCCTAAAGGAGGCTAATTAGAAAGGTTATAGAGGACTCTAGAAAGATATAGAAGATAGCTAAATAGGCAAGAGAGGGAGCAAACTAAGGATACTAACTACTATACTTCTCTAGCCTATTAGACCTAGAATATAATAGAGATATAGATAAAGAAAAAGCTATAATTCTTATAAAGTACTTCTTCCTAAACCTAAGGGAAGCAGACCTAAGGGATATCTAAGATACTTAACTACTACTCTAGTTCTAGATAGAAGCTAAGGTTAGCCTAAAGAAAGTAGAAGGAATCCTAAAGAGACTGCCTAATAATAAGGCTCTAGGACCTAACTAAATACTAAACCTCTTACTTAAGGAATATAGGGAATAGCTTATACTAACCTTAGCTAAACTCTTTTCCGCCTGCCTAAGAATAGTATACTATCCTAAGGCATTTAAGTACTCTACTATAGTAGTACTAAGGAAGCTATAGAAGCTAGACTATATAAAGCTAGGAGCATATAGACTAATTGCCCTACTTAATATAATAGCAAAGGTCCTAGAAGCTATAGTTATAAAGAGAATATCTAAGGAAACTAAAGATAGGAAGCTCCTTCTAGAAGAATAGATAGGTGCTAGGCCTAGAAGATCTACTACCTTAGTACTAGATCTTATTACTAAATAAGTTAGAACTATCTAGAAAGCTAGACCTAGGGCAGTAGCGTCGATGCTCTACCTTAATATATCTAGAGCCTTTAATAAGGTATTATACTAGAGGCTGCTCTATAATATTAGGATAAAGGGCTTCCCTAACTTTATTATTAGCTTTATCTAATCCTTCCTCTAAGATAGGACTACCTGCCTTAGACTAAAAGAATTTATAGACTAACTAAGGCCCTAAAATATAGGAATCCCCTAAGGCTCTATACTCTCTCTAATTCTCTTCCTCTTCTTTATATTAACTCTGCTTCTAACTCTATATAAAGGAAATACCTTAGTAATAAGGTTTATAGATAACTCTAATATCCTTATATATAGTATATTAATAGAGGAAAACTGCAAATAGCTAGAGAAAGCTTACTAGAAATGCAAAGAATAGGCAAGGAGATATAGAGCAGAGTTTGCACTATAGAAGTACTAGCTTATCTACTTTACTAGGAGCAGAAAGCATAACCTTAAAGCTATAGTTTAGATCTAGGGATTTAATAGGGAACTACTACCTTTACTTAGGCTCCTTAGAGTATAGGTAGATACTAAGCTTAGATAGGGTCTATATATTAAATAGGCAGCAGAAAAAGAAGCTAACTAGATATAGTTACTTTAGAGGCTCTATAAATCTATATAAGGAGCTTCCTTCTAAAAAGTAAGGTACTTATATATAGTAGTAGTTAGGCTAGCTATTACCTTTAGCTACTAAGTATAGTCTAATCTAAAAGGTACGTAAGGCTACTATAGAAACCTTACTAAGCCTATTAAGAAGATCTAGAGAGAAGCACTAAGGAATATTATAGGAGCATATAAGTTAGTTGCAATAGCTATCTTTAAAAAAGAAGCGAATATTGCTCCCCTCTATCTATATACCTAGGACTTAGCTAGATAAGCATTTAAGAAATAAGATAGCTAACCTATATACTAGTATATTAAAGATAGATATAAGGAGATAAGGAGATAGGTATAAGCAAGAAGAAGGATAGGGCAATATGCAATACTAACCTAAACTAGATAGGAGGAAATCCTTTAACTAGTATAGAGCTAAAAGATAGCAATATAGATATAGCTAGGAAGCAAGGCATAGTAGGCTAAGTACTAATAGAACAGGAAATAGAAGATAGAAAAGAAAGGAAAGAGAGCTAGGATAGTAGGAGAACAACTACCTATATAGACAACTACCCCCTCCTTAGTAGTAGGACTAGTACTATATAAGGGACTTACTAGACTATAGAGCACTATAATTACGCTCCTTAGAATAGAATATATTAGAATAAGGCAGTACCTTACTAAAAGGAGAGTCCTAGGATATATACCCGAATATAAGTATAGCTAGGAATAGGAAATACTAAAGTATATATATATATTTTGTCTAAGGTAGAAGAAGAGAAGATACCTACTATTCTAGGTAGGAGGATCTATAAACTAGAAGGACCTAGCTAATATAAAGAGAGAGCTATAGGTAGTAGCAAAGTAGCTTATCTAAGAAGGGGTTCTAGACTAATTCTTACTTGCAAGAGAAGAGGTATAGGAGGATAAGAAAAGAGAGAAGGGGAAGGATAGAGCCTAGTAAGAGGAGGACTCGCTAGATACCTAGTATTATCCGAAGGAAAACGGAAGCAAAGAAAGCGGCTACGTAGGCTATAAAGCGAAGAGATATACGAGGGTTTTTCGAAGGCTTTTCCCTCGACTAAAACCTATAGAGCGTGCTACTTACTCTAGTTAAAAGAGGTAGACCGGCGTATAAGAATTATCTATCTATCTATATAATACTAGAACTTAACTAGGTAGTTTAGTTTAGTTCTTAGGCAGTACTAACTAGACTATACTTCTTAATACTCCTACTTAGGCTA
The DNA here is from genome assembly GCA_023512815.1 of Cercospora zeae-maydis. NCBI lineage: Eukaryota > Fungi > Ascomycota > Dothideomycetes > Mycosphaerellales > Mycosphaerellaceae > Cercospora > Cercospora zeae-maydis. The sequence goes on from JAKLWY010000008.1 coordinate 576,007, forward strand.
GATAGTCTTCTGCCTACGTTCCTATATCTAAAACCTATCTCTAACTATAATCTATAGTTAAGGTAGGAATCTTCTACCTTTCCTTATGCAAGTTAGAGTTGTCTTATAAACTCCTAAAACTATAGCCTATTCTTTAGTTTAGTTAGGCTATTAGCTACTATCTCTTTTATTAGAATATATTCTACTATAATCTTCCTCTACTACTAAAGATACCTAATATAGTTATATATAATATTAATATATTTTAATCTCTTATAGGTATATGCATTTTTAACGAGTATTAAAGCTGCCTAATTATCTCCTATAATTTATACTAGCCTTAACTCTTTTACTATATTAGAATAGGCCTTAATAGTTAGTTAGAAAGGGCATTCTCCTACTAACTCTATATAGTCTATTTCCCTTAAGAGTACTACTAGGAACTAAGATTACTTTATATATATATTTATAGCTATATACTTAGCTTCTATTAAGAAGTGCAGTCTAGTTAGTACTACCTAAGAACCGAACTAAACTACCTAGTTTAGTTCTAGTATTATATAATATAGGTTATATAATACTAGCCGAACTAAACTACCTAGTTTAGTTCTAGGGTTAGGTAATATAGGTTATATAATATTAGGTTATATAACCTACCGAGGAATATATCTTAGGAGAAGGTATAACCTATAACTAACTAATATAATTAACTCGGTTAGTTCCTACCTATCGCTTCTACTTCTACTACGCACTATACCTATCTTGTCCTCCTATCCGATAGTTAATACGAAGGTCTGTCGAAAGGATTCTCGATAGCTTCTATTATTAATATTATAATAGATTTCTGCTTTCTACTTATCTAAGAAACTAGGGCTTTATAGAGGAAGAAGATACTCCCTAGGATTAAGACTCTATCTACTTTATCTATTATATAGTTAGAGTCTAAATATCCTATTAGTTTCCCCCTATTTCTCCTAAATATTAGTCCTAAGTCTTAGGATAACCTTAGGTATCTTGCTAGTTTCTTTAGAGCTCGTATATGTCTCTTAGCTAGGTCTAAGATATATAAGCTTAACCTTCCGAGAGAGAAAGCAATATCTAGTCTTATTATAACTATAGGCTATATCTAGGTACTAGTTTAGCTTTAGTACTCTATCTTGTTACCTCTCTTATTATATAAGCCTATTAGTTTTAGGCTATTATAACTATCTATTAGTAAGAGAGTTAGGTTAGCTATCTCTTTAGTTATTCCTAGCTTTATAAGGCTCTCCTAGATAAAGTATTCCTAATTAAGCTTTAAGGTACTAGCTTGTCTATCTCTCGTTAACCTTATCCTAAGGATTTTCTCTAGTTCTCTAAGATCTTTAATCTTAAATACCTTACCTAGCTATTCCTTAAACTATAGTATATCTTTTAGCTTTAGTACTATAATTAGAATATTATCTATATAGGTTAGGACTAGAATGTTCCTTTCCTAGTAGATAAGAAGGTCTAGGTCTACTTCTAACTATATAAACCTAATCTGTTTTAACTTAGAGACGCAGAGTTTATTCTAGTCTCTCGCCGCTTACTTTAGTCTATAAAGGCTTCTTAGAATCTATAGGACTATATTAAGTAGAATCTTAACTCCTAGTAGTAGGATTATAAAGATTTCTTCTTAAAGACTACTCTCTATAAATGTATTGTTTATATCTACTTAGTAAAGTTCTAAGTTCTTCTCGCAAACTATAGCTATAAATACCTATAAGGTATTATGCCTAACTATTAGTATAAAGGTCTCTTAGAAATCGACTCTAAACTTTTAAGAGAAGCCTCTTATAACTAGTCTTACCTTAAACTTCTTAATAGCTCTACTAATTAATCTCTTTATATTAAATACCTACTTTAATATAACAAGGTTTGCTCCTTTTAGTAGAATAACCTCTTTCTAAGTATTATTGCTTTCTAATATAGTTAATTCCTTTTAGACTATATCTTCCTATATATATCCTTATTTAGGGTCCTAAATCGCCTCTTTATAGGACTTTAGAATAGGCACCTCTTGTCTCTATCTAGAGACTTAAGGAGCAATCGCTGCATATATAGATTCTTAAACCTCTAATAGGGCTTCCTAAATCTACTCCTACTCTTAGCCTTAGACTTAGCTAAGGAATGCCCTATAATGCTTAGTACTTAGGCCCTCCTCCTATCTATATTCTCTCTATCTCTTTTAAAGTACTTGTCTTATTACTATGCTATAAGCTTTTAGCTCTAGGCCTAGTCCTTTATCTAAGACGGATCTCCTTCTCTTTTAGCTATAGGTCTAGTCTCGGTTACCCTCCTAATCCCTATATCCTTATAGGTCCTACTATATAGAATATAGTCTCCTACTAGTACTAGAATGCCTATTAACTTCCTAGCTTAACTTAGGTAGTTTAGTAGTTCTATTTTTCTCCTACTAAAGTTATAGTCCCCTAGAGTTTTCTTCTTCTAGATCCTCTATTCTCTAGTACTCCTCCTTATTCTTTAGTAGAGGTAGTAATTATATAAAGAGTATCTAGCTTAGACTTATAGGTTTAGTTGCTATAGCTATAGGTGTAGTAGCTATAGAGGGTATAACTGCTATTAGCTTCTTTAGAGGTCTACTAACTAGGTTTCTAATAGGCGCACTACTTGCTTAATTAAGCTTAGGAACATTTAGCTCTATATCTCCTCCTTTCTTATGCTTAAACTAAGTTATAGTGCTATAGGCTTTAATAGCCCTTATATTAAGCTCCTAGAAGAGCTATATTTTAGTAGTATTAGGAACATACCTAATAAATATAGCATCTTTGCCTCTATTTATTAGTTTGTCTAATCTTATCCTAGCTAGCTAGGACTTAGGATCTATATAGACTACTGCTTTATAACCCTAAACTTTAAAGTGTAATATAGAGGGTTAAATGCCTAAAAAGGCTTCCTTAGGTAATACTTTAAATCTATTAATTTCTAGGCTATTAGGAAGAGAATTTCTAATAACTATATAGGCTACTAAGGCTTCTAGCTAGAATTTAATAGGCATGTAAGCATCTTCTAGCATTGCTTTTATATAATCTTTAGAGGTTTAGATTAACCTCTTAACTACTCTATTCTAGATAGAGTTATATGCCTTAGTTATATAGAAGGAAATTCTATATTCCTTCTCCTACTACTTTAGTATAGTAAGAAGCTCTCTTGCTCTATTACTTCTTATAATCTAGAGGGGATTTCCTAATTATAGCTTAGCTTTTACCTTCTAGTCTCTAAGGATACTTAGTATATCTTCTTTAGACTTTATTAGGAAAGTCTATTTCTTTCTTAAGAAGTTGTTAATAACCTTAAGCTACTATTTATATCCTAGTCTTAAGATAGGCAAAGGGCTATAGATATCGATAGAAATAAGAAATAGCCTTTAAGGCTTACTCTTAGTTCCTTTTCCTCTATATTTCTTTATCTTTGCTAAGGAATATACTCTATAGGGCTAGTATTCCTTTAGAATAGGAATCTAAGCCTTTAAGTTAGATACCTTATATAGGTTTCTAAGAAGACCCTCTCTAAAGTATATAAGTCTCCTATGCTAAAGCTCCTACTATTCTTATAGTTTCTCCTAGGCTTTAAAGGTATAGGCTTTACTCTCTTAATTCTAATTAAAGTATAATATTGCAAGCTCCTGCAATATATTATTAATCTCCTTAATAAATAGCACTTCTACTAATAGTTTTATCTAGATAACTAGTTTCCTAGATAATAAAATAAGTATAAATCTTAGTAGTTAAATACCGTACTGCTAGCTAAATTAACTCTAGGAAACAAGATTTACTCCTAGTATAGGCATAAAGAGAATATTCTTAAGTATAATCTACTTTCCTCTTTTTCTACCTATTACTATATTCTCTATATATATAGCTATTAGATAGCTATCCCTAACCTTAATCTACTTTTTCCTCTTAAGAGGTTTTAGTTCTCTAAAAAGTAATTCTTAGTTAGTTATATATAATAAGGCGCAAGAGTTAAGCAGCTATCTTAATAGCATATACTTGCCTTTTGCCTATATAGTTAAGTATACTACTTTATTAATATTATTATCCTCTAATAGGGATTAAGATGCGTTAGATATCGCTAAAAGTTCTATATCTTCTTAGGTAGCATAAGCCTTCTTAGAAAACTTCCTTAAGTTTTGTCTTCTCTTAAGGGATTAAACTTTTAGGTTAAGTTTCTTTACTATTTCTTTTAGTACTTCTTTATCTAGTAAAGATCTCCTCCTAAAGGTGCTCTCTCTAGGTAGTAACTTTCTCTTTTCTACCCTACTAGCCTATCTAGAGTTAATAGTTCTCTTAGCTTTATTAAGGTATAGGCACTTAGTAATACCTCCGAAATGCTCCTTCCTATAGAGGTAGCACTTTAGTTTTATATCTTAGGTCCCTCTTCCCTTAGCAAATATTGCTATTTCTTAGGACTAGTTTAGTCTAGCCTTATAGGATTCGAGCAGTTATAGTATACTTTTATATATTATAGACTACTAGGTAAGGATTATGTCCTTTATGCTTTAGTATGCCTTAGGCAGGCTATTAAGGAGATGTTTAAGTCTTCTTTCTAGTTCCTTATAGTATGCCTCCTAAGGGTCTACTTCTATAATCCTTCTAGCTATACTAGCTAGCTATACCTATGCTTTTCTTATTATTATGTCCTCGGTTATCTAAAAGTTTATAAACTCCTAAATATATACTATAGCGTATATAGTATATACCTTGCTATATTTAGCTCTTATTTTCTCCTATATCCTTAAGGCTTATCTCTCCTTAAGGACCTCTTCTTAGTTATCTTTTAATAGGTAGATTATTATCTCGTACCTAGTAGTTATATTAGCCTTAACCTAGGTTAGGTTATTTCTTAAGTGCCTTAAGCTAATAATAGATAGTAATAACTTAATAGATAAGTTAGGTATTAATTTCGAGATAACCTAAAATACGTCTTTTAACTTAAGGTAGTCCTATAGTAGGCTAAACTATTATCTCTAGTTTTCCTTATATAGCACTAGTATAGCTCTTTTCTTTTCGATTCTACTTACTAAATCTATTTCTATAAAATTAAACAAATAAGTCTAACTCTAGAAAATATAAGCTCTTTTAGTCTAATTAGTAGCTTCTAGTAATAGGCGGAAACCGTATATCCTTAGCAGCTCGGTTGCCTATAAAAGCGCGAGCTTAGGCTCTCCTCTATAGCATTAATTAATTATCTACTCTACGTTTCTTATTTATAGTTCTAGTATTATTATACGTTTTATGCGTACCCGCCTTGCTAGCTATTATAAGAGACGATATAGCTAATACGAGGGTTCGTAAGCTAAACGTAGAAGCGTAACTGCGAGCGTAGCCGTTACTTAATCTAAACTATAGTGCTTACGAGGATTCCTAAGCCTAGCTACCTAGAGACGAGAGACGAGAACTGCGCGTTATTACGCTACGTACGACTACTATATACCTAATTCTAGAGCTATTAGGCCTTAGCGATATAGATATGCACGCCTAGTTAGCTATAAGCTAGTTAGAGTAGTATAGGATTTATATATTAAAATAGAGCTAAAGGTAGGGCTATATAATATCTTCTATAGATAAGAACTATCGAAAATACGAAAAGAAGGAAGAAGTTACTTATAGTCTAATAGCACGAACTACGATACGAGAAGTAAGCGATTAATTACGATAAGCCGCTAGAACGCACTTTATTATATATAAGCCTAGGCGGAACTAGAAAACTTAAAAGGACTTAAGAGCATTAAGGCTACCTTCTATATAGAGATAGTCTCTAACCCTAAGAAAGTTATAAACCCTTAGTCCTATTATAACTTAGAATCGACGGTGTTTTAAGACGCCGACGATTAGTTATAAAAGGCTAATAGTATAGCTTATCTATAGCTTTCCGAGGATTCGCTTAGAGTTACTATACCTATATAGAGAGGTCGTTATAGCTAGAATAGCCCGAGAAATACGATATTACGAGCTGCACGAAGTTTAGTAAGCTAGAGAAAGAATATAGGATCGTATTACTACTTATACTCCCTAGTTTCGCTATAAGGCTACGTTTCGCAACTTTAGTTACCCTATTTTCGGAAGAGTTTAATAACTCTTCCTATATTAGGTATAGGCTTAGAACGGCCTCTATACTTCCCTATCGAAGGTTTCCGAAAGGCTCTAGGAATATATAGCACTAAGGAATTAATAATAGGCCGGACGTTTATAATAATATAGGTTAGAAGTATTACGAGCCGGATAGACTAAGAAACTAACCTCTAAGAAAATTTATAGGTAACTACTAGGTATTACTAGCTACTCTTACTTGCAATTTACGAAGTTACGAATTTCCTTTTGCTATATCTAGATCTAGAGTTTCTGTTTCTTATTTTGTTTTTAATTTAGCGAGAATATTCCTTTCGTTGCGTAATAAACTAGTACTACTATTACTACTAACTTTACCTAATACTAACTAAACTAGCTAGTTTAGTTCGTTATTACCGACCTTTAGCCGAAAATATACTAAACGACTAAAATAATAATTCCTCTACCGGCACTAATAACCCGGATACTGCTATTAACTCTAGTAGTATCTTAGATAATATTAGTATAGAGAATTGCAATTAAGAGTTCCGTTACTAACCTGCCTAGTTTGTCGGACCTAATAGAGAAGTTAAACGACTAGTTAGAAGCTTTCTAGGCTCTACTAACCTTTTAGCTCGTCCTAACGGAACGATAGGGATAGGTAATACTTATTCTCGTCGATAAGGAGCTATAGGACTATAACTCCCTATTAATACTACTATTAGCTTAAGCGTCGAGCAGTTTTAAGCTTTAATTTCTATAAGCCGACCTTCTATACCTTTGCCTAGTTCTAAGGAGATAGGATACTTCGAAGAGTTAGACGTTACTAAGTTTGTTAAGCGTTTTAAAGACCTATACCGAACTTATAGAAGCGACTAGGGCAATAAAGCTGCTAAAGTCGAGAAGCTTATTAGCTACGTTTATTAATATTAGCGTCCTATAGTTAAGAAGCTCGAAGGGTATAAAAGTCGTAACTATAAGCTATTTAAAAGTAGCCTTCTTAAAGAGTATTATAAGTTTAATAGCTAGCGCATACTTAGAGATTAGTCGTACCTTTCCTAGCTATCTTTATAGAAGCTAAATAAGCTAAAGGAGATTTCCGAGTATATTCGGAACTTCGAGATCTCTTCTACTATAATTTCTCTAAAAGATCTAGATAACTTTAGCCGTACCTAGATGTTTTTAAAGCCTCTATCTAAGCCTATACGGAAAAAGATTTAGAATAAAGCAAACCTAGATATAGATCGCCCCTATATATTTCGTAACTTTACGCGAGTAATTTTAGCTATAAAAGCCGAGTTACGAAAGGATAAAACCGATAAAGCCTTATATAAGGATAATCGTTCTATTCTAATAGAAAAGCTAGTTAAAGCAATAAGGAATACTGCCCCTTGCCTAAATCTAGTCTCTATAGCGACGAGCGCTATATCTAGAGTAAGCCCTAACGTTAAGAAGCTAACTAAATAGTTAGCTGCCCTTACCCTTACTCTTTTAAAGAACTAGGAACCTATATATAGACCTCTACGTAGTAGCTAAAAGGATAAGGAAGTACTAGAGATTTAAGCTATAGTTATAGCCTATACTACCTTAGAAATTAAAATAGATACTACTTGCTAGGAGTATAGTTTAGAAGGCTACCGTAGCGGAGACTATCCCTACTTTAACTAGCTTCTAGATTAAGACTTCCTTTATAAGAATAAGACTCGCCGAATATATTCTAGCTAAGCTAGTAGAGAAATAAGACCTCTTAGGTATAGCTAGGATAAGAAGTCTCCTTAATTAAAGGTTGTTCTCCTAGCTCTTAAATAAGCTATTAGTTCGATTAACGTTAGCAAATATATTAGCTTTAATACTCTACGAGCCTCGTAGGAATCTAACTAGCGTAAACGTCTCGTCTCGATTAACGCTAGTATAGCTAGATTTAGGACTATAGAGTATATAGAGGAATGCGAGCCTATAGGATCTCTCTTTATTCTAGGAAAAGAAGAGGATAAAGAGGATTATAACGCTGCCTATATAGCTATATATTCCTCTTAGAAAGCTATTTAAAATCCCTTCCGCCTAACTGCGTCTCTAATAAAAGCTATAAAGGCGAATATAGAGAAGCAGAAGCAAGCTACTAAAACGGGAACGAGTAACTCTTATAGAGAGCAAGTACTACTAGAGATAATAGAATATTATCGTAGAGGTAAACTAAGCTTATCTTAAGAAGCGGCTTTATCTTAGATATAGGGAAGATCCTAGACTCTAGTAGTTCTAAATTCCTAGAATATAGAAATATAGGATGCCTAATTTAGTCCTATAGTTCCTTCTAGAGGCAAGGCAAAAGGAGCGTAGAGAGCTAAGCCGAAGATATAGAGGTTAGATAACCTACTTAAGAAGGCTATTTCTATAGACGAATAGGAAGCGTTCTAGTCTAATAGGCTCCTTAGAGCACCTCTAATTATAGAACTTAGAGAACTATAGCTATTTAGGCAGCAAGCTCTTAGTTAGTTTCTATACGAAAGGAAGCCTATAGATCTATTCTATAGCGCTATACTCGAGCGCTATTATGCGTTAAAACGAAGGCTAGATAGCATAGCTATCTTCGTAGTTAACTTCGCTTAGATCTATAATAGGATATAGAAGTACAATTCCGCTAGCTATTCTAACGAAGATAGTAAAGCGTCTAGAAAGGAGGAAAGCAGAGATAATAATAAAAGCGATATAGGCCTTTATTAGTACGGAGAGCTAAAGATTAATACTTTCCTAATAGATTCTTTCGACTCTTTTAAGCAGCTCGAGAAAGAGTTAGTATCCTTAGATAATAACTAAGAGGAGCTAAGCGATAACGAAGTCTAGTTTAATACGAAGGAGTAGAATAATACCGAAATATAGCTCTTATCTATTTCTCTTAATCCTAATTAGAAGGAAGCGGATAAGGAGATCGTTTGCTAAAATGCGCTAGGGATTACTATTATAATAGCGGTAGATCTCTCGGTTTAGCTAGCCTCTAGTATAGAGGCGTTGCCGTATATTTCTACTTCTAAGCTATATGCGGACCTAGATAGTATCCTCTTAGACTTCTATAAGAACTACCTACTTGTTCTAAGCATTTATATCTATACGACTCTTAGGGAGGCTCGATAAGTATATAATATCCTAATTAATAAGGGAGTAGAGAGCATAATTATAAGTTACGAGAGAGCTTATAGTTTAAGACTTCTTATTTTAACTAATATTACTACTACTATATATAGTGTCTCCGGTAAGGTTACCTTTATTAAGATATATCGTAACGTCCGCGTAGAGGTATATAGAGTTATTATCTTTATAACTTTCTTTATTACTAGCGATCCTAAGACGCTAACTCTTCTAAGAAGACCGTAGGCCTAAAGAACTCGACTTTTCTTTAGGAACTATAATAATAGCTTCTAGAAAGGTATAATTACTAACGACCGTAGAAACCTAGTTTATTTTACTAGAATAGTAGGCAATAACGGGTATAGAATAGTCGATAATATTCTTCGTAGGTTAGAAAAAGATTAAGTGCTAAGGTCCGCTTTAGCCCGATCTTAAGTACTAATATAGGTAGGGCTAAAATACGCTAAACTAAGCTAAAGAGTATCCTTAAAAGAATAGCTAAACTAGTGCCTAGAGTAAATACGGCGCTAAATTATAGAATGCTTAAGAAACTAGCGGAAAAGCTTACTAAAGAGGAGAAGAACTAGTTTAATAAGCCTATCTATAAGTATCCTCGTAGCAAAACTATCTTCTTTAAGAATAAAGGCGAGTATAACTACCTTAGCTACTAGCACCGTTCCTACTTTAGAGATCCTAAATTCGAAGAACTAGTCTTTAACTATATAGCCTAGTATAAGTTTCTCGTAGAGTTATATATAGATCCTAAAGGCTTAGAGACTTATAATAAGATAAGAGAATTTATTAGGAAATAAGTTCGGAACGTCCCTCCGTTATCCCCGCCGATTTGTTCTAGCTAGAAGTCTAATAATACCCTCTGCTAGGGCCTCTAGTATAAGTTTACGTAGAACCTAGACCTTTAGGAAAGGCTTTTATCTACTATACTATATAAATTAGTATACTCTAAGGCTAAAGACCGCTCTTATAGTATAGGGTTCTCTTATAATAAAGCTTCTACGAAGCGTCGAAGCGAATAGGGGCGGAATAAGCTTAGAAAGCGCCTTATAGAGCTAAGGGAGTATCTATTTAGGCGGCTAGATCTTACTAGTAGGAGTCCTAGGCTACTTCCGGGATCCTCTAGGGCTAGTTCTAGGACTACTAGGATAGCTTCGAACGCTAGTAGAGGCATTCTTAGAAGCTCTAGGATACCTATAAGTACTAGTAGGAGGAGCTTCGGAATAGCTACGAGACTAAGTAGGAAGCTAAGTAGGCAGTTTCGGGCGCTAATAGGGAGCTAGCTAGGAATAATTAGGGATGCTAATATTATAGAAAGGGCGCTAAGTAAAGTCTTAACTAATCTATATATAAACTAGCGGAACTTGCTAAGTAAACTAGCTAGTTTAGTTCGATTATTATATAAGAACTAGCGGAACTTGCTAAGTAAACTAGCTAGTTTAGTTTAATTATTACGTAACGCATATAATAACCTTACGTTCTTACTCTTCCTAGAGCTAGTCGGGCATTGTTTAAGAAGCCTAGAGCTCTATTCCTAGGAGGATCCTCCTAGTAACCTACTCTTTCCTAACTACTTTAGGAACCTCTTTTCCCTATAGGACTTAGAACTTAAGGTTCTTCTCCTAGATAAGTATTCTTATAACTCTAAAGATAGATACGAATCTAAGAGTAACTACGAACGAGCTATAGTTGCTAATATTATTTATAAGGAAATCTGCCGGAATTATAGGGTTCGCTATAGTAAACTGCTACTAAGCTTACTTCTAGACTCGGATACGTAAGCTAAATTCTCTCTAGAAATTAGAGCGTTTATAATATATAAGTATATAGCAGATAAGATTAGATCCGTTAACGCAGACGTATCTATAACGGATAGATCGAATCCTAGTAGTAATCTATATTAGAGAAAGAAAGCAATTGCTATAAAGGAAGCTATACTACCTAGAACAGGCCTTTTTAATAGGAGATACTTAATTAAAAAGCTTTCTAGCGTTCCGAAAGGTTTAAGACTTATACTAGAACGGCTCGCTTAAATTAAGTCTACTATTTTACTAATAGATTAGAAGCTATATCTTCTAACTAAGATGCTATATAATTAGGAAGCTGCACTTACTTAGGATTTTAAGCATCTCGGTTATATTAAGCCTACTATTACTTCTTCTTAGGTTATCTATATAATCCTATATAAGCTATAGTAGCATCCTAGTTTCCGACTCTAGAGCTCTCTCGAGGGGGAAGTCGTAAAAATGCTCTATAAGCAAATAGACGTAGGCGCTCTTAAACTATGCTATAGTACCTACCGGAATCTATACTTTCTCGTAAAAAAGAAAACTAACCTAGGAGAACTAAAGAAATATCGCCTAATTAATGCTATATAGAAGTTTAATGCTATAACTATTCGCAATGCTAATCTTCCTCCTAATATAGATAGGTTTTCTAAAGCTTTTATAGGTTATATAATCTCGTCCTTAGTTAATATCTTCTCTAGCTACGATTAGATTCTACTAGATATAAAAAGTCGGGACCTTATAGGTTTCGATACTTCTCTTAGCCTACTACGCTAGACGACGCTACTATAGAGAGCTACGAACTCTATCGCTTAATTTATCCGAATTATTATACTTATCCTTACTACTTAGATACCTTACGCTACTAAACCTTTCCTTAACGATATAGCTATTTATAGTCTAAAAACAAAGTATAGTAATAAGAAGGTTAAGCCTAGACTCCGCTAATTTATAGTAGAATATATTAAGAACTTAGACTAGGTGCTTACTAACCTAGAAAGAGCAGAACTAACAGTCTATAAGGAAAAGCTATAGCTATACTATAAATAGATTAAGATAGTAGGTTACGTTACTAATAAATATAGCAGATACCTAGATACGGAACAAGTAGCTAAGCTCGTTAAATAGCCTACTCCTATAGATTAGAGAGAAGTCCGCATTCTTATAGGAATATTCGTATACTATAAGATCTAACTTAAGGACTTCGCCTAGTTGCTAAGGCCGCTCTTCTCTCTCCTAAAGAAAGACGTTAGGTTCGTATAGACGAAAGAATATTAGTAGTCTAAGAATATAATTACGAAACTCCTTATCTCTACGCTAGCGCTAGTAGTACTAGACTATAAACTAGAGGGAGGACTAATCGTAGTAGGCGTTAATTCTAGCTTTTACTTATAGGGATGCTATATATCTTAATATAACCGGAAGAATAGCAGAATTCGATATCCTTCTTAATTTAAGTTAGGATTATTCTCTGCTTCTAAGTAACGCTACGACGCTAGGAAGCGCGAGTATCTTAGTATTCTTAAAGCACTAAAGAAGTATCGTCCGTAGTTATTTAGTATTTTCTTCTAGCTAGAGGTAGACGCTAATACGCTAGTATATTAACTTAATAAGGCTGCTACGAACCTCCTAAACGCGGCTATTATAAGATAGCTAGTATAGATTAGGTTATTCGACTTTAATATAGTATATATACCTAGGAAGAAGCATATAGCTACTAATAGGCTATCTCGTAAGCCTCCGATAGAGCAAGATACCTAAGAGCTAGCAGAGAAGGGCAATATTAATAAGATAATCGATAACTAGTTTTTCGCCTACTCTGCCTACGACCTCGTCGCCTAAGTATTCCTTACTCGAGCGGAATTAGAGGAGAAGGTACTAAACGATACCTACTCTTAGAACTCGAGGAATATCGTATTCTTCCTTACTTACCTACGCTATCCGCTAGGCCTATTCCTAATAGAATATAGGTCTCTGCAAAAACAAGCACTTAAGTTCTATATAAGTAAGGAGGGTTAGCTTATAAGATAGGATCGTATTAGTAGTATCCCTTAGAGAGTTATCGACGATAATAGCTATTACGAAAGGATTCTTACTACCTATTATAATTACTATAGATACCCGGGCCTAGAACGGATATATAAGACAGTTACTAAATAATAGTAGTAGGACGGTATTTATACTATAGTAGTTTGTTTCTATAAGGGTTACTAGCAATATGCGCTTAGGAACGGTTACTAGCGTCCTAGCCTACTCTATACTTCTAAGAAATAGTATCTTAGGGAGCGATAGTACTTAGACGCAGTGTTTATTAGCACCGGACTTTACTTTATTATTATAAGAGAGGCTATTTCTTAATAGCTAGAGGCCCGATTAATACGGATAACGGATAATCGTAAGGTTAACGCTAGATATATTATAAAGTTTATTTACGAGGACTTAATTTGCTACTAGGGGGCTATAGCCGAGATCTATATAGACGGGGGCGGAGAGAACGTTTAAGAAGCGCTACTTACGAGCTATAGAATTAAGTAGGTTACGATCTCCCTCTACTATCTATAGGCTAATAGGATCGTTAAATAGGGATACTATCTAATTCTAGTAGCTCTCTCTAAGCTTATAGATAGAGAAGTAAGCGCTATAGCTAAGCATATTCCCTTAGTCCTTTAGGCGGAACGTACTACTATAAACTAGATAACTAAGCTAACTTTAGTAGAGATTATAATAGGTAGGGACGCTATATTGCCTATAGAGCTTAAGTTCCGTACTTACTAAGTAGCTAAGTAGGGAATAGTCTATAACTATCTCTCCTTATTAGCGATACGAGCTACTACTATAGAACGGATATATATAACGCTTAAGGAAGCTCGTGCCCGATAGAACCGGCTATAGAAGTATAATATTAAGTACTTTAATAACTATAAGAATACTAATAAGCAGGAGCTTCGTCCTAGGCAAATAGTAGTTATTTACTAGTCGGAACTAAAAACGAGCTTCTTAAATAAGCTACGGTACCGATAGTAAGGTCCGTTTCTTATATATACTATTATTCGAGAAGGAAAGGCGTATAAGATTAAGGAGCTTAGCGGGAAGGTCCTTTACTATACGTTCCCTAGATTTAACTTAAAGCTAGTACTATACTAGAGGGATCTAGAGGCTATAGTTCCTTAGGAGGATAACTTTAATTCGGAATAGCTAGGTCCTCTACCTCCTAAACTACGGCCGCGTAGTTATCTACACCCTTAGGTTTAGATTAGTAAGTTATTAGAAATAACTTAAGAAGAGAGGGAGGAGTATATCCGCTAGCTAGATATTCTAATGCTAGAGGAATCCTAGTAGGCCCTTAAATTTCTTTTAAAAAATTACTTCTATCGCGTCTATATCGGCATAAGAAATAAGGAGAAATATATTACTTATTACTCTTATATAGCTAGTGCTATAAGAAAGGGAGAATTAGTAGCGGAAGCAGAATAGACCTTAGGAAGCTAGACAAAAGGACTGTTACTATAAATAAGAGGATCTACTATTAGGAGAATACTAGTTCCTAACTAGCCTAGGCTCCTAGGAGCAACGAGGGATAAGATTAGGCGACTCTTACTTAATTTTAGCTAATAGCTACCTAAAAGTAATCGCGAGCACGTATATGCTTCCTTATTTCTAGTAGTAAAAATAAAGCGAACTAGCTAGTTTACTTCGAATAGCGCTAAGGACCCTCTAATATATAGCTATAAATACTCTTATATCTAGGTAGCGGGTTTAAGTATAAAACTCCTCTCCTTTTCGGCACTTCTAGTCTATTCTTAGTCTTATTAACATTAATATTTATTTACCTTAAGTATAATAACTCTTAAAGGTTGCTATAGTAACTACTCTAGTTCCGCTAAGTATAGGCAGTAGTAGTAATAATAGTTATATAGAGTTTTTAAGCAAACAAACTAGGAAAACTCTATATAATAACCTCTTCTATACGTATACTAACTATTCTTACTGCTACTAGTATAAACCTACCTATTTAGAAGACTTATATATTCTCCGCTTTACGTACTCGCTTAGGTTCTTATTTAAAGAGCGCGTTTATAGAAAACGCCTACCCCTAACTAGCTCTCTCTACTCGTATATAGTATACTCCCTTCTATATAGTCTATTTTTCTCTCCCTCTACCTTACTAGTATAATAGCTAACCGAGATATTGCTATAACTAACGCGACTACTAAAGCGCCTACCTCTAAGCCTAAGGCGGTAGTCCGCTATTTTAACCCTAATGCGCTCGCCTATACTACTAACTCTAAGTTAGCTAATTTCTGCAACTTTACGCTTAATATTTCTAAGCTAGGTAGGTAGCGCACTTATATATAAATGCTAGAAGCTATTACTAACGTAGAGATAGAAGAAGAGAAGTAGACTATTCTATACTCTATTTATAGCGCTATTTAGGGAGACAACGACCGCCGCGCCTTTATTATCTTCTAGTTTATTTAAGAACTTAGCTAGCGTACCTTCTCTTATACTTAAGAAGAAGTACTAGAAGGACTAAAGAGCATAATAGACATCTATAAGAGAGGCAAGCAGTTCGCTAAGAAGCGTAAAGGTCTTCTCGATATACTATAGAACTTCTTTAGCTTAGGTAGGGAGTTCCTCTATTTTAACTTTCTTAACTCTATTTTTAAGATCTATAAGAAGGCTAGCTAGCACCTCTGCTGCTTTATACTATTTAAGAACGTCTCTACTAAGAATCTCCGACTACTAGGCCTAACCTAGTCTAAATAGATACTATACTAGGCCCTTCGTAATAGAAAGAAAGACAATCTATTCTAGCCTATATCTAGCTATATCTTAGGCAAATTTTAGAAGGCTAGCTTCGTTAAGAGCGTAGAGGCTATATTTTAGTTAGACCTATTTAGCTACGAGAATCTCTAGCTTATCGATAAGAATAGCTTTGCCGTTATAGACGCCTACTTTATTATCCCTAAGAATAAGCTCTCTAGAGTATCCGACGCTAATAATAAAGCTAGAGGCTTAGCCGTAAGCAGGCTACTTAGTAAGCTCTCTAAGTCTAGCTACGACTTTTTTAGCTACTTTAATTTAGCCTCTAATAAGTTTAAGAGCTTCTACGAGGTAGCTAAACGCTAGGTCCGTAAGAAGATAAACCTCGCTAATAAGGACTAACTACGCTCTAATACGTTCGCGCATTTATACTATAAGATTAGAGACCTCTACTATAAGGACTACGAGCTTAAAGCGCTAAGCTGCTAGTAAGAAGAAGCCGGCTAGGGCTAGGCTGCGGTAACCTACTCCTAATCCGTAGTTCTAGAGCTAGAAATAGTTAGTTTAGTTCGCCTATATAAACTAGCTAGTAGGGTTAAAAAATAAGTAATATATTACGAGATATATAGCTATAATAAGAACCTATTAGACGATCTAATTAACGAGGCGATCGAGAAGCCTTATTTAGATCTCGGAGAAGTTCGAGTCCGTATTGCTATTCTATATACTAACTATCTCGAAGAACGCTATAAGGATAGCGTATATAGAAAACTAGATATAATCCCTCTTAATAAGTACGAGTCTCTAGATATTAGTCCTTCCTTCTACTATACCTATATAGTAGAAATAGCTAAGGTAGTTAGCCTTATAGTAGAAGAATCGATAATAATAGCGTCTAATTACCTTTACGACTTATAGGATATCTCCTATAGGCTATGCCTACTAGCGAAGAGATCGATTAATAATATGCCTAATAACCTAAAGAAAGACCTATAGATATAGGAAATAGACGCGATAGACCGATAGGCTAGTAAGAGCTAGCTACGTAATATAGAAAAGACTATAGTAAAAATAGCGGCTAACTAGAAGGCCTAGGAGAAGGCTAAGCGTAAAGCTAATACTAATAATAAAGAAGACGGCAGCCCTAAGAAGAAGACTCGCCTATAGCTAGAGACCGAAGATACCGAGGATTCTACGTCTATACCTCTAGCTTATACCTTAAAGAAGTCTAAGAAGAGCAAGAAGTCTAAGAAGGCTAAGGGAAAGCAGCGTACTAGCTTAAACGAAGCGAACTAGCTAGTTTAGTTTAATAACGACTATAGCGACGTAGAAGCCGCTTAAGAGTCTGCTCTAGAGGGTAATAATAATAAGCTTAGGCCTATATAAATTAAGCTAGACTTTACTAATACCCGCCTATCTTACTTAGAATTTAAGACTATTCGAGATATATAGAAGGCTTATAACGGAAAGCTTCTTAAAGATAGCTTTAACGTATTTAGCGGCCTTCTTAATTAGTAGGCAAAGGACCTAGATATAGTCTCTTAGATATATTAAGAATTCGACCTATACCGCTACTATCTCCGCCGACGCCGCAATATCTATAGATAGATGCTAAATATATTCTTCTCCCTTACTTAGCAGCTAATGCAATAAGATCCGACTATCTAGCTACTTAATATACTAGCCTAGGATTCTCTACGCGATAAGGCTATATATAGATTTATCGCGTACCTAATAATAGCCTAGTACTAGTAGGGAGAGCCTACCGGCCGGATCGACCTAACGATCCTAATTATTAAGGGGAACTAGGCTACTAGCGAAAAGTTTGTTAAAGGCCCCCTAGTAGTATAGAAAGATAGACGAGAAACCGCCTATACGATTACTATAGTTTCTCTTAATAGTGCCTACTCTAGCTATAGACTAGTTATATAGGTACCTAACCGCAAACTATAGGCTAACCTTAATAATAACGACGGTAAGAAGAAAGACGAGGCTAAATACGCTAAGTTTAATATCGTCGGTAGTACTAGCTACCTAGGACTAATCTATAATATAGTTAATAAGCTTAATAATAATAAGAATAAGAACGAAGACTTAGACATTAAGTAGACGCTAGTCTACGTCTTAGACGAAGGAAAGGATAGCCTATAGAACGCTAGCCTACGCCTGCAAAACGTCTCGACTATGCCTAGCAACTTAGTGCTAATATATTAGATAATTGCCTACGGAGAGAATCCTAGCGTCTCCTTACGACGTATAGTCTACCTAACGCTTATTAAGTACCGTAATTAAGAGCTAGTTAGAAAGAATACCTTAAGCTTCCTAGAGGTTCTCGTTAGCAATATTACGATGCTACTAATATCTAAGACGTTTATAGGCGCCGATTTCCCTAATAAGCTATAGAAGCGTAGACTTCCCTAGAAGTAATAGCTTAATAGCCTTAGGCTAGTTTTAGACACGTTAATAGAACGCCGTAGCTAGGAAGAGCTAGAGGTAAGCTAAGAGGCTCTTATGCTTCTATATAAGGACTGCGCTACCTACGAGAAGTAGTACGAAGAAGTCTAGGTTCTATAGGCAAAGAAAAGATTTGCCTAGCTATACGAGTGCTTAGTCGAGGCTAAGAAGAATATAGCGAAGGATTAGAGCTTTTTCTCGCATATTAAGAAGGCCCTTTTAGGCTAGCTAAAATACTTCCTATTTAATAGCGCTAACTACCTAGATAATAAGGAAGACGAGTTTAAGAAGATTAGTATAGCTGCATATATATAGTAAACTAAACTAGCTAGTTCGGTTCGGCAAAGGAAGATAGTAACGTTATAAACGTCTAATACGTTAAAAAGAATAAATAGTACTTAGTTTATTATTGTTTTATAGAAGCTAGTTCTACTAAACTATCTTTTTTAGAATAAAAATATCGTTTATTAGAGTATCTATTTAGATATAAAGAAAAGGAGGATTAATAGGCGGAAACTGCATATCCTTAGCAGCTCGGTTGCCTATAAAAGCGCGAGCTTAGGCTCTCCTCTATAGCATTAATTAATTATCTACCCTACGTTTCTTATTTATAGTTCTAGTATTATTATACGTTCTATGCGTACCTGCCTTACTAGCTATTACGAGAGACGATATAGCTAATACGAGGGTTCGTAAGCTAAACGTAGAAGCGTAACTACGAGCGTAGCCGTTACTCGATCTAAACTATAGTACTTACGAGGATTCCTAAGCCTAGCTACCTAAAGACGAGAGACGAGAACTACGCGTTATTACGCTACGTACGACTACTATATACCTAATTCTAGAGCTATTAGGCCTTAGCGATATAGATATACACGCCTAGTTAGCTATAAGCTAGTTAGAGTAGTATAGGATTTACGCATTACTAGGTTTCTGCCTCCTCTTAGTTACTAAGACTCTTCTCTCTTAGCTAAGGTATCTAAGGACTCTTCTCTCTTAGGGGAGTTAGTTAGGTTCTTAGGTAGAGAACCTCTAAAAGATCTACCTTCTTAGAAAGGCTCTCTAGCTAGTTCTATAGTATTAGTAGTACTCGGTGCTTAGGCCTAGTCTTATTCTTTTAGGTACTATAACCTAAGGCTTATCCTTTTCTCTTTATACTCCTAATAAGGTATATGCCTTACTAAGCTTTTCTCTATCTTACCTGCCCTCTAGGAACTTCTAGTTCGCAACTAGGATCTTCTAGAGCTTCTTAGTAGTATAGATAGGATATGCCTCTAGTCTCCCTTATGCTCTTTTCCTACTTCTCTATCTAGTCGATACTATAGGTCCTATAAGAGGTAAATAGTATTACTTTAAGGAGGAGAAGGCTAACTCTTACTACCTAGGGCCTCTCTATAAACCCGGGCTTATAACCTATCGTAAGGGAAAGGATAAAATAGGTATAGTACGTAGTAGAAGTAGAGACAATAGGTAGGAACTAACCGAGTTAATTATGTTAGTTAGTTATAGGTTATACCTTCTCCTAAGATATATTCCTTAGTAGGTTATATAACCTAATGTTATATAACCTATATTACCTAACCCTAGAACTAAACTAGTTAGTTTAGTTCGGCTAGTATTATATAACCTATATTATATAATACTAGAACTAAACTAGGTAGTTTAATTCGGTTCTTAGGTAGTACTAACTAGACTACACTTCTTAATAAGTAGAGCTATTAAGAAGTTTAAGGCAAGACTAGTTATAAGAGGCTTCTCTTAAAAGTTTAGAGTCGATTTCTAAGAGATCTTTATACTAATAGTTAGGTATAATACCTTATAGGTATTTATAGCTATAGTATACGAGAAGAACTTAGAAGTTTACTAAGTAGATATAAATAATGCATTTACTAAGAGCAGTCTTTAAGAAGAAATCTTTATAATCCTACTACTAGGAGTTAAGATTCTACTTAATATAGTCCTATAGATTCTAAGGAGCCTTTATAGACTAAAGTAAGCGGCGAGAGACTAGAATAAACTCTGCGTCTCTAAGTTAAAACAGATTAGGTTTATATAGTTAGAAGTAGACCTATGCCTTCTTATCTACTAGAAAAGGAATATTCTAGTCCTAACCTATATAGATAATATTCTAATTATAGCACTAAAGCTAAAAGATATACTATAGTTAAAGGAACAGCTAGGCAAGGTGTTTAAGATTAAAGATCTTAGAGAACTAGAGAAAATCCTTAGGATAAGGTTAATAAGAGATAGATAAGCTAGTACCTTAAAGCTTAATTAGAAACACTTTATCTAGGAGAGCCTTGCAAAGCTAGGAATAACTAAAGAGATAGCTAACCTAGCTCTCTTACTAATAGATAGTTATAATAGCCTAAAACTAATAGGCTTATATAACGAGAGGGGCAATAAGACAGAGTACTAAAGCTAAACTAGTACCTAGATATAGCCGATAGTTATAATAAGACTAGATATTGCCTTCTCGCTCGGAAGGTTAAGCTTATATGTCTTAGACCTAGCTAAGAGATATATATAAGCCCTAAAGAAACTAGCAAGGTACCTAAGGTTATCCTAAGACTTAGGACTAATATTTAGGAGAAATAGGGGAAAACTAATAGGATATTTAGACTCTAACTATATAATAGACAAAGCAAATAGAGTCTTAATCCTAGGGAGTATCTTCTTCCTCTATAGAGCCCTAGTTTCTTAGATAAGTAGGAAGCAGAAGTCTATTATAATATTAATAATAGAAGCTAAGTATATAGCTATAAATGTATATATAAAGTAATCTTAGTTCCTAGTAGCACTCTTAAGGGAAATAGACTATATAGAGTTAGTAGGAGAATGCCCTTTCTAACTAACTATTAAGGCCTATCCTAATATAGTAAAAGAGTTAAGGCTAGTATAAATTATAGGAGACAATTAGGTAGCTTTAATACTCGTTAAAGATATATATACCTATAAGAGATTAAAATATATTAATATTATATATAACTACGTTAGGCATCTTTAGTAGTAGAGGAAGATTGCAGTAGAATTAGAGGTTAGAATAGGTCGGGTCGGGTCCGGGTTAGGTCTAAGACCTAAGTTTAGAAGAACTATATAGTTAGGTTAGGTCTAGGCCGGTTCCTACCTAGGTCCGGACCCGGAGAAAAAAGTCTAGGTCCTAACGGGTCTATAATAGGTCTCTAAACGGGTCTATACCTAGGTCTAAGAATTCTAAATAGCTAAGAACTCTAAAAATAATCGTCGCTATTAATCGTAAGTTATAGAAGTAGTTATAGTAAGAAAAAGAGAGATAAGAATAAGATAGAAAATTCGACAATTTTAATATTTGCGCGCTTTTATTTATGCTTTACGCTACGTATTAAGAATCTTTGCTAGCTATATATGCCGACTATAGGATATAATGCTGCCTATTTTATAGAATAACTTCGTACTTACTAAGTTATTTAGGCTTAAAAATATAAACTCTAAAATTGCTTAGGATTCTCTTAATAAACACTATATCCTTCTTCTAAATCGTAACTCTATTTGCGTAGACGGCAGCTAGATTACTATATAATATAATTATTAGTATACGGATAACGTAGATAAATACTAAGGGACTTACTTTTAAAAAGCTATACTATAGTAGCTTCGGTATACTCTTAGAGAGCGTTAAGGGCGCTAGCTTAGAAGCAATAGTTAGGCTTATAGCCTAAAGCAATCTTACGGATTAGATAGTAGAAAGGGGCCTTAGAGAGGAGAAGCTCGGTAGTCTTCTAGTAATTATAGATTTCGCGGAGAGCGATAGCTAAGAGGAGCGTTAGTAATACTAACTATAGATGCCGACTATAAAACTTACTACCTAGCTTATAGTAGCGCAGCTTTTTAACTCCTTCTTTAGCTATACGATTTAAACCTCCTTTTATAGGACCTTTTCTAGGAGCTTTTCCTACTAGTCTCTTCTAGGCATCTACCTTAGCTCTCTTATTACGGGCATAGAATTATACGAGTTTCTATCTATTAATGCCTCTCTTCTTCTTTTTGCTACTAGGTTAGGAGGTTATTAGAGTCTTAATGCTAATTAGTAGCGGTCCCGGAATAGTCTTCTATAGCGCCTTTATACTATATTATCCCTTAGTCGTACTACTGCTAGAAATAGGACCGAGACTCTTATTGTCCTCGCTCTCGTCCTCGCTATCGTCCTTGCTCTAGTCCTCGCTCTCGTCCTCGCTCTTATCTTTGCCCTTAGTATTATCGTTATTATCGTCCTAGTCTCTGCTAATAGCTAGCGCTTATCTACTAAATTAGAATAGCCTATTTATTCCGAAATTTCCTAAAAACGTATTAGTATATATCGAGGAGTATAAAAATAGCGTTATACTTACCTAGATTAGAGTTAACCTAATACTCTATACTTAGCTAGTAGAAGGATAGGGGGCTAGAAGATTAGGCGAGAGAGTATCTTTTCGTAACTCTACCTATCTATAGTTACGGGTATACGCTATTATCTTAAGAGGCGTCTAGATCGCCGTATTAAGTTCCCTAACTAGTCGATATACTTTAGAGACTAGAAAGAGCGCGCGCTACTATAACTTTTATACGCAAATTACGTAACTTAATAGAAGGGTATTTTATAGCGAGGAGATAACGTAATAGGCGTAACGAAGGCGCTAATAAGGTAGTAGTAGTAGTGCGGGTAGTAGCGGTACTAGCGGCGTTAATATTATAGTAAGGGTAGATAAGCTAACTTCCGCTAGCTCTAAGCTTACTAGCGCTAGCTTTAGCTATAATGCCGGAACGCTATATAATTCTAGTACTAAAGGAGATATAGGCTACGAAAACGTAGTTAGTACTTATAGTCGGTAGAATATTATAAACTCGTACTAGTTTTGCCTCCTCTATCTTACCTTATAAATCGACGTTATAAACAACTATAGAGATATATATCTTTTACTAGTAGAGTAACCTACTTTATATAAATAGCTAGGAGATTAGAAACCTCGAGTTTAGTAGTAAGAAAGGCTTCTACTACCTCCTAGAGACAATCTAGCGCTAACGCTTAGATGCAAAGGCTATTACTAAACCGTATTATAATCTTATAGACTAGTTGTTAGAATAGGACCTTCTAAATATATAGCGCGGTCGTCTTCTAAAGCTTTCGAATCTTATAGAGAGCTATCGTTTCTAGCTTAAACTGCCTTTTCGTAATACTAGATTAGGGCTATTAGAATATAGTCTTCGTAGCTATTATCCTTTTTCTCGGAGCTAGTAGTTTACGATATATAGAAGACTCCGTTCTAGTAGCCTTCGGGAGCTATATATATTAACGTAAATTCGATTTTAAAGTACCTAGTCGCGGCCCTCTAGTACTAGATAAATCTCTAATCTATATATTAGTAAGACCTAAAGGCGGGCTAGAGTTTAATACTAGCCTATCGGAATTACTATCTAAATTGTCTAGTAGAAGGGAAGGCATTATAGATAGAAGGAAAAAGAAATAGTACGAGGGTTATTAGAGGTTAGATAAAAAAGGAGATAGATAGAATCGAGAGTATTAGGGCATCGAGGAGTACTAGAAATTAAGGCCGTACGTAGGGGTATGCCCGGCCTAGGTAGTAATGCGTAAATCCTATACTACTCTAACTAGCTTATAGCTAACTAGGCGTATATATCTATATTACTAAGGCCTAATAGCTCTAGAATTAGGTATATAGCAGTCGCACGTAGCGTAATAACGCGCAGTTCTTACCTCTCGTTCTAGGTAGCTAGGCTTAGGAATCCTCGTAAGTACTATAGTTTAGATTAAGTAACGGCTACGCTTATAGTTACGCTCTACGTTTAGCTTACGAACCCTCGTATTAGCTATATAGTCTCTCGTAATAGCTAGTAGGGCGGGTACGTATAGAACGTATAATAATACTAGAACTATAAATAAGAAACGTAGGGTAGATAATTAATTTATTATAGAAGAGAGCCTAAGCTCGCCCTTTTTATAGGCCCGCGAGCTGCTAAGAATATATAGTTTCCGCCTATTAATCCTCCCTTTCTTTATGTCCGAATAGATACTTTAATAAACGAGATAAATATTCTAAAACAATAGTATAGTAGAACTGTCTTCTATAAAATAATAAGCTAAGTACTATCTATCGACTTTTAATATATTAGACGTCTATAACGTTACTTTTCTTCCTTACTAAACTAAACTAGCTAGTTCGGTTTACTATATATATGCTGCTATGCTAACCTCTTTAGCTTCGTCGTCGTCTAGGTAGTTAGCGCTATTAAACGGAAAATACTTTACCTAGCCTAATAGGGCCTTCTTAACGTATAGGAAGAAACTCTTTTCTTTCGCTATAGCTTTTTTAGCCTTAACTAAGTAGTCGTATAACTGCGCAAATCTCTTCTTCGCCTATAGAACCTAGGTCTGCTCGTGCTACTTCTTATATATATTACGGTCTATATATAGGAGCGTAAGGGCTTCTTAGCTAACCTCTAGCTCTTCCTAACTATAGCGGCCTATTAGCGCATCTAAGACTAGCCTAAGGCTAGTAAGCTATTGCTTCTAGGGAAGTCCGCGCTCCTATAGCTTATTTAGAAATTCGTCGCCTATAAACGTCTTAGGCATTAGTAGCATCGTAATATTACTAATAAGGACCTCTAGGAAACTTAGGGTATTCTCTCTAACTAGTTCTTAATTACGATACTTAATAAAGGTTAGGTAAACTATATAGCGCGAGGAGACGCTAGGGTTCTCTCTATAGGCTATCGTCTAGTATAGAAGCACTAAGTCTTTAGGCATAACTGAAATATTCTATAAGCGTAGGCTAGCATTCTATAGTCCGTCCTTTCCTTTATCTAGGACGTAGACTAGCGTCTATTCCGTATCTTTATCTATAGATCCTTTAAGCTTACTAACTATATTATATACTAGTTCCGGATAACTAGTGCCGCTAACAATTTTAAAATTAGTATACTTAGCCTCGTTTTCTTCTTTAGGCTAGTTCTATAGCTTGCGGTTCGGTACCTATACTACTAGTCCGTAGCTAAAGAGAGTACTATTTAGAGAAATTATAGTAATCGTATAGGTAGTCTCTTATCCTTCCTTCTATACTTTTAGCAGGCCCTTAATAAACTTAGCGCTAGTAGCCTAATTGCCCTTAATAACTAGGATCGTTAGATTAATACGTCCCTCTAGCTCGCTCTACTAGTACTAGCTCGTTATTAGGTATATAATAAATCTATATATAGCCTTATCGCGTAGAGAGTCTTAGGCTAGAACGTTAAGTAGCTAGATAGTCGGGTCTTGCTATATAAGCTACTAAGTAAGAGAGAAGAATATATTCGGCATCTATTTATATATATTATAGTAGCGGCGGAGGTAGTAGCAGTATAGGTCGAATTCTTAATATATCTAAGAAATTATATTTATATTCTTTACCTACTAGTTAAGAAGGCCGCTAAATATATTATAGCTATCTTTAAGTAACTTTCTGTTCTAAGTCTTCTATATATCTTAAATAGTCTTAAACTCTAGTTAAGATAGGCAGGTGCTAGTAAAATCTAGCTAAATTTATATAGAGCTAAGGTTATTATTATTAGCCTCTAGAGCAACCTCTACGTTATCGTACTTATTAGCGAACTAAACTAGCTAGTTCGCTTCCTTTAAGTTAGCTCTCGCTCGCTCTTTTCCCTTAGCCTTCTTAAACTTCGTAGACTTCTTTCGATAGTAAGAAGGAGATATAGGAGCAGGATATTCGATATCTTCGATCTCTTATTATAGGCGAGACTTCTTCTTAGGGCTGCTATCCTATTCTTTATTAGTATTAGCTTTACGCTTAGCCTTCTCTTTCGCTACTTTTGCTTCCGCTACTTTTATAGTAGCTTTATTTACGTTACTTAGCTAGTTCTTACTAATCTAGCGGTCTAGTGCTTCCGTAGTCTATATCTATAGATCTTCTCTTAAGTTATTAGGGACGTTACTAATTAATCCCTTTGCTAGTAGGTATAGTCTATAGGAGATTTCCTACGAATCGTAGAGGCGCTTAGACGCCGTTATTATTAATTCTCCTACTTAGAGGCTAACTATATTAGCTATCTCTACTATATAGGTGCGGTAGAAGAGAGAGCTAATATCTAGAGATTCGTATTTATTAAGGGGAATTATATCTAGCTTCCTATATATATTAGCCTTATACTAAGCTTCGAAATAGTTAGCGTATAGAATAGCAATACGGACGTAGACCTTGCTAAGGTCTATATAAGGCTTCTTAATCGCCTCGTTAATTAGGTCGTCTAGGGGGTCGTTATTATAGCTATACGTCTTATAACGTATTATATATTCCCTTATACCGCTAGCTAGATCGCGTAGTTAGACTAAGATTATTATCTTTAGCTCTAGGGCTGCGATAACGGATCGAGAACGGGTTACTATAGCATAGCCTATACTAGGTCCTCCCTTCTATTAAAGTAGCGCCTAGCGCTCGCGGTCCTCGTAGTAGAGGTCTCTAATCTTATAATATAGATGCGCGAACGTATCGGGACGTAGTTAGTCTTTATTAGCGAGGTTTATCTTCCCTTAGACCTAGCGCTTAGCCTCCTTACGGAAGCTTTTAAATTTGTCTAAGCCTAGATTAATATAGCCTAGAAAGTCGTAGCTAGAACTAGAGGCCTTACTAAGTAGCCTATTTGCGGCCGAGGCTCTAGCTCCGTCTTCTTTATTAATATCTATTACCCTCGAGACCTTATTCTTAGGGACAATAAAGTAGGCGTCTATAATAGCAAAGCCGTTCTCGTTAATAAGCTAGAGATACTTACGGCTAAATAAGTTAATCTAGAATACGGCCTTTATATTCTTAATAAAGCTAGCCTTCTAGAATTTGCTAGAGATATAGCTAGATATAGGGCGGAATAGATTTTCCTTCTTTTTATTATATAGGGCCTAGTAGAGAATTTGCTTTAACTAGGTTAGGTCTAGTAGTCGGAGGTTCTCGGTAGGGACGTTCTTAAGTAGGGAGAATCGGCGAAGATACTAGCTAGCCTTCTCGTAGATCTCGAATATAGAGTTTAGGAAGTTAAAATAGAGGAACTCTCTATCTAATCTAAATAAGTTCTATAGTATATCGAGGAGTCTATCGCGTTTCTTAGCGAACTGTTTGCCTCTCTTATAGATGTTAATTACGCCCTTTAATCCTTCTAAAGCTCCTTCTTAAGCGTAGGCGGAGGTACGCTAGCTAAGTTCTTAAATAAACTAGAAAATAATAAAAGTATAGTAGTCGTCGTCTTCTTAAATAGCGCTATAAATAGACCGTAGGACGGTCTATTTCTCTTTCTCTATAGCTGCGTTAGTAATAGCGTCTAGCATCTATATGCGAGTAAGCTACCTGCCGAGCTTAGAAATATTAAGCGTAAAGTTACGGAAATTAGCTAACTTAGCGTTAGCAGCGTAGGCTAGCGCGTCTAAGTTAGAGTATCGAACTACTACTTTAGGCTTAGAGGTAGGCGCCTTAGCAGCCGCGTCTATTATAGTAATATCTCTATTAGTTATAGTACTAGTAAGGTAGAGGAAGGGAGAAAATTAGACTATGCAAAAAGGGGAGGTATTATATACGAGCGGAGGAAGCTAGTTAGAGGTAAGCAGTTTCTTAAGCGAATTCTTAAGCGAGCGCGCGAAGTAGTAAATGCATAAGTCTTCTAAATAGGTATATTATACTAGTAGCGGTAAGAATAGTTAGTACGAGTAGAAGAAGTTATTATTATTATTATATAGAGTTTTCGCAGTTTATTTGCTTAAAAACTCTATATAACTATCGTTACCGCTACCGCCTATACTTAGCGGGCCTAGAGTAGTTGCTACGCTAGAACTCCTTAATAGTCGCTATACTTAAGGTAGATATTAAGGTTAATAAGACTAAGAAGATACTAGAAGAGCCGGAAAGAGGTAAGGTTTTATACTAGAACCCGCTACCTAGATATAAGAGTATTCGCGGCTATATATTAGTAAATTCTTACTGCATTATAAAGTAAACTAGCTAGTTCGCTTTATTCGTTACCTCTAGAGACGAGAAAGTATATGCTTTTACGCGATTACTTTTAAGCAACTATTAGCTAAAATTAAGTAAGAATCGCCTAATTCTATCCCCTATTGCTCCTAGGGGCCTAAATTAATTAGAAACTAATATTCTCCTATCGGTAGATCCTTTCGTTTATAGCTAGAACCTTCTAAGGCCTATTCTTCTTTTATAGTTAGTCCTCCCTTTCTTATAGCAATGCCCTATATAAGAGTAATAAGCGAAATATTTCTTTCTTTTCTTATACTAATATAGACGTAGTAGCAGCAATTTTCTCGAAATTTAGGCTTACTAGGAACTATACTATAGCTAGTCTAACCGGCTAAATCCTACTATATCTAGCTAGCTAGGATATCCGGCTAACGGATATACTCCTCTCTCTCTTCTTAAGTTATACCTAATAGCTTACTAACCCGGATCTAAGAGTAAAGGTACCTATACGGCTGCGGTTTAGAAGAAGGAGGGTCCGGTCGTTTAGGATCGAAGTTATCCTTCTAGAGAACTATAGCCTCCGTATCTCTCTAATATAGTACCGGCTTTAGGTTAAACCTAGGAAACGTATAGTAAAGGACCTCCCTACTAAGTTCTATAATCTTATACGCCTTTCCTTCGCGAACGACCGAATAGATAAGAAATAGGCTACGCTATCTATACCGTAACTTATTAGAGAAGCTTGTTTTTAGCTCCGAGCGGTATATAACGACTATCTAGCTAGAGCCTAGCTTTTGCTAGTTAGCATTCTTATAGTTATTAAAATACTTAATATTATACTTTCTTAGTCGGTCCTACTAAGTACGAGCTTCCTTAAGCGTCGTATATATCCTTTCTATAGCCGCTATACGTATTGCTAGTAGAGAAGAACGGTCCTAGACTATCCTCTATTTAGATACTTAGTAAGTACAAAATTCGAGCTCTACTAGTAAGATAGCGTCCCTACCTATTATAATCTCTACTAGAGTTAGCTCTATTATCTAGTTTATAGTAGTACGTTCCGCCTAGAGAATAGATAGAATATACTTAGCTGCTATATCTATTCCTCTGCTAGTTAGCTTAGAAAGGGCCGCTAGAATTAGACGGTGTCCTCGCTCTACGATTCCGTTAGCCTATAGATAATAAGAGGAGATCGTAACCTACTTAATACTATAGCTTATAAGCAGAGCTTCTTAAACATTTTCTCCTTCTCTATCTATATAGATTTCTACTATAGCTCCCTAGCGGTAGATTAAATCTTTATAGATAAACTTCGTAACGTGCCTAGCGTTAACTTTATAGTTATCCGTTATCCGTACTAAATGCGCTTCTAGCTAGCGAGAAACTGCTTCCCTTATAATAATAAGGTTTAGCCTAGTACTAATAAAGACGGTATCTAGGTACTATCGCTCTCTAAGGTACTATTTTTCTAAAGCGTAGAGAGTACTAGGACGCTAGTATCCGTTCTAAAGTATATACTAGTAGTACCCCTTATAGAACCGAACTACTATAGTATAAACCCCGTCCTACTACTATTACTTAGTAATAGTCTTATATATTCGTTCTAGCCCTAGGTGTCTATAATAGTTATAATAAGTAGTAATAATCCTCTTACGATAGTCGTTATTATTAATTACTTTTTAAAAAATACCTCCGGCATAGTCCTGCCTTATTAGCTAGCCTTTCTCGCTAATATAGAACTTAAGAGCCTATTTACGAAGAGACCTATACTCTATCGATAATAGGCCTGCCGGGCAGCGAAGGTACGTAAGGAAGAACGTAATATTCCTCGAGTCTTAAGAGTAGGTGCCGTTTAATACCTCCTTCTCTATATTCGCTTAGGTAGGAAATACTTAGGCGACGAGGTTATAGGCAAAATAGGCGAAGAACTAGTTATCGATTATTTCGTTAATATTGCTCTCTTCTACTAGCTCTCTTATATCCCGTTCCGTTAGGAGTTTCCGAGATAGTCTATCGGCAGCCGTATGCTTCTTTCTAGGTATATATACTACGTTAAAGTCGAATAATCTAATCTATGCTAGCTATTTCGTAACCGCTACGTTTAGAAGATCCGTAGTAGCTTTATTAAGCTAGTATACTAGCGTATTCGCATCTATCTCTAGCTAGAAGAAAATACCGAATAACTATAGACGGCACTTCTTTAATACTTTAAGAATACCGAGACACTCGCGTTTCCTAGCGTCGTAGCGTTACTTAGAAGCGGATAATAGTCCTAACTTAAATTAGGAAGAATATCGAATCCTACTATCGTTCCGGTTATATTAGGATATATAGCATTTCTATAATTAAAGGCTAGAATCTATACTAACTACGATTAGTCCCTCTTCCTATTTATAGTCTAGCGCTACTAGCGCTAGCGTAGAAATAAGAAGCTCTATAATCGAATCCTTAGCTAGCTAGTATTCTTTTATCTAAGCGAACTTAATATTCTTCTTTAGAAGGGAGAAAAGTAGCTATAGTATCTAAGCGAAATCCTTAAGCTAGATCTTATAGTATACGAATATTCCTATAAGAATGCGAACTTCTCTCTAGTTAGTAGGGGTTAGCTATTCTATAAGCTTAACTACTTGTTCTATATCCGGGTGTCTACTATACTTATTAGTAACGTATCCTACTATCTTAATCTATTTATAGTATAGCTATAGCTTTTCCCTATAGATCGTTAATCCTGCCCTCTCTAAGTTAGTAAGTACTCTATCTACGTTCTAGATATATTCTACTATAAATCGTTAGAGCCCCGGTTTAACCTCCTCGTTGCTATACTTCGTTTTTAGCCTACGAATAGCTATATCGTCGAGGAAAGGTTTCGTAGCATAAGGTATATAGGTAGCAAGGATAAGTATAATAATTTAGACAAATTAGGCGATAGAGTTCGTAGCTCCCTAAGGTAGCGTCGTTTAGCAAAGCAAGCTAAGAGAAGTATTAAAACCCGTAAGATCTCGACTCCTTACGTTAAGCGGGATCTAATTGTAGCTAGAGAAGATATTAACTAAGGAAGAAATAATATATCCTATAAATACTTCTAAGAAACTATCCGTATTAGGAGGAAGGTTAGTATCGCGAATAGTTATAGCATTAAACTTCTACGCTGCATTAATTAGGCGATAATTCTTTAGTTATCCTAGGCTAGTCTTCTTTTTTACTAGGAAGTAAGAGTTATAGTAGTTACTATAGTATAGTTTAAGAGCACTAGTATTAATCTGTTTACGGAGCATCTTAGTAACTTCTCCTTTAAGAGAACTCTATAGTTAGAAACTAGGATACTGCTACGGCTTATACGGAATCGTATAGATAACTTATAGAGAAGCTATAGTAGGTTTAATATAACTAAGATGCTTAAAATCCTAAGTAAGCGCGGCTTCTCGATTATATAGTATCTTAGTTAGTAGGTCCTATTCTATCTTTAATAGTAGTAATAGGCAGAAACCGCATATTCTTAGCAGCTCGGGTGCCTATAAAAAGCGCGAGCTTAGGCTCTCCTCTATAGCTATTAATTAATTATCTACCCTACGTTTCTTATTTATAGTTCTAGTATTATTATACGTTCTATGCGTACCCGCCCTACTAGCTATTATAAGAGACGATATAGCTAATATAAGGGTTCGTAAGCCGAATATAGAAGCGTAACTACAAGCGTAGCTATTACTCGATCTAAACTATAGTACTTACGAGGATTCCTAAGCCTAGCTACCTAGAGATAAGAGACGAGAACTACGCGTTATTACGCTACGTACGACTGCTATATACCTAATTCTAGGGCTATTAGGCCTTAGCGATATAGATATGCACGCCTAGTCGACTATAAGTTAGTTAGAGTAGTATAGGATTCGCGCATTAAAATAGAGCCGAAGGTAGGGCTATATAATATCTTCTATAGATAAGAACTACCGAAAATACGAAAAGAAAGAGGAAGTTACTTATAGTCTAATAGCACGAACTACGATATAAGAAGCAAGCGATTAATTATAATAAGCCGCTAGAACGCACTTTATTATATATAAGCCTAGGCGGAACTAGACAACTTAGAAGGACTTAAGAGCATTAAGGCTACCTTCTATATAGGGATAGTCTTTAACCCTAAGAAAGTCGTAAACCCTTAGTTCTATTACGACTTAGAATCGACGGTATTTTAAGACGCCGACGATTAGTTATAAAAGGCTAATAGTATAGCTTATCTATAGCTTTCCGAGGATTTGCTTAGGGTTACTATACCTATATAGAGGGGTCGTTATAGCTAGGATAGCTAAGAAATATAATATTACGAGCTGCATAGAGTTTAGCGAGCTAGGGAAAGGATATAGGATCGTATTACTACTCGCACTCCCTAGTTTCGCTATAAGGCTACGTTTCGCAACTTTAGTTGCTTTATTTTCGGAAGGGTTTAATAACTCTTTCTATATTAGGTATAGGCTTAGAACGGCTCCTATACTTCTCTATCGAAGGTTTCCGAAATGCTCTAGGAATATATAGTATAGAGGGATTAATAATAGGCTAGATATTTAAAATAATATAGGTCGGGAGTATTACGAGCTAAATAGACTAAGAAACCGACCTCTAGGAAAGTATTACGAGTAACTACTAGGTATTACTAGCTACCCCTAGTTTTAGGAGAGTTTAATTAGCTCTTCCTATATTTAGTATAGGCTTAGAATAGCCCCTATACTTCCCTATTAAAAATTGCCTAAAGGCTCTAGAAAAACATAGTACGGAGGGATTACCGATAGGCCGGACGTTTAAAATAATACGGGCCGGGAGTATTACGAGCTAGATAGACTAAGAAACCGACTCCTAGGAAAGTTTATAAGTAACTACTAGGTATTACTAGCTACTCTTACTCGCAATTTACGAAGTTACGAATTTTCTTTTGCTATATCTAAATCTAGAGTTTCTATTTCTTGTTTTGTTTTTAATTTAGCAAGAACATTCCTTTCGTTATATAATAAACTAGTACTACTATTACTACTAACTTTACCTAACGCTAACTAAACTAGCTAGTTTAGTTCGTTATTACCGACCTTTAGCCGAAAATATACCGAATAACTAAAATAACGATTCCTTTACTAGCACTAATAACCTAGACACTGCTATTAACTCTAGTAGTATCTCGGATAATATTAGTATAGAGAATCGCAATTAAGAGTTCTATTACTAACCTGCCTAGTTTATCGGACCTAATAGAGGAGTTAAACGACTAGGTAGGAGCTCTCTAAGCTCTGCTAACTTTTTAGCTTATCCTAATAGAACGATAGAAATAGGTAACACTTATTCTCGTCGATAAGGAGCTATAGGACTATAACTCCCTATTAATACTACTATTAGCTTAAGCGTCGAGCAGTTTTAAGCCTTAATTTCTATAAGCTAACCTCCTATACCTTTGCCTAGTTCTAAGAAGATAGAATACTTTAAAGGGTTAGATATTACTAAGTTCGTTAAGCGTTTTAAAGACCTATACCGAACTTATAGAAGCGACTAGGGCGATAAAGCTACTAAAGTCGAGAAGCTAGTTAGCTACGTTTATTAATATTAGCGTCCTATAGTTAAGAAGCTCGAAGGGTACGAAAGTCGTAACTATAGGCTATTTAAAAGCAGCCTTCTTAAAGAGTATTGCGAGTTTAATAGTTAGCGCATACTCGGAGATTAGTTATACCTTTTCTAGCTATCTCTATAAAAGCTAGATAAGCTAGAGGAGATTTCCGAGTATATTTAAAACTTCGAGATCTCTTCTACTATAATTCCTCTAGAAGATTTAGACAACTTTAGCTATACCTAGATGTTTTTAAAGCCTCTATCTAAGCCTATACGGAAGAAGATTTAGAATAAAGCAAACCTAGA
Organism: Cercospora zeae-maydis; assembly: GCA_023512815.1. NCBI lineage: Eukaryota > Fungi > Ascomycota > Dothideomycetes > Mycosphaerellales > Mycosphaerellaceae > Cercospora > Cercospora zeae-maydis. The sequence continues at coordinate 610,090 of JAKLWY010000008.1, forward strand.
TATAGATCGCCCCTATATATTTTATAACTTTACGCGAGTAATTTTAGCTATAAAAGCCGAGTTACGAAAGGATAAAACCGATAAAGCCTTATATAAGGATAATCGTTCTATTCTAGCAGGAAAGCTAGTTAAAGCAATAAGGAATACTGCCCCTTGCCTAAATCTAGTCTCTATAGCGACGAGCGCTATATCTAGAGTAAGCCCTAACGTTAAGAAGCTAACTAAATAGTTAGCTGCCCTTGCTCTTACTCTTTTAAAGAACTAGAAACCTGCGTATAGACCTCTACGTAGTAGCTAAAAGGATAAGGAAGCACTAGAGATCTAAGCTATAGTTATAGCCTATACTACCTTAGAAATTAAGATAGGTACCGCTTACTAGAAGTATAGTTTAAAGGGACACCGTAGTAAAGACTATCCCTACTTTAATTAGCTCCTAGATTAAGAATTTCTCTATAAGAACAAGACTCGCCGAATATGTTCTAGCCGAGCTAGTAGAGAAATAAGACCTCTTAGGTATAGCTAGGATAAAAAGTCTCCTCGATTAAAGGTTATTCTCCTAGCTTTTAAATAAGCTATTAGTCTAATTAACGTTAGTAAATATATTAGCTTTAATACTCTGCGAGCCTCGTAGAAGTCTAATAGGCGTAAACGTCCCGTCTTAATTAACGCTAGCATAGCTAGGTTTAGAACTATAGAGTATATAGAGAAATATAAGCCTATAGGATCTCTCTTTATTCTAGGAGAGGAAGAGGATAAAGAGGATTATAACGCTACCTATATAGCTATACGGTCCTCTTAGAAAACTATCTAGAATCTCTCTCGCCCGACTGCATCTCTAATAAAAACTGCAAAGGCGAATATAGAGAAGTAGAAGTAAGCTACTAAAACTAGAACTAGTAACTCTCGTAGAGAGCAGGTACTACTAGAGATAATAGAGCATTATCGTAGAAGTAAACCTAGCTCGTCTTAAGAAGCGGCTTCGTCTTAGATATAGGGAAGATCCTAGACTCTAGTAGTTCCGAATTTCTAGGATACGGAGATATAGGATGCCTAATTCGGTCCTATAGTCCCTTCTAGAAGCAAAGCAAAAGGAGCGTAAAGAACTAAGCTAAAAACGCAGAGATTAGACAACCTACTTAAGAAGGCTATTCCTATAGACAAATAGGAAGCGTTCTAGTCTAATAGGCTCCTTAGAGCACCTCTAGTTATAGAGCTCGGAGAATTATAGCTATTTAGGCAGTAAGCTCTTAGTTAGTTTCTATATAGAAGGAAGCCTGCAGATCTATTCTATAGCGCTATACTTAAGCGCTATTATATATTAAAGTAGAGACTAGATAGCACGGCTACCTCCGCAGTTAACTTCGCTTAGATCTATAATAGAATATAGAAGTATAATTCTGCTAGCTATTCCGATAAAGATAGTAAAGCGTCTAGAAAAGAGGAGAGCGAGGATAATAATAAGAGCGACGTAGGCCTTTATCGGTACGGAGAGCTAAAGATTAATGCTTTCCTAATAGATTCTTTCGACTCTTTTAAGTAGCCCGAGAAAGAGTTAGTAACCTTAGATAATAACTAGGAGGAGCTAAGTAACGACGAAGTCTAGTTTAATGCGAAGGAGTAGAATAATACCGAAATATAGCTCTTATCTATTTCTCTTAATTCTAATTAGGAGGAAGCGGACGAGGAGGTCGTTTATTAAGATATGCTAGGGATTACTATTATAATAGCAGTAGATCTCTTAGTTCGGCTAGTCTCTAGTATAGAGGCGTTGCTATATATTCCTACTTCTAAGCTATATATAGACCTAAATAGTATCCTCCTAGACTTCTATAAGGACTACCTACTTGTTCTAAGTATTTATATCTATACGACTCTTAGGGAGGCTCGATAGGTATATAATATCCTAATTAATAAGGGAGCGGAGAGTATAATTATAAGCTATAAGAGAGCTCGGAGCTTAAGGCTTCCTATTTCGACTAATATTACGGCTACTATATATAGTGTCTCTAGCAAGGTTACTTTTATTAGAATATGTCGTAACGTCCGCGTAGAGGTATACGGAGTTATTGTCTTTATAACTTTCTTTATTACTAGCGATCCTAAGATGCTAACTTTTCTAGAAAGGCTATAAGCCTAAAGGACTCGACTTTTCTCTAGGAACTATAATAATAGCTTCTAGGAAGGTATAATCGCTAACGACCGTAGAAACCTAGTTTATTTTACTAGTATAGTAGGTAATAATAGGTGCAGAATAGTCGATAATATTCTTTATAGGTTAGGAAAAGATTAGGTACTAAGGTCCGCTTTAGCCTAATCTTAAGTACGGATATAGGTAGGGCTAAAGCGCGCTAAACTAAGCTAAAGAGTATCCTTAAAAGGATAGCTAAACTAGTGCCTAAAGTAAATACGGCGCTAGATTATAGGATACTCGAGAAACTAGTAGAAAAGCTTACTAAAGAAGAGAAGGACCGGTTTAATAAGCCTATCTACGAGCATCCTCGTAGTAAAACTATCTTCTTTAGGAATAAAGGCGAGTATAACTACCTTAGTTACTAGCACTATTCCTACTTTAGAGATCCTAAATTCGAAGGACTAGTTTTTAACTATATAGCCTAGTATAAGTTCCTCGTAGAGTTGTATATAGATCCTAAAGGCTTAGGGGCTTATAATAAGATAAGAGAGTTTATTAAGAAACAAGTTCGGAACATCCCTCCGTTATCTCTACTAATTTATCCTAGCTAGAAGTCCGATAATACCCTCTACTAGAGCCTCTAGCATAAGTTTATATAGAACCTAGACCTCTAGGAAAGGCTTTTATCTACTATACTATATAAATTAGTATACTCTAAAGCTAAAGACCGCTCTTATAATATAGGGTTCTCTTATAATAAAGCTCCTATAAAGCGTCGAAGCAAATAGGAGCGGAATAAGCTTAGAAAGTGCCTTATAGAGCTAAGGGAGTATCTATTTAGATAGCTAGATCTTACTAGTAAAAGTCCTAGGCTACTTCTAGGAGCCTCTAAGGCTAGTTCTAGGACTGCTAGGATAGCTTCGGACGCTAGTAGGGGCATTCTTAGAAGCTTTAGGACGCTTACGGGTACTAGTAGAGAGAGCTTCGGGATAGCTACGGGACTAAGTAGGGAGCTAAGTAGGTAGCTTTAGGCGCTAATAGGGAGTTAGCTAGGAACGATTAGGGATGCTAATATTATAGAAAAGGCGCTAAGTAAAGTCTTAACTAATCTACGTACGGACTAGTAGCTTTTGCCGAGTAAACTAGCTAGTTTAGTTCGATTATTACGTAAGAACTAGCGGAACTTGCCGAGTAAACTAGCTAGTTTAGTTCGATTATTACGTAATATATATAATAATCTTATATTCTCGCTCTTCCTAAAACTAGTCGGGCAGCGTTTAGGAAGCCTAGAGCTCTATTCCTAGGAGGATCCTCCTAGTAACCTGCTCTTTTCTAACTACTTTAGGAACCTCTTTTCCCTATAGGACTTAGAGCTTAAGATTCTCCTTCTAGATAAGTATTCTTACGACTCTAAAGATAGATACGAATCTAAGGGCAACTACGAACGAGCTATAGTTACTAACGTTATTTATAAGAAAATCTGCCGGAATTATAGAATTCGCCGTAGTAAACTGCTATTAAGCTTACTCCTAGACCTAAATACGCAAGCTAAACTCTCTCCGGAAATTAAGGCGTTTATAATATATAAGCGTATAGTAGATAAGGTTAGATCTATTAACGCAGATATATTTATAATAGATAGATCGAATCCTAGTAGTAATCTATATTAGAGAAAGAAAGCACTTGCTACGGAGAGAGCTATACTACCTAGAACGGGCCTCTTTAACGGGAGATACTTAATTAAAAAGTTTTCTAGCGTTCTAAAAGGTTTAAGGCTTACGCTAGAATAGCTCGCTTAAATTAAGCCTACTATTTCGCTAATAGACCGGGAGCTATATCTTCTAACTAAGATGCTATATAATTAGGAAGCTGCACTTGCTTAGGATTTTAAGTATCTCGGTTATATTAAGCCTGCTATTGCTTCTTCTTAGGTTATCTATACGATTCTATATAAGCTATAGCAGCATCCTAGTTTCCGACTCTAGAGCTCTCTTAAGAAGGAAGTTATAAAAATGCTCTATAAGTATATAGACGTAGGCGCTCTTAAAATATGCTATAGTGCCTACCGGAATCCTTACTTTTTTATAAAGAAAAAGACTAACCTAGGAGAACTAAAGAAGTATCGCCTAATTAACACTATATAGAAGTTTAATACTATAACTATTCGCAATACTAACTTTCCTTCTAATACGGATAGGTTTTCTAAAGCTTTTATAGGTTATATAATCTCGTCCTTAGTTAATATCTTCTCTAGCTACAATTAGATTCTACTAGACGTAAGAAGTCGGGACCTTATAGGTTTCGATACTTCTCTTAGCCTATTACGCTAGACTATACTACTATAGGAAGCTACGAACTCTATCGCTTAATTTATCTAAATTATTATGCTTATTCTTACTACCTAAATACCTTACGCTACTAAGCCTTTCCTCGACGATATAGCTATTCGCGGACTAAAAACAAAGTATAGCAATAAGGAGGTTAAGCCTAGACTCTGCTAATTTATAGTAGAATATATTAAGAACTTAGACGAGGTACTTACCGACCTTAAGAGAGTAGGACTAATAGTTTATAGAGAAAAGCTATAGCTATGCTATAAACAGATTAAGATAGTAGGTTACGTTACTAATAAATATAGCAGACACCTAGATACGGAACGAGTAGCTAAGCTCGTTAAATAGCCTACTTCTACGGATTAGAGAGAAGTCCGTATTCTTATAGAAATGTTCGTATACTATAAGATCTAGCTTAAGGACTTCGCCTAGTTGCTAAGGCTACTCTTCTCTCTTCTAAAGAAAGACATTAAGTTTATATAGATAAAAGAATATTAGTAGTCTAAGAATACGATTATAGAACTCCTTATCTCTACGCTAGCGCTAGTAGCACTAGACTATAAACTAGAGAGAGGACTAATTATAGTAGGCGTTAATTCTAGCTTTTACTCGTAGGGGTACTATATATCTTAATATAACCGGAAAGATAGCAGAATTCGATACCCTTCTCGATTTAAGTTAGAATTATTCTCTGCTTCTAAGTAACGCTACGACGCTAGGAAGCGCGAGTGTCTTAGTATTCTTAAAGCACTAAAGAAGTATCGTCCGTAGTTATTTAGTATTTTCTTCTAGCTAGAGGTAGATGCTAATACGCTAGTTTATTAACTTAATAAGGCTACTATAGATCTCCCGAACGCAGCTATTATAAGATAGCTAGCGTAGATTAGGCTATTTAATTTTAATATAGTATATGTCTCTAAGAAGAAGCATACGGCTACTAATAGACTGTCCCGCAAGCCTCTAATAGAGTAGGATAACCGAGAACTAGTAGAGAAGAGCGATATCGATAAGATAATTAATAACTAGTTTTTCGCCTACTTTACCTACGACCTCGTCGCCTAAGTATTCCCTACTTAAGTAGAATTAGAGGAGAAAGTGCTAAACGGTACCTACTCTTAGAACTCGAGGAATATCGCATTCTTCCTTACTTACTTACGTTATCTACTAGACCTATCCCTAACGGAATATAGATCTCTACGGAAACGTGCACTTAAGTTCTATATAAGTAAGGAGAGTTAGCTTATAAAATAGAATCGTATTAGTAGTATTCCTTAGAGAGTTATTAACGATAATAACTATCGTAATAGGATTATTACTGCCTATTATAATTACTATAGACACCTAGGCCCGGAACGAATATATAAGACAGTTACTAAATAATAGTAGTAAGATAGTATTTATACTATAGTAGTTCGTTTCTATAAGAGTTGCTAGCAATATGCGCTTAGAAACGGTTACTAGCGTCCTAGCCTACTCTACGCTTCCGAGAAGTAATATCTTAGGAAGCGATAGTACCTAGACGTAGTATTTATTAGCACCGGACTTTACCTCGTTATTGCAAGAGAGGCTATTTCTTAATAGCTAGAGGCCCGATTAATATAGATAATAGACAATTGCAAGGTTAACGCTAGATATATTATAAAGTTTATCTACGAGGACTTAATTTGCCGCTAGGGGGCTATAGCCGAGATCTATATAGACGAGGGCGGAGAGAACGTTTAAGAAGCGCTACTTATAAGCTACGGAATTAAGTAGGTCGCGATCTCCCCCTACTATCTATAGGCTAATAGGATCGTTAAATAGAGCTACTATCTAATTCTAGCGGCCCTCTCTAAGCTTATAGGCGGAGAAGTAAGCGCTATAGCTAAGTATATTCCCTCGGTCCTTTAGGCGGAACGTACTACTATAAACTAGATAACTAGGCTAACTCTAGCGAAAATTATAATAGGTAGGGACGCTATATTGCTAGTAGAACTTAAATTCTATACTTACCGAGTAGCTAAGTAGAGAATAGTCCGTAACCGTCTCTTCTTATTAGCGATATAAGCTACTACTATAGAATAGATATATACGACGCTTAAGGAAGCTTGTGCCTAATAGGACTAGCTATAGAAATATAATATTAAGTACTTTAATAACTATAAGAATGCTAATTAGTAGGAGCTTCGTCCTAGGCAGATAGTAGTTATTTACTAGTCGGAACTAAAAACAAGCTTCTTAAATAAGCTGCGGTACTAATAGCGAGGTCCGTTTCTTATATATACTATTATTTGTAAAGGAAAGGCGTATAAGATTAAGAAGCTTAGCAGGGAGGTCCTTTACTATACGTTCCCTAGGTTTAACTTAAAGCTAGTACTATACTAGAGGGATCCGGAGGCTATAGTTTCTTAGGAGGATAACTTTAATCCGGGATAGCTAGGTCCTCTACCTTCTAAGCTACGTCCGCGTAGTTATCTGCACCCTTAGATCCGAATTAGTAAGCTATTAGAAATAACTTAAAAAGAGAGAGAGGAGTATATCCGCTAGCTAGACATTCTAATACTAGAGGAATCCTAGTAGGCCCCTAAATTTCTTTTAAAAAATTGCTTCTATTACGTCTATATCGATATAAGAAATAAGAAGAAACGTATTACTTATTACTCTTATATAGCTAGTACTATAAGAAAGGGAGGATTAGTAGCGGAAGCAGAATAGACCTTAGGAAGCTAGACAAAAGGACTATTACTATAAATAAGAGAATCTACTATTAGGAGAATACTAGTTCCTAACTAGCCTAGGCTTCTAGAAGCAACGAGGGATAAGATTAGGCGACTCTTACTTAAATTTAGCTAATAGCTACCTAAAAGTAATTGCGAGCATATATATGCTTTCTTATTTCTAGTAGTAAAAATAAAGCGAACTAGCTAGTTTACTTCGAATAGCGCTAAGGACCCTCTAATATATAGCTATAAATACTCTTATATCTAGGTAGCGGGTTTAAGTATAAAACTCCTCTCCTTTTCGGCACTTCTAGTCTATTCTTAGTCTTATTAACATTAATATTTATTTACCTTAAGTATAATAACTCTTAAAGGTTGCTATAGTAACTACTCTAGTTCCGCTAAGTATAGGCAGTAGTAGTAATAATAGTTATATAGAGTTTTTAAGCAAACAAACTAGGAAAACTCTATATAATAACCTCTTCTATACGTATACTAACTATTCTTACTGCTACTAGTATAAACCTACCTATTTAGAAGACTTATATATTCTCCGCTTTACGTACTCGCTTAGGTTCTTATTTAAAGAGCGCGTTTATAGAAAACGCCTACCCCTAACTAGCTCTCTCTACTCGTATATAGTATACTCCCTTCTATATAGTCTATTTTTCTCTCCCTCTACCTTACTAGTATAATAGCTAACCGAGATATTGCTATAACTAACGCGACTACTAAAGCGCCTACCTCTAAGCCTAAGGCGGTAGTCCGCTATTTTAACCCTAATGCGCTCGCCTATACTACTAACTCTAAGTTAGCTAATTTCTGCAACTTTACGCTTAATATTTCTAAGCTAGGTAGGTAGCGCACTTATATATAAATGCTAGAAGCTATTACTAACGTAGAGATAGAAGAAGAGAAGTAGACTATTCTATACTCTATTTATAGCGCTATTTAGGGAGACAACGACCGCCGCGCCTTTATTATCTTCTAGTTTATTTAAGAACTTAGCTAGCGTACCTTCTCTTATACTTAAGAAGAAGTACTAGAAGGACTAAAGAGCATAATAGACATCTATAAGAGAGGCAAGCAGTTCGCTAAGAAGCGTAAAGGTCTTCTCGATATACTATAGAACTTCTTTAGCTTAGGTAGGGAGTTCCTCTATTTTAACTTTCTTAACTCTATTTTTAAGATCTATAAGAAGGCTAGCTAGCACCTCTGCTGCTTTATACTATTTAAGAACGTCTCTACTAAGAATCTCCGACTACTAGGCCTAACCTAGTCTAAATAGATACTATACTAGGCCCTTCGTAATAGAAAGAAAGACAATCTATTCTAGCCTATATCTAGCTATATCTTAGGCAAATTTTAGAAGGCTAGCTTCGTTAAGAGCGTAGAGGCTATATTTTAGTTAGACCTATTTAGCTACGAGAATCTCTAGCTTATCGATAAGAATAGCTTTGCCGTTATAGACGCCTACTTTATTATCCCTAAGAATAAGCTCTCTAGAGTATCCGACGCTAATAATAAAGCTAGAGGCTTAGCCGTAAGCAGGCTACTTAGTAAGCTCTCTAAGTCTAGCTACGACTTTTTTAGCTACTTTAATTTAGCCTCTAATAAGTTTAAGAGCTTCTACGAGGTAGCTAAACGCTAGGTCCGTAAGAAGATAAACCTCGCTAATAAGGACTAACTACGCTCTAATACGTTCGCGCATTTATACTATAAGATTAGAGACCTCTACTATAAGGACTACGAGCTTAAAGCGCTAAGCTGCTAGTAAGAAGAAGCCGGCTAGGGCTAGGCTGCGGTAACCTACTCCTAATCCGTAGTTCTAGAGCTAGAAATAGTTAGTTTAGTTCGCCTATATAAACTAGCTAGTAGGGTTAAAAAATAAGTAATATATTACGAGATATATAGCTATAATAAGAACCTATTAGACGATCTAATTAACGAGGCGATCGAGAAGCCTTATTTAGATCTCGGAGAAGTTCGAGTCCGTATTGCTATTCTATATACTAACTATCTCGAAGAACGCTATAAGGATAGCGTATATAGAAAACTAGATATAATCCCTCTTAATAAGTACGAGTCTCTAGATATTAGTCCTTCCTTCTACTATACCTATATAGTAGAAATAGCTAAGGTAGTTAGCCTTATAGTAGAAGAATCGATAATAATAGCGTCTAATTACCTTTACGACTTATAGGATATCTCCTATAGGCTATGCCTACTAGCGAAGAGATCGATTAATAATATGCCTAATAACCTAAAGAAAGACCTATAGATATAGGAAATAGACGCGATAGACCGATAGGCTAGTAAGAGCTAGCTACGTAATATAGAAAAGACTATAGTAAAAATAGCGGCTAACTAGAAGGCCTAGGAGAAGGCTAAGCGTAAAGCTAATACTAATAATAAAGAAGACGGCAGCCCTAAGAAGAAGACTCGCCTATAGCTAGAGACCGAAGATACCGAGGATTCTACGTCTATACCTCTAGCTTATACCTTAAAGAAGTCTAAGAAGAGCAAGAAGTCTAAGAAGGCTAAGGGAAAGCAGCGTACTAGCTTAAACGAAGCGAACTAGCTAGTTTAGTTTAATAACGACTATAGCGACGTAGAAGCCGCTTAAGAGTCTGCTCTAGAGGGTAATAATAATAAGCTTAGGCCTATATAAATTAAGCTAGACTTTACTAATACCCGCCTATCTTACTTAGAATTTAAGACTATTCGAGATATATAGAAGGCTTATAACGGAAAGCTTCTTAAAGATAGCTTTAACGTATTTAGCGGCCTTCTTAATTAGTAGGCAAAGGACCTAGATATAGTCTCTTAGATATATTAAGAATTCGACCTATACCGCTACTATCTCCGCCGACGCCGCAATATCTATAGATAGATGCTAAATATATTCTTCTCCCTTACTTAGCAGCTAATGCAATAAGATCCGACTATCTAGCTACTTAATATACTAGCCTAGGATTCTCTACGCGATAAGGCTATATATAGATTTATCGCGTACCTAATAATAGCCTAGTACTAGTAGGGAGAGCCTACCGGCCGGATCGACCTAACGATCCTAATTATTAAGGGGAACTAGGCTACTAGCGAAAAGTTTGTTAAAGGCCCTCTAGTAGTATAGAAAGATAGACGAGAAACCGCCTATACGATTACTATAGTTTCTCTTAATAGTGCCTACTCTAGCTATAGACTAGTTATATAGGTACCTAACCGCAAACTATAGGCTAACCTTAATAATAACGACGGTAAGAAGAAAGACGAGGCTAAATACGCTAAGTTTAATATCGTCGGTAGTACTAGCTACCTAGGACTAATCTATAATATAGTTAATAAGCTTAATAATAATAAGAATAAGAACGAAGACTTAGACATTAAGTAGACGCTAGTCTACGTCTTAGACGAAGGAAAGGATAGCCTATAGAACGCTAGCCTACGCCTGCAAAACGTCTCGACTATGCCTAGCAACTTAGTGCTAATATATTAGATAATTGCCTACGGAGAGAATCCTAGCGTCTCCTTACGACGTATAGTCTACCTAACGCTTATTAAGTACCGTAATTAAGAGCTAGTTAGAAAGAATACCTTAAGCTTCCTAGAGGTTCTCGTTAGCAATATTACGATGCTACTAATATCTAAGACGTTTATAGGCGCCGATTTCCCTAATAAGCTATAGAAGCGTAGACTTTCCTAGAAGTAATAGCTTAATAGCCTTAGGCTAGTTTTAGACACGTTAATAGAACGCCGTAGCTAGGAAGAGCTAGAGGTAAGCTAAGAGGCTCTTATGCTTCTATATAAGGACTGCGCTACCTACGAGAAGTAGTACGAAGAAGTCTAGGTTCTATAGGCAAAGAAAAGATTTGCCTAGCTATACGAGTGCTTAGTCGAGGCTAAGAAGAATATAGCGAAGGATTAGAGCTTTTTCTCGCATATTAAGAAGGCCCTTTTAGGCTAGCTAAAATACTTCCTATTTAATAGCGCTAACTACCTAGATAATAAGGAAGACGAGTTTAAGAAGATTAGTATAGCTGCATATATATAGTAAACTAAACTAGCTAGTTCGGTTCGGCAAAGGAAGATAGTAACGTTATAAACGTCTAATACGTTAAAAAGAATAAATAGTACTTAGTTTATTATTGTTTTATAGAAGCTAGTTCTACTAAACTATCTTTTTAGAATAAAAATATCGTTTATTAGAGTATCTATTTAGATATAAAGAAAAGGAGGATTAATAGGCGGAAACTGCATATCCTTAGCAGCTCGGTTGCCTATAAAAGCGCGAGCTTAGGCTCTCCTCTATAGCATTAATTAATTATCTACCCTACGTTTCTTATTTATAGTTCTAGTATTATTATACGTTCTATGCGTACCTGCCTTACTAGCTATTACGAGAGACGATATAGCTAATACGAGGGTTCGTAAGCTAAACGTAGAAGCGTAACTACGAGCGTAGCCGTTACTCGATCTAAACTATAGTACTTACGAGGATTCCTAAGCCTAGCTACCTAAAGACGAGAGACGAGAACTACGCGTTATTACGCTACGTACGACTACTATATACCTAATTCTAGAGCTATTAGGCCTTAGCGATATAGATATACACGCCTAGTTAGCTATAAGCTAGTTAGAGTAGTATAGGATTTACGCATTACTAGGTTTCTGCCTCCTCTTAGTTACTAAGACTCTTCTCTCTTAGCTAAGGTATCTAAGGACTCTTCTCTCTTAGGGGAGTTAGTTAGGTTCTTAGGTAGAGAACCTCTAAAAGATCTACCTTCTTAGAAAGGCTCTCTAGCTAGTTCTATAGTATTAGTAGTACTCGGTGCTTAGGCCTAGTCTTATTCTTTTAGGTACTATAACCTAAGGCTTATCCTTTTCTCTTTATACTCCTAATAAGGTATATGCCTTACTAAGCTTTTCTCTATCTTACCTGCCCTCTAGGAACTTCTAGTTCGCAACTAGGATCTTCTAGAGCTTCTTAGTAGTATAGATAGGATATGCCTCTAGTCTCCCTTATGCTCTTTTCCTACTTCTCTATCTAGTCGATACTATAGGTCCTATAAGAGGTAAATAGTATTACTTTAAGGAGGAGAAGGCTAACTCTTACTACCTAGGGCCTCTCTATAAACCCGGGCTTATAACCTATCGTAAGGGAAAGGATAAAATAGGTATAGTACGTAGTAGAAGTAGAGACAATAGGTAGGAACTAACCGAGTTAATTATGTTAGTTAGTTATAGGTTATACCTTCTCCTAAGATATATTCCTTAGTAGGTTATATAACCTAATGTTATATAACCTATATTACCTAACCCTAGAACTAAACTAGTTAGTTTAGTTCGGCTAGTATTATATAACCTATATTATATAATACTAGAACTAAACTAGGTAGTTTAATTCGGTTCTTAGGTAGTACTAACTAGACTACACTTCTTAATAAGTAGAGCTATTAAGAAGTTTAAGGCAAGACTAGTTATAAGAGGCTTCTCTTAAAAGTTTAGAGTCGATTTCTAAGAGATCTTTATACTAATAGTTAGGTATAATACCTTATAGGTATTTATAGCTATAGTATACGAGAAGAACTTAGAAGTTTACTAAGTAGATATAAATAATGCATTTACTAAGAGCAGTCTTTAAGAAGAAATCTTTATAATCCTACTACTAGGAGTTAAGATTCTACTTAATATAGTCCTATAGATTCTAAGGAGCCTTTATAGACTAAAGTAAGCGGCGAGAGACTAGAATAAACTCTGCGTCTCTAAGTTAAAACAGATTAGGTTTATATAGTTAGAAGTAGACCTATGCCTTCTTATCTACTAGAAAAGGAATATTCTAGTCCTAACCTATATAGATAATATTCTAATTATAGCACTAAAGCTAAAAGATATACTATAGTTAAAGGAACAGCTAGGCAAGGTGTTTAAGATTAAAGATCTTAGAGAACTAGAGAAAATCCTTAGGATAAGGTTAATAAGAGATAGATAAGCTAGTACCTTAAAGCTTAATTAGAAACACTTTATCTAGGAGAGCCTTGCAAAGCTAGGAATAACTAAAGAGATAGCTAACCTAGCTCTCTTACTAATAGATAGTTATAATAGCCTAAAACTAATAGGCTTATATAACGAGAGGGGCAATAAGACAGAGTACTAAAGCTAAACTAGTACCTAGATATAGCCGATAGTTATAATAAGACTAGATATTGCCTTCTCGCTCGGAAGGTTAAGCTTATATGTCTTAGACCTAGCTAAGAGATATATATAAGCCCTAAAGAAACTAGCAAGGTACCTAAGGTTATCCTAAGACTTAGGACTAATATTTAGGAGAAATAGGGGAAAACTAATAGGATATTTAGACTCTAACTATATAATAGACAAAGCAAATAGAGTCTTAATCCTAGGGAGTATCTTCTTCCTCTATAGAGCCCTAGTTTCTTAGATAAGTAGGAAGCAGAAGTCTATTATAATATTAATAATAGAAGCTAAGTATATAGCTATAAATGTATATATAAAGTAATCTTAGTTCCTAGTAGCACTCTTAAGGGAAATAGACTATATAGAGTTAGTAGGAGAATGCCCTTTCTAACTAACTATTAAGGCCTATCCTAATATAGTAAAAGAGTTAAGGCTAGTATAAATTATAGGAGACAATTAGGTAGCTTTAATACTCGTTAAAGATATATATACCTATAAGAGATTAAAATATATTAATATTATATATAACTACGTTAGGCATCTTTAGTAGTAGAGGAAGATTGCAGTAGAATTAGAGGTTAGAATAGGTCGGGTCGGGTCCGGGTTAGGTCTAAGACCTAAGTTTAGAAGAACTATATAGTTAGGTTAGGTCTAGGCCGGTTCCTACCTAGGTCCGGACCCGGAGAAAAAAGTCTAGGTCCTAACGGGTCTATAATAGGTCTCTAAACGGGTCTATACCTAGGTCTAAGAATTCTAAATAGCTAAGAACTCTAAAAATAATCGTCGCTATTAATCGTAAGTTATAGAAGTAGTTATAGTAAGAAAAAGAGAGATAAGAATAAGATAGAAAATTCGACAATTTTAATATTTGCGCGCTTTTATTTATGCTTTACGCTACGTATTAAGAATCTTTGCTAGCTATATATGCCGACTATAGGATATAATGCTGCCTATTTTATAGAATAACTTCGTACTTACTAAGTTATTTAGGCTTAAAAATATAAACTCTAAAATTGCTTAGGATTCTCTTAATAAACACTATATCCTTCTTCTAAATCGTAACTCTATTTGCGTAGACGGCAGCTAGATTACTATATAATATAATTATTAGTATACGGATAACGTAGATAAATACTAAGGGACTTACTTTTAAAAAGCTATACTATAGTAGCTTCGGTATACTCTTAGAGAGCGTTAAGGGCGCTAGCTTAGAAGCAATAGTTAGGCTTATAGCCTAAAGCAATCTTACGGATTAGATAGTAGAAAGGGGCCTTAGAGAGGAGAAGCTCGGTAGTCTTCTAGTAATTATAGATTTCGCGGAGAGCGATAGCTAAGAGGAGCGTTAGTAATACTAACTATAGATGCCGACTATAAAACTTACTACCTAGCTTATAGTAGCGCAGCTTTTTAACTCCTTCTTTAGCTATACGATTTAAACCTCCTTTTATAGGACCTTTTCTAGGAGCTTTTCCTACTAGTCTCTTCTAGGCATCTACCTTAGCTCTCTTATTACGGGTATAGAATTATACGAGTTTCTATCTATTAATGCCTCTCTTCTTCTTTTTGCTACTAGGTTAGGAGGTTATTAGAGTCTTAATGCTAATTAGTAGCGGTCCCGGAATAGTCTTCTATAGCGCCTTTATACTATATTATCCCTTAGTCGTACTACTGCTAGAAATAGGACCGAGACTCTTATTGTCCTCGCTCTCGTCCTCGCTATCGTCCTTGCTCTAGTCCTCGCTCTCGTCCTCGCTCTTATCTTTGCCCTTAGTATTATCGTTATTATCGTCCTAGTCTCTGCTAATAGCTAGCGCTTATCTACTAAATTAGAATAGCCTATTTATTCCGAAATTTCCTAAAAACGTATTAGTATATATCGAGGAGTATAAAAATAGCGTTATACTTACCTAGATTAGAGTTAACCTAATACTCTATACTTAGCTAGTAGAAGGATAGGGGGCTAGAAGATTAGGCGAGAGAGTATCTTTTCGTAACTCTACCTATCTATAGTTACGGGTATACGCTATTATCTTAAGAGGCGTCTAGATCGCCGTATTAAGTTCCCTAACTAGTCGATATACTTTAGAGACTAGAAAGAGCGCGCGCTACTATAACTTTTATACGCAAATTACGTAACTTAATAGAAGGGTATTTTATAGCGAGGAGATAACGTAATAGGCGTAACGAAGGCGCTAATAAGGTAGTAGTAGTAGTGCGGGTAGTAGCGGTACTAGCGGCGTTAATATTATAGTAAGGGTAGATAAGCTAACTTCCGCTAGCTCTAAGCTTACTAGCGCTAGCTTTAGCTATAATGCCGGAACGCTATATAATTCTAGTACTAAAGGAGATATAGGCTACGAAAACGTAGTTAGTACTTATAGTCGGTAGAATATTATAAACTCGTACTAGTTTTACCTCCTCTATCTTACCTTATAAATCGACGTTATAAACAACTATAGAGATATATATCTTTTACTAGTAGAGTAACCTACTTTATATAAATAGCTAGGAGATTAGAAACCTCGAGTTTAGTAGTAAGAAAGGCTTCTACTACCTCCTAGAGACAATCTAGCGCTAACGCTTAGATGCAAAGGCTATTACTAAACCGTATTATAATCTTATAGACTAGTTGTTAGAATAGGACCTTCTAAATATATAGCGCGGTCGTCTTCTAAAGCTTTCGAATCTTATAGAGAGCTATCGTTTCTAGCTTAAACTGCCTTTTCGTAATACTAGATTAGGGCTATTAGAATATAGTCTTCGTAGCTATTATCCTTTTTCTCGGAGCTAGTAGTTTACGATATATAGAAGACTCCGTTCTAGTAGCCTTCGGGAGCTATATATATTAACGTAAATTCGATTTTAAAGTACCTAGTCGCGGCCCTCTAGTACTAGATAAATCTCTAATCTATATATTAGTAAGACCTAAAGGCGGGCTAGAGTTTAATACTAGCCTATCGGAATTACTATCTAAATTGTCTAGTAGAAGGGAAGGCATTATAGATAGAAGGAAAAAGAAATAGTACGAGGGTTATTAGAGGTTAGATAAAAAAGGAGATAGATAGAATCGAGAGTATTAGGGCATCGAGGAGTACTAGAAATTAAGGCCGTACGTAGGGGTATGCCCGGCCTAGGTAGTAATGCGTAAATCCTATACTACTCTAACTAGCTTATAGCTAACTAGGCGTATATATCTATATTACTAAGGCCTAATAGCTCTAGAATTAGGTATATAGCAGTCGCACGTAGCGTAATAACGCGCAGTTCTTACCTCTCGTTCTAGGTAGCTAGGCTTAGGAATCCTCGTAAGTACTATAGTTTAGATTAAGTAACGGCTACGCTTATAGTTACGCTCTACGTTTAGCTTACGAACCCTCGTATTAGCTATATAGTCTCTCGTAATAGCTAGTAGGGCGGGTACGTATAGAACGTATAATAATACTAGAACTATAAATAAGAAACGTAGGGTAGATAATTAATTTATTATAGAAGAGAGCCTAAGCTCGCCCTTTTTATAGGCCCGCGAGCTGCTAAGAATATATAGTTTCCGCCTATTAATCCTCCCTTTCTTTATGTCCGAATAGATACTTTAATAAACGAGATAAATATTCTAAAACAATAGTATAGTAGAACTGTCTTCTATAAAATAATAAGCTAAGTACTATCTATCGACTTTTAATATATTAGACGTCTATAACGTTACTTTTCTTCCTTACTAAACTAAACTAGCTAGTTCGGTTTACTATATATATGCTGCTATGCTAACCTCTTTAGCTTCGTCGTCGTCTAGGTAGTTAGCGCTATTAAACGGAAAATACTTTACCTAGCCTAATAGGGCCTTCTTAACGTATAGGAAGAAACTCTTTTCTTTCGCTATAGCTTTTTTAGCCTTAACTAAGTAGTAATAGGCGGAAACCGCACATCCTTAGCAGCTCGGGCGCCTACTTAAGCGCGAGCTTAGGCTCTCCTCTATATTAATTAATTATCTACCCTACGTTTCTTGTTTACAGTTCTAGTATTATTACACGTTCTGTGCGTACCCGCCCTGCTAGCTATTACGAGAGACGATGTAGCTAACACGAGGGTTCGTAAGCTAAACGTAGAAGCGTAACTGCAAGCGTAGCCGTTACTCGATCTAAACTGCAGTGCTTACGAGGATTCCTAAGCCTAGCTACCTAGAGACGAGAGAGACGAGAACTGCGCGTTATTACGCTGCGTGCGACTGCTATATACCTAATTCTGGGGCTGTTAGGCCTTAGCGATATAGATATGCACGCCTAGTTAGCTATAAGCTAGTTAGAGTAGTATAGGATTTACGCATTAAAATGGAGCCGAAGGTAAGGCTATATAACATCTTCTACGGACAAGAACTACCGAAAACACGAAAGGGAAGAAGTTACTTATAGTCTAATAGCACGAACTACGACACGAGAAGCAAGCGATTAATTACGACAAGCCGCTAGAACGCACTTTATTGTATATAAGCCTAGGCGGAACTAGAAAACTCGGGAGGACTTAAGAGCATTAAGGCCACCTTCTGCACGGGGATAGTCTTTAACCCTAAGAAAGTTATAAACCCTTAGTTCTATTACGACTTAGAATCGACGGTGTTTTAAGACGCCGACGATTAGTTATAGAAGGCTAACGGTATAGCTTATCTATAGCTTTCCGAGGATTCGCTTAGGGTTACTATGCCTATGCAGAGGGGTCGTTATAGCTAGGATAGCCGAGAAATACGATATTACGAGCTGCACGGAGTTTAGTAAGCTAAGGAAAGGACGCAGGATTGTGTTACTACTTGCACTCCCCGGTTTCGCTATAAGGCTACGTTTCGCAACTTCGGTTGCCCTGTTTTCGGAAGGGTTTAATAACTCTTCCTATGTTTAGTATAGGCTTAGAACGGCCCCTATACTTCCCTATCGGAGATTACCTAAAGGCTCTAGGAACACATAGCACGGAGGGATTACCGATAGGCCGGACGTTTACGATAACATAGGTTAAGAGTATTATAAGCCGGATAGACTAAGAAACTAACCTCTAGGAAAGTATTACGGGTAACTACTAGGTATTACTAGCTACCCCTAGTTTCGGGAGAGTTTAATTAGCTCTTCCTATATTTAGTATAGGCTTAAAACGGCCCCTATACTTCCCTATCGGAGATTGCCCGAATGCTCTAGGAAAACATAGCATAGAGGGATTACCGATAGGCCGGACGTTTAAAATAACACGGGTCGGGAGTATTACGAGCCGGATAGACTAAGAAACCGACCCCTAGGAAAGTTTATAGGTAACTACTAGGTATTACTAGCTACCCTTACTCGTAATTTACGAAGTTACGAATTTCCTTTTGCTATATCTAGATCTAGAGTTTCTGCTTTTTGTTTTGTTTTTAATTTAGCGAGAACATTCCTTTCGTTATGCAACAAACTAGTACTACTATTACTACTAACTTTACCTAACGCTAACTAAACTAGCTAGTTTAGTTCGTTATTACCGACCTTCGGCCGAAAATATGCCGAACGATCCGACTAACGATTCCTCTGCCGGCACTAATAACCCGGATACTGCTATTAACTCTAGCAGTATCTCGGATAATATTAGTGCAGAGGATCGCAATTAAGAGTTCCGTTACTAACCTGCCTAGTTTGTCGGACCTAATAGAGGAGTTAAACGACCGGTTAGGAGCTCTCTAGGCTCTGCTAACCTTTTAGCTCGTCCTAACGGAACGATAGGAACGGGTAACACTTATTCTCGTCGACGAGGGGCTATAGAACTACAACTCCCTATTAACACTACTATTAGCTTAAGCGTCGAGCAGTTTTAAGCCTTAATTTCTGCAAGCCGACCTCCTATGCCTTTGCCTAGTTCTAAGGAGATAGGATACTTCGAAGGGTTAGACGTTACTAAGTTCGTTAAGCGTTTTAAAGACCTATACCGAACTTATAGAGGCGACTAGGGCGATAAAGCTGCTAAAGTCGAGAAGCTAGTTAGCTACGTTTATCGACATTAGCGTCCTATAGTTAAGAAGCTCGAAGGGTACGAAAATCGTAATTATAGACTATTTAAAAGCAACCTTCTTAAGAAGTATCGCGAGTTTAATAGTTAACGCATACTTGGAGATCGGTCGTACCTTTCCTAGCTGTCCCTATAGAAGCTAAATAAGCTAGAGGAGATTTCCGAGTATATTCGGAACTTCGAGATCTCTTCTACTATAATTTCTCTAGAAGATCTAGATAACTTTAGCCGTACCTAGATGTTTTTAAAGCCTCTGTCTAAGCCTATACGGAAGAAGATTTAGAATAAAGCGAACCTAGATATAGATCGCCCCTATACGTTTCGTAACTTTGCGAGAGTAATTTTAGCTGCAAAAGCCGAGTTGCGAAAGGATAAAACCGATAAAGCCTTATATAAGGATAATCGCTCTATTCTAGCAGGAAAGCTAGTTAAAGCGATAAGGAATACTGCCCCTCGCCTAAATCCGGTCTCCGCAGCGACAAGCGCTATATCTAGGGTAAGCCCTAACGTTAAGAAGCTAACTAAACAGTTAGCTGCCCTTGCCCTTGCTCTTTTAAAGAACTAGGAACCTGCGTATAGACCCCTACGCAGTAGCTAAAAGGATAAGGAAGCACTAGAGATCTAGGCTATAGTTATAGCCTATGCTGCCTTAGAAATTAAGATAGGTACCGCTTGCTAGGAGTATAGTTTAAAAGGCCACCGTAGCGGAGACTGTCCCTACTTTAATTAGCTTCTAGATTAAGAATTTCTCTATAAGGACAAGACTCGCCGAATGTGTCCTAGCCGAGCTAGCGGAGAAATAAGACCTCTCGGGTATAGCTAAGATAAGAAGTCTCCTCGATTGAAAGTTGTTCTCCTAGCTCTTAAATAAGCTATCGGTCCGATTAACGTTAGCAAATATATTGGCTTTAATACTCTGCGAGCCTCGTAGCAATCTAACCGGCGTAAACGTCCCGTCTCGATTAACGCTAGCATAGCTAGGTTTAAGACTATAGAGTATATAGAGGAATGTAAGCCTATAGGATCTCTCTTTGTTCTAGGAGAAGAAGAGGAAGAAGAGGATTATAACGCTGCCTACGCAGCTATACGGTCCTCTTAGAAAACCGTCTAGAATCCCTCTCGCCTAACTGCGTCTCTAATAAAAGCTGCGAAGGCGAATATAGAGAAGCAGAAGCAGGCTACTAAAACGGGAACGAGCAACTCTCGTAGAGAGCAAGTACTGCTAGAGATAATAGAACATTATCGCAGGAGTAAACTAAGCTCGTCTTAAGGAGCGGCTTCGTCTTAGACATAGGAAAGATCCTAGACTCTAGCGGTTCCGAATTCCTAGGATGCGGAGATGCAGGATGCCTAATTTAGTCCTGCAGTCCCTCCTAGAGGCAAAGCGAAAGGGGCGCAAAGAGCTAAGCCGAAAACGCAGAGATTAGACAACCTGCTTAAGAAGGCTATTCCTATAGACAAATAGGAAGCGTTCTAGTCTAATAGGCTCCTTAGAGCACCTCTAGTTATAGAACTTAGAGAACTATAGCTGTTCGGGTAGCAAGCTCTTAGTCGGTTCCTATACGGAAGGAAGCCTGCAGATCTATTCTATAGCGCTATACTCGAGCGCTATTATACGTTAAAACGGAGGCTAGACGGCACGGCTACCTCCGCTATTAACTTCGCTTAAATCTATAATAGAATATAGGAGTACAATTCCGCTAGCTATTCCGACGAAGATAGCGAAGCGTCTAGAAAGGAGGAGAGCGAGGATAATAATAAGGGCGACGTAGGCCTTTATCGGTACGGAGAGCTAAAGATTAATGCTTTCCTAATAAACTCTTTCGACTCTTTTAAGCAGCCCGAGAAAGAGTAGGTATCCTTAGCCGATAACTAGGAGGAGCTAAGCGACGACGAAGTCTAGTTTAATGCGAAGGAGTAGAATAACACCGAAATATAGCCCTTATCTGTTTCTCTTAATTAGGAGGAAGCGGACGAGGAGATCGTTCGATAAGATATACTAGAGATTACTATTATAATAGCAGTAGATCTCTCGGTTCGGCTAGTCTCTAGTATAGAGGCGTTGCCGTACATTCCTGCTTCTAAGCTATATGCGGACCCGGACAGTGTCCTCCTAGACTTCTATAAGGACTACCTGCTTGTTCTAAGCATCTATATCTATACGACTCTCGGGGAGGCTCGACAAGTATACGATGTCCTAATTAATAAGGGAGCGAAGAGCATAATTATAAGCTACGAGAGGGCTCGGAGCTTAAGGCTTCCTATTTCGACTAATATTACGGCTACTATGCGTAGTGTCTTAGGCAAGGTTACCTTTATTAGGATGTGTCGTAACGTCCGCGTAGAGGTATACGGAGTTGTCGTCTTTATAACTTTCTTTATTGCTAGCGATCCTAAGACGCTAACTCTTCTAGAAAGGCCGTAGGCCCGAAGGACTCGACTTTCCTCTAGGAACTATAATAATAGCTCCTAGGAAGGTACGATCGCTAACGACCGTAGAAACCTAGTTTATTTCACCGGAATAGTAGGCAACAACGGGTGCAGAATAGTAGACGATATTCTTCGCAGGTCGGGAAAAGATTAGGTGCTAAGGTCCGCTTTAGCCCGATCTTAAGCACTAATATAGGTAGGGCTAAAACGCGCTAAACCGAGCTAAAGAGTATCCTTAAAAGGATAGCTAAACTAGTGCCTAGAGTAAACACGGCGCTAGATTATAGGATGCTCGAGAAACTAGCGGGAAAGCTTACTAAAGAGGAGGAGGACCGGTTTAACGAGCCTATCTGCGAGCATCCTTGCAGCAAAACTATCTTCTTTAAGAATAAAGGCGAGCATAACTACCTTAGCTACTAGCACCGTTCCTACTTTAGAGATCCTAAATTCGAAGGACTAGTCTTTAACTATATAGCCTAGTATAAGTTTCTCGTTAAGTTGTATACGGATCCCGAAGGCTTAGGGGCTTATAACGAGATAAGAGAATTTATTAGGAAACAAGTTCGGAACGTCCCTCCGTTGTCCCCGCTAATTCGTCCTAGCTAGAAGTCTAATAACACCCTCTGCCGGGGCCTCTAGCATAAGTTTACGCAGAACCCGGACCTCTAGGAAAGGCTTTTATCTACTATACTATATAAATTAGTATACTCTAAGGCTAAAGACCGCTCTTATAGTATAGGGTTCTCTTGCAATAAAGCTCCTACGAAGCGTCGAAGCGAATAGGGGCGGAATAAGCTTAGGAAGCGCCTTATAGAGCTAAGGGAGTATCTGTTTAGATAGCTAGATCTTGCTAGTAAGAGCCCTAGGCTACTTCTAGGAGCCTCTAAGGCTAGTTCTAGGACTGCTAGGACAGCTTCCGGGGCTAGTAGAAGTAGTCTTAGGAGCTTCGGGGCACTTACGGATGCTAGTAGGGGGAGCTTCGGGACAGCCGCGGGACGGAGTAGGGAGCTAAATAGGCAGCTTCGGGCACTAAGGGGGAACCGACTAGGAACGATTAGGGATACTAATGTTATAGAAGGGGCGCTAAGTAAAGTCTTAACTAATCTGCGTACGGACTAGCGGAACTTGCCGAGTAAACTAGCTAGTTTAGTTCGATTATTACGTAACGCATATAACAATCTTATATTCTTACTCTTTCCGGAACTAGTCGGGTATCGTTTAGGAAGCCTAGAGCTCTGTTCCTAGGAGGATCCTCCTAGTAACCTGCTCTTTCCTAACTGCTTTAGAAACCTCTTTTTCCTATAGGACTTGGAACTTAAGGTTCTTCTCCTAGATAAGTATTCTTACGACTCTAAAGATAGATACGAATCTAAGGGCGACTACGAACGAGCTACAGTTGCTAACGTTGTTTACGAGGAAATCTGCCGGAGTTATAGAGTTCGCCGTAGTAAACTGCTACTAAACGTACTCTTAGACCCGGATACGCGAGCTAAATTCTCCCTAGAAATTAGGGCGTTTACGATGCATAAGCGTATCGTAGACAAGGTTAGATCCGTTAACGCGGACGTGTCTATAACGGATAGATCGAATCCTAGTAGTAATCCACATTAGAGAAAGAAAGCACTTGCTGCGGAGGAAGCTATGCTACCTAGAACGGGCCCCTTTAACGGGAGATACTTAATTAAAAAGTTTTCTAGCATTCCGAAAGGTTTAAGGCTTACGCTAGAACGGCTCGCTTAAATTAAGCCTACTATTTCGCTAATAGAACGGAAGCTATATCTTCTAACTAAGATGCTATATAATCGGGAAGCTGCACTTGCTTAGGATTTTAAGCATCTCGGTTGTATTAAGCCTGCTATTGCTCCTCCTTAGGTTATCCGTACGATCCCGCATAAGCTATAGTAGCATCCTAGTTTCCGACTCTAGAGCTCTCTCGAGGGGGAAGTCGTAAAAATGCTCCGCAAGCGTATAGACGTAGGCGCTCTTAAACCGTACTATAGTGCCTACCGGAATCCGTACTTTCTCGTAAAGAAAAAGACCAACCTAGGAGAACTAAAGAAGTATCGCCTAATTAATGCTGCATAGAAGTTTAATGCTATAACTATACGCGATACTAACCTTCCTCCTAATACGGATGGTTTTTCTAAAGCTTTTGCAGGTTATATAATCTCGTCCTTAGTTAACATCTTCTCTAGCTACGATTAGATTCCACTAGACGTAAGAAGTCGGGACCTTATAGGTTTCGATACTCCTCTCGGCCTATTACGCTAGACGATACTACTATAGGGAGCTACGAACTCTATCGCTTAATTTGTCCGAATTATTATGCTTATCCTTGCTGCTTAGATACCTTACGCTGCTAAACCTTTCCTCGACGATATAGCTATTTGCGGACTAAAAACGAAGTATAGCAACGAAGAGGTTAAGCCTAAACTCCGCCGATTTATAGTAGAATATATTAAGAACTTAGACGAGGTGCTTGCTAACCTTAAGAGAGCAGGACTAACTATTTACGAAGAAAAACTGCAGCTATGCTGCAAGCAGATTAAGATAGTAGGTTACGTTACTAATAAACATAGCAGATACCCGGATGCGGAACGAGTAGCTAAGCTCGTTAAATAGCTAACTCCTATAGACTAGAGGGAAGTCCGTATTCTTATAGGAATGTTCGTATACTATAAGATCTAGCTTAAGGACTTTGCCTAGTTGCTAAAGCTACTCTTCTCTCTCCTAAAGAAAGACATTAAGTTCGTATAGACGAAAGAACATTAGCAGTCTAAGGATGCGATTACGGAACTCCTTATCTCTACGCTAGCGCTAGTAGCACTAGACTATAAACTAGAGGGAGGACTAATTATAGTAGGCGTTAATTCTAGCCTTTACTCGTAGGGATACTATATATCTTAATGCGACCGGAAAGATAGCAGGATCCGACACCCTTCTCGGTTTAAGTTAAGACTATTCTCCGCTTCTAAGCAACGCTATAACGCTAGGAAGCGCGAGTGTCTCGGTGTTCTTAAAGCACTAAAGAAGTATCGTCCGTAGTTGTTTAGTATTTTCTTCTAGCTAGAAGTAGACGCTAACACGCTAGTGCATTAACTTAATAAGGCTGCTACGGACCTCCTGAACGCAGCTATTATAAGATAGCTAGCGTAGATTAGGCTATTTAATTTTAATATAGTACATGTCCCTAGGAAGAGGCATACGGCTGCCGATAGACTGTCCCGCAAGCCTCCGATAGAGCGGGACACCCGAGAACTAGCAGAGGAGGGCGATATCGATAAGATAATCGATAACTAGTTTTTCGCCTACTCCGCCTGCGACCTCGTCGCTTAAGTATTCCCTACTCGAGCGGAATTAGAGGAGGAAGTGCTAAACGGTACCTACTCTTAGGACTCGAGGAATATCGCATTCTTCCTAACTTACCTACGCTATCCGCTAGGCCTAACCCTAACAGAATATAGGTCTCTACGGAAACGAGCACTTAAGTTCTATATAAGTAAGGAGGGTTGGCTTATAAGATAGGATCGTGTTAGTAGTATCCCTTAGAGAGTTGTCGACGATAATAACCATCGCGAAAGAATTATTACTACCTGCTACGACTACTATAGATACCCGGGGCCGGAACGGACGTATAAGACAGTTACTAAATAATAGTAGTAGGACGGTGTTTATACCGCAGTAGTTCGTTTCTATAAGGGTTGCTAGCAATATGCGCTTAGGAACGGGCACTAGCGTCCTAGCCTACTCTACGCTTCCGAGAAATAGTATCTTAGGGAGCGATAGTACCTAGACGCGGTGTTTATTAGCACCGGGCTCTATCTTATTATTGCAAGAGAGGCTATTTCTCGATAGCTAGAGGCCCGATTAATACGGACAACGGACAATCGCAAGGTTAACGCTAAATACGTTACGAAGTTTATCTACGAGGACTTAATTTGCCGCTAGGGGGCTATAGCCGAGATCTATATAGACGGGGGCGGAGAGAATGTTTAAGAGACGCTGCTTACTAGCTACGGAATTAAGCAGGTTACGATCTCCCCCTACTATCTATAGGCTAACGGAATCGTTAAACGGGGATACCGTTTAATTCTAGCGGCCCTCTCTAAGCTTATAGGCAGAGGAGTAAGCGCTGCAGCGAAGCATATTCCCTCGGTTCTTTAGGCGGAACGTACTACGACAAACTAGATAATAGGGCTAACCCTAGCGGAGATAATAATAGGCAGGGACGCTATGTTACTAGTAGAGCTTAAATTCCGTACTTACCGGGTAGCTAAGTAGGGGACAGTCCGTAACCGCCCTTCCTTATTAGCGATGCGAGCTGCTGCTATAGAACGGATGCATACGACGCTTAAGGAAGCTCGTACTAGATAGGACCGGCTGCGGAAGCATAATATTAAGTATTTTAATAACTAGAAGAACGCTAATTAGCAGGAGCTTCGTTCTAGACAGATAGTAGTCGTTTACCGATTAGAACTAAAAACGAGCTTCTCGAATAAGCTACGGTACCGATAGCGCGGTCCGTTTCTTATATATACTATTATTCGTAAAGGGAAGGCGTATAAGATTAAGGAGCTTAGCGGGGAGGTCCTTTACTATACGTTCCCTAGGTTTAACTTAAAGCTAGTGCCGTACTAGAGGGATCCGGAAGCTGTAGTTCCTTAGGAGAATAACTTTAATCCGGGGCAGCTAGGTCCTCTACCTCCTAAACTACGGCCGCGTAGTTATCTGCACCCTTAGATCCGGATTAGCGAGCTATTAGGAATAACTTAAGAAGAGAGGGGGGAGTATATCCGTTAGCTAGACATTCTAATGCTAGAGGAATCCTAGTAGGCTCCTAATTCCCCTATATACGTACATCTTATAAGCCGCATCTAAGCCTTAATTGCTTACCGGAATAGTTGCTCTAATACCTCCGACTTAACATCCGATCGGTAGTCTTACGATATAATAAAAGGACCCTAGTTCTTAAGGCTAATATCGTCTATCTGCTAAATTGCTTCGTTTATATACGCTTGCAAATCGTTAGCGCGTAAAAGGTCGGCAGCTTCCTACTGCGCCTTAAACTAGTACCTCTAGTCCTCGATTATCTCTTATAGTATTCGAGCTAATGCACGAAAATTGTAGCTGCTAAGGTCTAGATACTCCGTTATAAGATCTTAAGCCTTGCGCAGCTTAAACGATAGTCCTGCCTTATAGATCTCGATAATGCGCTTTGCGAGCACCTTCTCGATAGTAAAGACTATATTGCAGGTCTAAGCACGGAATAACGGTAGCACTTTATCTATAGCTATAGACTCGACGAAGTTATTAAGGGCGCTAACCGATAGAAACTCGTAATCTAGGGCCGGCTGCATAAGAGAATATCCGTTAGCTAGACATTTTAATACTAGAGAAATCCTAGTAGGCCCCTAATTTTTAAAAATTGTTTCTGCTACGTCCGAATCGGCACGAGAAATAGGGAGAAACGTGTTACTTGTTACTCTCCTATAGCTAGTGCTGCAAGAAAGGGAGGATTAGTAGCGGAAGCAGAATAGACCTTAGGAAGCTAAACAAAGGACTGTTACTATAAATAAGAGGATCTACCGTTAGAAGAATACTAGTTCCCAACTAGCCTAGGCTCCTAGGAGCAGCGAGGGATAAGATTAAGCGATTCTTACTTAATTTTAGCTAATAGCTGCTTAAAAGTAATCGCGAGCACGCATATGCTTCCTTATTTCTAGCGGTGAAAATAAAGCGAACTAGCTAGTTTACTTCGAATAGCGCTAAGGATCCTCTAACGTATAGCTACGAATACCCTTACGTCTAGGTAGCGGGTTTAAGCATAAAACTCCTCTCCTTTTCGGCTCTTCTAGTCTCTTCTTAGTCTTATTAACCTTAATATTCGCCTTAAGCATAACGACCCTTAAAGGTTGCTATAGTAACTACTTTAGTTCCGCTAAGTGCAGGCAGCAGCGGTAACGATAGTTATATAGAGTTTTTAAGCAAACAAACCGTAAAAACTCTGCATAATAACCTCTTCTATACGCATACTAACTGTTCTTACCGCTGCTAGCATAAACTTACCTATTTAGAAGACTTACGCATTCTCCGCTTTACGCACTTGCTTAGGCTCTCGCTTAAGAACTCGCTTACGGAAACGCCTACCCCTAACCGATTCTCTCCGCTCGCATATAGCATACTCCCTCCTGCATAGTCTATTTTCTCTCCCTCTACCTTACTAGTATAATAGCCGACCGAGATATCGCTATAACTAACGCGACCGCTAAAGCGCCTACCCCTAAGCCTAAGGCGGTAGTCCGCTATTCTAACCCCGATTCGCTCGCCTATGCCGCTAACTCTAAGCTAGCTAATTTCCGCAACTTTACGCTTAACATTTCTAAGCTAGGCGGCTAGCGCACTCGGGCATAGATGCTAGAAGCCGTTACTAACGCAGGAATAGAAGAAGAGAAGTAGGCTATTCTACGCTCCGTTTATAGCGCTATTTAGGGAGACGACGACCGCCGCGCCTTTATTATTTTCTAGTTTATTTAAGAACTCGGCTAGCGTGCCTCCTCTCGCGCTTAAGAAGGAGCACTAGAAGGACTAAAAGGCGTAATAGATATCTATAAGAGAGGCAAGCAGTTTGCTAAGAAGCGTAAAGGCCTCCTCGATATATTGTAGAACTCGTTTAGCTCGGGCAGAGAGTTCCCCTACTTCGACTTCCTTAACTCTACGTTTAAGATCTATAAGAAGGCTAGCTAGCACCTCCGCCGCTTTACGCTATTTAAGAACGTCCCTGCCGAGAATCTCCGATTGCTAAGCCTAACCTAGTCTAAACAGATGCTATACTAAGCTCTCCGCAACAGAAAGAAGGAGAATCTGTTCCGCCCTGCATCTAGCTATATCTCGGGCAAATTTTGGAAGGCTAGCTTCGTTAAGAGCGTAGAGGCTGTGTTCTAGTTAGACCTATTTAGCCGCGAGAACCTCTAGCTTATCGATAAGAACGGCTTCGCCGTTATAGACGCCTACTTTATTATCCCTAAGAATAAGCTCTCTAGAGTGTCCGACGCTAATAATAAAGCTAGAGGATCGGCCGCGAGCAGGCTACTTAGTAAGCCGTCCGAATCTAGCTACGACTTTCTAGGCTATATAGATCTAGGCTTAGATAAATTTAAGAATTTCCGCGAAGTAGCCGAGCGCTAGGTCCGCGAGAAAATGAACCTCGCCGACAAAGACTAACTACGCCCTAATGCGTTCGCGCATCTATACTATAAGATTAGAGACCTCTACTACGAGGATCGCGAGCTTAAAGCGCTAAGCCGCTAGCAAGAAGAAGCCGGCTAGGGCTAGGCCGCAGTAACCCGCTCTCGATCTATAGCCCTAGAGCTAGAAATAATTGTTTTAGTCCGTCTACGCGAACTAGCCGGCGGGGCTAAAGAACAAGTAACACGTTGCGAGACGTATAGCTATAATAAGGACCTATTAGACGATCTAATTAACGAGGCGATCGAGAAGCCTTATTTAGATCTTAAAGAAGTTCGCGTCCGCATTGCTATCCTCTACGCTAACTACCTCGAAGAGCGCTATAAGGATAGTATATACGGGAAGCTAGACATAATCCCCCTTAACAAGTACGAGTCCCTAGATATTAGTCCTCTCTTCTGCCGCACCTATATAGTAGAAATAGCTAAGGTAGTTAGCCTTATAGTAGAAGAATCGATAATAACGGCATCTAATCGCCTCTACGACTCGTAGGATATCTCCCGCGGACTATGCCTACTAGCGAAGGGATTAATCGACGACGTGCCTAACAACTTAAAGAAAGACCTATAGATATAAGAGACAGACGCGATAGACCGATAGGCTAGCAAGAGCTAGCTACGTAACGTAGAGAAGGCTGCGGCGAAGACAGCGGCCGATAAGAAGGCCTAGGAGAAGGCTAAGCGTAAAGCTAATACTAATAATAAAGAGGACGGCAGCCCTAAGAAGAGGACTCGCCTATAGCTAGAGATCGGAGAGGCCGAGGGTTCCGCGTCTGCACCTTTAGCTTACGCCCTAAAGAAGTCTAAGAAGTCTAAGAAGAGCAAGAAGTCTAAGAAGGCTAAGGGGAAGCAGCGTGCTAGCTTAAACGAAGCGAACTAGCTAGTTTAGTTCGACGACGACTATAGCGACGCAGAAGCCGCTTAAGAGTCTAATCTAGAGGCTAACGATAATAAGCTTAGGCCTATACGAATTAAGCTAGACTTTACTAACACCCGCCTGTCTTACTTAGAATTCGAGACCATTCGAGATGCATAGAAGGCTTATAACGGAAAGCTCCTTAAAGATAGTTTTAACGTATTTAGCGGCCTTCTTAATTAGTAGGCAAAGGACCCGGATATAGTTTCTTAGATGCACTAAGAGTTCGACCTATACCGCTACTACCTCCGCCGCCGCCGCAATATATATAAATAGATGCTAAATATATTCTTCTCCCTTACCTAGCAGCTAATGCAATAAGACCCGACTATCTAGCTGCTTAATATGCTCGCCTAAGATTCTCTACGCGATAAGGCTATATATAGATTCATCGCATACCCGATAACAGCGTAGTACTAGTAGGGTAAGCCTACCGGCCGAATCGACCTAACGATCTTAATTATTAAGGGGAACTAGGCTACCGGCGAGAAGTTTGTTAAAGGCCCCCTAGCAGCATAGAAAGATAGACGAGAAACCGCCTGCACGATTACTATAGTTTCTCTCGATAGTGCCTACCCTAGCCGCGGACCGGTTATATAGGTACCTAACCGCAAGCTATAGAACTAGACTGCCAACGATAACGAAGACGACGAAGAAGAAGACGAGGCTATATACGCTAAGTTTAAAGTCGTCGGTAGCACCGACTACCTAGGTTTAATCTACGATATAATTAATAAGCTTAATAATAACGAGAACGAGAACGAAGACTCGGACATTAAGCAGACGCTAGTCCACGTCTCGGACTAAGGAAAGGATAGCCTATAGGACGCTAGCCTACGCCTATAGAACGTCTCGACTATACCTAGCGACTTAGTGCTAATGCATTAGACGATCGCCTATAGAGAAAACCCTAGCGTCTCCTCGCGACGCATAGTCTACCTAACGCTTATTAAGTACCGTAATTAAGAGCTAGTTAGAAAGAATACCTTAGGCTTCGCAGAGGTTCTCGTTAGCAATGTTATAATGCTGCTAATGTCTAAGACGTTTACGGGCGCCGATTTTCCTAACAAGCCGCAGGAGCGTAGACTTCCCTAAAAGCAATAGCTTAATAGCCTTAGGCTAGTTTTAGACGCGTTAATAGGACGCCGCAGCTAGGAAGAACTAGAGGTAAGCTAAGAGGCTCTTACGCTTCTGCATATAGACCGCGCCACCTACGAGAAGTAGCACGAAGAAGTCTAGGTCCCGCAGGCAAAGAAGAGATTCGCGCAGCTCTACGAGTGCTTAGTTAAGGCTAAAAAGGCTATAGCGAAGGAGCAGAGCTTCTTTCTGCATATTAAGAAGGCCCTTAGGGGCGAGTTAAAGTACTTCCCGTTCGATAGCGCTAACTACCTAGACGAGGAGGAAGACGAGTTTAAGAAGATTAGCATAGCTGCATATGCATAGTAAACTAAACTAGCTAGTTCGGTTCGGCGAAGGAAAATAGTAACGTTATAAACGTCTAATACGTTAGAAAAGAATAAATAGTACTTAGTTTGTTATTGTTTTGCAGAAGCTAGTTCTGCTAGACTGTCTTTTTAGAATAAAAATGTCGTTTATTAGAGTGCCTATTCGGATATAAAGAAAGGGAGGATTAATAGGCGGAAACCGCATATCCTTAGCAGCTCGGGCGCCTACTTAAGCGCGAGCTTAGGCTCTCCTTTATATTAATTAATTATCTACCCTACGTTTCTTGTTTATAGTTCTAGTATTATTATACGTTCTGTGCGTACCCGCCCTGCTAGCTATTACGAGAGACGATATAGCTAACACGAGGGTTCGTAAGCTAAACGTAGAAGCGTAACTGCGAGCGTAGCCGTTACTCGATTTAAACTGCAGTGCTTACGAGGATTCCTAAGCCTAGCTACCTAGAGACGAGAGAGACGAGAACTGCGCGTTGTTACGCTGCGTGCGACTGCTATACACCTAATTCTAGGGCTGTTAGGCCTTAGCGATATGGATATGCACGCCTAGTTAGCTATAAGCTAGTTGGAGTAGTGTAGGATTTACGCATTAGTAGTCGTATAACTGCGCAAATCTCTTCTTCGCCTATAGAACCTAGGTCTGCTCGTGCTACTTCTTATATATATTACGGTCTATATATAGGAGCGTAAGGGCTTCTTAGCTAACCTCTAGCTCTTCCTAACTATAGCGGCCTATTAGCGCATCTAAGACTAGCCTAAGGCTAGTAAGCTATTGCTTCTAGGGAAGTCCGCGCTCCTATAGCTTATTTAGAAATTCGTCGCCTATAAACGTCTTAGGCATTAGTAGCATCGTAATATTACTAATAAGGACCTCTAGGAAACTTAGGGTATTCTCTCTAACTAGTTCTTAATTACGATACTTAATAAAGGTTAGGTAAACTATATAGCGCGAGGAGACGCTAGGGTTCTCTCTATAGGCTATCGTCTAGTATAGAAGCACTAAGTCTTTAGGCATAACCGAAATATTCTATAAGCGTAGGCTAGCATTCTATAGTCCGTCCTTTCCTTTATCTAGGACGTAGACTAGCGTCTATTCCGTATCTTTATCTATAGATCCTTTAAGCTTACTAACTATATTATATACTAGTTCCGGATAACTAGTGCCGCTAACAATTTTAAAATTAGTATACTTAGCCTCGTTTTCTTCTTTAGGCTAGTTCTATAGCTTGCGGTTCGGTACCTATACTACTAGTCCGTAGCTAAAGAGAGTACTATTTAGAGAAATTATAGTAATCGTATAGGTAGTCTCTTATCCTTCCTTCTATACTTTTAGCAGGCCCTTAATAAACTTAGCGCTAGTAGCCTAATTGCCCTTAATAACTAGGATCGTTAGATTAATACGTCCCTCTAGCTCGCTCTACTAGTACTAGCTCGTTATTAGGTATATAATAAATCTATATATAGCCTTATCGCGTAGAGAGTCTTAGGCTAGAACGTTAAGTAGCTAGATAGTCGGGTCTTGCTATATAAGCTACTAAGTAAGAGAGAAGAATATATTCGGCATCTATTTATATATATTATAGTAGCGGCGGAGGTAGTAGCAGTATAGGTCGAATTCTTAATATATCTAAGAAATTATATTTATATTCTTTACCTACTAGTTAAGAAGGCCGCTAAATATATTATAGCTATCTTTAAGTAACTTTCTGTTCTAAGTCTTCTATATATCTTAAATAGTCTTAAACTCTAGTTAAGATAGGCAGGTGCTAGTAAAATCTAGCTAAATTTATATAGAGCTAAGGTTATTATTATTAGCCTCTAGAGCAACCTCTACGTTATCGTACTTATTAGCGAACTAAACTAGCTAGTTCGCTTCCTTTAAGTTAGCTCTCGCTCGCTCTTTTCCCTTAGCCTTCTTAAACTTCGTAGACTTCTTTCGATAGTAAGAAGGAGATATAGGAGCAGGATATTCGATATCTTCGATCTCTTATTATAGGCGAGACTTCTTCTTAGGGCTGCTATCCTATTCTTTATTAGTATTAGCTTTACGCTTAGCCTTCTCTTTCGCTACTTTTGCTTCCGCTACTTTTATAGTAGCTTTATTTACGTTACTTAGCTAGTTCTTACTAATCTAGCGGTCTAGTGCTTCCGTAGTCTATATCTATAGATCTTCTCTTAAGTTATTAGGGACGTTACTAATTAATCCCTTTGCTAGTAGGTATAGTCTATAGGAGATTTCCTACGAATCGTAGAGGCGCTTAGACGCCGTTATTATTAATTCTCCTACTTAGAGGCTAACTATATTAGCTATCTCTACTATATAGGTGCGGTAGAAGAGAGAGCTAATATCTAGAGATTCGTATTTATTAAGGGGAATTATATCTAGCTTCCTATATATATTAGCCTTATACTAAGCTTCGAAATAGTTAGCGTATAGAATAGCAATACGGACGTAGACCTTGCTAAGGTCTATATAAGGCTTCTTAATCGCCTCGTTAATTAGGTCGTCTAGGGGGTCGTTATTATAGCTATACGTCTTATAACGTATTATATATTCCCTTATACCGCTAGCTAGATCGCGTAGTTAGACTAAGATTATTATCTTTAGCTCTAGGGCTGCGATAACGGATCGAGAACGGGTTACTATAGCATAGCCTATACTAGGTCCTCCCTTCTATTAAAGTAGCGCCTAGCGCTCGCGGTCCTCGTAGTAGAGGTCTCTAATCTTATAATATAGATGCGCGAACGTATCGGGACGTAGTTAGTCTTTATTAGCGAGGTTTATCTTCCCTTAGACCTAGCGCTTAGCCTCCTTACGGAAGCTTTTAAATTTGTCTAAGCCTAGATTAATATAGCCTAGAAAGTCGTAGCTAGAACTAGAGGCCTTACTAAGTAGCCTATTTGCGGCCGAGGCTCTAGCTCCGTCTTCTTTATTAATATCTATTACCCTCGAGACCTTATTCTTAGGGACAATAAAGTAGGCGTCTATAATAGCAAAGCCGTTCTCGTTAATAAGCTAGAGATACTTACGGCTAAATAAGTTAATCTAGAATACGGCCTTTATATTCTTAATAAAGCTAGCCTTCTAGAATTTGCTAGAGATATAGCTAGATATAGGGCGGAATAGATTTTCCTTCTTTTTATTATATAGGGCCTAGTAGAGAATTTGCTTTAACTAGGTTAGGTCTAGTAGTCGGAGGTTCTCGGTAGGGACGTTCTTAAGTAGGGAGAATCGGCGAAGATACTAGCTAGCCTTCTCGTAGATCTCGAATATAGAGTTTAGGAAGTTAAAATAGAGGAACTCTCTATCTAATCTAAATAAGTTCTATAGTATATCGAGGAGTCTATCGCGTTTCTTAGCGAACTGTTTGCCTCTCTTATAGATGTTAATTACGCCCTTTAATCCTTCTAAAGCTCCTTCTTAAGCGTAGGCGGAGGTACGCTAGCTAAGTTCTTAAATAAACTAGAAAATAATAAAAGTATAGTAGTCGTCGTCTTCTTAAATAGCGCTATAAATAGACCGTAGGACGGTCTATTTCTCTTTCTCTATAGCTGCGTTAGTAATAGCGTCTAGCATCTATATGCGAGTAAGCTACCTGCCGAGCTTAGAAATATTAAGCGTAAAGTTACGGAAATTAGCTAACTTAGCGTTAGCAGCGTAGGCTAGCGCGTCTAAGTTAGAGTATCGAACTACTACTTTAGGCTTAGAGGTAGGCGCCTTAGCAGCCGCGTCTATTATAGTAATATCTCTATTAGTTATAGTACTAGTAAGGTAGAGGAAGGGAGAAAATTAGACTATGCAAAAAGGGGAGGTATTATATACGAGCGGAGGAAGCTAGTTAGAGGTAAGCAGTTTCTTAAGCGAATTCTTAAGCGAGCGCGCGAAGTAGTAAATGCATAAGTCTTCTAAATAGGTATATTATACTAGTAGCGGTAAGAATAGTTAGTACGAGTAGAAGAAGTTATTATTATTATTATATAGAGTTTTCGCAGTTTATTTGCTTAAAAACTCTATATAACTATCGTTACCGCTACCGCCTATACTTAGCGGGCCTAGAGTAGTTGCTACGCTAGAACTCCTTAATAGTCGCTATACTTAAGGTAGATATTAAGGTTAATAAGACTAAGAAGATACTAGAAGAGCCGGAAAGAGGTAAGGTTTTATACTAGAACCCGCTACCTAGATATAAGAGTATTCGCGGCTATATATTAGTAAATTCTTACTGCATTATAAAGTAAACTAGCTAGTTCGCTTTATTCGTTACCTCTAGAGACGAGAAAGTATATGCTTTTACGCGATTACTTTTAAGCAACTATTAGCTAAAATTAAGTAAGAATCGCCTAATTCTATCCCCTATTGCTCCTAGGGGCCTAAATTAATTAGAAACTAATATTCTCCTATCGGTAGATCCTTTCGTTTATAGCTAG
The DNA here is from genome assembly GCA_023512815.1 of Cercospora zeae-maydis. Lineage (NCBI taxonomy): Eukaryota > Fungi > Ascomycota > Dothideomycetes > Mycosphaerellales > Mycosphaerellaceae > Cercospora > Cercospora zeae-maydis. The sequence goes on from JAKLWY010000008.1 coordinate 645,944, forward strand.
AACCTTCTAAGGCCTATTCTTCTTTTATAGTTAGTCCTCCCTTTCTTATAGCAATGCCCTATATAAGAGTAATAAGCGAAATATTTCTTTCTTTTCTTATACTAATATAGACGTAGTAGCAGCAATTTTCTCGAAATTTAGGCTTACTAGGAACTATACTATAGCTAGTCTAACCGGCTAAATCCTACTATATCTAGCTAGCTAGGATATCCGGCTAACGGATATACTCCTCTCTCTCTTCTTAAGTTATACCTAATAGCTTACTAACCCGGATCTAAGAGTAAAGGTACCTATACGGCTGCGGTTTAGAAGAAGGAGGGTCCGGTCGTTTAGGATCGAAGTTATCCTTCTAGAGAACTATAGCCTCCGTATCTCTCTAATATAGTACCGGCTTTAGGTTAAACCTAGGAAACGTATAGTAAAGGACCTCCCTACTAAGTTCTATAATCTTATACGCCTTTCCTTCGCGAACGACCGAATAGATAAGAAATAGGCTACGCTATCTATACCGTAACTTATTAGAGAAGCTTGTTTTTAGCTCCGAGCGGTATATAACGACTATCTAGCTAGAGCCTAGCTTTTGCTAGTTAGCATTCTTATAGTTATTAAAATACTTAATATTATACTTTCTTAGTCGGTCCTACTAAGTACGAGCTTCCTTAAGCGTCGTATATATCCTTTCTATAGCCGCTATACGTATTGCTAGTAGAGAAGAACGGTCCTAGACTATCCTCTATTTAGATACTTAGTAAGTACAAAATTCGAGCTCTACTAGTAAGATAGCGTCCCTACCTATTATAATCTCTACTAGAGTTAGCTCTATTATCTAGTTTATAGTAGTACGTTCCGCCTAGAGAATAGATAGAATATACTTAGCTGCTATATCTATTCCTCTGCTAGTTAGCTTAGAAAGGGCCGCTAGAATTAGACGGTGTCCTCGCTCTACGATTCCGTTAGCCTATAGATAATAAGAGGAGATCGTAACCTACTTAATACTATAGCTTATAAGCAGAGCTTCTTAAACATTTTCTCCTTCTCTATCTATATAGATTTCTACTATAGCTCCCTAGCGGTAGATTAAATCTTTATAGATAAACTTCGTAACGTGCCTAGCGTTAACTTTATAGTTATCCGTTATCCGTACTAAATGCGCTTCTAGCTAGCGAGAAACTGCTTCCCTTATAATAATAAGGTTTAGCCTAGTACTAATAAAGACGGTATCTAGGTACTATCGCTCTCTAAGGTACTATTTTTCTAAAGCGTAGAGAGTACTAGGACGCTAGTATCCGTTCTAAAGTATATACTAGTAGTACCCCTTATAGAACCGAACTACTATAGTATAAACCCCGTCCTACTACTATTACTTAGTAATAGTCTTATATATTCGTTCTAGCCCTAGGTGTCTATAATAGTTATAATAAGTAGTAATAATCCTCTTACGATAGTCGTTATTATTAATTACTTTTTAAAAAATACCTCCGGCATAGTCCTGCCTTATTAGCTAGCCTTTCTCGCTAATATAGAACTTAAGAGCCTATTTACGAAGAGACCTATACTCTATCGATAATAGGCCTGCCGGGCAGCGAAGGTACGTAAGGAAGAACGTAATATTCCTCGAGTCTTAAGAGTAGGTGCCGTTTAATACCTCCTTCTCTATATTCGCTTAGGTAGGAAATACTTAGGCGACGAGGTTATAGGCAAAATAGGCGAAGAACTAGTTATCGATTATTTCGTTAATATTGCTCTCTTCTACTAGCTCTCTTATATCCCGTTCCGTTAGGAGTTTCCGAGATAGTCTATCGGCAGCTATATGCTTCTTTCTAGGTATATATACTACGTTAAAGTCGAATAATCTAATCTATGCTAGCTATTTCGTAACCGCTACGTTTAGAAGATCCGTAGTAGCTTTATTAAGCTAGTATACTAGCGTATTCGCATCTATCTCTAGCTAGAAGAAAATACCGAATAACTATAGACGGCACTTCTTTAATACTTTAAGAATACCGAGACACTCGCGTTTCCTAGCGTCGTAGCGTTACTTAGAAGCGGATAATAGTCCTAACTTAAATTAGGAAGAATATCGAATCCTACTATCGTTCCGGTTATATTAGGATATATAGCATTTCTATAATTAAAGGCTAGAATCTATACTAACTACGATTAGTCCCTCTTCCTATTTATAGTCTAGCGCTACTAGCGCTAGCGTAGAAATAAGAAGCTCTATAATCGAATCCTTAGCTAGCTAGTATTCTTTTATCTAAGCGAACTTAATATTCTTCTTTAGAAGGGAGAAAAGTAGCTATAGTATCTAAGCGAAATCCTTAAGCTAGATCTTATAGTATACGAATATTCCTATAAGAATGCGAACTTCTCTCTAGTTAGTAGGGGTTAGCTATTCTATAAGCTTAACTACTTGTTCTATATCCGGGTGTCTACTATACTTATTAGTAACGTATCCTACTATCTTAATCTATTTATAGTATAGCTATAGCTTTTCCCTATAGATCGTTAATCCTGCCCTCTCTAAGTTAGTAAGTACTCTATCTACGTTCTAGATATATTCTACTATAAATCGTTAGAGCCCCGGTTTAACCTCCTCGTTGCTATACTTCGTTTTTAGCCTACGAATAGCTATATCGTCGAGGAAAGGTTTCGTAGCATAAGGTATATAGGTAGCAAGGATAAGTATAATAATTTAGACAAATTAGGCGATAGAGTTCGTAGCTCCCTAAGGTAGCGTCGTTTAGCAAAGCAAGCTAAGAGAAGTATTAAAACCCGTAAGATCTCGACTCCTTACGTTAAGCGGGATCTAATTGTAGCTAGAGAAGATATTAACTAAGGAAGAAATAATATATCCTATAAATACTTCTAAGAAACTATCCGTATTAGGAGGAAGGTTAGTATCGCGAATAGTTATAGCATTAAACTTCTACGCTGCATTAATTAGGCGATAATTCTTTAGTTATCCTAGGCTAGTCTTCTTTTTTACTAGGAAGTAAGAGTTATAGTAGTTACTATAGTATAGTTTAAGAGCACTAGTATTAATCTGTTTACGGAGCATCTTAGTAACTTCTCCTTTAAGAGAACTCTATAGTTAGAAACTAGGATACTGCTACGGCTTATACGGAATCGTATAGATAACTTATAGAGAAGCTATAGTAGGTTTAATATAACTAAGATGCTTAAAATCCTAAGTAAGCGCGGCTTCTCGATTATATAGTATCTTAGTTAGTAGGTCCTATTCTATCTTTAATAGTAGTAATAGGCAGAAACCGCATATTCTTAGCAGCTCGGGTGCCTATAAAAGCGCGAGCTTAGGCTCTCCTCTATAGCTATTAATTAATTATCTACCCTACGTTTCTTATTTATAGTTCTAGTATTATTATACGTTCTATGCGTACCCGCCCTACTAGCTATTATAAGAGACGATATAGCTAATATAAGGGTTCGTAAGCCGAATATAGAAGCGTAACTACAAGCGTAGCTATTACTCGATCTAAACTATAGTACTTACGAGGATTCCTAAGCCTAGCTACCTAGAGATAAGAGACGAGAACTACGCGTTATTACGCTACGTACGACTGCTATATACCTAATTCTAGGGCTATTAGGCCTTAGCGATATAGATATGCACGCCTAGTCGACTATAAGTTAGTTAGAGTAGTATAGGATTCGCGCATTAAAATAGAGCCGAAGGTAGGGCTATATAATATCTTCTATAGATAAGAACTACCGAAAATACGAAAAGAAAGAGGAAGTTACTTATAGTCTAATAGCACGAACTACGATATAAGAAGCAAGCGATTAATTATAATAAGCCGCTAGAACGCACTTTATTATATATAAGCCTAGGCGGAACTAGACAACTTAGAAGGACTTAAGAGCATTAAGGCTACCTTCTATATAGGGATAGTCTTTAACCCTAAGAAAGTCGTAAACCCTTAGTTCTATTACGACTTAGAATCGACGGTATTTTAAGACGCCGACGATTAGTTATAAAAGGCTAATAGTATAGCTTATCTATAGCTTTCCGAGGATTTGCTTAGGGTTACTATACCTATATAGAGGGGTCGTTATAGCTAGGATAGCTAAGAAATATAATATTACGAGCTACATAGAGTTTAGCGAGCTAGGGAAAGGATATAGGATCGTATTACTACTCGCACTCCCTAGTTTCGCTATAAGGCTACGTTTCGCAACTTTAGTTGCTTTATTTTCGGAAGGGTTTAATAACTCTTTCTATATTAGGTATAGGCTTAGAACGGCTCCTATACTTCTCTATCGAAGGTTTCCGAAATGCTCTAGGAATATATAGTATAGAGGGATTAATAATAGGCTAGATATTTAAAATAATATAGGTCGGGAGTATTACGAGCTAAATAGACTAAGAAACCGACCTCTAGGAAAGTATTACGAGTAACTACTAGGTATTACTAGCTACCCCTAGTTTTAGGAGAGTTTAATTAGCTCTTCCTATATTTAGTATAGGCTTAGAATAGCCCCTATACTTCCCTATTGAAAATTGCCTAAAGGCTCTAGAAAAACATAGTACGGAGGGATTACCGATAGGCCGGACGTTTAAAATAATACGGGCCGGGAGTATTACGAGCTAGATAGACTAAGAAACCGACTCCTAGGAAAGTTTATAAGTAACTACTAGGTATTACTAGCTACTCTTACTCGCAATTTACGAAGTTACGAATTTTCTTTTGCTATATCTAAATCTAGAGTTTCTATTTCTTGTTTTGTTTTTAATTTAGCAAGAACATTCCTTTCGTTATATAATAAACTAGTACTACTATTACTACTAACTTTACCTAACGCTAACTAAACTAGCTAGTTTAGTTCGTTATTACCGACCTTTAGCCGAAAATATACCGAATAACTAAAATAACGATTCCTTTACTAGCACTAATAACCTAGACACTGCTATTAACTCTAGTAGTATCTCGGATAATATTAGTATAGAGAATCGCAATTAAGAGTTCTATTACTAACCTGCCTAGTTTATCGGACCTAATAGAGGAGTTAAACGACTAGGTAGGAGCTCTCTAAGCTCTGCTAACTTTTTAGCTTATCCTAATAGAACGATAGAAATAGGTAACACTTATTCTCGTCGATAAGGAGCTATAGGACTATAACTCCCTATTAATACTACTATTAGCTTAAGCGTCGAGCAGTTTTAAGCCTTAATTTCTATAAGCTAACCTCCTATACCTTTGCCTAGTTCTAAGAAGATAGAATACTTTAAAGGGTTAGATATTACTAAGTTCGTTAAGCGTTTTAAAGACCTATACCGAACTTATAGAAGCGACTAGGGCGATAAAGCTACTAAAGTCGAGAAGCTAGTTAGCTACGTTTATTAATATTAGCGTCCTATAGTTAAGAAGCTCGAAGGGTACGAAAGTCGTAACTATAGGCTATTTAAAAGCAGCCTTCTTAAAGAGTATTGCGAGTTTAATAGTTAGCGCATACTCGGAGATTAGTTATACCTTTTCTAGCTATCTCTATAAAAGCTAGATAAGCTAGAGGAGATTTCCGAGTATATTTAAAACTTCGAGATCTCTTCTACTATAATTCCTCTAGAAGATTTAGACAACTTTAGCTATACCTAGATGTTTTTAAAGCCTCTATCTAAGCCTATACGGAAGAAGATTTAGAATAAAGCAAACCTAGATATAGATCGCCCCTATATATTTCATAACTTTACGCGAGTAATTTTAGCTATAAAAGCCGAGTTACGAAAGGATAAAACCGATAAAGCCTTATATAAGGATAATCGTTCTATTCTAGCAGGAAAGCTAGTTAAAGCAATAAGGAATACTGCCCCTTGCCTAAATCTAGTCTCTATAGCGACGAGCGCTATATCTAGAGTAAGCCCTAACGTTAAGAAGCTAACTAAATAGTTAGCTGCCCTTGCTCTTACTCTTTTAAAGAACTAGAAACCTGCGTATAGACCTCTACGTAGTAGCTAAAAGGATAAGGAAGCACTAGAGATCTAAGCTATAGTTATAGCCTATACTACCTTAGAAATTAAGATAGGTACCGCTTACTAGAAGTATAGTTTAAAGGGACACCGTAGTAAAGACTATCCCTACTTTAATTAGCTCCTAGATTAAGAATTTCTCTATAAGAACAAGACTCGCCGAATATGTTCTAGCCGAGCTAGTAGAGAAATAAGACCTCTTAGGTATAGCTAGGATAAAAAGTCTCCTCGATTAAAGGTTATTCTCCTAGCTTTTAAATAAGCTATTAGTCTAATTAACGTTAGTAAATATATTAGCTTTAATACTCTGCGAGCCTCGTAGAAGTCTAATAGGCGTAAACGTCCCGTCTTAATTAACGCTAGCATAGCTAGGTTTAGAACTATAGAGTATATAGAGAAATATAAGCCTATAGGATCTCTCTTTATTCTAGGAGAGGAAGAGGATAAAGAGGATTATAACGCTACCTATATAGCTATACGGTCCTCTTAGAAAACTATCTAGAATCTCTCTCGCCCGACTGCATCTCTAATAAAAACTGCAAAGGCGAATATAGAGAAGTAGAAGTAAGCTACTAAAACTAGAACTAGTAACTCTCGTAGAGAGCAGGTACTACTAGAGATAATAGAGCATTATCGTAGAAGTAAACCTAGCTCGTCTTAAGAAGCGGCTTCGTCTTAGATATAGGGAAGATCCTAGACTCTAGTAGTTCCGAATTTCTAGGATACGGAGATATAGGATGCCTAATTCGGTCCTATAGTCCCTTCTAGAAGCAAAGCAAAAGGAGCGTAAAGAACTAAGCTAAAAACGCAGAGATTAGACAACCTACTTAAGAAGGCTATTCCTATAGACAAATAGGAAGCGTTCTAGTCTAATAGGCTCCTTAGAGCACCTCTAGTTATAGAGCTCGGAGAATTATAGCTATTTAGGCAGTAAGCTCTTAGTTAGTTTCTATATAGAAGGAAGCCTGCAGATCTATTCTATAGCGCTATACTTAAGCGCTATTATATATTAAAGTAGAGACTAGATAGCACGGCTACCTCCGCAGTTAACTTCGCTTAGATCTATAATAGAATATAGAAGTATAATTCTGCTAGCTATTCCGATAAAGATAGTAAAGCGTCTAGAAAAGAGGAGAGCGAGGATAATAATAAGAGCGACGTAGGCCTTTATCGGTACGGAGAGCTAAAGATTAATGCTTTCCTAATAGATTCTTTCGACTCTTTTAAGTAGCCCGAGAAAGAGTTAGTAACCTTAGATAATAACTAGGAGGAGCTAAGTAACGACGAAGTCTAGTTTAATGCGAAGGAGTAGAATAATACCGAAATATAGCTCTTATCTATTTCTCTTAATTCTAATTAGGAGGAAGCGGACGAGGAGGTCGTTTATTAAGATATGCTAGGGATTACTATTATAATAGCAGTAGATCTCTTAGTTCGGCTAGTCTCTAGTATAGAGGCGTTGCTATATATTCCTACTTCTAAGCTATATATAGACCTAAATAGTATCCTCCTAGACTTCTATAAGGACTACCTACTTGTTCTAAGTATTTATATCTATACGACTCTTAGGGAGGCTCGATAGGTATATAATATCCTAATTAATAAGGGAGCGGAGAGTATAATTATAAGCTATAAGAGAGCTCGGAGCTTAAGGCTTCCTATTTCGACTAATATTACGGCTACTATATATAGTGTCTCTAGCAAGGTTACTTTTATTAGAATATGTCGTAACGTCCGCGTAGAGGTATACGGAGTTATTGTCTTTATAACTTTCTTTATTACTAGCGATCCTAAGATGCTAACTTTTCTAGAAAGGCTATAAGCCTAAAGGACTCGACTTTTCTCTAGGAACTATAATAATAGCTTCTAGGAAGGTATAATCGCTAACGACCGTAGAAACCTAGTTTATTTTACTAGTATAGTAGGTAATAATAGGTGCAGAATAGTCGATAATATTCTTTATAGGTTAGGAAAAGATTAGGTACTAAGGTCCGCTTTAGCCTAATCTTAAGTACGGATATAGGTAGGGCTAAAGCGCGCTAAACTAAGCTAAAGAGTATCCTTAAAAGGATAGCTAAACTAGTGCCTAAAGTAAATACGGCGCTAGATTATAGGATACTCGAGAAACTAGTAGAAAAGCTTACTAAAGAAGAGAAGGACCGGTTTAATAAGCCTATCTACGAGCATCCTCGTAGTAAAACTATCTTCTTTAGGAATAAAGGCGAGTATAACTACCTTAGTTACTAGCACTATTCCTACTTTAGAGATCCTAAATTCGAAGGACTAGTTTTTAACTATATAGCCTAGTATAAGTTCCTCGTAGAGTTGTATATAGATCCTAAAGGCTTAGGGGCTTATAATAAGATAAGAGAGTTTATTAAGAAACAAGTTCGGAACATCCCTCCGTTATCTCTACTAATTTATCCTAGCTAGAAGTCCGATAATACCCTCTACTAGAGCCTCTAGCATAAGTTTATATAGAACCTAGACCTCTAGGAAAGGCTTTTATCTACTATACTATATAAATTAGTATACTCTAAAGCTAAAGACCGCTCTTATAATATAGGGTTCTCTTATAATAAAGCTCCTATAAAGCGTCGAAGCAAATAGGAGCGGAATAAGCTTAGAAAGTGCCTTATAGAGCTAAGGGAGTATCTATTTAGATAGCTAGATCTTACTAGTAAAAGTCCTAGGCTACTTCTAGGAGCCTCTAAGGCTAGTTCTAGGACTGCTAGGATAGCTTCGGACGCTAGTAGGGGCATTCTTAGAAGCTTTAGGACGCTTACGGGTACTAGTAGAGAGAGCTTCGGGATAGCTACGGGACTAAGTAGGGAGCTAAGTAGGTAGCTTTAGGCGCTAATAGGGAGTTAGCTAGGAACGATTAGGGATGCTAATATTATAGAAAAGGCGCTAAGTAAAGTCTTAACTAATCTACGTACGGACTAGTAGCTTTTGCCGAGTAAACTAGCTAGTTTAGTTCGATTATTACGTAAGAACTAGCGGAACTTGCCGAGTAAACTAGCTAGTTTAGTTCGATTATTACGTAATATATATAATAATCTTATATTCTCGCTCTTCCTAAAACTAGTCGGGCAGCGTTTAGGAAGCCTAGAGCTCTATTCCTAGGAGGATCCTCCTAGTAACCTGCTCTTTTCTAACTACTTTAGGAACCTCTTTTCCCTATAGGACTTAGAGCTTAAGATTCTCCTTCTAGATAAGTATTCTTACGACTCTAAAGATAGATACGAATCTAAGGGCAACTACGAACGAGCTATAGTTACTAACGTTATTTATAAGAAAATCTGCCGGAATTATAGAATTCGCCGTAGTAAACTGCTATTAAGCTTACTCCTAGACCTAAATACGCAAGCTAAACTCTCTCCGGAAATTAAGGCGTTTATAATATATAAGCGTATAGTAGATAAGGTTAGATCTATTAACGCAGATATATTTATAATAGATAGATCGAATCCTAGTAGTAATCTATATTAGAGAAAGAAAGCACTTGCTACGGAGAGAGCTATACTACCTAGAACGGGCCTCTTTAACGGGAGATACTTAATTAAAAAGTTTTCTAGCGTTCTAAAAGGTTTAAGGCTTACGCTAGAATAGCTCGCTTAAATTAAGCCTACTATTTCGCTAATAGACCGGGAGCTATATCTTCTAACTAAGATGCTATATAATTAGGAAGCTGCACTTGCTTAGGATTTTAAGTATCTCGGTTATATTAAGCCTGCTATTGCTTCTTCTTAGGTTATCTATACGATTCTATATAAGCTATAGCAGCATCCTAGTTTCCGACTCTAGAGCTCTCTTAAGAAGGAAGTTATAAAAATGCTCTATAAGTATATAGACGTAGGCGCTCTTAAAATATGCTATAGTGCCTACCGGAATCCTTACTTTTTTATAAAGAAAAAGACTAACCTAGGAGAACTAAAGAAGTATCGCCTAATTAACACTATATAGAAGTTTAATACTATAACTATTCGCAATACTAACTTTCCTTCTAATACGGATAGGTTTTCTAAAGCTTTTATAGGTTATATAATCTCGTCCTTAGTTAATATCTTCTCTAGCTACAATTAGATTCTACTAGACGTAAGAAGTCGGGACCTTATAGGTTTCGATACTTCTCTTAGCCTATTACGCTAGACTATACTACTATAGGAAGCTACGAACTCTATCGCTTAATTTATCTAAATTATTATGCTTATTCTTACTGCCTAAATACCTTACGCTACTAAGCCTTTCCTCGACGATATAGCTATTCGCGGACTAAAAACAAAGTATAGCAATAAGGAGGTTAAGCCTAGACTCTGCTAATTTATAGTAGAATATATTAAGAACTTAGACGAGGTACTTACCGACCTTAAGAGAGTAGGACTAATAGTTTATAGAGAAAAGCTATAGCTATGCTATAAACAGATTAAGATAGTAGGTTACGTTACTAATAAATATAGCAGACACCTAGATACGGAACGAGTAGCTAAGCTCGTTAAATAGCCTACTTCTACGGATTAGAGAGAAGTCCGTATTCTTATAGAAATGTTCGTATACTATAAGATCTAGCTTAAGGACTTCGCCTAGTTGCTAAGGCTACTCTTCTCTCTTCTAAAGAAAGACATTAAGTTTATATAGATAAAAGAATATTAGTAGTCTAAGAATACGATTATAGAACTCCTTATCTCTACGCTAGCGCTAGTAGCACTAGACTATAAACTAGAGAGAGGACTAATTATAGTAGGCGTTAATTCTAGCTTTTACTCGTAGGGGTACTATATATCTTAATATAACCGGAAAGATAGCAGAATTCGATACCCTTCTCGATTTAAGTTAGAATTATTCTCTGCTTCTAAGTAACGCTACGACGCTAGGAAGCGCGAGTGTCTTAGTATTCTTAAAGCACTAAAGAAGTATCGTCCGTAGTTATTTAGTATTTTCTTCTAGCTAGAGGTAGATGCTAATACGCTAGTTTATTAACTTAATAAGGCTACTATAGATCTCCCGAACGCAGCTATTATAAGATAGCTAGCGTAGATTAGGCTATTTAATTTTAATATAGTATATGTCTCTAAGAAGAAGCATACGGCTACTAATAGACTGTCCCGCAAGCCTCTAATAGAGTAGGATAACCGAGAACTAGTAGAGAAGAGCGATATCGATAAGATAATTAATAACTAGTTTTTCGCCTACTTTACCTACGACCTCGTCGCCTAAGTATTCCCTACTTAAGTAGAATTAGAGGAGAAAGTGCTAAACGGTACCTACTCTTAGAACTCGAGGAATATCGCATTCTTCCTTACTTACTTACGTTATCTACTAGACCTATCCCTAACGGAATATAGATCTCTACGGAAACGTGCACTTAAGTTCTATATAAGTAAGGAGAGTTAGCTTATAAAATAGAATCGTATTAGTAGTATTCCTTAGAGAGTTATTAACGATAATAACTATCGTAATAGGATTATTACTGCCTATTATAATTACTATAGACACCTAGGCCCGGAACGAATATATAAGACAGTTACTAAATAATAGTAGTAAGATAGTATTTATACTATAGTAGTTCGTTTCTATAAGAGTTGCTAGCAATATGCGCTTAGAAACGGTTACTAGCGTCCTAGCCTACTCTACGCTTCCGAGAAGTAATATCTTAGGAAGCGATAGTACCTAGACGTAGTATTTATTAGCACCGGACTTTACCTCGTTATTGCAAGAGAGGCTATTTCTTAATAGCTAGAGGCCCGATTAATATAGATAATAGACAATTGCAAGGTTAACGCTAGATATATTATAAAGTTTATCTACGAGGACTTAATTTGCCGCTAGGGGGCTATAGCCGAGATCTATATAGACGAGGGCGGAGAGAACGTTTAAGAAGCGCTACTTATAAGCTACGGAATTAAGTAGGTCGCGATCTCCCCCTACTATCTATAGGCTAATAGGATCGTTAAATAGAGCTACTATCTAATTCTAGCGGCCCTCTCTAAGCTTATAGGCGGAGAAGTAAGCGCTATAGCTAAGTATATTCCCTCGGTCCTTTAGGCGGAACGTACTACTATAAACTAGATAACTAGGCTAACTCTAGCGAAAATTATAATAGGTAGGGACGCTATATTGCTAGTAGAACTTAAATTCTATACTTACCGAGTAGCTAAGTAGAGAATAGTCCGTAACCGTCTCTTCTTATTAGCGATATAAGCTACTACTATAGAATAGATATATACGACGCTTAAGGAAGCTCGTGCCTAATAGGACTAGCTATAGAAATATAATATTAAGTACTTTAATAACTATAAGAATGCTAATTAGTAGGAGCTTCGTCCTAGGCAGATAGTAGTTATTTACTAGTCGGAACTAAAAACAAGCTTCTTAAATAAGCTGCGGTACTAATAGCGAGGTCCGTTTCTTATATATACTATTATTTGTAAAGGAAAGGCGTATAAGATTAAGAAGCTTAGCAGGGAGGTCCTTTACTATACGTTCCCTAGGTTTAACTTAAAGCTAGTACTATACTAGAGGGATCCGGAGGCTATAGTTTCTTAGGAGGATAACTTTAATCCGGGATAGCTAGGTCCTCTACCTTCTAAGCTACGTCCGCGTAGTTATCTGCACCCTTAGATCCGAATTAGTAAGCTATTAGAAATAACTTAAAAAGAGAGAGAGGAGTATATCCGCTAGCTAGACATTCTAATACTAGAGGAATCCTAGTAGGCCCCTAAATTTCTTTTAAAAAATTGCTTCTATTACGTCTATATCGATATAAGAAATAAGAAGAAACGTATTACTTATTACTCTTATATAGCTAGTACTATAAGAAAGGGAGGATTAGTAGCGGAAGCAGAATAGACCTTAGGAAGCTAGACAAAAGGACTATTACTATAAATAAGAGAATCTACTATTAGGAGAATACTAGTTCCTAACTAGCCTAGGCTTCTAGAAGCAACGAGGGATAAGATTAGGCGACTCTTACTTAAATTTAGCTAATAGCTACCTAAAAGTAATTGCGAGCATATATATGCTTTCTTATTTCTAGTAGTAAAAATAAAGCGAACTAGCTAGTTTACTTCGAATAGCGCTAAGGACCCTCTAATATATAGCTATAAATACTCTTATATCTAGGTAGCGGGTTTAAGTATAAAACTCCTCTCCTTTTCGGCACTTCTAGTCTATTCTTAGTCTTATTAACATTAATATTTATTTACCTTAAGTATAATAACTCTTAAAGGTTGCTATAGTAACTACTCTAGTTCCGCTAAGTATAGGCAGTAGTAGTAATAATAGTTATATAGAGTTTTTAAGCAAACAAACTAGGAAAACTCTATATAATAACCTCTTCTATACGTATACTAACTATTCTTACTGCTACTAGTATAAACCTACCTATTTAGAAGACTTATATATTCTCCGCTTTACGTACTCGCTTAGGTTCTTATTTAAAGAGCGCGTTTATAGAAAACGCCTACCCCTAACTAGCTCTCTCTACTCGTATATAGTATACTCCCTTCTATATAGTCTATTTTTCTCTCCTCTACCTTACTAGTATAATAGCTAACCGAGATATTGCTATAACTAACGCGACTACTAAAGCGCCTACCTCTAAGCCTAAGGCGGTAGTCCGCTATTTTAACCCTAATGCGCTCGCCTATACTACTAACTCTAAGTTAGCTAATTTCTGCAACTTTACGCTTAATATTTCTAAGCTAGGTAGGTAGCGCACTTATATATAAATGCTAGAAGCTATTACTAACGTAGAGATAGAAGAAGAGAAGTAGACTATTCTATACTCTATTTATAGCGCTATTTAGGGAGACAACGACCGCCGCGCCTTTATTATCTTCTAGTTTATTTAAGAACTTAGCTAGCGTACCTTCTCTTATACTTAAGAAGAAGTACTAGAAGGACTAAAGAGCATAATAGACATCTATAAGAGAGGCAAGCAGTTCGCTAAGAAGCGTAAAGGTCTTCTCGATATACTATAGAACTTCTTTAGCTTAGGTAGGGAGTTCCTCTATTTTAACTTTCTTAACTCTATTTTTAAGATCTATAAGAAGGCTAGCTAGCACCTCTGCTGCTTTATACTATTTAAGAACGTCTCTACTAAGAATCTCCGACTACTAGGCCTAACCTAGTCTAAATAGATACTATACTAGGCCCTTCGTAATAGAAAGAAAGACAATCTATTCTAGCCTATATCTAGCTATATCTTAGGCAAATTTTAGAAGGCTAGCTTCGTTAAGAGCGTAGAGGCTATATTTTAGTTAGACCTATTTAGCTACGAGAATCTCTAGCTTATCGATAAGAATAGCTTTGCCGTTATAGACGCCTACTTTATTATCCCTAAGAATAAGCTCTCTAGAGTATCCGACGCTAATAATAAAGCTAGAGGCTTAGCCGTAAGCAGGCTACTTAGTAAGCTCTCTAAGTCTAGCTACGACTTTTTTAGCTACTTTAATTTAGCCTCTAATAAGTTTAAGAGCTTCTACGAGGTAGCTAAACGCTAGGTCCGTAAGAAGATAAACCTCGCTAATAAGGACTAACTACGCTCTAATACGTTCGCGCATTTATACTATAAGATTAGAGACCTCTACTATAAGGACTACGAGCTTAAAGCGCTAAGCTGCTAGTAAGAAGAAGCCGGCTAGGGCTAGGCTGCGGTAACCTACTCCTAATCCGTAGTTCTAGAGCTAGAAATAGTTAGTTTAGTTCGCCTATATAAACTAGCTAGTAGGGTTAAAAAATAAGTAATATATTACGAGATATATAGCTATAATAAGAACCTATTAGACGATCTAATTAACGAGGCGATCGAGAAGCCTTATTTAGATCTCGGAGAAGTTCGAGTCCGTATTGCTATTCTATATACTAACTATCTCGAAGAACGCTATAAGGATAGCGTATATAGAAAACTAGATATAATCCCTCTTAATAAGTACGAGTCTCTAGATATTAGTCCTTCCTTCTACTATACCTATATAGTAGAAATAGCTAAGGTAGTTAGCCTTATAGTAGAAGAATCGATAATAATAGCGTCTAATTACCTTTACGACTTATAGGATATCTCCTATAGGCTATGCCTACTAGCGAAGAGATCGATTAATAATATGCCTAATAACCTAAAGAAAGACCTATAGATATAGGAAATAGACGCGATAGACCGATAGGCTAGTAAGAGCTAGCTACGTAATATAGAAAAGACTATAGTAAAAATAGCGGCTAACTAGAAGGCCTAGGAGAAGGCTAAGCGTAAAGCTAATACTAATAATAAAGAAGACGGCAGCCCTAAGAAGAAGACTCGCCTATAGCTAGAGACCGAAGATACCGAGGATTCTACGTCTATACCTCTAGCTTATACCTTAAAGAAGTCTAAGAAGAGCAAGAAGTCTAAGAAGGCTAAGGGAAAGCAGCGTACTAGCTTAAACGAAGCGAACTAGCTAGTTTAGTTTAATAACGACTATAGCGACGTAGAAGCCGCTTAAGAGTCTGCTCTAGAGGGTAATAATAATAAGCTTAGGCCTATATAAATTAAGCTAGACTTTACTAATACCCGCCTATCTTACTTAGAATTTAAGACTATTCGAGATATATAGAAGGCTTATAACGGAAAGCTTCTTAAAGATAGCTTTAACGTATTTAGCGGCCTTCTTAATTAGTAGGCAAAGGACCTAGATATAGTCTCTTAGATATATTAAGAATTCGACCTATACCGCTACTATCTCCGCCGACGCCGCAATATATATAAATAGATGCTAAATATATTCTTCTTCCTTACCTAGCAGCTAATATAATAAGACCTAACTATCTAGCTACTTAATATGCTAGCCTAAGATTCTCTACGCGATAAGGCTATATATAGATTTATCGTATACCTAATAATAGCGTAGTACTAGTAGAGAGAGCCTACTAGCTAGATCGACCTAACGATTCTAATTATTAAGGGAAACTAGGCTACTAGCGAGAAGTTTATTAAAGGCCCCCTAGTAGTATAGAGAGATAGATAAGAGACTGCCTATACGATTACTATAGTTTCTCTCGATAGTGCTTACTTTAGCTACGGACTAGTTATATAGGTACTTAACCGCAAGCTATAGAACTAGACTACTAATAATAACGAAGACGACAAAGAAGAAGATAAGGCTATATATACTAAGTTTAAAGTCGTTAGTAGCACTAGCTACCTAGAATTAATCTATAATATAGTTAATAAGCTTAATAATAACGAGAATAAGAACAAAGACTCGGACATTAAGCAGACGCTAGTCTACGTCTCTAACTAAGGAAAGGAAGGCCTATAGGACGCTAGCCTACGCCTATAAAACGTCTTAACTATACCTAGCGACTTAGTGCTAATATATTAGATAATCGCCTATAGAGAGAACCCTAGCGTCTCCTCGCGACGTATAGTCTACCTAACGCTTATTAAGTACCGTAATTAAGAGCTAGTTAGAAAGAATACCCTAGGCTTTATAGAGGTTCTCGTTAGCAATATTATAATACTACTAATATCTAAGACGTTTATAGGCGCTAATTTCCCTAATAAGCTGCAGAAGTATAGACTTCCCTAGGAGCAATAGCTTAATAGCCTTAGGCTAGTTTTAGACGCGTTAATAGGACGCCGTAGCTAGGAAGAGCTAGAGGTAAGCTAAGAGGCTCTTATACTTCTATATATAGACTAGGCTACCTACGAGAAGTAGTACGAAGAAGTCTAGGTTCCGTAGATAAAGAAGAGATTCGCCTAGCTATACGAGTGCCTAGT
This sequence comes from Cercospora zeae-maydis, assembly GCA_023512815.1. NCBI lineage: Eukaryota > Fungi > Ascomycota > Dothideomycetes > Mycosphaerellales > Mycosphaerellaceae > Cercospora > Cercospora zeae-maydis. The sequence continues at coordinate 662,686 of JAKLWY010000008.1, forward strand.
TAAGGCTAAAAAGGCTATAGCAAAGAAGCAGAGCTTCTTTCTATACGTTAAGAAGGCTCTTAGAGACTAGTTAAAGTACTTTCTATTCGATAGCGCTAACTACCTAGACGATAAGGAAGACGAGTTTAAGAAGATTAGTATAGCTATATATATATAGTAAACTAAACTAGCTAGTTCGGTTTAGCGAAGGAAAATAGTAATATTATAAACGTCTAATACGTTAAAAAAGAATAAATAGTACTTAGTTTATTATTATTTTATAAAAGCTAGTTCTGCTAAACTATCTTTTTAGAATAAAAATATCGTTTATTAGAGTGTCTATTCGGATATAAAGAAAGGGAGGATTAATAGGCGGAAACTATATATCCTTAGTAGCTCGGGTGCCTATAAAAAGCGCGAGCTTAGGCTCTCCTCTATAGCTATTAATTAATTATCTACCCTATGTTTCTTATTTATAGTTCTAGTATTATTATACGTTCTATACGTACCCGCCCTACTAGCTATTATAAGAGACGATATAGCTAATACGAGGGTTCGTAAGCCGAACGTAGAAGCGTAACTGCAAGCGTAGCCGTTACTCGATCTAAACTATAGTACTTACGAGGATTTCTAAGCCTAGCTACCTAGAGACGAGAGACGAGAACTACGCGTTATTACGCTACGTACGACTGCTATATACCTAATTCTAGGGCTATTAGGCCTTAGCGATATAGATATATACGCCTAGTCGACTATAAGTTAGTTAAAGTAGTATAGGATTCGCGCATTAGTAGAATCGTAGGCTTAACTTAGCTAAGCCGTTCTAGCGTTAACCTCGAGCCTTAAGAAATGCTAGAGAATTTCTTAATTAAGTACTTCCTATTAAAAGGACTAGTTCTAGGCGGCATTGCTCCTTCTTTAGCGAGTGCTTTCTTTCTCTAGTATAGATCCCTACTAGGATTAGATCTATCCGTTATAGAAACGTCTATATTAATAGATCTAACCTTATCCGCAACTTGTTTATATATAGTAAATGCCCCGATCTCTAGAGAGAATTTCGCCTATATACTCGGGTTAAGAAGTAGCTCTAGTAGGAGCTTACTACGGCGAACTCTATAGTTTCTATAGACTTCCTTATAAACGAGATTAGCAACTATAGCTCGTTTGTAGTCGCCCTCGGATTCGTACCTATATTTAGAATTATAGGAATACTTATCTAAGAGGAGAACTTTAAACTTTAGGTTACTTAAGAAAAAGAGGTTTCTAAAGTAGTTAGGAAATAGTAGATCTCTAGGAGGATCCTCTTAGAAATAGACATCTAGGCTTCCTAAGTATTGCCTAATAGGTTTAGAGAAAAGTAAAAATATTAGGCTATTATATAAATTACGTAATAATTAAACTAAATAAGCTAGTTTACTTAGAAAGTTCCGGTAGTCTATACGCTACTTAGTTAGGACTTTACCTAGCGCTCTTTTTATAATATTAGCATTTCCGCTTACTTCTAGCTATCCCTCTCTTAGTGCCCGAAGCTATCCGCTTAGCCCCCTACTATATTCCGTAGCTGTTCTAAAGCTTCTCTTACCTTATCCCGTAGCTATCCTAAAGCTCCTAGAGTTAGCCTAGCTAGTAACTATAGGTGTCCTAGCGGTACTTAAAAGTAGCCTAGGGCTCCTATTAATAAGATCTAGCTACTTAAATAGATACTCCCTTAGCTCTATAAGGCGTTTCCTAAGACTATTCTACCCCTATTCGCTTTAACGCCTTATAGGAGCTTTATTATAAGAGAAACCTATACTATAAGAGCTGTCTTTAGACTTAGAGTATACTAATTTATATAGTATAGTAGATAAAAGCCTTTCCTAGAGGTTAGGGTTCTACGTAAACTTATACTATAGGCTATAGTAAAGGGTATTTTCGGATTTCTAGCTTAGCTAAAGTAGCGGAGATAATAGAGAGGCATTCCGAGCCTACCTTCTAATAAACTCTCTTATTTCGTTATAGGCTCCTAGTCCTTTAGGATCTATATACGACTATACGAAGAACTTATACTAGGCTACGTAGTTAAAGACTAGTCCTTCGAATTTAGGATCTCTAAAGTAGGAATAGTACTAATAACTAAGATAGTTATATCTGCCTTTATCTCTAAAGAAGATAGTTTTGCTATAAGCTTGCTCGTAGATAGGCTTATTAAACCGTTCTTATTCTTCTTTAGTAAGTCTTCTAGCTAGCTTCTTAAGCATTCTATAGTCTAGTGCTATATTAGCTCTAGGCTCTAGGCTAGGTTCGAGAATACCCTTCGAATTAGCTTATCGCTCTTTAGCTTTATATATATTAGTACTTAAGGTCGGGCTAAAGCGGACCTTAGCACCTAATCTTTTCCTAATTTGCGAAGAATATCGTTAATAGTCCTATAGCCTTTATTATCTACTATACTAGTAAAATAAACTAGGTTTCCTCGATTATTAGTAATCGTTTCCTTCTAAGAGCTATTTCTATAGTTCCTAGAGGAAAGGCGTGTCCTTCGAGCCTACGGCCTCCCTAGAAGAGTTAGCGTCTTAGAATTGCTAGTAATAAAAAAGGTTATAAAGACAACTACTCTATATACCTCTATATAGACATTTTAATATATCCTAATAAAAGTTACCTTTCCGGAGATACTACGTATAGTAGCTATAATATTAGTTAAAATAGGGAGCCTTAAGCTACGAGCCCTCTTATAGCTTATAATTATGCTCTCTGCTCCTTTATTAATTAGAATATTAAATACTTATCGAGCCTCTTTAAGGTTCGTATAGACGTAGATACTTAGAATAAGTAGATAGTCCTTATAGAAATCTAGAAGAATACTATTTAGATCCGCGTATAGCTTAGAAGTAGGAATATATAGTAATGCCTTAATATTAGAGACTAGCCGAACCGAGAGGTCTACTACTATAACTATAGTAATTTCTAGTATATTATAACGAACGATCTCCTCGTTCGCTTCCTTCTAATTAGAGTTAGGAGAAATAGATAAGAACTATCTTTCGGTATTATTCTACTTCTCCGTATTAAACTAGACGATTCCGTTATCTAAGCTTTCTTTATTATTATTAGAGAAGGACTCTTCTTTATTAGACAACTACTCTATAAAGTCGAAGGAATCCGCTAGGAAGGTATTAATCTCTAGTTCTCTATAGCGATAGAGGCCTAAGTCGCCCTCTTTATCTCCTTCTTTAGACGGCTTACTATCTTTATTAGAATAGTCGACGGAGTTAAATTCCTATATTCTATTATAGATCTAAGCAAAATTAATAGTAGAAGTAGTAGTATTTTCCGGCCTCTACTTTAACGTATAATAGCGCTTAAGTGCAGCGCTATAGGCTAAATCTATAGGCTTCCTCCTATATAGGAATTAGCTAAGAGCCTATTATCCGAATAGGATTAGTTCTATAATACGTTCTAAATAAACGCGCCCTAGCAGGCGACGACGACGATAGCGGGAGGCCTCGAGGCCTCCTAATACGCGACAATACCCCCCGACTAATACCGCGACGTCGTAAGCGGAGAAGGGAGCCTAGGAGAAGGAAGTTGCGTTTCTAACTCCTAGGCGGCCTAAACCTGCCCGCAACTACCTTTCTCTAGCCTATAAGGCTAGAAAATAACTGCTAATACTAATACTCTAAAACTAATAATCTAAAAGAACCTAAGGATAGTTACCGAATAGATCTAGAGCTACCTTAATACCTAGATAACCCTTTCCCCCTCCCCGACTCTCTTTCTTCTCTAGTAGGCCTAGTAGGCCCTACTCTACCTCGCCCTCTACTAAGAAGAGTCCTAGGCTCTTTAAGCTATCTAGAAAACCCTCTAGAGCCGCCTAATACCTACTACTACTACCCTAAAGATATAGGCCTAGATAGCCTAAATTAGATATATAATACTAAGGCCCTAGCCTTAGGTATCTATAACTATCTTAGTAAAGATAGGCAACTAAGAAGAAAGAGAAGCAACGAAGAAGATAAGCTATAAAGAGCTTAGAAGGAAACTTAGAGTATAGTAATTTAAGGCTATATAGAAGCTCCTAAGTAGAGACCTTAAAGTTATCCTCTATAGGAAGGGAAAGAAAAGTAGGCTAGAAAGGGACTAATTATAGCTTAAGGCTGCATATCTAGAAGCCTATATAAAATTACTAAATATATAGGTAATTATATATAGCATTAGAACTTCCTAGAAGCTAGAAGATATAAATAGCTAGGTCTAGCTAGACTAGGACAACCTTAATTAGTTCCCTAAAGGGCTTAAAATTAGGAAAGCCTTCTAGCTTAAGAACTAAAAGGCAAAGGAGGAGATAAACTTCTCCTTAGTAGTAATAGTAGTATAAAATAGGCAGACTATAAGGGAGATATATAAGAGGGGCATTACTATTAGCTTAATATAGTATATAGTAGAACTATACTACCTATAATAGAGGATAGTCTAATATCTTAAGTATAATAACTTTAGATATATTACTACCTACTATAGGGTAGTAGAGAATATCTATAAGAAGTATATAGGTAAGTATAGAATAGATACCTATAAAGAGAAGAAGGTTAAGTGCTATAACTATAAAGGAGACTATAAAGCCTACTCCCTCTAATATAGCTATAAAGTAGCTATAAAGGCTAAAGTAAGAGCCTTCTCTAAATAGTTTAAGAAGCAATAGGAGATATCCCTAACCCTAATATAAGGAGGTACTATAGAATCCCCGATTCTTAAGAGGAAGGCCTTACTAACTAAGCCTATATAGAGAGATATTAGATATAAAGGCAGGCCCCTAGGCACTATAGCTATAGCGATAGCAGGTAGGAAGCAGATAAGCAAGCTTTACTTCCCTCCTATATAAAAGAAGAATAAGACCTAGGAGAAAGCAGACATGCCCTAGGGAGAAATAGATATTAACCTAATTAAGCTCCTCTTCTAAGTACTCTATAAGTAGCTAAACCCTAACGATCTACTAATATAATATTAATAGGTTAAATACTACCTAAACCCTACTACTAGATAGCTAGGTAGTAGAAGGGGCTATAGTAATAGTACTATAAGAACTATAGCTTAATATAACAAATAGCAAAATAAAGACTAAGAAAGGATACTATATAGTCCTCCTACCCTAGTAGAATCTAAGGGTTATAATGCTAGTATTAGATAAGATTAGAACCTATAGCTAGAAACTACTATTCTATAATATAGGGAACCTAATTACTATCTAAATTTAAACTTCTATAGAACCTATCTCTATCTATAACTGCTATAACCCCTTAGGACCTCTAAGCTATAGATAAGAAGGAACCTTACCTATACTCTAAGAAGCCCTTACCTACCCTCTAGGAGAAACACCTCTAAGCTATATAGTTATAGGGGACTTTAACCTCTACTACCTAAAGTAGGGAGGAAGCATAACCTATACCTAATATATTATAGTAGATAAACTAATCGAGGCTGCTAAAGAGGCTAACCTATAATTAGCTCTAGAGCTAGGAACAATTATATAGGAGAGATATATAGCTAGCTACTAGATACTAGACCTACTGCTTACTAGTTCTTCTCTCTAAAACCTAATCTAGGAATATAAAGCCCTTCTAGAGGAAATATATAGCTCTAACTATATCCTCCTTAAGATAACTATCTATCTTAATCTCTAGGGGCTACTAAAATAGGGACTAAGAAGGCAGTAGAAAGCGGCAAACTAGACTAGAATCTAGAGCCTTCTTACCTAAGCTACTAACTAGCTTAACTAGCTCCTACTCTATATAAGAGACTACTTAGACACCTTTATAGAGAAAGTATAATCCTCTATCTAAAGGATTGCAGAAGAGATAGTCCTAACTACTAGGCTATTATATTATATAAAGATAGTATAGACCTAGAAGTATAGGGAAGCTATAAAGCTAGCAAAGAAGAAGAGAAGGAAATAGAGGGCTAATAAGACTAAGTAGAACTATAAATAATACCTTAAAGCCTCCTATATAAGAAGTAAGATTATAAGAAAGGAATAGAACCTAGCTTAGAGGAAGCTAATTAGAGAGGTTATAGAGGACTCTAAAAAGGTATAGAAGATAGCTAAATAGGCAAGGAAGGGAGTAAACTAAGGATACTAACTACTATACTTCCCTAGCCTATTAGACCTAGAATATAATAGAGATATAGATAAAGGGAAAGCTATAATCCTTATAAAGCACTTCTTCCTAAACCTAAGGGAAGCAGACCTAAGAGATATCTAAGATACCTAACTACTACTCTAGTTCTAGATAGAAGCTAAGATTAGCCTAAAGGAAGTAGAAGGAATCCTAAAGAGACTGCCTAATAATAAGGCCCTAGGACCTAATTAAATACTAAACCTCTTACTTAAGGAATATAGAGAATAGCTTATACTAACCTTAGCTAAACTTTTTTCTACCTACTTAAGAATAGTATACTATTTTAAGGCATTTAAGCACTCTACTATAGTAGTGCTAAGGAAGCTATAGAAGCTAAACTATATAAAGCTAGGAGCATATAGACTAATTGCCCTACTTAATATAATAGTAAAGGTCCTAAAAGCTATAGTTATAAAGAGAATGTCTAAAGAAACTAAAGATAGAAAGCTCCTTCTAAAAGAATAGATAGGTACTAGGCTTAAAAGATCTACTACCTTAGCACTAGACCTTATTACTAAATAAGTTAGAACTATCTAGAAAGCTAGACCTAGGGCAGTAGCGTTAATGCTCTACCTTAATATATCTAGAGCCTTTAATAAGATATTATACTAAAGGCTGCTCTATAATATTAGGATAAAGGGCTTCCCTAACTTTATTATTAGCTTTATTTAATCCTTCCTCTAAGATAGGACTACCTGCCTTAGACTAGGAGAATTTATAAACTAACTAAGGCCCTAAAATATAGGAATTCCCTAAGGCTCTATACTCTCCCTAATTCTCTTTCTCTTCTTTATATTAATTCTGCTTCTAACTCTATATAAAGGAAATACCTTAGCAATAAGGTTTATAGATAACTCTAATATCCTTATATATAGCATATTAATAAAGGAAAACTGCAAATAGCTAGAGAAAGCCTACTAGAAATACGAAGAATAGGCAAGGAGATATAGGGCAGAGTTTGCATTATAAAAGTACTAGCTTATCTACTTTACTAGGAGCAGAAAGCATAACTTTAAAGCTATAGTTTAGATCTAGAGATTTAATAGGAAACTACTACCTTTACTTAGGCTCCTTAGAGTATAAGTAGATACTAAGCTTAGATAGAGTCTATATATTAAATAGGTAGTAGAAAAAGGAGCTAACTAGATATAGTTACTCTAAAGGCTCTGTAAATCTATATAGGGAGCCTCCTTCTAAAAGGTAAGGCACTTATATATAGTAGTAGTTAGGCTAGCTATTACCTTTAGCTACTAAGTATAGTCTAACCTAAAAGGTATATAAGGCTACTATAGAAACCTTACTAAGCTTATTAAGAAGATCTAGAGGGAAGCACTAAGAAATATTATAGAGGTATATAAGTTAGTTATAATAGCTATCCTTAAAAGAGAAGTAAATATTACTCCTCTCTACCTATATATCTAGAACCTAGCTAGATAAGCATCTAAGAAATAAGATAGCTAACCTATATACTAGTATATTAAAGACAGATGCAAGGAAATAAGGAAATAGGCATATATAAGGAGAAGGAAGGAGCAATATATAATACTAACCTAAACTAGATAGGAGGAAATCCTCTAACTAGTATAGAGCTAAGAGATAGCAATATAGATATAGCTAGAAGGCAAGGCATAGTAGGCTAAGTACTAATAGAATAGGAAATAGGAGATAGAAAAGAAAGGAAGGAGGGCTAGGATAGTAGGAGAATAACTACCTATATAGATAACTACCCCCTTCTTAGTAGTAGGACTAGTACTATATAAGGGACTTACTAGACTATAGAGCACTATAATTACGCTCCTTAGGACAGAATATATTAGAATAAGGCAGTACCTTACTAAAAGGAGAGTCCTAGGATATATACCTAAATATAAGTATAGCTAGGGATAGGAAATACTAAAGCATATATATATGTTTTATCTAAGATAGAAGGAGAGGAGACACCTACTATTTTAGGCAGGAGGATCTATAAACTAGAAGGACCTAGCTAATATAAAGAGAAGGCTATAGGCAGTAGCAAAGTAGCTTATCTAAGAAGGAGTCCTAGACTAATTCTTACTTGCAAGAGAAGAGGTATAGGAGAATAAGAGAAGAGAGAAAGGGAATAATAGAGCCTAGTAAGAGGAGGACTCGCTAGATACCTAGTATTATCTAAAGGAAAACGGAAGCAAAGGAAGCGGCTATATAGGCTATAGAGCGAAGGGATATACGAGGGTTTTTCGGAGGCTTTTCCCTCGACTAAAACCTATAGAGCGTGCTGCTTACTCTAGTTAAAAGAGGTAGACCGGCGTATAAGAATTATCTATCTATCTATTATCCGAATAGCTATAGTTCTCCGAGCTCTATAACTAGAGGTGCTCTAAGAAGCCTATTAGACTAGAACGCTTCCTATTTATCTATAGAAATAGCCTTCTTAAGCAGATTATCTAGCCTTTGCATTTTAGGCTTAGCTCTTAGTAATCCTTTCGCTTTGCCCCTAGGAGGTACTACTAGACTAAATTAGGCATCCTATATTTTAGTATCCTAGGAATTCGGAATTACTAGAGCCTAGGATCTTCCCTATATCTAGAATAAAGTCGTTTCTTAAGATAAACTTAGTTTACCTCTTTAATCTCGTTCTATTATTTCTAGTAATGCCTACTCCCTACGGGGGTTATTCTTTCCTATTTTAGCGGCCTGCTACTACTTCTCTATATTAGCTCTTATAACCTTTATTAGAGATATAGTTAGGCAAGAGAGATTCTAGTTAGTTCTCTAAGAGGACCGTATAGTAGCGTAAGCAGAGCTATACTCCTCTTCGTCCTCTTCCTCTCCTAGAATAAAGAGAGATCCTATAGGCTTATATTCTTCTATATATTCTATAGTCCTAAACCTAGCTATACTAGCTTTAACCGAGATAGGGCGCTTACGTTAGTCGCTATTCTAGGAAGATCGCAGGGTATTAAAGCCGATATATTTGCTAACGTTAATCGGACCGATAGCTTATTTAAGGGCTAGGAGAATAACTTTTAATCGAGGAGACTTCTTATTCTAGCTATACTCGAGAGGTTTCGTTTCTCCGCTAGTACGTCTAGGATATATCTAGCAAGTCCTATTCTTATAAAGAAGCTCTTAATCTAAAAGCTAGTTAAAATAGAGACAATCTCCGCTATAGTAGCCTTCTAAGCTATACTCCTAGTAGGCTATACCTATCTTAATCTCTAAGGCCGTATAGACTATTACTATAGCTTAGATCTCTAGTGCTTCTTTATTTTTTTAGCTACTACGAAGGGGTCTATACGCAGGTTCCTAGTTCCTCGAAAGGGCAAGGGTAAGGGTAGCTAGTTGCTTAGTTAGCTTCTTAATATTAGGGCTTACTCTAGATATAGCGCTAGTCGCTATAGAGACTAGATTTAGGCGAGGAGTAGTATTCCTTATTGCTTTAACTAGCTTTTCTACTAGAATAGAACGATTATCCTTATATAAGGCTTTATCGGTTTTGTCTTTTTATAATTCCGCCTTCGTAGCTAAAATTACTCTTATAAAGTTATAAAATATATAGAGTTAATCTATATCTAGGTTTGCCTTACTCTAAATCTTCTTCCGTATAGACTTAGATAGAGGCTTTAAAAACATCTAGGTACGACTAAAGTTATCTAGATCTTCCGAAGATATTATAGCTAAAGAGATCTTAAAGTTCCGAATATATTCCGAAACCTCTTCTAGCTTATCTAGCTTTTATAGAAAAAGCTAGGAAAGGTACGACTAGTCTCCGAGTATACGCTAGCTATTAAACTCGCGATACTCTTTAAGAAGACTATTCTTAAATAGCCTATAATTGTAGCTCTCGTACCCTTCGAGCTTCTTAACTATAGGACGCTAATATCGATAAATATAGCTAACTAGCTTCTCGACTTTAGTAGACTTATCGTCCTTATTACCTCCGTAAGATTAGTATAGGTCTTTAAAGCGCTTAACGAACTTAGTAACGTCTAATCCTTCGAAGTACTCTATCTCCTTAGAACCGGGCAAAGGTATAGGAGGTCGACTTATAGAAATTAAGGCCTAAAGCTATTCGACGCTTAAGCTAATAGTAGTATTAATAGGGAGCTATAGCCCTATAGCCTCTCGTTAGCGAGAATAAGTATTACCTAACCTTATTATGCCGTCTAAACGGGTTAAAAGGTTAGTAGAGCCTAGAGAGCTCCTACTACGTTATATAACTCCTCTATCGGAACTAGCAAACTAGATAGGCTAATAATAGAACTCTTAGTTATAATCCTCTATACTAATATTATCTAAGATACTACTAAAGTTAATAGTAGCATCCGGATTATTAATGCTAGTAGAGGAGTTATAATTCGGATTGCTTAGCATATTTTCGGCCGAAGGTTAGTAATAACGAACTAAACTAGCTAGTTTAGTTAGTATTAGGTAATGTTAGTAGTAATAGTAGTACTAGTTCGTCGTATAATAAAAAGAATATTAGAAAAGAAAACAAAAGAGAATCTAGGACCTAATATAATATAAGGAGATTCGTAATTCGTAAGTCTTAGGTAAGGGTAGCTAGTAATACCTAGTAGTTACCTATAAACTTTCCTAGAAGTTAGTTTCTTAGTCTATCCGGCTTATAATACTCCCGACCTATATCGTTATAAACGTCTAGCCTATTATCGATTCCTTTATACTATACGTCTATAGCCTTTTAGTAACCTTCGATAGGGAAGTATAGGAGCCGTTCTAAGCCTATACTAAATATAAGAAGAGTTAATTAAACCCTTCCGAAACCGGGCAACGTTATATTGCGAAATATAGCAACTTAAAGGTTGCGATTCGTAGCTATTATAGCGAAACTAGGGAGTATAAGTAGTAATACAATTCTATATCCTTTCTCTAACTTACTAAACTCTATATAGCTTATAATATCGTATTTCTTAGGTTATCCTAGCTATAACGACCCCTCTATATAGGCATAGTAACTCTAAGCGAATTCTCGGAAGATTAAGAAGAAAGCTAAAATAGTAGCTACCTCTATAATTAATCTCTAGTATCTTAAAACACTATTAATTCTAAGTCGTAATAGGACTAAGGGTTTATAACTTTCTTAGGGTTAAAGACTATCTCTATATAGAAGGTAGTCTTAATACTCTTAAGTTCTTCCGAGTTGTCTAGTTCTGCCTAGGCTTATATATAATAAAGTGCGTTCTAGCGGTTTGTTATAATTAATCGCTTGCTTCTCGTATCGTAGTTCGTGCTATTAGACTATAAGTAACTTCTTCTCGTCTTATGTTTTCGGTAGTTCTTATCCGTAGAAGATATTATATAGCCCTACCTTCGGCTCTATTTTAATACGTAAATCCTATACTACTCTAACTAGCTTATAGCTAACTAGATATACTACGTGCATATCTATATCGCTAAGGCCTAATAACCCTAGAATTAGGTATATAGTAGTCGTATATAGCGTAATAACGCGCAGTTCTTACCTCTCGTCCTAGGTAGCTAGGCTTAGGAATTCTTATAAGTACTATAGTTTAGATTAAGTAACAGCTACGCTCGTAGTTACGCTCTATATTTAGCTCGCAAACCCTCGTATTAGCTATATCGTCTCTCGTAATAGCTAGTAGGGCGGGTACGTATAGAACGTATAATAATACTAGAACTATAAATAAGAAACGTAGGGTAGATAATTAATTTATTATAGAAGAGAGCCTAAGCTCGCCCTTTTTATAGGCCCGCGAGCTGCTAAGGATATGCAGTTTCCGCCTATTAGTAGTTACGGAACTTTTTTAAGTATATATACTAGCTGCCGATATACTAGCCTATCTCGGATATATATTAGCTTTCCCGCTATTATTATCGCTATAATACTCTTATATACTATTATGCTTAGATAGGACAAATCGCCCGCTATAGTATATTCGTAGGCTCTCTTAGCGTATCTTAGAGGACATATCGCTAGAAGAACTATTCTATAATACTATAGTACGTAATAGTACTAGCGATAGTTTATACTATATTCTCTCTAGTACCGTAGAATTACTACTAACTATAATCGCCGACTATAAAACTATAGCTAGAGAAATACGTAGTTATAATAGGGCGTAGCCTTCTATAAATTGCATAACGGAAAGATTGCTACGATTAGTATATATTTCTGCCGTAGGTTCGACGACTTACTACTAATAATATTTATAAGTATTATAATAGTCTTCCCGAGGTCTATCTTATCTATAAGAATGCCGCCTCTAGGCTTATAGAGCTCGGTCTCGCGCTTGCGTATAAAGGTAGTACTAAGGACTTAGTAATGCTTTAATATTAACCTTATCTTATTAATAAGCTAATTACTATCTAGACTCGCTTTAATAGCGCTAGTGCCGTTAAAGGACTTGCAAGCCTTATTAAGAAAGCGCTTATTTATAGTAGCGATCTTACGATTCTCCTATAGTATAAAGGCAATAAGTTGCTTTAATATATCGGCTTTGTACTTTATGCTACTAAAGTTCGGCTAGTTATAAAGATTAGCGTTCTTCTCGGTATTCTTAAATATATTTGTTCTAAATATGCTCTTAATATTAGTAAGGTTAGCTTAAGCCTAGAGAGCTTGCTTCTTTGCGCGCCCTCTAGGCATATCTATAGCCTTGCCCTTTTTTCTTCTCTCGGCGGCCTTATTTAATATAGCATTAACATTAACGTCTACGAAAGACTAGCGAGTAGGCTACTTATAGGGCTTCGCTATATTCTATATTATAGCCGTCGCGGCAGTAGCGTTATTATCCTTATTAATAGTAGCTTTGCGTTTGCTACCTAATCTAGTTCGGGTAGCAAAAGACGCTCCGCCTTTATTATTACTAGACTCTATACTATATAGTACGAAGTAGTTAGTAGTATTATAAACAAATAGCCTACTTTTAGTACTAGGCTCTAGTAACTAATCTTTGCTAGCACGCCTATCTATATCGATCTTTCGCTAATAGGCATTACGGTATATGCTAATTTTTATAAATTTAATTTTTTCCTCCGTTATTAGAGTACTAGCCTTTAATTTTTTATTATAGGTAGCCTTATACTTCTAAAACTCTACTTCTAAGGTAGTATTAGCTAGTCGAGGAGCCGGCGGTAGTAGTATCGATAGAGTAGCTTCTATAGAGTTATAGCGTAAGAACGCTCTAGAGCTAGTTAGTAGTAGAGTTGCTACGCAGCGGTAGAGGATAGCTAATTCTTCCTACTTTCTATACTACTTTCCGAGTATACTATTACTAAAGTCTAGTAGATATAGGCCGTAGTAGTTCTTATAAGCATTTAGAGTTGCTAGAGAGCTAGTTAGTAGTAGAGTTGCTACGTAGCGGTAGAGAATAGCTAATTCTTCCCGCTTTCTACGCTACTTTCCGAGTATACTATTACTAAAGTCTAGTAGGTATAGGCCGTAGCAGTTCTTATAAGCGTTTAGAGTTGCTAGAGAGCTAGTTAGTAGTAGAGTTGCTACGTAGCAGTAGAGGATAGCTAATTCTTCCTACTTTCTACGCTACTTTCTAAGTATACTATTACCGAAGTCTAGCAAGTATAGGCCGTAGCGGTTCTTATAAGCGTTTAGAGTCGCTAGAGGGCTAGTTAGTAGTAGAGTTACTACGCAGCGGTAGAGAATAGCTAATTCTTCCCGCTTTCTACGCTACTTTCTAAGTATACTATTACCGAAGTCTAGTAGGTATAGGCCGTAGTAGTTCTTATAAGCATTTAGAGTCGCTAGAGGCTATTATAATAGTGCCGGCGTCGTTAAATTAGAGGTTAAGATGCTTCGTAGTATTAGTATTAGTAGTTAAGGAAGGTAAAAAGGTCGTAAACTATAGTCGAGATTATTATTAGTAGTAGATTATATAATAAGCCGCAGAAGTATAGAAGAAGAGGAAGCTATATAACGGCCTACTTACCTAGGAAGTTAACGATATAAGAGGGGATATATAGGTCCTATCTAGTATAGTATTAATATAGCCGACTATAATCGCTAACTACGAAATTATAGGTAGAGAAATCCGAGGTTATAGTAGAGCGGTAGAAGCTAGTACTAAGACTTTGCGTTAGTAAACTCCTAAATTCGTTATAGCTAGCTTCTATAATATTACTAACTATAGTATTTAGCGCTACCTACGCCGCTATTACCGCTACTACTATTCTATTAATAATAATTATACGCGTATTAAATTTATAGCTCGCGATAGTATTTATATTAAAGGCAATATATTTGCGATATATCTATAACTATAGCGCCTAAGAAGCGACGCGCGATAAGTAAAGGGATAACTAACGATACTTCTAAACGCGCTCGTATTAATAGCAATAATATTAATACGCCTACTAGTAGCGGACTTATAGCGCGTCTAGGCAGTACTAAGAAAGATATAGCTAACTACTCTACTAACTCTAATACTCTCTATAAGCGCAGCTAACGCGCGGATATATTAGTAGAAGAAAAAGCGGTAGATAAGCATCGTAAGGCTAGAAATATAGCGTTTGCTAAATATAAGGAGAAGCAGATTAGCGAGTATACTTAGTAGGCTAGCCTATCTTCTAGGGAGCAAAAGCTATAGATTAAGACCTAGAGAAAGGCGCACTACGCTAAATACGATTAGAGAGCGTAAGCTAATAACCTTATAGTTAGCGTTTATAGTCGGTAATGCTAATATATTATAGTAAGAATAAAGAGTTAAAGGCAGCCCGCGACATGCCTACTAAAAAGGCGGCTAAAGAAGATCTAGAGTCCTTCTACTACGAACTAGGTAATAGTAGAGACTTAAAAGAGGTGCGCGTACTATACTACGATCTACCTACTAATTATAAAGATTTAGAAGACTAGTAGTAGCATTTAATTCCGGACTCTAAACTAAATTCGAAGTAGTTTAAGTAGTACTAGCTTCCTACCTAAAGTAACGACTATAAGGTAGTAGGCGTAATAAGAGCTGCCTAAAACAAGTAGGCTATATAAGATAGCTATATAACTTACGGCTTCTAGTATAAAGCTATACGATAATTTAAAAACAAAGTGCGGGCGATTATTCTTCTAGGGAAGTATAATAGCTAGATAGAGTTCCTAGCTAAGTTATCGAAAGAGCGACTAAGTTCTAATAGGTAGAGGGTAAATCTAGTACCCTAGTATAGGAAAGGCAATACGCGGAAATATATATAGAATAATATAGAAGCAGAGGTAAGTTAACGTATTAATACTATACGCTTATAGTAACTAACGAGTCCGGTAGGAAATATACTACTAGCTTAGGTCGTATAAGAAATATATAATACGCTAGTTTAGGGAGCTATACTTAAGGCTAATATAAATCCTATAGACTTTAGTCTCGGCCCGGAAGGTATAGGTAAGGCGTTGCCGACTACGTCTGCTAACTATACGCTAACTATCTATAGGAGCTTATTAGGGATAGCCGCCCGCCTATAGCTATAGAGATTTTCCTTAAATATTACTATACTATCTTTCGCAACTATATATCCTAGAGAACTAAGAAATAAGATAAGGCGTTTAAGCTCCCTAATATAACTCGTATGTCTAGACTAGACTAGCTTATTCTAGCTAACTATAATTAGTTTAGTAATAGGTTCTATATTCCTATTACTAATACTACGCTACGGCTAAATAAGCTAGCCTTCGAGGTCTACGCTCGGCTGTTTAATATAGATAAGAGTAAATACCGTAGCATTATTCTAGATACTATTATCGATAAAGGCTACGATAGTAGAGCTAGCTTTCGAGATATTATTACCTAGCTACTATATAAGAGTAAGAATAAGCTATATATCGCAGATAACTTTCCTACCCGCTTTTAGGAGATAGAGAGGCTATATTATATAGCAGCCGGCAAAATCGGAAAGGATAAGTTAAAAGCCTAATTTTTACTATAGAAAGGCTAATATAATCGCTTATAGGTCTTTTCCTAGGGGTCCGTAGCTAGTATACGCGATAAAAAGCTAATTTACTCTTACTATCGCTTAGTCCTATCTTATACATAACTATACTATTCTCTCTATTTTTACGGTCCTCCGTTTTATACTAATACTATCCTTAAAGGCATGCTATCTATAATACTACTAATTATATTCTTAAGAGCTACGATAGGTACTATACTACCTTCCTCTAGACGGTCTAGTACTCGCCTTCGCGAGCATTAATAGTCGTTGCTAGCGTTATAACCGTCGTCCTTCGTAGACTCTAGCTCTATTAAGTCTATCGTTAATCGTTAATAAGCACGCCGGACGATCGCTAGCTCTTCTAGTCGTTCTAGGGCCGATAAAGATCGAATGCTATCTCTAGCTACTCTTACTAAGCTACCGACTAGTTATAAATCCTAGGATAAGATTAATAATATATAGATATAGTAACTAACCTATAGCAAAGCTTTTAAGGCTTTTTATAACTAGCGCTAGTAGATAGAGACTACGAGATATCGATAGAAGTATAGAAGGACGTTAATAAACTCTATAAAGTAGAATTTAAATTAGCGAACTTTATAGTCTTAGGAGTTCTTCTAAAAGAGTATTAACTGCGATTCTATAGAGCCGAAAGTTATATATATTAGATGCGATTTAGTACTTAAGCATCTAGGACTAGGAGACGGGACTAGGGCATTAGCGAAGCATCTATACTCTATAGACTACTAATAAACTACTTACGAGAGAGAAACGATAATAGAGAGGATTAGTGCTATAAGAGCGAGAGCTATAAGTATTCGCGTACCTCGTACTAGCTAGGTAAGCCGACTATAGATGCCGACTATAGATACCGACTATACTATATACCCGCTTTTAATAGCGCGAATATTACGAACTATATACGGAACTTATATAAGGTAACGCTACCTTTATATAGGATTAATAGAAGAAAGGTTATACTAGAACTAATTATTGCTATTGCTCTAAGTTCCTAGAGTTATATAGCTTAATAGTTTCTAAGCTTAGCTTGCCTTTAAACTTCTTCGAAAGCCCTACTATCTAACGTACTTATAAGTGCCTTATAGAGGAAGTTAGTACTATCGATTTTAAGAGCGTAGGTACTATAAAGACGTATATTTAGAATGCTATTACTTAGTCTAAATAGAAGCTTAAAGAATAGCTTACTAGTACTTTCTACGTAGTAGTTACGCTTAATAGGTAGTACGCTAGCACCTTACGAGCATCCTTTCTTACTATTAGATGCTACTAGATTAATAATCGATAGAGCTAGTATAAGGCAATACTAGCCTTCCCTTATATTATAGGCTCCTATACCGGTAATTATCTCGCTAATATACTCTACGACACCCTTACTTAATTTAATATATATAAAAGACTTATAGCTCTTACTATAGATAATACTATAAATAATAATACTCTTTATGCTACTATATATACTTAACTCTTCCCCCCGCATTAAGTACTTAGCTAATATATTAAAGTATATAAGCTATTAATATCTGCTTCCGATAACGCACGCGTATCGTAAAACTATTAGTATTAATATATAATCTCCCTCTTCTACTACTAGAGTTCGAGGAGATAGAGATTTCTTGTCCGGAACAGTTTCTATACTTCGTATATATTATTTAACTATCGTTAAAAGATTTCTTTACTGCTCTAAAGATTAATTCTAAGAACGAGCTATAGGAAAGATAGGAAGAGAAGGCTAATATACGCGCGCTTAACCGAATTAAACTAGGCCCGATAACGTAGGGCGATATTAGGATTCTAGCTATTCTTCTTAAGGTACTATTCGACTCTCCTTCGCTCGGAAAGTTACGTAGCCTAGTATAGTCGTTATATATAGTTAGCAAAAGCTTATACGCTTAAGATAGGTCCGCAAGCTTACTATAAAGGTTAACTCTAGTACGTAACGTTACGAGGCATTTATATAGTTATAATAGAATCGATTATAGGATCCTTTGCTATATCCGAAGCAGCATAAGCGATAGAAGAAAGTCCCTACTATACGACTACTACGACTAATATAAGATATAAAGACCTACTAGAGCTCTACTATAATTATGCTTATCCGCTACTTATAACTACGAGATATTATTAATAAGTTTATCGAGAATTAAAGCTAGCCTAAATTAAGCCTAGGTTATATAGAGTAGAAAAGAATTAAATATATTATTAACCTTACGCTACTATTCGCAGAAGCTATAACTATAATTAGTACTACTAAAGGTCTAACTATATACCTCGTCCTCGGGTACTATAATACGCTCTTCGATATCCTCGATATTACGGACGAGAAATTAAAATATAAAACCGAGCCGTAGTAGTAAGAGATCTACGCTATGCTATAGGCTACGTTTACGAAACTCGTTAAGTACTATACTACTACCTAGGACTATTTTAGCGATATATATAGCATTATAATCTTACTTAATCTAGCGATAAAACGTAATTTTTAAAGCTAGGACGCCTTTTCCGGTAAAGGGCTAGACTTATTATTTAAGGACTACTACTAGTCTAAATTCCGCCTTAAATATACGCAATATAAACCTATAGCGGCTGCGACTAGAGCTAAGTCTTAATAGCCCTTACGCTGCTCTACTATCTCCTTCGCTATAGGTATGCGTTCTATATCTAAAGATAATAACTCTAACTCTACTAATACCCTACGGCTAACGTCTTCTATCGTTTAATCTTCTACTAAACTAGATAAAGTTACGCGCTATTAATACGTAAGGTTTAAAGACTTAAACGCTTATTCTATTAAGTATCTACTACGCTCCTAGAAACTTATTATATTAGAGTATCCTATATATACGCTTATAGTACGCGACTTTCTATATATACTAGCAGCTAGTATAGGTTATAAGCGAGACTTTAGTATAGTAAGGCACTAGAGCTACTATAATCGATCGTACGACTCTTTAACGTTTAGTAATATTATATGCTATCGCTTTCGAGAGCGTAATAAGTAGTAGCAAGCTCGAGATGCCCTAGTAGAGGAGGCGCCGCTAATATTAAGTACGTTCTAGCCTTTAGTACCTAAAGTTAATATATAGTAGCATTAGGTTTAGGTAGATTACGAGGCAATATTAAGTTAGAAGAGGTTCGAAGCGATTAGTAATAACGAGAAACCTATAGCTCCGAAATATACTCGTAAGAGTATATATAAGTAGAAGAAGTTGTTTTTGCGAAAGCTAAGTAGTACGCACTAGCCTTAATACTCTATATAGTATAGTCGGTAACGGTAGTCGGCAGCTATAGTCGGCATATATATTTAGAATACCTTATATATATATCCTTAATTAAGATCTTTTATAAGTACCGACCTATTCTTTATACTTATATATTTTACTATATATAGAATTGCACCCTCTATCGATTATCGATCCTATTAGTAATATTCCCGATTATAACTTATTTTTCTACGAACCTAACGGTTCTATTTAGGTCCGGAGTTAGGACCTATTCTAGAACTAGCGACTATAAGACCCGACCTAACTTAATTTAGGTCGGGTCCGAAGACCCGGCTACTTAGGTCTAGGTCTAGGTCCCCTAAGAACCGACTTAAACCCGGAACTAATCTAATTTATAGGACCTATTCTAACCTCTAGTCGGTAGGTTTAGGTTATTAGTCCTATCTTCGGATTCTTAGGTTTTATAGTTATTCTCGGCTACGTAGCGATAGCGGAGGAGAGTTATCTTATCTTATCTTTGCCCTTATACTTTGCTAGCATACTCTAGAAGTACCTATTTCTACCTACGGCCGCGTAGAGGCGTATAATAGGACTTCGTAGGTTATACGACTACTTAGTTAAGGCTAAAAAGGCTATAGCGAAGGATAATAGTTTCTTCCTATACGTTAAGAAGGCCCTATTAGGCTAGGTAAAGTATTTTCTATTTAATAGCGCTAACTACCTAAACGACGAAGAGTCCGAAGCTAAAGAGTTTAGTATAGCCGCATATATATAGTAAACAGAACTAGCTAGTTTAGTTCGGCAACAAAGAAGGGTAATATTATAGACGTCTAATATATTAAAAGACAATAGATAGTACTTAGCTTATTATTTTATAGAAGATAGTTCTACTATACTATCGTTTTAGAATATTTATCTCGTTTGTTAAAGTATCTATTCGGACATAAAGAAAGGGAGGATTAATAGGCGGAAACCGTATATTCTTAGTAGCTCGCGGGCCTATAAAAAGGGCGAGCTTAGGCTCTCTCCTATAATTAATTAATTATCGACCCGTTAACTACCTACGTTTCTTATTTATAGTTCTATTATTCTTATACGTTCTATGCGTACTCGCCTTGCCTACTAACTACGAGAAACAATATAGCTAATATAAGAGTCCGCGAGCTAAACGTAAAAGCGTAACTACGAATATAACTATTAGTTAGCCTAAACTATAGTACTTACGAAGGATTCCTAAGCCTAGCTACCTAGAGACGAGAGATAAGAACTGCGTGTTATTATACTAAGTATAACTACTATAATACCTAATTCTAGGGCTATTAGGCCTTAGTAATATAGATTATACGTCTAGCTAGCTACGAGCTAGCTAGAGTAGTATAGGATTTACGCATTACTACTCTTACTATAATATTAACGCTGCTAGTACTACTACTACCCGCACTACTACTACTACCTTATCGGCGCCTTCGCTACGCCTATTACGTTATCGCCTCGCCTTAAAATACCCTTTTATTAAGTTATATAATTTGCGCACGAAAGGTATAGTAGCGCGCGCTCTTTCTAGTCTCTAAAGTATATCGACTAGTTAGGGAACTTAATATAGCGATCTAGACGCCCCTTAAGATAATAGCGCATACCCGTAACTATAAATAGGTAGAGTTACGAAAAGATACCCTCTTACCTAATCTTCTAGCCCCTCGTCCTACTATAAGCTAAGTATAGAGCATTAGGTTAACTCTAATCTAGGTAAGTATAACGCTATTTTTATACTACTCGATATATACTAATATGTTTTTAGGAAATTTTAGAACAAATAGGCTATTTTAATTTAGTAGATAGGCGCTAGCTATTAGCGGAGACTAGGATAATAATAACGATAATACTAAGGGCGAAGATAAGAGCGAGGATAAGAGCGAGGATAAGAGCGAGGACGAGAGCGAGGATAATAAGAGTCCCGGTCCTATTTCCGGCGGTAGTACGACTAAGGGATAATATAGCGTAAAGGCGCTATAGAAGACTATTCCGGGACTACCGCCGATTAGCGTTAAGACTCTAATAACCTTCTAACCTAGCAGTAAAAAGAAGAAGAGAGGCATCGATAGATAGAAACTCGTATAATTCTATACTTATAATAAGAGAGCTAAGGCAAATGCCTAGAAGAGACTAGTAGGAAAAGCTCCTAGAAAAGGTCCTATAAAAGGAGGTTTAAATCGTATAGCTAAAGAAGGAGTTAAAAAGCCGCGCTACTATAAGCTAAGTAGTAAGTTTTATAGTTAGTATCTATAGTTAGCATTACTAATGCTTCCCTTAGCTATCGCTCTCTACGAAATCTATAGATACTAGAAGACTACCGAGCTTCTCCTCTCTAAGGCCCCTTTCTACTATCTAATCCGTAAGATCGCTTTAGGCTATAAGCCTAACTATCGCTTCTAAGCTAGCGCCTTTAACGCTCTATAAGAGTATACTAAAGCTACTATAGTATAGCTTTTTAAAAGTAAGTCCCTTAGTATTTGTCTATATTATCCGTATACTAATAATTATATTAGGCAGTAATCTAGCTACCGTCTACGCGAATAGAGTTATAATTTAGAAGAAGGATATACTATTCGTTAAGAGAATCCTAAGCAATTTTAGGGTTTATATTTTTAAGCCTAAATAACTTAGCGAGCGCGAAGTTATTCTATAAAATAGATAGCATTATATTCTATAGTTAGCATATATAGCTAGTAAGGATTCTCGATACGTAGCGTAAAGCATAAATAAAAGCGTATAAATATTAAAATTATCGAATTTTCTATCTTATTCTTATCTCTCCTTTTCTTACTATAACTACTTCTATAACTTACGATCGATAGCGACGATTATTTTTAGAGTTCTTAGCTATTTAGAATTCTTAGACCTAGGTATAGACCTATTTAGAGACCTATTATAGACCCGTTAGAACCTAGACTTTTCTCTCCGAGTCCGGACCTAGGTAGGAACTAGTCTAGACCTAACCTAACTATATAGTTCTTCTAAACTTAGGTCTTAGACCTAACTCGGACCCGACCCGACCTATTCTAACCTCTAGTCTTAAAACGTAGTAGAAGTAGAGGCGATAGGTAGGAACTAACCGAGTTAATTATATTAGTTATATATAGGTTATACCTTTCTTCTAAGTTATATTCCTTAGTATTAAAAAAACTCTAAATATCCTATTATATTAATAGTCGGATAGGAGGACAAGGTAGGTATAGTACGTAGTAGAAGTAGAAGCGATAGGTAGGAACTAACCGAGTTAATTATATTAGTTGTTAAATACCTCTCTAGTATAGGGAGGACAAGATAGGTATAACGCGCAGTAGAAGTAGAGATAGTAGGTAGGAACTAATCGAGTTAATTATGTTAGTTAGTTATAGGTTATACCTTCTCCTAAGATATATTCCTTAATAGGTTATATAACCTAATGTTATATAACCTATATTACCTAACCCTAGAACTAAACTAGGTAGTTTAGTTCGGCTAGTATTATATAACCTATATTATATAACCCTAGATCTAAACTAGATAGTTCGGATCGGTTCTTAGGCAGTACTAACTAGACTGCACTTCTTAATACTCCTACTTAGGCTAGGTAGTCTTCTGCCTATACCTCGTATTTATTTTCTAGTTCTTCCCTAGTATCTAATAATCTATTATAATATAGGGATAGAACCTTCCTACCCCTTTCTTATATAAGCTAGAGCTATCTTACGAACTCCTAAAACTATAGCCTATTCTTTAGTTTAGTTAGGCTATTAGCGACTATCTCCTTTATTAGAATATATTCTACTATAATCTTTCTCTGCTACTAGAGATGCCTAATATAGTTATATATAATATTAATATACTTAGATCTCTTATAGGTATGCGCATCTTTAATAAGTATTAAGGCTACTTAGTTGTCCCCTATAATCTGCACTAGTATTAGCTCTCTTACTATATTAGGATAGGCTTTAATAGTTAGCTAAAATAAGCATTCTCCTACTAGCTCTATATAGTCTATCTCTTTTAAGAGTGCTACTAGGAATTAAGACTGCTTTGCGTATACATTTATAGCTATATACTTAGCTTCTATTATTAATATTATAATAGACTTTTGCTTCCTACTTATCTAAGAAACTAGGGCTCCGTAGAGAAAGAAGATGCTTCTAAGGATTAAGACTCTATCTGCTTTGTCTATTACGTAGTTAGAGTCTAAGTATCCTATTAGTCTTCTACTGCTTTTCCTAAACATTAATTCTAAGTTCTAGGATAATCTTAGGTATTTTGCTAGCTTCTTTAGAGCTTGTATATATCTCTTAGTTAGGTCTAAGATATATAAGCTTAGCCTCCTAAGAGAGAAAGCAATGTCTAGTCTTATTATAACTATAGGCTATATCTAGGTACCGGTTTAGCTCTAGTACTCGGTCCTATTCCCTCTCTTATTATATAGGCCTATTAGTTTTAGGCTTTTATAACTATCTATTAGTAAGAGAGTTAGATTAGCTATCTTCTTAGTTATTCCTAGCTTTGCAAAGTTCTCCTAGACAAAGTGTTCTTAATTAAGCTTTAAAGTTCTAGCTTGTCTGTCTCTTATTAACCTTATTCTAAGGATCTTCTCTAGTTCTCTAAGATCTTTAATCTTAAATACCTTGCTTAGCTATTCCTTAAACTAAAGCATATCTTCTAGCTTTAGTGCTGTAATTAGAATATTATCTATATAAGTTAGGATTAGAATGTCCCTTTCCTTATAGATAAGAAGGCATAGGTCTACTTCTAATTATATAAACCTAATCTGTTTTAACTTCGAGATATAGAGTTTGTTCTAGTCTCTTACTACTTACTTTAGTCTATATAAGCTTCTTAGGATTTATAGGACTATATTAGGTAGAATCTTAACTCCTAGTAGTAGAATTATAAAGATTTCTTCTTAGAGTTTGCTCTTAGTAAATGCATTATTTATATCTATTTAGTAAAGTTCTAGGTCCTTTTTATAAACTATAGCTATAAATACCTTTAGGGTATTATACCTAACTATTAGTATAAAGGTTTCCTAGAAGTTAACTCCAAATTTCTAAGAGAAATCTTTTGCAACTAGTCTTGCTTTAAACTTTTTAATAGCTCTACTAATTAATCTCTTTATATTAAATACCTATTTAGATATTATAAGGTTTGCTTTCTTTAGGGGAATAACCTCTATCTAGGTATTATTACTTCTTAATATAGTTAGCTCTTTCTAGACTGCATCCTTCTATATATATCCCTATTTAGGGTTCTAAATTGCCTCTTTATAGGACTTTAAAATAGGCACCTCTTATCTCTATATAGAGACTTAAGGGGCAAGTGCTGCAAATGCAGACTCTTAGACCTCTAATAGGGCTTCCTAGATCTACTCCTAATCTTAGCTTTAGACTTAGCTAAGAAATGCCTTATAATGCTTAGTACTTAGCTCTTCTTCTTGTTTATATTCTCTCTATCTCTTCTAAAGTACTTGTCTTATAACTATACTATAAGCTTTTAGCTCTAAGGCTAGTTCTTTATCTAAGATAGATCTCCTTCTCTTTTAGCTATAAGTCTAGTCCTAGTCTCCCTCCTAGTTCTTATTTTCCTTTCTTAGGTTCTGCTCTATAGTATTCGAAACAAGTATAGGTATACTGCCTATATTACGTAATAGGCGAACTAAACTAGCTAGTTCGGTTAGATTACGTAACTGCCGAACTAAACTAGGTAGTTTAGTTACTACCTATAGTCTATTCCTAATCTTAGTATTTATATGCCTAAGGTTTTCTTCTTCTAGATCCTCTATCCTCTAGTACTTCTTCTTATTCTTTAGTAGAGGTAGCAACTATATAAAGAGTGTCTAGCTTAGACCTATAGGTTTAGTTACTATAGCTATAGGTATAGTAGTTATAGGTAGTATAACTGCTATTAGCTTCTTTAGAAGTCTGCTAACTAGGTTTCTAATAGGTGCATTGCTTGCTTAGTTAAGCTTAGGAACATTTAGCTCTATATCTCCTCTTTTCTTATACTTAAATTAAGTAGTAGTACTATAGGCTTTAATAGCCCTTATATTAGGCTCCTAGAAGAGCTATATTTTAGCAGTATTAGGAATATACCTAATAAATATAGCATCTTTGCTTCTATTTATTAGTTTATCTAATCTTATCCTAGCTAGCTAGGACTTTAGATCTATATAGACTACTGCTTTGCAACCCTAAACTCTAAAGTATAATATAGAGGGTTAAATGCCTAAAAAGGCTTCCTTAGGTAATACCTTAAATCTATTAATTTCTAGGCTATTAGGAAGAGAATTTCTAATAACTATATAGGCTGCTAAGGCTTCTAGCTAGAACTTAATAGGCATATAAGCATCTTCTAGCATTGCTCTTATATAATCTTTAGAGGTTTAGATTAACCTCTTAACTACTCTATTTTAGATAGAGTTATATGCCTTAGTTATATAGAAGGAAATTCTATATTTCTTCTCCTACTGCTTTAGTATAGTAAGAAGCTCTCTTGCTCTATTACTCCTTATAATCTAGAGGGGGTTTCCTAATTATAGCTTAGCTTTTACTTTCTAGTCTTTAAGGATACTTAGTATATCTTTCCTAGACTTTATTAGGAAAGTCTATTTCTTTCTTAAGAAGTTATTAATAATCTTAAGCTACTATTTATATCCTAGTCTCGAGATAGGCAAAGGGCTATAGATATTAATAGAAACTAGAGATAACCTTTAGGGTTTTCTCTTAGTTTCTTTCCCTCTATATTTCTTTATCTTTGCTAAGGAATATACTCTATAGGGCTAGTATTCCTTTAGAATAGGAATCTAAGCCTTTAAGTTAGATACCTTATATAGGTTTCTAAGAAGACCCTCTCTAAAGTATATAAGCCTTCTATACTAGAGCTCCTACTATTCTTAGGAACTCTCCTAGGCTTTAAAGGTATAGGCTTTATTCTCTTAATTCTAATTAAAGTATAGCATTGCAAGTTCTTGCAAGGCCTTATTAATCTCCTTAATAAATAGCACTTCTCCTAATAGTTTTGTCTAGATAACTAGTTTTCTAGATAATAAAACAAGTATAAATTTTAGTAGTTAAATACTATACTGCTAGCTAAATTAGCTCTAAGAAATAAGATTAACTCCTAAGCTAGGTATAAAGAGAATATTCTTTAGTATAATCTGCTTTCCTCTCTTTCTACCTATTACTATATTCCCTATATATATAGCTATTAGATAGCTACCTCTAACCTTAATCTACTTTTTCCTCTAAAGAGGTTTTAGCTCTCTAAAAAGCGATTCTTAGTTAGTTATATATAATAAGGTATAAGAGTTAAGCAGCTATCTTAATAGTATATACTTGCCTTTAGCCTCTATAGTTAAGTATGCAACCTTATTAATATCGTTATCCTCTAATAGGGATTAAGATGCGTTAGATGTTGCTAAAGGTTCTATATCTTCTTAGGCAGTATAAGCCTTCTTAGAAAACTTCCTTAAGCTTTATCTTTTCTTAAGGGATTAGACTTTTAGGTTAAGTTTCTTTACTATATCTTTTAATGCTTCTTTATCTAGTAAGAATCTCCTTCTAAAGCTGCTCTCTCTAGGTAGTGTTCTTCTCTTTTCTACCCTATAGCTCTATCTTAGGTTAATAGTTCTCTTAGCTTTATTAAGGTATAGATACTTAGCAATACTTCTAAAATGTTCCTAGTTATATAGGTAATATTTTAGTTTTATGCCTTAGATCTCTCTTCCTTTAGTAAATATTGCTATTTCTTAAGACTAGTGCCTATACTATATTAACTCCTCTACTTTAAGGAGTTAGAGGATTTCCTTAGGATCTAGGTCCTTCTAGGCCTAGATAGTTTGCCTTATGCTTTTATATTCTGCTAGGAGTGCAAAGAGTAGATGCTTAATTCTTATACTAGGAGTCTTATAATATAACTCTCTCTTATTAATCTCTGCAATCCTCCTTCTAAGGTTGCTAAGGTAAACCTATAATTTCCTAATTATATCCCCTAGTTCTATCCTAAAGGTTATAAATTCTTAGATAATGCCTATTATATAGGCCTACTAGACCTTGCTATACTTCTTATGCAGTTTTGTCTAGATATTATATGCTCTTATCTTATCTATTACCTTATCTTAGTTATCTGTCCTAAGGCTCTCTATTAAGATATATATTGCCCTTATATTATCCTTCTACTATTTTAGGCTAAATTCTAAAAAGGCTATAGCCTTTCCCTTACTTAATAAGGCTTTAGATAATTCTAAGGATAGGGTAAGATTTGTTAACCTTTTTAAGTCTAAGATTGTCTAGAAGATTTCCTTTTCTTCTAAGATATTTTCCTGCAGCTTAAACTAAAGCCTCTAGTTCTCTCTTATTAAGAAAGGTGTCCTTCTCTTACTATTCTTACTTATTAAATCTATTTCTATAAAATTAAATAAATAACCTAACTCTAGAAAATATAAGCTCTTTTAGTCTAATAGCAGTTTCTAGATAGCTGCTTTCCTTTATTGCTAAGACCCTTCTCTCTTAGCTAAGGTGTCTAAGAACTCTTCTCTCTTAGGGGAGTTAGTTAGGTTCTTAGGTAGAGAACCTCTAGAAGATCTACCTTCTTAGAAGGGTACTGCCGGCTAGTTCTAGGGTATTAGTAGTACTAAGTGCTTAGGCCTAGTCTTATCCTTTTAGGTACTATAGCCTAAGGCTTACCCTTTCCTCTTTATACTCGTCTTATCTTAAGTGTGCCTTACTAGGCTTTTCTCTATCTTACCTGCCTTCTAGGAACTTCTAGTTTATAACTAGGATCTTCTAGAGCTTCTCGGCAGTATAGATAGGATATACCTCTAGTCTCTCTTATGCTCTTTTCCTACTTCTCTGCCTAGTTAATACTATAGGTCCTATAAGAGGTAAAACGTATTACTTTAAGAAGGAGAAAGCTAACTCTTACTACCTAGGGCCTCTCTGCAAACCTAGGCTTATAACCTATCGAATAATAAAGGGCGAGATAGATATAACGCGTAGTAGAAGTAGAGA
This sequence comes from Cercospora zeae-maydis, assembly GCA_023512815.1. Taxonomy (NCBI): domain Eukaryota; kingdom Fungi; phylum Ascomycota; class Dothideomycetes; order Mycosphaerellales; family Mycosphaerellaceae; genus Cercospora; species Cercospora zeae-maydis. The sequence continues at coordinate 690,985 of JAKLWY010000008.1, forward strand.
TAGTAGATAGGAACTAACCGAGTTAATTATATTAGTTAGTTATAGGTTATACCTTCTCCTAAGATATATTCCTCGGTAGGTTATATAACCTAATATTATATAACCTATATTACCTAACTCTAGAACTAAACTAGGTAGTTTAGTTCGGCTAGTATTATATAACCTATATTATATAACCCTAGATCTAAACTAGGTAGTTCGGATCGGTTCTTAGGCAGTACTAACTAGACTGCACTTCTTAATATTAGTTAGTTATAGGTTGCACCTTCTCCTAAGATATATTCCTTAGTAGGTTATATAACCTAATATTATATAACCTATATTACCTAACTCTAGAACTAAACTAAATAGTTTAGTTCGGCTAGTATTATATAACCTATATTATATAATACTAGAACTAAACTAGGTAGTTTAGTTCGGTTCTTAGGTAGTACTAACTAGACTATACTTCTTAATATGCCTACGAAGTCCTATTATACGCCTCTACGCGGCCGTAGGTAAAAATAGGTACTCCTAGAGTATGCTAGCAAAGTATAAGGGTAAAGACAAGACAAGATAAGACAACTCTCCTTCGCTATCGCTACGTAGCTAAGAATAACTATAAAACGTAAGAATCCGAAGATAGGACTAATAACCTAAACTAACCGATAAATAAAGGAAGAGAAGAAGAAGACGAGATAGATAGAGACAAGTAGGAAGGCAGAGACGAGAGGCAGCTGCTAGGGCAAAGAGAAATACTATCTAAACTACTAAAAAGGGCCGCAGAAGGGAGGGATAAAGGCAGACTCTCCCTAACTAAAAACTATACTATCTAGAGGGTACCGGGGCTCTCTAGAAAACAAGACGGATAGGTAGAAAGGCTCTCTATACCTCTATCGACACCGAAACTGCCTGCTTCTACTAGTACGATAGACACCTCTATTTTAATATTTATAGGCTTAGCGCTAGGTGCTAAGTGCTAAGGCGTATAAGCTTAGCAAAAGCTAAAATTCTAGAATTCTAGAAAAAAAAAGAAAAACAACCGACTAGATAACTCCGATAACTAACCTAGGAACCCTCTCTTTCCTTTCTCTCTCTACTCGAACGAGCCTCTCTTAGGTATCGGCCTATAATATATATCGTAGCGCAAATAAGACACCCCTAGATAGAATCCGACCGGCAGCTGCCTATAGCTCCCGTTCTATATAGTCTTCGACTCCTAAAGGACGTAAATAGAATAAACAAATAATAAACAAACAAACAATATACTTCTTAATACTCCGACTTAGGCTAGATAGTCTTCTACTTGCGTTCCTATATCTAAAACCTAAAAAAAAATAAGCGCGACGACGAGAGAACCGCTAGATAGGAGAGGCCTCGAGGCCTCTTAATACGCTGCTATCTACCCCTAGCGATAGTAGAATATCGATAAGGGTAGAGAGCGCCCGAAGGATAGAGGCTAGCACCCTCTAACCTAAGGGTACTCTTAGAAGCCCTAGCAACTACCTACTAGCTTCTAGAGCTAGCAGACTACCTAAGAGAAATAGATAGTAAGTAAAACTATCTAAAAGAATATACTTAAGCTCGCTATAGACATCTAAGAAGCCCTAGCCTCCTACTAGGCCTAAACTCCCTCCTCCCTTCTCCCCCTCCTCTAGAGAGCCTAGTAGGCTCTCCTCTATTAAGCCTATTACTAGGCTATTAATAACACCCTCTCTACTATCTAGAGGAACCTCTAGAAGCAGTAGCTAGCTGCTGCTTCTACTACTACTATATAGGCCTAGAAAGCCTAATTTTAACCTATAATACTAAGGCTGCCTCTATAGCCTTAGGCATCTAACTAGATAGTAACTATTAGAATAGGAAACCTAGAAGAAAGAGAAGCAGTAAAGAAGCAATTAAACAAAGATATTAGAAAGAAGATTAGAACTTAGAAGATAGCTATAGTATAGAAACTGCTAAGTAGGGATATTAGAGTAGTAACCTACTCGACCTATAATAAAGCAAAGATAAAGGAAGATTTAGCTTAGCTAAAGGAACTATAGCCTTAGGTAATAGTATCTAAACTAATGCATAGAGTAGTAGTATATAGAGTAAGAGCAGGATAGCGGCTAGAAGATAAGACTAGCTAGGGAAAGATAAAGGAAGAGAATCTAAGATAGATCCTAAACCTTAGGATCGAATAAGTAGTCTAGCTTAAGAGCCTAATAGCTAGGAAGGGATAATAATACTCCTTAGCCGTAGTAGTAGTATATAGTAAGGAATAGGCAAAGAAGATTACTAAAAAGGGCCTCCTATATATAGGTACTATCCTTATAGCAGAGCTATATTACTTTAAATAGAGGGTAATCTAATACCTTAAATGCTACTAATTTAGATATATCTCCCTATACTATAAGGAGACTAAGGCTATTTATAGGAAATATATAAGCTTCTATAAAATAATAGACTATATATTAATAGAGAATAGGTATAGTAACTATAGGAGTACCTACCTAACCTAGTCCGTAAGGTATAAAGTTAAGTAGGCAGCTAAGGCAAAGGCCTAGGCATTCTTCTACTTCTTTACTAAGAAGTAGGAGGAAGCTAAGGCCCTAGTAATATAGAGCGAGTAGACCTAAGTATATAATAAAAAGAGGAAAGGGACCTAGCTAGAGCCTACCCTAGGTAAAGCTAAAATATAGAGAATAGCAAGCAGACTAGGGAGGCTAAGAGGCAGCATAGCTATAGCTAAAGTAAGGGAAAGATAGGCAAGCAAGATTAAATTCCTCTAGAGCTCCTAAATAGATAATAGCTTCTAAGAGGACTATAATATTATAATGCAAGAGCTAGCTATCTAGCAAACTAGCAATAAATAGCTATAACCTAACGATCTACTAATATAATATTAACTAAAGCCTAACTATATAAAGAATCCTAGTATAGGAGGCAGACCTAGGGATAACCTAAGTTATTATACTTTAAGAACCTTAGACAAACCTATAGAATAGGAGAATAATTTTATAAGAATACTACCTAATCCTCCTAACTACTAGATACCTAAGAGTAGCTTTACTAGTCTCTAACTAACTAGATAGCACTATATAGAAACTAGTCTACTACTAGACGGGAGACCTTATCTTAATAGAAATCTAAACTAGCCTAGGGCTAGTAATAATCTATAACTACTATAACCTAAGTAGACTAACTAGCTACTTCTAAGTAGGGATACTCTAAGAAGCGAAGAAAGCCCTAGAATAAAGTAGGAAGGTAGACTATATCTAATAGATACTACTTAGAGACTTTAACCTCTACTACCTAAGATAGGGAGCTAATCTAGCCTATATACTATATAAGATAGCAGACAAGCTACTAGAAATAATAGCAGAAGCTAGAATATAATAAATCCTAGAGCTAGGCATAGTTACGTAGGAAAAGCAAGGAGCTAGCTGCTAGATACTAGACTTAGTGTTTATAACTACCTAACTCTAGCAAAATATAATTACCTATAAGGTAGTACTAGAGATAACAAATAGATCGGACTATATCCCTATTATTACTACTATTAATAATATAACCCCCTCCCTAAAACAAAGCTACTCTAGGCCCTAATAGAAAAAGGCTAACTAGGAAGAGGTATAATAGATCCTCTAAGAAAGGCTAGACTAAGCCTAACTCTAGAATATCCCTCTTACTACTAAAGCTAAAATAGATAAGATAGCTACTTAGATATAAGAGGCAATCTAAGATACTATTATAGTAGTAATCCCTAAAGCTAAACCCTTAAACTTTACTAGAGAAAGCTAGACTCCTAAGAGTTAGAGGCTAATTAAGCTTACTAGAAAGATAAGAAGATAATAGAAGGACACCTAGACAGACTAAGTATACTAGGCATATATCGCTATAAGCAAAGTAAGAAATAAGCAAATCTAGAGGGATACTAACCTCGCTTAGAGGAAAGTAGTGTAGGAGGTTATAAACAACCTAAATAAGATATAGAGACTAGCTAAATAGGCAAGAGAAGGGGCTAACTAAGTATACTAGAACCCCTAATTTCCGGAGATATAGGAACCTAACTAAGAGAAGGAGGATAATAATACTAGGAAAGCAAGGATCTTAGCTAACTACTTCTTCCTAGCAGAGAAACTAGCTAATCTAAGTAATATCCTAAATATATAATACCCCTACCCCTTCTATATAGAGATAGAGGTCTTAGAGGCAGAAGTAGTATAAGTACTTAGGAAACTGCTAGCTAATAAAGCCCTAGGGCCTAACTAAATCCCTAACCTAATACTTAAGGAATGCAAAGCTACTATTATACTAGCTCTTACTAGGCTATTTATAGTATGCCTTAGGCTAGAACACTACCTATAACTATTTAAACACTCGGTAATAGTAGTCCTTAGAAAGCCCTAGAAGCTAGACTACTCTAAACTAGGAGCATACAGACCTATAGCCCTACTAAATATACTAGCTAAGATACTAGAGGCAATTATTATAAAAAGGATATCTAAGGAGATAGAGACTAGGAAACTCCTCCTAGAATCCTAGATAGGAGCTAGGCTAGGAAGGTCTATAGCCTTAGCACTTAATCTTATTACTAAATAAGTTAAGACTATCTAGGCAACTAACCCTAGGGTAGTAGCATCTATACTCTGCCTAGATATCTTAGGGGCATTTAATAATATCTCCTATGCTAGACTACTATATAACCTTAGACTTAAAGGGTTCCCTAGCTACCTTATAGGATTTATATAATCCTTCCTCTAAGATAGAACTACCTGCCTTAGGCTAGGGGACTTTATAGACTAGCTAAGACTATAAAATATAGGCATCCCTTAAGGCTCTATACTATTACTAATTCTCTTCCTTTTCTTTATATCTACCCTCCTCCTAACTCTCTAGGAGGGAAGAATAAGTATAATAGAATTTATAGATAACTCTAATATCCTAACTTATAGCAATAGTATAGAAGAGAACTATAGGCAGCTAGAAAGAGCTTACTAAAAGTGCCTAGACTAGGCTAGCAAATATAGAGCAGCTTTTGCACTATAAAAATACTAGCTAATCTACTTTACTAGAGGGAGATAATATAACCTTAGAGTAATAGTCTAAATTTAAGGATTTAAGGAGGGCCTAGTCCTATCCCTTAGACTCCTAGAGGTATAGGTAGATACTAAGCTATAGTAGGAACTCTATATTAAGAGGGCAGTAGAGAAGGGAACTAACTAAATATAGTTACTCTAGAGGCTATATAAGTCTATATAGGGTGCATTCTTTTAGAAAGTAAGACACTTCTATATAGTAGTAGTTAGGCTAGTAATAATATTTAGATATACTACCTAGATAGACTTAGAGGGCACTAAAGGATATAGGAAAGGGCTTACCCGACTACTAGAGAAAGTGTAAAACTAAGCCCTTAGGCATATTATAGGGGCATATAAGAGTATCCTAGTAGCGGTACTCTAGAGAGAAGCAGATATTCTACTAATCTACCTATATATATAAGACCTAGTAAGATAGGTAGCTAAAAAGAATAAGGACTAGGTAGCATACTAATATATCTAAGATAGGTATAGGGATATTATAAAGCAAGCATAGAGAACTAAGAGATATAGATAAGGGAATACCTAACTAACCTAAAGCATAAGATAAGAAAGGATCTAAGAGATAGTTGCAAACTAAGAGGCCCTATAAGAGGCACCTAGGAAAGACTAGTAGATGCACTAAAAGTAAGAGGATATATAGAATAAGCTTAAAGCAAATAGGAGCTAAAGGAACCGAGCCTAAGCAGCAGCCTAGACCTTAGATAAAACTAATATAGGCAGACACTTATATAAAGGATAGTCTAGGCTAGAGAGTATAATAGCTATACTCCTTAGAACTAAATATATTAGGTTTAAAGCCTACCTAGCTAAAAGGAAAGTTCTAGGCATCTCCCTAGACTATATATATAACTAAGGATATTAAACTCTAAAATATATCTATATCTCCTGCCTAGAGAGGTAGAGAAATAGGCAGGTATTATTTATTATAGTAGGCTTAAGCAACTAAAAAGACCTTATAAATACTAAGAAAGGACTGCTAGCAATAGCTAGGTAGCTAATTTAAGAAGAAGTGCTAGACTAATTCTCTCTTGCAAAAGAAGAGGAGCTCTAGAGGATCTAGGAGAAGGAGGAGGAATAGGGACCTAGTAAGAGAAAGAACTTCTAGCATACCTATATTTGTCTAAAAGAAATGCATGCCCTAGAGTGCAGAGCTGCTAACCTATAGAGACAAAAGGAAAGTAAGAGGTTTTTATAGCTAAGGGCCTTAGCCCTAAGCTTTTCCTTTCTAGATAAACAAGTAGTGCACGCTGCGTACTCCTCTATAGAAGATAGAACGGCAATTAAACTTATCTATCTATCTATATCTAAAACCTATCTCTAACTATAATCTATAGTTAAGGTAGGAATCTTCTGCCTTTCCTTATATAAGTTAAAGTTGTCTTATAAACTCCTAAAACTATAGCCTATTCTTTAGTTTAGTTAGGCTATTAGCTACTATCTCTTTTATTAGAACATATTCTACTATAATCTTCCTCTACTACTAAAGATGCCTAATATAGTTATATATAATATTAATATATTTTAATCTCTTATAGGTATATATATCTTTAACGAGTATTAAAGCTACCTAATTGTCCTCTATAATTTATACTAGCCTTAACTCTTTTACTATATTAGAATAGGCCTTAATAGTTAGTTAGAAAGGGCATTCTCCTACTAACTCTATATAGTCTATTTCCCTTAAGAGTGCTACTAGGAACTAAGATTGCTTTATATATATATTTATAGCTATATACTTAGCTTCTATTATTAATATTATAATAGACTTCTGCTTTCTACTTATCTAAGAAACTAGGGCTCTATAGAGGAAGAAGATACTCCCTAGGATTAAGACTCTATCTGCTTTGTCTATTATATAGTTAGAGTCTAAATATCCTATTAGTTTTCCCCTATTTCTCCTAAATATTAGTCCTAAGTCTTAGGATAACCTTAGGTATCTTACTAGTTTCTTTAGGGCTTATATATATCTCTTAGCTAGGTCTAAGACATATAAGCTTAACCTTCTAAGAGAGAAAGTAATATCTAGTCTTATTATAACTATAGGCTATATCTAGGTACTAGTTTAGCTTTAGTACTCTATCTTATTACCTCTCTCGTTATATAAGCCTATTAGTTTTAGGCTATTATAACTGTCTATTAGTAAGAGAGTTAGGTTAGCTATCTCTTTAGTTATTCCTAGCTTTATAAGGCTCTCCTAGATAAAGTATTCCTAATTAAGCTTTAAGGTACTAGCTTATCTATCTCTTATTAACCTTATCCTAAGGATTTTCTCTAGTTCTCTAAGATCTTTAATCTTAAATACCTTGCCTAGCTATTCCTTAAACTATAGTATATCTTTTAGCTTTAGTGCTATAATTAGAATATTATCTATATAGGTTAGGACTAGAATATTCCTTTCCTAGTAAATAAGAAGGCATAGGTCTACTTCTAACTATATAAACCTAATCTGTTTTAACTTAGAGACGTAGAGTTTATTCTAGTCTCTCGCTACTTACTTTAGTCTATAAAGGCTCCTTAGAATTTATAGGACTATATTAAGTAGAATTTAAACTCCTAGTAGTAGGATTATAAAGATTTCTTCTTAAAGCCTACTCTTAGTAAATGCATTGTTTATATCTACTTAGTAAAGTTCTAAATCCTTTTCGTAAACTATAGCTATAAATACTTATAAGGTATTATGCCTAACTATTAGTATAAAGGTCTCTTAGAAATTAACTCCAAACTTTTAAAAAAAGCCTCTTATAACTAGTCTTGCCTTAAAATTCTTAATAGCTCTACTAATTAATCTCTTTATATTAAATACCTACTTTAATATAATAAGGTTTGCTCCTTTAGGTAGAATAACCTCTTTATAGGTATTATTACTTCCTAATATAGTTAGTTCTTTTTAGACTATATCTTCCTATATATATCTCTATTTAGGGTCCTAAATCGCCTCTTTATAGGACTTTAGAATAGGTACTTCTTATCTCTATCTAGAGACTTAAGGAGCAATCGCTATATATATAGATTCTTAAACCTCTAATAGAGCTTCCTAAATCTACTCCTACTCTTAGACTTAGACTTAGCTAAGGAATGCCCTATAATGCTTAGCACTTAGGCCCTCCTCCTATCTATATTCTCTCTATCTCTTTTAAAGTACTTGTCTTATTACTATACTATAAGCTTTTAGCTCTAGGCCTAGTCCTTTATCTAAGACGGATCTCCTTCTCTTTTAGCTATAGGTCTAGTCTTAGTTACCCTCCTAATCCCTATATCCTTATAGGTCCTACTATATAGAATATAGTCTCCTACTAGTACTAGAATGCCTATTAACTTCCTAGCTTAACTTAGGTAGTTTAGTAGTTCTATTTTTCTCCTACTAAAGTTATAGTCCCCTAGAGTTTTCTTCTTCTAGATCCTCTATTCTCTAGTACTCCTCCTTATTCTTTAGTAGAGGTAGTAACTATATAAAGAGTATCTAGCTTAGACCTATAGGTTTAGTTGCTATAGCTATAGGTATTAGCTTCTTTAGAGGTCTACTAACTAGGTTTCTAATAGGTATACTACTTGCTTAATTAAGCTTAGGAACATTTAGCTCTATATATCCTCCTTTCTTATACTTAAACTAAGTTATAGTATTATAGGCTCTAATAGCCCTTATATTAGGCTCCTAGAAGAGCTATACTTTAGTAGTATTAGGAATATACCTAATAAATATAGCCTCTTTGCCTCTATTTATTAGTTTATCTAATCTTATCCTTGCTAGCTAGGACTTAGGATCTATATAAACTACTGCTTTATAACCCTAAACTCTAAAGTATAATATAGAGAGTTAAATGCCTAAAAAGGCTTCCTTAGGTAATACCTTAAATCTATTAATTTCTAGGCTATTAAGAAGAGAATTTCTAATAACTATATAGGCTACTAAGGCTTCTAGCTAGAATTTAATAGGCATATAAGCATCTTCTAATATTGCTCTTATATAATCTTTAGAAGTTTAGATTAACCTCTTAACTACTCTATTCTAGATAGAGTTATATACCTTAGTTATATAGAAGGAAATTCTATATTCCTTCTCCTACTACTTTAGTATAGTAAGAAGCTCTCTTGCTCTATTACTCCTTACGATCTAGAGGGGGTTTCCTAATTATAGCTTAGCTTTTACCTTCTAGTCTTTAAGGATACTTAGTATATCTTCTCTAGACTTTATAAAGTAAGTCTATTTCTGCCTTAAGAAGTTATTAACAATCTTAAGCTACTATTTATATCCTAGTCTTAAGATAGGTAAAGGGCTATAGATATTAATAGAAATAAGAGATAGCCTTTAAGGCTTCCTCTTAGTTTCTTTTCCTCTATATTTCTTTATCTTTACTAAGGAATATACTCTATAGAGCTAGTATTCCTTTAGAATAAGAATCTAAGCCTTTAAGTTAGATACTTTATATAAGTTTCTAAGAAGACTCTCTCTAAAGTATATAAGTCTCCTATACTAAAGCTCCTACTATTCTTAGGATCTCTCCTAGGCTTTAAAGGTATAGGCTTTATTCTCTTAATTCTAATTAAAGCATAATATTATAAGCTCCTATAATATATTATTAATCTCCTTAATAAATAGCACTCCTCCTAATAATTTTATCTAAATAACTAGTTTCCTAGATAATAAAACAAGTATAAATTTTAGTAGTTAAATACCGTACTACTAGCTAAATTAACTCTAGGAAACAAGATTTACTCTTAGTCTAGGTATAAAGAGAACATTCTTAAGTATAATCTATTTTCCTCTTTTTCTACCTATTACTATATTTCCTATATATATAGCTATTAGATAGCTACCTCTAACCTTAATCTACTTTTTCCTCTAAAGAGGTTTTAGTTCTATAAAAAGTAATTCCTAGTTAGTTATATATAATAAGGCGCAAGAGTTAAGTAGCTATCTTAATAGTATATACTTGTCTTTTGCCTCTATAGTTAAGTATACTACTTTATCGATATTATTATCCTCTAATAGAGATTAAGATACGTTAGATGTCGCTAAAGGTTCTATATCTTCTTAGGTAGTATAAGCTTTCTTAGAAAACTTCCTTAAGCTTTATCTTCTCTTAAGAGATTAAACTTTTAAGTTAAGTTTCTTTACTATTTCTTTTAGTACTTCTTTATTCGGTAAAGATCTCCTCCTAAAGGTACTCTCTCTAGGTAGTAACCTTCTCTTTTCTACTTTACTAGCCTATCTAGGGTTAATAGTTCTCTTAGCTTTATAAAGGTATAGGTACTTAGTAATACCTCCGAAATACTCCTCTCTATAGAGGTAGCATTTTAGTTTTATATCTTAGATTCCTCTTCCCTTAGTAAATATTACTATTTCTTAGGTTTAGTCTAGTCTAGCTTTATAGGATTCGAGTAGTTATAGTATACTTTTATATATTATAGACTACTAGGCAAGGATTATATCTTTTATGCTTTAGTATGCCTTAGGTAGGCTATTAAGGAGATACTTAAGTCTCCTTTCTAGTTCCTTATAGTATGCCTCCTAAGGGTCTACTTCTATAATCCTTCTAGCTATACTAGCTAGTTATACCTATGCTTTTCTAATTATTATATCCTCGGTTATCTAAAAGTTTATAAACTTCTAAATATATACTATAGTATATATAGTATATACCTTACTATATTTAGCTCTTATCTTCTCCTATATCCTCGAGGCTTGCCTCTCCTTAAGGACCTCTTCTTAGTTATCTTCTAATAGGTAGATTATTATCTTATACCTAGTAGTTATATTAGCCTTAACCTAGGTTAGGTTATTTCTTAAGTGCCTTAAGCTAATAATAGATAGTAATAACTTAATAGATAGATAGATAATTCTTATACGCCGGTCTACCTCTTTTAACTAGAGTAAGCAGCACGCTCTATAGGTTTCGGTTAGGGGAAAAGCCTTCGAAAAACCCTTATATATCTCTTCGCTTTATAGCCTACGTAGCTGCTTCCTTTACTTCCGTTTTCCTTTAGATAATACTAGGTATCTAGCGAGTCCTCCTTTTACTAAGCCCTATCCTTTCTCTTCTCTCTTCTCTTATCCTCCTATACCTCTTCTCTTATAAGTAAGAATTAGTCTAGGACCCCTTCTTAGATAAGCTACTTTGCTACTACCTATAGCTCTCTCTTTATATTAGCTAGGTCCTTCTAGTTTATAGATCCTCCTACCTAGAATAGTAGGTATCTTCTCTTCTTCTACCTTAGACAAAATATATATATATACTTTAGTATTTCCTATTCCTAGCTATACTTATATTCGGGTATATATCCTAGGACTCTCCTTTTAGTAAGGTACTGCCTTATTCTAATATATTCTATTCTAAGGAGCGTAATTATAGTGCTCTATAGTCTAGTAAGTCCCTTATATAGTACTAGTCCTACTACTAAGAAGGGGGTAGTTATCTATATAGGTAGTTATTCTCCTACTATCCTAGCCCTCCTTCCTTCCTTTTCTATCTCCTATTTCCTATTCTATTAGTACTTAGCCTACTATGCCTTGCCTCTTAGCTATATCTATATTGCTATCTCTTAGCTCTATACTAGTTAGAGGATTTCCTCCTATCTAGTTTAGGTTAGTATTATATATTGCCCCTTCCTTCTCCTTACTTATGCCTATCTCCTTATCTCCTTATATCTATCTTTAATATACTAGTATATAGGTTAGCTATCTTATTTCTTAGATGCTTATCTAGCTAGGTCCTAAGTATATAGGTAGAGGAGAGTAATATTTACTTCTCTTTTAAGAATAGCTATTGCAACTAACTTATATACCTCTATAATATTCCTTAGTGCTTCCCTTTAGATCTTCTTAATAGGCTTAGTAAGGTTTCTATAGTAGCCTTATATACCTTCTAAGTTAGACTATACTTAGTAGCTAAAGGTAATAGCTAGCTTAACTACTGCTATATATAGGTACCTTACCTTTTAAAAGGAAGCTCCCTATATAGATTTGCAGAGCCTCTAGAGTAACTGCATCTAGTTAGCTCCTTTTTCTGCTGCCTATTTAATATATAGACTCTATCTAAGCTTAGTATCTACCTATACTCTAAGGAGCCTAAGTAAGAGTAGTAGTTCCCTATTAAATCCCTAGATCTAAACTATAGCTTTAAAGTTATGCTTTCTACTCCTAGTAAAGTAGATAAGCTAGTACTTCTATAGTATAAACTCTGCTCTATATCTCCTTACCTATTCTTCGCATTTCTAATAGGCTTTCTCTAGCTATTTACAGTTTTTCTTTATTAATATGCTATATATAAGGATATTAAAGTTATCTATAAACTCTATTACTAAGGTATTTCCTTTATATAGAGTTAGGAGCAGAGTTAATATAAAGAAGAGGAAGAGGATTAGGGAGAGTATAGAGCCTTAGGGGATTCCTATATTTTAGGGCCTTAGTTAGTCTATAAATTCTCCTAATCTAAGGCAGGTAGTCCTATCTTAGAGGAAGGATTAGATAAAGCTAATAATAAAGTTAGAGAAGCCCTTTATTCTAATATTATAGAGCAGCCTCTAGTATAATACCTTATTAAAGGCTCTAGATATATTAAGGTAGAGCATTAACGCTACTACCTTAAGTCTAGCTTTCTAAATAGTTCTAACTTATTTAGTAATAAGGTCTAGTACTAAAGTAGTAGATCTTCTAGGCTTAGCACCTATTTATTCTTCTAGAAGGAGCTTCCTATCTTTAGTTTCCTTAGATATTCTCTTTGTAACTATAGCTTCTAGGACCTTTGCTATTATATTAAGTAGGGTAATTAGTCTATATACTCCTAGCTTTATATAGTCTAGCTTCTATAGCTTCCTTAGCACTACTATAGTAGAGTGCTTAAATGCCTTAGAATAGTATGCTATTCTTAAGTAGGTAGAAAAAAGTTTAGCTAAGGTTAATATAAGCTATTCCCTATATTCCTTAAGTAAGAGGTTTAGTATTTAGTTAGGTCCTAGGGCCTTATTATTAGGCAGTCTCTTTAGGATTTCTTCTACTTTCTTTAGGCTAACCTTAGCTTCTATTTAGAACTAGGATAGCAGTTAGGTATCTTAGATATCTCTTAGGTCTGCTTCCCTTAAGTTTAGAAAGAAGTATTTTATAAGGATTGCAGCTTTTTCTTTATTTATATCTCTATTATATTCTAGGTCTAATAGGCTAGGGAAGTATAGTAGTTAGTATCCTTAGTTTGCTCCTTCTCTTACCTATTTAGCTATCTTCTATACTTTTCTAAGGTCCTCTATAACTTCTCTAATTAGCTTCCTCTAAGCTAGGTTCTATTTTCTTTTTATAATCTTACTCCTTATATAGGAGGCTTTAAGGTATTATTTATAGTTCTACTTAGTTTTATTAGCTCTTTATTCTCTTCTCTTCTTCTTTGCTAGCTTTATAGCTTCCCTATATTCTTAGGTCTATACTATCTTTGCATAATATAATAGCTTAGCAGTTAGGACTATCTCCTTTATAATCCTTTAGATAGAGGATTATACTTCCTCTATAAAGGTATCTAGGTAGTCTCTTATATAGAGTAGGAGCTAGTTAAGCTAGTTAGTAGCTTAGGTAAGAAGGCTCTAGATTCTAGTCTAGTTTGCTACTTTCTACTACTTTCTTAGTTCCTATTTTAGTAGCCTTTAGAGGTTAAGATAGATAGTTATTCTAAAGGGGATATAGTTAGAGCTATATATTTCCTCTAGAAAGGCTTTATATTCCTAGATTAGGTTTTAGAAAGAAGAACTAGTAAGCACTAGATCTAGTATCTAGCAGCTAGCTATATATCTCTCCTATATAATTGTTTTTAGCTCTAGAGCTAATTATAGGTTAGCCTTTTTAGTAGCCTCGATTAGTTTGTCTACTATAATATATTAGGTATAGGTTATACTTCCTCCCTACTTTAGGTAGTAGAGGTTAAAGTCCCCTATAACTATATAGCTTAGAGGTGTTTCTCCTAGAGGGTAGGTAAGGGCTTCTTAGAGTATAGATAAGGTTCCTTCTTATCTATAGCTTAGAGGTCCTAAGGAGTTATAGCAGTTATAGATAGAGATAAGTCCTATAGGAGTTTAAATTTAGATAGTAATTAGGTCCCCTATATTATAGAATAGTAGTTTCTAGCTATAGGTTCTAATCTTATCTAATACTAGCATTGCAACTCTTAGATTCTGCTAGGGTAGAAGGACTATATAGTATCCTTTCTTAGTCTTTATTTTGCTATTTATTATATTAAGCTATAGTTCCTATAGTACTATTACTATAGCCCCTTCTACTACCTAGCTATCTAGTAGTAGAGTTTAGGTAGTATTTAACTTATTAATATTATATTAGTAGATCGTTAGGGTTTAGCTACTTATAGGATACTTAGGAGAGGAGCTTAATTAGGTTAATATCTATTCCTCCCTAGGGTATATCTGCTTTCTCCTAGGTCTTATCCTTCTCTTATATAGGAGGGAAGTAAAGCTTACTTATTTGCTTCCTACCTACTATCGCTATAGCTATAGTGCCTAAGGGCCTGCCTTTATATCTAATATCTCTCTATATAGGCTTAGTTAGTAGAGCCTTCCTCTTAAGAATTAGGGATTCTATAGTGCCTCTTTATATTAGGGTTAGGGATGTCTTCTATTGCTTCTTAAACTATTTAGAGAAGGCTCTTACCTTAGCTTTTACGGCTGCTTTATAGCTATATTAGAAGGAGTAGGCTTTATAGTCTCCTTTATAGTTATAGTACTTAACCTTCTTCTCTTTATAGGTATCTATCCTATACTTACCTATATACTTCTTATAGGTATCCTTTACTGCTCTATAGTAAGTAGTAATATATCTAAAGTTATTGCACTTAAGATATTAAACTATCCTCTATTATAGGTAGTATAGTTCTACTATATACTATATTAAGCTAATAGTAATGCCCCTCTTATATATCTCCCTTATAGTCTGCCTATCTTATACTACTATTACTACTAAGGAGAAGTTTATCTCCTCCTTTGCCTTTTAGTTCTTAAGCTAGAAGGCTTTCCTAATTTTAAGCCCTTTAGGGAACTAAGTAAGGTTGTCCTAGTCTAGCTAGACCTAGCTATTTATATCTTCTAGCTTCTAGGAAGTCCTAATGCTATATATAATTACCTATATATTTAGTAATTCTACGTAGGCTTCTAGATATATAGCCTTAAGCTATAATTAGTCCCTTTCTAGCCTACTTTTCTCTCCCTTCCTATAGAGGATAACTTTAAGATCTCTACTTAGGAGCTTATAAGAGGGTATATAGCAACGTATAGACTACCTTAGACCTCCGCCCGAAGATAGCGCTAATTCTTATAGAGTTATTATATATCGTATACTTCGCGTATGCGAATACTATACGCTAAGCAATACGGTAGCAGCCGCTTGCTAAGTACTAGTAAGGCCTAAGGCCCCTAACTTCTAGCTTTACTTCGCTCTTATAACTGCCTCCCTCCCCCTATCGAGCTATCCTAGCTCGATAGGCGGGTAGTAGTCTTCTCGTATACGCGACGTTTCTATTGCGTTCGCGTATCTCTTATTGCTCGTAGGCCTTCTATTAAGTTCTATCGTACGTTACTATTACGATTTGCGTACGTAACGTAAGTAAGTCGTTACCGTATATTATTATTAATAGCAACGCGCGTTATTATATTTATTATAGTAATAGTATTATAAATTCTTGCTTACGCGCTCTAAACTTCTTCTATAATACTAATACTTAGTTATTTTAGTTTTCTTTAGACGCGCTCCGCACTTGCTCCGCTATATATATATATACTCCTTATACTCTTTACGTACGCTCCCCGTACGTACTTAAGAACTACTATAAGATAGGCTCTAAGAAGAATAAGAATCTACCTAAGGGCAAAGAGGCTGCTATAGCCCTTCTATTAAGTAGCTTATAGGCGGGCTTAGAGCGTACTAGTAGAAATACTAGTACGCTTAGTAGCCGCGCCCTAAGTTTAGCTAGTAGCTAATCCCCCCTTTTATATCTAGGTAGTATTATACTAGGTAAGGGCGACTAGACGGGTAGTATACGCGGCGCGCGCTCGCCTTAGGCAAGCCCTAATACCCCTAGTAGTAGCCCGTAGCTAAGCCTATCTCTAGCCCCTAATACTACTAGACGTCTTAGAGGAGATAGCTATAATAGCAACTATATTAGCTCTAGCCTAATAATAACTAGAGGCTAGAGTAAGCGCGCGTTAGGCGGGTCGCTATTAGCCTAACTTCTACTTAGTAGCGGTACGCCTACGAAGCGCGCTTACTCTCCGTTCTCGGAGCTAGGCTCCTTACTAGACCTTATTACTAATAGACTTATAGGCCCTTCTAATTATACGCTAGCTATAAAGCGCTAACGCCTCGTAGGCGCCGCTACTATAATATATACTAGCGCTATACTCGGCCTAGCTCCCGCTACTTCTTATATTAGTATAGCTAAGACTAAGTACCTTAAGTAGTATAATCGCTATATTTGCAATAACTACGATCTAGGTAGACGTAACTATAAGTTCCTTCCTACTCGCTATCTTATTATATTCTATTTATATACTAACTATAGTATAGGCTAGGCTAAGTGCTTTAGTAAGCTACCTAAGAATATTAATACTAAGAAGTATATACGCTATATACGTAGTAAGTATGCCTATAAGTAGACTTACTATAAAGCCGTTAAGTCGGTAGTATATCGTATATATAATATACGCAACGCGCTAGTACGTCGCTAGGCCGAGCTCGGCCGCTATAGGACCGATATAGTACGAGCTAATAGCTAGCAAGCGGTAGTAGATGCCTAGACCTAGCTAGACGCTACCTACGCCGGTAAGTTCTCCTTTTAACGTCGCGTATAGCGTACGCGTTACTTACGTCTCGTATTTGCTAACTACGCGTATAGAGACTAAGACGGTTATAAAGCGTCTCTAGACTAACGATAGCAAGCTAGTTAGCGGTAAGCCTACTAAGAAAGAGAGTAGCGGCGGCGCCTTATAGAGGTCCCGCGCGCTCGTCTATAAGGCTACCTAGCTTAATAGCACCCTTAGGGGTATAATAGAGCTACTTACTTAGGTATATCTAGTAGCTTATCGCTTTCGTATTATATACTAACTATATTTATAAATCGCTAAGTATAGTAGCGTCCTAGTAGAGCGAGACGCTATTAACGCCGCTATTAGCTTTTATCTATTCTTAGAGAAGAAGAATAAGGCTAAGAAGGCCTCCTTAGAGGAGGGGGCCTCTAAGTATAAGCTAGCTATAGAGGATGTCTAAGCTAGCGCTTCTTACGCTTCTTTATACTTTCGTATATACGGCGCTCGCGCGTACCGTATGCGATACGCTATAATAAATATTTTAGTTAGCTCTCTATAAATAATGCAAAGCTTATCTATAGAATAAAAAGCTGTTTATTCTACCTTTTATACCTACGTATTACGTACGATACGCCGTTGCGTTACCTTTAAGCTACGCTTATTTACCTTACGCGTCGCCTTAAATTTGTCTAGTGCCTTATATTCTTTAATATGCTCGACTAGTTCCTATATATTATATTCTTCTAGCTAGCCTATCTACTTAACTAGCTACTAACGTTTCTTATATCTAACTTGCGTATCTAGGATCTCTTTAACTTACTACTTGCTTAAGTCTTCTTTTATAAGCGGTATGCCCTCCGTATCTATATCGCCTATAGCGCCCTTTTAAGGCTTTAGTAAAGATACGTAGAATACGTTATAAACGCGCTATATACTTAGTAAGGCTAGGTAGTACGCCTGCTTTCCGATCGCGTTAATTACCTTAAATAGACCTACGAACTTCGGTACTAACTTCTTTATAGGCACCTTTAAGTAGAGGTTCTTCGAGGATAATAATACTATATCGCTAACCTTAAACTCTATTAGCTTATGCCTAGTATTAAAGTATCTAGCTTACGCTTTAGCTACATATCGCTAGCGTTTTATAAGGTCTTTATATATTTCTTATAGTTATTTTATAGCGTCGATTGCTACTAGTGCCTCTCTTCTAGAGAGCTCGTCCCGAGCGACTTGCGTACTTATCGCAATCTCCGCGTTATAGCTATATACTACCTTAAACGAACTTATCTTAAACGTTAGATATACTACGTTATTATAAGCTAATTTCGCCTAAGGTAGCAACGTCGCCTAGTCGTCCTACTTATCGTTATAGAAGATACGTAAGTACTATTCTAGCGTTTAGTTAGTACGTTCCGTCTGCTTATTAGTCTACGGATAGAAGGCTATAGATAGCTTGCAGTTTATATACGACTCGAAGTAGAAGTCTAACTAGAACTAGCTAGTAAAGATAGTACCTCTATTACTTACGATTCTATATAGTATTCCAAATCGGCAAATTACCCTATTAATTAGGATCTATACGAGGTCTACGCTTATATATTTCTTAGTAGTTAGTATAAAGAGGTTTATCTTCGAGTACCGGTCGATAATTACTAGGACTATATTATATACGCATGCGTCTCGCTTGCTAGGCGGCAGGTTCGTAATAAAGTCTATAGTTAGCTTCTTCTATAGAAGCTCTAGCTACGGCAATGCTAATAGCTTGCTATATAGTTAATAGCGTCTCGCCTTCGATACTTAATACTCCTAATAGAATTAGACGTACTAGCTAATATCCGTAGATATTCCTAGCTAGTAATACTTCCGCTATACTAACTTAGTAGTTTTATTCTTACTAAAGTAACTAGCGAGTAGATTATCGTAGTATATACGAATTACCTACGTCCGTAGTATATAGTTCTTAGGAAGATATAGCTAATTGCTATAATATAGTACTCCTTCCCTAATGCGATACTTATTATATTCGCCTCTACTACGCTATGCCTTCTTAAAGAGTTCTTTCGTATTAGGCTCCTATAGTATTAGCGATTTAGCAAAGTTAAGAACTAGGTCTAAAATATTTAGGTATAGTTCTTCTATAGCAACCGCTATATATACGATATATACGCTACTTAAGAAGTAGTCTTATACGCACCTTTCTAGGAGCTGCCCTAAGGCTATACTTATAAGTTGCTCTTATATCGTAATTGCAATACGCCGGAGGAACGCCTAATCGCCGCACTCGGCTCTTATACTATATACCTAGAGCTTCTTCTATAATATTAGTAGCAGGTTCGATATATGCGCCTATTCGCGTACGTAGTTACTACGTCTCGACGGCGTATTAGCTAAGTTCGTCTTTCCTAGTCGATACTTAATTATAAAATCGAATAGGGCTAGAAATACGGCCTAACGAGCCTATCTACCTATAAGTTACTTTATTATTATAAAGGCTTTAAGGTTAGCGTAGTCGATAAGTACGGTAACCGAATATAAGGCGCCTTTAAGATACGGCTACTACGCCTTAAATGCTTCTATAATAGCTAGAAGCTCTTTATTATAGGTCTTATAGTTATATTCTACCGGAATTATCTTCCGTAAGAAGAATGCAACTAGATGCTAGTTCCCGTCCTTAAATAGCTAGCTTAGGATACTTATAATTGCGAAGTCTAACGTATTAGTTTTAACTTGCGTACGTGCCGTAGGGTTATAGTATCTTAGTAGTAGAGTAGCTTAGAATACGTCTTTAATCCTACGGAACGTAAGCTCCTTACTTTTGCCCTAGCTAATACGCCTTAGCTTCTTACCTACTTTAGCTTCTTTTAATAGTACTATTAAAGTAGCAATAATCCTAGAGTACTTATATATAAATTGCCGGTAGAAATTAGCGAACCTAAGGAACGACTATACTTTAGTAAGCGTTATAGGCGTTAGCTACGCTATAATTGCGTCGACTCTATAAGAATCTATTATTACGCCTTCGAGGCGTATAATAAACTCGAGGAACTTAACCTCCTTCTTAAAGAAGTAGCATTTTACGCGCTAAGTATATAATCCGAACTTCCGGAGTCGCTCTAGTATAGTACGTACGTCTCGTATATAGGCCTTACGCGAGGCGCTATATATAAGAATATTATCTAGGTATACTATATAGCATATATCTACGAGGCCTAAGAGAGCTCTATTAATATACCCCTAAAAGGTAGCTAGTATATTAGTTAACCCGAAAGGCATTACCTTATACTAGAAGTATTTGTATCGCATATAAAACGTAGTCTTCTAGCAGTTAGTTAGCCTTATATAGATGCGATAGTACGTATCTACGAGGTTTAGCGACGTAAACTATATAGCTCCTATAAGCTTATTAAGCGTCTCGCTAATAAGTAGTAGGAGATAGCGATTCTTTACTATAATCTTATTTAATTCCTAGTAATCTACGTATAACTATAGGGTACTATTCTTCTTCGGAACGAATAGAATAGGCGTATCCGCCTCGCTTTCGCTCCGCTCGATCTAATCGTGCTTTAACGCTTCTTAGAGGTAACGACTTAACTTACTAAGCTCGCGGCTAGACTAATAATATAGTAGCTTAAACGGCGGCTTAGTACTAGGTAGCAGGTTAATTATATACTTAGCGCCTTTAACTAGTATGCTCCTTATCTCCTCTATAGGATTAAAAAGGTCTATAAAGTCCTAGAACTCCGTAGGTAGCGGCTCTTAGCTAGTATCTACCTTCTAGAGTAATATAGCAAAGATATGCGGGGCCTTTTAAAGGTCCTTATAAAACTTATATACTTCGCGTACTTATACTATATACGTCTCGCCTCTAGACCTAAAGGTCTACTTATCTATACTAGCATCCTCTATTACTCTATAGGCTATACGCTACGGCCGGCCTAGTAAGACGTAAGGAGTTAGTATATTATATATATAAAAGATGCCCTTATATATACGAGTTGCTCTCTTAGAGTCGATAGCTCGTAGGTATATATAATATATACCGTAGTAGTGCCCTAGCTACTTAGTAAAGGACGTAGCTAGCGGCAAAGTAGTATTCTTCCTTACTAAAAGGTTATACTATAGAGCGTAGAATCTAGAGACTATATTAATATCGGCGCCTCTATTAAGTATATACTCGGCTCGTATATAGCCCGTATCCGTCTTAACCTCGGCTATAATAGGAATTGCTAGCCTACTCTATATAGGTAGGTAATCTATCCTACTTATTACGGTATTTAGAGCTTACGGGTCTTTCTAGATGCCTTGCCTTTTAGCGGCCCGTTTATAGCTACCCTACGTATAGTAGGCGGCTTCTATAGGTCTAGCCGGGGGCATTCCGACTAAATATACCCCTTTTCCTTATACCTATAGTATTTAGCTTTAAGTTTCTAGTCCGGGTCGTCTTTATCTCTCTTAAATTAACGCTACCTACTAGAGCGGAATCTCTTTTTCCTAAATCGCGCTATAGTATTATCGCTGCTCTTACGCTTATAGTTTACCTATATCTCGCGTCTAATATACTTGCCTAGCCCGCTTTTGCTTAACGAACCTCTATAGTTACTTCGTAAGAATATAGCCCTCTCGGCCTATTCTAAACGTATTATAAGTGCTATAAGGTCGGCTCTCTTAAACTCTATTATATTATAGTTCTTAATAATATCCCTCTATAAGAGAGCTCTTAACTTCGTAAGTAGCTAGCAAACTAGCTACAGCTCGTAGTAGTTACTAAGTTGCGCCTTTAGATAGGCTAACTTATTTGCAAACTATCGTACGCTCTACCCTTTACGCTAATAGGCCTTCTCGTACTCGATAGTAGTAAGGAGCGTACGGTTCGCCTAATTCCTAACTACGTCGTATGCAAACCGCTAGAAGTCTTCCTAGCTATACTTAGCTAGAAGATTTTTAGCGTCGTACTAGTTATGCTATATATCCTTTACCTTGCCTACGAGCTATATAATAGTATATAGCGCCTTCTTATAAGGGCTATAGTACGTTATTAGATTATTAATAAAGATTATCTTAAGGTAGCGAATAAACTTCTAAGCCTTATCTTCGCTTTTACCCTTAAATAGCTTTAGATTACATATCTTCGCGCTCTTTACTAATAAGCTTCCTAATAGCGCGTCGTATACGCTCTATATATTAGTCGTACTAGCGTCGCTAGCTTCTTTTTCTTCCTCTTTAGCGTTTCCTTCCGCGCTACTCTATATATAGTAGGCTTTAGATCCGCCGGAAGAAGAGTTATTACCTTCTAGTATCGTAGCGAGCTTATACTCGAGATGCTTACGCTCTTCTCGGAGTATACGTACTATAAGTTACTTGCGAAGCTCCTCCGTCTCGCGTTTAAGTTGCCTATACTCCGTATTAACGTTATCGTTTACTATTATCTTCTTAAGGTTTAGCGTCTCTTTACTTAGTTCCTATATTAGTAGAGCTCGTAGTATAGAGCCTACGTTCTCGGTATAACGCGCTTGCGATTCTTATTCGTCTAATATTAGTATCTATAGGCCGCTACCTCGTATAGGGTAGAAGAATTAGAACTATAAGAGGGTATATAGTAACGTATAGACTACCTTAGACCTCCGCCTAAAGATAGCGCTAATTCTTATAGAGTTATTATATATCGCATGCTTCGCGTATGCGAATACTATATACTAAGCAATACGGCAGTAGCCGCTTGCTAAGTACTAGTAAGGCCTAAGGCCCCTAACTTCTAGCTTTACTTCGCTCTTATAGAGCTTCTATATAGTCTTAAATTGCTATACTCTAAGTTTCCTTTTAAGCTCTTTATAGCTTATCTTCTTCGTTGCTTCTCTTTCTTCTTAGTTGCTTATTTTTACTAAGATAGTTATAGATGCCTAAGGCTAGGGCCTTAGTATTATATATCTAATTTAGGCTATTTAGGCCTATATCTTTAGGGTAGTAGTAGTAGGTATTAGGCAGCTCTAAAGAGTTTTCTATATAGCTTAAAGAGCCTAGAACTCTTCTTAGTAAAGGGCAAAGTAGAGCAGAGCCTACTAGGCCTACTAGAGGAGGAGAAGAGTTAGGGAGGAGGAAAGGGTTATCTAGGTATTAAGGTAGCTCTAAATCTATTTAGTAAGTATTCTTAGGTTCTTTCGGATTATTAGTTTTAAAGTATTAGTATTAGTAGTTGTTTTCTAGCCTTATAGGCTAGAGAAAGGTAGTTGCGAGCAGGTTTAGGCCGCCTAGGAGTTAGAGACGCAACCTTCTTCTCCTAGGCTCCCTCCTCCGCTTATAACGTCGCGGTATCGGTTAGGAGGTATCGTCGCGTATTAGAAGGCCTCGAGGCCTCTTACTATCGTCGTCGTCGCCTGCTAGGGCGCGTTTATTTTTTTTAATTAGGTCCTCTAAGAAGAATTTCCTATTCTATTAGTACTTAGCCTACTATGCTTTGCCTCTTAGCTATATCTATATTGCTGCCTCTTAGCTTTATACTAGTTAGAGGATTTCCTTCTATCTAGTTTAGGTTAGTATTATATATTGCCCTATTCTTTTCCTTGCTTATATCTGCCTCCTTATCTCCTTATATCTATTTTTAATATACTAGTATATAGGTTAGCTATCTTATTTCTTAGATGCTTATCTAGCTAGGTTCTAGGTATATAGGTAGAAGAGAGTAATATTTGCTTCTCTTTTAAGGATAGCTATTGCAACTAACTTATATGCCTCTATAATATTCCTTAGTACTTCTCTCTAGATCTTCTTAATAGGCTTAGTAAGGTTTCTATAGTAGCCTTACGTACCTTCTAGGTTAGACTATACTTAGTAGCTAAAGGTAATAGCTAGCCTAACTACTACTATATATAGGTGCCTTACTTTTTAGAAGAAGGCTCCCTATATAGATTTGCAGAGCCTCTAGAGTAACTATATCTAGTTAGCTCCTTTTTCTGCTGCCTATTTAATATATAGACCTTATCTAAGCTTAGTATCTACCTATACTCTAAGGAGCCTAAGTAAGGGTAGTAGTTCCTTATTAAATCCCTAGATCTAAACTATAGCTTTAAGGTTATGCTTTCTACTTCTAGTAAAGTAGATAAGCTAGTACTTCTATAGTATAAACTCTGCCCTATATCTCCTTGCCTATTCTTCGCATTTCTAGTAGGCTTTCTCTAGCTATTTATAGTTTTCCTCTATTAATATACTATATATAAGGATATTAGAGTTATCTATAAACCCTATTACTAAGGTGTTTCCTTTATATAGAGTTAGAAGCAGAGTTAATATAAAGAAGAGGAAGAGAATTAGGGAGAGTATAGAGCCTTAGGGGATTCCTATATTTTAGGGCCTTAGTTAGTCTATAAATCCTCCTAGTCTTAGGCAGGTAGTCCTGTCTTAGAGGAAGGATTAGATAAAGCTAATAATAAAGTTAGGGAAGCCCTTTATCCTAATATTATAGAGTAGCCTCTAGTATAATACCTTATTAAAGGCTCTAGATATATTAAGGCAGAGCATTAACGCTACTGCCCTAGGTCTAGCTTTCTAGATAGTTCTAACTTATTTAGTAATAAGGTCTAGTACTAAGGTAGTAGATCTTTTAGGCCTAGTACCTATCTATTCTTCTAGAAGGAGCTTCCTATCTTTAGTTTCCTTAGATATTCTCTTTATAACTATAGCTTCTAGGACCTTTGCTATTATATTAAGTAGGGCAATTAGTCTATATACTCCTAGCTTTATATAGTCTAGCTTCTATAGCTTCCTTAGCACTACTATAGTAGAGTGCTTAAATGCCTTAGAATAGTATGCTATTTTTAAGTAGGCAGAAAAGAGTTTAGCTAAGGTTAGTATAAGCTATTCCCTATATTCCTTAAGTAAGAGGTTTAGTATTTAATTAGATTCTAGGGCCTTATTATTAGGCAGCCTCTTTAGAATTCCTTCTACTTTCTTTAGGCTAACCTTAGCTTCTATCTAGAACTAGGGTAGTAGTTAGATATTTTAGATATCCCTTAGGTCTGCTTCCCTTAGGTTTAGGAAGAAGTGCTTTATAAGAATTATAGCTTTCCTTTTATCTATATTTCTATTATATTCTAGGTCTAATAGGCTAGGGAAGTATAGCAGTTAGTATCCTTAGTTTGCTCCTTCCCTTGCCTATTTAGCTATCTTCTATACCTTTCTAGAATCCTCTATAACCTCTCTAATTAGCCTCTTCTAGACTAGGTTCTATTCCCTTCTTATAATCTTGCTCCTTATATAGGAGGCTTTAAGGTATTATTTATAGTTCTACTTAGTCTTATTAGCCCTCTATTCCCTTCTTTTTTTTTTGCTAGCTTTATAGCTTCCCTATACTCCTAGGTCTATACTATCTTTATATAATATAATAGCCTAGTAGTTAGGACTATCTCCTCTGCAATTCTCTAGATAGAGGATTATACTTCCTCTATAAAGGTATCTAAGTAGTCTCTTATATAGAGTAGGAGCTAGTTAAGCTAGTTAGTAGCTTAGGTAAGAAGGCTCTAGATTCTAGTCTAGTTTGCTGCTTTCTACTACCTTCTTAGTCCCTATTTTAGTAGCTCTTAAAGGTTAAGATAGATAGTTATTCTAAGAGGGATATAGTTAGAGCTATATATTTCCTCTAGAAGGGCTTTATATTCCTAGATTAGGTTTTAGAGAGAAGAACTAGTAAGTACTAGGTCTAGTATCTAGCAGCTAGCTATATATCTCTCCTATATAATTATTTCTAGCTCTAGGGCTAATTATAGGTTAGCCTCTTTAGTAGCCTTAATTAGTTTGTCTGCTATAATATATTAGGTATAGGTTATGCTTCCTCCCTACTTTAGGTAGTAGAGGTTAAAGTCCCCTATAACTATATAGCTTAGAGGTGTTTCTCCTAGAGGGTAGGTAAGAGCTTCCTAGAGTATAGGTATAGTTCCCTCTTATCTATAGCTTATTAGTCCTAAGGGCAGCATATAATTATACTCGTTCCTATAAACTTATATAAGGTAGGTAGATAAAGCCTACCTACGCTTTCCGGCTTAGGGATACTAATTAAGTCTTTATCGCTTTAAAGAAGGGATCCTAGGCTAAAACCCCTACCCTACGCTCTATATACTATTTGCTCCTTAAGCTTTAGTTATGCTCTTTTAGGCTCTAGCGAACTAGAGAGTAGTCGCCTCTTTTCTAAAACTAATATACGTATCTGTCCTTTTAAGCTAAGTAGATAGTATCTTAGTTGCTACTATTACTTACTACGCTCTAGGAGAATAACTCCCTTTACGTTACTATACTACATCTCTTTAGCTATAGCTAGCTATATCTCGCAGGTTTGCTTAGGCTTCTACTTCTAGCTAGGTAGTAGTACTCTTATATTTCTACCTACTAACTAATATATCGCCTCCTCCTTACTCTCTTACGCCTTATACCCTTCTCCTTCTTATCCTAAGTGTCCTCTTTAGCTCGCCTCTCTATATCTCTATTGCCTGCTTCTCTATATAGGCCTTCCTAGGTTTCTAAGCTCTTCTAGGTAGCTACTAGACTAGGTGTCCTTCTTTATAAGGCTATGCCCCGGGCAATACCCTCCTACTCGTACTTAAGTAATTAATAGGCCCCTACGGGCTTTATAGCGTTACTCCGAGCTCTATTGCCTGCTAACTAATACTTTCCTTCTAGTTCTATAGCCTAGGCTCTTCTAAGTATATAGTGCATTTGCTTCTAGCCTTAATAATGCGTTCGCTTTCTAATTCTTCTCGAAACCTTTAGGAGGTAGGTATTCTAGATCTAGGAGCTATATATTAGGTAACTTATTATCCTTTTAGCTCTAAATACTCTTAGCTAAGGATTCCTCCTATATACTAGAGGTGTCCTATCGATGCCTAGGAGTTCTATAGCTCTTTCGTATACTTACGATCGAGCGGACCTATTTCTAATATAGGTAGGTTATTATCGGATAGTTTTCGTATCTATTTCGGTAGTAGTTCTCTATTCGGAGTAGTCTTAGCAAAACCGCACTAGATTTCGCACTTTACTACTCCGCTCTACTATACCGTATACTTTGCTAGTATAGTCGAGTTGCGAGCTCGACCGCCTATTTCTACCTGCGGCTACGTAGAGGCGTATAATCGGTCTTCGCAGGCTAATAACTTAATAGATAAGTCGGGTATTAATTCTAAGATAACCTAAAATACGTCTTTTAACTTAAGGTAGTCC
The DNA here is from genome assembly GCA_023512815.1 of Cercospora zeae-maydis. Classification (NCBI taxonomy): domain Eukaryota; kingdom Fungi; phylum Ascomycota; class Dothideomycetes; order Mycosphaerellales; family Mycosphaerellaceae; genus Cercospora; species Cercospora zeae-maydis. Next base: position 718,041 of record JAKLWY010000008.1, read on the forward strand.
TATAGTAGGCTAAACTATTATCTCTAGTTTTCCTTATATAGTACTAGTATAGCTCTTTTCTTTCCGATTCTACTTACTAAATCTATTTCTATAAAATTAAATAAATAAGTCTAACTCTAGAAAATATAAGCTCTTTTAGTCTAATTAGTAGCTTCTAGATTTCTGCCTCCCCTTAGTTACTAAGACTCTTCTCTCTTAGCTAAGGTATCTAAGGACTCTTCTCTCTTAGAGGAGTTAGTTAGGTTCTTAGGTAGAGAACCTCTAAAAGATCTACCTTCTTAGAAGAGTACTCTAGCTAGTTCTAAGATATTAGTAGTACTTAGTACTTAGGCCTAGTCTTATCCTTTTAGGTGCTATAACCTAAGGCTTATCCTTTTCTCTTTATACTCCTACTAAGGTATATACCTTACTAGGCTTTTCTCTATCTTACTTACTCTCTAGGAACTTCTAGTTCGTAACTAGGATCTTCTAGAGCTTCTTAGTAGTATAGATAGGATATGCCTCTAGTCTCCCTTATACTCTTTTCCTACTTCTCTATCTAGTTAATACTATAGGTCTACCTAGGGGCTCTCTATAAACCCGGGCTTATAAACTATCGAAAAACCTCCGAATATCCTATTATATTAATAGTCGGATAGAAGGATAAGGTAGGTATAGTACGTAGTAGAAGTAGAAGCGATAGGTAGGAACTAACTAAGTTAATTATATTAGTTAGTTATAGGTTATACCTTCTCCTAAGATATATTCCTTAGTAGGTTATATAACCTAATATTATATAACCTATATTACCTAACCCTAGAACTAAACTAGGTAGTTTAGTTCGGCTAGTATTATATAACCTATATTATATAATACTAGAACTAAACTAGGTAGTTTAGTTCGGTTCTTAGGTAGTACTAACTAGACTATACTTCTTAATACTTAGTAGGTTATATAACTTATATTATCTAACCCTAGAACTAAACTAGCTAGTTTAGTTTAGTCTCTTAGATAGTACTAACTAGACTATACTTTCTAATACTTATAGTCGTTAAAGTACTTAATATTATATTTCTATAGTTAGTCTTACTAAGTATAAGCTTCCTTAAGCGTTATATATATTATTTCTATAGCCGCTATACGTATTACTAGTAAAAAAGGATAGTTACGGAATATCCTCTATTTAGATACTTAGTAAGTACGAAACTTAAGCTCTACTAGTAGGATAGTATTTCTACCTATTATTATCTCTACTAGGGTTAGTCCTATTATCTAGTTTATAGTAGTATATTTCGCTTAAAGAATAGATAGAATATACTTAGCTACGGTATCTATTCCTCTACTAGTTAGCTTAGAAAGAGCTACTAGGATTAGATAGTAGCCTTATTCTACGATTCTATTAGCTTATAAATAATAAAGGAAGATCGTAACCTACTTAATACCGTAGCTTATAAGTAGAGCTTCCTAAAAGTTTTCTCCGCCTTTATTTATATAGATTTCTACTATAGCTCCCTAGTAGTAGATTAAATCCTTATAGATAAATTTCGTAACGTACCTAGTATTAACCTTATAGTTATCCGTTATCTATACTAAACGCGCTTCTAGCTAACGAGAAACTACCTCCCTTATAATAATAGAGTATAGCCTAGTACTAATAAAAACTATATCTAGATACTATCGCTCCTTAAAGTACTATTTCTCTAAAGAATAGAGTAGACTAGGACGTTAGTATCTATTTCTAAGTATATATTACTAGTACCTCTTATAGAACCGAACTACTACGGTATAAATACCGTCCTACTACTATCGTTTAATAATAGTCTTATATGTTTGTTCTAGCCCTAGGTATCTATAATAGTTATAATAAGTAGTAATAATCCTCTTATAGTAGTCGTTATTATTAATTACTCTCTAAAAATACTTCTAATACGATCCTATTATATAAGCTAGCCTTCCTCGTTAATATAGAACTTAAGAAAGCGTTTACATTGCACGAAAGAGGAAAACGACAGGCCATGTATGATCAATGCTTCCATTTTGTCGACGTCACGATGTGTGGTGCTACGTGCCGTGATGAGATATACGCGTCGTGATACGGTGGGAACTCCGAACGGAGAACCTCACATCTACCCTCTGCCTATACCAAACTGGACTGCTCTTTATGAAAGTGTGTCCTTTTATCCTCAATCTCCGTCATTATCATCCACCTCCGTCACCTCATTCGCCGACACAAGCCAGGGCAAGTCTAGATGCAAAACGACGCGGCGACAACGACCAGAGCCAAGAGAAGCGAAATGGACTTTCCAGCAGCGTCGCCAGTGTATGGGACGATCGATTGCGAGGGGTTGGTACCTGGTGCAGTGGTCTAAATTCTGTCAGCTGTATTCAAATCTCAGTGGAGCCTTCTCCACCAGCTGGACGCCATAAGACGCAGACTAGGGGCAAGACTTACCGTTGACAAAGTACCGTTCCTTGAGCTCGGAGCACCAATGCTTCCTGACACAGTGGTGTGCGCGGTTGTCTAGATGGTGTCAGAATTTTCGTTCCATTGTAGCTTCTGCAGAAGACTCTTACGCTGTTGGCAGGACCAGTTGGACCACTGACAGTGCTCGAGATGTTGGCTGGAGCAGTCACCGTGCTGAACACGAACGAAGTGTACTTGATTACAGAAGTGGTTGCAATCGCGCTTGTAGTCTCGGGAGATCCGAGAGTCGAGTGCAGTGGTGCGGGCGCAGTTGGTGGAGTCGTCGAGGAGGCCGCTGTGGACGAGGCAGCCGTGGACGAGGCAGCCGTGGACAAGACAGCAGTGGAGGAGGGAGCCGTGGAGGAGGGAGCCGTGGAGGAGGCAGCCGCGGAGGAGACGGCAGCAGTTTTGGTCATGGTCACAGTCGATCCGGCGGGGGACGAAGTGACGATTTCGGCCGAGCTCTTGAGAGATGCAGTAACTGGGCAGATGGTGGTGGTCTGGTCGATGACGGACGTGAGAGTCGGGCAGTCGGTGACGTCTGGACCACAGGAGAAGACTGTCTGGACGCGGGTCGAGTAGACGACAGTTGCGCCGTTGGTAAAGGCTGCATCTGGATTGCCGTCGTCAGTTTTCGCACGTCGCAGTCATCTGGAAATGCTTTGCGTACCAAGGTTCGTGGAAGCGCTGGCGGCTGCTGCGGCGCCAGCGAAGAGGGCGGCGAGGAGCATGTTGAGCTGCATGGTGACGGGCGTGTTTGGGTGGGACTGCTGGATGCGAAGCGCGACGAGAGACGAGAGAGAGAGAGCGGCGGCGAGGTTGCAAAGCAGTCGAGCTGGCAACAGAAATGAGCGGAGAAAGAGCGGTGTTTGCCGCGTCAACAACATACGTCAACTGATCTCGGATCTCGGCAGGTCCCTGCGTGGGCGTTAGAAGTGAAGGCAAGCACCCCGATAGGCGGCAGGAGGTACATCTCGTTGTTTCGCAGACAGCTCTCTGTGCTGCTGTGATGTCCCTTCGTCAGGCTGAAGAGCAGAGAATGCCCGGTGTTTTCTGAGAAAGAGACTATGTCGCGCGATCGGTTTTGACTACTTTTGGACCGTGGTCAGCCCCATGAGCTGGAAAGCCTCTGTGTTCTTTGAGAAAGAGAGGAGAAACCCTTGCTTTCCTCATATCTACTTCGAGAAAATGTTCACTAGATGTTCTCCCGCCGCTCTCTGCTTACCGAGATACCCGTACGGGTATGCCCATTCCTGTGTGTAGCCGATCATGGGGCGCTCTAGCGTTGCTTGGTACGCTGCGGTCGCGAGGATGATAATGACACTCTCGATGCCCAATGCTGCTGTAGGAGAGCATCTACCCTCCTCCTTGAAGAAGAAATACCAAACAAAGTCCCACACTGCCAAAGTAGTCAGCAGAAGGTACGAATGTGTCTGAGACCGGTCGAGACAGTGGGAAGGTCCCTTTCAGCCACTACACCTACTGACATCGTCGCGCGGCAGGCGTATCACCCCAAGATGGGCAAGCGAGATTAGGGTTGGCAGGTCAGGCGACATGTGAGGCCAAGTCCTGAAAAAGAGGTTCTTGAACGCAAAGTTGTGGCATTTCGGCGAGAAAGGTGGCTTGGGTCCTCCAAGGAAGACAGAGTCTGGGCACAATGGCTTCCACAACGCGCTCGATTGACTCGCCCCGTAGGACGTCCATGATGCCGCCCACGCTGGAGATTGTGCGGTGGAAGAGGCTCGAGTACATGTATGTTGGGAGAAAGGGGATGATGGCTCTGATTGAGAGTGACGACGTCAAATTTCCAGCGGTTGCCGGAGTGTGTCGCTCGCTCCTGCCCTGTGCCGAGCGACTGCTTGATGCGAACAGCGCTTGCCGATGAGCACACACCGTCGTGGCGACGTCTACATCTTGATGGTTCGAGCCGTTGTCGGGGTGGCCAATTCCGTCCACTTTTCTTCCTGTTCCACAGTGACTTTCACACAGCAGTATACATCAGCAATACACTCAATTCCACTCATCCACAACTCACAATTTCCAACATGCATACATTCACCATCATCGCAACGGCCCTCGCAATTGCGGCCGCAGCCAATGATGCTCCGACCGAGAAAAGCTGTGAGAAGCAGTGCAACGAGACCTTCATCAATCCAAAGCCATGTTTATTGAAGTTCTGCAAGTCTGGTGAGCTAGCCATTTATGGATTCCGGAGTGTCTGTATACTGACATATACCAGCCCACCCTCCGCTTGCTGTTCGCGATTCCAGTCCAGCCACCGTCACGGTGATTGAGACCTTGGTTTACCACGAAACGATCTGCCCGACTACGCCGCAGCAAAGCGCCATTTCCACAGCACTTCAGCCTGCCTTGCAAAGCACGCCGACTGGAGACACCAGCGTTTCAGTGAAGCCGCCAGCCTCTCCAATATATCACACTTCTGGCACGCCGCCGGCAAAGACCTCGCCATCGGTAGAAAGCACTTGGTCTCAGCCAGAACAACACCAAGAGTCATCAAAGAGTACTGAAGTGCCGGTCGAGAGCAGCACGACGCCATCCTTGCCTTCGTCTCGATCAAGCAGTAGCGAGCGGCAGAGTCCAACCGAGTCACCTAGCAACGCGGACCAGACTCCCAACTTCACTACCGCCGAGGAGCATCCGCAACAGTCGGGACCTATACCGGCAGCAGGGGGTGCTTCTGCATATGGAGCTAGCTTTGGGGTCGTCATTCTGGGTATCGTAGCGATGATGTGAGCATTTCTAGCATTGTTGTGTCATGTAGCCTCTGGACGATTGCATACGCTACGCTTCTGTCTTATAGCTTCCTCAGGGACTTGTTTCTCATGTGAGCTGGCTGCAATGTTTCATTTGCTTCGCGTGATCGTGTGAATTCTCGGAGAATTGGAAAAGAAAGTGAAAGTCAAGGCGTCGCGTGCACGGACCAACGGCTCACTCGGGGCGATGACATGGCCGCTGCAGCTGTCGATCCGCCAGCTTTCCTTTGACAAACGTACAGCTGCCTGCCTGCCTGCGCCGAACACCACCAACTTTTGGGCATATGCAGCCGTCTGGACGGACCTCTTGACTGACGGTCACGAACATGAGTCGCGCGATCATGTCCATAGCATAGCGACCATACGAAACCGACGTTCACCGATTCAGCAAACGCGCACACGATGCGACTCGCGTACTATGCTGGCGCCAGCACTCTGGCGGCAGCAGCATGTCTGCTCAAGGCATTCTCGCAGCGACCCAACTTCTACTCGGCGACCGTCTATCTCTCGCAGTCCAATGCCTGCCTGCTCATCCTCACGAACCTCCTCCTCTTGCTGAGCACATCCTTCCTCTACCTCCTCCAGCGCCTGCTCTTTGGGCCTCTCCGACCGATCGAAATCGAACAGCTTAGCGAAAAGGCCTGGTATGCTGTGCTCGATACTCTGCTCGCTATGCCGAGCTTTAGAGAGGACGTCGGTGGCAGATTACTGGTCATGTTTGTGCTGCTCCTCGCAGGCAAGGTGTGGGGTTGGATTGGAGAAGGAAGAGTTGATGTGCTGGAACAGGGCCAGATGATGGGAGGTGCGAATAGCAAACTCTTCCACGTCCGACTGGCCACAAGCTTGTTCATCTCGGTGGCATTCGCGGTGGGCATGTTCGTATACTGCGTGGAAGTGGTGATAGAGGACCCGCGGCCCGGCCTGATGGTCATCTTCACCTTCGAATTCGCCATCTTATGTGTCTTCAGCTTGTTCACCGCCATCAGATATGGTCTTGCAGTGTGGGAGATCAAGGTGACAGAACAGCAGACGGTCGCCGCCATCGAGCTGCGTAAGGCAGAAATCAAAGCTGAAAGGGAAGCGGCCATTGCGAAGGCACGAGAAGAGGAGAGAGATATTCCGACATTCGACGAGCCAATCGACGTGGACGAGAACGAGGTAGACGTGCCAGGCTGGGAGGATAAGAGGAGGGTGCTATTTGTCGTGGAGGTGATTACAGACTTTGTCAAGCTGGTCATCTACATCTTCTTCTTCACCGTCAGCGTCACATTCAACGGCCTTCCCATGCACATCATGAGAGACGTCTACATGACCTTCGCCAGCTTCAGCAAGCGAGTGACGGACTACATGGCGTACAGAAGAGCCACTAGCGACATGAACACGAGATACCCAGACGCGACGACGGCAGAAATCCGAGGAGATGCATGCATTGTGTGCAGAGAAGAGATGGTGGCTTGGGCTGAAGGAGAGCCACAAGCTGCTGCACCGGCAGCGGACGGACAGCCTGCGGCCGCGCCAGCTCCAGTACCGGCACCGGCACGGAGAAGAGATGAAGGAATGCGCGCGAAGAAGCTTCCCTGCGGACACATATTGCACCTGCGATGTTTGAAGGCGTGGCTGGAGAGGCAGCAAGTATGTCCGACTTGTCGCCGACCTGTAGTAACTGCGACGCCTGCTACTGGGAATGCTGGAAACCCCGCCGCTCCAGCTCAAAATGGACAGCCCGGACAGCAGCCGCCGAGACCACGAGGCAGAATCTTCAATCTCGGGCCACTGCGTATCGGGATGGTGAACGCGCCGCGAGGACAAATACAGAATGTCCTCAACCAGATCAGGAATGGCGACGCACAAGCTGTACAACAAGCACTCGATCCAGCCGGGGACCCCGTCGCAGGCGGTGCACGCCAGCAAGCAGTCACCGGGCGAGCGCCGAGGAGCACTGGCGTGCAAGTGTCGACGAGCAGACAGCTCCTCCAACTGGAGCAGAGAATCATGCGCGAGGCCTACAATCTCAGCATTGAGCAACAGCAACTGAACACTCTGCGGATGATGGAAGCTGAGCTGGCAAGACTGCGGGCGCAGCACATGCCTGCCCAGCCTGCTGGCATGATCAGACACCCGATGCCTGGATTCTCACCGCAGCACCAGGTACCACAATCCGGGCAGCTGCACGGTGATCCAGCTCGACAGATGGGCAGCGGGCATGAACACCTTCCACCAGGCATGGTTTTGCCGGAAGGCTGGACCGTTCTCCCGCTGGAGCAGGCGGTGGGTTTTGCGGCTCCCCAGCAGAACGCCAGTGTGGCAGGGCTCCGAAATGTCAATATTAGCGGAACTGTACAGCCTGCGCCACAAGCTCAGGAACCAGCGTCTGGTTCTCCTGATCTTGCTGGCTCGCAACTTCCAGCGTCGGTGGCGCAGAATGGAATCCAATCAACCACCACAGATTCACAAGGTCCAGTCGACGATCGAGGATCGCCGCTTTTTGTGCCGACGAACGCCTCATCTACGCAAGAGAGCACATCCAGTACGCAGCAACCTAATGATGCGGCGCTGCGTGCTGCTGAAGAACGAGGAGAAGCGGCAGGACTTAAATGGGCGGCTGCCTTCGCAAGCTCGGACGATCCTGCTTCTTCTCTGCCTAGTACATCAGCACGTGGCCGAAGTGCAGCTGGCTCGTCAGGACCAATAGAGCAAACGACTACCAATCAAATGCCTTCACGAACGACAGAAACGCAAGCTCCATGGACTGATAGCGGTTGGTCATTCAACGGTCAGTCTCCGCGCGATCTTCAGTCGGGAGGCGATCGATCGACGACGCCAGCAGATTCGTCGTTACCGGCTACTCAGAGTGATCGGGACCATACTGAGCAGAGTCAAACTTACTCTGGCAAGGGCAAGGGCAAAGCGGTAGAGGTGGAAGATGTCCCCGATCCGGAGACTTGATATGGAAAAGTCTTGTTGTACGAAAAATACCTTCTTGGCATTGGCAATGGAAGAGCATCAGATCCTCGTGCAGCGTTCTTTCTGTAGAAGAGATACCACTTTTTGTGTCACGACTGATGTGATTGGGTTAATGAATTCAAGACTCGAAGCGACTTTCAACTTTCCAGATCAGATTAGCCTGGCAGGCGTATCAGGCATTTTCTCAGGCTCACAAATGACGCAAGTGGTTTTGGTCCGAATCAATGAGAAATATTCTTCCCAAGGGTTCCAATCGACTGGTAATCATTATCTCTCCATTCACTCCAACTATCTCACTTACCATACCATGAAGAACAATCAAGAACAGCGACGATAACAAACAACGGGCGATATTCTAATCACCAGAGTGACCAAGACACAAGGAGAAGAAAATAAATAAAGATGACCATGTCCACAGGCCGCCTCGTAGCAATCTCTCACTGCCTCGTCTTCATCTCCCTCCAACTCCCACCTCTCCTGTTCCAGCCCGGTGCAGCTTTTCTTCTTCGCTGCGGATTCGCCGCTTCTTTGCATTTGGTGGCTTATTGGGCGTTGGCGATTGCTGCCGCTGAAAATGGGACCAATAAGAGTGCGACGACACGTGAGGAAAGGACTTTGACAGTTTTGGTTTCGGAGGATGAGAATCGAAGCAGAGCAAGAGATATCGCGCCGGACGTGAGACAAATGGGATGTATCGCGGCGGCGGTTACGATGGTTTTGCCGTATGGGGTTCCGTCTCGAGGAGGAATGGAGGCGGGGGTGGAGGTTTTGGCGAGGATTGTGTGTTTCTTTTTTGCGTGCAAGGTGGTGGATTTGGTTGTTTTGAGGGCGGGGAGGGCGCCGAGGTTGGTGCGGGGACGACGAACTTTTGGGGGCAGGAGAGATGTTGGTCGGGGAAGGAAGATGGGCGAGAAGAAGGAGGAGGAGGAGGAGGAGGGAAAAGAGATGGAGGAGAAGGTGCAGGTGGTTGTTGATATGTGCAGTTGGAAGAGGAAAATGGAATATGTTTTGAGGATTTTGACCGAGGCGAGGTATTCCTCGTTTGATATTGCGATTGATGATCAGACGAGGCGGAGAGCCTGGCAGGAGAGGCATTCGAAGACGTATGAGCGGTTCTGGATCTGGGGACCGAGGATTTTTGTGCCGATTGCGACCTATTTCTTTCCGGTTCCGGAGTTGTTGATTCTGCAGGTTCTGGTGCTCGTCAACTTTTGCTTGGAGGTCGAGCATTATGTTTTGCATCCTTTTTGCGCGAAGCCGATGTTTCTCGCTCCGTTCGCGGCATCTGGGATGGAGGAGTTTTGGGCTGTGCACTGGCATCAGGATGCGCAGAGTTGGTTGATTTCGCTGGGATTTAGACCTTCAAAGTGGTTTGCTATGGAGATGTTGGGCTGCTCGAAAAGTGTTGGTAGCGCTGTGGGCGTCATAGGGACTTTTGCGTTGAGTGGCTTATGGCATGCGTGGTGTGCTGCGGTGCTTAGTGAGCGTCCTTGGGTTGTTGGGACGGGCATGTTCTTGGTGTTCATATCACAGGGCGTTGGGTGTTTGGTCGAAAGGATGGTGTGCAAGAAGGGTGATGCGAGTTGGGCGAAGAGAGTGATTTGCTGGGCTTTCAGCATCGAGTGTGGTGCGCTATGGGTGCGGTGTATGCTCCCGACGCTCAAGGAGGAAGTGCTTTGGATGTGTTTCCTGTGCAGACGCAGACCACTCCCGTGACTTCCATGGTCTCTTAAACGTTAGGTTGTTGAAATTGTCGGCTTGACGGGCACAGGGCAAGCTTACCTTACTGTCACCCTACCGATACCGCGTGGAATTGTAAAGACTAAGGCCAGGCAGTCCTTTCCTTCACTTCTCTGGAAATTGGGAGTCCTGGCCAGACCGTCAACGAGAATGTATCAAGCTAATCGTCAAGGTCCGCGTGATACCAACACCAGACACTCGTCAGCCAGCCTGACCACTCCCGAATAGGCTCCAATCAATTCTGACTACATGTATTCTCAACGTCAAGAGGCGACCACATGCCAGCTGTACAATCATCTATCATTTCTATCTGTGTACAGATACCCTTTCTCTCTGGGCTTTTTCCCATCCCGCGCGATACTCACACAAGAATCGCCCTCATGCTTTTCTTTTTGTACATTATCCTGGGGGGATGCGACTCCAGGCGGCAAGGACGCTCTTTGTCTTACACTCACAACTTCCTCTTCTCACTAATCTCCTCATAGCTCTGCACCTGATCACCAACCTCAAAATCCTGCCAATCCTCGAATCCCATTCCACAGTCCGATCCTTTACGCATTTCTTTAACGTCTTTCTTGACGTTCTTGAGGGAATCGATCGTGCCTGCGATAGATCAAACGTCAGTCAAAATAATCCGAAGCGCATTGATAATTAAATGGGGGCAAGGAAACTCACCATCATAAACCTTCTCGCTTCCACGCATGACTCTTACCCTCGAGCCCTTCGCGACCATACCATTTCGGACTTTACATCCTGCGATCTTCACCTTCTTCTTCCCGCCCACACTGATCTCAAACTGAGCGCTGATTTCCGCTTCGCCAAGAACACGCTGTGTTAGGATAGGAGGGAGCCTCTCTTCGAGCACACCCTTGACATCGTCGAGCACTCTGTAAATGATGTTGTTCTCAAGAATCTTGACACCTCGCGCTTCGGCCTGACCCTGCATCTGTGGGTCAGGTGGCAGGTTAAAGGCGATAATGTGACCACCAGCAGCATTGGCGAGCTCAATGTCGCTTTCGTGGATGGGCCCAACTTGACTATGCAACACGGATGGTTTGATCAGTGGATTGGAGACCGACATGATGTAGGCCGAAACAGCCTCAACGGATCCAGAAACGTCAGCTTTGATGACGAAAGGCACATCGATTTGTCCAGTCTGTTCTTGCTGTGGAGCATCGATGTCGACCGGCTTGCTTACGACATCTGCAGTTCCACCTTCAGCATTCGCAATATGTTGAGCTTGGTTCAAAGCCCGTGCAGCGTCGCGCTCTTTTTGCTGGCGCTCTGTGGCTTTTCGTCGTGCTTCGTTGATTGCTTCCATGTCGGCGGCGGCTTTCTCTCTCTCCTCACGTTCTTGTCTGTATTCGACTACAGAAGTCGCCTTTTGTTCGCTAGGAGCCTGCAAAACTTCATCGCCGGCAATTGGTTGGTCTCTCCAGCCATCGACCTCGACCGGCATGCCTGGCCCGACCTCTTGCAACGCTCGACCGCCTTCATTGCGCAAGCTGCGAACACGGGCCCACGTCTTGCCAGCGACAATGACGGCTCCTGGTCTGAGCGTACCGCGACGGACCAGAACAGTAGCCACTCGTCCGTTCGCCTTGGTGGTAGCTTCAAGAACCCAGCCTTCCACTGCACCATCGGTCTCTGCACGCTGATCGAGGATCTCAGACAAGGCAACAACAGTTTCTTCCAGATCATCCATGCCTTGACCGGTCTTGCCGGAGACAGGAACAACCTGTGTCTCACCACCAAAGTCCTCTATCTCGACACCATGGCGAGAAAGGTCCTGCTTGACGCGCTGAATGTCCGCTTCGGGTTTGTCAACCTTGTTGATGGCAACGACCATCGGCACGCCAGCAGCCTTCGCATGCTTGATTGCTTCCAAGGTCTGGGGCTTGACACTATCATCAGCAGCCACGACCAGAATGACGATATCTGTCACATTGGCGCCACGCTGTCGCATTGCCAAAAATGCTGCGTGACCTGGGGTGTCCAGGAAAGTGATCGTTCTGCCACTACTTGCCATTGGCACACTGAACGCACCAATGTGCTGCGTAATGCCGCCAGCTTCACCAGCTGCAACCGATGACTTCCGCAGGTAGTCCAAAATCGTTGTCTTACCGTGATCGACATGGCCCATGATGGTGACGACAGGGGGTCGCGTGGGCAGGAACTCTTTATCCTCAACTTCCGGTCGAGCTTTTAGATCACGCTCTTCCTCTTCTTGGACTCCAGTGTCAATTGTGGGATCAAAGTTGTACTCCATGGCAATCATGGCACTCGTCTCCGAGTTCAGTGTCATACCCGGGAAGACATCATCGTAGCCAAGCTTCTCAAGTCGGTCGATGAATTGCTCGTATCGGACACCCAGCAATTGAGACAGCTGCTGAACATTGACAAACTCAGGAATGCTGATTGGTGTCGCGTCTTCGGCCTTCTTGACTTCGCGCTCGCGTCGAGCCTCCTTGCGCCTCTTCTCCTCCTTGGCTTCTTTCTCGGCTTGACGGGCCGCTTTGCGGGCGCGGAAGTTGTCGCGAGCTTCAGCTTCTTCGTCTTCGTCGTCGTCGAATTCGCGTCTACCCCCACGCTGAGCTTTGCGGCCAGAGCCCCTTCCCCTGTCTGCAAAGACATCCTCTTCACTCTCGGCCCATTGACTCTTTCTGGCGGCTTTCTCCCGAGAAATACGACCACCAGGGGCGGGAGCGTGCTCATCGATCTCTCGCTCCGCCTGGGAAAGCTCGGGGCGGCGAACTGATGTGGCGTCCGCGGTGAGGTCCGTGTCGGCAGCTCTCGGCGCCTCATCGCGCTCAGTGTGCTTTCCACCAAACGGTTCGAAACGCCATGGTGTGGCCTGATCTTGAGCGGCAGCCACGCCTGCATGAGAAGCGACAGCTGTGAATCTAGGCTCGCGTTGAGGCATATCCCGCGGCTGAGTTGAGATGACTTGATCGGCTCCCCATGCTTGCCGAGGTCTCTGGTAGTCTGCAAGCTCGCTGTTCGATGACTCGCGACTCACGAAAGGATTTCTCATTGCTCGTGCCGGAGGATCGCGGGCAGCAAATGGGTTGTGCGTCCGCTCATGCTCGTTGACTCGACTCTCGTTTGGCCTCCTGCTCCTTGCATCCGGTCCACGGTCTTCACGGGTTGGATTAGATCTGTCATTACGACTGTCAAATGGATTGACTTGCTTGGTGCAAAAGCGAGCAATGTGACCTCTTTCGCCACACCTGGCACACTCCTTGTCTTTGTAGGCTTGTGCCGGACCATTGTACAACCGACGATTGCCTTCATTCTCTTGACTTTCGATTGACTGTTGGCCCTGCTGCTGTGCCTTGTGCTTTTCCTCCCGCTCTCTATGCAGCCTCAAGCGCTCCTCACGTTCGCGGACATGATTCTGGAAAGTTCGGTCGACCCAACTCTCGTCGTCAAAGTCCTGGTGAGATCGAGGCTGTTGTACCTGCTGTCGCTGCACTTGTGGAGTCGGGTCAGCGGCTGCCGAGGATGAGGGACGGATTGGCGCGGGTGAGGGATCGGCTGGTGGTGATGAAGGAACGACTGAGGGGGCGGAGGAAACAGCTGGCTCTGTTGGCCGGGCATCCTTACGTCGCAGGTGCTGCCAGTTCGCCGCCTTCTCCTCGTCGAAACTGGACGGAGCCTGGAATTCGTCCGCTGAGAGGGGCATGGCACGATACCCGCTATCTCCGAGAGACGTGTTAGCGGCACTTGCTGCAGATGCACGATGGGGTCGTTCGGGCTGGGTATATTGTGCCTGAGAGGGCGCGCCCATGACGGGGGGAGGCGGCGAGGAAGCGGTAAACGATGGAGGCGTGACTTGGAATGTCCATTGGCCACCATAAGGGTGTCCATGGATCGGCTGCCAAACCAGCTGGCCGCCAGTGGGGATCATGTGCGCCGGAGGGGGTGCGGCAGCCGGCGGAGGTGGGGCTGGGGGCGGCGAGGCGTGCACAACATTCGCTGCCTGCTGCGAGACTGCGGTGTCTGCGGGTGGCGTGGCTCCTTGCACGCTTTGCTGAGTCTGCTGGGCCATATGTGATAGTGGTGAAGGAGCGACAGGAGCTGCGGGGGTCGCAGGCTGCTGAGCATTCGGCGATGCATGATTCTCTCCTTTCTCCGGCGCAGCACGGGTGGCCGGAATCGATACATTTGCCTCAAGCTCAGGTTGCCCAATGTGGTTCTCTGGCGACGCTTGCTTTTGTGTGCTCTCTTGAGCAGGCAACGTGTCGGATGTCGACGACTCAGGTTGCGCACCCTTGCTTCCTCTCGAGACTGGCTCTTCTATGCTCTTTTGAGTGAGTGTCACTTCCAACATCGCCGGCTCTGCTGGAGAATCTACCTCGGCCTCAAAGTGGCCAAACGAGCCCATGCCCGGTGTCGAAGGTGGCGCGCCGGTCACGGAAGAAGGTGATGACTGTTGGCTTTCATGCGGCAAGACTTTCTCGTCGTTGCTATGCGCTCCAGGCGCTGCGATCTCCATGGACTCCGATTCTGGGTTCACCAGTTGGACGACTCTTTCGGTCGTGGAGACCGGCGTCTCAGTGTGCTCAACCAACAGCTCGGGCCGATGGATTCCTGTCGCATCCATCTCGGCGGGCGAGATTTGCGGCTGAGTGGCATGTTCTACATCGCTTGCTCCTGGAACCTCGGTGGCGCTCCCTGAATCATGAGCAGAGCTCGTGCCGAGCTTCCTAGTCGCCTGTTCATCGGCGTCCTGCTGCGATTGCACATCTTGCTGGCGCCTCGTGGTGAAAGTTTCGACCTTGTCGACCTTGTCGACATTCTCAGGGTCCTGTTGATCCACACCGCTAGAACTCGGCCTGAAAGATCTAACTGTGCCACCTGGCGATGTTGTGAACCCATAGTTCTGTTGGATGTTCGGGTTGGTTCCAGTGGGCTCGTACTCATCGCTCGCTCTCAACACGCTCCTATGCACAACTACTATTGGAGATTCACCGTATTCAAGGGGAGCAGTCTGCGTGCTTCCAACTCCCCATCCAGAGGAGGGCCCAGGCTCAGACTCAGTGGCCTTTGCTTTCTTGGAAGATGCTGGAGCTCCAAATGGATTCGAGACCTTTTTGACAGGCGCTTTGCTCCACGTTTGCGATCCGTGTTCCTTCTGGTCAGTAGCGACATGACCATTTCCGCCCTCGTCCTTCTGCGTGCTGAGACTGTTCGAAGTCCCATCTACGTTGTATTTATGCAAGCGAAAGCCACCGATGCTGCGTCCCTTATTATACCGCGCTCTCCTTGATATTGCCCGACGCACAGCAGAGTCACTGGTGGGCTTGGGCTTATCCGACTGACGGCCTTGCATCACGGCCTGACGTAACGTGATGCCGGTAGGGATGATCTTGCCGGCTTTGTGCTGAGTCTGACCCCCATCGTCTTGCAGCTTCGTCTCATATTGCTTCCTGGTGGCCATTCGATTGGCCTTCTCCCTCTGCTCCGATATGGAGAGGGAGGAACTTGGGTCATACCATGCCGGGAGAGCGTCAGAATCGTTTCCGATGGCAGATGAGGCTGCTGCGGTCGTGGGGCCTTGGAACGGTGGGCGTGTATGGGAGATGCTCCTTCGCTGCGAGGGCGATCGTAGACGGTGCAGAGGTGCTGCCGCAGCGGGCAGTTCAATGGCTCCAAGTCGACACGCGCAGAAGATGCAGAGCGACGACGCGGAGGCCGTCTGGACAATGTTAGCATTGGATTGATGGTAGTGATGGGAGCACCGACCCTCAATGCGCGTTGCCGTCGCATCTCTCCAGCAGCGAATGCCCTGCCGATGTTTCCCTCTGCTCCCAAGATTATTCGGCCGATGCGGAGCACGCGGGAGTCGTTGCTCGCTGGTGGCTTTCTACAGACTCCCGGATTTCGGCCGAAGCATGTGCATTGCATGACGCCGACAATTGAACACACATGTACATGTACACCTCTCTCTGCTCGTTTCCCTTATACTCTGCAACGTGCGACCACATTGCGGCACCTATCAATCATGTCCCGTCAAGTATGCCATTCTTACCACTACCACCACCAGACCCAATTAACAATCCTCCCAGCAAATCATCTCCCACTATACCCGCCTCCTCACACGCTGGCCCAAAGACATCCTGCGCCCCGAAAAGACCTTCCAACAACTCGTTCTCGAACCCCGTATATCCGCAGCTCCCACATCACCACCCGCCGGCGTAACATCCGAAGCAATCACCAGCCCCGGCGCCTCATCGAAGTATACACGAAACGAAAACAGCGAAATCAATGCCGCCACTCTTTTGCTCGAAAATAGCTTTTCCAAAAAATTCCCGCCCGGGCAGAGAATTATGGAGCCTGCGAGTAATCCGCAGCACTATGAAATACTGAAACGGGAGTTGGAAGAGTTGCCGAATCGGAGCGTTTTTGGGAATTTTGTGAAGAGGTTGAAGGGGATGGTGAGGTTTAGGTGAAGAGGGGAAAGAGATCATGACAGGTGGACGCGAAAGGTTGGGAATGAATGCTAGCAAAACGTGGTAGAGAGTCAGTTTGCTGTGGCATCCTGGGCCTCGCTTTGACGCAACACACGAGGCAGCAGTGAGCCGGAGACGCGGAGCATGCCCTCAAAATCGCGGTAGTCACCAGCGTGCGGAAAGAGGTTGACGCTCCAAGCTCCTTCATACTTACAACTTCAGGCGAAAGCGGGGCTTTGAGCCAGGACAATCTATATCGGAGCTCAGCCGCGAAAATGTACCAACATCACATGTATGAATAATTTCCGAGCGTATGGGGAAAGAAGGCGGCATTACGAGAGTCAAGCAGAGCATTCGCAGGGCCAGAGCAAAGACAATTTCCCACAAAGCATCAGGGGTAGCGTTATCGTGGGTCAGACTTCCCTTATGGCCATTGTTCTGAGCCTGTATTCGAAATCGTTCCAGGGTAGTTCTGCACTTCGGCAGTGAATTTGCGACAGTTGGCAGCGAGAGACGATGCGACACGATGCGACAGCGACAAAGTTCCATCCTTCTTCCCACCGCATCACCTTGAAATCCGTAGCGAGGACCATCATCGTCCCATCTTCCGCTTTAATGCCACTGCGATCACAGAGACTGAGATCCTATTCTAGAAGCCCTTCCAACGTCCCCTCACCCGCGAGAGTCCCCAGCCATCTCTTCACGAACTTGCCGTAGTCATGCCTCCGATGCTTCGCACGCTCTGCATCCTGCTCTTCAGCCTCCTTGGTTTCTCGCATACTCGATCGAATCTGTGTCTGACGCGTAGCACTCTGCCGTCGCAATTTGATCAAATGCGTAAGATCATCAACGCCCCCCAACTTCTCGGCGATATCTTTCGGCACCTCGGCCTGATCAATGTCGAAATTGAAAATGTCGTATTCTTTCGAGGGACCAACAAGCGTCTCCGCCTTCCACTCCAACCTCACTTCATCCAAATTGCGCCAGTCATCGTAGACATTGTCGAGGCGCTTGTCGATGGCCTGGAGAGTTTTGATATTGGTGCAGAGTTCTTTGTGGTCGTCGAGGATGGAGTCGTGAACGACAGCCAGTAGTGTAAAGCTGATTTCGCCTTCATCTTGTGCAATCTGCATGCGGTTTTGGAGAACTGGTGCGACGACGTGCATCCAGTCTCCGCTGCCGCCGTCCGCGCCATTGCCGCCGAGGCCGAAAGAGCCCATGTCGTGAGGGTGGTAGTCGAGGCCGTCAAGTTTCCATACGTGGTCTTCGACGGGCATGTAGGCGATGAAGTGGAAGCCTGACTGTTGCACTTCTGGTGCTTCGGAGACATACGCATCTCGATTGGGCGCTTTCCGGGCTCGCCCAGAGCGGCGAGGCTGTTTTTGCGGTTCTTCATCAGTTTCTGAATCGGGTTTGCGTGGACCTTTGAGTTTAAGCACACGCGGCTTTCCTTTGCCGCTGAGTTTGAAGTCGCCATCTCCATCTGGTTCGGGGGTCGCTTTTGTCGACAGTACAGCGGGGGTGGATGCTTTCGATGACGCTTTCGTATGTGCCGTGGTCGGCGTGCGGCTTCTTCTCATCGCGCGTTCAGCTCTCGTCGGCCGTTTAGAGCCTTCGACATCGGACTCTTCCTTGGCCTTGTTCTTTTGCCTTGTAGCCTTTGCTTTCTCCACTGTGGCCTTCTTTTTCGCCTTAGCGATCTTTCCGTGGGCGTGGACATCGGCAGTCAAAATGTCGTTCTCGCGTGCGAAAGAATTGTGAATGCGCTTCACAAAGTCAAAACGATCAATCTCCCGGCCACGCTCAATGGGGTCCATATCTTTGGTGAGTTCCCTAAACTCGCGCAGTTCTTCCCCCATCTGCAGTCCGGGGATGTTGTTGATGATGTTCAAGGTGGCAATGGTAGCACAGGCATAATCGGGGACCTGGTTCGCAAACCAGATGTGCCTCTGTGGGATTCCAGTGTGCTGGTCTTGTTCGTCTTGGGTTCTGTATCGAAACAGGAATATGAGTGCATGCACTGGTCGCCTGTAAAATGTTAGCCAGTGGTGAGAGGCTGCGGCGCGAATGACTTACGGCAACATTGCGAGCCCGTCCTCGTCGATTGACACCATCTCTTGCACTTTGACACCTCGCACTCCCATCTCCTTGAGCATGACATTGAAGAAAGCCTGGCGGGTCAGCACACTGAGCTGCACACGATGGCATTCCACATACTGGTTCACTTTCCATCTCCACCCAGCCCTGCCAGGTGTCGCGATCTGGCGGCGCGAGTGCCACATTGCCATTGGGGCCGTGGCCGTGAGTCGTTCCCTGGCGCTTCCGCTTCTGCCCTCGTTTGGGTGGCATTTTGGCCGCGGCACTGTCGTCGTGGTGTTAGTATAATGGTTGCCGATCACAATTGGCGTTGCGGCGATGAATGTGACTAGGCAGGCACGGCGAGGCACATCAGGTTGGCGACACAAGAGGCGAGCAAACGGCAGACGTGCCCAGTTTGCTCGTCCAGACCGCACAAGTCCTCGAAGGCCAGGGAGCCATTGTATCCATCAGCTTCGGCATCGGCGTTGCTCACATTCGCGACAAGAAGTAAAGCCGCAAATGGAGGTGGCAGGAGTGTGCGGTGTGGTGGCCTCAGGCAGCAACCGGAATTCTGAAACCGTCAACGCGCAGCGCGTCCCTCAAAGAAACTCGAGAGTGTTTGGAGCGGTCCAAACAAAGCCAACTTCGACACTCCCTCACCCACACCACCACTGTTCGCATCGCCCGCCGGGACAAAGCGATTGTATTCCGGCTCGGGGATCCTCTGCGCAATCTGCACACATTAACTTGTTCCCGCATCGATTGCAGCACCTTTCGACTCCGATGCAGCAGCAGCGGTAGCAGTTGTCATGGAGTATGGCACGCCGCGCCTTCGCAGCGCATTCCCACAAACGCCACGACGAGGAGAGAATGATCGGAGTCCACAGCACAGAGCGAACCCCTTCCGAACATCAGCGCCCCCGAGCCAGCAGAGACCACTGCCGCAGGTCCCCACGCTCAAATCATCGCCTGCGCAACCTGCAGAACCTCTGATCCCCGAAACGATCATCGAGGCGCCTTCGCAACGACTGTATGCGGTCGCTTTCTGGCTTGCATTATGGGGATGGCGGTTGTACGACTTTAGCAATCTGGTGGACGCAGAAGAGCAGAGCTTGTGGTTGTTCATGAAATGGGTTGCCATCGACGGGGTATTCTTGTTTGGTCTGCCTGGGCTGCGGATACCATGGTTAGAATGGAGCTCGGCGACCATGACTTTGATCTTCCTTGCGCACGCTGTGGCCGATGCCATGCTCATGTTCAGGATTCCGATTCCGATCATGGCAGGACTGGCTGTGGTGTGGAGAGGGGTGTGGGGAGCGTATGAGACGGCCATCAACGAGCATGGCGTCAATCCGGACACCGTCTTGTTCAACGACAGCTTGATATTGGGCCGGCAGATTATTCACATCTTGCCTGAAGGCAGTGCGATCCTCAATCCCGAACGACTTGCTTTCTGCATCGATGGACAAACAAAAAATGAAGTGCGACTGCCCATCATGATCAACGCGACTGAGCCGATCGGAATCGATATCCTGCACGTGGACTTGGAGACGCAGGCGAACACCACAATCCGCATCAGCAAGAGCCAGATCAAGACCATGCAAAAGGAGGCAAGCAGATTGATCACGTACAGCAATAATCCGAACGAGCCCAAGACATTATACTTCACCGTCAAGAAGCCCGGGCTGTACGTGTTAGCCAAAGTAGTCGATGCGTCCAATTTGGAAGTGAGCAGGAAACGGCTGGCGCACACCGTTGTAGTGCCCTGTCCGAGGGCTGAGTTCCTGCCCGCTCAGCAGGATCGGTGTAGAGGCGAGCTGTCAAATGTCCAATTGGAAGCTGTGGGCACACCGCCGATGAAGATCAAGTATCGCAAGGTGGTCGATAAAGCGCCGCAAACATCGACGTTCGAAAACATTCAGCCAGAAGATCTGGTGTCGCCATTGCTCAAGCAAAACGTGGACGCGCTCGTGGTGCCGAACAAAGTCGACACTTCGTGGGCGAAATCGCACAGGGTGCGAGTACCGCTGAGCGAGGGTCTTGTTACGTCTGGCACGTGGGTGTACGCAATCGATGAGGTTGTGGATGGTTTTGGCAATCGCGTCCAATACTCGAACAACCAGAAAGCCGAAGATCGGAAGACATCGAAAACGCATCGTCTCCATCAGTCTATCGAGGTTCACGAACGGCCTGTTATCAATCTCCAGGGATGTACGCCGCAGCATCCCCTCAAGGTGCCAAAAGGCAAGCCAGGCCGCCTTCCAATTCATTATGGCTCGACCGGCAAAGGAACGATACTGAACACTCCCTACAATATCGAGTACATATTCAGCCCGCAGGCCGATCTGAGTTCAAGTAGTGGCCATGGCCCAGCTCCGCAGGCCCGGAAAGAGACTGTTAGAAGCGCTAAAGAGGCCCCTTACATTTCGGAGCCGGGCTTGTACACACTGACTGGCGTTTCCACCGACTTTTGCTCCGGCGATATTCTTGAACCCGCCTCCTGCTTACTGCAAAATCCACCCGAGCCACAGCTGCAAGTCACTTCAAAGTCCATTTACGATAAGTGTGCTGGCAGCTCGATTGGCCTACGCGTCGACCTCGATTTGGTCGGAACACCTCCCTTTGAAGTCGAATACACAATGTCACGCAAAGGTGAGAATCACCATGAAACAGGTCGCGAAAGGATCAATGGCCTCCGCGGACAGATGGACCTTACCCCACCAGAGGCTGGACAATACGAGTACACGTTCACCAAAATCAGTGATGATGTCTACAAGAACCAGCCGCTAACGGGAGAGGACAAGAAGCTCCATCAAGCCGTGAAGCCGTCGGCATCGGCGCGACTCGTGCAACAAGGCAAACAGATTACGTGTATCGACCACGCTGCAACGTTTGAAGCACAGCTGAACGGCGAGGGTCCATTCAAGCTCGAGTACGAGCTGGTACACAACGGCAAGCGGCTCAAAATGAGCAAGGAGGATATCAATCTCAATTTTGTCCAACTCGAAACGCCCGTCCTGCAAGAAGGCGGCGACTACACCATGGCCCTCGTCAGCATTACCGACAACAACGGTTGCACGGAGTTCTTGAAGGACGAAGCCAAAATTACAGTGCGACATCAAAAACCAAAGGTCAGCTTCGGGCAGATCGAGGGTCGCCGGACGGTTGATATGCTGGAGGGCAAGCAGGTATCGCTACCATTGCGGCTCGTGGGCGAAGGTCCTTGGACGGTGCGCTACCTGGACAGCGAGGGACATGAGCAGACCATTAGGCCCCATGGGCCGAATGATCGACTTGTGGTGAACCGAGAAGGCATCTACGAACTCATCGACGTGTCTGATAATATATGTCCGGGACTTGTGGAAACCGACGCAAAGGACTTCCAGATCAACTGGATTCCGCGACCACAATACCGCATTTCGCCAGGCGATATCGAAAGCCAGAAGGATAACGTGCTTGTGCGCGCTGAGGTGTGTGAAGGTGACGAGGATGCAGTGGAAGTGCTGTTCAAGGGGTCACCTCCATACGAGCTCTCCTATGTGCAAACAGTCAAGCCGGACGTGGGCACTGTGGCACCGCGCAACAAGGATCTCCGCGCTGCGCTCAACGTTGCAAGTCTTCGCATGGAGACGGCTGTTGCTGGCGCCTACGAGTACAAGTTCTCTAAGCTCAAGGACGGAAACTACGACCACTCGCCGAATCACTTTGCTGCTCTTACCATCACGCAAAAGGTCAACGCCAGGCCATCTGCAGCGTTCGCCACGCCAGGCAAGACTTATAGCTTCTGCTCTGTAGAGTCAGACGGCGAGGAAGTCCTACCCGTCAACCTGCATGGAGTACCACCCTTTGAATTGGAGGTCGAGATCAAACATCACGGTACAATTAAACCAGAGATGGTCCATTACAGCAATATTGACACTCAGAGCTACAACATCCACGTTCCGCACTCCCGCCTGCATCTTGGAAAGAGCGCCGTTTCGCTTCGACGAGTCTCGGATGCTCGTGGCTGTTCGCGATTTCTGGATAACACGACTCCCCGTGTCCAGATCAGTGTTCACGATGCTCCAACGATCGTCAGCTTGGAAGAACGAACAGACTATTGTGTTGGCGATCGTCTCAACTTTGGCCTCTCAGGTGTTGCACCATTTCAAGTCTTCTACACATTCGAAGGCCATGCACGCAAAGCTTCTGTCAGCTCTGGCAACACGTTCAAGCGTCTGGCCGAAAAGCCAGGTACGTTTCAGATCACCGGCCTCCAAGACAGCGCCTCTTCCTGCAGAGCAAGCACAAACATTACCAAGCGTATCCACGGCATGCCATCAGTCCGCGTCAGCAAAGGCAAAGACAGCTATGTGGATATCCACGAAGGCGGCCAAGCGGAACTCACGTTTGACTTTGGTGGCACACCGCCTTTCGAGTTCACCTATACCCGATCGTCCAATACTGACAAGCACGGCAAGAAGAAGGGGCAAGTGCTCGATATGCGCAGTGAAGTCTCCGATGAGCACTCGATGCGGATCTGGGCCAGTGAAGAGGGAACTTACGAGGTCGTCAGCATCAAGGATGCGCATTGTGCGTATGCCAAGGCGGGCATCAATGTCGAGCAGGCGAAGGGTGCAAAGAAGCGATTGGGATACTATTAGTCTGGAAGCGATGCTGAAAATTTTGGATTTGCGTGTAAGTTTGGGAGTGCTCTGACACGCGGGAAATGGTTGACATTGCAAGGGATGGCGAGGCGTCTGGCGTATTCGCTGGGTGCTTGCAGGTATGATGATTGTGAACGCCCCAAGTCTGACCAATTTCCATATGTAAACGAAAGTGTGATCGTCGTTTGAGAGGGCTTCGCTGAGCTATGCATACGGCAGCCAGGATGTATTTGATAAGTTGTCGATCATTGGGACAGTCATGTAGTGGTGGCCCATGTACATGCTGGGTCGACGGGTCCTGGGAAAAGGTGGCATTATTATGCCGTGGAGAAGGGGAGGAGAAGTACGAGACGCCGATTGTGGTGGTGCCGATGGAGGCGATGCTGGAGGCTTGGCCGGTGAGGTCAGGGCTTTGTTGGTAGTAGTAGTAGTAGGGTTGGAAGATTCCGAAGGAGAAGAGTCTGTGGAATAGGTCAGAAGGTAGTGAGGAGGTGAACAAAACATCCGGCTAGAGATGTCCATGCTTGCCAGCCGCCATCGATGGGTGGCAGGAACTGCGAGGAGCGCTGCACATCTTCAACGACTTGCTCGAAATCGTCTCGTGGGAGGCTTTGACTGTTCGGGACGATGGAGATATTGCCGATACTATTTATGGGGTTCTGCTGGACTTGGGGCGTAGTCAGCTGGATTGTAGAGTCCATTAGACTATTTGCATTTGTGATTCGTGCAAGGTCTTGCTCGCACCTCTGGCAGCGGCATTCACAGACTCATGTTCGAGAATGAGGTTAAGCCAATGGGGCGATGGATATCAATGGTGCAGGTGGAATAGCTGAGGCCTTTGTCATCCAGTCACTATAAGCTTTCCCGCTAAATCATTTAGCCGAGACGATGTGGAGGAAAATACAGTGGCGCACGTCTTCGCAACGGACATTCGAACTCACTTATCGCTCCCTCGCCACCTCGTGCACGACAACATGCTGCAATACCGCCGCTCGCAGCCGAGATGAGTATGAGCATCGAGATCGGACTTGTGGACTTGTACGAGCGGCCTTACCAGAGCGAAGAAGAATGCCTTCACAAAAGTCTCCAGTCACGGGGACAAGGTCATCTTTGCCGCTGCCAGAAGTCTACAGTGTGATTTCACCAAACATGAAAGCGTCGGTCTCGAAGAAAGGTGAAGTCGCCGATGAAGACGAGCCGCTGATCGATACAACGGAGAAACTGGAGCTCAAGTCGAAGAAGACCGATCGTGCCAAGAAGAAGCAGGAGCGAAAGCTGAAGAGATGGTCCGTCAAGTCCGAGACAAAGTCTTTCCTAGAACTTCCGAGAGAGCTTCTGGACGAAGTGTTGAGCCATCTCGCCCCGAGCGATGTCATCCGGTTGCAGCGCCTCAACAAGGCCACACAAGCGTATATTGTGGAGAACGAGGAGACTATCGCCAAGACTATTATTGCTCGGAGATATCATGTGCTCGGCCACTGCTTCCAACGTCCGGTCTCGTTTGAGCAGCTCGACGCGCGGACCCAGTGCTCGCTGCTCAGCTCCGAGTGGCAGGACAAGAGTAGGCTGCATCGGAATTCCTACTATCAGATCGTTAAGCCGCTTGACCCGAGAAAGGTCTGCACGTGTACGACTTGTATGCTGGCTTGGAATAACCTCAACATCGTCCTCGACCTAGCGCACTTTCAGAAGAACCTCAACGAGCGAGAGCCCATACCTCTGGTCCCTCGAGGCACAAGTCCGAAGTGGCACTCCGAGTTGCAGGAGCAGAACGCGGAGACGGTGATGAGAGCCGTGTACAGTCCAATATGCTATGCACTCATCTTGCAAGTACATTTGGAGACCATCGTGGGAACCTTGACCCGAACGGCTCGCGTGGGGAAGAAGGCTGCGCATCCAAAGCGGCTGTATCACATGTCTCCGGAGGATGTCGCGTCGGGAACGGATATGTTTCTGGAGCGCAGTGGACCACCCTCAACGACAATTCCATATCATCGCGACATGTACTACAACCTCGAGGCGTATGTGCCCAATCGTGCTTGGAGCAAGGAGAAGCAAAAGTGGCTGTACGCGAGAGCGCCGCACGACAATGATCTGCAATGGATCGTCAGTCGATTCGAACCTGATCGCAGAGGGAGTGTGCAGGATCACGATCACGTTTCAGGACAGCATTGCGTGAGCGGAAAATAGCCGAGAACGAAGCGTGCCCACATCCCCGCCTAAACTTGCATGTTTGGAACACACATCAAGGTTCAATTATTGGAAGCATGGCTCAGGCTGCGTCTACTCGGCCTCAAATTGAGCGATTTTTGGAGGCCAATTTGGCCAAATTGGCCTCCATGAATTAGAGGCCAATTTGGAGACTAATTGGCCTCGCTAAGTAGACGGAGAGGGAATTCCAGTACTAATTTAGGCTTGTGTTTCCCGCCTTATAATTCCGGTTTAGGGCTCTATACGCGTCTACCGCGTAGTTATCGTATTTTCTCTTCTAGTCGCGTATAGTCGTTCGTCGTACCTCGTTGCTCTTAATTATTTAGAATAGTACGTAAAAAGCGTACGGCCGGCGACAATTCGCAGCCCTTTAATACGCCTTCTAAGAGGCATTAGGCGTCTAGCGAAACCCCTATGTCTATCGTTATTACTATACTAACCTTACCTCTAATCTCTAACTACTCTGCGTTTAGCGGCTAGTATACGCTAAATAAGGTTAAGAAGTTCCTTAAACTGCTTATTAATTAGCAGAACCTTAGCCGTTAGATAGATACTTAGAATTAGAAGGAGGCTAATATATAAGGAGTATTAAAAGACCTTTTAGAAGGGTTACGGTAGAAGGGTATAACGCGTAGTAGAAGTAGAGATAGTAGGTAGGAACTAACTAAGTTAATTATATTAGTTAGTTATAGGTTGCACCTTCTTCTAAGATATATTTCCCGGTAGGTTATATAACCTAATATTATATAACCTATATTACCTAACCCTAGAACTAAACTAGGTAGTTTAGTTCGGTACCTTAGGAAGTACTAACTAGACTATACTTTTTAATACTTCTACTTAGGCTAGATAGTCTTCTACTTGTATTTAAATCCCTCCCTAAATTATAATAAGTTATTAAGTATAGTAAGCTACTTCTCCTATAGTGCAACTCCTAGGCTTAGTTTTCCGATTTATATAGTTAAAAACTTAGCCTATATAGATTAGATCTTTTATTTTGCTCTCTTAAGGTCTAGAGTTTAATCTATAGTTAGGGTAGGATTCTTTTACCTTTCCTTATATAAGTTAGAGTTATCTTATAAACTTCTAAAACTATAGCCTATTCTTTAGTTTAGTTAGGCCGTTAGCAACTATCTCTTTTATTAGAATATATTCTACTGCAACCTTCCTCTACTACTAGAGATATCTAATATAGTTATATATAATATTAATATATTTAGATCTCTTATAGGTATATGCATTCTTAATAAGGGTTAAAGCTGCCTAATTGTTCTCTATAATTTATACTAGCCTTAGCTCTTTTACTATATTAGAATAGGCTTTAATAGTTAGCTAGAATAGGCATTCTCCTACTAACCTTATATAGTCTATCTCTCTTAAGAGTACTACTAAGAATTAGGACTACTTTATATATACATTTATAGCTATATACTTAGCTTCTATTATTAATATTATAATAGACTTTTGCTTTCTGCTTATCTAAGAAACTAGGGCTCTATAAAGGAAGAAGATGCTTCTAAGGATTAAGACTCTATCTGCCTTGTCTATTATATAGTTAGAGTCTAAATATCCTATTAACTTTCCCCCTCCTCTCCTAAATATTAACCTTAAGTCTTAGAATAATCTTAGGTACCTTACTAGTTTCTTTAGAGCTTGCAAGTATCTCCTAGCTAGGTCTAAAATATATAAGCTTAGCCTACTAAGAGAGAAAGCAATGTCTAGTCTTATTATAACTATAGGCTATATTTAGGTACTAGTTTAACTTTAGTACTCTATCTTATTTCCTCTCTTATTATATAAGCCTATTAGTTTTAGACTATTATAACTATCTATTAGAGAGAGAGTTAGGTTAGCTATTTCCTTAGTTATTTCTAGCTTTATAAGGTTCTCCTAAATAAAGTATTCCTAATTAAGCTTTAAAATTCTAGCTTATCTATCTCTTATTAACCTTATTCTAAGGATCTTCTCTAGTTCTTTAAGATCTTTAATCTTAAATACCCTACTTAGCTATTCTATAAGAGGGTATATAGCAACGTATAGACTACCTTAGACCTCCGTCCGAAGATAGCGCTAATTCTTATAGAGTTATTATATATCGTATGCTTCGCGTATACGAATACTATACGCTAAGTAATATAGTAGCAGCCGCTTGCTAAGTACTAGTAAGGCCTAAGGCCCCTAACTTCTAGCTTTACTTCGCTTTTATAACTGCCTTCCTTCCCCTATCGAGCTATCCTAGCTCGATAGGCAGGCAGCAGTCTTCTCGTATACGCGACGTCCCTATTGCGTCCGCGTATCTCTTATTACTTATAGGCCTTCTATTAAGTTCTATCGTACGTTACTATTATAATTCGCGTACGTAATATAAGTAAGTCGTTACTATATATTATTATTAATAGTAACGCGCGTTATTATATTTATTACGGTAATAGTATTATAAATTCTTACTTACGCGCTTCTAAACTTCTTCTATAATACTAATACTTAGTTGTTTTAGTTTTCTTTAGACGCGCTCTATACTCGCTCCGCTATATATATATATACTCCTTATACTCTTTACGTACGCTCCTTATATATACTTAAGAACTACTATAAGATAGGCTCTAAGAAGAATAAGAATCTACCTAAGGGTAAAGAGGCTGCTATAGCCCCTTTATTAAGCGGCTCGTAGGCGGGCCTAGAGCGTACTAGTAGAAATACTAGTATACCTAGTAGCCGCGCTCTAAGTTTAGCTAGTAGCTAATCTCTTCTTTTACGTCTAGGTAGTATTATACTAGATAAGAGCAACTAAACGGGTAGTATACGCGGCGCGCGCTTGCCTTAGGTAAGCCCTAATGCTCCTAGTAGTAGCCTATAGCTAAGCCTATTCCTAGCCTCTAATACTACTAAACGTCTTAGAGAAGATAGCTATAATAGCAACTATATTAGCTCTAGCTTAATAATAAGTAGAGGCCGGGGTAAGCGCGCGCCGGGCAGGTTACTATCGGCCTAACTTCTACTTAGTAGCAGTGCGCCTATAAAGCGCGCTTACTTCCCGTTCTTAAAGCTAGGCTCCTTACTAGACCTTATTACTAATAAACCTATAG
This sequence comes from Cercospora zeae-maydis, assembly GCA_023512815.1. Classification (NCBI taxonomy): domain Eukaryota; kingdom Fungi; phylum Ascomycota; class Dothideomycetes; order Mycosphaerellales; family Mycosphaerellaceae; genus Cercospora; species Cercospora zeae-maydis. Next base: position 746,439 of record JAKLWY010000008.1, read on the forward strand.
GCCCTCCTAACCGTACGCTAGCTATAAAGCGCTAACGCCTTATAGGCACCGCTACTATACTATATACTAGCGCTATATTCGGCCCGGCTCCTAGTACTTCTCGTATTAGTATAGCTAAGACTAAGTACCTTAAGTAGTATAATCGTTATATTCGTAATAACTACGATCTAGGTAGATGTAACTATAAGTCTCTTTCTACTCGCTATTTCGTCGCATTCTATTTATATACTAACTATAGTATAGGCTAGGCTAAGTACTCTAGTAAGCTATCTAAGGATATTAATACTAAGAAGTATATACGCTATATACGTAGCAAGTATACCTATAAGTAGACTTACTACGAAGTAGTTAAGATAGTTATATACTATATATATAATATATACGACGCGCTAGTACGTCGCTAGGCTAAGCTCGGCCGCTATAGGACTAATATAGTACGAGCTAATAGCTAGTAAGCGGTAGCGGATGCCTAGGCCTAGCTAGATGCCGCTTATACTAGTAAGTTCTTTCTTTAATATCGCGCGTAGCGTACGCGTCGCTTATATCTCGTATTTGCTAACTATACGCATAGAGACTAAGACGGTTATAAAGCGTCTTTAGACTAACGATAGTAAGCTAGCTAGCGGTAAGCCTACTAAGAAGGAGAGCGGCGGCAGCGCCTCGTAGGGGTCCCGCGCGCTTGTCTATAAGGCTACCTAGCTTAATAGCACCCTTAGAGGTATAATAGAGCTACTTACTTAGGTATATCTAGTAGCTTATCGCTTTTATATCGCATACTAACTGCACTTATAGATTACTAAGTATAGTAGCGTTCTAGTAAAGCGGAACGCTATTAACGCCGCTATTAGCCTCTATCTATCCTTAGAGGAGAAGGATAAGGCTAAGGAGGCCTCCTTAAAGAAGGGAGCCTCTAAGTATAAGCTAGCTATAGAGGATATCTAAGCTAGCGCTCCTTACGCTTCTCTATACTTTCGTATATACGCTGCTTGCGCGTACTACGTACGATACGCTATAATAAATATTTTAGTTAGCTCCTTATAAATAATGTAAAGCTTATCTATAGAATAAAAAGCTGTTTATTCTATCTTTTATACCTACGTATTATATATAACGCGCTATTACGTCGCCTTTAGGCTACGCTTATTTACCTTACGTATTGCCTCGAATTTATCTAGTGCCTTATATTCTCTAATATACTCGACTAGTTCCTATATATTATATTCTTCTAGCTAGCCTATCTACTTAACTAGCTACTAACGTTTCTTATATCTAACTCGCGTATTTAGAATCTCTTTAACTTGCTACTTGCTTAAGTCTTCTTCTATAAGTAATATACCCTTCGTATCTATATCGCCTATAGCGCTCTTTTAAGGCTCTAGTAAAGATACGTAGAATACGTTATAAACGCGCTATACGCTTAGTAAGGCTAGGTAGTACGCCTACTTTCTAATTGCGTTAATTACCTTAAATAAACCTACGAACTTCGGTACTAACTTCTTTATAAGCACCTTTAAGCGAAGGTTCTTTAAGGATAATAATACTATATCGCTAACCTTAAACTCTATCGGCTTATGCCTAGTATTAAAGTATCTAGCTTACGCTTTAGCTACGTATTACTAGCGTTTTATAAGGTTCTTATATATTTCTTATAGTCGCTTCGTAGCGTCGATTACTACTAGTGCCTCTCTCCTAGAGAGCTCGTCCCGAGCGACTTGCGTACTTATCGCAATCTCTGCGTTATAGCTATATACTACCTTAAATAAACTTATCTTAAACGTTAGATATACCGCGTTATTATAAGCTAATTCCGCCTAAGGTAGTAACGTCGCCTAGTTATTCTACTTATTATTATAGAAGATACGCAAGTACTATTCTAGCGTTTAGTTAGTACGTTCCGTCTACCCGTTAGTCTACGGATAGAAGGCTATAGATAGCTTACGGTTTATATATAACTCGAAGTAGAAGTCCGACTAGAACTAGCTAGTAAAGATAATACCTCTATCGCTTATAATTCTATATAGCATTCTAAATCGGCAAATTACCTTATTAATTAGGATCTATATAAGGTCTACGCTTATATATTTCTTAGTAGTTAGTATAAAGAGGTTTATCTTCGAGTACCGGTTAATAATTACTAGGACCGCATTATATACGTATACGTCTCGCTTACTAAGCGGCAGGTCCGTAATAAAGTCTATAGTTAGCTCCTTCTATAGGAGCTCTAGCTGCGGTAATACTAATAGCTCGCTATATAGTCGATAGCGTCTCGCCTTCGATACTTAATATTCCTAATAGGATTAGACGTACTAGCTAATATCTATAGATATTCCTAGCTAGTAATACTTCCGCTATACTAACTCGGTAGTTTTATCCTTACTAAAGTAACTAGTAAGTAGATTATTATAGTATATACGGATTACCTACGTCTATAGTGCGTAGTCCTTAGGAAAATATAGCTAATTGCTATAATATAGTACTCCTTCCCTAATACGATACTTATTGCATTTGCCTTTACTACGCTATACCTCTTCGAAGAGTTCCTTTATATTAGGCTTCTATAGCGTTAGCGATTTAGCAAAGTTAAGAACTAAGTCTAAGATATTTAGGTATAGTTCTTTTATAGCAACCGCTACGCGTGCGATACGTACGCTACTTAAGAAGTAGTCTTATACGCACTCTTCTAGGAGCTGCCCTAAGGCTATACTTGCGAGTTACTCTTATATCGTAATTGCGATATACTAGAGGAACGCCTAATCGCCGTACTCGGCTCTTATACTATATATCTAGAGCTTCTTCTATAATATTAGTAGCAGGTTCGATATATATACCTATTCGCGTACGTAGTTACTACGTCTTAACGGCGTATTAGCTAGGTTCGTTTTCCCTAGTTAATGCTTAATTACGAAATTAAATAGGGCTAGAAATACGGCCTAATAAGCCTATCTACCTATAAGTTACTTTATTATTATAAAGGCTTTAAGGTTAGCGTAGTTAATAAGTACGGTAACTAAATATAAGGCGCCTTTAAGATACGGCTACTATGCCTTAAATGCTTCTATAATAGCTAGAAGCTCTTTATTATAGGTCTTATAGTTGCATTCTACTAGAATTATCTTCCGTAAGAAGAATGCTACTAGATACTAGTTCCTATCCTTAAATAACTAGCTTAGAATACCCGCAATCGCGAAGTCTAATATATCGGTTTCGACTCGCGTACGTACCGTAGGGTTATAGTATCTTAGTAGTAGAGTAGCTTAGAATACGTCTTTAATTCTATAGAACGTAAGCTCCTCGCTTTCGCTCTAGCTAATACGCCCTAGCTTCTTGCCTACTTTAGCCCCTTTTAATAGTACTATTAAAGTAGCGATAATTCTAGAGTACTTATATATAAATTGCTAATAGAAATTAGCAAACCTAAGAAACGACTATACCTTAGTAAGCGTTATAGGCGTTAGCTACGCCGCAATTACGTCGACTCTACGAGGATCTATTATTACGCCCTCGGGCTATACGATAAATCCGAGGAACTTAACCTCCTTCTTAAAGAAGTAGCATTTTACGCGCTAAGTATATAATCCGAACTTCCGGAGTCGCTCTAGTATAGTACGTATATCTTATATATAGGCCTTACGTAAGGCGCTATATATAAGGATATTATTTAGGTATACTATATAGCATATATCTACGAGGCCTAAGAGGGCTCTATTAATATACCCCTAAAAGGTAGCTAGTGCGTTAGTTAACCTAAAAGGCATTACCTTATACTAGAAGTGTCTATACTACGTACGAAACGCAGTCTTCTAGCGGTCGGTTAGCCTTATATAGATGCGATAGTACGTATCTATAAGGTCTAGCAATATAAACTATATAGCTCCTATAAGCCTATTAAGCGTCTTACTAATAAGTAGCAGAGAATAGCGATTCTTTACCGTAATCTTATTTAATCTACGGTAATCTACGTATAACTGTAAGATACTATTCTTCTTCGAAACAAATAGAATAGGCGCACTTACTTTGCTTTTGCTCCGCTCGATCTAATTATACTCTAACGCTTCTTAGAGGTAATAACTTAACTTACTAAGCTTGCGGCTAGACTAATAATATAGTAGCTTAAACGGCGGCTTAGTACTAGGTAGTAGGTTAATTATATACTTAGCGCCTTTAACTAATATGCTCCTTATCTTCTCTATAGAATTAAAGAGGTCTATAAAGTCCTAAAACTCTATAGGTAGCGGCTCTTAGCTAGCATCTACCTTCTAGAGTAATATAGTAAAGATATACGGGGCTTTTTAGAGGTCCTTATAAAACTTATACGCTTCGCGTACTTATACCGTATACGTCTCGCCTTCGGACCTAAAGGTTTACTTATCTATACTAGCATTCTTTATTACTCTATAGGCTATATGCTATAGCCGGCCTAGTAAGATATAAGGAGTTAGTATATTATATATATAAAAGATGCCTCTATATATGCGAGTCGCTTCCTTAGAGTCGGTAGCTTATAGGCGTATATAATATATACTATAGTAGTGCTCTAGCTACCTAGTAAAGGACGTAGCTAGCGGCAAAGTAGTATTCTTCCTTACTAGAAGGTTATACTATAGAGCGTAGGATCTAGAGACTATATTAATATTAGCGCCCCTATTAAGTACGCACTCGGCTTATATATAGCCCGTATCCGTCTTAACCTTAGCTATAATAGGAATCGCTAGCCTACTCTATATAGGTAGGTAATCTATCCCGCTTATTACGGTATCTAGAGCTTATAAGTCTTCCTTAATACCTTGCCTTTTAGCGGCCCGCCTATAGCTACTCTATATATAGTAGGCGGCTTCTATAGGTCTAGCCGGGGGTATTCTAACTAGATATGCCCCTTTTCCTTATACCTATAGCATTTAGCTTTAAGTTTCTAGTCTAGGTCGTCTTTATCTCTCTTAGATTAACGCTACCCGCTAGAGCGGGATCTCTCTTTCCTAAATTGCGCTATAGTATTATTGCTACCCTTACGCTTATAGTTCGCCTATATCTCGCGTCCGATATACTTACCTAGCCTACTTTTACTTAATAAACCTCTATAGTTACTTCGTAAGAATATAGCCCTTTCGGCCTATTCTAAACGTATCGTAAGCGCTATAAAGTCGGCTCTCTTAAACCCTATCGTATTATAGTTCTTAATAATATCCTTCTATAAGGGAGCTCTTAACTTCGCGAGTAGCTAGCAAACTAGCTATAGCTCGCGGTAGTTGCTAAGTTACGCCTTTAGATAGGCTAACTTATTTGCGAACTATCGTACGCTCTACCCTTTACGCTAATAGGCCTTCTTATACTCGATAGTAGTAAGGAGCGTACGGTTTGCTTAATTCCTAACTATATCGTATATAAACCGCTAGAAGTCTTCTTAGCTATACTTAGCTAGAAGATTTTTAGCGTTATACTAGTTATACTATATATCCTTCGCCTTGCCTACGAGCTATATAATAGTATATAGCGCCTTCTTACGAGGGCTATAGTACGTTATTAGATTATTAATAAAGATTATCTTAAGGTAGCGGATAAACTCCCGAGCCTTATCTTTGCTTTTACTCTTAAACGGCTTTAGATTATATATTTTCGCGCCCTTCGCTAACGAGCTTCCTAATAGTGCGTTACGTACGCTTCGTATATCGGCCGTACTAGCGTCGCTAGCTTTTTCTTCTTCCTTTCTAGCGTTCCCTTTCGCGCTACTTTACGTATAGTAGGCTTTAGATCCGCCGGAAGGAAAGTTATCGCCTTCTAGTATCGTAGCGAGCTCGCGCTTAAGACGCTTACGCTCTTCTTAGAGTATACGTACTATAAGTCGCTTATAAAGCTCCTCTATCTTATATTCGAGTTGCCTATACTCCGCATTAACGTTATTATCTACTATTATCTCCGTAAGGTTTAGCGTCTCTTCGCTTAGTTCCTATATTAGTAGAGCTCGTAGTATAGAGCCTACGTTCTTAGTGCGACGCGCTTGCGATTCTTATTTATCTAATATTAGTATCTATAGGCTACTACCTCGTATAGGGTTAAAGAATTAGAACTATAAGAGGGTATATAGCAACGTATAGACTACCTTAGACCTCCGTCTAAAAATAGCGCTAATTCTTATAGAGTTATTATATATCGTATGCTTCGCGTATGCGAATACTATGCGCTAAGCAATGCGGTAGCAGCCGCTTACTAAGCACTAGTAAGGCCTAAGGCCCCTAACTTCTAGCTTTACTTCGCTCTTATATATTCCTTAAACTAAAGTATATCTTCTAGCTTTAGTACTATAATTAGAATATTATCTATATAGGTTAGGATTAGAATATTCCTTTTCTAGTAGATAAGAAGGTATAGGTCTACTTCTAATTATATAAACCTAATCTATTTTAACTTCGAGATATAGAGTTTATTCTAGTCTCTTACTACTTACTTTAGTCTATATAAGCTTCTTAGAATTTATAAGACTATATTAGGTAGAATCTTAACTCCTAGTAGTAGAATTATAAAGATTTCTTCTTAGAGTTTGCTCTTAGTAAATGCATTATTTATATCTACTTAGTAAAGTTCTAGGTCCTTTTTATAAACTATAGCTATAAATACTCTTAGGGTATTATGCCTAACTATTAGTATAAAGGTTTCCTAGAAGTTAACTCTAAATTTCTAAGAAAAACCTCTTATAACTAGTCTTGCTTTAAACTTTTTAATAGCTCTACTAATTAATCTCTTTATATTAAATACTTATTTAGATATTATAAGGTTTGCTTTCTTTAGAGGAATAACCTCTATTTAGGTATTATTGCTTCTTAATATAGTTAGCTCCTTCTAGACTATATCCTCCTATATATATCCCTATTTAGAGTCCTAAATCGCTTCTTTATAGGACTTTAAAATAGGCACCTCTTATCTCTATATAGAGACTTAAGGGGCAAGTGCTATAAATATAGACTCTTAGATCTCTAATAGGGCTTCCTAGATCTACTCCTAATCTTAGCCTTAAACTTAGCTAAGAAATGCCTTATAATACTTAGTACTTAGCTTTTTCTCTTATCTATATTCTCTTTATCTCTTCTAAAGTACTTATCTTATAACTATACTATAAGCTTTTAGCTCTAAGATTAGTTCTTTATCTAAGATAGATCTTCTTCTCTTTTAGCTATAAGTCTAGTCCTAGTCTCCCTTCTAGTTCTTATTTTCCTTTTTTAGGTTCTACTTTATAATATTTAGGGCGAGTATAGGTACGCTACCTACGTTACGTAATAGGCGAACCGAACTAGCTAGTTTAGTTAGATTACGTAACCGCCGAACTAAACTAGGTAGTTTAGTTACTACCTACGGTCTATTTCTAATCTTAGTATTTATATACCTAAGGTCTTCTTCTTCTAGATCCTCTATCCTCTAGTACTCCTCCTTATTCTTTAGTAGAGATAGCAACTATATAAAGAGTATCTAGCTAGAACCTACTAGCTTTATTACTATAGCTATAGGTATAGTAGTTATAGGGGGTATAAATACTATTAGCTTCTTTAGAGGTCTACTAACTAGGTTTCTAATAGGTATATTACTTACTTAGTTAAGCTTAGGAACATTTAGCTCTATATCTCCTCCTTTTTTATACTTAAACTAAGTTATAGTGCTATAGGCTTTAATAGCCCTTATATTAGACTTCTAGAAGAGCTATATTTTAGTAGTATTAGGAATATATTTAATAAATATAGCATCCTTGCCTCTATTTATTAGTTTATCTAACCTTATCCTAGCTAGATAGGACTTAGGATCTATATAGACTACTGCTTTATAACCCTAAACTCTAAAGTATAATACCGAGAGTTAGATGCCTAAAAAGGCCTTCTTAAATAAAACCTTAAAACTATTAATTTCTAAGCTATTAGAAAGAGAATTTCTAATAACTATATAGGCTACTAAGGCCTCTAGCTAGAATTTAATAAGTATATAAGCATCTTCTAGTATTGCTCTTATATAATCTTTAGAGGTTTAGATTAACCTTTTAACTACTCTATTCTAAATAGAGTTATATACTTTAGTAGTATAGAAGGAAATTCTATATTCCTTCTCCTACTATTTTAGTATAGTAAGAAGCTCTCTTGCCCTATTACTTCTTATAATCTAGAGGGGATTTTCTAATTATAGCTTAGCTTTTACCTTCTAGTCTCTAAGGATACTTAGTATATCTTTTTTAGACTTTATTAGGAAAGTCTATTTCTTTCTTAAGAAGTTATTAATAACCTTAAGCTACTATTTATATCCTAGTCTTAAGATAGGTAAAGGGCTATAGATATTAATAGAAACTAGAGATAACCTTTAGGGTTTCCTCTTAGTTTCTTTCCCTCTATATTTCTTTATCTTTACTAAGGAATATACTCTATATAGCTAGTATTCCTTTAGAATAGGAATCTAAGCCTTTAAGTTAGAGACCTTATATAAGTTTCTAAGAAGACCCTCTCTAAAGTATATAAGTCTCCTATACTAGAGCTCCTACTATTCTTAGAAATTCTCCTAGGCTTTAAAGGTATAGGCTTTATTCTCTTAATTCTAATTAAGGTATAGCATTGCAAGTTCCTATAAGGCCTTATTAATCTCCTTAATAAATAGTACTCCTCCTAATAGTTTTATCTAGATAACTAGTTTTCTAAATAATAAAATAAGTATAAACTTTAGTAGCTAAATACTATACTACTAGCTAAATTAGCTCTAAGAAATAAGATTAACTCCTAATCTAGGTATAAAGAGGACATTCTTAAGTATAATCTGTTTTTCTCTTCTCTTACCTATTACTACGTCTCCTATATATATAGCTATTAAATAGCTACTACCGACCTTAATTTACTTTTTCCTTTAAAAAGGTTTTAGTTCTCTAAAAAGTAGTTCCTAGTTAGTTATATATAATAAAGCGTAAGAGTTAAGTAGCTATTTTAATAGCATATACTTGCCTTTTACTTCTATAGTTAAGTATATAACCTTATCTATATTATTATTCTCTAATAGGGATTAAGATACTTTAGATATTGCTAAAGGTTCTATATTCTCTTAAGTAGTATAAGCCTTCTTAGAAAACTTCCTTAAGCTTTATCTTTTCTTAAGGGATTAGACTTTTAGGTTAAGTTTCTTTACTATTTCTTTTAACGTTTCCTTATCTAGTAAGGATCTCCTCCTAAAGCTACTCTCTCTAAGTAGTATTCTTCTCTTTTCTACCCTATAGCTCTATCTCGAGTTAATAGTCTTCTTAGCTTTATTAAGGTATAGGTATTTAGCGATACCTTTAAAATACTCCTAATTATAGAGATAGCATTTTAGTCTTATACCTTAGATCTCTTTCCTCTTAGCAAATATTACTATTTCTTAGAACTAGTTTAGTCTAGCTTTATATAATTCTAGTAGCTATAGTATACTCTTATATAATATAGACTATTAGGTAAGGATAGTATCTTTTATACTTTAGTACGCCTTAGGTAAGCTATTAAGAAGATGCTTAAGTCTCCTCTCTAGCTTCTTATAGTATGCCTTCTAAGGGTCTATCTCTATAATCCTTCTAGCTATGCTAGCTAGTTATACCTATGCTTTTCTAATTATTATATCCTCTATTATTTAGAAGTTTATAAACTCTTAGATATATACTATTATATATATAGTATATACCTTACTATACTTAGCTCTTATCTTTTCTTATATCTTTAAGGCTTGTCTCTTCTTAATAGTCTCCTCTTAATTATCTTCTAATAGGCAGATTATTATCTCGTACCTAATAGTAGTATTAGCCTTAACCTATTCTAAGTTACTTCTTAAGTGCCTTAAGCTAAGTACTAATAGTAATAACTTTATAGAAGACTTTAGTATAGTCTCTAAGATAATCTAAAATATATCCTTTAATTTAAGATAGTCCTATAGTAGGCTAAACTATTATCTCTAGTTTTCTTTATATAGTACTAGTATAGCTCTTCTCTTACTAATTCTACTTACTAAATCTATTTTTATAAAAATAAATAAATAAACCTAACTCTAGAAAACATAAGCTCTTTTAATCTAATAGTAGTTTCTAGATAGCTACTTTCCTTTATTACTAAGACTCTTTTCTCTTAGCTAAGGTATCTAAAGACTCTTCTCTCTTAAGGGAGTTAGTTAGATTCTTAGGTAGAGAACCTCTAGAAGATCTACCTTCTTAGAAGAGCACTACTAGCTAGTTCTAAGGTATTAGTAGTACTAAGTACTTAGGCCTAGTCTTATCCTTTTAGGTGCTATAGCCTAAGGCTAACTCTTTCCTCTTTATACTCGTCTAGTCTTAAGTATACCTTACTAGGCTTTTCTCTATCTTATCTACTCTTTTAGGGACTTCTAGTATATAGCTAGAATTATCTAAAGCTTCTTAGTAGTGCAGATAGAATATGCCTCTAGTCTCCTATATACTCTTTTCCTACTTCTCTATCTAGTTAATACTATAGGTCCTGCAAGGGGTAAAACGTATTACTTTAAGGATAAGAAGGCTAACTCTTACTACCTAGGGCCTTTCTATAAACCCGGGCTTATAACCTATTAAAAGACCTTTTAGAAGGGTTACGGTAGAAGAGTATAACGCGTAGTAGAAGTAGAGATAGTAGGTAGGAACTAACTAAGTTAATTATATTAGTTAGTTATAGGTTATACCTTCTTCTAAGATATATTTCCTAGTAGGTTATATAACCTAATATTATATAACCTATATTACCTAACCCTAGAACTAAACTAGGTAGTTTAGTTCGGTGCCTTAGGAAGTACTAACTAGACTATACTTCTTAATAAGGAGTAGTTAAATAGCTTAGTTACTACTTTAAGAGGTGCTATACCCCTAAGTCGCTAAAGGCGAAGTAGATAAACTTAAAGAAGGCGTAGAAGGCGTAGAAGATTTACCTAAACTACTATAGTAGCTAGAATAGTATACCGCCGCGTACTAAGCTAGAAGTTAAAGAGGCATACGCCTTATAGTAGAAGGCCTACGAAGGGTTCCTTATTAATACGCTGCCTCCGTTTATAGCAGAAATAGAGGTATTAGTAGGTAATAATATTATAATAGGCGCTAAGGCCTCTTCCGCTACTAAACTTACTAGCGATCTAGAGGTAGATTTAACGCTAGAAGATAGCGATAACGATAGCGATTTAGAGGCTAAGGAAGAGGTAGCGACTAACGCTAATTTAGACGAGTTATTAGAGTATAAGAGGCAGGTAGTTTTAGCTCGGAGGTATAAAGATAAATACGCGCGATTAAAGAAGGTAGCGAAGAAGAAGGTTACTAAGAAGAAGCGTTAGTATTAAACTAGCGCGCCTAATAATCTTACTACTACTAAGGCGGCGCTAGTACTAATTTAATTAATACTAGCGCAGTTTATTAAGAACTATTAAGCTACTATAGTAGCGCCGCTACCGCTACTACCGCGTATTAAGAAGTCGCTAGAGGTAATTACTAAGCGCCTAATTAATAAGAAGTTTGTTCTAGAGGTATCGTTTCTTAATAAGATAAAGGTTTATCGCGCGATTAGAGGTACGCCGGAAGTATTAATAGTAATAGCGTTATACGATAAAGGGTTAGAAGCGCAACTTAAGTCGTAGTTTAAGTTTATACTAAGTAGGCTTTAGCAACCTTAATAACCTAACTTCGCGCCGGTTAACTATAATATATAATATATAATATATAGGTATTAAAACAATACGTATTACGCGCCGCACCTACTAATAGAGCCTAGGCATTAATAGTATAGTATTGTCGTGCGTAAATAGACGACGGAGGTAAGCCGGAGGAGCTTTAGCTTACTAGAATTTACTTTACTTTACCCTAAATAGCTACTAGAAATAGCTTATTTAGTTTAATTTAGACGCGTTTCTACGCGTTTTATACGTATTAATAGGACGCTATTACTATATTTTGCTAGTAACGTTTCCGCGCTATAGTATATAGTTATATAATATTAAAATCGGTTCGCGCGTATATTAAGGCCTCTATCCTCTAGTAGTTCTTAATAGTCTATCTATATTTCCTCTACTAAATCGTTATAGAACTATATCTAGTCGTCGTCTACTAACCTATCGTCGCCGGCGCTGCCGTCGCTATTACTAATAACTTTATTATAAACCGAATTGCTATTAAGGTAGGGCTCGCTAGCTAGTAGCTAAGCGCCGTACTTAAGGATAAAGTTATAGATAACGAAGGCGGCTATTAAAATACGCTTCTATAATAGTATAGAATACCCTTCGCGAGGCCCCTTCTTAACGTACTTAAACCGCTTCTTAACGATACTAAATAACCTCTTAATATAGTTCCGTAACTACGTATATCGGAGGTTAAATAACTCTTCCTTAGTTTCTAGCTAGAGGCTCGCTACCTCTTATTTACGTAGGTAGTAGCGCGTTTGCTAATATAGTACTAGCAGTCGTTTATTCTTTATTCTATAACCTCTATTAGCGAGCTAATATCGCCCTTTAGTAGGCGCCTTAAACCCTCCGTTCTTCTAGGTAGTATTAATAATAGTTCTATTATTCGCTAAGCTCTTAAATCCGATAAATATATAGTAAAACTCGTAGTCGAACGAATACGCTACTAGTACGTTCTAAGCGATAAACCCCTTCCGGCACCGCTAAATACTCTATTCCTTAATATTAATAACCGCGTTAATTAAGGTACTATTAAGGGCGCCGAGAGCGCTACGGAAGTACTTAAATTTAGGGTTCGTTAATAGGCTAGAATAAATACTATCTATATTTAGCTAGACTATATACTTCTTCGCGAGGCTATATAGCGCCTTAGAAATACGCTTAATTATACGCTAGAATAACCTCCGAGAGTGCGCGTATTTACTCTATAGTAATCTAATTAACCTATTATACGCTATAAAATTAAGGAAGATAACTACCTATTCTTCCGCTAAGATACGCGTACGGTAGTTAATATCTAGCAAGCCGCTATCTACTAACTCGTCTACTAATAACCTTAATACTAGCTATCGTAGGCGCGTCTTCTTATAGTAGAACTCTACTATACTATAAAGGTATATACGAGCGATTCTTATACCTCTTCTAGGCTCTATTTAAGTCGTTATTATACCTAGTAGACGGTACTAGCGACGATATTTAAGGGTAGGCGATAAGAGGTGCAGTGCTACTGCTACGGCGGCGGTAGCGACTAAAACGATAACTATAGCGACTTTAAATAACTCTATTAATAGTCTAATATAGCAGAGAATATAGTATAAACTAGATACGCGAAGAGAATTACGAATATGCGTTAACGTACGGACTAGTTAAATATCTACCTCCGGAGGTGCTAATTTCTAACTCGGCGGCTAATTGCTATATTTAGCGACAAACTAGCGATAGCGAGGCTACCTCGCTAGCTCTTAAATTAACCTAATTAAATTGGGCTAAATTAAGCTAACACTAGGTAGACGAGAGGACAATTAGCCTTGAAATTGGCCTGTCGGGCCTCAAACTAACCCAGAATTGCTAATTAGCACCCTGAGTAGACGGGGCCTCAGAGACAGTAGCTCCCGCAGGGCTCGTCACAAGTATCTGATGGTTGCGGCTGATCTGAGAGCCGCCGCACCTCTCGGAGCCCAACCGAGGCTGTTGAGAATAGTCCAGAAAGAATTACGATGCTGAACTCAGCCTTTGCTGGGGTCTTTATTCATTGCCTTAAAGTTGGCAATCTGAATTAAAATGCTATTCAGCCACTGCAAGCCTGAGTTGCCGCACGGGCCCAGGCATTCAGCACCGCAGGTCGGTGGGACTTGGGTGCAGCTGTTCTGATGGCTAGCCGGCTTTGGACAACCAGCAGAGCGACTTTCTCTGATCCACTGTTGCCACATACTCTGGAATTACTGTCCCCAATGCATTCGTGTAGCACATGCCCCATGCCATCTGCGATCGAAGAAATGACAACAGGATTGCCTAATTGAGCGGTCTTATACGGGTACCTTACATTGCCAACATGCCTTTCCGATCGAAAATGAGGCTGTTGGCGGTATGACAAGGTGTAATCCCGCTCAACAGGTCCTTCAGCAACACATGGGTCACGGAAAACAAGATGAACTGAACTGAAAACTGGGATCGCATGTACCTATTCCTGTATTCCTGGAGAACAACGGTTTTCTGTTCGCGTGCGTGTCCGCGCAGGGTTTGTGAGGAACGGCAATTGGAGGCAGTTCCGCGGACATGGATGAAGCTTTGGTTGCAAACTCTGTTCCCTAGCTGCTGCTTCTTTGGACGTCATGTACAGAATGTGCACCAGCAATGATATTCTCGCCAGCTCACGGTCTGCGATCATTTTTCAGTTCAACAACACCGCTCACCTGGGTACTAGCTGTTGGAAGCAGTTCTGGAGTGGGAGGAAGCTCTAGAACGCAGAACGCTCGCCCGGAGTGTGGCAAAGCTCGACACCCTTGATCGTCCACGGTATACCTGCATCCCTCGAGATTTGACATGCCAGCACAACGCAGGAACATGAACTCTATAAACAGCCTCCCCGCTGCCAAGCTGTGCAATTAATTCGCCCTTCTCCACCATGATGTCGAGCTCCTGGAGAATCATACCCAAGCACTCAAGCAATAGTCGAGGAGTTGTATCGACGCTGAAGCAGAGCTGAAGCATTCGTCAACAACACAAAGCTTGGGGGATACACAAATGTTGACCAGCGGAGTCATCATCAACATGCTCATATATGGGTATCCCTGTTGCAGCGTAGATGGATCCATGCGCAACTCCTGTCTGAATCCTGCAGAAAGCCATGGTACCGTTGGGTTGAGAGCCGATCAGACCGTGATCGAGCTCTGTATTCGGCCGTGCACCTTGCTCGATTTGCGGCCTCGCTATGTTCACCAGGTCGCCACCACGGCCAATGGCGTGTGAGCCTTTGAAGCTCAGCAAAGCAATCTTACGTCCTATCAGGGCCCCAAGCAATGTTGAGGGGCCTTGAAAGCAAGATGTCAGCATCTGCTGGCCCCACGTTGCGATATATAGAGATTCCTCCCAAGTGCAGGACTCTTCTCTTCACCGACAACCGCATCTGCGGACCACCTTCATTCACACTCGTTTAATTTGCTCTTCATTCGTTTTGGAGCCAACGCCATGGTTTCCAAAACTGTCACTCGTTCTTTGTTATGCTTGGCAACGGTAGCTTCTGCGCTGCCAAAGGGTGGTGAAGATTGTGACAAGCAGCCAGAATGGCACCAACGCAATCTGAAGGCCATTCAAGCCGTTTACGACTCTACTGTCTCTTCCGCCAGCTCCGCTTCGGCTAAGGCAGCCAGGAAGGCAGTCCGCGGCTTCTTCGCGCCCGACGCCACTGGTCGTGTCTCTCCCGACGGCGATTTCGCAGACTTCGAAGATTCGATCGCCGACTTCTTCGCACTGGCCCCGGCACCAAAGATCAATGCTGCCAGTGCAGAGGGACCCTACAAAGCCGAGCTTGTCGACTTCGTTTCGGACTGCCCCGACGTCGCTTCTTCGTTGGTCTATTTCCGTCCTTCTACCGACCAGAAGAAGGTGACATCCGACGCTCACCGCACTCTCCGACGCCGTGAAGCCAACGACGACGTCGTGCTCTCCCAGGTCGCCTTCTGGCGCTTCAACGAGGCCGGCGAGATTGAGAAGTTCCAAGCTTGGCTGCCAGACCTCCAGGCCTGGACGCATGAAGAGGCTGGCTCCGATCACCTTTTCACTTGCTCCAAATCATCCGCTCGTCACTCGAAGCGACAGGACTCGTCGCAGAAGAGTGACTCGTCCCAGCAGAGTGACTCGTCCCCACCTGCAACAGAAGGAGCAAACCAGCAAAAGGATGAGCCGTCTCCACCTAACCCAGAAGGGCTCAACAGCGAGAAGAAGGATGAGCCGTCTCCACCTAACCCAGAAGGCCTCAACAGTGAGAAGAAGGATGAGCCGTCTCCACCTAACCCAGAAGGTCTCAACAGCGAGAAGAAGGATGAGCCGTCTCCACCTAACCCAGAAGGCCTCAACTCATCTCCAAGCTCTAACGCGGATGAATCCAAGAGTGGTCAATTTGTTCCGGGCAAAGACAACGTTCCAGGTACGAAGTCGTATGCATAGTGTACCAGAACTGAGACTAACAATTTGCAGGTGCTGGTCCAGCCAGCAATGGACCTGGCACGAACAAGAACCCTGCGGCCCAGTCCGCTCAAGACGCAATGAATGGTGACTCTATGGCTGCTCCTACTCCGGACGACGATAGCGCACCGTCTGGTGGTTCTGCAACATACGGCTCTAGTGGAACCCCACCCGAGCCCGAACAACCAAAGACCTATGGTGGTGGATCAGACACTCCTCCAACTTCGCCTGAAATGCCTCCATCTTCGCCGAAGACCTACGGTGGATCGGATACTTCGCAAGGCTCAGAGAGTGGACAGCAAGGCGCCAGCGGCCAGGGATCTTCTCAAGGTGACTGGGGCAGCTCGGGCAGTGGTTCATCAAATGGTGCTGCTAACGGCAAGCCTTCTGGAGGCGACTCGGGTAACGGAATGCCTGCCCAGACCGGCAACACTCAAGGCCCTACCGGCGCTGGTGACATGGGCCCTTCGGGCAGTCCAGACACCTCCGGCAAAGGATCATCTGGCCAAGCCTCTGCAGGTGCCGGCGATTCTATGAGCCCATCAGGAGGAGCATCTGGCGGCTCGACGGGCTCGTCAGGCGGTAAGCACTATCCACAGCAGTGTAAGATGAACAATACTGACAGGCACAGGATCAACCCCCTCATCGTACGGCGGTGGAGACATGCCGCAGCCTAAGCGTAAGACTCTCTTGTGATTTGTCGTTGAAGACCCTGACACTGAAGATGTTCTCAGCATACATGCCCGCTCAGCCTTCTCAGCCCGAGCAGCCTGCCACGTACGGAGGCAGTGACATGCCACCTCCGCAGCCCGTCTCTCAGCCCCCAACTTATGGAGGCAGCGACATGCCACCTCCACAACCAGTAACCCAGCCCCCAACTTACGGAGGCAGCGATATGCCACCTCCGCAGCCCGTCTCTCAGCCCCCAACTTATGGAGGCAGCGACATGCCACCTCCGCAACCAGTAACCCAGCCCCCAACTTACGGAGGCAGCGATATGCCACCGCCGCAGCCAGTCTCTCCGCCCCCAACTTATGGAGGCGGCGATATGCCACCGCCGCAGCCAGTCTCTCCGCCCCCAACTTATGGAGGCGGCGACATGCCACCGCCGCAGCCAGTCTCTCCGCCCCCAACTTATGGAGGCGGCGATATGCCACCGCCGCAGCCAGTCTCTCCGCCCCCAACTTATGGAGGCGGCGATATGCCACCCCCGCAGCCCGTCCCTCAGCCCCCAAGCTACGGAGGCGGCGACATGCCACCCCCGCAGCCCGTCCCTCAGCCCCCATCCTATGGAGGCGGTGACATGCCACCCCCGCAGCCCGTTCCCCAGCCTCCATCCTATGGAGGCGGTGACATGCCACCCCCGCAGCCCGTCCCTCAGCCCCCATCCTATGGAGGCGGCGACATGCCACCACCGCAGCCCGTCCCTCAGCCCCCATCTTATGGAGGCAGTGACACGCCACCTCCTTCTCCAGGTATGTGCACTTTGTAACAGCAATGAGACTCGGCCAGCGTGTACTGACAGTGCTCCAAGCTCCCTACGGTGCCGCCCCCCCATCGCCATACGGTACGCGTCCCGGGACAGACTTGAGGCATGCGGACTGAATTGACGACTTTAGGCGCTGCATCTGCATACCCCCCTCCACCAAGCTCTGGCTCCGCATCTGGCTCTGCTTCGGTAGATCGTAAGTTTAAACTGCCTCATTCTCGCAGCCAACATCCTACTGACGAGACAAGCAGCCTCCGGTCTCGGACCGAACGGCCCATTCCAGCCTGACGACCCTATTACGCGTGAGTTCCAACCCCCTTCCCTCACGGCAACCTTCCAAAACAGGAGGACGACTGACGTACATCGCAGAGCCCGGATTCCCGTTCAATGCCGCAGCTCCCGCACCTGCGTCTTCTGGTAGTGGCGGGGGTTTCTTTGGACTTCCCCTCCCATTCAAGGCATGAACAACGAACCTAGCCTGCAGCAGCACTGGGGACATGGCGAAACGTAGGTTCTCTGACCTTTACATCTCGAAGCCGAGCCATGGAGCCTAACTGAACCGATTTCCAGTGGATACAAAGGTATTACCATCCTCAACACACGACACGTCAACAATGTACAAGAGGATCACATACTAGTTGTCATCTTTTGTCTCTTTTGTCTGCCACACGCTAGCTTTAATGACTGGACTTGTCCATTGGCATGAAGTAGGAGTCAAATCGCTGTTGCCGGACGACGAGGAAGGGAAGGTCGAACCGCCCTCTCTCTTAACTGTTCTGCTACTTGCTTTCTTTTCGTACACAACATCCACAAGTTCACACATGCACTGAAGCGTCTTTTCGCGGAAAGCATTCATGTTGTTGTATCTAGGGTTGGATGATTAATGTAATCGTTCTGATGAAGGATGGTGATTTGCATTTCTTTCCTTCTCCTTCGTCTTGCCAGGTGTTAACCGGTTCAGTCCCTCAGCTGATTGTGGTACCTGCATGGACGTCCAATCAATGTTTTGAACGGAAGCTTTATGGGCCCATTCTCGTTTATCGATTCTGCCGTTTACGCCTCTTCTTCCATGCTCATGTCCCGTGGCTCTTCCCCCCACGGCCTGGAAGTAAAAGAAATTGTACGAGCATGCTTGTTGTGTTGGTTTGTTTGCGCGCATTGTTCCGGGATGTCAGGTTGGCCGGGAACCCCTAGTTGCCAATATTCCGAATCGGATGATGATGGAAGGGTCCTAGTCGCTTGGATTCCTTCACCGGCTTCTGAATTGAGTGGAACCGTGGAAGCATGTCTTCGCAAGGTGGCACATTGATGACCGCGGCAATAGCTCTTGTTTAACGTTCGGATTCGATTCTCTCAGACTTCGGTTCCGATTAGTAATGGACTGCTGCAACCGTATCCAACTGGACAATGATGGCCATGAGAAGTTACTTGATTTGGGATGACGCGAAGATTCTCTGCGGCGCGATCACGTCTCGTGGCCGGGCTAAAGAGCAGAGAACTCCTCATATATTTTCGGAGGAACGAGTTCTTCACTCCGATTGCATCTGATATGATTCTAGCCCGAGCCACCCTCATGAGTTTCAGGAGTCACCCTCTCTCTCTTCTGCAGAGCAGAAATGAACGCACATCCATCACCTCACACAAACGTAGTAAGTGACCCGGAACCCACTACTGTCGAGCTCCCCATCTAGCAATCTGATATCTCGCTTCACAAACTTGCATTTACGCAGCCGGCTTTTCGGCCTTCAGCTCTGTCGTTTGTCTCTGCCACGAGCATTTTATCATTCCGACTTGTCAACTCCAATCTGATCATCAAGGCATCCAATTCGTTTTTCCCTCGCGATAAGTCCTGCCGTGCGCTTTCGGGCGTTCTGAATGCTTCCATGAGTAGGTGAATGTACTGCGCGTTGGAGGATTCTAACCTCGCTTCCGCGATGGCCATTTTGTAGCGAATATCGCTGCGTGGGGATAGTTGTGATGGTATTGCAGGGTCATTCGTGGGTGATGTGGGTGGAATGCGAAAGGAATCGCTTTCGTGGCCACGCGTGGTGGGATGTCTGTCATTCTCTGGTTCGGCATTCTGTTCGGTTTGTCTCGGAGAACCCGTGCTGTTAAGGCTTGCTGCAGCTGGATCTGGATTTTGGAGCAGTGAAATTAGATGGTGGGCTGGGTTCTCACTCCCATCAAATATTTCTCGAGGCAGTCTTGCGTTGTATTCTGCGCTCACGGAAATTGATCGTTGTCAGGTCCAATGGGTAATGAATGCCGTACAGCAAGTTTTCACTGAAGTCATCGGCCTTCCTTTGGACTCGGCCGCGCGGGTTCGTATCCGGGATCAGAGCTCTGATGTCCATATACGGCCCAAGCAGCTTCTCAATCTCTTGAATTCATTTTCGCGCGATGACTGCTTATCACGGGCGCATGCATTGTAAGGCTTGTGGGTGAAGCGGCCAGTAGGAACGAATGGAGGATCCAGCAGTGAAAACTCTGTTAGTCGCTGCGCCTTTCTGACGACTGACGAATGGGCATTGGGGTGGCGAGGACTGGTAGCCATATGAGGCCTCCGCAGCTGTGAGGTCGATAAGCTGAGACAATAGATGCAGAACATCCGGCCGCGGACAGCGGAGCGGAAATTCGGACACGCCCGCAATTTTGATCTCTCGTTGCAGTGTGTTTCTTTGCTGTCTGTCTATCTTCGACACACGGGATGCCTCATATGCGCCACAACAGGCAAAAATTAGAGCAGCGAGTTGATGTGGAGAAGGCAGTATGGGGTGTAACGCCGTAGTAATATATAGGCTACGGGTCTTGTGGGGTTCGTCATACGTGAAGTTCCCGAAATGCATCGCTTACATGAGGTGCGGATGCCACCGAAAGAGATTGCTCACGAAAAGGTGTGGAAGGCGGAGTCCCAATTTGTCCGAATTTGCGACGATTTCCTAATCGAAGCATGGTCCCTGCGCAGTACCATCGGTGTTCGTATGCAAGCTCAGTCGCATCGAGGACTGCAGTCAGCCATTGAAAGATAAAGCTGCGCCAACCGGTGTGTCAACAAAAGTAAAATTCGTAGTAGCGGGTGCGCGCCGAAGCCGTTTTCGGCTGCTTTTACTCCACCACTCCTCCAGTATATACATGGCACATTGTAGTGCAGTAGATCTCTGTATTGGCTCTACTTGGTCACATTGGAAGGAGTGACAGCATATGTCGGCCGCACGAATCTGTTCCCCATCAGTAATGTCCAAGATGACTGTTCCGAAACAGCAATGAGCATACCTGTCCTTGTTGTATATAGGCACTTCCTTGCCGAGCAGCTCCTTCTCCATTGCCTTTTGCGCAAGATCTCTTCGTACCACATCGCGATCCTCCTCGGCTTGTAATAGTGGGATGAGGTAGATGCGCGACCACATCTTCTCTCGTGCCAGTTCACTAGGCCTCAATCAGTACACTGCTCTCTCCACGCTATATGGGGCTGATTCCACCCACTTCTGCTCTCGAATCCCCTGGCCTAGTCTCCAAAAGCCATATGTCATGATACCGGCAACTCCCAAGAGAACGTAGCCGGGTCTGAAGCCACGGACTGGCAGGTTTCGGCGGTATTGTACGGGCTCGTAGCCGCCCGTGGGCGGCATATCCTGTCCGACCATGGTTGCGGCGTGTCGAGGTCGTCGTGTGCTGTGACGCGTAAATGTCGATAGCGGCTTGCCCAATGGTAGAGGTGCAGTTGGTGCGATGCGCGGAAGTCGGAGCTGCGAGCGGAAGTACCCGTGTGTGGCCCGTGCACGAGCAGCTCGTCGAATTCGAGCTTTGCGGAAAAGTGCAACTTCGTCGACGACAGCAGAGGATGCGGAGCAATTGACGGCCGATCACCTCGACACCACCAACACTTTCCCTCACCGGCCCCCGCGGCGTAAATTACTACCACTGCCGCCATGTCGGTCGATTACCTCCTCCACGAGTCCTCGGTGGGCTACGCAATTTTCCAGGTCAAGTTGCAGTCCGACACCATCGGCGCACGCCTCAAGGAAGTGCAAGATGCGCAGACCGATCTCGCCAAATTCGGGAAGCAGGTGCAGCTGGTGTCCTTCACTCCATTCAAGGGCGCGCAGGAGGCTTTGGAGAATGCCAACGATATTTCCGAAGGTATCATGAGCGAGCTTCTGCGCACCGAGCTGGAGGCCAACCTGCCCAAGGCTGGAAAGAAGAACAAGGTGACACTGGGAGTGGGCGACAAATCTTTGGCTGGAAGCATCAAGGACGGTTTCTCTGGTGTGCAGTGCGAGACGCCAGAAACGAGCGAATTGGCCGCCGATCTGCTGCGAGGCCTGCGATTGCACGCCGAGAAGCTGCTCAAGAACCTCCAGACTGGCGATATTTCTCGCGCGCAGCTCGGTTTGGGCCACGCCTACTCCCGTGCCAAGGTCAAGTTCAGCGTGCAGAAGAACGACAACCACATCATCCAGGCCATTGCGACCATAGATCACCTCGACAAGGCCGTCAACACCTTTTCGATGCGAGTACGCGAGTGGTACGGCTGGCACTTTCCTGAATTGATCAAGATTGTCAGCGAAAACCAGAAATATGCGCGATGCGCTCTCTTCGTTGGCGATAAGAAGACACTCGACGAAGACAAGCTGCACGATCTGGCCGCGATCGTTGACGATGACGAGAGTGTTGCCCGTGCTATCATTGAGGCTGCGCGAGTGTCCATGGGACAAGACATCTCTGAGCATGATATGGAAAACGTAATGACATTTGCCAAGCGTACTGCTGAGCTGGCTGCCTACCGCAAGTCATTGGGCAACTATCTTGTTGCTAAAATGGGAATCGTCGCACCCAACCTGGCGGCTCTGATCGGAGAGACTGTGGGCGCTCGCCTCATTTCCCATGCTGGATCTCTCACAAACTTGGCCAAATACCCAGCTTCGACTGTGCAGATTCTTGGTGCGGAGAAGGCTCTTTTCCGCGCTCTGAAGACGAAGGGCAACACACCAAAATACGGCCTCATCTACCACTCCTCATTCATCGGTCGTGCAGGGACAAAGAACAAGGGCAGGATCTCTCGTTTCCTTGCCAATAAGACATCGATCGCTTCTCGTATTGATAACTTTAGCATGCAGCCCACCAGAAAGTTCGGCGAGGCTCTGCGTGCACAGGTGGACGAGAGATTACGATTCTATGCAGAGGGCGTGAACCCAACCAAGAATGCGGATGTCATGGTTTGTGCAGCAGTAAATTCCCGTCACATGCTCTTGCTAACATCTCCCATAGAAAGCTGCCATGGACGCAACGCTGGCCTCCATGGACATCGCTGACCCTACAGCGATAGCTGCCGACGAAGAGAACGGGGCCGCGGGCGTGACGGCAGGTGCCGCCGAGCAAAAGCAACGGAAAGAGAAGAAATCCAAGAAGTCAAAGTCAGAAGATGTTGACATGGCCGATATCGACGCCGACGAAGTCAACTCGAAAGCTGCGAAGAAGGCAAAGAAAGAGAAGCGCAAGTCGGATGCCATGGACATTGACGAGGACGCAGTCGCCAAGAAGCTAAAGAAGGACAAGAAGGAGAAGCGGAAATCCGAAGCGCTGACCAATGGCGAAGTGCCGAGTGAGCAAATCAAGGAGAAGAAAAAGAGCAAGAAGAATAAATGATCTCCCTGATGATGGCTTGGACATGTATGTACGGATGGCGACGGTGTTTCAAGGCGTTGACGGGCATTGTCGAATGCGATGGAGGTACTGTACAGTACTGTATGCAAATGTCCTGTGATTTCAGATCCGCCGAGTTGGTGTTCCGAGAAAAAAGCATTGAATCTTCGAAAAGTCCTTCTCGAGGTCATATGTTCAAGAGATGGCTGCAAGTGGGACTGACGGCTGTACGACCAAAGGGCTTTGTTCGAGCACGAGTGAGCCTCAAGGCGGCAAGACATCTCTCGGTGAACTGCTCACACGTGTGGGATTAAAAGCATGCAAGCGAGCGCCACTCTGCAGAACTGACGTGTAAGGCGTCGACACATCTCACGAACTTGTAAGCGACGAACTTTGAATACGAAGGGGTACGGAAACGCAACGCAATGCAATGTCTCCGAGTCAGCGCCGTACTCTGAAGCTCCACCATCTTCCATGCACTGCGCCCAACGGTCAACAACGTGGCTGTGTTCGACTCGTAGATGACTTGCAACCTCCGACAAGGACAAGCGCTCCACACTAAACTGACTCTTAATACATTCTTACAGCTCGCTGGGTGCTGTAGTTTCCGAGGACGATCATGGTGGGATAGGCTAGCTGTGATGATTGAAAGGATGGCTGATGGGACAGGCCTGAGGGGGCGAGGTGAGCTGGATGTTTTGGGATGGTGGTGCACATGTGCGAAGTGTGAAAAGTGTTGATGGAGGAGCGGGTCATGGTAGTGAGTAGGAGGTGCTGGTGCAGATTGAGAGAGGGCGGGTGCTGGTGCAGATTGAAAGAGGGCGTATGCTTCGAAGAAGCTGGGGAAGAGACTATTCAATGATAAAATTAGTCGCTTGAGGTTGGTTTTCGTTTGTTCGGGTGAGATCCGGGAGAATGATAGCTCCCACAAACGCGCGATTAATCTCAAAGATAGATACATAATAAATCGTCGATACGAGTTCAAAATGGCATGATAACAACGACAACTGATACTACTTTTCGGCTCGACGGCGATGGAAATCTCAGCGCCAGTGGAGCAACCTTCCTTCGGGGAATTTTCGTCGCTTCAATGCAACAGATGCAGTAGCTGAAAATCGACTACGCAGTACTATTGTATGCAGGCAAGGTCTCGCGATACGAGAAGAGACCGGTTCGAATGCAGCCACGTATACACGAAGAAAGCCAATGAGGAATGGATACGCTCAGCCATCGAACATTGGTAGATGGCGATGTAGGTACAGCCAAGTTCTAAGACAGAGAGAACTTGGTCTTCCACCCCATTCCCACTTCAATGGTTCTACATAAGGCCCCGTCTACTCAGCCGATTTTTGACAATTTGAGAGTGTCGAACTAGGCCAAATTGGCACCGGGAATTCCTGTCGAATTTAGAGGCTAATTCGCCATTCTGCGTAGGCAGCATGGGCATTTGCGGTACGACACTGGCAGACCCTCAACATAATCACACGGCGCGATAACCAGGAAATGCCTGTCTGGTGGCCAGAAACGGTCACCAGGGGGATTACGCACACGACTCGCATCTGCCAAGGCCCCACTCGGCAGGTCCTTCGCGCATCCGCGACAAAAGCCTGGACACATGGAGGATAAACGGTTTCTGCATGGAGCTGCAGACGAGAGGGTGAAATTTCCGATTCCTTCTGCAGAACCTGTTCCTGTCCGAGCGCGTGGCAGGCGGGAAACTGACGAGATGTGCTCCTCGTATGTAAGCAGCTGCGCATTTATTCAGCAGCGGAGTTTCGATTTATCTTCTCCTCCAGATATACATACCTGCTGGTTGCTTGATTTTTGGCTTTGGGTGTTTTCTCTTGTTGGGTCCCTTCGATCAAGCGATCATGGCTCGGTCAGCGCTGTGGCTCGGGCTCGTAGCCAGTCTCCAGGCTTCTCTGATCGCAGCGCAAGGAAACATCGATACCGCGATCAAACAGGCTTGCGATGATATCGAAACGCAGTTTTCGGGGGCAAGCGAAGTCTTGACGTTCAGAGGCATTCGCTTCTACAAGGCCATCGATCACTGGATGGAATCTTCGGACCAAACGCCAACATGTGTGGTCCAGCCTGCTTCTGCTCAGGATCTGAGCACGGCAGTAAGTTTGCACATTTCGCAGTAGATGGGCTGGTCGCTGATGTCAACAGATGACGATCATTGGTGAACGAAGAGTTCCATTTGCTGTCATGTCTGGTGGACATACGTCCAATCCGGGATTCTCGAGCACCACTGGAGTTCATATCTCGCTGGAGAAGCTGAATGAGATTTCTCTTTCCCAGGATCGATCTACCGCGAGAATTGGCTTCGGTAACAAGTGGTTGGATGTGTATAAGAAACTGGAGGGAAGCGGCAGGAATGTAGTGGGAGGCAGGGTAAGACTCAACTGAAGTGGACTAACGAGGTGGAACTGATTACCTTGCAGGTACCAGGGCCTGGCGTCGGCGGGTTCACTCTCGGCGGTGGATATTCGTGGAAGACTAACTCGCATGGCCTCACCATCGATACAGTCAAGAGCTTTACGCTTGTGTGTCCCAATGGAACGATCGTGACCGTGGACCAGTCTAGGCCAGATCTGTTCTTTGCTCTCCGAGGGGGACTTAACCGATTTGGCGTTGTCGCTGATGCAGTGCTGTACACTCACTCCCAGGTTCCTTTGATATACGGAGGAACCAGACTCTACGACTCCACGCAAGTGGACAAGATTGTCAATGCCACCTCTCAGTTCGAAGCAATCAACACCGATCCCAAGGCCACTGTCATCACGTCTATCCTGGGATCAACCGCAACAACCCAATTCTTCTATGATGGACCAGAGAAGCCGGCAAGCTTTGCAGTATTCGATGATATCAGGACTCTGCTGGTCGACACTGTCAAGACGCAGTCTTTTTCCGACTTTGTCGGCTCCATTCCATCTGAGATTAGAGACGCGACCAATTTTCGAGGGACGTGGGAGACCTTTTCTACGACCAAAACCACTCTGCGATTCCTGCAGGCGGTATCAGCAGAAGCAGCGGTCTGTTTTACCGCAATGTTCGTGTTTCTACAGTGCTGATTTGATGTGCAGAGACTCAGCAAACTGCCGCGTGCTCCGACCGGCATCAACCTTGCCATTGACGCGTACATTCCGGGCCTCTATGGTCAGCAGGCAGCAGCAGACACTTCGTATCCCCACTCCGATTCTCCGCTTCCAGTGAGTCTGTAAAATGTGCAAGATACGTGCCTCCTGCTGACGTGAAGGCAGGTCCTGCTCGATGTCGCGTGGGCATTTTCTAGCGATGATGATTTCTGGCGTCGCCAAGTCCGGCAATCTCGAGATACACTGGCTCAAATTGCTCAAGAGCAGGGCATTCTCCATCCCATCTCGTACTCGAACTATGCGCAAGGCAACACGCCCGCCGAACAGCTCTATGGTGCAGAGAACGCGGCCAGGCTAGCGAGAACCAGGGATGAAGTGGACCCACAAAGGATAATGGAGCTGACAGGAGGCTATGTGATTTGAGCGGCATGTTCTTGTTATATGTGAAGGCGGCATCTGAATGGTAGAGTATAGTGATTATGAAACAGTCACGGCGGAGAAGGTAGATTGGACCCAGAGGTGATGCCAAGATCTCACGTAAGCGACAAAGTACATGTAGTCTACCTTACCAGGGGAACTTGCGACATGAAGTCGCGCTCCAGCCTGGGAATATTTCATCAGCATCACGCAAAGTAAACGCATCTTGTCAACGAGAGCACGCAGCATTGCCGCAAGTACGGCACACGACCTGAGCAGCCCGGCATATCGCTGTCGATTGCCAGCAGCTAGGCCTAGCTCCAGCATCGCGATGCTGCATCGACCGACAAGAAAGACTCGCACGCTAAACCGCATGGCGACAATTAAGATGAACAGTAGTAGATGCGTCTGAGCAACTACAAGTAGCACCAACAATGCCAGAACTAGTTCCAATTGTGGAGACTATGGATATGACATCCATGCCCAGCAATACTTGGTGAAACCGGATGCTCGCTAATACATCGGCACCCGTAGCATGGCAAGATCCTGGAGATGTGCTTCAGGAGATTAAAGCATTCAGAGATGATGATGATGATGATGATGACTTCTCTCCCACCTTCTTGATACGCACGCGCCCAAAATGCTTTTCAAGTCGGTGTTGGTCGCTGCGGCCTGTTTGGGCTTTGTAGCAGCCGAGCCTGGCTGCAACAACTGCACCAACGATTCGCCCGATCCATTCAAGGACGTGCCGGCGCCATGGGATCTCAAAGGCGATATTTATACGTTCTTCCTCCTGCCTGGTGTTGGGATCTCGCTGGACAATACGTTGCCAAAGAAAGCCTTTCCGCCCTTGGAACGTCAATACCCGAGCGCCATTGCAGGCGATTTCAAAGGAACACTAGGGATGGTGCAGATTGTGCGGTATACGGAATCACCAGTGGGGCCTTATGATGAGATGTTTATTGTGCCTGGCTTCTTCGAGTACGACAGAGATGGACAAAAGAAGCGTGCTGTCCGCGTCAGCAGGATCTACGTTAGTCAGAAGTACCCCGTGTGGACTTCGCGGAGACGTACGTTCGAACACCAGGATGACGAGATCCAGCTGACGGAGTTGTAGAGTGGAACCAACCTAAGCATCTCGCCCGATTCGAGTGGGTCGACGGGCCTGGTGATGCCACGTCTGTCAGGGTCTTTCCTTTTGGTGAGTAGAACGACTTGAACTAGAGACCACACGAAAGCTAAAAGATATTCAGACACCCGCGGTGAGGGTCTGCCAGAAGATACGCCTTCGAATAAGCCTTGGTTCCAGGCCTCGTACTCCCCGTTGGTTCCCGAGGATCTTCTGAACAACACGTTGCCGTTGCTGGGATCGAACGGGCTGCTAGGTGGGCTACTGGGCAACACATTGTCCAACTTGAACTTGAACCCGACAATCCCATTCACGACCGATCTGTTCAAACTTCTCGGCATCAACGCCACACTAGTTCAACCTCCAGTGCCAGCCGGCAAGGACAAATTCGGCGCGCTGGTGCCGAGTGTCCCAGAAGGAGCTTGGAAGGCCATCGATCCATACCAGGCGAGCAGTCAGACGACTCTCGGCAGCATCAACCTGAATCAGGCAGGTGGTGATGGGGAACAAGAAGGCGTAAATGCTGTGGGAGACGAGTACTATCCGAACTTCTGGCCTGGCTTGCCTCTGGTGAACATTGCACTGAAGCTGAAAGATGCCAAGATCATATTTGGTGCGCCAGAGGTGTGGCAGAATTGAAGGATGCGCGTACCAGCAATGAAATGAAGGACCAGCGTTGGGGGGATTTGAACACGATCATACGCATCAAGGTCGGCCACTATTCGACCCTGCAGAACCCTGATCGACATCTCCACGAGGCCTTATTCGACACGGCGAAGAAGATGATCAGTTAGGATCATGAAATGGGAAGCGGGCCAGTGTCCGTTTCTTGTTTTGAACATCAGCTCGATGAGTGCAAGCGCGAGTCTACATCGCCATATGATTCTTGAACGAATACAGCAAACCCGGAAGTCATATGTCAGGTGCTGACTTTCCCGGCTCGGCTCCACAAGCGTTTCGCAGTACACTGTGGATCTATAGATGACAGTATCATCCTTTCTATACAATTGACTTTGCTTCCCAGCACAATCCTCGATTCCCATGCTCCCGCGGGCAATACCGTCTTCCTCAACGTTCAAGCATCTGGCACTTCGCGAGTGGTGGACGCCATGAAGTAGATCGATTACACCGAAGCCATGTTTCTGCTCCGGATGAGAGGTACGCACGACGGAGTATATTATCTCGCAACAGCACCTGTTCAATCACCAACGCGGAAGTTTTGAAGACGTCACAAACATCGGTCGGTTCTCAAGGTCATGTGGTTTCATCGGCTCATCGGTCCGACTACTGTACCGTGACGACGCCCGATCAAGCGCATTCATTTCAAGCCTAGTCTTTCTTGAAGTATACACACACATTATGTATGGAATGCGCATAGGGCAGGCAACACAAGCTGTGCGTCTACCAGTAGCATTTCTTCAGCGTGTGATCAGCGCTACCATGTTCCCCAAAGGTGAACTCATCCCCTCGGATTATGGCGTGCTTCTTATGCGAGCTCATCGGGCCAGTCAGAAAAGGAAACGCTCGCTTGGGTGGGGACTTCTCACAGCCAGGAAATATAACCACACTTCATCATCAACGACACGCCGCTTCGGAGTTCTTTTTAAAGTATTCTACCGATCGTCGTCAAGGTCCGTCCATACCTCCAAGCCCATCAGCAACAGCCAGCCTGCTAGCCAAAAAGAAAGAAAAAAAAACAGAAGAAGAGAAAAAAAACCCCCAAAAATGCCCTCCCTCCCTACCCTCCAAGCCGGCCGCTCAGAAGAACTACTAGGCTTCCGGGCCCATCCTTCTTCTGTCGCAACAACCACTCCCCCCAAACAACCGCGATCGTTCCACTCACTAAGACCCCGACCCGGACCCTCCAAACCTCTGGCACACAAGATCCATCACACTGAACAACCACCCAGGACCACAAGTCGACCCAAACTCCAAGCCTTCAACTCCGAACTCCGCTCTTCGATACCAATTTCTCCAACACCTGCCCCGGAATCTCCCATCGACGGAGCTCGACATGAAATTTCTCTTCCCGTTAGAATGAGAAACAATTGTAATACTACTCCTACTACTACTCCGCCTCCTCCGGAGAACAAATTACAAGCTTTTCGATCGGAATTGCGATCGTCGGTTAGATCGACAACTTCTTCTTCTTCTTCTTCATCTTCTGCCGCTACTGCTGCTGCTGCCGAGAGACCAAGCAATGCTAGTCAGAAATTACAAGCATTTCGATCCGAGTTGCGGAGTTTGAGAATCAGAGGGGCGAGGGAGATTTGAAGGGTGAAAATGGTGGGGGTGGGAGTTCTTGTTGTCGTTGTAAGGTTCCAGGAAACGGATGTAGCAGGCGATTTCTTCAGACGGAGAGAGATGGAACACTTCGTCGGGAAGTTGATGGGATTGGGATTTGGAAGGAAGGGTGGGCTACGGGGGGGGGGAGCTCGTGAAACGATTATGCTGAATTATTGAGGTAGGAGACGATCCGGGTTTGTCCACAAAGACAATGCAGAGAGTGATAGTTTCAAAGAGCAGCGGCCGAAACAAGCCATGTGTTCAGTCGAATATCCAGATGGAATACCGAACGATGAGCAGTCGAGGAAGAGAGTTCGGCGTAGTCCAAACTCAGTGCATTCATTCATCAGTAGTCAGTCCATAGCAGAACATATCAGCCAAGTCAAACCAGGGAATCCACACTAATCACATTCTTCCCTGCGTCTTCAACGCCCTCAGTGCCTGGCACGACACACTCGACCACACTCTCGCTAATTCTGTCTCCCGGTCTGAAAACATTCGACATTTGCAACCCTGCCCTCGTGATCGCATCCCGGAATCTTGCCTCTGATCGCTCCTCGCCTCCTGCCAAGTGCATCATAGTCAAGTCCTGACTACACATGAACGGGTGAGGATCCTTCTCCGGCACGACCCAGTCGTTGATGAGCAGGCGAGAGTATCCCGGGGTCATGGCGTTCTTGATATTGGTCAGAATGGCGACGAGGTCATCCTGGTTCCAGTCGTGAGAGATGTAGCGCATGAAATAGAATCTTGCGCCCTGCACTTCGGGAGGGTAGGGCTTGAAGAAGTCGTGCGCGCATGGAAACACGCGCGGTGGGAGGGAGGAAGCTGCTGCGACCGCGCTCGGGAGGTCGAGAACCATGAATTTTCCTGGTGCTTCTGGAAATTTCTCGCAGGTGCTGATGGCGACCGAACCGGTCCAACCGCCGACATCGACCATGAAGACGCTGTTGGGGTCCTTGTGTGCGCCTTCGATCAGACGCTTGCTGACGGGATAGACGTCTGTCCAGTGCTTGTGAGATGCGTTGTACTGCGACATGAAGACGCCTCCGTCGTCGACGTAGGGCGTCGTGGCGAGTATCTCCCAGACATGCTTACCCGGCATGTTGTAAATGTCGTTGAAGACGGTCTCCGTGCCGGAAGGTGGTGGCTTGTAGCCATTGCCGCGAAGTTTGGCCGGGAACTTCAACCAGGCGGGATGGAAGAATTCTGTAATGAACGGCGGGCAAGCCTCGCCCATTGGCGTGGTGAACGTGCGAGTCATGTTTGTGGAGGCGTAAACAAGCTCTCCGTAAGTGTCGAACTGCTTCACAGCGCCGAAACTGTTCAAGCAACGCAGCAGGCGCTGGGTGAAGTTCTCGTCGGCATTGCACTTGATGGCGATTTCTCGAGCGGACAGAGGCGATGGAGCGTCGACGAGAAGTCGAAACAGCCCCATGGACACGCCAATGGTGATCGAAACACCATACCATGGCTGGAATCGTCAGTCTGTGCGTGACTTTTTCTTCCACGTCACTTACATTCAGTAGAAAAATCCTCTGTATCGTCTCCCACGGCGTCTCAATCTCTGCCTGTAGCTGCTTGATTGTGTTCAACACATCCTGTCGTAGGTTGTCATCGTCTTTGACAAGCCCGGGCAAAGTGCGAACCATTCCACGCAACTGCTCCAGGCTCTGGCTGCCCAGGGCATCGCGAAGGCCTTCAAGCTGCACTCGCGACTGTGTCTTGGCATGACCTTTACTTTGCGGTTTGAAGTTTTCGCTCACAACTGCGGTCGCCATGATGATAGATAGATATTATTGATCTATGAGGAGGGTCGGACTACATTCTTTATCAAAGTGCGGTCTCATCACCCATCTCAGGAGTGTGAGTTTCGACCCTGGATTGAGTGTCAAGATCCTTGGCGACCGACTAGCATAGCACGGTATGCCGTGCCCAATGAGGGCAGGTGAGCAGGGTCAGTCGAGTTGCATCGCGGCCGTGCTACAGGTTGCAATTTTTCAAGGAGGCCTGGATTTGACACGTGAAAGTGCAGCAGCCAGAACGGGCCGTGCTGGGTTGCTGTCGGACTTGGGGTTTGAGTTTGTGGGAGAGTTTTCGCTGTGCATGTGAGAGCCCAGAACAATAGGAACTGGTGAGCTTGCGTTTGCTGGATTGATGATTATCCATCCACGCAAGGTGATGATAGTTGATGTGGGAGAAGGTATCATCCGCATCATCTCCAGTACTGTACTCGGCACTTGGATGGCCAAGGTTGGGCAAGAGCAATGGTGTTACTGCCAACGATGCACTCAGGGATGGTCAGCAAGCAGAAATGAGCAGGATCTGTTGATGAGTAGTTTATATTCTCATCAGCTGGTGCACAAGTTGGTTGTTTGGCTGTGTCCTGGCTGGGTCAGACGACACCCCGGTTTGAGTTGCTCGGTCTCCCATGTGCCGGATGTTCTGGCCTTCAGCGTGCAGGCAACTTGCCATCTGATGAAAGCATGTGCGAATGGCTGTCGCATTGCGACTCGTCCAATCGGCCTTGATAAGCATGATGGAGGCTCACGACGACCAGGCGAATCGGGATGTCGAGTCGGTGGGGAAAGTCCGCACTACAAAGATGCTGCTCATCTGATGTGGTGGTCTTGGCACATGGCGTGGATTGCGATACATGTAGGAGGTAGGTGGTGGTGGTGACGATGAGGTGGAAGTTGGAGAAGAGTGGGAGCGGGAGCGGGAGCGGCGGAGGAGAACCGGGAGGCGGCGGAGGATTCTGCTTCCACGTGGGCCCAAGTCTTGGCGTGTTTGTTGTGTCTCACCGCCCCGGCCCGACGCGTCCATCTCTTGTTCTTCTCCGCACATGTCGGCTCCTCGTATCATTATTCACGAGATGGACTTCGCAAATCATGGAAGGCAAGTCAGAAGCCGTAGAAAACGAACGAAAACGGCCATGATTGGGCGCTTGGCACGCGACGGTTCCTCCGGATGCACGCCGAGCCTCGTGGAGCGAACCATGACATTGGCCAAGGCCTGCAATGTTCATGGCCGCAAACATGATGTGAGAGGCGCATGCGGAGAGCGAAAAGACGAATTCGATTCCAAGAGACGAGTTGCTGGATCGTCTAGTATTATATCCCCGCCGCTCCTACAGTCGCTCGCTTCATCTTTCAGCATTCCGACTCGAGTTGAACCGGCAGGAAACACGCCATGAGAGCCAGAGCAGTCATTGTGGCCTTGGTGCCTGTGACTGCAGCATTGTACGTCAATGGCTCCGTCACGGCTCCATGCGATTCGCCTCTGTACTGCCAGGGCGAGATCTTGAGGGAGATCCAGCTGGCAGGCGCATTCGAGGACAGCAAGACCTATGTCGATCTGCCCACCATTCGCCCACTAGATGAGGTCATTGCAGCCTTCAACGACCTCACGAAGCCGTTGACAAACAACACCGAGTTGAACGACTTCCTCCAGGAATACTTTGGTGAGGCGGGCAGTGAATTGGGAGAGGTGAACCCAGATGACCTGACGACGAATGCGACGTTCTTGGAAAATGTGGCCAATGCCGATATCCGCGACTTTTTGCAGCAGGTCATCGATATCTGGCCCGAGCTGACCAGAGAATATGTCGGGAGTGCAAACTGTACAGGATGTGTGAGCTCCTTCATCCCACTGAACCGCACGTTCGTGGTGGCAGGAGGTAGATTCCGCGAGCCATATTATGTGAGTTTTCGTTGCAACATCGGAAATGGTAGATTACTGATTCCGCATACAGTGGGACTCGTACTGGATCCTGGTTGGTCTGCTACGAACACAAGGCTCTTTCACTCAGATTGCCCTGAACATTATCGAAAATTTTGTGGACTTGGTGAGTACACTCTACACGGCGAGGAGGAACCAGTACCAACGATTTCTCAGGTCGATCAGTTTGGCTTTGTGCCAAACGGTGCCAGACAATATTACCTCAATCGCAGTCAGCCGCCCGTCTTGACGTTGATGGTGCAGGCATATGTCGAATACACCAATGACACGTCAATTCTGCAGCGTGTCTTGCCAACACTAGAGAAGGAGCATGAATTTTGGGTTGTGAACCGTACTGTCGAAGTTGACATCAACGAAACGACGTACGAACTCAATCATTATGCCGTGGAGAACAATCAGCCTCGACCGGAGAGCTATATTGAGGACTACCACACTGCGACCAACTCATCTTACTATGCGGAATCTGGTATCATCTACCCAGCTACGGAGTTGAACGAGTCGCAAATCGCCCAGCTGTATAGCGACCTGGCGAGTGGTGCCGAGAGCGGCTGGGATTACACGTCAAGATGGATCGGCAATCCTCAGGACGCGATCGATGATGTCTACTTTCCTCTGCGCAGTCTGAACACCGCAAACATTGTCCCCGTCGATCTGAACAGCATCTTGTACGCCAACGAAGCAGCGCTATCGCAACTACACAACCTGACTGGCAACGCTTCCGCAGCCGAAGCCTGGGCCGAGATTGCTGCAACTCGAAGCGACGCCATGACTGCTGTACTGTGGGATCAAGAACAGTGGGGCTACTTTGACTTCAACTTGACCTCCTCGAGTCGACAGATCTACATTCCCGCAGACGAGAACGCCGCACAGAGCGAGACTCAAGGTGCTCCTCTCGGTCAGCAAATCTTCACCCACATCGCCCAATTCTACCCCTACTGGACCGGAGCTGCGCCCGCCTGGATCAAGCAGAACCCTTCCGCCATCCTCCGAGCGTACGAACGAATTGCAACCGAGCTCGAGCGCTTCGCGGGAGTCCCCAGTGCAACGAACTTGGAAACCGGAGAGCAATGGGACGAAGACAATGTCTGGCCACCGCTCACATACATTCTCATCGACGGCCTTCTGAACACTCCAGCCACGTTTGGAGAAGATGACCCCAGTTACAATCGCACACAAGAACTCGCTTTTGAAATCGCGCAGAGATATCTCGACTCGGCATTCTGCACCTGGCGCACGACCGGTGGCGCGACGGCGAATTTGCCTAAACTGGAATCCGTGAATCCGGAAGATGACTATGATGGGGCGATATTTGAAAAGTATAACAGTACGGACATCACGGCGTTTGGCGGTGGAGGGGAGTATGAAGTCCAGCTGGGGTTTGGTTGGTCGAATGGCGTGCTAATTTGGGTCGGGGATCTCTTTGGGGAGAGGTTGGAGCTGCCGGCCTGTGAGAGGGAGTTGGAGGAGGGTGGGGACGCGAATGGGAATAGCAAAAAGAAAATTAGGAAGAGAGATCGAAAGTGGAGGGCGAGCGGGTATTGAGGTGATGGTGGTGGACAACGAAAAGATCCCAGACGAATGCAAAAGAACGGAAACATGATGTGCGTGAGGTAGTGAAGCCATCCACTATATGAACATGAACGAACTAGATACAGTAATATCACCCTATTCCTCAGCAGATGGCCAGATGATTACAGCAGTGCACCATGACGACAGGCTTCGGCCCCACGAGAGAACGAAAACAATGCTATTGTTCCATTCCACAAAAGCCAAGACATATATGTCGATGGCGATACCGCATCCGGCGTCATAATTTGAACAAAGAAGTTCCACATCCTTCGCTACAGAAAAGGTATCTGTGGACTCACATTACCTTATCTTGTCCGAGGCACGCGTGAATTTCTCGTTGCTCCATCGTTTGGACCTGGTAGGAAGCGTGAGGTATACGCAAGGATGGCGGAAACGGAAATTCGAAGGACTCGAGCGAGAGATGGGATCGTGAAGAAGAGTTGGAAGGTGCGGGAGAATGAGAATGAGAATGAGAACGAGAAGGAGAAGGAGAAGGAGAAGGAGAAAGGTGGAGCGGGAGGTGTGAGGGAGAAAGGTGAGGGAAGGCGGAGGAGGGGGAAAGATGAGGTGGCGGTTAGGAAGCAGAAGCAGAAGCACAAGTCCAAAAATACTGCGGAGCATCGAGAGGTGAACGTACATGACAGGAAATCACCAAGTTCGACGGAAGATGTGCCGATCGAGCAAAGACGCTCAATGGAAGGAGAAAATACTGTAGCTGAGGAAAGGGAGGAGATTGGTGGTGGTGGTGGCGGTGGTGAGCAAGACGATGTGAGGCGAGGAGTGAAGAACAGAAGCAACAAGAAGAGGCGAAAAGTGTCCGTCGTTGTTCAAGAGCGTGAGTTGAGCTCTACCTCCCCGCAGCAGCCCGTACCGCGAACTCCGAAGAACAGCAGAAGTGCTATCGGGAACGAGAATCAACCGAGACGTTCGAAACGATTATTACGATCGCAAGCCACTGCTGCAGAAGGTCGTGGGTCGAGAAAGACTATGGAAGCTTTTTCGAACAGGCACGAAGTTACTCGCGACACTGGTTTTAGCGCGAAGCATTCGCTCGCGTCTCCCACAAAGGAAAGTGGTAGCCCAAAGGCCAGACCTGCTGTACCGAAACGCAAAGCAGCGAGGAATCCTTCCGCACCGGAGAGGAGTACGCGGAGAAAACAACCTGGTTGTTGTGCAGAGCTCTCCCCTCGTACGGTCAAGAGGGATATGGCGCTTATTGTACGCGTTGAGGTATCAGAGGAGAAGAAGAAAAAGTCAAAGAGGAAGGTGAGAGGAAGGGCGTCTTCGGATGGTGAGATCTATGTCAAGACGCCGAGTACGGGAGGACTTGCTTCGGTGTTGGTGGAGGCCTTGAAGACTCCAACGAGTTGAGGAGTGGAGGCAGTGGAAGCAACATTATTTGTGGTAATGCGATTGTGATTACAAGTTACAACATCATCACTACCTTTGATTGATTGATCAACGATACATGTAATGTCATCCTCTCTTTCCCTCTTTCTTCATTCCTATCGCACAGCATCCCAGTCACCCACTCACTCACTCACTTCCATCCCCAAGCCACAGACCCCATCACATCCGAGAAATCTTCTAAGACCAGCAGTTACCGCGAATAGTTCCAGCAACATAATTGTACGGCGCCTTGGTTCCGGTGGAAATGCACTGGTTCTCCCATGGCTGGCCGTCGATTCCACCTATTTCGTTGGCGTCAGCATTGGAGGGAAAGAAGAATGTGGGAGGGATTTCTTTCTCTTTTCGAAACTTACCGTGTTTGTGGTGGTCGGCGCAAGCTTTCGCGCCGGTGTCCCAGCCGCTGTTGCCGAAGATGGATGACCAGTCACCGCAGGCGGATTGGTCGAGGGCTTGGTCGTCGTCTCCGTTGACGTTGCAGCGGCAGTAGGTGTGGGTCTTGGCAGTGGCGCTGGAAAGGGGTGTCAGCGTTGTGGTTCTTTGTCTGTCGGAACGGTTTGGAAGGGTGAGAAGCTTACACTGCGGCGAAGAGGAGGGTGACGAGGGTGGCGAACTGCATTTTTGCGGTGTTTGGGAGGGGCTTGGGAGGGTGGAAAGTTGGTGGTGTGGATGAGTTGTTGGAGTTGCTTGTTGGTGATGGAGGAGACTTTGGGGGAAGAGAAGGCACGTTTTATATTCCTTCAGTCTCTTTGCTACGCCAGTTCTCCCATTCGTATCCTTTGAGGGCCGTGGTATGTCCTTCACGGCTGCCCTGTTCTGGAATGGCGAGAGGCATGGCACCACCAGCTCATCGTTGCTATTATCTGAGCCGTGTCCATGTTGATGTGCGACACGAGCGACTAGGTAAGTGGTGTACGGCGCAGCGCTGGTAGCTATGGCCATCCGCTATGGTTCGTGCTTCAACGGGCCTCTTGGCGCATATGATTGTCCGAACGAGACAATCAAGCATGGTTCAGCAAGAGAACGGTCCTGCACAATGTCTCACGCAGGTCAAGACAGCAGGAACGAAACCCTGGATGCAAGTCTCGGTGTTGCTTGTTCAGTGAGGGACATCTGAGTACCGTGATGTCCCCTCGCAGCACGGGTTTTCGTACAATGTCCGGGCACCATGGTCTTTTCCCCATCGAAGAAAGACTAGCACGAAGATCAAGGTTGCAAGGAGACAATGGACGTCTGCAGGATCTCGTAACGCTGTTCGCAACTGGAATATGCACTAGTTGCAAAACAAAATCGAAACATAGCAAGTAACGCGAGATTCATTTTTTGGTGAAGAATGTCTACAATTCTGCACTCGGGCCTCAGCTTCGAAACTAGAGAGGGAAGGAAGACGTTTTTGCAGCACCTAGTCTGTAGCCTCGTTTCTTTTACGAAGATGTGTCCACTCGCGGTAGGAGATCGTAAGTGGTGTGATTGAATGATTGCTGCACTTGCAAGACTACAGTAAGACCTCTCTGGACGATCCCTCCAACGCCGATATCCTGCTCAAGGCGATCATCTCGGCTGAATCTTGTAATCTTGGCAAGAGACCTGCTAGCCAGCAATATTGGCAGCGTTGTGGCCGGAAAATTGCATTGGAGACGGGTTCTACTATGCAGCAGGCCCCAGCGGCACTTTTTCCCTGGGGCTAGTCATTCAACTTTGTACAAAAGTGGGTCCTGGAGACAGGTTCAAGCGGTAGAAGGAGCTAGATAAGCATTTCGGCGAGCTGATAGTCTCTGTTAAGCGACCACGCTCTCTTGATTGTGTTGTCTTGAATGTGTCGTGTTTCGAAGCGTTCTTGGCATTGGCCGTAGTGTGGCGAGTTAGGCGACCCCATTGATGGCCCGTCGCCCGGGGCGGGGAGACGCATGCCACTGCCGCAAGCGCGAAGTTCGATCAATGATCTACGCACGCACTGGGATTGGAGAACGCCGCTGTTAGGCTACTCAACATATGCCGTCAATTCGCCAAGCCAGCTCACTTCACGGCCATGCCACGTGCTCGTCCCCCTTATTATCTGGCTACTGCGAGTCTACGCACGATTCAGACTGAAACGGAGCGGAATGGATCAATTTAATACCGGGTTTTGGAGTTCCAAGCGGTCGAAACTCTTCGCCTATGTCTGATCAGCACAGTAAGTTCAGAGCCGATCTAAACGAGTGGACGATAGTCTGTGATTGCAAAGTATAGCGATCAAACCATCGCATGTCGGTCTGATAAAGATGTAGCTACATCATGCCGTCCGAACTTGTTTGTGTAAAACATATGGAAGCGGGTGAAGTCGCAGGTGCCCCTACCCCTGTCTACGGCCGAAGTTTACCCTTTGTACAGTGGTGGCGTGGCGCGTGCGATGCAAGTAAAACTTCGGCTTCTGGTATTCGAGAAAGTCCACACCCATATGCTCCACACGAGATATCTTTGATCCTCGCATTTTAGTGACCGATGAAAACCCATGCAGGTCTCGGTTCTCTCAACCTCTCGCTTCGGCTCGGTTCTATCTATCGGCTCGTTCATAGCGGCACGCCTAGCAGCAAAACCCACCGAATGCACGCGACTGGTCTCACTAATATCGGCATCTGAACGACGTAGTACGAGAAGATGCTCGAAGACTCGCTTCGCTGAGCAATGACAAGCACCGGCAAGCACGTGCAAGAAGCCCAAGAAACTCGGCCCGTGACGCTCGGTGGTTCGACTAGTTCTACGCCAAACGCCCCACGTCTGTCGAGCTAGGCCTGGCGACATCTCGCTTCATTATTTTCTTCTGACTTCTTCTGCTTTTCTCTTCGCTGTGAGCTCACCGCCAATGTCTCCGTCGCATGGTAGCAGGACTGTGCGAATATGCAATCAGGAAGGGTCCCACATACGCGCGCAATGTAGACGCACGGCGGCATTTTGGAGAAGCACGGGTACCACATGATGCCGTGCGTGGCACTTCCAGCTAAACGATGTGAAAGGAGTGCAAATGATGGCAGCTTCTGCCTCGGGGTGACCCCACCCGGGTCTGATGGCAGCTTGTGACGGTGCTCGAATGAACAGGCCGATGTTGCAAAGTAGTTCTACGCCGAACACGAATTTCTTGCTTCTCGGCGTTTCGAAGCCATAGACAGTCCGAGACTCAGCGTGATCGATACAGTACCATGCCAGGTGCATGGCACATTGAGTAGCTCTGAGGAGGTCTGAATGTGATGCGGCAATGCTGTTTCTGCTAGATAAGTCCGAGTTGCACACGGTACAAACCTGGTGACAGTCTCGAATATGATTCCAAAGGGCCGCTCGTTCTCTACAAAGTTGCGGCCGTTCCCAACTTCTGTCCCGATTAATCTGATCAGTTGCCATCACCAGCAGGCGTCGTCCACTGTTGCAGGAGTTTATCGACCACGTTCTCCCACTTCTTAGAAGATCTTCTAGCCTTCTCGACACGACTTCGAGCATCGTCTCAGCTGCTGTCGTCGTCTTTCATTGATTCATATTTGGCCGAATGGTAGCCATGTCGCTTGAATAGTCCTTGCGAGGAATCAGTGTCCGATCCGTATCGCTCAATGGGCGCTTTGCCTTCGCGTTTGGTGACAGGGGAATCGGAGAGCTCATTAGAAAGAGAGAAACGTTCTGGTGCCAAGTGTGGCTCGCCAACCCTCGTTGCTTCCGGAATGGGGTCTTGATGTCTATCTGCGGTCCAGGGGGACTAGGGAATTGCAAAAGTGGGGAAAGGGCGCGTGGTAATGATTTGTTCTTCTTGCCTTTCTTCTTCCGCGCGACTCTGGAATCCTCACTCGCTGGTGGTGGTGGGTCGAAGTATGGAGCCGGCATCACGCTGTAGTATGGAGTTGATGGGACTTCCAGCACTGCGTCACTAGTCACATCCCTGGTGATTTGAGCGA
Organism: Cercospora zeae-maydis; assembly: GCA_023512815.1. Taxonomy (NCBI): domain Eukaryota; kingdom Fungi; phylum Ascomycota; class Dothideomycetes; order Mycosphaerellales; family Mycosphaerellaceae; genus Cercospora; species Cercospora zeae-maydis. The sequence goes on from JAKLWY010000008.1 coordinate 787,245, forward strand.
TGCAACGATCGCAGTCAACCGTCAACCAGCAATTAATTGATCAATCAATTGATCAATTCCAACCTAATCTAGCACTCTAATTGGTTGCAATTATATGCTATAACAAGTAAATGGTTGCAACCGAGTCGTGTAATTGATTAAAACGAGGCTTAGCAACGTAGTTAAGTAAGTATAGAAGGCATCTAGTTAGCGGCCTGCAGTTTATAGCGATTTTAGCCCGCGGAGACGTCTTTTAGTTAGATGTACCTACCCCTATGCAGCTTAATACCCTCTATTTAGCGTTAAAACTAGTCAAATTAGCTAGTTAAAAACCTTAGTTCTTTACATTTCTATTGCTTACTCATAATCAATCCGGCTCAATCGATTAATTAAAATAACCTCTGGATGCAATCACTAGCATTAGCAACTCCATTAGGGCCTCTGATTGATTGCAATCGGTTGATTGCGATCATTGTCGCCAATACTTCCCTCGATTCCGATGATTGGTGCTGCAGGCTCTAGTTTGAGCTCTGGCACGAGGGAATTCTTTCTGCAGCTTCTTCCCAGACTTTCTGCCTTTCTTACCCCACGATCGCGAAGGACGACCATTCTGTACGGACTGTCAGCATTTAAACTGCGGTGATTTCACTCTCATGTAAATGCCTCCATCGAGCTCAATCTGTGCTGGGTCTGCGGCAACAGAAGCATCGTGGCCAACAGGAGTGATAGGAAGACAGCGGGGTTGATTCCACCTTTCCCACGCTCTCAATGCGTGCGACCTGTTTGGTGCTTTTCGAATTTTTCGGCGGGGCCAGCGATTGCTGAAAAGGGATCGGCAGAGGGGAAAGGTGCTTTGCGATCTTGCAGAGCATGTTCCAGAGTTTCCTCATTTGGAATAGGTGCTCGGCAGGCCCCAACTGCTGGCTCCGGGGCTAGGTCTTGCGCACTTGAGCGTTCCTTTGTGAAGTCGCTCTTGCTTTTCGTATCCTTGTGCCCATTCCAAAAGTCTACGTCTGGCTCTAAGTACATGGGGCCACTAAGCATCTCCGGAGTGAAACCAGCGAAAGGGTCGTCGCTGCTTCCGAAAGGGATAGCGTAGTTCTGGACTGGGGGAGCAGGAGGGACACCCTGCACTGCAGGCGGCTCAAAGTATTCCGCGAGCTTGGAACCCTTCCGGTCCTTCTTGCTTCCCTTCTTCTTCTCCTTGGACTTCTTGCCTTTCTGCTTGGCTCGTGGCTCGCCGAGACCGGTGACAGGAAGTGGCTCCGTAAGGGTGGGCAAAGGAGGGCTGTCATTGAGATCCTTCGTCCTTTGCTCATAGCTACTGACAAGTTCACCAAAGCTGTGGTTGAGTAAGTCTAGAGCTCATTTGATGGAGTAATGTACAGTCAATTGAAGTTGTACCATCCATAGCCAGCATCTCTGGAGAATGCATTAGCACTGTGTGCGCCAATTTTCCATCAGAAAATTGGCGAATGAGGGCTGGTTCATAAGTGACGGCATCGGATCGGATGGCGGGATAATAATAAAGGGATCGAAAGCTGCCCAGTGATTGCTGAGGTTGCTCGAGCGGGCAAAGGCCCTTCGTGACCTGCTGAGACGTGGCCAACGCATAATCGGCCTTTGGCGTCTTTCGTGGAATCGCGATCAGCAAAGCGTCTGATGATTCAAATGCAGAGTTGAATGAGATTTAGAGGGCCATAGCTCCACTGTGACCATGTAGTGGTATGCAGAGCGTCTACCCTCGTACTCCTATACCTATGCATGTGTTTCACAGAGCAATGATCGCAATCAACCGATTGCAATTAATTAGAGGCCTTGATTAAGTTGCCAAGGCTAGTAATTGCAACTAGAGGTCATTTCAATCAATCGATTGAGCCGGATTGATTATAAGTAAGCAAAAATAATGTGAAGAACTAGGGTTTTGATCAGCTAACTTCACTAGTCTAAATGCCGAATAGAGGATATCAAAGTGCATAGGGCTAGGTATATTTAACTAAAAGACGCCTCCGCGGGCTGAAATCGCTATAAACTGCAGGCCGCTAACCAGATACTTACTTAACTACGTCGCCAAGCCTCGTTTCAATCAATTACACGACTCGGTTGCAACCATTTACTTGTTATAGGATATGATTGCAACCAATCAGAGCGCTAGATTAGGTTGGAATTGACCAATCAATTGATCAATTAATTGTCGGTTGACGGTTGACTGCGATCATTGTCACAGAGAGCGTGCAGTGGCGTGAGCTCTGTGTTGGAAGCGATGAGAGCCACGATTGCAACAACGGACGACTTTTCAAGCAGTCATGGGCGCAATAAAGACCGCCACAGGGCACTCGGTATACATCCTGAGATGTCTGCGTTCAGCTTTGAACCGCTGCGACCAAGTCTGATGCGCCAACCAGTACTGCCCGTGATGAGTAGAATCATCCGCCATGCGAATTTGCCCTCGCTCCTCATCACAACATCCGAACGTTCTTGAACTTGCGCACATTCATGTACTTTCTCAGTCCAGAGTCGATCTGGTTCGGAGGATTGTTCTCGGTGAACTCCGACCATGCTTGCCAGAAATCATCAGCAGAGCGAAATCGACTACTTGGACGAAGTACTCACCAGCGCAAGTCTGAGCCGTAACGACGGGAATCTCATCGCGTTGCATAACTTCATCCGGTTTCTGGACAACATTGATGTACAGCCCTTGACCAACGTGCCTGCAAACGTCGTGTCAGTCTTCCAAGATACAATGTCCGACGTGCTGTAGTGGAGCTCTTTGTCCAGGAGCCAACACGCTATAATGGAATCTGGCTCTTACCATGCTATGTGGCAGTGGAAGCCCCAAACTCCAGGATTATCGCTGACGAGCTGGGCGACTAGATATCCGTTCGGCTTCAAACTGGCAATATCACGTCTTGCCGGATTTTCAGGCCGCACGGCATTAATGCCGTTGTATCTTCCCACCCCTTCATCGACGATATACATGTTCTGACCATGAATGTGCTAATTTCAAGTCAGCAAGTCAATTTGTGACGATCGGACAGATGTCGATATTACCATGGGGTGGCCAAAAGGAACATAATTCTCAAAGATGAAGCGAATCGTCTCATTACGACCGAAATTGTACACATTCCATTCCGGATTGTCGGGAAAAGAAGTGTTCCCACTGTACGTTAGATTGAGCAGCGGAAAGTTGTAGTTCGCCCGAAACGTCTGTCCATTCATGAGATAGTGCGTATGGCCCGTCGCATTGACGGTCTGTGTGATCTTGATCGTTACCGTGACATCAGGAGGGTCAAGTTTGATCGGTAGAAACGGCTCTGTCTTGGCCAAAGGCGCATCGCCGCAGTTGATCAGCGTAGGCTGTACGAAGTCGAGGTTCGGTAGGGAGTTAGGTCTTCTTTGCGTATCAACCCCATCATAATAGATTGCTGCTAGTGCGAATGGCTGCGCGGCGAGTGCGCATAGGACTGGTTGACGAACACGCAGCCAGTACGCGCTAGCTCTTTGATTTGCGGTAACGAGAACATCGATCCGTTGGCCTACGAAAAGCGTGACGAACTTTGTCGTGTATGGCTTGATCGGTACGAAATCGTTGGCAACCACCACCATGTCATGCCGATCCAGACTTATCACCATGTACCCAGCAGCAGCGGTATTGATGAAGCGTAGCAGATGAGTCCTGCCTGTCGTGAAGCCAAACTTAGCCAAAGGCGCGCCTGGCGTGCATTGAACGTCCGCCGGAGCATTGGAGCAATCTGCGCTCATTCTGCCCTGGATCAATGTGTTGCTCGAAGTGACCAGCGCAGCAATAGCGGGGTTATTGCTCATTGATTGTTGGACCAATGTATAGTAATCGGCGTTGTACTTGTCGCTCACAAGGATCGGTCCTAGGTCCGCATAGTCTTGCGTAGGAAAATTGTCAGTAGGCCCATGAATAATCATCGGTCCCAGGATACCACCTGCGTATTGAGCAGAATAGTGAGCATGCCACCAGCTTGAGCCGTAGATGTCTGCCTGAAACCTGTAGACGAATGTCTCTCCTGGAGCAATAGGGCACATGTGAACTGAAGGCACACCATCGTACCAGGGAGTCTTCTTTTGCAGTAGCCCATGCCAGTGTAACGCCGTGCCCTCCGCTGGGTCGTCGATGGAATTTGTTACTACAACCTCGATCCAGTCGCCCCAGTTCGCTTCGATCATGGGACCAGGGAACTGTCCATTGACAACAATCATCGGCGTGGGTATTCCATCTGGAGCGAGTGTCATTCGGGCGATGTTGAAATTGTAGTATCGTGTGACCCCAGTATCTGGCGTGATCTCATACACATTTGCTCCTCCGGCTGTTCGATTACCCCATGGGATTCCCTGACTTCCACCTAAGAATCTGGGTAAGATGGGTGTTGGTAGGAGCCCTAACGGCGTCGGGCCATTCTGCAGAAGACCGGGGATGATGGAGAGCAGGACTCCCGTCGAGGCAAGCAGAGTGTTGATGAAAGTTACATTCCCCAGGCCGTCGAACATAGGCATCAGAAGACTGGCCATGATCGCGGCAATGCTGTCTGCAGACGCTGCCCGTTGGCTAGATGCGTCAATGCATAGACTACCTGGGATAAATATGCATCTGGTGTGTTTGACTTGGCTAAGAATTCGAGCTGTAGGGCCTACAGACTGCACGGCCAAAAGTAAACCATCGCTCGGTCAGACGTCTTCTGGTTAGTAGGCTCGTTTGCGTGGACCAATGACTGGTTGCACACAAAAGGTTCTTCGCGTGATCGGCGTGAAGCCAACCACTCAGCTTCGGGAGATCAGCACCGCCTCGCATCTTGCTCGTACAGCTCGCTACTATGCTTTGCACACTCTGCTTTTGGTAATCGCTATACCCTAAGCAATGACGAGTCGCGTGTTTCGACTCGCTAGGTGTGTCAATGGGGAATACGAAAAACTCAGCTAGGAGGTACAAGATGTGCAGCGTTCAGCTGGATGAAGAACCTGAGTCATTCTTGATCTGAGCCCTCGCAGCAAAGAAGTGCTACGGAGTCAAGAATGTGCAGACGGCGCGACCCTACGCTCTTGGTTGCGGCCACCCAGCCAGGAAAACTCACCACCGCCAACACACCAAGAATGACGCAAGTCGATTCCAGTAACCTCGAGCACAGGTCCAGTTTCTAGAACTTCACAGCAAGTGGCGGAATTTGCGCCTCTGTAACTCTGTACAGCCCATCACTGCTCCATTCCTGTGCGATAGTCGACTTCGGTTAGATGTGTATCAGCTCTCTCCAGTGCTACCGCGAGCTCCCAAAGAAAGACGAGAAACTTAGCCGTGACCCTTTCTCTGCCCCTGACCCTCGTACGCAGTGCGTAGCTGGGAAGTTGGACAAGCATTGTGAACGTGACAAAGCCGACGGGATGGTCGTGTATGAGGCTCGGGACCATGCGCAGTTCGAGATTTCTGGCTATCGACAGAGGCAAGCCGAGCAGCTCTTGGAATCGGTTTCGTCGGTGTAGCTGTTCGATTGTGCGTCTAGCCAAAACGTATTCCCTTGTCATGATAAGGATGACGGGGGAACAAGATGCCCAAGATATTATCAAAAGCCAGCTGCTGAGACAGTGGCGAGTGAGGCGCAGTAGGCGATGTTGGTCTAGGAACCGAGTCGCACACGTGGGACAAAGCGGCGCAAAAAGCTGTTCTCGCAACTTGCTATGGCGCAATGTGTAGGTAATGCAGAGCTTCAGCCTAGTCACCGTCGCATTGTACACGGAACTGACCAGCACCTTCTTCTGCTTTCGATCAGCACGTCTGCGATCAATATGCTCCAGCCTCGAGATCTTGGATTCTAGCGTGCCTTTGAACGACGTAACGCGTCATATGACACCTCCTCAGCTATTTGCTCTTTGAATCGCCAAATTTCTATGGGAGCCACACACGCCACCAAATCAATACCTCCGCCCTTAGCAGATCCGATATTGCCGAGCAATGTGGCATGACTGATGCTCAACGGCAGAACGCAGACGATTGCGCCTCAGCACTTCACGAGCCAACGAGAACTGCGATTCCTTTTCAGCCCAATGCCAGTGCGGAGAACAATCATGTATTAGGATTAGGAGGGCTCGATCATGTTGGTCGAATCAGCTTGATAAATGTCAGAGTGTGGCAGGAAATCTGAGATAGGGCTCGTGGAATAAGATGGCAACAAGAGGAGTACGAGCGAATCATACCTTCTGTTCATTGAACATTAGTCGCCGAGTGGCTCCAGGAAGAAGATGGTCAAGTCCGGGTTTTCGTTTGAGCCGCCTGTCTATCTGCTTGTATTGCTGTTGCCCTTGGCTGTGGTCTCGAATGACGAGCGAGCGCAAGCCAAGGTCATGATCGCGTTGGTAGTGTGGAGCGCGCGCTTGTCGGGCTGTGTGGTGTCCAAAATGTCATCTTTACTTATTGTTTGCTATAATGACTTCAATCCCGAAGGAGGATGCTGCGCGCGGAGGATCCAGAAATGAGCTATCGCTGAGGTTGCGTGTAGAATCGGAAGCATTATCTTTCGAACGCATGGATCTCAAAGTCACAGCGCTCTAACTTCCAGCACTTCCGAACCTTGAGCGGCGGTAAAGTCGGTGACGGGGCAGAGGCAAATTGGCAAAGTCCCTGGTCTTTGCTCTCTCAGGATGCACGTGTCCGTCATGAGGATCATCTGCAGACACGATAGCTAGCATGAAGACGATTTGGCGGAGCGAAGGTGTACACTCGGTAGTATCTCTAGAAAGTCGTCTAACTCTGTCCCCCTCTCCGGAGGTAAGTAACTACGTGCCAAGAAGACCCAGCCGCAGCTGCCAATCCGCCAACGCAGGGCTCAGTCGCTGGGACCGTAACAATCACCCCCCTCCCCCTTCCTTTCAGAGCGTCGTCCCCGACGCCTCATGCATCGTCTAGTTTGCTTGCGTCTCATTTTGTCTTCTTGCGCTTGTTAGACGTGTTGTCGATGGCGTCCTTAGCCTTGGATTCGTTCGACTGGTTTGTGGTGTCAGCCGCTGGGACGGCAGCAACAGGATTTTGGTAAGTCCGCATGTTCGAGAGCATACAGCGAGGTAGAGAAGCAGAAGTGTAAGTGCTTGGAAACACTCTCTACAAATCAAGATTTATCAAACTGCAGAGTATTTGGAGCTAGAATGGCAGTAAATGAGTGGATGAAGCAGAAGCGTAAGAACTCCAAAGGGATCTCGAAGTATGGGTGTTTCCCGAGACACAGTGCTTCTGAAGCTGGGATGGCAGCCGCGGAGTGGGGGAAGCGGAAGCATAAGAACCTGGACGAGATCTTCAAGAAAAAATATGTCTTGAGTTGCAACACTTTCGGACGTCGAGTGGCAGTGAAAGAGTAGAAAGAACAGAAGCACAAGAGCTAGGATACAATCTCTACAAATTGAGACTTGTTAAACTGCAGAGTATTAGGAGCTAGAATGGCAGTCAAAAGGTCATGGATGCGGAGGTAGGAGGATCCGATGTACTCTCCTGCAATCCAGGTTTTTCAGGTTGCACCGTTATCGCAGACCGAGTGGCAATGAAGAAGTTGAGAAGGCAGAAGCATGCGAATCGAAATGGACTCTCCAGAAACAAATATTGTTCCAGTTTCGGTGCGTCGGATCTGGAGTGGCAGTGAAGGAGTTAGCGAAGCGGGGACAAAGAAACAACATGCAGCTCTCGACAAATTTAGGCATCACGCATCTTGACTCATCTGTGGATCGAGCGCCGGGCAACGCATCACTCAAACAGAAGGACAAACGACATTTGGCACAAAACAGTGAAATTGAGACAGAAAGTGAGCCCCACGTGCTTTCATTATGTGTGTTATGGACACCCAAGCACCAAAACGAAGGAAAAAAACCACAAAACAACGCCCCAACGCCCCGCCCCATCTACCTCACCCAGAGGTTGTTGACGACTTTGCCCCGAAGGGCCTCCTTGGCACGCAGGTAACTGCCGTAGCAGTGGAAGGTGACGTGGCAGCCGGTGTGGCGCCACTCGGGGTGGAAGTCACCGTAGTGACCAAGGAGGGCGTCGACCTCGTGCGAGTCGGGCTCGCCGGTGCCGTCTGCGCGGACGACGCAGAGGGAGTGCTTGGCGTGGGAGCGCTCCACGCGAAGACGGCGACCGGCGATGGTCAGGCCCTTGACTCGCTCGAGGGCGAGGTCGACGCACATGGGCGTCTGCGGATTGGTCAGCTCGGTATGGGAGGGAAGAGTTGAGGGAGGGACATACGTAGAATTGGACGAGGGCGTGTGGCAGCACATCACTGCCGTTGTATGTGCGGGCCACATTGATGAAGCATGTGCCCGAGCCGACGGAGCGGAGGGTCTCGCCGACGGCAGTGATGAGTTGGAGGTCGGTGAATTGGGTTGGGAGGCTGCAGTGTGGGTCAGCGATTGTCAGAGCGAGGGAGGGGTGGAGCGACTCACTTTCCGACGAAGAGGACGGCGTCGGCGGCCAGGTGCTGCTGAGCGTTCTCGAAGCAGGCTTGATGGTAGTCGAGCAGCTTTTGGTTGTATGCGGGACCGAAGCGAGTGTCGATGGGGACGAGAAGATCTCCGACGGACGGCATGACGATGTCTTCGGTGGGCGTGTATCGGTGGGTGCCCTTGGCAAGGCTGGCACGGAAGGAGGCCGGTTGCGGGCTGCTGATGTCGGACAGGCTGGAGGAGAAGGTGGCGGGGGCGGAGGCGATGGATGCTGGTGATCGCCACAGCGAATCGAGAGGCATGTCGAGCAGCGGGTTCTTGAATGCGTCTGGGTGGTTGATGTCGTCCTCGCGCTCCTTGGTGGCGAATCTCTTCGGCCACGGGTCTTTGGGCATCTCGAGCTCGACCATGCCGTCGACTTCGCGGTGACGGAACAACTCTTTGTGCTTTGCTTCGAGCGGTCGGGCGGCACGGCAGGTCACTTCTGTCTGGAACACGTCTTCGAGGCAGCCGACGAGGCGGGTGGTGATGGCTAGCTGATTGCGGGATGGGACGCTGGCTTTGACCAGTGAGGCGAGGCTGTCCAGGGCGCGGGCGAAGTCATCCTGGCGGGCGAGAGCGAAGTCGGCTCCGATGGAGAGGTCTTTGAAGGAGTCGTCGATGAAGCGGAGCGTCGTGTACAAGTGGTTGGCTTCGTGGAACAAGCACCAGCCGTCGGCCTCAAGGTCGCAGTGCTTGGTGGAGGGGATGATCTGGTCGTTCGGCTCCGAACTGCCGCCGTTGTAATAGACGATGCGGCCACCGTCGACGAAGCGGATGCTGGCTCTCTGGGCGCGGGTGTCGGCGAGCGCCATGGCTGCCAGGTGGCCGAAAGACTTGCGGTCGGCGCGCATCTCGATGAGGCGCTCGATCTTGTTGTTGCGGTTGAGGGTGGTGGTGGAAGGCATGATGGCTGTGGTGATGGTGTGTAGAAGTGCTGGAGAGTGGTCGAGTGACTGCGGTGGGGATGGAATGGGCAGCTGCTTCGGATGGATGGAGGAAGTGCTGGCAGTGCTGATGATTTGCAGATGTGCTGGAGCGTGGAAGATGTGCTGGTAGTGAGGATGGAGAGTGCAAATGCGTGAGGAGGATGCGGTGCGAGCGGTGAGCGTGCTGTATGCGACTGCTGGTGAACGATGCAAGAAGCTGCTGTTTGATGCTATTGAAGGGCGATGTGGGGCTGGCAGTGAGGATGTTCTGTGCAGTTGGCGGGAAGCAGTGCAATGTAGCTGAGAAGCTGATGGATGGATGGATGGATGGATGGATGCGAGCGAAGTGCTGTGGTGCGAAGTGCTGTGATGGAAGCGATGTGTTGTGGAGGAAAAGAGGAAGAGTTGACGGTGGGCGAGAGGAGACTATTTATCCTCCATCCCCCGGCCGCGGAGGACGCAAAATCAATGAAAGTGCGAGGACCGTGCGCGACAACAACACGCACGAGCGACCGACGATGCGTTTCACAAATTCTAACACCATGCAATTTTTGGATGAGGAGGTAGCGCTCGACGAGCTGAGCATCATCGTGCTTTCCATTTTGCCGTGAGGCGTCTAGTTATGGGGTTCTTTATTGCTGAAGCTGACGGGGCTGGCTGTATAGCCCGCAGGGTGAAGCCAAAGTGACTATACAGCACGACATTTCGCGAGATTGCCGAGTACTAATACACGACATTACTTCACTCACTTCCATCGCTTCGAGAGCCCTCGGTTGACTCGAGCGCGTTGTCTAATGGTTGGGGAAGAGCCACTGCGGTTGGAGCGAAAGGCAAGCAAGAATCAAGTTAAAGTGACCACGCAACACGACACATAGCGACAATGGCAGTCTACATACTGTAACATCCTTCACTCACTTCCAGTACTTTCAGTCTCCTCGATTGCTCGAGTAGGGGTCATACAGTGGTTGGGAATTGACCGCTCCATTCAGAGTGAAAGGCAAGGGGGAAGGAAGCTCAAGTAACTACGCAACACGACATATAGCGGAATTGCGAAATCACACGCTGCCTGCCTTTTTTGATACTTCCAGCGCATTCGCCATCCTTGAGTTAACCATAAGGATCGTAAGATGGGTGGGAAACAGCAGCTTAAAAGGGAGCGGAAGCCTAGCAAGAGCGAAGCTGAAGCAACTATACAACGCAACAAATAGCGAGATGACGACTTCACATACTGCACGGCCTACTCACTCACTTCCACCATCCGCCGCATTGAGCGTCCTCGAGTCGCCCGAGTCGACCGTAAAGCCGTTGGGAAACAGCAGCTGCAATTAGAGTGAAAGCCGTGCAACGGGGAAGGCAAAGGCACTACATGACGCGACATATAACGAGATCACCAATCAACACACTGCGCTTCACTTACTCACCTCGAACGTGTTGAGCCTCGTCGAACCATCTAAGCGGACCGTGAAGCTGTCGGGAAACAGCAGCTGGAATTCAAGAAGAAGCCGGGCAAAAATGGAACAGAAGTACCCATACATGGCGCCATGCCAGGAGATCAGGAATCATAGCACTTCAGTTGCTCAATCCAGACAATGCCAGATCACTGAATCTCCTCGAGCGGACCACCAAGCAGGTGGGAAGAAGCAGCTGCAATTGGAGCAGAAGCCGGGCTGGGATGGAGCCAGAGTATGGCACAATACGCGGGGATCTGTGAGACTGACACTTTATGAAATACAATTCAGACCATTTGAGAGCCATCGATCTGATCGAGCCCACCATTTGGCGGTTGGGAAACAGCTAGTAGGATTAGAGCAAAAGCCTGGCAAGAATGCAGCAGGAGTAGCTATACATGACGATATGGGGAGAGATCTGCAATTTAAATACATCAGTCACTCACTTCAAGCGTCCTCAGTAGTATCATTCGACTACTGGTGATCTTCTGATGGTAGGAAACCAACCGCTGGGATTGGAGCGACAGCTGGGAAGGAAGAAGCCAAAGTAACTGCACAGCGCGACTTGAGGGGAGATGAGGAATCCCAACTCCCCATCAAACTACTTCAGACCCATCAAGCGGAATGATTCCACTGCTGTTGATCGTCTGATGGTTGGGAAACGGCGGTACTTAGATTGGAGCGCAAGCCGGATGGGAAGGAATCGAACGAAAGGCACACCTGGCGACGGCTGGAGAGATTGGGAATTTCAACACTTCATGCACATCCTCGAAGCATACTCAGCTCCTTCTATTTAGTCCACTGACCGTCCAAATGTTGAGAAGCAGGCGCTCAAAGGCCGCTGCTGCTGCTGCTGCTGCGGAAGCTGGGCTGCGTAGAGCTAAAGTGGCTGCATGTCGCGACAAGTAGAAAATTAGCGATTCCCAGACTTCTCGCTCGTACATACTCATTCTAAGGGCCTTTCGGCTTCATGAATGTTTGTGCAAGCGCCATCCGGATATCGCGCAGCAGGCGCTTGAAAGTAGCTGCTACAGCTGAAGCTGGGATGCGTGAAGCGAACGGGATCAGTGAGCTCGACATGCAAGAGATGGGTGATATGACAAGCTGCGCCCTCCATTCGGTCATCAGGGTCATTGTAACTTCATCAAATCCCTCGGAACGACGGTCCGTGGTTGGGATTCAGCGCTGAGTCGAGAACTGCTGCCGTCGAAGCGGGAATGCGTGAAGCCCAAATGCCCCCCTGCCGCGGGATACTGGGAGCTGGGAAGCTATACATTGCGCGCCCCGTTTACTCAATCCAGACACTTCCAGCTCCATCACTTCCATACGAACATCCATCGGGTCGTTGCAACTCAGCCGCTAGGACAAAAGCTGCGCCAGGAGAAGCAGTGCTGGAGGAAGCCCATTGGACCGCTCAGCTCACGCGCCGGAAGAATATCACTTTATACACCATGTGCTCCATTGATTCGCTTCAGATGTGCTCAGCAGCATCTTCTTACTTGTTCAGAGGGCGCAGACCTGCGTAGATGAATAGCCGCGCAAGGGTGGCTGGCATGGCGGCCGCTGTCGCAGCGCTGCACAAGGCCCGGGTCGCCGGCGGTGACAAACACAGACCAAGCGCGCCGCCAAAGCCGCGCAAGGCGGCGACAAAGAACGATAGAGAGGGTTTCTAGGGGTAGGTACTGCCATAATACATATATTTGGGTCAACAGCACGGGGGCGCTGAGCCTGCGGGCAGCGGTGAAGCAGACGAGGAAAGGTTTCCATCGAGTGCCGGACACAAATTGAGAAGTCTGTGGCTTTCTAAACGAGACTCAATACGATAAAGACCGTGAGACCTCCCGCAAAGCACGATGCTGCATGTAATTGTCCACATGAACACCTCCGCCAAAGATATAGCCCACCGTGTCTCAAAGCGTTAAAGCCATTGTGTATCCCATATCCAACGAGACCGCTACCGCTGCCTATCAAGTAACTGGAAACGGTTTTGTGACCGTGAACACTTTCTCCGTGCCAGAGCACGCGATTCTATCCGATGGACGAGGCTCTAGACCGCAAAATGCTGGCGTGGAGCAAGCCTACCAAAAGCTGTGCAGGAACAGACGAAGCTATCGAAAGCGGATAGAAGTCTGAAGCGTCACTGGGTGCTCCAAAGCCATTCAGAGTATTTGCAAACCAGATAGAAATGTGTATGGAGCCCAATACCATATTCTATACATATCCAGCCTCCTCAACGGCTTCACTTGTGTCTTACCAGATATGCCTTCTAACCCGTCCACGTAGCGCAGTATCATCCAACACGACAAATTCCGTCCTATACCTCCATTTCCCAGCCTATCTTGTTCCTTTCCATCTATTCGCGCTAGCTCTTTCCCAAAATCCTCTTACTCCTTCACATCTGCCCGTGCTAGCTCTTTCCCCAATCCTGATATCCCTATCCTTCGCGCCAACAACTTCTATTCTCTCTCCTCGCTATTCCCCTGTCCTCCCTCTTACACCTCAATCTCACTGACAACAGCATCTCCTGCTGTATAAGCTCAACCCATGTTGTCCCAAAAGCAATTTCTGCTTTTTGCCTTGTTATTTTATCCAATGTCCAATATCCATCGAATCTGCGTTTAACTTCAAGCTCTTTCGATTCTTCCTCTTGTTTTTGGGACTCAGAATCACCATTGTCTCGCCTTGCTCTTTTGATGAGTGTTCTTTGCTCTTTCGGCCGTCTATGCGGCTACGATCTTTCTCTCTAGTCCAAGGTCAGGCTGTCCTGCCATTGGGTCGAATCGATAATGGGAGTTCGCGCTGAGGCGGAATATTCGTTGGGGAAGGCGGTGGGGTAGTCGATTTGGGGTTCGGCGAGGAGGAGGAGAAGGAGGAGGATGCGGAGGATGGATGGATGGATTCGTGGTTTCGGTGGCGTTTCGTGTCGGTGCAGTTCTGTCCTCGCTCGAATTTGTTCCACCAAGTAGGAAGAGAAGGTGTTCCTGAGCTGGCCTAATAGTCATTCAGTGAGTCCATGTCGGTTGGGACTCGGAGGGATGCAAGGGAATCGTTTTGACGGTCAGCGTGGTTGTTTGAGAGGAGTTTGGCGTCTCTTTGTCGGTGAAGGTTTGTCAAACTGCTCATGGCGGCTTTGATGCTGCTATGGACTGACCGATAAAGGTGGTTAGAGTCGTTGCATCCAGATGCAGACGGCCGTTTCTACCATAAGTGGTCGGTGGTTGTCAAAGAGCGCATGGAAGAGCTGATCAAAAGAGTGTCCTGCAGTCAGTGAGGAAGCCGGGCCATCGGGAGCTCAGTTGCGAGCAACAGATCGTGGCAGACTGCTCGCTATGGCCCGGCGTGGTGGAACAAGCAGTCACGGGAAGTCGACCAGTACGGTCCGAAAATGATTGTCTTCAAGTAGGTAGGCCCCGTAAGTAGGACAGAGCCTGTTGAGATCCAACGCTGAATTACAGTCAGGAGTTTGGCAAACGGGTCACGAAAGCTGAGCTCCAAGCTCCACCCACTGCTCGACTCCGCGCGCTGGTAGACAACAGTGAAGGACAGCTAGACAGCCTGGCGCTTGCTGCATAGTCGAAGGTCTCTTTGCACGTCGAACTTGATGCAGCGTTCGCCATCAGGTAGAGACTCCGCTCCTGAACCTTCACAAATCATCCATCGACTGGAAGGGTTCCACATGGAAGATGGAAAGCTGACAACATCAGACACCAACGGTCAGTCCGTCGAGCATGGCACAGAGGTCAAGCGCGCAACGATCATCCATCCACTTCCTCCACTTCCCGCGCTTTTTCTGGCTCATAGGTTCCAACAGAACCACAAGCTAACCAACTTTTGCCCAGTGCGAAATCGACGATTGACATAGAGCAGCTCAGATACAGCAATCGAACCAAACACCTGGATCCCGCAGCACACAAGCGGCGCATAGAATCCTCGCAGCAGCGTGTCAACCAACAGCCATCTTCGTCCGAGACGCATCCAGAATGATCCAGGACTCCGCCTCCAGCGTTACTGTCACGAATGACCAGCTCTAACACCAGGAAGCAGCTGTTGGCCCAGCAAAACGGCTCAGGTGCCTGAAGGGCGCGGAACGACAAAGAGGCAGAATGGATACCTCAAACCTTGCTGGTCACCTTTGCTGATGGATAACTCTAGTTAAACATGTTCAGCGACGTCCTCCATGTGGCAAAGCGACGCTACTCGAACATGTGCGATCGATCGAAAGAGACCGGGCAGCGAGATTGTCCAGCCGCTCCACCACCGTCGAACAATACTCGTTGTTGGTCCACACATCCGATGGAGCACACGAGCTCGCGAGCATGGACATCTCGACGCTTGCACCCTTTGCCTCCTCATACGTCTACGTTTGTGTCCACGAGGGGGGTACAAACTGGCATGTGGATCAGCCAGTTCAGGAATGCGAGTTTGAGCAGAAGGAAATGGAGATCATGGTAACACAATACGAGACTTCCACCGAGGAGCAGGACGTGAACTCATTGAATCCGTCTTGCGCACTGGCATCCTGTCCAACCTTGAGAAGCAGGCTACCTTGACTACGGCATGTTCAGCATGACGAAAAAAAGCTCAAGATTACTGAAAAGCCCAGGTTGAGAACAGCGCAGTCGACGGGTGAGAGAGAGCATTACCGCTTAGAATAAATCTCCATGAGCTCGCCTTGCCCGCGGAAGATACCATGCTCCGCAGTGGCTCGGGCACGTCAAAGCTGGCTCCGAGATTGAGTACTTCACCAGGAGCCCTGCGATCGAAGCTCATTCTGAGGTGTGAGACACAGTCAACATGGACGAGACGAGCGCTGAGCGCAGCTGCTTCGTGTGGGACTGTACGTGTTTGTCTACGCTGGAGAATACTCATCTGCAAAGCCTCGGACCACCTTGGAGAGACAATGAGAGCACTTCATTCACAAAATCATGACTGCTTCCCAGCAATACCTGTATGCTGATGTGTGTTCCCAAGACCAGCCAAGAAACACATCAGAGTTCAAGATCGACACTGTGGTATCTCAAGATGGCCGACTACCTCCTAGTTACAGCTTCGAACAGACGTCATCTTCAAGAGCTTGAAAGCAACTGCCACATAATCGCATCTACATGTATCTCGCCCACGAAGAGCATCGAGCATGCCGTCAGCATCGGCATCAAGCGCGGAACGGCAAAGCGCCAAGTCTCGATCCCCCAAAAGCCAGGGTGTGAGGGGAAGTCGGTGATGGCCGATGAGGAGAGAATGGCATCGGGACAGCTCACAGCGGACGTCGCAGACTGTGCAGCGATTCAAGAGCCCGAAATCCAGGACATTGCCAGTGTACCGATAGCGTCTAGCATGACCTGCGGCGGTGGAACATCTGGCTCCACCACGCACGCGATGTGCAATGCTGAGCACTGTGGATTGCACACACCTTGACCATCCTATCCAATGCGCTCGCAGCATGTTGCAGCATTGAAAGGCCTTGGGGAAGAATCTGAGAAAGAGCTGGATGGACCGAGGTGGTTGGACCACAGCAGGGGTGACAGGGTGGAGAGCCGGTCGGCCGTCGCCGCTCTCGCAGACTTACAGTACCCGGGACAAGGACCTGCAGCAGCATACACTCCCACTGTGGCGTGGTCATCTGTTGGAGAAACTGGACACTTTTGCCGGCGAGACGCGCGAGGGGAAGAAGATAGAGGATTCAATTCTGAGCTAGACATGCGAGAGTTCACCATTCCTTTCGCCACGGCCACGCCAAGCCTGTTAGGCGAGCGAACACCCTGCACAACTCTCCGCCGGCGACACGAGTTTTTCCAACGACACGATCTCGTAAGAAACACGTCCATCAACCCGGGGGGTCGCCACCCGATACTGTACACGCTGGAAGAAGGAATGTCAGATCCGTGTGTCAGCGAGGGACCAAAAACCGAATGGAGTACTCCAGACCGAACGAACACCACCCATTGCCAAGTCGCCAAGATGAGCTTGAGCCGGAGAATATTGGTCTCCATTCGCTGGAGATATGAAGTTCCCACGACGAGCCTAGAAGTCGGCCCACGCGAGTAGCACATGTCCCGCTAAAGGATCTGCATCTCCAGCTACAGTACCGTACACTACATACCTCTGCGGCCGAAATCTCGATTGCATGAAACCGAATCCATCTTGACCTCCCTCTCTCTCCCCTCCCAGCAGAGGAAGACTGCCCATTCACAACTGCCAGTTTCCGCCGATTCCGGGCACGAACTTTCACCATGGGCTACTCCAGCTGGGTGCACAACGCCAACGCGGCCGTTGCGAGGACCGCGGTGGGGAAGTACTTTCGTCTGGAAGGGAGCGGCCATGTATGTCTGTTGCGACCCCATCATCGGCAGTAACAATCTGACGAGCATACCCAGCCCATGGAACGCAAAGGAACATATTTCTTCACCGAAATTCGAGCCGGACTCGCCACCTTCTTCGCAATGGCCTATATCATCAGCGTCAACTCCAACATCATCTCACAGTCCGGCGGAACGTGCCGATGCGATTATGCCAACTCCGCCGATGGCGTCTGCGACACCGACCCTACGTACATGCTGTGCGTGCAGGAAATTCGACGCGATTTGGTCACCGGAACTGCTGCGATTGCCGCGTTGACGAGTTTCTGTATGGGATTGTTTGCGAATATGCCGATCGCGCTGGCTCCGGGGATGGGGCTGAATGCCTATTTCACTTTTAATGTGGTGGGATATCATGGGACGGGAACGATTCCTTATGAGACTGTGAGTCGACTGATCTCCACGACATTGGAGACAGGACGTTGTGGGGACAGAAGCTGATAACTGCCAGGCATTGACCGCGGTCTTCATCGAAGGTCTGATTTTCGTTGCGCTCACAGTCTTCGGCTTACGACAATGGCTCGCTCGAGCGATTCCGCATTCAATCAAGATGGCGACTGGTGTCGGAATTGGTTTTTACCTCACTCTGATTGGTTTGACATACAGCGCTGGAATTGGTTTGGTGGTGGGAGCGAAGTCGACGCCTCTTGAACTTGCGGGATGCGTCCAGTCAGCGTTCGACGAAGATGGACTCTGCCCCAGTGGAGCGAAGATGAGAAACCCTACTCTTTGGATCGGCATCTTTTGCGGTGGTCTCGTGACTGTCTTCTTGATGATGTTCCGTGTCAAAGGCGCTATCATCGCTGGTATTCTCCTGGTTTCCGTCATCTCCTGGCCACGAGGGACAGATGTGACGTACTTTCCATACACCGAAACTGGAGACTCCGGCTTCGACTTCTTCAAGCAAGTTGTTACGTTCCGACCTATCAAGAATGTTCTGGCCGTCCAAGACTGGAGCATCGGAGAACACGGCGGACAGTTTGCAGTCGCCCTCGTCACCTTCCTCTACGTGGACATTCTCGACTGCACAGGTACCATGTACTCAATGGCTCAATATTGCGGCGCCATTGATGAGAAGACACAAGATTTCGAAGGATCCGCGATCGCCTACCTCGTCGATGCATGGGGCGTCACCATCGGCTCCCTCTTCGGCAGCTCGCCCGTTACAGCATACATCGAGTCCGGCGCCGGCATTTCCGAAGGCGGTGGTACAGGAATCACGGCTATGATCACAGGCCTCTGCTTCTTCATCTCCATCTTCTTCGCTCCGATCTTCGCTTCCATCCCGCCTTGGGCCACGGGCTGCACGCTCGTCATCGTGGGATCGCTCATGACCAAAGCCGCGACCGATATTAACTGGCGATATATCGGCGACGCCATCCCCGCATTTCTCACGATTGCCATTATGCCATTTACCTACTCCATCGCCTACGGCCTGATCGCAGGAATCATCAGCTACATCGTCCTCAACGTCGGCGTCTGGCTGCTCGAGAAAGCAACGGGCAACCGCATCTCGCCCAGAGACAAAGAATTGAAGGAATTCTGGACCTATAAACTCCCAGGAGGAGTCTTCCCCCCGTGGCTCACTCGCGCAGCAAAGGGAAAGAAGGATTTCTGGAAGCCCTATGATGATGAGGAAGCGCACCGGGTCAGCGGAAGAACGACGGACGGGAAAGTGGCCGGAGAGAAGATCAGCGAGGTGTCGCCTAGTCGAAGCGAGAGATCGAGCGATGAGATTCAGAGAGCAGGGCAGAGTCAGGTCAAAGTACAATAGCGTCACGCCGGAATGGTACGGCTATCTTTTAAGATGACGTTTGACATGTCTGACAATTGCTTTGGTAGGAAAATGTATGATGATGGTATGCTGTCGATTAAATGTTCGGAAGTCGAGTCTTTTGCAGTTCGCAGTCCGGATCGAGGACGACAGTAGTCACGGTGCGTCCCTGGTGTGAACGAACTGTTCGCCGGGAGTCAGAAACGTTTCTACTCATGCTACAGAGCCGCACAGTCGTGGGCGTGCAGCTCGACCCGAGATTGAGTTTGGTGATTACCACGCCAAGCTGCTTTGAGGTAGTCTAACTAGCGTGGTTGTTGCATCGACCTTCGCTTCCAGCTTCAATGTTTCTTGCAGCGACGAACAACCACCTCCACATCCATCTCATCTTGTGACCATCTGCGCAATCATCGTTCAGAAGAGCAAAGCCACAGAAGCTCGCTAAAAGACCCGCTTGTTGAAGTTGTTCGAACCGGAAGCGATGGCGAAATGCAAATGTCATTGGCGTCAATCGAGATGCTTTCACCAGGGAAGATGCCTGCACTGGAAGAGATGAGCGGCGTTGTCCTCGCGCTAAATCAACCAGCTGTACCTTTGCAGCCGTATTCGGTACATTAGACTAGTTTACTGTGCCTCAGCAGCTGCGGCAGAAAATCGTTCGCGTGCGTCACAATACGATCTGCGCAAACCGTGCAATAACACCGCAGCATATAGCAGAAGTGGAGCTAAGTTCGAAATCCATCGACTCGTGTAGTTAGTGCTGCACCCTGAAACCGACCACGTTGAGAGGACTACAGGGGCTTTAACTGTACTGAAGGGGAACTGCAAGATTGTGTGTACTCTTGTACAGTACTACATACCACTCACTGACATAGCATCCTCACCAAGCCTCAAGCACATCGACGTGGTTACATTGCAGCGAGAACCAATCACGAGTCGCGATCGGCATCTTTCAACGACATTTACAAGGAACGCGACTCATGTCTTTTCCCTAAAACAACTGCACTCCACCTCAGTGGAAACTCAAAGCGAGTCTTTCGGCCACACATCACGGTACAATGAGCGTCTCGCTGCCATCCCGTAACCAGGGATGCCAGTATCTGGAACATGGAGCTGCAGCCACCGAGGCGCTTCCAACCACGAACATGAGTTTTCAAAGTCTCTCAACGCAAGAGCGCATCATCTTCCGCTCCGGCAACAAAGTGTCAAGTAGTACGACCATCACAACAGAGCCTTTCCTCGCATTTCTTTGTATGTGCAGCGGAACTTTCACGATACCGTCCGTTGACCATGCGAGGCCTCTGGAGCATCGCAGTGGCTCTGCTGAGCATTGTCCTCAGCTGTGACGCGGAACTGTCACCCCGTCAGGAAATCAATGAGACAGCGCTATCTCAGCTCTCCGACCTCAACCTCCCGCGATGTGGTGTACGCCTTGTGGAGTTTCAAGAGAACAACAGTCCAATCTTGCTGATGGTGTTACTGTAGGGTCTCTGCTATGTTCAGGTCTTTCCGCAGTATGGCTGCTCGGTCGATGACCCGTCGTGCATGTGCGCGAACACCAATCTCACCACAACCATCACTGCTTGCCTGGTATCCAATTGCACCGTCCCAGAGTCGCTGAGTATGTCCTCTCGAAATTCTGCAAAGGCTGTACCTAACATGTTTGGTTAGTGGTCGAGAAAGTCGCCAAAGGTCTTTGCGGCGCAATCGTTCGAAACAGCGGCATCGTGACGGTGCGCGTCACTTGGTCGCTCTTTGCGCTGGCATTCCTTTTCGTCGGTGCTCGTTTCGTTGCTCGACCTGAACGCCTCCATGGCAGCGGTTATGGCACTGATGACTGGACGATCTTGCTGTGCATGGCGTTGCTGGTACCATTCAATGCTCTTGTTCAGCTCATGGTTGAAAATGGGTTGGGTACGGATAATTACACGCTAGCACCGCTGCAAATCACGCTCTTCTTGAAGGTATGCTAGCTCCAAAGGCACTTGTGAACACAGCTGACAGCACGACAGTACTTCTTGATCTTCACGATCGTCTACACCGTCCTGGTCATGGTCTCCAAGGTCTCCATCCTGCAACTGTACCTCCGCATCTGGACTATAGATGCCGTCTCGATCTGGTTCCGTCGTCTTTGTGGTTTTCTCATCATTGTGCACTCCATCACTATCGTGGCATTTGTCTTCGCCGTGATCTTCAGCTGCGGCCCAGTTTCCTACGGCTGGACCTTCTGGGATGGCCTCCACACTGGCTACTGCATCAACAGGTCGGCCATGCTCTACGCCCTTGGTGCAATCAACATCTGCTACGACGTGCTAGTCTTCATCCTACCCCTCCACAACTTCCTCAAACTCAACATCTCCTGGCGCCGCAAAACCGGCGTCCTACTAATCTTCATGGTCGGCCTCCTCGTTACAATCTGCAGCATCGTAAGTCACCCCCTCTCCATGCGCCGACCATGAACTTACAGCGATGCACAGGTCCGCTTGCAATACCTCGTCAAAATCGGCGTCTCCAAAAACCCCACTTGGGACTACAACAACACGGTGATCTGGTCGTCCGTCGAATGTAATTTCAGCGTCGTCTGCACCTGCATGCCCGCCATGGCCGGCCTCCTCCAACGCATCTGGGCTAAGTTGTCAGGAAAGCCCATGTCTAGTATCGCCTCGTCTTCTAACGGATCCAGAGCGCCAATCCGGCCCCACGAAATCGATCCGGAAAAGCCCATGTCCGGCGAGGAGATTTTGAAATTGCGCCAGCCCAACTCGTTCGAGGAGGCTCCTGTCACTGCCCTCGATGCTTCGGATCCGAATGCGGCGACCATTATGAAGGATGGTGGGCCCGGTGGTAGCCCGACCTCGTCAAAGAGTATCGAATTGAGGCATGAGCCTCCGGGACATACGACGGCGACGAGGTTGGCGTATCGCGATGTCAATGGCAGGTTGCATGAGATGAAGGTTATTGATAAGCCGCTGGATGACGTGCAGGAGGGTGCTCCGCCGGGAGAGGAGAGTCCGGCACAGGCGGAGAGGGAGGCTCGGAGGCCTTCGAGGGATTGGAAGAGTGAGGGGCCCGGGAGGAGGTTTTGAAGAAGGAAATATGTCCATTTGTGCAGGATCTTTTATGAACAGGGCAAACGGTGTTGCGGTGTGGTGTGAAATTTCAACAAACAACTTCAACCACCAGAACAGACAACACCAAGAGCAGAACAGACAACACCAAGAGCAGAACAAACAGCAGATGGCCGGCGTATGCATACATGCTTGGCTCATCGACGACAACGACGACAGTAGCATTGAATAATGAAAATTCCAGAGTCTTCTTTTCCGTTCACATTTACCATTTCAGCTCGCAGGCATTTGACCAATTCGTGTGGCTGCAGCGCTTATCGCCTCGTGCTCACTCTCGGTCTGGGTGTTCGGAACGGTAAATGTGGCGCTCATGTTCATCTTCCATAAATGCGATTCGATTGCGGTCTGTCCAGAGCAGGGCACGCTTCGATTTATTCTCCTTCTGGTTAAGAACCAACATCTACCAGGTGATTGGCGCCGATGTGCGAGCCCAGTGATGATGATGCCGCTTGTGAAAGCTACGAAGGGACTCCTGCTCCTGGTGTTCTGAGATTATCGAGATGCTGTTGTCGTGGTGTCGACGACAACAAATAGTTCATTTTCCAAATCCAACCCTCTTCCGCCAGCACCCCACCCCCAATTTCTCCCCTCCCTCTCATCCTTTCCATCTTGATACGTCCCATCCACAACAAACGAACAAACAAACAAACAAACACCTGTTTCGCCATTTCCTCATTCCCACCCACCCACCATCCATCGATCGATCGGCGATCCGGATGAACGACGTGTCTCTCTCAGCTCCTTCAAAAACTTCCTTGTCTTTCTTTTTCCTCTTCCCTGTAGCTGCAACAGGATTCTCTATCGCTGTTTGAATAACTACACTCACTCACATGTCTGATCCCCACTCACCCCCCGCACTTGATGCTGAGTAGACATTTTGCATCGTGCGGTCGAGCAAAGAAGGCCGTCGTTGGTTTTGTACAGCGTTGTGAAGTCTAGAGCGGGGATGGGGAAGGGACGGTGGAGCCGGGAAAGGTTTGTTTTTCTTTGTTGACAGAGGAGGAGGGGTTTCTTGCCAGGAGAGGACTTGGGTTGGGAAGGTCTGGAGGGGAGTGTTCATGGACATGTCGACTCTTGAGTTGAGATGTTGATGCTGTTGGAAAAGTGGCGGACGGTCGAGGGCGCGCGCGGTGGAGGAGCTGGTTTTTTGGTTGCGGGAAAGTTCGCTGGTGAGTTTTGTCTGCTTCGGAGCGAGAGTGTGATCTTCCGCCTCTTGGGCAGGGCGATGGGCGGCCTCTTCTCTTCTTTGTTCCAGTGGGGGTGTCGAAGAATTCCAAGGCGCCGAAGACTTTGGGCGTTGTGCTATTCGATGGCTTGGAAGGAGGTTGAGGAGTGGAGTTAGTGCGTCGTTTTTGGCGAGGGAGCATCATTGACCTCTCCTGGTGGGGAAGCATCGCGTTTGCGTTTCTGGGGTCTTTCTCCTTCTCGAAATATGCCCTTCTCTACCCAGCCATCCGATCCGTTCTCCCTGCCGAAGGGAGGTTCCATGGCTTGTAACGTCTTAAGATGCTGGAGGCGTGGCCGTGCGTGCCGCTGTAGATATTTCCTCGGCTGGCCTGTTCTGTGCTAAACCACTCCGTCTGGGCATCAGCGTTGCGATAGTTCTCGGTCACTGCAGTGCTCGCTAGCTTAAGGCGATACTCGGTCGGTTGGTTGACGTAGTAGCTTCTACCGGCCTGCACTCCCTTGCTATCCCTATCGTCCTTAACTCTATAGGAATTAAGTCGGTTGTCGCGTTCCACGATCACCCTAGCTAGCTTCTGTTCCATTGGTCGGTACTCTGCCACCTTCTGGTTGAGCAGATCGCTCAGCTTATTAGCCTGGTCTGTCAGGGTGCGGATCAACCAAGAGGCTAGGGTGTTCCTTCCGTATCAGTCTCGGACGATTCGCTGAGTGGTGGGGCGTGTGCTGACGATGCCTCATGACGTGTGTTTGTCTTCTTGAGTGCGGCGATCTCTTCCTCTGCTCTCCGAAGCTGTCTCTGCAAATGATCATTCTCTGCACACAATCGGCTGATTGAGCCATTGTCGAAGGCCATCAAAATTTCATAGTCCTGGCATGCTTCGTGGTATTGGTCGCGACGGTATTTCTCGTAGTCCAGTTCGATACCGAAAAGATCCTCAACGTGCTCTGAAGTCATTCCGAAGTTCTTGCTATGGGAATAGCCTCGGGAATAGTGTGAGTGTAGTGAGCAAAGGAGTGCAAGTATCGTGATAGAGATGCAGGACAAGTTGAAGACAATGTCGAAGCCACTCGAAGGTAAGAAATAGGTCCTTTCCACCTAACGTGCTCCAGGCAACAACAGTGAATGAAAGTTGTGGTTGAGATGAATAGCACAATAGGGCACAAAAAATCACAATAGTGAAATGGTTCCGCGAACAGTATCACTGCTGAAGTGGATGATAACGACAATAGCGCTACTTCAGCGTCTCGCCCGACAATAGCAAGATGCTTGCATAACCCAAAGCGTGATGCAACCGGTGGTCAACGTTCTCGCACGGAGCAAACCTATTCGCAATACTCGCAAGAGTCTAGAGCATTCGGTCGTCTCATCAAACACCGGAGAGCAGTGAGCAAGGTACCGGCAATCCGAGAGTGCCAGTTCTCTTTAGGTGCCAGCATACGGTCTCCGCCGTTCCTCCTCTGACCACTCCTCCACAGCAGCCTTCGCCAACTCCTTCATCTGTCGGATATCTTCCGGGTCCTCAGTGCCGCTTTTCAGCTTGTCCCGCCAGATCGCAAGCAGACCCGCAACCTCCGGATCCTCGCATATAGAGTCATAGTGTTTAATCATTCGACTCGTGTCTTTACCCGAACTCATAAAAAGGCCCGGACCACTCGTAGCTGTCAAGATCCAGATCAGGTTCTGTAAGACATCTGATCCGCGTTGCATTCTTTGCATCGACTTTAATGTTTGTGACAATGCCTGAGACTTTGCCTTGAACACGTGCAACTCGCTGGGTGCTGGAATATTCAACTTCTTGGCGATTTTAGCAATGGCTTTCTGGACATCTGCGAAGACTTTGGCTTCTTCGATCGACTTCTGCAGCTTATCGATTTCTTTCTTTCGTGACCTGTCGTGTAAGAAGCCTTGATCTCGAGCGACCCTGATTGTGGTAGGGACTGAATCCGACTTCATTTGCACGGTCAGGAAATCTTCGAGGTGCTGTTTCAGTGCAGGGTCTGAGACTTGCAGAATTCCTGCGGCATAACAATGCAGTGGATACCAGAGTCGATTGCCGACAAGCTCCACGAACTGCTCGTGCCTGTCGGCTTCCAGCTCCGACAAGCAGTTTAGTGCTGTAGCTTCAAGTTCCTTGGAATACGGACTTCGTATGAGTAAGTCCGCAAGCTCTTTTTTGTGCTCCGTTCCGAAGTCGGAATGCTGCAAGTCTCGGACGACATTCGCAGGTGTCGCAGCATTGGGCCCAGTCCTCCAGAGGATTCCTGCTCTCGTACCGACAGCCATCTTGATGGAGTCTAACTCATCCCGAAGTATTTCGGGCCTGACGACCACCTTCGTATCTTTTGTCAATCTGCTCGCTCGGCCTACCACCTCAGCTTCGGGCCTTACGTCGATCGAGAGCGGGCGGAGATTGTTTGGGTTCTTCTTCACAAACTCAGTCACCACAGCGTCATCCAGAGCCAGATCTCCATTGAGCTCGTTGACAAATTCTGCTGGCGATTCTCGAAGCACGCAAAACCCATCGTGCTCGAGCTTCACAACAAGACTGGCCACTTGAGCAGTTCTCACCTCCTCGTCCTGATTTGTGGGAGTCGCAATGTAGCCTTTCGGGATGTAAATCACATGTTCGCCGGAAAATTTCACTTGGCCACCTTTGCTCTCAGCTATCTCGGTTGCCAGAGCGGCCACTATAGGTGATGGTATGTCTGGCCCAATGATGGTGCTTATATTGCAAATTGCTGTGCCAGCATCGGAAGTGGCGTTGTGTATTTCCGTCTTGATATGCTCGGAGTATGTGTAGCTGCAGAGGAAAGAAGTGTTGTCGACATCAATAATCACTCGCGGCCAGTCCTGTCCGGAGTATTGCTCTATCATTCGTTCTAGGCTGTCGTAGCGAATGTCTTGTTCGCGAGCAAAGGCATGTATATCAACTGCCAGTCGTAGTGCTCGTTCTTTGAGGACTGCTGCAATATTCTCTAGGAGTGGATGTGGTATAATATACCGACCATCGGCACTATAGTAGAGCTGCGAGTCCAGCGTGTCGAGGAGAATGCCATCACTGTTCTCTTCGATGCCAAGAACAGAATTCAAGCTTGATCTTTGTATTCTCTGGTCATGTCTTTCAACTAGTGTCTTGAAATAGGAGAGGACCTCGGAAGTATTCTTGAGACTGTTTTTGGAGAAGCTGCGAACGACGGCAGGACGACCATTTGCCGAGATCGAAAGGGGAGGAAAGTTGGCGACTAGCTTCTCAATATCTGCCGCGCCAAAGACGGCACTCATGATCGCATATACCCCAGAAGTAAAAAGAGATTATTCCACGCTCTTACTGTAGAGAGTATCGGAAAAGAAAAGTTGGGACTCCAATCCAAGATCGCCAACTACATTGACGTCGCTGGTGTCGATCACACGCCAAACCCTAAAATGGTCTACTCGCTTTCGGATTTCGGCGCCTCCAGCCGAATCTCCTCCTCCGTCTCGCCGACCTCAAGACCATTATCGCAATCGCTCTGTCAATATCGTCGCTACCGCCAGAATGACCAAATTCGCGCCCTTCCGCTCATTGAGGCTGGACCTCTCCTGTTTCATCAACAACAAAATCATCCGCGATCACACCAAACGCAAAGTCTTCGAGCAGAATGAGCCAGAACGACAAGCGCTGCGATATATCATCCGAAACACCTCATTACCGCATCGGACCCGCGCGCAGGCACAGCTGCAGTTGACGCAGATGCACTGTTATACGAGGTCGACACAGATCAAGAACCGGTGTACCATGGGGGGAAAAGGGCGAGGTGTTTTCCAGGACTTTAGGATGGCTAGGGTGAGTGGAGATCGCCAGATGCGCGAGGATACGCTGTGGGTAGCTTTGGCTGACGTGATGTCGCAGTATCAATTCCGGATGAATGCGCTTGCGGGAAGAATACCGGGTGTCAAGAAGGCGAGTTGGTGAGGGGTGGATCATGGTGAGACGAGGGGGGGTGTAACAAATCTGTACATCCAGGGCGAAGATACAGCTCTAGGAAGGAAGCGGGATTAAAGGACATGACATATATCACCAAGCGCTACGCAGTATTGAGAAGTGGCCAAGAGCTGTGATAGCATGTCCAGAACTACAAGCGGGCGCCGCGTTCTGCACTCCCTTGGACGTGTAGAGGAGCATCTTTAACTTCGGCATCATGTTCAGCTGTTGCAATGGTGTCCAATTCCAGCTTGCTGGATAAAGAGATGAGATCAGATCGAAGCTGTTGGCCGAAAGCAGCACTCAGCGAGCCAACAACTTCAGTTAACATTGGAGCTGTCACATGACAAGACATATCCGCTCAGTGCTCACTTTCAGCAGACAATAACACGAAATCTGATTTAGTTCATTCACTCATTCGACTGACTCAATCCTGCAGCCAGAGTCCGCATCTTACAATCAGGCTCTTCTCACCACCGACACACCATGCGCACTCATTACAAACACTCTGCGCCTCAAGCAGATCAAGCAACGATGACAGGACTTCCCAGCACTATTATCGACAACTCAATTCAGCAGACGCCCGACATGGCAAACACATTCAACCTCACCGAGCTTCATCCAGAACTGGTGGAGCGCATTGCTGAGCAAGCTGGCAATGCAACGCTGCGGTCTCTACGCTTGACATGTAGCGACGTCGCAGCCATCGTGTTGCGTCCCTACGGCGAAGCCCATTTCGCCTCCAGGACCATCATGCTCTGCAGCAAGCAAAGCGTTCTGAAGGCTGCGGAAGCCGCAGAGCACAAGGACTTCGGCCGACACCTCCGTCGACTCAAGATCATCGTGTACGATACCTGTTTTCTCCATCAACCGCCGGAAAACCCATACTCGTGGGACTCTCGCAAACAAGATCTAAAGTTACTTTTCCACCATATGAGTAAGCATGGCAAGCCTGTAAAGCTCAAGTTCGTTGAAGGCGAGACACTGCAGCCGAGAAGCTTCTCATTTCTAGCCGCGCACGAAAGAGGTTACACCCCTGATATCCCTAAAATTTTGGGTGGCTGCCAGCTCGAAATGATCCTAGGTGCCGTTCGGAATAGCAATGTTGAGCTTTCTGGCTTGGCCACTCGCACAAATGCTTACACCTTCTGCTTGGACAAGTCGTTCTTTCATGGTTCTCTTGAGGCAAATTTGAAGTTTGTGTTGCAGCATTTGCGCCATCTCGAGATGCACTATGATGCCTCCCACTCAGGTGATCACGGAGCTACGACTGCCTTTTACGACATGATATGCTCAGCGCCAAAGCTTGAGAGCTTGAAGCTACGTTTGAAACAGCGCCCGCGTGATACTCGTCATGTCTTCGCTGGCCTGCTGTTCGAACGACAATTACCGCAGCTTAAGTGGTTCCACTTGGCCTTCGCAAGTATCCACATGTCCGATCTGCAAGGCTTCGTCCGTCTGAATCCCACGCTGCAAAAAGTCAGACTGACTCAGGTGGACTTCATGCGGGGAAGTTTCAGCGACCATCTTCTCGGCGACTTCCACGTCGACCATGCGAGTGATATTTACGGCCCAGTTCGGGAGTCGATTGGTCTGCCTGGGCATTACGAGGATTTGTGGTCGGACGACGTTGCACCGATGGAAGAGTGAGTTCGAGACAAGGGCGTACGATGAAGAGTGCGATTGGCAGGGAAATAAGTCGCATCAAGTTGAGATAATGTGCAGGAGCAGCCAGTGAAGCGGAGGAGCTTCCTTCGATTTCGTGATCGATGGACGAGCAATGTAGCAGTACAATAAGCTTTTGCATGCTGCTGAATGAACACAAAACCATGCTGCCACACGCTTGGCTTTCGAAAGCGCCCAGGTCTTTTGACCGGTAAGCCCACAAAAACGCAGATATGTTGTGCAGTGCAAGACACAAGCACTACTTTGCCCTAGAATGCCCACCTCTCTCGCCAAGTCGTCTGCCGCTGGTGACTAGAAACGACGCCCTACTGACCAGAAGCACAACTATGGACGTCAGGTTTCTGATCAAAGATAGCAATCGGAATTAGAGAAGGCGATATGGCAGTATCTTCAACTCGCTGCAATGGTAGGCAAGTTACTGGAAAGGAGAAAGCGCTCGGATGTTATTTTGCCGACTTCTTGGCAACCTCCATCCACAATTCTCCGCCGGGCCCCCCTCCCTTCCGCTCGGTGCACATACATGTATCGTCGCCATTGACGCCATCAAAGTCATCGACACGCCCATCGCCATGCTGAGCCCAGGACTGTGGACTTGTCGCTGGCTGACCTCTTTGAGACAACGATATGCCTGTTCACGCGCCGTCCCGAGTCGTGCCGCTTCCACCGACAACAATGGCAACCTCCAGACCAGAGCCGAATCGGCCTTTTATAAGGGACAGAAGCCTCCGCCCACTGTTCTTTCTCGCGCTACCCAGGAATATGCGGCCAATGAGAGATCCTTCCGTCGCACTGCTTTCGGAGACTGGTCGCCATCGGCACGAACGATGCACGAAGGCATAGTCTCTGGGCGACTTAGCGCTGCGAGCCACCTGGAGTCATCAATCGCCTCCAATACTGTGTCAATAGAGACAGTTCGAGTCTGCCTCGATGCTGAAATGACCCGCATCCTGAAATATTCCCGCAATGCCCGACATGCCCTCTTTCAAAGGCAGAAGACACAATTTGCACGGACGATACTACTTTATCTCTGGAGTCACCCTAAATTGTGGATGCCTTTGCTAATCGGCGACAACGAAGCACGCGTTCAGCTATGTTACTTCGCAGTTGCCGAAAAGGCTGAACATTTCCTTGAAGACTGGCTGGTGGTGCACGTTCCCGAGGAATTGACAGCATGGGCGTCCGAACATTGCAGTTGGGGGACTAGCACTCCCGAAGTCGCGTGGCGCAATCGCCTGCTCAGAGCTATCACGGCGGCACATCTCATGCATGATGTCTCCTACTCTGCCGACAGTGCCATTCGATGCTATTTGCGTTTGGATAGCGTCGTGAAACAGGCGAAAAGACGTTTCTACCAAGAGCCTGAGAAGCCCTGTCCTGCTGTCGTCAGAACCTCAATGATGTCTGCTCTCTCGAATTTGAGATCGGAACTCGTCACCGGTAAATACCAACGGACTGATCCCGAGCTTTGGGACCTTGTTGTTAGGAGAACAAGGGAATTTGCCACCTTGCACGCTGCCGAGACTATCGCTACTCAATTCAGCCTGTCAGCTTTGTCCTTGCATCATCCTACCAAACCAAAAGTGACAGATACACTAGCATTTCTCGAAAGGTACTTCCTTGAGGCTTCCGACAGCGTTGCGAAGGAAAATCGGAAGCTCGTCCCTGCGACTGACGAGGTGCTCCGTCTCTTTCTCACAGAAGCTTCCACAATGGCTCGAAAGGATGGACAAGAACAGCGAGCTGCTTGCATAGAAGCACTGATCACCAAATTGCTACCGCCCGACACAGGCAGAGCTCGCTTGAGAGGCACGACTCCACAATGATGCCTGAGCTCCAAGCTGTCGCAACCATTGCTTTCAGCGGATCTAGAAATATGTCCATCATTACCCGTTGCCAAAACCTTGCGAGGTGACTTTCAGGCAACATGAGCTCGTCAGCTCGGGCGCTACAGACTCTCGTCTCACTGCCAGCGCTGGTGGTGTGCGGAGAGTGTAATCATATGGCATGATTCATGTCCACCTCAAACACCAAACTGTCCGCAAGGCAATCGGGTACATAGCAGTCTTGCAACAAGATGCAAGGTACAGGGTTGACGTTGGATGATACCGGGCCTTTTTGAAGAACGACAAGGGTGCCCTGGCTTTCACAAGCACTTGGGTTGCTCTGGGGAAATGCATCTCGATGTGTTCGAGTGAAGTGACAAGCCTGTCCGTGTGAACGAGAAAGATGGACAGTGCAGACCGACATCTCATGAATCTCATCGATAGGCCAGCTCCCGGCGCACTTCGCGCCGTGATTGTGAGCCGAAGTATTGCCGACTCCACCTCACTCTCAGAGCTCCGATGCTCGGCTCTACTAAACCACGAAGTAGTCACACGTTGCACAATCATCAGAAAACCAACCGCGTAAGCTCCCGCAGCACCTTTAGGACCAAGTTACAATCAATATCGAAACTCAGAATCCACGACATACACAATGACGGAAGAAGCAGCATACGTCCAGAAGCTCAAGTCCATTCCCAAGGCCAAATTCCTCTTCGGCGCCTCTCCAGTTCAGCATCTGCCCCGCCTCACAGCATCTCTGGGGTCCAAAGTTCAGATCTATGCCAAACGCGATGACTGCAACTCCGGGCTCGCTTATGGTGGTAACAAGGTTCGCAAGCTTGAGTACCTCGTCGCAGATGCATTGTCCAAGAATAGCACACATCTCGTCTCGGTAGGCGGAGTACAGTCCAACCACACCCGTGCTGTAACTGCAGTTGCCACTGCGTCTGGTCTCAAGGCAGTCACAGTACAAGAAAAATGGGTTCCAATCGACCCACCACTATACGATAAAACCGGAAACATCCTCCTCTCGAGACTCATGGGCGGAGATGTGAGATTGAATAACGAGGGCTTCCACATCGGCCACAAGACTGCGACCCAGGAAGCCTTTGCAGAGATTGAGAAGAACGGAGGCAAGCCATACTACATCCCCGCCGGAGCAAGTGACCACGAACTAGGAGGCTTGGGTTTCACCAACTTCGTCGTCGAACTCGCACAGCAAGAAAAGACCCTAGGCCTCCCTTTCTTCGACACCCTTGTCGTTTGCTCCGTAACAGGTTCTTCGCACGCAGGCCTCATCGTGGGCTGCGTTGCCGAAGGCCGCGGGAGAAAAGTCATCGGAATCGACGCCAGCGGCAAACCTGCAGAGACCAAAACTCAGGTCACCAGAATCGCTCGAAATACTGCGAAGCTTCTCGATGAGAAATTGAAAATTACTGATGAGGCTGTGGTGTTGGACGAGAGGTTCCATGAGGGGATCTATGGAATCCCAGGACCGAGCACGATTGAGGCGATGAAGGTTGCCGCGAGGACGGATGCGCTGATTACGGATCCGGTATACGAGGGAAAGAGTATGGCGGGGATGATTCAATTGATCAAGGAGGGAACGATTAAGGAGGGGTCGAACGTGCTCTATGTGCATTTGGGTGGGCAGCCGGCGCTGAATGCTTATTCGAGCTATTTTGACTGATGGGATGGGGAAGAGATTTTATTGATGAAGTAAACATCTGTGCCTGTCCCCAACTGCCGACAAGCCTTCCATGAATCTATTGAGACACGTTTCGATAAATTTTTCACGTCACCAACCTTCCTATTCACACCACTGACGCAGAATCACTTTCGTCGACGCTCCCGTCACCACTCAGCGACACAACAAAATAATACCTCTCTCAGTCGTACTGCGCATCCACAATCTCATGAAAACCCGAGCTTGCCATCCGCGCAGTCGTCTCCCACCTTAAAATTCCACCTCAAGCAACAATCGCTGCAAGGAGAATCTGCCCAAACGCGCCGTATCGCACTCATGTATTCCAGTGACTACGAACACGCTCTCAGCAACGTCCTGCGTAGAAGCACGTTAACATTCGCTAAGGATACCTCACGAACCAATAACTTAAGCTTCGATTGGCTTCAAATGTATCAGCTTCACTCGGTCGTTTGAAGAATCAACGAAAGCTAATGTGCCAACGAAGGTCGGCCTTTTCCGATGCTCGAAGCTAGGACTTCTCTCCAAGTGCTGGCATGGGTCCAGAGTTTCTCGACTCAAACAACTAAGAAGAAAGTTCCATGGTTAAAATTCCAATGGCTTGATTGACGTCGAGACCAGCTTTATGAGGTATCGTAGGACTACTAGCTACGATCGAGTGCCCAAGGAGCTGCAAAGCCGAAGAGTGTCTGCGGTGAGCCAGCGATGAATGTTCATGTCATCCAGTTCGAGAATATATGTCGAAGTGAGTGTTCAGATGGAGCTTGGAAGAATACAGCGAGGAGCTTCGAGTTTCCATACGGTATCCATCACCCATCGGTCGCCACTCACTGCAAGCATGCTAAGGCTGCATCCATATTGGTGCAATACCCCAGCGACTCACTCTCTTTCTCAGCAGGCAGCTCAATATGGGTCAGGATGCCGACTGCCCCACTTGTGAGTACGCAATCGTTCAACATTGTAAAGGCTTTGCGCAGAGAAGGGCCCAGGTGAGTGATGACCCACAACTATGGTATAGTGAGAGGTGAGGTCGATGGAGCTGATCATGGAGTGCCTGGGTAAATGCCCTGGTGAAGAACCAGCTTAGTCACCCGTGTGGGGCGCCTCGGCAACCCAGAAGTTCGAGTTCAAGCTTAACTCCGAAGCGATAAGCTTCCTAGCTCGAACAACACCGCCCTCCTGCCAGAGGGCACTTCGCTCTCACATTTCCTGGAGTGGCTGCTGACCCTTCCCGCGCGTGTAGTCAATCGGTACCTGGATCATGTCGGAATCAAGAGACGCCTTCTCGCCAGCCGAGTCCTGGGAAACGCAATCAGAAAATATGGATGACGACATGGATTACGAGGTAGATATATGCTTGCGATTGGGTGGCCAATGGGCATTTGAAACCACATTGGCCATGGTACGCATTTCAGAAGACTGATGTTGTTATAGCTTGCCAGTGACCAGCCGACACCTTCGGCCGACGACGAGGACGAAGTGGAAGGTGGCCAGACGATCTACTTCGATGCGGAAGAAGGTACCTTACGGGATGAGAACGGAGACGAGATATCCTTCGCGGTTGATGGGGAAGAGGGAGAGGATGATGATGAAGAGGAGAATGAGGACATTGCAGAGGGAGCCCAAGGTTCCCAGACACCACAACCTGCTCCAGCGACGCAGACGCGCACGATCAACATGACACAGGCCCAGCTGTTGCAACTACTGAGCCATGCGGGGTTACGAGGGATCTTTCAGCACGGCGGTATGACAACCAGATCACAAGGCCGAGCTCGACATGTTGCGCTCGATGAGGAAGACGAAGATGAAGGCGACGATGATGATGATGCCTACAATCCCTACGGCGCACGAAGAAGAAGGACAACACGCAGAGCAGTAGTTGGCGATCGCTACCCACCAATTCCCTCAGAAGCAGGCGCAAAATTGATGGAAAGCGGGACATTCGGCAATAATGACCGCTGTCGCCACACATCATGCGGCGTCCCACTCAGCTCAGAAGTCCGTCGTCACAAGCGCAAACTCGCCTACCGCATGCTAGACCGAGAACTCGGCGTCGAAAACCGCGGTCGTGCCAAAGTTCTGTCCAACCTCGCCTCGCAAGACCTCATCCCCGGCTCGAAGGCGGACCTGATAATCAACTTGAACGCGCGCTGTTATTCCGGGCAGTTCTCCGAGGACGGCAGTTTCTTTTTCGCATGCGGGCAAGACTTCAAAGTGCGCATGTACGACACTTCGAACCCGTACGATTGGAAGTACTACAAGACAGTGCACTACTATGGGGGTCAGTGGACGATCACGGACGCAAGCCTGAGCCCGGATAACAAGTTGTTGGCGTATAGCAGTATTCGCAGCCAGATTTGTTTGGCCAAGACTGAACAAGGTGATCAGTCAGAGCCGCAGTTGTTGGATTTTTCCGATATGGGCGGTTCCGGACAAGGTTACGGACGGCATCGTGGGCAATTTGGAATCTGGTCGCTGCGGTTCAGTGGAGATGGCACTGAGGTTGTGGCGGGAACGTCAGATCAATCAGTGTACGTCTATGACCTGGAAGCGCGCCGAAGCATCTTACGAATCCCTGGTCATCAAGACGACGTGAATGCAGTGTGCTTCGGCGACAAGATGAGTCCGCACATTCTGTATTCTGGATCTGACGATACGACATTGAAAGTCTGGGACCGAAGATCTTTGGCCAGCATGAGACCGGCGGGAATGTTCTTGGGCCACACGGAGGGTATCACGTATATCGACAGCAAAGGCGACGGAAGATATGTCATTTCGAACGGAAAAGATCAGACCTGCAAGTTGTGGGATTTGAGGAAGATGGTTTCGACCGATGTTGGAGAGCGGTTGAATCCACAGGTGAGCAAACATTTTATTCACGATACCCACAGTATGCTGATTTATTATCCAGGACTACACCACCAACTTCGACTATCGCTTCTCACCCTACGACATGGATGATCACACACCGCACCCCTACGACTGCTCGCTCGTGACATTTCGCGGCCACCGCGTGCTCAAGACTCTCATCCGCTGCCACTTCTCTCCCGCCTCTTCAACTGATGGCCGCTACATCTACAGCGGCTCGCACGATGGCAAAATTTACGTCTGGAACCTCGACGGCACCACAGCCGGAACGATCAACGTCCTCGCCGCAACAAAGAACTCCCGCCCTGCCAGCGACGAACGATTCGTTGATCGATTCGATTACTATGGCCAAGGCGGCGTTTGGAAGACTATTGTCCGTGACGCCAGTTGGCATCCTTCGGCTCCTGTCATCGCGGCCACGAGTTGGAATGGCTGGGACCATGGGTTGGGAACCTGTACGGTGCATTCGTGGAATGATGGGCAAGACACGGATGAGTGTGCTCCTGAGGACGAGACGGAGCTTCAGACTGGGGAGGCGTATGAGAAGGCGGAGACCTTGGGTAACGCGCCGATGGGCAGTCGTGTTACGGCGCAGTTGGTGCATGATCAGCGGTATTACGGCTCTGCGAATGGTACTGCTAGAGAGGCACGGAGAACGAGATTGCGGGATCGGATGGGGTTGGGAGCGCTGTTTGGTGGGAATGATGATGATGATGATTGAGGACTGAGCGTTGAAAGGTTGCCTTGTACAGAAAACCTCTCTGGGACTTGCATTGATGGAACTGAGCAAGGACAGCAGCAGCCTGTGTCCTTTTCATGATACCAATGATGAAGAAAGTTCTCTCTCTCCCTTACCTTCATGAAGTCGCAAGATTCAGTATCAGAGCCCGGCTTCCCTCCAGATTATGGAAAGGTTTTCCACTGTCGCCGCTCACCTGCTCCAGGGCCTCTGCAGAGCAAGGTACAGTATTTTCCGTGGCAAAAAAAGCCCTTCCGAAGCGCGAAGGAGGATCTTCTTCCAGACACACGACCTTTCCAGACACGAGAAAAGCTGCACATTTTTTTTTGACGAAAGTGAAATCCAAACCACAATACAATACCGCAACGACCTTATTGGAAAGAACGCATGCACAGGTATAGCTAGCTTGCAATGTCCCGTATTGAGAGAGACCATACATACATACTGAAGAAGAAGAAGAAGAAGAAGAAGAAGAAGAAAAAGAAAGCTCAACCGAACAGTACGCAGACGCGGACCGCAACACACTGCTGCTGCTCGTTTGAGCTTCTGCTCGGATAAAAAAAAAACAAACGCAAACGAGCTTGTTTGGAACTTTTGATGGCTCTCGAAGGAAAGATGAATTCTAGGGCGAATGAATACTGCAGTATAAGGAAGGGGGTAGACTGAGTCCTTGATACATGAAGGGAAGGGCGAGGAGGACGGGATGGAGATGGCAGTGGAGATGGACGTTAGGTACATTCGAGGCTTTCGGCTCGGCTAGCCCGGCATGGCATGTCTGGGTGGCTTTAGCTAACTAACTTAGGAGGTCAGGTAGGAGCGGCTGTGTGTGTGCAGTATATTGTCGTCCCGTCGCGATGATCATTTCGAAAGCTTTTTGGGACCTCTCGCAAATTGTGCTCGCGAAGTATGGATTTCTGGTGAGAAAGTCTGCAGATTTCCGTTTAAGTTGAGAGATTTAAATGGCATGGCAGTTGATATTCTCCTACTTGGCATCAATGGCAGAAGCGGTTAGCTGAGCAGGCAAACGTGAAGGCGGAACAGTATGCCAGACTGGATATATGTATTTTGAGTCAGCAATCACATCGTGTTCTATTCAAAGCCATGAAGGAATGGCGATGGAATCACGTGATGTCACTACAAGGCGTCATGGAAAGACAGAAGAGGGGTCAAGTCGGGTAACAAGAGGGTGATTTGAACGTCTTTTTCGCTGTCCCATTTGTTACTGTGTGCAGAAAACAACTCCCGTGTTGCTGCAGCAAAGGTAGGACTTCCTCGATGCACATGCCTGTCTAGGTCCTCGCCTTCTTGAGACACGCTGTGGAAACATGCGTCTCATCTTCCAATGCTTTTCGCCTTTTTTGTGATGAACTCCGGATCGGAAAAAAGTAAAGACAAGTAAGAAGAAACGCCTTTCCCACGCCCAATGGCAGCCGTAGTCGTACGCATATCAAACAGGTTTGTGTTCCAGGATGTAGTCGGGAAGGGTTGATTCGTCTCTGGGTAGAACTCGCGCGGGCCGCTTTGCTTTTTTGTGGGTGTGCTTTCTTGTTACTTGCTAAGTGTAGCTACAACTACACTCA
This sequence comes from Cercospora zeae-maydis, assembly GCA_023512815.1. Lineage (NCBI taxonomy): Eukaryota > Fungi > Ascomycota > Dothideomycetes > Mycosphaerellales > Mycosphaerellaceae > Cercospora > Cercospora zeae-maydis. Next base: position 824,888 of record JAKLWY010000008.1, read on the forward strand.
GCCTGTATCAAAAATTGAGGTATCCTCGATAGAGATTCATCCATCTCTCCTTCATCGCACAAAAAATTCGTTTGCCGCCCCATCACTCGTCCTCATTCCATCGCGGTCATCATGCTCGGCGTGGTGTATCGTCTACTTTCTCCGGAAAGAGCAGCCCTCGGTGAGACGGGCCTTGCCACCGGTTGGCTGGCAGAGGACCTGCGAGCAGCCTGCGCAGACGACGACGGTTTGTGCGTGCGAGAAGACAGTGGTGATGGTGAAGCAGCCAGGGCACTTGACGTCCATGAAGAATGAGCGTGGGCCTGGGACAAGAGTCTGGTGGACGAGTCAGTCGCTGCGACGGTGGCAGACACGGAAAACGTGGCGGTCATGTACCTTCAGCTTGTGCTTGCGTGCCTCAGCCTGAGGAGTTGGGTTCAGAAGATCGACTGCGAGAACCTGTGTGTGGCCGTGTCAGCCTCTGTATGTTTCAATGCCATGTTTTGCCCCCTTTGACGACTCCTCCGTGCATGTCCACCTCTTTTCGTGCTCGTTGCGGCTGTCGTGTGCTTCGAGCTCGGCTATGTTCGCCACTCGTCCTCCTGCGGTGCTCGACGTACCATGTTGGCGGTATTTGCGCGGTATTGGTGTCCTGTGGTATCGGGATGATGCGTCCGCTTGGTGGTTCGTGTATTGGCGATGGACTGGTGTCGTGCGCAGCGATGTGCTTGTCAAGGGTGCGGAGGCGATCTGAATTTGTGTGAGCGACGAAAATACGCTAGTGGTGTGCTTGGCACTCTGCATCTGACACGTGACCTGACCTACCCCATCGCCGCGGCTCACACACTCGAGTGGCAAATGAGTCAAGAACATTCTACGAGTGAGTCTGACATGCAGACTCACAGCCAGCAGCGGCTGTGTGCATTGACGCCTGAGGACTGATGGATGGCGCTGGTAACGCGAGTGCAGCGAGCAAGAAGGACGAGGGCATTTGCATGCGACTCGCCCAAAGAGCGTGGATGAGATTAAGTCTTGCAATCTAGCTATACTTTTCCATAATCCATCGCCACCAGTTGGCGGAATACAAAACCATCAATTCCGAAAAAATTCCAGGCTCGCTGCAGGGTCTGATAACCTGATACCTGTCTGTTGTCTCCATGCCACTACCCGTGTGTCCCACTCCACGTCTCCATCGCCGTCGCTAAATGCTACAATTCCCATACGCGTGCAAAAGCAAGGTTCCACACATACCCAACGTCAGCCAGCCACCGGCAACACAACGCTCGCAACCATGCCGGCAGCTTGTGACCGACCCTGGGCAGCATGCATTGGATTAGATCAAAGGGTATCTCATACGGAGAGGAAGATATGTTGTGAAGTCTAGAACCCTGCTTGCTAGGTTACCCTGAGGTGATAAGTCTTGTGTCGTAAGCCGTCGTCAACCGGTCGTGAAGGGTAAGGAGCGTCGCAGGTCGTCAGTCCGGTGGTGTCGCTGGTGAGGAGGCGGGAGCTAATGCACATTGCCGCCGCGGGCGTGTGACGCTCGTGACGCCTGGCGCGTACTACTCAGAACCCAAGGCGCGGACACACGAGTGGAGAAGGCATCTTGAAAAATGCGACCCAGCTCGGTCAACTTCCTGGTTCGCTGTTCCACGGCTGGCGGTCATCCGCTGTTCTTGTGTCGCGAGCCTTTGCTGCTGCTACTGCTGCTACTGCTCGCAGTTGCATACTCGCCCTCAGGATCCCATTGCTCGGGTTGAAAGTCCGGGTTCTGGAAGTGAGCCTGGTTGAATGGGGAGCTGCGGCATAGGTCAGCGGGGTCAATCGCGTGGGGTCGTGGTGCGACGTACTTTCTGAAGATCGAGGTCTGGAATGGCATCTGTGACTGTGACACGAATTCGGAATCGAATTGCCACGCTGAAGGACGGAATGGCCCGCCACCAAAATCAGTGTGGTGGAATTGCGGAACGTTGCGCACCACCACGTCGTGTGTCAGCTGGGATGCTGGTGGCACCATCTGGACTGGTGGGCTCGCCGATGCGAACATTGGCTGGGGTTGCACGTGCGGCTGAGGGGCTGGCGCAGACGGAGTGGGCACGGTTGGCGTGCAGGCGGACACCGGAGCTTTGCTGTTGGTGGTGAAGTTGAAGTCCGGTGTGGAGTCGTAAGACTCGTAACTGGACGGCATGCCGCAGAACGGGGCCTGATTGGCGTACGACATGCCAGGCAACAATGTCATGAAGTCCGAGCCATTGAACGTCGAAGCTGGTTCGTAGTACGTCTGTGCGCCGTATTGCAAGTACGTCGGCACAGCGGCGGGTGGAGGAGGCGGCGCTGGAAGATCTTCTTGCTTGTAGAGGATGTCATAGTGGCCACTGCAGCGAATCAGTACATGAACAGCTGCAAAGCGGAAAGAGGGGAATGTTGCTCCACTCACGGTCGGTACAGAAGGCGAACGCTGCCCAGCGTGAAGCCTCCGGAAGCGACTGGATCGAAGCGGTGCATGGTGACTTCGCTGCCTTCGCTGCGATCGAGGTAAAGCACTTCGAGTAAGATGCCTGCTGGTGATAAGAGGACATCCTTGAGGGCGCTCAAGGCAACGTTGTCAATCTCGGCGCTGACAGGAAGAACTTGAGTGGTGCAGTAGTTCTCGACCGTCTGTCCGAGGAGCCAAGGAGCGTATTCCGTGTCCTTGCTCTTCATCCAGGCTGCTGTGAGAGACTAGAGGAAGTGTCAGCGGATATCTCCTCACTCCGGCACACAGTCGTACCCTCATGTAGGTGATGATGTAGTTTTGGACGCCATCGTCGTTGAACTTGTCCACGAGGAGAGTAGCAGCGTCCAGGCCTTCGGCCATGGCGTTGGCTAGGTCACGGAGCAAAGCAAATGCTTCGTCGGAGAAGTCGTCGATGACGGAGAGGTTAAAACCAGCCTGGGTCATGAGAGGAGCAATCGACTTGAGACGGGCCTCCTCCATGCCGAAGCGGTTCAAGTCGCCATAGTGAATGAGTGCTTCATAGTAGCCAAATGCCACAGCTAGAAGAGACGGCTCCTTAGCACCAGTCCGTGTCGTGACTGCCATCTTTCGTCGAACATACCTCTCCATCCGCACTTGCCATCGCCTCGAACGGTGCGGTAGTGGGAGTACTTTTGCGGAAGCGACTAGCATACACGTCAGTCGACACAACGCGACGCGCGCTGCACATGTTGCATCGTACCTGCGTCTTCGCCTGGTATACCGGATCAGCCGAGGCGTATTCGGTGGTGATGGCAGTGCTTGGTTGTCGGTGCCCGATCAGTGGCCCCTGTAGACGATCGTCAGCACACACGGTCCATGCGTAGGGTGTTCTTCGCTTCCATGGTCATCGCAAGTCACGGCGCTGTCAAACGTGTCGCCCCGCGCCGCAACCCTAAATGACGCCTGGAACGCGACGAACCTCACGGGAGACGAGCGCACCGAAACGGGCGGTTCGTAGGCCTCGCTGGCCTTCTGGAACTGCGCCAACTCGTCGTCGGAGATGTGGTGGCCGGCGTCGTACGCCATGGTGCGGCGCTGCTGCTGCTGCTGCTGCCGCTGCTCCTGGCGGATCTGATGGCGGGTGCGGTGCGGGAGAGTGGGTGGGGGATGGTGTCGGAAGTGTGGGTAGCCCGCGCCCGAGGCCACTAATAATGGGAGCTGTGTCTGCGGATCTGCAGCGGCCGCGGGAGCTTGCGGCGGCGGCGGTTGGAGCAGGTGATGGTGGTGGTGGTGGTGGAGGTATTGTTGCTGCGAAGGCTGCTGCTGCAGAGGGCGATACGCCAGCGAGGGCTGGTCATGATAATAATGCGACGCGTGGTGCAGATGGTGAGGGTGTTGGTGCGCATGGTACGCCGCCGCGGTAGCGACACCACTCCCTTGCCGCTCCATCATTTCTCGAGGATCGCCGCGAACCTAATGCACGCTTTCGTTTCTGCCCGGGGCCAGAGCGGGGCGTGCGCGCTGGCAAGTGGACACGCACACGGCAGCAGTTTGAGTCGTCTGTTCGCTACTTGCTACTGTATCTTCGAGCTGTCGTTCGAGGGCCCGCACAGCTGTTGTACTGTCCCGTGGCGTCGATCGTCGTTGTCGTTGATATCGTCGTGGAATGGGAATGGAGCCTTCACTCCTCCTGGCGCGGCGGAAATTCGTCGACGATTTCCAGCGCAGACTCGCAGGCATACGGTAGGCAAGCATGCACTGTTGGAGGAGCCAGAGGGAGGTAAGTAGTCGCGCCAGAACGAGTTTGTGAGAGGAGCACCAAGGCAGACAGAAGACCTGTGGCTCAAGTTAAAGATGCACCACCGGACTCTCGGATGGCGCTTACTGCGTGGGTGAGTGCAATGAGAATTCCTTGCTGTAGAGTAACCTCCCCAATGGACCAGGATGCCGGCAGAATCACAGCACAGAAGCGACACCACGGAAGAGGCAGAGCAGCAGCAGCAGCAGATATACCTTCCCAGCAGATGGCACTTCAGATCCACTCTGCAGCAACAGCCCACAGATGACCTAACGTACTGCGCGCGCCGCCACCACCGGACACAAGTGCTATCGATCATGCCAGGTACCAAATGCAACTCCCAACTCGGGCAAGCAGCAACGATGCACTGACGCACTGCGCTAAAGAAGACCCCAAGACACGGCACGATTCGATCAGATCACGCTCCCACTCTCATCTGTGGGAATATCGCCCTCCCGACGGATCGTAGAGCCAGATGCATCGTCCGAGCGCGCGCGCGCGCGCGAGAAAGCAAACGATCCACAGTTCACGGCCACGGACAAGCATTGACGACGAGCCGATTGCGCTCCCGTTGCCTCCATACCCACCACCGTGTCTCCCCCAAATCGCGGTGCATAGCAACGACCCTGGCTCCCGACTCGGCGCAGCCAACGAAAGCTGCTCGCCGCTTGACGAACACCCGGACAGGACGTCAGCAGGTGGACGCGATGTCGAAGGGCAAGACCGAGCTAGCAGGGGCTGCGCGTAAAGCATTGAGCAGCTGCGCCGGCAGGGGCGACGACGAGGCGGGCTTCTGTGTGAGAGCACGGAGAGCTTTCCTTTGGTGGTGGTTGCATCAGATTGTTCCGGCGAACCAAGCTGTGCCAACCATTGCTCCGAGTCTCAGCTGCGGGCTTCGACGCCACAAGGGAGCAGTGCGTTCTGCAACAGCCGATCATCAGAGGGCGATCACCTCTTGTCCGTCACGCGACGCGAGCCTCTTTCGATGCGTTCCGAGAAGTGGGCTATGGGGTGCATTGTCGCACACATATCGAACACCGACACTGGCGCCGAAGACGGCGACTTCTTTGTTCGATTTTGCCCTTCGAAAAAAGGAACCCCCATCGAGGGCCACTTGTCGCGCAAATGAAACGCCTCATTATCACTGACTGCTGCGCTGCGTGACGGTCCAGCTTTCTGTCCGCCTCGGCGTCCAAGGGTCACATATCCATCGCACGCGGGTAAGCGGAGTCGATCAAACACGAGAAGCCAGCGATTGGCGATTAGCGAACGGGGAGTCCTCTCTCTTTCTCCATCGTCACAACTCGCACCTCTACACACGATCCACCAGCACGCTAACACGAACCACGAACTCAAATGTCCACTCTACTACTGCAGTTCTATCGAATAACAACTCCGCCGCATCTCCCCAACTCATCAACGCACGTAATAACCAGTTGCCGAGAAACTGTCGAAAAATCCGATCCATCACAAAATCCTTCGTTAAAAAAACACGAGACATCCACAACAAACCCTGCCAGACATCGCATCGCATCTGCTCCACATCCCGCATCCCCTCCCCTGGCCTGCCGTGGCCTGCCCTGCCCTGCTGCACTACATGCAGCACTACAACACTACCAAAAACCCACTCCCTGTACTTCTGCAACTCGTGGCTTGCATATGTGCGCCAGTTCCTTTTACCGTAGCACCGGAACTCACTTCCTTCCCCCTCCAGAGCACCGGACTGGGCGCCAGCCAGCGTCATCAGCCAGCAGCTCTCTCTCCGCAGCAGCAGCAAGCCTAGTAGACTGCATACTAAAGAAACCAGCCAGCCGATTCTCCACGCCGTGGCGCGGCGGCGTAGCCTGTACTGTAGCTCGCAGTTGATGAAACTCGAACCCAGCAAACAGACAGCAAGGGATTTTGTTCACTTCTTCTTCCTCTCTTTTCGTAATCATCACAACGGATACGCGCAGCTGTTCGTTCCCCAAGACTACGGAGGTCATGGTCGAAAGGGAAAAGGCAAGCACACAAGGACTGAAATTCCATCCTTTCCCAGTTCCCGTCCGGCCGGGGAGGGCTCCACAGTCGGACTTCTTCGGCGGTTGGTGTTTTGTGTAACGACACTTCAGACAGCTGCTCTGCGTGGCTGCGTACTGGGAGCTCTTCTTTCTGTGTACTGTACTGCTGGAGCTTTCTGGAGCTGATGAGCTGAGCTCAGCTGAGCTGGACCAGCTTAAGCTAGCTTTTCTTCACCCTCTGCTCTCTGCTACAGGTTGCGTTCATCATCATCGCTATTTCGCAGTGGCTTGTTGGACGAACGCTGAATGCTGCTGCTGCTGCTGCTTCACGAGGTCTGCTGCTCTACCACACTTTGTACATCATGATGAATGAACTTGCTCGCTTGGTTCATTCCAGTACATGTACCCACGCAAGCCTTCTTCACGTCTTGTGACGAAGAATAAGTGTATGCGACAACAGAAAAAAAATCTGCAACAGGTCGTTTTCTTGTCCACAATCCCTTGCGTGACGAGCCTCGTTTTGAGCTTCAAGTTTCTTTCTGCCTTGCATATCTCATTCGTCTACAGTACTCACACATCAGTAGCCCGCCCACACGAACTTGTCTCATCCCATGACTGAACAATAGTCGGGAAACAAAAGTCCTTTTCAACAGCAGCGCGGAACGCAAAGAATTTTTAGGAATGCAAGACGAAGCGTTCGTTCTCATCAGCAGCAGCAGCAGCAGCAATACCAAAAAAAAAAAATCCGAACACAGACGACGGGTAAAACGCTGCTCCTCGCCTCGCGTGAAGTGCTTCCGCCGCGCGGCCGGCTCGCACTATCCGCGCGCAGTAGCGTGAGAGGAGGGAAAAAAATATATATAAGCAGCAAATTATGTGTGTATATGTGTAAGCATCCATCGTTCACCATCATCATCATCATCATCATTGATAATAAACGAACCCTGTAGACTGGTGATGGTGTGATGGACTGGTGCAGCTGTGCAAGCAAGCTACTGTAGGTTCTACTGTCCCAGCGCTTGCAGGCTTGCAATTCCGCAGCCGCACAAGCGAGTCGAGTCGAGATACTGCAGAGCTACTACATAGGCTACGCTAGCCAGAACCACTGCGCTGGGCCCGGCGCCCATCGTTCTGGTTGCTTTTCCGAAACATTTTAACATACATCGATGGGGGGAAAGAAGAGGGTGTATGTATGTGGCAGCAACAATTTACACCCTGGCCATCGCGATCCTGTTTCCCTTCGCGCCCTTCGTATCGCGTGCTGTTCTGTTTCGTAGGCGTAGGCGAAGCGCTCATGATTACGCCATCACGCAAGGCGCCTCGCGTCGCCAGACATCGTACGAAATGATCTCGCAGCATCGGCGTCGTGGCGTACGCAAAGTTCGCCGTCTCTTCTGCCCACCCGTTCGGCGTCTTAACAAGGTCCCCCCCTCTCTCTCAAGGTCGGCGACTGTGAGGTTTTTTCGCGGTGGCGCACGATCCGAATGAGTGTCTCACTCAAATGTGTGTTGCCGTTTATTTCCCAGCACCGAATCGCCCAGGTCTGCGCCGTGCGCCGTGCTGCCCAACCCGATTCGAAGATTGTGCCATCACATCGAAGACTTCCCCTCCACCGGGTCCCACTTGCCCGCCGAGTCCAGCGTCCTCGGACTTGAAACCATCGCCCTCGTTCAGTACGACATTGGCAAGCGAGCGAATGGCAGCGGTCCAATCCGCCACGGCGTCCATCCGGTCCACGTCTGCGCGACTTTCGATCTCGACCGTCCCAGCTTCTTGGTTGATCTTGCCACGCAGCTTCTTGTCCATGATCAAGAACCCAACGATATCCTGGACCTCGGGAATGGATATCTTGAGTCGCTTGGCGATGAAATCGAGGCGGAACCGAGTGTACGGCGCCACTAGTTTGACCACCGCCTTTGTGCGCATGTTGCGAGTCACTTCGTCAATGTTCTCGGCGATGAAGGGATCTGCAAGGAGGTCCTTGTTCTTTTGCAGGACCGTCTCATATTGATGAATGTCGTCACGCTGGTATGCGTCGACAAGTTCTGTCATGGCTGCAATGCGCGGGTCGTTTTTATACGGCTTGGTCTCCTGTGAGTCGAAGGGATTGATGTCGGATCTCATCAGCATGGTCGTTAGTACGAGATATTTCAGCACTTGAATGCGCTGCAGCGAGCCAGCTTCGTCATAGTTTCGGAAGGACTCGAAGAAGTCGCTCTGGGCATCCTTCCAATTCTCTGCAATCACGGATCAGCTGATGTCGACTTTTCACGCCTACCCCTTGCATCTCAGCCTACCTTCGCTCATGTGCATCTTTCCACCACATTCCCGGATGATGCCCATGATCTTCGGATGCGGCACCGCGGAGCGGACCCTAAGCGCGCGCTGGTAAAGCCCCTGCGGGACCTGTGAGCTGACTGCATGCGTTGCCAGCAACGTGGACCGTCTGTCATACCTTCAAGCGCTTGTTGTTTCTCGTCTCGGCGTACATCTGAATCTCCAGTGCATATGCCTCCATGCTGTAGGTGCCCTTGCTCGGATCGTCTGTGCCGTCTTCGCGCTGACATGCCTTGTGTAGCTCACGGACTTTGTCGGTCAACCGTGCGTAGTCCTTCTGTGCCAACCAAAGTCGTGCAAGCTTTGTGTTTGTTGACAGCCATAACCGCTCGTTGTTGGTAGCCTGGAATGACTCCAGTGTTTTGGAGTAGAACTTCTCCATGCATTCATTCGCGGCTTCGTCTTCGGCATTCTTCTCGATGAAATCCAGCATGTTGTTGATCGACTTTTCGGAGTAGTTTCGCGTGACGGCAGATTTGACATACGTCAGCAGTTCGGTGTAGTGTTGCACGGCCTGGTACTGACAATCAGTGTGTTGTTTTCCGATGTCATTTCCGAACATTTCCTACTCACATGTTCATATCTGCCGAGTTTGAACTCCAGCTTGATCGCCTGCTTCAAGCCCTTGAAACCCCAATCACCCTTCTCCGGCTCCAATGCCGGAACACCGAGGAATTCTTGAATCGCTTCTTCTGGGTTGTCGCCCTTCATCTGCTTCGCGTTGTAGTACTTGTTCTCAACATCCACGTCACCATCCTCGCCATCTGCATCGTCGTCATCCTCGTACTCGAAGTCGTAGCTGATTTCCATTAGCAGGTAGGTCAGCAAAGTTGTACGGTCGACGTGACGTACTTCTCCTCATCCGAATCCTGCATGAAATCATCGTCGTCGGACATCGTGGGCGACACGGATCAGCTAGCGAGACCGCGATATTGGAGGATGTCAAGATCGTCTGAGTCGAGACGTCGTTGCATTTGATAAAGCTCTAGTACATCGAACGGAGCTCCAGGCAGGTCGACGACGCGCGACCCCACACGACGGGTAGATCCGAGATGCGATAACAGCCACTTCTTTCCACCATGACTTGCCACAAAGTTCCTGGTCTGCACTCAACAACACCGACACCGTCCCTCGTGAACCTCTCACAACACCGCAATCATGGGAGGCGACCTGAACTTGAAGAAGTCGTGGCATCCGGCGCTGATGACCAATCAGCGTCGGGTGTACAACGAAGAACTCAAGGCGTTGGAAGAGCGCAAGAAGACGGAGCAGGTTCTGAAGGAGCGTGCCGAGGAGCGAGCGATTCAAGAACTTGAGCGATTGCAAGAGGCCGCAGGCGGTAAAAAGCGCGTGGACCGCGTGGACTGGATGTACAACGGACCTGGTGCAGGAGGTGCTGGGGTTGGAGGCGTGACGGAGGAGATGGAAGGCTACCTGCTCGGCAAGCGACGACTCGACGGTCTGGTCAAGAGTGGCAACGATGCCATCAAGAAAGATGCGCCCGAAGTTGGTGCGATTGCCGAGGGCAAGGGCGGTAGTGCGCGGGACATCGCCAACAAGGTCGCTAGTGATCCCATGCTTGCAATCAAGAAGCAGGAACAGGCTGCATATGAAGCAATGATGGCTGACCCTGTCCGACGGAAGATGTTGATGAAGGCTGCCCGAAAAGAGGACGAGGACGAAGAGAGTCGGAGTAAAGAGAGAAGGCACAGACATCGCAGCCGCAGGCATCGACACGGGGACGACGAAGACCACGGGCACAGAAGCAAGCGAAGAAGACACAGCGACGAGAACGAGGATGAGCGAAGGTCGCACCGACATCGGTCGCACCGTCACAGGCGAGACGAGTCGCGATCAAGATCCCCTCCTTCGAAACGAAGAGATGATCGCGAAGGGCATGAGCGACGATCGAAGTCGCACAGAGGACGAGACTACAGTGCTTCGCAATCACGGTCCCCACGAAGAAGAAGAAGAGACGACGAAGACCGCAAAGACAGGCGTAGATCCTACCCCAGTCCGCGTCGGTCCGACTCGCGGTCGAATTCGAGATCACGCTCTCGCTCTCCATATCAGCGTCGTGATCGCGAAGGGAAACCCCGACGAGACGAGCGTAGGCGGTCTTCTCCTTCATACTCTCGGCAGGCGAACGACAGGCCATATCGCTCGCCGCCGGAGGATCGCTCAAAGAACGAGGCTGACGAGGAGGCCGAGCGTGCTCGCAAACTCGCCGCCATGCAGTCGAACGCTACAGAGCTCGAGTCGGAGCGCAAGACACGTCTTACGGAGTTGGAGGAGAAAGAGGCACGGCAGCGCGAAGAAGATGATCGCAAGCGTTCTGAGCGAGGCAAATTCATCAGCAATGTCCGTCGTGACGCAGAGAATGTGGACATGGGCAGAAGGCTGGGCGGTGGTGGACGCAGCAGAGAAGATTGAGTTTTACCATGGCACCATTGACTACGCTACGCAATGTATGCAGAGTCTCATCAGACACTCTTCCATCCAGAGCCTCTGTTTGCACGCCACCATCTGCTTCCATCAAAGGGCACTGCTTCCAGAACACGGCTCATGCTCCTCCCATTTTCGGCTTCGTCTGTTCTGCAGGCGCAGCACTCTGCCGTCTCCACCAATGAGAGGAGCTGGAGCGGCTTTCCCCCCATGCGATGTTGAATCCAGATTCACGGCCCGCATGTCCACCGAAGCGACGAGGCAGCGAGTTCTTCGGGACATCGGAACGAAAGGGCCCAGACGAAGAAGGTTGAGCACTGGGAAGTCTATAGAATGCGAGTGAGATGCCAATGTTTCGCCATGTTGGCGGCTGAAACTGCAGCCAACGGGATTATTGCTACCCATCATGATCTCTCTTTTTCTCTGCCTCTTCTGCTCTCTTGTATGCTTAACCTTTGAAACATCATTCTAACATCTGTGCCCTCTCGTCGTCGTCGTCGTTGTTCGTTGCGGCAGAGTGGACGAGTCCGGTGGAGTGTGTGGCGCTTTCGGAGTATTGACCTCGGCGACAGCCGGCTCATTATTGCGTCGCGGTGGTAAGTACAAAGTACACGAAAGGACGACGGACGTGACTGCGCCTCTGGTTGCGCGGTACATGTAGCCAGCCAGCCAGCCCTACTTCCACTACGTACCCTTTTGCCGACCGACCAGATAAAATCCCGGTTTTCTGGGACAGGCAGCACGCGCGTTGTACAGCACATTGCACCACAGCTTCTTCCAGCCAAGCTAGCTGCGCCGGGAAGTGGTACAGCCACCATCGCCATCCATTGCAACGACTACGATCCGAGTCCCCACGACCATCGACCGCCCGACCGACCAACACCCATCCCTGCGAGAACATCGTCGCCTTCCCGCCGCTCACCGAGTACTTCTCGCACACCGCGCGCCGGCTGTCGAGCAGGGGTCGGCGCAACGGCTGTTAAGCGGCTTGAGCTGCAGCTGAAGGCAAGCCATTGCCAGATTACAACAAGGCGCAAGCGCAGCGCAATAATACGAGTCGAGTCGGTGAGCGGACTTACCACCAGCGACCAAGGAAGTTCCATTCATCGGTGTGGCAGAGGAAAAGAGGGACTGTGAAACTCCGCCTTGCGCGCAGCCGGGACATTTACCATCACGATGCAATTGTGCGGCGGAACGAAGACGGTGCAGCGCAAGCTGGTATTGTTGTACGTGGAGAACATTCCCTCTTTGACACAAATGACACGCATTGGCGCGCATTCCTACCACAGCCGGCTCGGAATCAATCCGCTGATCCTTGTGTGCGTGCAGAGGTGACGGTGCTTGCGGGAAGACTTCATTGCTTAACGTGTTCACGAGAGGGTATTTTCCAACAGTATAGTAAGTTCCTTCTCCCACCTTGCACAGCTCGGCATGATGAGCTAATGCGCGCCGACTTTCTCCAGCGAGCCCACAGTCTTCGAGAACTACGTCCACGACATCTTCATCGACAACGTTCACGTCGAACTCTCCTTATGGGATACTGCCGGGCAAGAAGAATTCGATCGATTGCGATCGCTCTCGTACGATGATACCCACGCCATCATGCTCTGCTTCAGCGTCGACTCGCCTGATTCTCTTGAGAACGTGGAAAGTAAATGGGTGGGAGAAATCGCAGAGAACTGCCCCGGTGTGAGATTAGTCCTCGTCGCGCTGAAGTGCGATTTGCGAGAGGCAAAAGATGAGGATGACGATGGAGCTGGAGGCGGCACAGGAAGAGAAGGGAAGAAGGAGTTGATTGACTATAAAGCCGGGCTGGCGGTTGCGGAGAAGATCAAGGCGTTGAGATATCTTGGTGAGTCTGCCAAACCTATTCCTGTCCTTGAAATACCCTGGCGCCGAATTCGCTCAAGGACAGTCACTGACCCGGCATCAACAGAATGCTCCGCCATGAAAAATCGAGGCGTTAACGAGGCCTTCACCGAGGCTGCACGCGTGGCACTCCAAGTCAAGAACGTCAAAGGCGACAAGTCGTCTGTTTCGAGCTGCTCGATGATGTAGAAAAAGACACTCTACACCACGCCACGCCACGCCACGCCAACCCTCTTTCACGAAAGATAGCCCCGTGCAGCCAGTCAACCATCGAGACAACAGATTGAACGAACGAGGCGGAAAAGGAAACGGCATCTTTCTTCCGCCTGTATGTGTGTGTGTGCATACTAGCATTATCTTTTTTCGCGTTCAGGCTTCGCTGTTGGTTCTTTTTTTCCCTTCTTCTTCTTCTTCTTCTTCCTCGTTATCCTCGATATCCTTATCTTTTCTGCGCTTTTTGAGTCGTTTGTTTTGTCTCTGTGTCGAGACTCGAGACTCTGATATACCCCTCTCGATGGACTACTACTACTACTACTACTACTACTACTACTACTACTGTATATGAACGACAACATTGACAGCGATTTGGACGCAAGCGCGCGAAGTTTTTCTTTTGGTATTATACTGCGAGGATGTACCGAGCGAGTGTTGGTGTTGCTAGGTTGTGCTGAGGAAGAGGGATGGGAGAGAGCTGGAAGAAGGAAAAAGGAGAGTATAGAAGAAGAAGAAAAGTGAAGGGAGCGGAATACATCGTTGTTGTTGTTGTTGTTGTTGGTGTTGTTGTTGTTGTTGTTGTTGTTGTTGTTGTTGTTTTACCGCGAATGAGATCCATATCCCTATCCATCCATATCCATATGCTGCTTTATCTGATTTTGGTTCGTGAATACCTCAAGTCGCGTCGCTTTTTTTTTTGGGGGATGAATGCTCTTGATTTACGTATATGCCCCCTTCGTTCATCGTGCCGTTGCGAGTAGGTAGGTAGGTACTCTTATTATTATTATTATTATTGCTCTTTTTGTAATTTCCTTCTCTTGGAAACAGCAAATTTTGGACGAGAGGAGTTGGGGATGGCAGACGTAATGTACGAGAGAAAAAAACATTGAAGGTGAGGCCTGTCTCTGTCTTGGGAGGGGGGGAGACTTGAGACGGGAAGGAACTTCAACGTCATGTGGTTTTTCTCTGTGCTGCGAGAAGGGGAGGACGGAGGGTGGAAGGGGTGTTTTTCCGGTGATGCATAAAGATGGGGAGGTAGAATTTGAACGAAGGTGGCTTTGGACTCTCGGGTGGGATGAAGCGCTCATTGCTTTCGCGTGGCTTTATATGGCGTTTGGTTGGGTTGGGAGGTACTGGAGGACGGGAGTTGATTCTTTTTTTTTTTGTGGAAGAAGAGAGGAATTGTGCGGATGGAGGCTGGAGATTCAGGCGATGGAAGATTTTGAGAACGAGGACTATTTCGTGAGACGAGGCTTTTGATGAGGTGATGTTGTTGTTGTGGCGAATATATTGTGCACCCCAATCCGGTTTCAGAGGGAGGAGTCGCAGGTAAGCATGGGACATGGTTGAGCTATAGTGTCTGAAGACGCGCGGGCACTTCAAACATGAGCGTTGTCTGCTGCTGATTGACAGAATCCCAACACGCTTTGAACCAATAGGCGCAAGAGCAGCAGCAGCAGCAAATATCGCTGATGTTATGCATTATGTATTCGTGTGCGTTACGATTGCGCGTGCGTGGTATGTACGAAAACCTCGATAGGCTTCCCATCATCTCTCCATCGCCATCTCCTTCTTTCCCACCTCGCTCCCAGCAACACCTTCACCGTCATCCACCAGCCCTCAGCAACCCATTTCTTGATTTAAAGGATACCAAGAAGACCTCCGCTATTGCAGCTAAGAATGTTGAGACCATTGCAAGTCTGGACATTGAAAGTATTGCTCCAGTCCTCATAGTCGTCTGGCCAGGTGTTCCAGCAGCCCAAGTAGTAGCGCTGGACAGGAGTGCAAGGCTCGTCGACGACCAATGGGGGCTGGTCGCAGCCCCACCAGCATTCGCCGCATTGCGCAGCTGCCGCCTGGGCTGCGGCGACGTCGTCGGCCGTGACTTTGTCTGTGGCGTGGTCCCTGAGGTAGTCGTAGGCTCCTTGGGTCATTTGGGACTTGAATTCCTCTGAGACGTCGCGGGCGACGATTTTCTGTGAATGGGTGGTTAGAGAAGATGATGATGGGTTGGATATATAGGAAGAGGGTGCTCACGATTGGGTTGGCGATGGCGCCAGCAACGGCAAAGGCCGCAATGGTAATGACGATGTTCTTGAACTGCATCTCGGTGGCTTGATGGATGAGGGAGCAGGTAGATGCGAAGCTGGCTCGATCTGTTGCTGATGAAGAAGGTTGAACAGACAGTCCGGCCGTCTTTTATATTCATCCCGAGGCTTTCCTCGGAAGCCTATCTTCTTTTGTTTACCTGTCTGACTGTCCATCAAGCTCCTGATGCCCTGGTCCCAATCGATGCATACTTCCCATGAGCATGAGCATGTAAGGCATCTCGCCATGGCTGCCCTCTGTGCATGGACTGCACACAGCTGCGGTGAGGCTTGTCGCCGACTCTTCCATGGCAGAAAAGCTGCTTGCAAACCTGCGGATCGGAGACTGTAACTTCTAGACCGTGGCGAGCATGCTGCATATCGGCGGCCATCCGATGCTGCCTTCCAAGCGCCTTTCTTGTTAAAGTAGGAATAAGCTTTCACAATCACACGGCACAGCGGCGTTTCCTCTTGTTCGCCTCGTTTGCGATCGAATGCTTGTTCTCAGCCAGTCGCCAAGCCGAGAGCTTCTCTGCAATGCGGCAGTATTTACCAAAAGGAGTTACGAATAGGGTGACGTCTTCCACGATGGGGAAAGCATGTGAGAATCAATATTCCAATTCTTCTTCCCATGAGAATGGAGCACTACACGCCGGCCTGAAGACCGCAGACCGCAGACCGCGCTGGGGGGCTGGTCAACAAGGCTTGTACAGCAGCACGATTCCATATCAGTCACAAGGAAACTTTTCCTTCTTGTTCCGGTTCGTCGGTTCAATCGTGTAGTGACGCAGCAGCTTCACTTCTTCTTGTTGGAAGTTTGACATGTGCTCCACATACAGTAGCTGGTCACCACATGACTTTTTCTGTGGGCACGTTCACTACCCCGCCGATCAGGGAAGGCTGAAGGTGTAGTCTGCAGATCTGTACTGGCAAAGGTGAGGTCGATAGTCTGCAGCAGGGACTGGTGGTCCAGCTTTTGCTTTTGCATTGAAACTTTCGGCCCTGTCCTTGACAACAAGTTGCGATGCGTGCCATTTGAGGCAGGCTTTTGGCCCTGGGAAAGGTTGAACAGGAAGTGCTCCGGGTGGCGGTCGTGTGAAGCGGCGACTTGCTGGTCTGGAACAATGTCACGTAGCAACAGTATCAGACTTTGTGAATACGCAAGCTCAGCGTCACCGCTTCCTTGTGCATTGAGGTTGATGAAGTCAAAGTCGGAAGATTGAAGTGGCGGCAAAGCCACAGAGTCGCCAAGACTACATCTTGGTCATCCATCTCCTACTTCCATTCTTCCCACTTTTCCCAAACAACATCCAGTCTCACAACCGCATCGACCCTCTATCTTCTAATAATGCAAGCTGATGACCCTCTTCCCTCGGGAAAATCAGCTACTATACTATTCACAACAAACTTTCAAGACGCGATGACGAACCCTACCGATCCAATGTTCCTTGCGCGCATCGACTTTTCCATCATCCCAGTAGTTAGTAAGATGACCGAGATCCGCCATCTTCCAGCATCCTGCCCGTCGATTCCGCGGCTCCGCGCGGTGACCGAAAGCAGTAACTAGCCTTCTGCCCAGGGAAGGCAGAAGACCGCGCCCGACGTGTGAGAGAAAGTCAAAAGGCACATCCTCTCTACCGTCTTGCATGACAACAATACCAGCGAGTCCCCTGTCTGCCGCGATGCAGCCAGCCTGTCACCGGAATTTCCGGCTTCAGTCCTACATACAGTAGCCAGCAATAGACTGACTGCATCTTCATGGCCATGGGTGCAAAAACTTGGAAACTTGCGAGCGTGGAGAATGATGACGTAGGACTAGCACATTTGCATACATGTATTCCACCATTGGAATATTGAATGCATGAGGATGAATGCTCACCGAGGAATTTGGCAGCCAGCCTCATTGACACCAACAGGTATGACGCGGACATGCTTTGTGCGAAATATGTAAGAGTGGTTCGGTTCGCTGTACTACTAGTAGTACTGTGGTGCTACGGAACTAATATGAGGGGGAAATAATGTCTTCTTATAGCAGGTATGAGGGCTACGACTATACTTACCTGATTCTTGCGCTGCTTGGTGTTCCGCAGCGAAGGCACATCACCGTAGATGGCGATGATATGATTGTGAAAACTGGTAACTGGTACTACACGTCCCGGAGGCTGTAGCAGCTTTTTAGAACGAATTCGGGTGGGTTGGGTTCTGCAGCAAGTGCGAGTGTTTGTTGTTGATTGGAGCTTTGTCACCGACCACTTCCAGCCACCTCCTCCTACATGTACTGTACCTCTCGGAGTTCATGAGGGGGCATCAATCCATCCCCTTCCACATTCCACACATGAAGTTCCTTTCTTCCCTCCTCATCTTTGAAGATCATCCATGCATGCATGCATCGCACTGCGTTCGATGATCGAGGACGATGGCGAAGTCAGATACGATGAGACAGGAAGGATCGAGAGCACGATCCACAAGCAAGCAACAACCAAAATAACGACCGAGAGAAGTCATCTGTTCAAACCCTCTCCCTCGACCTCAATTCATCTCGAAATCGTCAAGTCATCATTCAGATTTGATTCATAAATTACACAAACAAGGCGCTCAACATTACGCGATGCCGTCCCGGCCGCCTAAAAAAAGCCCACTTGCTCAGGACGACTAGCACGCATCATTCGGACAGGCGATATTCGTGCCGTAAGGATCTGGACCCGCGATTCCTGCGACTTGGAAAATGGCGTTGATGACACCACCGATTCCCTCGCCTGCGATGAGACCGGCGGCGATGGCGTAGCCGTAAACGTCGAAGCTTTGGGGGTTGCGCTTGGCCCAGTAGTAGCATGGGGCGGCGCCGATGATCATGGCGAGGCCGTAGTAGGTTTGTGGAAGGCTGTGGAAGGGAGGTCAGCGAGAAATTTCATGCAAGAGGGGGGTGGGGGAGAACTGACACAAATGCGAGACCGATGCACATCATGTTGGGGTGGTAGACGCGGTACTTCTCCCATGTTCCACGGTAGGCGTAGTGACGGATGACGATCATGATGGCGCCGAAGATGGAGAAGCAGATGGCGAAGATACCGCTGCTGGTTGGGACGGGGAATTCGGGATCGGTCATGGCTACTGCGACGGCCCTCCAGGCAGAGACGGATGGAGCGCTGAAGGGACAGACTTTGGCGTTGATGTCCAGAATGCACGGGTAGGCCTTTGCGAAGAGCATGAAGAGTGCTGGGGCCAAGAAGACGGCAACGATGGTGCCGAGACCTTGCGCGACCCATTGCTGCTTGGGCGAGGTCTTGAGCAGGAAGCCGACACGGAAGTCCCCGACCAGATCCGACGCTTGGTTGGCACCGATCGAGGCGAGCGAACCACCGAGCAGGTTGAGTCGCTGCGCGTGATCGACTTTCCAGCCCTCGCCCTTGGTGGCGCCACCGAGAACAATCTGCGAAGCCTTGGATGCTGCGGTCAGGGGGGTAATGTCCGTGACACCAGCGCACTGGACTGCGAGCAGAGAGAAGAAGAATGCCAGGAAGATGGACAGCAACGACATGCCGACGGGCATGTCAAACTGGACGCCCATGACGACGCAGGTGAGGACGACGACGAGGAGGAGAGGAGGCAACCACATCCACCACTTGACGAGCTCGCTATCGTCGGCAAAGTCTTCGACGAGATCGTCCTGCTTCTGGCCGCCCTTGCGCTCCAGAGCTGCGCTCGAGCCACGACCAAGGGCGATGCGAGCGCGGTTGATGCCGGAGCAGGTTCCCCGGTAGACGGCCTTGGAGACGTGGAAAAAGACCTTGTATTGCAGACCGAGCTCGACGAAAGACACGACGATCATGAGCAAGACGCCAGGCCAGAGCAGCCAGTAACGTGGGGACGGAGTGTCCTTGGTCGAGGCCGCGGCGCCCAAGGAAGCGAAGGAGACATAGCCTTCCCACTTTTCCGAGCTGGCGGCGTCGATGCCGAATGCAGCGTTGTAGTGCACGAGGGTGGGGCCAATGATACCCCAGGCGAGGATGGATCCGGCGTAGAATGAAATGGCGGTGTTCAGACCGACCAGCATACCAGCGCCAATGAAGGCAGGAGTCCATTCAATCATCCAACCCCAGTTCTCGACGTTGATGGCAGCATTGTTGTAGTTGCCCCAGATGAAGAACCAAGTGAAGATGTGCCAGTCCCAGAGGATGCCAATGGCGTACTGTGACACCACCCGCAGCAGGATGGCGACAGAGAAGGCGATGGAAAGAGCGCGCATCTTCATCTTGGCGATGGCTTCACCGGTGGCGGCCATGTGCATGGCGCGGATGGTCATGGCGGTAGCAGAGGGCGTGGGGAAGATGAGGCGCAGTTCTCTGGCCACGTAAATGATGAAGAATTTGCGGAGAGGAGTGGACATGAGGAAGCCAAAGTAGCCACCGACCAGAGTCAACGTGACCAGGCGGGGGAAGTCCTCTCGTGGAGTGCTCAGCAGGCCGAGTTGGTAGAGCGCTGGGATTCCCGAGATGAAGACACTGCTCAGACCACCGGCGGCGGTGGCAGCGGTCTGCACGATGTTGTTCTCGCGAGGGCCAAATTCACCGCCCAGGATGGGAACGTTTTCTCCCAACTTGCGTCCCAAAGGCCTGCACATGTTAGCATATCCTCCCCACACGGCAGGAAGAGTGACGAGGCGTACTTGAGCACGGCGAAGCCGATGATGGCGCCGAACAAGGACGCGCCAAAGGTCCAGCCGGTCTTCAAACCGAGGTAGACATTGGAGGCGTTGACGAGAGCACCGCAGACGACACCGACGAGGATGGCACGGATGGTCACGATGTAGTGTCGCTCTTCCGGAAGGTCGTCAAAGGGCGTGAATGGGTCGGCTTCGGATTGCTCTTGGCCCGGCTTCTCGAAGTCGACTTCCTCCATCTCGCCGACGTAGGTGTGGCCCAGCTTGTCGACGTCCTTTTCGTCTGCTGCCGGCGACGATGGCGGCGAGAGCTCGTTCGGCTCGCCATGTGTGTTGGTGTTGAAGACGTTGCGCTTCTCGGTGAGAGGTGGCACATCTGGGTTGATATTGCCCTGGGGGAAGTGTGAGTGAGCTTGAGCTGGGCGGGTTTGAGACGGGAGCAGTGCGGGCAGCTAGCTCACCATGGGCATGACCGTGTGGTCAATGACCTCGTTGACGTTCGCCATGTCTGCCGCGCGACAAGCAGGTGGGTGGCACGAATCACGAGAAACAACCCAAGACACTTTCCGGTCGGGCTACAGTAATCACTCACGTACATGTAGGGGGAGGGAGGGAAGAGGTTTATGAAGCCTGGCACGGTCACGTCGCATGGTCGCATTGATGAGCGTCGGTCGTGTGTATCCGAAGCATATCAGCCGTAGCCTTCCACCACTCACGGCGCCGCTACGGTGTATCTGCGAGGGAAGTGGAAGCTCTGTGGGAGGAAGTGACTGCTCCCGGGCCTGCCATTTCAGGCCTGGTCCGGGCTTGGCGGTGGCGCAAGGATCAGCTCCTGCCCTGCCTCTCCCACCGTTCTTGTCTCGACCAAGCTTCCATCTGAATCTTCATCAGCGGCGAACCGACGTGCTGCAGGTGGAGAGAGCTGCACGCATCGTCCGAGGAGGTGATAAGGTGTCGACAGTGGGCGAATGAGGTGGTGCGGTGTGTCGTGGTGTGCCCGCTACGGTACTGCTGCTGCTACCACTGCTGCTGCTGCCCACCGACCATCGTTGTCGTGGAGCGCACCTCTCAATTCGACTGCACGCCCGTTCGCCAAGTCGCGCCATTGGCCAACGCCAACTGCAGAGAAGACAAGCGGAACTCGTCGAATCAAGCACCACCACGCTCGGCCGGGCTTCCTTGGCTGTGGCCACGCCTGGTACAGTACGACTAATTCACTTACTGTATCGCCCTGCGTCCTGTAAACGATGGCGGCATCGGCATCCGTGTCTTCCGCCCTCCATTTCCAACTGACGTTGTGCACTTCCATGGTCCACCACAGACGTGACCATTCCAGGCCAGTCCGGGCAGCTGGAAGCCTCGGATCAGCCATCTGTTGGTCGTGGCAGAAAGAGGAAGGTTGGCGCATCCGTCGTCTTGGCAAAGCTTGGCCTTCCCACGCTACGCTTGGAGACTATCTGAACACAGTGAACTCTCCGCTCCACTCACCTCCCCCACCAACCACTCCTCCTCCGACATACATGCTGCTTGCACTTTTGACATGATGATGAGGATGATGCGAAAAGGGAGCTGCCATTGTTACATGCATGCAGTCACAAGCGCCACCACCACCACCACCACCACCACCACCACCACCACCACCATCCCTCGCCTGCCGATTGTGCTTTCACCCGCGCACGAAGTACATCAAGGCGAGTACGCGAGCAATTTTCGCTCCCGCCACACTGTAACCGAGACATGGTCGGCGGCTTCCGACTGTGCCATGCTACCGTATCACCCTAGAACCGAACTCCGTCCATCTTGGCTCTCGGTCCTGCTGTTGATCGTGGCAACCCGTAAAAGATCTTGTCATCTGCCATCTCATCTGCCACGAGGTATGATTGAGATGAAAACGAAGCAATGCCACTTCCACACGCACATTCTGCTACGTCTCCATGTCTGGCAAGTTCTTGCCGTCCTTCTTTCTCTCGCACCACTTCATGTTCGCTTCCTCTTGAGGCGGCGTGATACGTGACAAGGAAGGGGCCCGGCGACTTGGAAGGGACCCGGCGACTAGCGGCTAGGCGGAAGGGTTTTAAACCTTCCGCGACTACTGCTTAATAGATAGCTACTATAATATATACGATTACAACATAACTATCGTACTACTAACAATTAGTAGCTCGGAACTACTAGGAAGTTATCCGTAATTAGAGGTTAGAATAGGTCCTGCAAATTAGGTCGGTTCCGGGTTTAGGTCGGTTCTTAGGGGACCTAGACCTAGACCTAAGTAGCTAGGTCTTCGGACCCGACCCGAATCGAGTTAGGTCGGGTCTTATAGTCGCTAGTTCTAGGATAGGTCCTAACTCCGGACCTAAATAAAACCGTTAGGTCCGTAGAAAAACAAGTTATAATTAGGAATATTACTAATAGGATTAATAGAGAGTGCAATTCTATATATAGTAAAATATATAAGTATAAAGAATAAGTCGGTACTCGTAAAAGATCTAGATTAAGAATATATATATAAGGTATTCTAAATATATATACCGACTATAGCTGCTAACTACTATTGCTAACTATACTATATAGAGTATTAAGGCTAGTACGCACCGCTTAGCTTTCGCGAAAATAACTTCTTCTGCTTATATATACTTTTATAAGCATATTTCGGAGCTATAGGTTCCTTATTATTACTAATTGCTTCGAACCTTCTCTAACTTAATATTGCCTTATAATCTACCTAAACCTAATACTACTATATATTAACTTTAGGTACTAAAGGCTAGAACGTACTTAATATTAGCGGCGCCTTCTCTACTAGGGTATCTTAAGCTTACTACTACTTATTACGCTCTCGAGAGCAATAGTATATAATATTACTAAATATTAAAGAGTTATATAATTAATTATAGCGGCTCTAGTACCTTACTATACTAAAGTCTTACTTCTAACCTATACTAGCTACTAGTATATATAGGAAGTTACGTACTATAAGCGTATATATAGAATACTCTAATATAATAAGTTTCTAGGAGCGTAGTAGATACTTAATAGAATAAGCGTTTAAGTCTTTAAACCTTACGTATCGATAGTATATAACTTTATCTAGTTTAGTAGAACTATTACGAGTAGTATAGGAACGGAAGATAGATATAGTTGCTAACGGTTCGAATATAGATGCTACGGATAGAGTATAGTACTCGGTCTACTATATAGGTAGTCTTAACGATAAAACGTAGCTTAAAGGAAGGAAGCCTCTCCCTTAAGCGTTAGTAGAAGAAACCCT
This sequence comes from Cercospora zeae-maydis, assembly GCA_023512815.1. NCBI lineage: Eukaryota > Fungi > Ascomycota > Dothideomycetes > Mycosphaerellales > Mycosphaerellaceae > Cercospora > Cercospora zeae-maydis. The sequence goes on from JAKLWY010000008.1 coordinate 848,002, forward strand.
TTTCTATAGGTTACCTAACCTATAGAGAATACGTAAGCTATAGGCTCTTAGAGCGGCTCTATCGTACGGGTTATATATCTACTACTACCTAGCAACTTATTAGATATATACGGGCCGGTAGTTACGGGCCTAGCTCGTAATAGTATCCTCCCTTCTAGTATAAAGTTCTCTATAACTTCTCCTTAGTATAGTAGTGCTAGCGGTAGTACGAATATAGATAGTAGGCGTAGCGGCGAATACGTATAGTAGAGAGGTATAAAAGAATAAGATAGAGCGGAGTATAAAATAACCTGCCCTCTTATTAGGGGCTTAGCTAGCGCTATTTATACGACCCTTAGGTTTATTTATACTTACTATATAACTATATCTTTAGAACTACTTTCGTAGGTATAGCGCTAGGGTATTATACTTATTGTCGTGCTAATACTTAAATTAGTAGTCTCGGATGCGGAGAACTCTACTTTCTCTATATAGTATACTAAAGTATTCGGACCGTAGAGAGCCCTTAATATAATAGAGCCTCTAGGTAGATATATCTTAGGCCTACTCTTCTCTAGCTCTATTAGTTAGCTATATAACTTAGTAGGAAATTAGATCTATTATAACTTTAAAAATTAGGGGGCAGCCTCCTTAGCCTAATAGTAAGGTAGCTCGGCGCTAGAGTAGGAAGGTTAGTAGTTCGAATTCTATCTAGAGTAGCGGCGAAAGTATCGGTTTATAGTAGTAGTAACGTCGTAGGTAGAGTAGAAGGTACTAAGACGCTAGTAGCAAAGTTACGTAATTTTTCGGGGCCTATAGAAGCGTACGGTAGTAGCTATACTAGCATTCGATAGGAAGCTAGCTTTAGTAGGTATCTTCGGTAGAAATTATAGATAAGGTGCAAAACGTCCTCTATTATCGTTTCGGCTAGTTCGGTCGTAGGTACGTCGTAGCTCTTCTACTTAACTACGTAACGGAGGCGCTTCTAGCCTTTAGAGCCCCTATAGTTAGTTTTTAAGTCGATAATATCTTCGACTTCTTACTTATTAACTCCGTCTAGTAGTCTACCTTAACTAGTAGTAGCGGTTCTACGCGTTAATTTAGGTATAGGTTCTCTATAGTAGGCGTAAGAAGGTTATTATTAAATACCGGGTATAGCTTAATAGTTAGTAGTAGTTCTAAGTAGTAGGTATATAGCTTTACTTCGAGGACCGTAAATAGGCCTAGGTTCTTCTAGTTAAGCTTCTTAGTTAGGCGAAGCGTCTTAATATTCCGGGCGTCTAGCTAGACTTTCTAGCCGATAGTAAATATATATAACGGACTATAGTACCTATTTATAGCGTCTTTATAGCAGGACTAGGCTAGGCTAGTCTTAGCTTTTAGAAAGTCGATAATTGCTCTTATATTCTCGATAAAGGACTCTATATTGCAGCTAGCCGGCGGATTAGTACTAGACTATAGAACCTTTATACCTAGAAGCGGTTAGTAGCCGTAAGTAGCTAGAAATAAAGAGAGGCTAGTAGTTTTAGAGAATATAGAGTTTGCGGAGAATTCTACTAGTAGGAGCTACTCTACCTAGTCGTCTTATAGGTAGAATACGTAAGCGCGAAGGTACTATTCTAAAATAGCATTTATCTATTTAGTCTAACTATCGGTTTGCGGGTAGTAAGAGGTCGAAGGGGAGCACTTAATCTTAAGCCTCTATATAAGGTACTTCTAAAAGTTAGATATAAACTTAGCGTCTTAGTCGAATATAATATCTAGCAGTTTACCGTATAATTAGAATATATTCCTAACGAATAGGCGGGCGATTTCCTTAGCTCCGTCGGTTATAAAGTAGGGGACGTAGTAGCGTAGTTTAGTAAGGCGGTCTATAATAACGAAGATAGCGTCGTACCCGTCGGACTTCGGTAGGTACGTAATAAAGTCTATTAAAATATAGTCCTAAGCGCAGGTCGGAGTTAGCAATAGCTATAGTAATCTGCAGTATCTCTATCTACTTAGCTTAATCCTACTATAAGTATAGCAGTTCTAGACCTAATAGCGAATATAGGCGCTAAGGCCCCTTTAGTAATAGCTACGCGAGACTATCTAATAGGTCTTCGCTCTTCTAGGGTATTCTATAGCCGGGATCTTATAATAGAGGCGGAGTACCTAGTTATATATCTCCTTATCGTTTAGAATATATAGGCGGTTCTAGTAGAAGAGACGGTTATCCTTTATTATATATTAGGATAGTTAGATTAGTAGGTAGCGGTTCTTGCCTTTATAGAGAGCGTCTAGGATCTCTTATAGAGTCTCGTTAGTAGTATAAGCGCGGTCTAGAAGGGCGTATAGTTCTTCGGGAATCTAGATAGCTATCGTTTCTTTAGAAGGTTACTCTTGCGTTTCTTATCCTCTTCTACGAATAGGGAATACGTAGAGTTATTATTTCTCCTTAGGTAGGAACCGGATAGATATAGTTTCTAAAAATAAGACCTTCTTCTTTAATAGAGTTTTCGGCAGCGGCTAGAGTACTTCTAAGATAGAGTCTAGTAGGTTCTTGCGTTTTAAAACTACTTAGCTCTAGTAGCGAAGGCGCTTATCTCCCTCTTTAGGTAGATTACCTAACCTTCTAGTTAGGAAGTCCGGTTTTTAGCCTAGCTTACCCGGTCGGTATATAATTTTAAAACGGAACCGTAATAGAAACTTAGACTAGCGGGCTTAGCGACGATTAAGCTACTTCGTTATCGTAAAGTACTCTAGGTTTTTATAGTCGGATAGCACTTTAATTAAGTATTTAGCTCCTTCTAGCTTAGGACGCTATTCCTTAAAATAGCGGATAATTGCTAATAGTTCCTTATTATATATCTCGTAGTTATACTTAGTAGGGGAGTGTTTCTAGGAGAAGAAGGCAACTAGGTATAATACTCCTTCGTTATCGTACTATAAGAGTATACTAGTAGAGACGAAGTCGAAGGCATCGGTTTTAACGACTACTTCTTTAGTCTAGTCGAATAGTACTAGGATAGGACTATCTATAAACGCGTCCTTAAGGTAGCGGAAGGCGGAGTCGTAGTTAGTAGACTAGAAGAATAGGGTATCCTTACGAGTTAGTTTCGTAAGTAGTTAATAGATTTTAGAGAATTCTCGAATAAAGCGGCGGTAGAAGTTCGCAAAGCCTAAGTAGGATTATATATTAGTTATATTCTTAGGTATAGGCTAGTTACGGATAGCCTAGACCTTATTAGGGTCTATATAGATGCCGTTACGGCCTATAATTATGCCTAAGAATCTCGTCTCCTCTTTAAAGAATTTGTATTTCGAAAGTTTAGTATAGAGGCCCGTATCTCTTAGCTTCTTTAAAATAGCTCGGAGGTAGTTCTTATACTCTTCCTAGGTACGGCTATAGACTAGAATATTATCGAGGTAAGCCGAATAGAACTAGTCTAGGTATTCGCGTAGTATATCGTTAATAAACTTCTAGAAGGTTCCTAGGGCTCCGGTAAGTCTAAATAGTATAACTAAGCTCTTATATAGTCCGAAACGGGTACGAAAGGCAGTAAGGTACTCTTAGCTAGGTTTTATCCTTATATTATTAAAGGCGGAGATAATATCGATCTTAGAGAAGTACTTTATTCTATTTAAGTTATTTAGCATTTTAGTTATAAGCGGCAGTAGGTAGCGGTCCTTTATAGTAAGCTCGTTAATTATATAATAGTCTACGTAGAGCCGTAGGCCCCCTTCGGGTTTCTTAATAAATAGGATAGGTAAAGTAATAGGTAAGGAGCTAGAGTAGATAAACTCCTTATTAAGGTTCTCTATAAGCTACTCTTTTAGGGCTTATAGTTTGTTACGGGATATGCCGTAGAGAAGTCTAAATAGAGGTTCTTTGCCTTCTTTAAGCTTAATCTTATAGTCGTACGGACGGTATAGTAGTAGTTTATTAGTAAGCTTTAGAAAGAAGACGAAACTAAACTCCCTTAGATAGTCTAGTAGTTAGAATTCTAATTTAGCTTTTTCTTCCGTAGAGAAAATAGATAAGAGATCCTTAATAGTTATATAGTAGAGGCGGTAACCTCGTCTCTATATAGCTAGTAAGGCGTAGAATACTATAGTTCGGAAAGAGATCTAGTAGACTTAAGTTATTCGGCGGGAGTCTTCCTTTATTTAGAGGAGGCGTTTCGTATATATTTAGACCGGTTCGGATATAGTAGGTACGAAGTAGTTCTTCTAGTAGTAGGTACTTAAAAACGAAAGTATAGAGTAGCTAGGACGGAGTTCCGGATCGTAGGCCTCTAACTAAGAGTAGCCTAAGATAATAGAGCTCCCTTCTATATTAGTAAGGCGGAAAACAACTTCTTCTTCTAGGTAGTTATAGATATAAAGGTTATAGTAAGTACCGTAGCGGATAGCAAGCCCTCTACTATTATCTTCGGTATTAAATAGAAGTATTACTACTTCTTTCTCTAGTAGTAGAATCTCGAGGCCTTAGGCCTTAGCCTATTATAAATCTATTATTACGTAGGCCTCTAAACTAGTATCGACTAACGCGTAGTTAGAAATAACCTTATCTCTTATAGAGATAGTAAACGGGATCTTTAGGGAAGTCGACTAGTTATATTTATACGGGACCGTAAGTTAGAAGATAGTAGAACGGAAGATATAGGCTACCTTAGGGGTAGAGTCGCGCGTTTCTAATACCTAACTATAGCTATAGATAAGCGTACGCCGTTTTCCGTCGGTAGAAGAGAGAGAAACGTAGGTCTACTCCGCAACGGGGGTAACCGTCCTCTCTTAGGAGAAGGGGACCCTCGGGTAGAGGAATAGGTAGCTAAATTTGCTCTATAGCATTCGGCGTTACGTTTCTAGATATATAGAGAGCGGGTATTAGGTTTTAGGCAGTCTCGAATAAAGTGTCCTAATTCTCTATATTAGTAATAGAAGAGAGGGTCCCTAGGAGCTCTCTTAGACCTATCGAGGTCTATAGGCTCTTCCTAAAGAGTAGTCTTAGTAGCAGTAGCATATAACTTATCCTACTATAGCGACGAATAGTTTAGAGGTATAGAGATACGGGGGTTTAGTACTAGAGGTGCTTAGTAGTAGTAACGGCGACGGTTCTTAAGGTCTTATAGGTACGTAGCGAGCTTAAGATAGTCCTAGGTCGGTAGAGGGCTATAAACTAGTATCTACTTAATTTCGTTCGAGTAGGCCTATTCTAAGAGGGTAGATAGGAATTCTTCGGTTATTTCTGCTTCTAACTCTAGGCGTTAAAATTCGGCGAAGAAGGCCGCAAAGTCTTTACCTATCTAGCGGTAGCGAAAGAGCTCTACGCGGGCGTTCTAAATATAATTAGAGTCTCTATAAGCATTATCGAGGATCCGTAGTATATTCTTATAGTCTAGGAGTTAATAGACGCTATTATAGATATATAGGAGGATCTAAGAGTATAGTACCCCTAAGAGCCGGCTAGTAACGTATAATATACGGGAGGTAGGGGTTAGAAAGCGGTCGCAGTTTATAGTTAGTTTTTCGTAAATCTAAGAGAGGAAGTAGCGAAGGTTCTTTTAATCTCTAGTAAACTCTTTTAGGTCGGGTAGCCTTTTAGATAGTCGAGTAGGCTAGAAAGGCGAGGTAGAGTAAGGCGTAGGCATTTTTAGAGAAGGATCTACGCTAACCTTAGTAGGAGAGTTAATAGAAATAGATAGAGTAGGCGTCGATATAGTAGGTTTAGCAAGGCGGAGGGCTTTATCGGCTTCCCTCTAGGCTCTTATAGTCTAGTCGCGGTATTCGGCTTCTATCTCCTTATACTAGGCCTTTTAGAAGTCGATAACTGCGCGGAGTTAGCTATTTTTAGCGCAGAGAGACTAGAGGTTATCGCGAACCTTAGTAGCCTAAATTTTCTCGCGGATAAGCTTATACGCCTATTCCTTCTCTTTTATTCTATAGCGGTCGATATACTAGTAGGCGCTCTAAAAGTAGGCGTACTAGGCGTTAGAGTGCGTAGTAATATATTTAGCGAACTCTGCCTCTATTTCCGAGAGGAGCGGTAGTAGAGAGCGGTTAGTAGCAGCTATACCTAATAGTAGGAGCTATATAGTATTATAGGCGGTATAGAGACGAAAGGTAGGTATAGTTGCTAACGGTTCGGATATAGATGCTATAGATAGAGTATAGTACTTAGTCTACTATATAGGTAGCCTTAACGATAGGACGTAGCTTAAAGAAAGGAAGCCTCTTCCTTAAGCGTTAGTAGAAGAAACCCTTTCCTATAGGTTATCTAACCTATAGGGGATATATAAGCTATAGGCCCTTAAGGCGGCCCTACCGTATAGGTTACGTATCTACTACTACCTAGCAACCCGTTAGGTATATATAGGCTAGTAGTTACGGGCCTAGCTCGTAATAAGAATATTAAATAATAGAAGATATTAGCTATAGAGTATTAGTAGAGTTAGAGTCGTTATTATTAGATATAGAACGCATACCTATAGCGAAGGAGGTAGTAGAGCGGCGTAAGGGCTATTAAGACTTAGCCCTAGTCGTAGCTGCTATAGGTTTATATTACGTATATTTAAGGCGGAATTTAGACTAGTAGTAGTCCTTAAATAATAAGTCTAGCCCTTTACTAGAAAAGGCATCCTAACTTTAAAAATTATGTTTTATCGCTAGATTAAGTAAGATTATAATACTATATATATTACTAAAACGGTCCTAGGTAGTAGTATAGTACTTAACGAGTTTCGTAAATATAGCCTATAGCGCGGCGTAGATCTCTTACTACTATAGCTTAGTTTTATATTTTAATTTCTCGTTTATAATATCGAGGATATCGAAGAGAGTATTAAAGTACCTAAGGACGAGGTATATAGTTAGGCCTTTAGTAGTGCTAATTATAGTCGTAGCTTCCGTAAATAGTAGCGTAAGGTCGATAATATATTCGATTCTTTTCTACTCTATATAACCTAGGCTTAATTTAGGCTAGCTTTAATTCTCGATAAACTTATCGATAATATCTCGTAGTTATAAGTAGCAGATAAGCATAATTATAGTAGAGCTCTAGTAGTAATAGGCGGAAACCGCACATCCTTAGCAGCTCGGGGGCCTATAAAAGCACGAGCTTAGGCTCTCCTCTATATTAATTAATTATCTACCCTACGTTTCTTGTTTATAGTTCTAGTATTATTATACGTTCTATGCGTACCCGCTCTGCTAGCTATTACGAGAGACGATGTAGCTAATACGAGGGTTCGTAAGCTAAACGTAGAAGCGTAACTGCGAGCGTAGCCGTTACTCGATCTAAACTGCAGTGCTTACGAGGATTCCTAAGCCTAGCTACCTAGGACGAGAGATAAGAACTGCGCGTTGTTACGCTGCGTGCGACTGCTATATACCTAATTCTAGGGCTGTTAGGCCTTAGCGATATAGATATGCACGCCTAGTTAGCTATAAGCTAGTTAGAGTAGTATAGGATTTACGCATTAAAATGGAGCCGAAGGTAGGGCTATATAACATCTTCTACGGATAAGAACTACCGAAAACACGAAAGGGAAGAAGTTACTTATAGTCTAATAGCACGAACTACGATACGAGAAGCAAGCGATTAATTACGACAAGCCGCTAGAACGCACTTTATTATATATAAGCCTAGGCGGAACTAGAAAACTCGGGAGGACTTAAGAGCATTAAGGCCACCTTCTATACGGGGACAGTCTCTAACCCTAAGAAAGTTATAAACCCTTAGTCCTATTGCGACTTAGAATCGACGGTGTTTTGAGACGCCGACGATTAGTTATAGAAGGCTAACGGTATAGCTTATCTATAGCTTTCCGAGGATTCGCTTAGGGTTACTATGCCTATGCAGAGGGGTCGTTATAGCTAGGATAGCCGAGAAATACGATATTACAAGCTGCACGGAGTTTAGCGAGCTAAGGAAAGGATATAGGATCGTATTACTACTCGCACTCCCCGGTTTCGCCGTAAGGCTACGTTTCGCAACTTCGGTTGCCCTGTTTTCGGAAGGGTTTAATAACTCTTCCTATATTTAGTATAGGCTTAGAACGGCCCCTATACTTCCCTATCGGAGATTACCTAAAGGCTCTAGGAACATATAGTACGGAGGGATTACCGATAAGCCGGACGTTTATAATAATATAGGTTAGGAGTATTATAAGCCGGATAGACTAAGAAACTAACCTCTAGGAAAGTATTATAGGTAACTACTAGGTATTACTAGCTACCCCTAGTTTCGGGAGAGTTTAATTAGCTCTTCCTATGTTTAGTATAGGCTTAGAACGGCCCCTATACTTCCCTATCGGAGATTGCCCGAATGCTCTAGGAAAACATAGTATAGAGGGATTACCGATAGGCCGGACGTTTAAAATAATACGGGTCGGGAGTATTACGAGCCGGATAGACTAAGAAACCGACCCCTAGGAAAGTTTATAGGTAACTACTAGGTATTACTAGCTACCCTTACTCGCAATTTACGAAGTTACGAATTTCCTTTTGCTATATCTAAATCTAGAGTTTCTGCTTCTTGTTTTGTTTTTAATTTATCGAGAACATTTCTTTCGTTATATAACAAACTAGTACTACTATTACTACTAACTTTACCTAACGCTAACTAAACTAGCTAGTTTAGTTCGTTATTACCGACCTTCGGCCGAAAATATGCCGAACGATCCGACTAACGATTTCTCTGCTAGCACTAACAACCCGGACACTGCTGTTAACTCTAGCAGTGTCTTAGATAATATTAGTGCAGAGGATCGCAATTAAGAGTTCCGTTACTAACCTGCCTAGTTTGTCGGACCTAATAGAGAAGTTAAACGACCGGTTAGGAGCTCTTTAGGCTCTGCTAACCTTTTAGCTCGTCCTAACGGAACGATTAGAATAGGTAACACTTATTCTCGTCGACGAGGAGCTATAGGACTACAACTCCCTATTAACACTACTATTAGCTTAAGCGTCGAGCAGTTTTAAGCCTTAATTTCTGCAAGCCGACCTTCTATGCCTTTGCCTAGTTCTAAGGAGATAGGATACTTCGAAGGGTTAGACGTTACTAAGTTCGTTAAGCGTTTTAAAGACCTATACCGAACTTATAGAGGCGACTAGGGCGATAAAGCTGCTAAAGTCGAGAAGCTAGTTAGCTACGTTTATCGATATTAGCGTCCTATAGTTAAGAAGCTCGAAGGGTACGAAAGTCGTAACTATAGACTATTTAAAAGCAACCTTCTTAAGGAGTATCGCGAGTTTAATAGTTAACGCATACTCGGAGATCGGTTATACCTTTCCTAGCTGTCCCTATAGAAGCTAAATAAGCTAGAGGAGATTTCCGAGTATATTCGGAACTTCGAGATCTCTTCTGCTATAATTTCTCTAGAAGATCTAGACAACTTTAGCCGTACCTAGATGTTTTTAAAGCCTCTATCTAAGCCTATGCGGAAGAAGATTTAGAATAAAGCGAACCTAGATATAGATCGCCCCTATACGTTTCGTAACTTTGCGAAAGTAATTTTAGCTACAAAAGCCGAGTTGCGAAAGGATAAAACCGATAAAGCCTTATATAAGGATAATCGCTCTATTCTAGCAGGAAAGCTAGTTAAAGCGATAAGGAATACTGCCCCTCGCCTAAATCCGGTCTCCGTAGCGATAAGCGCTATATCTAGGGTAAGCCCTAACGTTAAGAAGCTAACTAAATAGTTAGCTGCCCTTGCCCTTGCTCTTTTAAAGAACTAGGAACCTGCGTATAGACCCCTACGCAGTAGCTAAAAGGATAAGGAAGCACTAGAGATCTAGGCTATAGTTATAGCCTATGCTGCCTTAGAAATTAAGATAGATACCGCTTGCTAGGAGTATAGTTTAGAAGGCTACCGTAGCGGAGACTATCCCTACTTTAATTAGCTTCTAGATTAAGAATTTCTCTATAAGGACAAGACTCGCCGAATGTGTCCTAGCTAAGCTAGCGGAGAAACAAGACCTCTCGGGTATAGCTAGGATAAGAAGTCTCCTCGATTGAAAGTTGTTCTCCTAGCTCTTAAATAAGCTATCGGTCCGATTAACGTTAGCAAATATATTGGCTTTAATACTCTGCGAGCCTCGTAGCAATCTAACCGGCGTAAACGTCCCGTCTCGATTAACGCTAGCATAGCTAGGTTTAGGACTATAGAGTATATAGAGGAATATAAGCCTATAGGATCTCTCTTTGTTCTAGGAGAAGAAGAGGAAGAAGAGGATTATAACGCTGCCTACGTAGCTATACGGTCCTCTTAGAAAACCGTCTAGAATCCCTCTCGCCTAACTGCGTCTCTAACAAAAGCTGCGAAGGCGAATATAGAGAAGCAGAAGCAGGCTGCTAAAACGGGAACGAGTAACTCTCGTAGAGAGCAAGCACTGCTAGAGATAATAGAATATTATCGCAGGGGTAAACTAAGCTCGTCTTAAGGAGCGGCTTCGTCTTAGATATAGGGAAGATCCTAGACTCTAGCGGTTCCGAATTCCTAGGATGCGGAGATGCAGGATGCCTAATTCGGTCCTGCAGTCCCTCCTAGAGGCAAAGCGAAAGGGGCGTAAAGAGCTAAGCCGAAAACGTAGAGATTAGATAACCTGCTTAAGAAGGCTATTCCTATAGACGAATAGGAAGCGTTCTAGTCTAATAGGCTCCTTAGAGCACCTCTAGTTATAGAACTTAGAGAACTATAGCTATTCGGGCAGCAAGCTCTTAGTCGGTTCCTATATAGAAGGAAGCCTGCAGATCTATCCTATAGCGCTATACTCGAGCGCTATTATACGTTAAAACGGAGGCTAGACGGCACGGCTACCTCCGCTATTAACTTCGCTTAAATTTATAATAGGATATAGGAGTACAATTCCGCTAGCTATTCCGACGAAGATAGCGAAGCGTCTAGAAAGGAGGAGAGCGAGGATAATAATAAGGGCGACGTAGGCCTTTATCGGTACGGAGAGCTAGAGATTAATGCTTTCCTAATAGACTCTTTCGACTCTTTTAAGCAGCCCGAGAAAGAGTAGGTATCCTTAGCCGATAACTAGGAGGAGCTAAGCGACGACGAAGTCTAGTTTAATGCGAAGGAGTAGAATAATACCGAAACACAGCCCTTGTCTATTTCTCTTAATTAGGAGGAAGCGGACGAGGAGATCGTTCGATAAGATATGCTAGAGATTACTATTATAATAGCAGTAGATCTCTCGGTTCGGCTAGTCTCTAGTATAGAGGCGTTGCCGTACATTCCTGCTTCCGAGCTATATACGGACCCGGATAGTGTCCTCCTAGACTTCTATAAGGACTACCTGCTTATTCTAAGTATCTATGTCTATGCGACTCTTAAGGAGGCTCGATAAGTATACGATGTCCTAATTAATAAGGGAGCGGAGAGCATAATTATAAGCTACGAGAGGGCTCGGAGCTTAAGGCTTCCTATTTCGACTAATATTACGGCTACTATACGTAGTATCTTAGGCAAGGTTACCTTTATTAAGATATGTCGTAACGTCCGCGTAGAGGTATACGGAGTTATCGTCTTTATAACTTTCTTTATTGCTAGCGATCTTAAGACGCTAACTCTTCTAGGAAGGCCGTAGGCCCGAAGGACTCGACTTTCCTCTAGGAACTATAATAATAGCTCCTAAGAAGGTACGATCGCTAACGACCGTAGAAACCTAGTTTATTTTACTAGGATAGTAGGCAATAACGGGTGCAGAATAGTAGACGATGTTCTTTGCAGATCGGGAAAAGATTAGGTGCTAAGGTCCGCTTTAGCCCGATCTTAAGCACTAATATAGGTAGGGCTAAAACGCGCTAAACCGAGCTAAAGAGTATCCTTAAAAGGACAGCTAAACTAGTGCCTAGAGTAAATACGGCGCTAGATTATAGGATGCTCGAGAAACTAGCGGGAAAGCTTACTAAAGAGGAGGAGGACCGGTTTAACGAGCCTATCTGCAAGCATCCTCGTAGCAAAACTATCTTCTTTAAGAATAAAGGCGAGCATAACTACCTTAGCTACTAGTACCGTTCCTACTTTAGAGATCCTAAATTCGAAGGACTAGTCTTTAACTATATAGCCTAGTATAAGTTTCTCGTAGAGTTATATACGGATCCCGAAGGCTTAAGAGCTTATAACGAGATAAGAGAATTTATCGGGAAACAAGTTCGGAACGTCCCTCCGTTGTCCCCGCTAATTCGTCCTAGCTAGAAGTCTAACAACACCCTCTGCCGGGGCCTCTAGCATAAGTTTACGTAGAACCCGGACCTTTAGGAAAGGCTTTTATTTACTATACTATATAAATTAGTATACTTTAAGGCTAAAGACCGCTCTTATAGTATAGGGTTCTCTTGCAATAAAGCTCCTATAAAGCGTCGAAGCGAATAGGGGCGGAATAAGCTTAGGAAGCGCCTTATAGAGCTAAGGGAGTATCTGTTTAGATGGCTAGATCTTGCTAGTAAGAGCCCTAGGCTACTTCTAGGAGCCTCTAAGGCTAGTTCTAGGACTGCTAGGATAGCTTCCGGGGCTAGTAAGGGTAGTCTTAGGAGCTTCGGGGCACTTACGGATGCTAGTAGGGGGAGCTTCGGGACAGCCGCGGGACGGAGTAGGAAGCTAAATAGGCAGCTTCGGGCACTAAAGGGGAACCGACTAGGAACGATTAGGGATGCTAATGTTATAGAAGGGGCGCTAAGTAAAGTCTTAACTAATCTGCGTACGGACTAGCGGAACTTGCCGAGTAAACTAGCTAGTTTAGTTCGATTGTTACGTAACGACTAGCGGAACTTGCCGAGTAAACTAGCTAGTTTAGTTCGATTATTACGTGACGCATATAACAATCTTATATTCTTACTCTTCCCGGAACTAGTTAGGCATCGTTTAGGAAGCCTAGAGCTCTGTTCCTAGGAGGATCCTTCTAGTAACCTGCTCTTTCCTAACTGCTTTAGGAACCTCTTTTCCCTATAGGACTTAGAACTTAAGGTTCTCCTCCTAGATAAGTATTCTTACGACTCTAAAGATAGATACGAATCTAAGGGCGACTACGAACGAGCTATAGTTGCTAACGTTGTTTACGAGGAAATCTGCCGGAGTTATAGGGTTCGCCGTAGTAAACTGCTACTAAACGTACTCTTAGACCCGGATACGCGAGCTAAATTCTCCCTAGAAATTAGGGCGTTTACGATATATAAGCGTATCGCAGACAAGGTTAGATCCGTTAACGCGGACGTGTCTATAACGGATAGATCGAATCCTAGTAGTAATTTATATTAGAGAAAGAAAGCACTTGCTGCGGAGGAAGCTATACTACCTAGAACGGGCCCCTTTAACGGGAGATACTTAATTAAAAAGTTTTCTAGCATTCCGAAAGGTTTAAGGCTTACGCTAGAACGGCTCGCTTAAATTAAGCCTACTATTTCGCTAATAGAACGGGAGCTATATCTTCTAACTAAGATGCTATATAATCGGGAAGCTGCACTTGCTTAGGATTTTAAGCATCTCGGTTGTATTAAGCCTGCTATTGCTCCTCCTTAGGTTATTTATACGATCCCGTATAAGCTATAGCAGCATCCTAGTTTCCGACTCTAGAGCTCTCTCGAGGGGGAAGTCGTAAAAATGCTCCGTAAGCGTATAGATGCAGGCGCTCTTAAACTATACTATAGTGCCTACCGGAACCTATACTTTCTCGTAAAGAAAAAGACTAACCTAGGAGAACTAAAGAAGTATCGCCTAATTAATGCTGCATAGAAGTTTAATGCTATAACTATTCGCGATACTAACCTTCCTTCTAATACGGATAGTTTTTCTAAAGCTTTTGCAGGTTATATAATCTCGTTCTTAGTTAATATCTTCTCTAGCTACGATTAGATTCTACTAGACGTAAGAAGTCGGGACCTTATAGGTTTCGATACTCCTCTCGGCCTATTACGCTAGACGATACTACTATAGGAAGCTACGAACTCTATCGCTTAATTTATTTAAATTATTATGCTTATCCTTGCTGCTTAAATACCTTACGCTACTAAACCTTTCCTCGACGATATAGCTATTCGCGGTCTAAGAACGAAGTATAGCAACGAGGAGGTTAAGCCTAGACTCCGTCGATTTATAGTAGAATATATTAGGAACTTAGACGAGGTGCTTGCCGACCTTAAGAGAGCAGGACTAACGGTTTATAGGGAGAAGCTGCAGCTGTGCTACAAATAGATTAAGATTATAGGTTACGTTACTAATAAACATAGCAGATACCTAGATGCGGAACAAGTAGCTAAGCTCGTTAAATAGCTAACTCCTACGGACTAGAGGGAAGTCCGTATTCTTATAGGAATGTTCGTATACTACAAGATCTAGCTTAAGGACTTTGCCTAGTTGCTAAAGCTACTCTTCTCTCTCCTAAAGAAAGACGTTAAGTTCGTATAGACAAAAGAATATTAGCAGTCTAAGGATACGATTATAGAGCTCCTTATCTCTACGCTAGCGCTAGTTGTATTAGACTACGAACTAGAGAGAGGGCTAATCGTAGTAGGCGTTAACTCTAGCCTTTACTTGTAGGGATGCTATATATCTTAATACGACCGGAAAGATAGCAGGATCCGACACCCTTCTCGGTTTAAGTTAGGACTATTCTCCGCTTCTAAGCAACGCTATAACGCTAGGAAGCGCGAGTGTCTCGGTGTTCTTAAAGCACTAAAGAAGTATCGTCCGTAGTTGTTTAGTATTTTCTTCTAGCTAGAAGTAGACGCTAATACGCTAGTGCATTAACTTAATAAGGCTGCTACGGACCTCCCGAACGCAGCTGTTATAAGATAGCTAGCGTAGATTAGGCTATTTAATTTTAATATAGTATATGTCCCTAGGAAGAGGCATACGGCTGCCGATAGACTGTCCCGCAAGCCTCCGATAGAGCGGGACACCCGAGAACTAGCAGAGGAGGGCGATATCGATAAGATAATCGATAACTAGTTTTTCGCCTACTCCGCCTGCGACCTCGTCGCCTAAGTATTCCCTACTCGAGCGGAATTAGAGGAGGAAGTGCTAAACGGTACCTACTCTTAGAACTCGAGGAACATCGCATTCTTCCTAACTTACCTATGCTGTCCGCTAGGCCTAACCTTAATAGAATATAGGTCTCTACGGAAACGAGCACTTAAGTTCTATATAAGTAAGGAGGGTTAGCTTATAAGATAGGATCGTATCGGTAGTATCCTTTAGAGAGTTGTCGACGATAATAACTATCGCGAAAGGATTATTACTGCCTGCTATAACTACTATAGACACCCGGGGCTAGAACGGACGTATAAGACAGTTACTAAACGATAGTAGTAGGACGGTATTTATACCGTAGTAGTTCGTTTCTATAAGGGTTGCTAGCAATATGCGCTTAGGAACGGGCACTAGCGTCCTAGCCTACTCTACGCTTCCGAGAAACAGTATCTTAGAAAGCGATAGTACCTAGACGCGGTGTTTATTAGCACCGGGCTCTATCTTATTATTGCAAGAGAGGCTGTTTCTTAATAGCTAGAGGCCCGATTAATACGGACAACGGACAATCGCAAGGTTAACGCTAGACACGTTACGAAGTTTATCTACGAGGACTTAATTTGCCGCTAGGGGGCTATAGCCGAGATCTATATAGACGGGAGCGGAGAGAATGTTTAAGAGACGCTGCTTACTAGCTACGGAATTAAGTAGGTTACGATCTTCCCCTACTATTTATAGGCTAACGGAATCGTTAAACGGGGACACCGTCTAATTCTAGCGGCCCTCTCTAAGCTTATAGGCGGAGGAGTAAGCGCTGCAGCGAAGTATATTCCCTTAGTCCTTTAAGCGGAACGTACTACGACAAACTAGATAATAGGGCTAACTCTAGCGGAGATAATAATAGGCAGGGACGCTGTGTTACTAGTAGAGCTTAAATTCCGTACTTACCGGGTAGCTAAGTAGGGGACAGTCCGTAACTGCCCTTCCTTATTAGCGATACGAGCTGCTGCTATAGAACGGATATATACGACGCTTAAGGAAGCTCGTACTAGACAGGACCGGCTGCGGAAGCATAATATTAAGTATTTTAATAACTAGAAGAACGCTAATTAGTAGGAGCTTCGTTCTAGATAGATAGTAGTCGTTTACCGATCGGAACTAAAAACGAGCTTCTCGAATAAGCTGCGGTACCGATAGCGCGGTCCGTTTCTTATGCATGCTATTATTCGTAAAGGGAAGGCATATAAGATTAAGGAGCTTAGCGGGGAGGTCCTTTACTATACGTTCCCTAGGTTTAACTTAAAGCTAGTGCCGTACTAGAGGGATCCGGAAGCTATAGTTCCTTAGGAGGATAACTTTAATCTAGGGCAGCTAGGTCCTCTACCTCCTAAACTACGGCCGCGTAGTTATCTGCACCCTTAGGTCCGGATTAGTAAGCTATTAGGAATAACTTAAGAAGAGAGGGGGGAGTATGTCCGTTAGCTAGACATTCTAATGCTAGAGGAATTCTAGTAGGCTCCTAATTCCCCTATATACGTGCATCTTATAAGCCGCATCTAAGCCTCGATTGCTTACCGGAATAGTTGCTCTAATACCTCCGACTCGTTATCCGATCGGTAGTCTTGCGATATAATAAAAGGACCCTAGTTCTTAAGGCTAATATCGTCTATCTGCTAAATTGCTTCGTTTATATACGCTTGCAAATCGTTAGCGCGTAAAAGGTCGGCAGCTTCCTACTACGCCTTAAACTAGTACCTCTAGTCCTCGATTATCTCTTATAGTATTCGAGCTAATACACGAAAATTGTAGCTGCTAAGGTCTAGATACTCCGTTATAAGATCTTAAGCCTCGCGTAGCTTAAACGATAGTCCTACCTTATAGATCTCGATAATGCGCTTTGCGAGCACCTTCTCGATAGTAAAGACTATATTGCAGGTCTAAGCACGGAATAACGGTAGCACTTTATCTATAGCTATAGACTCGACGAAGTTATTAAGGGCGCTAACCGATAGAAACTCGTAATCTAGGGCCGGCTGCATAAGAGAATGTCCGTTAGCTAGACATTCTAATGCTAGAGGAATCCTAGTAGGCCCCTAATTTTTAAAAATTGTTTCTGCTACGTCCGAATCGGCATAAGAAATAGGGAGAAACGTGTTACTTGTTACTCTCCTATAGCTAGTGCTGCAAGAAAGGGAGGATTAGTAGCGGAAGCAGAACAGACCTTAGGAAGCTAGACAAAGGACTATTACTATAAATAAGAGGATCTACCGTTAGAAGAACACTAGTTCCTAACTAGCCTAAGTTCCTAGGAGCAGCGAGGGATAAGATTAGGCGACTCTTACTTAATTTTAGCTAATAGCTGCCTAAAAGTAATCGCGAGCACGCATATGCTTCCTTATTTCTAGCGGTGAAAATAAAGCGAACTAGCTAGTTTACTTCGAATAGCGCTAAGGATCCTCTAACGTATAGCTACGAATACCCTTATATCTAGGTAGCGGGTTTAAGCATAAAACTCCTCTCCTTTTCGGCTCTTCTAGTCTCTTCTTAGTCTTATTAACCTTAATATTCGCCTTAAGCATAACGACCCTTAAAGGTTGCTATAGTAACTACTCTAGTTCCGCTAAGTGCAGGCGGCAGCGGTAACGACAGTTATGCAGAGTTTTTAAGCAAACAAACCGCGAAAACTCTGCATAACAACCTCTTCTATACGTATACTAACTATTCTTACCGCTGCTAGTATAAACTTACCTATTTAGAAGACTTACGCATTCTCCGCTTTACGCACTTGCTTAGGCTCTCGCTTAAGAACTCGCTTACGGAAACGCCTACCCCTAACCGATTCTCTTTACTCGCATATAGCATACTCCCTCCTGCATAGTCTATTTTCTCTCCCTCTACCTTACTAGTATAATAGCCGACCGAGATATCGCTATAACTAACGCGACCGCTAAAGCGCCTACCCCTAAGCCTAAGGCGGTAGTCCGCTACTCTAACCCCGACTCGCTCGCCTATGCCGCCAACTCTAAGTTAGCTAATTTCCGCAATTTTACGCTTAACATTTCTAAGCTAGGCGGACAACGCACTCGTATATAGATGCTAGAAGCTATTACTAACGCAGGGACAGAAGAAGAGAAGTAGGCTATTCTGCGATCCGTTTATAGCGCTATTTAGGAAGACGACGACCGCCGCGCTTTTATTATCTTCTAGTTTATTTAAGAACTCGGCTAGCGGGCCTCCTCTCGTGCTTAAGAAGGAGCACTAGAAGGACTTAAGGGCGTAATAGACATCTATAAGAGAGGCAAGTAGTTTGCTAAGAAGCGTAAAGGCCTCCTCGATATACTATAGAACTCGTTTGGCTCGGGCAGAGAGTTCCCCTATTTTAACTTCCTTAACTCTACCTTTAAGATCTATAAGAAGGCTAGCTAGCACCTCCGCCGCTTTATACTATTTAAGAGCGTCCCCGCCGAGAATCTTAGACTACTAGGCCTAACCTAGTCTAAATAGATGCTATACTAGGCTCTCTATAACAGAAAGAAAGAGAATCTGTTCCGCCCTGCATTTAGCTATATCTCGGGCAAGTTTTAAAAGGCTAGCTTCGTTAAGAGCGTAGAGGCTATGTTCTAGCTAAACCTATTTAGCCGTAAGAACCTCTAGATTATCGACGAAAACGGCTTCGCCGTTATAGACGCCTACTTTATTATCCTTAAGAGTAAGCTCTCTAGAGTGTCCGACGCTAATAATAAAGCTAGAGGCTCGGCCGCAAGCAGGCTACTTAGTAAGCCGTCCGAATCTAGCTACGACTTCCTTAGCTACCTTAATCTAGCCTCCGACGAGTTTAAGAGTTTCCGCGAAGTAGCCGAGCGCTAGGTCCGTAAGAAAATAAACCTCGCCGACAAAGACTAACTGCGCCCGGATGCGTTCGCGCATTTATACTATAAGATTAGAGACCTCTATTACGAGGACCGCGAGCTTAAAGCGCTAAGCCGCTAGCAAGAAGAAGCCGGCTAGGGCTAGGCCGCGGTAACCCGCTCTTAATCTATAGCCCTAGAGCTAGAAATAATTGTTTTAGTCCGTCTACGCGAACTAGCCGGCGGGGCTAAAGAATAAGTAACACGTTATAAGACGTGTAGCTATAATAAGGACCTACTAAACGATCTAATTAACGAGGCGATCGAGAAGCCTTATTTAGATCTCGGAGAAGTTCGCGTCCGTATTGCTATCTCCTACGCTAACTACCTCGAAGAGCGCTGTAAGGATAGCGTATATAGAAAGCTAGATATAATCCCCCTTAATAAGTACGAGTCCTTAGATATTAGCCCTCCCTTCTGCCGCACCTATATAGTAGAAATAGCTAAGGTAGTTAGCCTTATAGTAGAAGAATCGATAATAACGGCGTCTAATCGCCTTTACGACTCGTAAGATATCTCTCGTAGACTATGCCTGCTAGCGAAGGGTTCAATCGACGACGTGCCCGACAACTTAAAGAAAGACCTATAGATATAGGAAATAGACGCGATAGACCGATAGGCTAGCAAGAACTAGCTGCGTAACGTAGAGAAGGCTGCGGCGAAGACAGCAGCTAATAAGAAGGCCTAGGAGAAGGCTAAGCGTAAAGCTAATACTAATAATAAAGAGGACGGCAGCCCTAAGAAGAGGACTCGCCTATAGCTAGAGATCGGAGAGGCTAAGGGTTCCGCGTCTGCACCTTTAGCTTACGCCCTAAAGAAGTTAAAGAAGTCTAAGAAGAGCAAGAAGTCTAAGAAGGCTAAGGGGAAGCAGCGTGCTAGCTTAAACGAAGCGAACTAGCTAGTTTAGTTCGACGACGACTATAGCGACGAAGAAGCCGCTTAAGAGTCTACTCTAGAGGGTAACGATAATAAGCTTAGGCCTATACGAATTAAGCTAGACTTTACTAACACCCGCCTGTCTTAACTAGAGTTTAAGACTATTTAAGACGCATAGAAGACTTAGAATAGAAGATTGCTTAAGGATAGCTATAATGTATTTAGCGGCCTTCTTAATTAGTAGGCAAAGGACCCGGATATAGTTTCTTAGATGCACTAAGAATTCGACCTATATCGCTACTACCTCCGCCGCCGCCGTAACATATATAGATAGATGCTAAATATGTTCTTCTCCCTTACTTAGTAGCTAATGCAACAAGACCCGACTATCTAGCTGCTTAATATGCTAGCCTAAGATTCTCTACGCGATAAGGCTATATATAGATTTATCGCGTACCCGATAACGGCCTAGTACTAGTAGGGAGAACCTACCGGCCGGATCGACCTAACGATCCTAATTATTAAGGGGAACTAGGCTACCGGCGAGAAGTTTGTTAAAGGCTCCCTAGCAGTACGGAAAGATAGATAAGAGACCGCCTGCACGATTACTATAGTTTCTCTCGATAGTGCCTACTCCGGCCGCGGACCGGTTATATAGGTACCTAACCGTAAGCTATAGAACTAGACTGCTAACGATAACGAAGACGACGAAGAAGAAGACGAGGCTATATACGCTAAGTTTAAAGTCGTCGGTAGCACCGGCTACCTAGGTTTAATCTACGATATAGTTAATAAGCTTAATAACAACGAGAACGAGGACGAAGACTCGGATATTAAGTAGAAACTAGTGCACGTTCTAGATAGAGGAAAGGACGGACTATAGGATTCTAGCCTGCAACTATAGAATATTTCGGTTATTCTAGGAGATTTAGTGCTTATGCATTAGACGATTGCCTACGGAGAGAAGCTTAGTGTCTTATTACGCCGTATAGTCTACCTAACGCTTATTAAGTATCGTAACTAAGAACTAGTTAGAGAGACTACCCTAAGATTCCCGGATGTCCTTATTAGCAACATTACTATGCTGCTAATGCCTAAGACGTTTATAGGCGCCGATTTCCCTAACAAACTATAGGAACGTAGACTCCCCTAGGAGCAACAGCTTACTAGCCTTAGGCTAGTCTTAGATGCGCTAATAGGCCGCCGAAGCTAGGAGGAGCTAGAAGTTAGCTAAGAAGCCCTTACGCTTCTATATATAGACCGTAACATATATAAGAAGTAGCACGAGCAGACCTAAGTTCTATAGGCGAAAAGGAGATTTGCGCAGCTGTTTAACTGCTTAATTAAGGCTAAAAAGGCTATGGCAAAAGAGCAGAGCTTCTTTCTGCATATTAAGAAGGCCCTTAGGGGCAAGTTAAAGTACTTCCCGTTCGATAGCGCCAACTACCTAGACGAGGAGGAAGACGAGTTTAAGAAGATTAGCATAGCTGCATATGCATAGTAAACTAAACTAGCTAGTTCGGTTCGGCGAAGGAAAATAGTAACGTTATAAACGTCTAATACGTTAGAAAAGAATAAATAGTACTTAGTTTATTATTGTTTTGCAGAAGTTGGTTCTGCTAAACTGTCTTTTTAGAATAAAAATATCGTTTGTTAGAGTGTTTATTTAGACATAAAGAAAGGGAGGATTAATAGGCGGAAACCGTATATCCTTAGCAGCTCGGGGGCCTACAAAAGCACGAGCTTAGGCTCTCCTCTATATTAATTAATTATCTACCCTACGTTTCTTATTTATAGTTCTAGTATTATTATACGTTCTATGCGTACCCGCCCTGCTAGCTATTACGAGAGACGATGTAGCTAATACGAGGGTTCGTAAGCTGAACGTAGAAGCGTAACTGCGAGCGTAGCCGTTACTCGATCTAAACTGCAGTGCTTACGAGAATTCCTAAGCCTAGCTACCTAGGACAAGAGATAAGAACTGCGCGTTGTTACGCTACGTGCGACTGCTATATACCTAATTCTAGGGCTGTTAGGCCTTAGCGATATGGATATGCACGCCTAGTTGGCTATAAGCTAGTTAGAGTAGTGTAGGATTCACGCATTAGTAGGTCTTTATATCTTATATTAGTCGTAGTAGTTATATAGTAGGGACTTTCTTCTATCGCTTATACTACTTCGGATATAGCAAAGAATCCTATAATCGATCTCGTTATAACTATATAAATGCCTCGTAACGTTACGTACTAGAGTTAACCTTTATAGCTAGCTTACGGATCTATTTTAAGTATATAAGCTTTTGCCGACTATATATAACGACTATACTAGGCTACGTAACTTTCTAAGCGAAGGATAGTTAAATAGTACCTTTAGAAGACTAGCTAGAATCCTAATATCGCCCTACGTTATCGGGCCTAGTTTAATCTAGTTAAGCGCGCGTATATTAGCCTCCTCTTCCTATCTTTTCTATAGCTCGTTCTTAGGGTTAATCTTTAGAGCGGTAAAGAAATCTTTTAACGATAGTTAAATAACGTATACGAAGTATAGAAACTGTTCTAGATAAGAAATCTCTATCTCCTCGGACTCTAGTAGTAGAAGAGGGAGATTATATATTAATACTAACGGTTTTACGATACGCGTGCGTTATTAGGAGCAGATATCGATAGCTTATATACTTTAATATATTAGCTAAGTACTTAATACGGGAGGGAGGCTTAAGTATATATAGTAGTATAAAGAGTATTATTGTTTATAGCATTATCTATAGTAAGAGCTATAAGTCTTTTATATATATTAAATTAGATAAGGGTATTATAGAGTATATTAGCGAGATAATTACTAGTATAGAAGCCTATAATATAAGGGAAGGCTAGTATTGCCTTATACTAGCTCTATCGATTATTAATCTAATAGCATCTAATAGTAAGAAAGAATGCTTATAAGGTGCTAGCGTACTACCCGTTAAGCGCAACTACTACGCGGAAAGTACTAGTAAGCTATTCTTTAAGCTTCTATTCGGACTAAGCGATAGCGTCCTAAATATACGTCTTTATAGTAATGCGTAAATCCTATACTACTTTAACTAGCTTATAGCTAACTAGGCGTATATATCTATATCGCTAAGGCCTAATAGCCCTAGAATTAGATATATAGTAGTTGCACGTAGCGTAATAACGCGCAGTTCTCGTCTCTTGTCTCTAGGTAGCTAGGCTTAGGAATCCTTATAAGTACTATAGTTTAGATCGAATAATAGCTACGCTTATAGTTACGCTTCTATATTTAGCTCGCGAACCCTCGTATTAGCTATATCGTCTCTTATAATAGCTAGTAGAGCGGGTACGTATAGAACGTATAATAATACTAGAACTATAAATAAGAAACGTAGGGTAGATAATTAATTAATATAGAGGAGAGCCTAAGCTCGCGCTTTTATAGGCACCTAAGCTACTAAGGATATGCGGTTTCTGCCTATTAATCCTCTCTTTCTTTATATCCGAATAGATACTCTAATAAACGATATTTTTATTCTAAAAAGATAGTTTAGTAGAACTAATTTCTATAAAACAACAAACTAAGTACTATTTATTCTTTTTAACGTATTAGACGTTTATAATATTACTATTTTCCTTTACCGAACCGAACTAGCTAGTTCTATTTACTATATATATATATAGCTATGCTAATCTTCTTAAACTTGTCTTTCTCGTCGTCTAGATAGTTAGCGCTATTAAATAGAAAGTACTTTAGCTAGCCCGAAAGAGCCTTCTTAATATATAAGAAGAAGCTCTAATCCTTCGCTATACTCTTTTTAGCCTTAACTAAGCACTCGTATAGCTGCGCGAATCTCTTCTTCGCCTATAGAACTTAGACCTATTTATACTACTTCTCGTAGATAGTACGGTTTATATATAGAAGTATAAGAGCCTCTTAGCTTACCTCTAGTTCTTCCTAGCTACGGCGTCCTATTAACGCGTCTAAAACTAGCCTAACGCTATTAAGCTATTACTCCTAGGGAAGTCTACGCTCCTACGGCTTATTAGGGAAATCGGCGCCTATAAACGTCTTAGATATTAGTAGCATCGTAGTATTACTAACGAGGACCTCTAAGAAGCCTAGGGTATTCTTTCTAACTAGCTCTTAATTACGGTACTTAATAAGCGTTAGGTAGACTATACGTCGTAAGGAGACGCTAGAGTTCTCTCTATAGGTAATCGTCTAATATATTAGCACTAAGTCGCTAGGTATAGTTAAGACGTTTTATAGGCGTAGGCTAGCGTCCTATAGGCTATTCTTTTCTTAGTCTAAGACGTAGACTAGCGTCTGCTTAGAGTTAGAGGCTTCGTTCTCGTTCTCGTTATTATTAAGCTCGTTAACTATATCGTAGACTAGTTCTAAATAGCTAGTACTACCGACAATATTAAATTTAGTATATTCCGCCTCGTTTTCTTACTTATCGTCCTCGCTATTAAGGTCGGCCTATAGCTTACGGTTAGGTACCTATATAACTAGTCTATAGCTAAAGAGGATACTATCGAGAGAAACTATAGTAATCGTATAGGCGGTCTCTTATCTATCTTTCTATGCTATTAAAGGGCCTTTAATAAACTTCTCGCCGGTAGCCTAGTTCCCCTTAATAATTAGAATCGTTAGGTCGATTCTACTAGTAGGCTCTCCCTACTAGTACTAAGCTATTATTAGGTACGCGATAAATCTATATATAGCCTTATCGCGTAGAGAATCTTAGGCTAGTATATTAAGTAGCTAGATAGTCGGGTCTTATTATATTAGCTACTAGGTAAGAGAGAAGAATATATTTAGTATCTATTTATAGGTATTACGGCGGCGGTAGAGATAGTAGCGGTATAAATCGAATTCTTAGTATATCTAAGAAACTATATCTAGGTCCTTTGCCTACTAATTAAGAAGGCTGCTAAATATATTAAAGCTATCTTTAAGGAGTTTTCTATTATAAGCTTTCTATATATCTCGAATAGTCTCGAATTCTAAGTAAGATAGGCGGGTATTAGTAAAGTCTAGCTTAATTCGTATAGGCTTAAGCTTATTATCGTTAGCCTTTAGATTAGGCTCTTAAGTAGCTTCCGCGTCGCTAGGATTATTATTAAACTAAACTAGCTAGTTCGCTTTATTTAAGCTTACTCGCTATTTTATCTTAGCCTTCTTAGACTTCTTACTCTTCTTAGACTTCTTTAGGGCGTAAGCTAGAGGTGCAGATACGAAACTCTCGGCATCTTTAATCTCTAGCTATAGGCGAGTCTTCTTCTTAGGGCTGCCGTCTTCTTTATTATTAGTATTAGCTTTACGCTTAGCCTTCTTCTAGGCCTTTTTATTAGCTACTATCTTTGCCGTAGCCTTCTCTATATTACGTAGCTAGCTCTTACTAGCCTATTAGTCTATCGTATCTATTTTCTATATCTATAGGTCTTTCCTTAAGTTATTAGGTACGTCGTCGATCGATTTCTTTACTAGTAGATATAGTCCGCGGGAGATATCCTACGAGTCGTAGAGGCGATTAGACGCTATTATTATTAATTCTTTTACTAGAAGGCTAAATATCTTAGCTATTTCTACTATATAGGTGCGGTAGAAGGAAGGGCTAATATTTAAGGACTTATACTTATTAAGAGGGATTATATCTAGCTTTCCGTATACGCTATCCTTATAGCGTTCTTTAAGATAGTTAGCGTATAAAATAGTAATACGAATATAAACTTCTCTAAGATCTAAATAAGGCTTCTTAATTACCTCGTTAACTAGGTTGTCTAATAGGTCCTTATTATAGCTATACGTCTCGTAATATATTACTTATTCTTTTACCCTACTAGCTAGTTCGCGTAGGCGAACTAAAATAACTATTTCTAGCTCTAGGGCTATAGATTAAAAGCGGGTTACCGTAGCCTAGCTCTAGCTAGCTTCTTCTTACTAGTAGCTTAGCGCTTTAAGCTCGTAGTCCTTATAGTAGAGGTCTCTAATCTTATAGTATAGATACGCGAATATATTAGAGCGTAGTTAGTCTTTATTAGCGAGGTTTATTTTCTTGCGGACCTAGCGCTCGGCTACTTCGCGGAAGCTCTTAAATTTATTAGAAGCTAGATTAAGGTAGCTAAGAAAGTTATAGCTAGACTCGGACGGCTTACTAAGTAGCCTACTTATAGCTAAGCCTCTAGCTTTATTATTAGCGTCGGATACTCTAGAGATCTTATTCTTAAGGATAATAAAGTAGGTATCTATAATAGCGAAGCCGTTCTTGTCGATAATCTAGAGGTTCTTACGGCTAAATAGGTCTAACTAGAATATATCCTCTATACTCTTAACAAAGCTAGCCTTCTAAAACTTACTAGAGATATAGCTAGATACGGGCCGGAATAGATTATTCTTCTTTCTATTACGGAGAGCCTAGTATAGCATCTATTTAGACTAGGTTAGGCCTAGTAGTCGGAGATTCTCGGTAGGGACGTTCTTAAATAGCGTAAAGTAATAGAGATACTAGCTAGCCTTCTTATAGATCTTAAAGATAGAATTAAGGAAGTTAAAGTAGGGAAACTTCCTACCTAAGCTAAAAGAGTTCTATAGTATATCGAGGAGACTCTCCTACTTTTTAGCGAACTACTTGCCTCTCTTATAGATATTTATTACTCCCTTTAGTCCTTCTAATACTCCTTCTTAAGTACGAGAGGAGGCACGCTAACTAAGTTCTTAAATAAACTAGAAGATAATAAAAGCGCGGCGGTCGTTATCTTTCTAGATAGCGCTATAAACGGAGCGTAGAATGCTCTGCTTCTCTTCTTCTATTCCTATATTAGTAATAGCTTCTAGTATCTATACCTAAGTGCGCTACCTACCTAGCTTAGAAATATTAAGCGTAAAGTTATAGAAATTAGCTAGCTTAGAGTTAGTAGTATAGGCGAGCGCGTCGGAGTTAGAGTAGCGGACTACTACCTTAGGCTTAGAAATAGGCGCTTTAGTAAGCGCGTTAGTTATAGCGATATTCTAGTTAGCTATTATACTAGTAAGGTAGAGGAAGAGAAAAATAGACTATAAAGGAGGGAGTATACTATATGCGAGTAGAGGGAGCTAGTTAGAAGTAAGCGTTCCTATAAGCGAGTTCTTAAGAGCGCGTAAAGCAGAAAATGCGTAAGTCTTCTAAATAGGTAAGTTTATACTAGTAATAGGCGGAAACCGTATATTCTTAGCAGCTCGGGTGCCTACTTAAGCACGAGCTTAGGCTCTCCTCTATAGGCATTAATTAATTATCTACTCTACGTTTCTTATTTATAGTTCTAGTATTATTATACGTTCTATACGTACCCGCCCTACTAGCTATTACGAGAGACGATATAGCTAATACGAGGGTTCGTAAGCTAAACGTAGAAGCGTAACTGCGAGCGTAGCCGTTACTCGATCTAAACTATAGTGCTTACGAGGATTCCTAAGCCTAGCTACCTAGAGACGAGAGACGAGAACTGCGCGTTATTACGCTACGTGCGACTGCTATATACCTAATTCTAGGGCTATTAGGCCTTAGCGATATAGATATGCACGCCTAGTTAGCTATAAACTAGTTAGAGTAGTATAGGATTTACGCATTAAAATAGAGCCGAAGGTAGGGCTATATAATATCTTCTACGGATAAGAACTATCGAAAACACGAAAAGGAAGAAGTTACTTATAGTCTAATAGCACGAACTATAATACGAGAAGCAAGCGATTAATTACGACAAGCCGCTAGAACGCACTTTATTATATATAAGCCTAGGCGGAACTAGATAACTCGGAAGGACTTAAGAGCATTAAGGCTACCTTCTATATAGAGATAGTCTCTAACCCTAAGAAAGTTATAAACCTTTAGTTCTATTATAACTTAGAATCGACGGCGTTTTAAGACGCCGACGATTAGTTATAGAAGGCTAACGGTATAGCTTATTTATAGCTTTCCGAGGATTCGCTTAGGGTTACTATGCCTATATAGAGGGGTCGTTATAGCTAGGATAGCCTAAGGAATATAATATTACGAGCTGCACGGAGTTTAGCGAGTAGGAAAAGGATATAGGATCGTATTACTACTCGTACTCTTTAGTTTCGCCGTAAGGCTACGTTTCGCAACTTCGGTTGCCCTATTTTCGAAAGGGTTTAATTAGCTCTTCCTATATTAGATATAGGCTTAGAACGGCCCCTATACTTCCCTATTAGAGATTGCTAAAGGGCTATAGACGCATAGTACTAAGGAATTAACGATAGGCCGGACGTTTATAATAATATAGGTTAGGAGTATTACGAGCCGGATAGACTAAGAAACCGACCTCTAGAAAGGATTACGGGTAACTACTAGGTATTACTAGCTACCCCTATTTTCGGAAGGGTTTAATAACTCTTCCTATATTTAGTATAGGCTTAAAACGGCCCCTATACTTCCTTATTAAAGGTTTCCGAAAGGCTCTAGGAATATATAGTACTAAGGGATTAACGATAGGCCGGACGTTTATAATAATATAGGTCGGGAGTATTACAAGCTAAATAGACTAAGAAACTAACCTTTAGAAAGAATTACGGGTAACTACTAGGTATTACTAGCTACCTCTAGTTTCGAAAGAGTTTAATTAGCTCTTCCTATATTTAGTATAAGCTTAGAACGGCCCCTATACTTCCCTATCGGAGATTGCTAAAAGCTATAGACGCATAGTACGGAGGGATTAATAATAGGCCGGACGTTTAAAATAATACGGGCCGGGAGTATTATAAGCTAAATAGACTAAGAAACCGACCCCTAGGAAAGTTTATAGGTAACTACTAGGTATTACTAGCTACTCTTACTCGCAATTTACGAAGTTACGAATTTCCTTTTGCTATATCTAGATCTAGAGTTTCTATTTCTTATTTTGTTTTTAATTTAGCGAGAACATTCCTTTCGTTATATAATAAACTAGTACTACTATTACTACTAACTTTACCTAACGCTAACTAAACTAGCTAGTTTAGTTTATTATTACCGACCTTCGGCCGAAAATATGCTAAATAATCTAAATAATAATTCCTCTACCGGTACTAATAACCCGGATACTGCTATTAACTCTAGTAGTATCTCGGATAATATTAGTATAGAGGATCGCAATTAAGAGTTCCGTTACTAACCTACCTAGTTTGCTAGACCTAATAGAGAAGTTAAACGACCGGGTAGGAGCTCTCTAGGCTCTACTAACCTTTTAGCTCGTCCTAACGGAACGATAGGAATAGGTAATACTTATTCTTATCGACGAGGAGCTATAGGACTATAACTCCCTATTAATACTACTATTAGCTTAAGCGTCGAGCAGTTTTAAGCCTTAATTTCTATAAGCCGACCTTCTATACCTTTGCCTAGTTCTAAGGAGATAGGATACTTCGAAGAGTTAGATATTACTAAGTTCGTTAAGCGTTTTAAAGACCTATACCGATCTTATAAAGGCGACTAGGGCGATAAATCTGCTAAAGTCGAGAAGCTAGTTAGCTACGTTTATTAATATTAGCGTCCTATAGTTAAGAAGCTCGAAGGGTATAAAAGTCGTAACTATAGGCTATTTAAAAGCAGCCTTCTTAAAGAGTATCGGAGGTTTAATAGCTAGCGCATACTCGGAGATCGGTCGTACCTTTCCTAGCTATCCCTATAGAAGCTAGATAAGCTAGAGGAGATTTCTAAGTATATTTAGAACTTTAAGATCTCTTCTACTATAATTCCTCTAGAAGATCTAAATAACTTTAGCCGTACTTAGATGTTTTTAAAGCCTCTATTTAAGCCTATACGGAAGAAGATTTAGAATAAAGCAAACCTAGATATAGATCGTCCCTATACGTTTTATAACTTTACGAGAGTAATTTTAGCTATAAAAGCCGAGTTGCAAAAGAATAAAACCGATAAAGCCTTATATAAGGATAATCGTTCTATTCTAGTAGAAAAGCTAGTTAAAGCGATAAGGAATACTGCCCCTTGCCTAAATCCGGTCTCCGTAGCGATAAGTACTATATCTAGAGTAAGCCCTAACGTTAAGAAGCTAACTAAATAGTTAGCTGCCCTTGCCCTTACTCTTTTAAAGAATTAGGAACCTATATATAGACCCCTACGTAGTAGCTAAAAGGATAAGGAAGTACTAGAGATCTAAGCTATAGTTATAGCCTATACTACCTTAGAAATTAAGATAGGTACTGCGTGCTAGAAGTATAGTTTAAAGGGGCACCGTAGCGGAGACTATCTCTACTTTAATTAGCTCCTAGATTAAGACTTTCTCTATAAAGATAAGACTCGCCGAATATATCCTAGTTAAGCTAGCAGAGAAATAAGACCTCTTAGGTATAGCTAGGATAAGAAGTCTCCTC
The DNA here is from genome assembly GCA_023512815.1 of Cercospora zeae-maydis. NCBI lineage: Eukaryota > Fungi > Ascomycota > Dothideomycetes > Mycosphaerellales > Mycosphaerellaceae > Cercospora > Cercospora zeae-maydis. The sequence goes on from JAKLWY010000008.1 coordinate 878,087, forward strand.
GATTAAAGGTTATTCTTCTAGCTCTTAAATAAGCTATTAGTCCGATTAACGTTAGCAAATATATTAGCTTTAATACTCTACGAGCCTCGTAGGAATCTAACCGGCGCGAACGTCCCGTCTCGATTAACGCTAGTATAGCTAGGTTTAGGACTATAGAGTATATAGAGGAATATAAGCCTATAGGATCTCTCTTTATTCTAGGGGAAGAAGAGGATAAAGAGGATTATAACGCTACCTATATAGCTATATAGTCCTCTTAGAAAACCGTCTAGAATCCCTCTCGGCCGACTGCGTCTCTAATAAAAGCTATAAAGGCAAATATAGAGAAGTAGAAGCAAGCTACTAAAACGGGAACGAGCAACTCTTATAAAGAGTAGGCACTACTAAAGATAATAGAGCATTATCGTAGAGGTAAGCTAAGCTTATCTTAAGGGGCGGCTTTATCTTAGACATAGGGAAGATCCTAGACTCTAGCGGTTTAGAATTCCTAGAATACGGAGATATAGGATACTTAATTCGGTCCTATAGTCCCTTCTAGAGGCAAAGCGAAAGGAGCGTAAAGAGCTAAGCCGAAAACGTAGAGATTAGATAACCTACTTAAGAAGGCTATCTCTATAGACGAATAGAAAGCGTTCTAGTCTAATAGGCTCCTTAGAGTACCTCTAGTTATAGAGCTCGGAGAATTATAGCTATTCGGGTAGTAAGCTCTTAGTTAGTTCCTATACGGAAGGAAGCCTATAGATCTATCCTATAGCACTATACTCGAGCGCTATTATACGTTAAAACGGAGGCTAGATAGCATAGCTACCTCTATAGTTAACTTCGCTTAGATCTATAATAGGATATAGAAGTACAATTCTACTAGCTATTCTAAGGAGGATAGCAAAGCGTCTAGAAAGGAGGAGAGCGAGGATAATAATAAGAGCGACGTAGGCCTTTATCGGTACGAAGAGCTAAAGATTAATGCTTTTCTAATAAATTCTTTTAACTCTTCTAAGCAGCCCGAGGAAGAGTAGGTATCCTTAGTCGATAACTAGAAGGAGTTAAGTAATAACGAAGTCTAGTTTAATACGAAGGAGTAGAGTAATACCGAAATATAGCCCTTATCTATTTCTCTTAATCCTAATTAGGAGGAAGCGAATAAGGAGATCGTTTATTAAGATGCGCTAGGGATTACTATTATAATAGCGGTAGATCTCTCGGTTTAGCTAGTCTCTAGTATAAAGGCGTTGCTATATATTCCTACTTCTAAGCTATACGCGGATCCGGATAGTATCCTCCTAGACTTCTATAAGGACTACCTACTTATTCTAAGTATCTATATCTATACGACTCTTAGGGAGGCTCGATAAGTATACGATATCCTAATTAATAAGGGGGCAGAGAGCATAATTATAAGTTACGAGAGGGCTCGTAGCTTAAGGCTTTCTATTTCGACTAATATTACGGCTACTATACGTAGTATCTCCGGTAAGGTTACCTTTATTAAAATATATCGTAACGTCCGCGTAGAGGTATACGGAGTTATCGTCTTTATAACCTTCTTTATTACTAGCGATTCTAAGACGCTAACTCTTCTAAGAAGGCCGTAGGCCTAAAGAACTTGCCTTTTCTCTAGGAACTATAATAATAGCTCCTAGAAAGGTATAATCGCTAACGATCGTAGAAACCTAGTTTATTTTACTAGGATAGTAGGCAATAATAGGTATAGAACGGTCGACGATATTCTTTATAGGTTAGAAAAAGATTAGGTACTAAGGTCCGCTTTAGCCCGATCTTAAGTATAGATATAGGTAGGGCTAAAGCGCGCTAAACCGAGCTAAAGAGTATCCTTAAGAGGATAGCTAAACTAGTACCTAAAGCAAATACGGCGCTAGATTATAGAATACTTAAGAAACTAGCGGAAAAGCTTACTAAAGAAGAGGAGGACCGGTTTAATAAGCCTATCTGCGAGCATTCTCGTAGCAAAACTATCTTCTTTAAAAATAAAGGCAAGTATAACTACCTTAGTTACTAGCACCGTTCCTACTTTAGAGATCCTAAATTCGAAGAACTAGTCTTTAACTATATAGCCTAGTATAAGTTTCTCGTAGAGTTATATACGGATCCCGAAGGCTTAGGGGCTTATAATAAGATAAGAGAATTTATCGGAAAGTAAGTTCGGAACGTCCCTCCGTTATCCCCGCTAATTCGTCTTAGCTAGAAATCTAATAATACTCTTTATCGGGGCCTCTAGTATAAGTTTACGTAGAACCCGGACCTCTAGGAAAGGCTTTTATCTACTATACTATATAAATTAGTATACTCTAAGGCTAAAGACTGCTCTTATAGTATAGGGTTCTCTTATAATAAAGCTCCTACGAAGCGTCGAAGCGAATAGGAGCGGAATAAGCTTAGGAAGCGCCTTATAGAGCTAAGGGAGTATCTATTTAGATAGCTAGATCTTGCTAGTAGGAGTTCTAAGCTACTTCTAGGAGCCTCTAGGGCTAGTTCTAGGACTACTAGAATAGCTTTAAACGCTAGTAGAGGTAGTCTTAGAAGCTTTAGAGCACCTACGGGTACTAGTAGGAGGAGCTTCGAGGCAGCTATAAGACTAAGTAGGAAGCTAAGTAGGTAGGTTCGGGCGCTAACGGGGAACTATCTAGAAACGATTAGAGATGCTAATAGCGTAGAAAAGGCGCTAAGTAAAGTCTTAACTAATCTACGTATAGGCTAGCGGCTCTTACTAAGTAAACTAGCTAGTTTAGTTCGATTATTATATAAGAACTAGCGGAACTTACCGAGTAAACTAGCTAGTTTAGTTCGATTATTATATAACGTATATAATAATCTTATATTCTTACTCTTCCCGGAACTAGTCGGGTAGCGTTTAGGAAGCCTAGAGCTCTATTCCTAGGAGGATCCTCCTAGTAACCTGCTCTTTCCTAACTACTTTAGGAACCTCTTTTCCCTATAGGACTTAGAGTATAAGGTTCTCCTCCTAGATAAGTATTCTTACGACTTTAAAGATAGATACGAATCTAAGGGCAACTACGAACGAGCTATAGTTGCTAATATTATTTATAAGAAAATCTGCCGGAATTATAGAGTTCGCCGTAGTAAACTGCTACTAAACGTACTCTTAGACCCGGATATATAAGCTAAATTCTCTCTAGAAATTAGGGCGTTTATAATGCGCAAACGAGTTATAGATAAGGTTAGATCTATTAACGCGGACGTATCTATAACGGATAGATCGAATCCTAGTAGGAATCTATATTAAAGAAAGAAAGCACTTACTACGAAGGAAGCTATACTACCCGGAACGGGCTTCTTTAACGGGAAATATCTAATTAAAAAGTTTTCTAATATCCCGAAAGGTTTAAGGCTTACGCTAGAACGGCTCGCTTAAATTAAGCCTACTATTTCGCTATTAGATCGGGAGCTATACCTTCTAACTAAGATGCTATATAATTAGGAAGCTATACTTACTTAGGATTTTAAGTATCTTAGCTATATTAAGCCTACTATTGCTCCTTCTTAGGTTATTCGTACGATCCTATATAAGCTATAGTAGTATCCTAGTTTCCGACTCTAGAGCTCTCTTAAGGGAGAAGTCGTAAAAATGCTCCGTAAGCGTATAGACGTAGGTGCTCTTAAGCCGTACTATAGTACCTATTAGAACCCGTACTTTCTTATAAAGAAAAAGACTAACCTAGGAGAACTAAAGAAGTATCGCCTAATTAATGCTATATAGAAGTTTAATACTATAACTATTCGCGATACTAACCTTCCTTCTAATACGGATAGTTTTTCTAAAGCTTTTGCAGGCTATATAATCTCGTCTTTAGTTAATATCTTCTCTAGCTATAATTAGATTCTACTAGACGTAAGAAGTCGGGACCTTATAGGTTTCGATACTTCTCTTAGCCTACTACGCTAGACGATACTACTATAGAGAGCTATAAACTCTATTGCTTAATTTATCCGAATTATTATGCTTATCCTTGCTGCTTAGATACCTTACGCTGCTAAGCCTTTCCTTAATAATATAGCTATTCGCGGACTAAAAACAAAGTATAGCAACGAGAAGGATAAGCCTAGGCTCCGCTAATTTATAGTAGAATATATTAAGAACTTAGACGAGGTGCTTGCTAACTTAGAAAGAGTAGGACTAACGGTTTATAGGGAGAAGCTGCAGCTATACTATAAATAGATTAAGATAGTAGGCTACGTTACTAATAAATATAGTAGATACCTAGATACGGAACGAGTAGTTAAGCTCGTTAAATAGCTAACTCCTACGGACTAGAGAGAGGTCCGTATTCTTATAGAAATATTCGTATACTATAAGATCTAGCTTAAGAACTTCGCCTAGTTGCTAAGGCCGCTCTTCTCTCTCCTAAAAAAGGACGTTAAGTTCGTATAGACAAAAGAATACTAGCAATCTAAGGATACGATTACGGAACTTCTTATCTCTACGCTAGCGCTAGTAGCACTAGACTATAAACTAGAGAGAGGACTAATTATAGTAGGCGTTAATTCTAGCCTTTACTTATAGGGATGCTATATATCTTAATATAACCGGAAAGATAGTAGGATCTAATACCTCTCTTAATTTAAGTTAGAACTATTCTCCGCTTCTAAGTAACGCTACGACGCTAGGAAGCGCGAGTATCTCGGTATTCTTAAAGCACTAAAGAAGTATCGTCCGTAGTTATTTAGTATTTTCTTCTAGCTAGAGGTAGACGCTAATACGCTAGTATATTAACTTAATAAGGCTGCTACGGACCTCCCGAACGCAGCCGTTATAAGATAGCTAGTATAAATTAGGTTATTCGACTTTAATATAGTATATATACCTAGGAAGAAGCATACGGCTGCCGATAGACTATCTCGTAAGCCTCCGATAGAGCGAAATACCTAGGAACTAGTAGAGAAAGGCGATATCGATAAGATAATTAATAACTAGTTTTTCGCCTACTCCGCCTATAACCTCGTTGCCTAAGTATTTCTAGCTCGAGCGGAATTAGAGGAGAAAGTGCTAAACGGTACCTACTCTTAGGACTCGAGGAATATCGTATTCTTCCTTACTTACCTACGCTATCTACTAGGCCTATCCCTAACTAAATATAGGTCTCTACGAAAGCGTACGCTTAAGTTCTATATAAGTAAGAAGAGTTAGCTTATAAGATAGAATCGTATTAGTAGTATCTCTTAGAGAGTTATCGACGATAATAACTATCGCGAAAGAATTATTACTGCCTATTATAATTACTATAGATACCCGGGCCCGGAACGAACGTATAAGACAGTTACTAAGCGATAGTAGTAAGACGGTATATATACTATAGTAGTTCGTTTCTATAAGGGTTATTAGCAATATATACTCCGAAATAGTTACTAGCGTCCTAGCCTACTCTACGCTTCTAAGAAGCAATATCTTAGGGAGCGATAGTATCTAGACGCGGTATTTATTAGCACCGGACTTTACCTCGTTATTGCGAGAGAGGCTATTTCTCGATAGCTAAAGGCCCGATTAATACGGATAATAGACAATCGTAAGGTTAACGCTAGATACGTTACGAAGTTTATCTACGAGGACTTAATTTGCCGCTAGAAGGCTATAGCTAAGATCTATATAGACGGGGGCGGAGAGAACGTTTAAGAAGCGCTACTTACTAGCTATAGAATTAAGTAGGTCGCAATCTCCCCCTACTATCCGTAGGCTAATAGAATCGTTAAATAGGGATACCGTCTAATTCTAGCGGCTCTCTCTAAGCTAATAGGCGGAGAAGTAAGCGCTATTACTAAGTATATCCCCTCGGTCCTTTAGGCGGAACGTACTACTATAAATTAGATAATAGGACTAACTCTAGCGGAGATAATAATAGGCAGGGACGCTATATTGCTAGTAGAGCTTAAATTCCGTACTTACCGGGTAGCTAAGTAGAGGATAGTCCGTAACCGTCCTTTATTATTAGCGATGCAAGCTATAGCTATAGAACGGATATATACGACGCTTAAGGAAGCTCGTACTCGATAGGACCGGTTACGGAAGCATAATATTAAGTATTTTAATAACTAGAAGAACGCTAATTAGCAGGAGCTTCGTCCTAGATAGATAGTAGTCGTTTACCGATTAGAACTAAAAACGAGCTTCTTAAATAAGCTGCGGTACTAATAGCGCGGTCCGTTTCTTATATATACTATTATTTATAAGGAAAAGGCGTATAAGATTAAGGAGCTTAGCGGGGAGGTACTTTACTATACGTTCCCTAGGTTTAACTTAAAGCTAGTGCCGTACTAGAGGGATCTAGAGGCTATAGTTCCTTAGGAGGATAACTTCGATTCGGGATAGCTAGGTCCTCTACCTCCTAAGCTACGACCGCGTAGCTATCTGCACCCTTAGGTCCGAATTAGTAAGCTATTAGGAATAACTTAAGAAAAGAGGAAGGAGTATATCCGCTAGCTAGACATTCTAATACTAGAGGAATCCTAGTAGGCCCCTAAATTTCTTTTAAAAAATTGCTTCTATTACGTCCGTATCGGTATAAGAAAGAGGGAGAAACGTATTACTTATTACTCTTATATAGCTAGTGCTATAAGAAAGGGAGGATTAGTAGCGAAAGCAGAATAGACCTTAGGAAGCTAGATAAAAGGACTATTACTATAAATAAGAGAATCTACCGTTAGAAGGATACTAGTTCCTAACTAGCCTAGGCTCCTAGAAGTAATAAGGGATAAGATTAGGCAACTCTTACTTAAATTTAGCTAATAGCTGCCTAAAAGTAATCGCGAAAGCGTATATACTTCCTCGTTTCTAGCGGTGCAAATAAAGCGAACTAGCTAGTTTACTTTAAATAGCGCTAAGGATCCTCTAACGTATAGCTACGAATACCCTTACGTCTAGGTAGCAGGTTTAAGTATAAAACTCCTCTCCTTTTCGGCACTTCTAGTCTCTTCTTAGTCTTATTAACCTTAATATTTATTTACCTTAAGTATAATAACCCTTAAAGGTTGCTATAGTAACTACTTTAGTTCCGCTAAGTATAGGCAGTAGCGGTAACGATAGTTATGCAGAGTTTTTAAGCAAATAAACCGCGAAAACTCTATATAATAACCTCTTCTATACGTATACTAACTATTCTTACCGCTGCTAGTATAAACTTATCTATTTAATCCGTACTACGTGCGAAACGTAGTCTTCTAGTAATTAATTAGCCTTATATAGATGCGATAATACGTATCTATAAGGTCTAGCGACGTAAACTATATAGCTCCTATAAGCCTATTAAGCGTCTCGCTAATAAGTAGTAGGGGATAGCGATTCTTTACTATAATCTTATTTAATTTACGGTAATCTACGTATAACTATAAGGTACTATTCTTCTTTAGAACAAATAGGATAAGCGTATCTACCTCGCTTTCGCTCCGCTCGATCTAATTATACTCTAATGCTTCTTAGAGGTAACGACTTAACTTACTAAGCTCGCGGCTAGACTAATAGTATAGTAGCTTAAATAGTAGCTTAGTGCTAGGTAGTAGGTTAATCGTATACTTAGCGCCTTTAACTAGTATACTCCTTATTATTAAATTATATTCTCGTAGGCACTCGTCGGATAGGTATAACGCGTAGTAGAAGTAGAGATAGTAGGTAGGAACTAACCGAGTTAATTATATTAGTTGTTAAGAAGTGCAGTCCAGTTAGTACTGCCTAAGAACCGATCCGAACCACCTGGTTCAGCTCTAGGGTTATGTAACATAGGTTATATAATACTAGCCGAACTGAACCACCTAGTTTAGTTCTAGGGTTAGGTAATATAGGTTATGTAACATTAGGTTATATAACCTACCGAGGAATATATCTTAGGAGAAGGTGCAACCTGTAACTAACTAACACAATTAACTCGGTTGGTTCCTACCTACTGTCTCTACTTCTACTGCGCACGATACCCTCCTTGTCCCGTCCCTTACGACAGGGTTCTCGACAGGTTATAAGCCCGGGTTTGCAGAGAGGCCCTAGGTAGTAAGAGTTAGCCTTCTCCTCCTTAAAGTAACACTAGTTACCGCTTGCAGGACCTGCAGTATCGATTCGGCTAAGAAGCAGGAAAAGAGCATACGGGAGACTAGAGGCATATCCTATCTGCACTGCCGAGAAGCTCTAGAAGATCCTAGTTGCGAACTAGAAGTTCCTAGAGGGCAGGTAAGATAGAGAAAAGCCTAGTAAGGCATATACCTAAAAGGTATATAAAGAGGAACGGGTTAGCCTTAGATCGCAGCACCTAAAGGGATAAGACTAGGCCTAAGCACCTAGTACTGCCAATACCTTAGAACTAGTCGGCAGTGCCCTTCTAAGAAGGTGGATCTTTTAAAGGTTCTCTACCTAAGAACCTAACTAACTCCTTTAAGAGAGAAGAGTCCTTAGACACCTTAGCTAAGAGAGAAGAGTCTTAGCAATAAGGGAAAGCAGCTATCTAGAAACTGCTATTAGATTAAAAGAGCTTGTGTTTTCTAGAGTTAGGTTGTTTGTTTAATTTTGCGAAATAGATTTAGCAAGTAGAATTAGCAAGAGAAGGGCTGCACTAGTACTGTGCAAGGAAAACTAAAGACAATAGTTTAACCTGCTGCAGGACTACCTTAAATTAAAGGATATATTTTAGATTATCTTAGAGACCTTGCCCGAGTCTTCTATAGAATTATTACTATTAGTGCTTGGCCTAAGGCACTTAAGAAGTAACCTAGAATAGGTTAAGGCTAATGCTACTGCTAGGTACGAGATAACAATCTGCCTATTAGAAGATAATTAGGAGGAGACTATTAAGGAGAGACAAGCCTTAAAGATATAGGAGAAGATAAGAGCTAAGTACAGCAAGGTATACACTGCATATGCAATAGCATATATCTAGGAGTTCGTAAACTTCTAGATAATAGAGGATATAACAATTAGAAAGGCATGGGTACAACTAGCTAGCATAGCTAGAAGGATTGCAGAGGTAGACCCTTAGGAGGCATACTATAAGGAGCTAGAGAGGAGACTTAAGCATCTCCTTAATAGCTTGCCTAAGGCATACTAAAGCATAAAGGATACTATCCTTGCCTAGCAGTCTATATTATATAAGAGTGCACTGCAGCTGCTAGAATTATATAAAGCTAGACTAAACTAGTCCTAAGAAACAGCAATGTTTGCTAAGGGGAAAGGGATCTAAGGCACAAAACTAAAATGTTACCTATGTAACTAGGAACATTTTGGAGGTGTTGCTAAGTATCTATACCTTAACAAAGCTAAGAGAACTGTTAACCCGAGACAGAGCTATAGGGTGGAAAAGAGAAGAACACCACCTAGAGAGAGCAGCTTTAGGAGGAGATCCTTACTAGACAAAGAAGCATTAAAAGATATAGTAAAGAAACTTAACCTAAAAGTCTAATCCCTTAAGAAAAGACAAAGCTTAAGGAAGTTTTCTAAGAAGGCTTATACTGCTTAAGAAGATGCAGAACCTTTAGCAACATCTAAAGCATCTCAATCCCTATTAGAGGATAATAATGTAGATAAGGTTGCATACTTAACTATAGAGGCAAAAGGTAAGTATATGCTATCGAGATAGCTGCTTAACTCTTGCGCCTTATTATATATAACTAACTAAGAATCACTTTTTAGAGAGCTAAAACCTCTTTAGAGGAAAAAGTAGATTAAGGTTAGGGGCGGCTATCTAATAGCTACACATATAGGGAATGCAGTAATAGGTGGAAAGAGAGGAAAGCAGATTATGCTAAAGAATGTTCTCTTTGTGCCTAGCTTAGGAGTTAATCTTGTTTCTTAGAGTTAATTTAGCTAGCAGTATAGTGTTTAACTACTAAAATTTATACTTATTTTATTATCTAGGAAACCGGTTGTCTAGACAAAACTGTTAGGAGGAGTGCTATTTATTAAGGAGATTAATAATGCATTGCAGGAGCTTGCAATATTATGCTTTAATTAGAATTAAGAGAATAAAGCCTATGCCTTTAAAGCCTAGGAGAAACCTTAAGAATAGTAGGAGCTTTAGCATAGGAGACTTGCATACTTTAGAGAGGGTCTTCTTAGAAACCTGCATAAGGTATCTAACTTAAAGGCCTAGATTCCTATTCTAAAGGAACACCAGCCCTGCAGGGTATGTTCCTTAGCAAAGATAAAGAAATATAGAGGGAAAGAAACTAAGAGAAAACCCCAAAGGTTATCTCTAGTTTCTATTAATGTCTATAGCCCTTTGCCTGTCTTAAGACTAGGATACAAATAGTGGCTTGAGATTGTTGACAACTTCTTAAGAAAGAAATAGACCTACCCTATAAAGTCTAGGGAAGATGCACTAAGTATCCTTAGAGACTAGAAGGTAAAGGCTAAGCTGCAATTAGGAAATCCCCTCTAGATTGTAAGGAGTAATAGAGCAAGAGAGCTTCTTGCTATGCTAAAGCAGTAGGAGAAGGAATATAAAATTTCCTTCTATACGACTAAGGCATATAACTCTATTTAGAATAGAGTAGTTAAGAGGTTAATCCAAACCTCTAAAGATTATATAAGAGCAATGCTAGAAGATGCTTACATGCCTATTAAATTCTAGCTAGAAGCCTTAGCAGCCTGCATAGTTGTTAGAAATTCTCTTCCTAATAGCCTAGAAATTAATAGATTTAAGGTGTTACCTAAGGAAGCCTTTTTAGGCATTCAACCCTCTGTGTTACACTTTAGAGTTTAGGGTTGCAAAGCAGTAGTCTATATAGATCTAAAGTCCTAGCTAGCTAGGATAAGATTAGATAAGCTAATAAACAGAGGCAAAGATGCTATGTTTATTAGGTATGTTCCTAATACTGCTAAAATGTAGCTCTTCTAGGAACCTAACATAAGGGCTATTAAAGCCTATAGCACTGCTACTTAGTTTAAGCATAAGAAAGGAGGAGATATAAAGCTAAATGTTCTTAAGCTTAACTAAGCAAGCAACGCACCTATTAGAAACCTAGTTAGCAGACCTTTAAAGAAGCTAACAGCAGTTGCACTACCTACAACTGCTGCACCTGCAGCAATAGCAACTAAACCTGCAGGTCCTAGCTAGATACTCTTTATGCAGTTGCTACCTCTACTAAAGGATAAGGAGGAGTACTAGAGGATAGAGGATCTAGAAGAAGAAAACCTTAGGCATGCGAATGCTAAGATTAGGGATAGACCGCAGGCAGCAACTAAACTACCTAGTTTAGTTCGGCGGTTACGTAATTTAACCGAACTAGCTAGTTTAGTTCGCCTATTACGTAACGCAGGCAGCGCACCTGCACTCGCCCCGAGTGCCGCAGAGCAGAACCTAAGGGAGGAAAACAAGGACTAGGAGGGAGACTAGGACTAGACTTACGGCTAAAAGAGAAGGAGATCTGTCTTAGATAAAGGACTAGTCCCAGAGCTAAAAGCTTATAGTATAGTTACAAGACAAGTGCTTTAGAAGAGATAGAGAGAACATAGATAAGAGGAAGAGCTAAGTGCTAAGCATTATAAGGCATTCCTTAGTTAAGTCCAAGGCTAAGGTTAGGAGTGGATCTAGGAAGCCCTATTAGAGGTCTAAGAGTCTGCATTTGCAGCACTTGCCCCTTAAGTCTCTGCATAGAGATAAGAGGTGCCTATTTTAAAGTCCTATAAAGAGGCAATTTAGGACCCTAAATAGGGATATATATAGGAGGATGCAGTCTAGAAAGAGCTAACTGTATTAAGAAGCAATAACACCTAGATAGAGGTTGTTCCCCTAAAGGGAGCAAACCTTATAACATCTAAATAGGTGTTTAATATAAAGAGATTAATTAGTAGAGCTATTAAAAAGTTCAAAGCAAGACTAGTTGCAAGAGGTTTCTCTTAGAAATTTAGAGTTAACTTCTAGGAGACCTTTGCACCAATAGTTAGGCATAATACCCTAAGGGTATTTATAGCTGTAGTTTGTAAAAAGGACCTAGAACTTTACTAAGTAGATGTAAACAATGCATTTACTAAGAGCAAACTCTAAGAAGAAATCTTTATAATTCTACTACTAGGAGTTAAGATTCTACCTAATATAGTCCTGCAAATCCTAAGAAGCTTATATAGACTAAAGCAAGCAGCAAGAGACTAGAACAAACTCTGTATCTTAAAGTTGAAATAGATTAGGTTTATATAATTAGAAGTAGACCTATGCCTTCTTATCTACTAGGAAAGGAACATTCTAATCCTAACCTATATAAATAATATTCTAATTGCAGCACTAAAGCTAGAAGATGTGCTTTAGTTTAAGGAACAGCTAAGTAAGGTGTTTAAGATTAAAGATCTTAGAGAACTAGAGAAGATCCTTAAAATAAGGCTAACAAGAGATAGACAAGCTAGAACTTTAAAGCTTAATTAGGAACACTTTATCTAGGAGAACCTTGCAAAGCTAGGAATAACTAAGGAGATGGCCAATCTAACTCTCTTACTAATAGACAGTTATAAAAGCCTAAAACCAATAGGCCTATATAATAAGAGAGGAAACAGGACCGAGTACTAGAGCTAAACCGGTACCTAGATGTAGCCTATAGTTATAATAAGACCAGACATTGCTTTCTCTCTTAGGAGGCTAAGCTTATACGTCTTAGACCCAACTAAGAGATATATGCAAGCTCTAAAGAAACTGGCAAGATACCTAAGGTCATCTTAAGACCTAGGATTAATGTTTAGGAAAGGCAGTAGGAGACTAATAGGATACTTAGACTCTAACTACGCAATGGACAAAGCAGACAGAGTCTTAATCCTTAGAAGCATCTTCTTCCTCTGCAGAGCCCTAGTTTCTTAGATAAGCAGGAAGCAAAAGTCTATTGCAACATTAACAATAGAAGCTAAGTATATAGCTATAAATGCATATGTAAAGCAATCTCAATTCCTAGCAGCTCTCTTAAGAGAGATAGACTATGCAGAGCTAGTAGGAGAATGCTTATTTTAGCCAACTATTAAAGCCTATCCTAATATAGTAAGAGAGCTAATGCTAGTGCAGATTATAGGGGACAACTAAGCAGCCTTAACACTCGTTAAAGATGCGCACACCTATAAGAGATCTAAGCACATTAATGTTATATACAACTATATTAGGCATCTCTAGTAGCAGAGAAAGATTATAGTAGAATATGTTCTAACAAAGGAGATAGTCGCTAATGGCCTAACTAAACTAAAGAATAGGCTATAGTTTTAGGAGTTTGTAAGACAGCTCTAGCTTGCATAAGGAAGGGGCAGGAAGGTTCTATCCCTACATTATAATAGATTATTAGGTGCTAGGGAAGAACTAGAAAACAAATGCGAGGTGCAGGCAGAAGACTACCTAGCCTAAGTAGGAGTGTTAAGAAGTGCAGTCCAGTTAGTACTGCCTAAGAACCGATCCGAACTACCTAGTTTAGCTCTAGGGTTATGTGACATAAGTTATATGACACTAGCCGAACTAAACCACCTAGTTCAGTTCCAGGGTTAGGTGATATAGGTTATGTAACATTAGGTTATATAACCTACCGAGGAATATATCTTAGGAGAAGGTGCAACCTGTAACTAACTAACACAATTAACTCGGTTGGTTCCTACCTACTGTCTCTACTTCTACTGCGCACGATACCCTCCTTGTCCCGTCCCTTACGAGAGGGTTCTCGACATTAGTTAGTTATAGGTTGCACCTTCTCCTAAGATATATTTCCTAGTAGGTTATATAACCTAATATTATATAACCTATATTACCTAACTCTAGAACTAAACTAGCTAGTTTAGTTCGGTGCCTTAGGAAGTACTAACTAGACTGCACTTCTTAATACTCCTACTTAGGCTAGGTAGTCTTCTGCCTATACCTCGTATTTGTTTTTTAGTTCTTCCCTAGTATCTAATAATCTATTATAATATAGGGATAGAACCTTCCTACCCTTCCTTATATAAGCTAGAGCTGTCTTATAAACTCCTAAAACTATAGCCTATTCTTTAGTTTAGTTAGGCTATTAGCGACTATCTCTTTTATTAGAATATATTCTACTACAATTTTTCTTTGCTACTAGAGATGCCTAATATAGTTATATGCAACATTAATATACTTAGATCTCTTATAGGTATATGCATCTTTAATAAGTATTAAGGCTACTTAGTTATCCCCTATAATCTATACTAGTATTAGCTCTCTTACTATATTAGGATAGGCTTTAATAGTTAGCTAAAATAGGTATTCTCCTATTAGCTCTATATAGTCTATCTTTCTTAAAAGTGCTACTAGGAATTAAGATTGCTTTGCATATATATTTATAGCTATATACTTAGCTTCTATTATTAATATTGCAATAGACTTTTGCTTCCTACTTATTTAAGAAACTAGGGCTTTATAGAGGAAGAAGGTGCTTCTAAGGATTAAAACTCTATCCGCTTTATCTATTATATAGTTAGAGTCTAAGTATTCTATTAATCTTCTACTGCCTTTCCTAAATATTAATCCTAAGTTCTAGGATAATCTTAGGTATCTTGCTAGCTTTTTTAGAGCTTATATATATCTCTTAGTTAGGTCTAAGACATATAAGCTTAGCCTCCTAAGAGAGAAAGCAATGTCTAGTCTTATTATAACTATAGGCTATATCTAGGTACTAGTTTAGCTCTAGTAATCGGTTCTATTTCCTCTCTTATTATATAGGCCTATTAGTTTTAGGCTTTTATAACTATCTATTAGTAAGAGAGTTAGATTAGCTATATCTTTAGTTATTCCTAGCTTTATAAGGTTCTCTTAAATAAAGTATTCCTAATTAAGCTTTAAAGTTCTAGCTTATTTATCTCTTATTAACCTTATTCTAAGGATCTTCTCTAGTTCTCTAAGATCTTTAATCTTATACACCTTGCTTAGCTATTCCTTAAACTAAAGTATATCTTCTAGCTTTAGTGCTATAATTAGAATATTATCTATATAGGTTAGGATTAGAATGTTCCTTTCCTAGTAGATAAGAAGGTATAGGTCTACTTCTAATTATATAAACCTAATCTGTTTTAACTTTAAGATATAGAGTTTATTCTAGTCTCTCGCTGCCTACTTTAGTCTATATAGGCTTCTTAGGATTTATAGGACTATATTAGGTAGAATCTTAACTCTTAGTAGTAGAATTATAAAGATTTCTTCTTAGAGTTTGCTCTTAGTAAATGCATTATTTACATCTACTTAGTAAAGTTCTAGGTCCTTTTTATAAACTATAGCTATAAATACTCTTAGGGTATTATACCTAATTTAGTGTAAAGGTTTCCTAGAAGTTAACTCTAAATTTCTAAGAAAAACCTCTTATAACTAGTCTTGCTTTAAACTTTTTAATAGCTCTACTAATTAATCTCTTTATATTAAATACCTATTTAGATATTATAAGGTTTGCTTTCTTTAAGGAAATAACCTCTATCTAGGTATTATTGCTTCTTAATATAGTTAGCTCCTTCTAGACTATATCCTCCTATATATATTCCTATTTAGGGTCCTAAATTACCTCTTTATAGGACTTTAGGATAAGTATCTCTTATCTCTATATAGAGACTTAAAGGGCAAGTGCTACAAATATAGACTCTTAGACCTCTAATAGGGCTTCCTAGATCTACTCCTACTCTTAGCCTTAGACTTAGCTAAGGAATGCTCTATAGTGCTTTATACTTAGCTCCTTCTTCTATCCTTATTCTCTCTATCTCTTCTAAAGCACTTATCTTATAACTATACTATAAGCTTTTAGCTCTAGAACTAGTTCTTTATCTAAGATAGATCTCCTTCTCTTTTAGCTATAAGTCTAGTTCTAGTCTCTCCTCTAGTTCTTATTTTCCCTTAGGTTCTGCTCTATAATATTTAGGGCAAGTATAGGTACGCTATCTATATTACGTAATAGGCGAACTAAACTAGCTAGTTTAGTTAGATTACGTAACCGCCGAACTAAACTAGGTAGTTTAGTTACTACCTATAGTCTATCTCTAATCTTAGCGTTCGTATGCCTAAGGTTTTCTTCTTCTAGATCCTCTATCCTCTAGTACTTCTCCTTATCCTTTAGTAGAGGTAGTAACTATATAAAGAGTATCTAGCTAGGTATAGTAGTTATAGGTAGTATAACTACTATTAGCTTCTTTAGAGGTCTGCTAACTAGGTTTCTAATAGGTATATTGCTTGCTTAGTTAAGCTTAGGAATATTTAGGTCTATATCTCCTCCTTTCTTATACTTAAACTAAGTTATAGTGCTATAGGCTTTAATAGCCCTTATATTAGGCTCCTAGAAGAGCTATAATTTAGTAGTATTAAGAACATACCTGTTATATAACCTACTCCGGGCTTATAACCTATTAAAAGCCCTTTTCGGAATTGTCTAGGAGGGTAGGTGTAACGCGCAGTAGAAGTAGAGATAGTAGGTAGGAACTAACCGGGTTAATTGTATTAGTTAGTTATAGGTTGCACCTTCTCCTAAGATATATTCCTCGGTAGGTTATATAACCTAATGTTATATAACCTATATTACCTAACCCTAGAACTAAACTAGGTAGTTTAGTTCGGATAGTGTTATATAACCTATATTATATAATACTAGAACTGAACTAGGTGCTTTAGTTCGGTTCTTAGGCAGTACTAACTAGACTGCACTTCTTAATACTCCTACTTAGGCTAGGTAGTTTTCTGCCTGCACCTCGCATTTGTTTTTAGTTCTTCCCTAGCACCTAATAATCTATTATAATATAGGGATAGAACCTTCCTGCCCTTCCTTATGCAAGCTAGAGCTATCTTATAAACTCCTAAAACTATAGCCTATTCTTTAGTTTAGTTAGGCTATTAGCAACTATCTCTTTTGTTAGAATATATTCTACTGCAATCTTTCTCTGCTACTAGAGATGCCTAATATAGTTATATGCAATATTAATATGCTTAGATCTCTTATAGGTATGCGCATCTTTAATAAGTATTAAGGCTGCTTAGTTGTCCCCTATAATCTATACTAGCATTAGCTCTCTTACTATATTAGGATAGGCTTTAATAGTTAGCTAAAATAGGCATTCTCCTACTAGCTCTGCATAGTTTATCTCTCTTAAGAGAGCCGCTAGGAATTAAGATTGCTTTGCATATGCATTTATAGCTATATACTTAGCTTCTATTATTAATATTGCAATAGACTTTTGCTTCCTACTTATCTAAGAAACTAGGGCTCTATAGAGGAAGAAGATGCTTCTAAGGATTAAGACTCTATCTGCCTTATCTATTGCATAGTTAGAGTCTAAGTATCCTATTAGTCTTCTACTGCCTTTCCTAAATATTAATCCTAAGTTCTAGGATAATCTTAGGTATCTTGCTAGCTTCTTTAGAGCTTATATATGTCTCTTAGTTAGGTCTAAGACGTATAAGCTTAGCCTCCTAAGAGAGAAAGCAATGTCTAGTCTTATTATAACTATAGGCTATATCTAGGTACCGGTTTAGCTCTAGTAATCGGTTCTATTTCCTCTCTTATTATATAGGCCTATTGGTTTTAGGCTTTTATAACTGTCTATTAGTAAGAGAGTTAGATTAGCTATCTCCTTAGTTATTCCTAGCTTTGCAAGGTTCTCCTAGACGAAGTGTTCTTAATTAAGCTTTAAAGTTCTAGCTTGTCTATCTCTTATTAACCTTATTCTAAGGATCTTTTCTAGTTCTCTAAGATCTTTAATCTTAAACACCTTGCTTAGCTATTCCTTAAACTAAAGTATATCTTCTAGCTTTAGTACTGCAATTAGAATATTATCTATATAGGTTAGGATTAGAATGTCCCTTTCCTTATAGATAAGAAGGCATAGGTCTACCTCTAATTATATAAACCTAATCTGTTTTAACTTTAAGATATAGAGTTTGTTCTAGTCTCTCGCTACTTGCTTTAGTCTATATAAGCTTCTTAGGATTTGTAGGACTATATTAGGTAGAATCTTAACTTTTAGTAGTAGAATTATAAAGATTTCTTCTTAAAGTTTGCTCTTAGTAAATATATTGTTTATATCTACTTAGTAAAGTTCTAGGTCCTTCTTATAAACTATAGCTATAAATACCCTTAGCCTTTAGGGTATTATACCTAACTATTAGTGCAAAGGTTTCCTAGAAGTTAACTCTAAATTTCTAAGAGAAACCTCTTGCAACTAGTCTTGCTTTGAACTTTTTAATAGCTCTACTAATTAATCTCTTTATATTAAATACCTATTTAGATATTATAAGGTTTGCTCCCTTTAGGGGAATAACCTCTATCTAGGTATTATTGCTTCTTAATGCAGTTAGCTCCTTCTAGACTGCATCTTCCTATATATATCCTTATTTAGGGTCCTAAATTGCTTCTTTATAGGACTTTAGAATAGGTACCTCTTATCTCTATATAGAGACTTAAGGGGCAAGTGCTGCAAATGCAGACTCTTAGACCTCTAATAGGGCTTCCTAGATCTACTCCTAATCTTAGCCTTAGACTTAGCTAAGGAATACCTTATAATGCTTAGCACTTAGCTCTTCCTCTTATCTATATTCTCTCTATCTCTTCTAAAGCACTTATCTTATAACTATACTATAAGCTTTTAGCTTTAGGACTAGTCCTTTATCTAAGATAGATCTCCTTCTCTTTTAGCCGTAAGTCTAGTCCTAGTCTCCCTCCTAGTCCTTATTTTCCTTTTTTAGGTTCTGCTCTACGGCATTCGGAATAAGTATAGGTACGCTGCCTGCGTTACGTAATAGGCAAACTAAACTAGCTAGTTCGGTTAGATTACGTAACCGCCGAACTAAACTAGGTAGTTTAGTTACTACCTGCGGTTTATCCCTAATTTTAGCATTCGTATGCCTAAGGTTTTCTTCTTCTAGATCCTTTATCCTCTAGTACTCCTCCTTATCCTTTAGTAGAGGTAGCAACTATATAAAGAGTATCTAGCTAGGACCTACTAGCTTTATTACTATAGCTATAGGTATAGTAGTTATAGGTAGTGCAACTACTATTAGCTTCTTTAGAGGTCTGCTAACTAGGTTTCTAATAGGTATATTGCTTGCTTAGTTAAGCTTAGGAACATTTAGCTCTATATCTCCTCCTTTCTTATGCTTAAACTAAGTAGCAGTGCTATAGGCTTTAATAGCCCTTATATTAGGCTCTTAGAAGAGCTATATTTTAGCAGTATTAGAAACATACCTAATAAATATAGTATCTTTGCCTCTATTTATTAGTTTGTCTAATCTTATCTTAGCTAGCTAGGACTTTAGATCTATATAGACTACTGCTCTGCAACCCTAAACTCTAAAGTATAATATAGAGGGTTAGATGCCTAAAAAGGCTTCCTTAAGTAATACCTTAAATCTATTAATTTCTAGGCTATTAGGAAGAGAATTTCTAATAACTATATAGGCTGCTAAGGCTTCTAGCTAGAATTTAATAGGCATATAAGCATCTTCTAGCATTGCTCTTATATAATCTTTAGAGGTTTAGATTAACCTCTTAACTACTCTATTTTAGATAGAGTTATATGCCTTAGTCGTATAGAAGGAAATTCTATATTCCTTCTCCTATTGCTTTAGTATAGCAAGAAGCTCTCTTGCTCTATTACTCCTTATAATCTAGAGGGGGTTTCCTAATTATAGCTTAGCTTTTACTTTCTAGTCTCTAAGGATACTTAGTGCATCTTCCCTAGACTTTATTAGGAAAGTCTATTTCTTTCTTAAGAAGTTGTTAATAATCTTAAGCTACTATTTGTATCCTAGTCTTAAGATAGGTAAAGGGCTATAGACATTAATAGAAACTAGAGATAACCTTTAGGGTTTTCTCTTAGTTTCTTTCCCTCTATATTTCTTTATCTTTGCTAAGGAATATACCCTATATAGCTAGTATTCCTTTAGAATAGGAATCTAAGCCTTTAAGTTAGAGACCTTATATAGGTTTCTAAGAAGACCCTCTCTAAAATATATAAGTCTCCTATACTAAAGCTCCTACTATTCTTAAGACTTCTCCTAGGCTTTAAAGGCATAGGCTTTATTCTCTTAATTCTAATTAAGGCATAGCATTGCAAGTTCCTATAAGGCCTTATTAATCTCCTTAATAAATAGCACTCCTTCTAATAGTTTTGTCTAGATAACTAGTTTCCTAAACAATAAAACAAATATAAATCTTAGTAGTTAAATACTATACTACTAGCTAAATTAGCTCTAGGAAACAAGATTAACTCCTAAGCTAGGCATAAAGAGGATATCCTTAAGTATAATCTGTTTTCCTCTTTTCCTACTTATTACTACGTCTCCTATATATATAGCTATTAAATAGCTACTACCGACCTTAATCTACTTTTTCCTCTAAAGAGGTTTTAGTTCTCTAAAGAGTAGTTCCTAGTTAGTTATATATAATAAAGCGCAAGAGTTAAGCAGCTATCTTAATAGTATATACTTGCCTTTTGCTTCTATAGTCGAGTATATAACCTTATCTATATTATTATCCTCTAATAGGGATTAAGATGCCTTAGATATTGCTAAAGGTTCTGCATCTTCTTAAGTAGCATAAGCCTTCTTAGAAAACTTCCTTAAGCTTTGTCTTTTCTTAAGGAATTAGACTTTTAGGTTAAGTTTCTTTACTATATCTTTTAATACTTCTTTGTCTAGTAAGGATCTCCTTCTAAAGCTGCTCTCTCTAGGTAGTGTTCTTCTCTTTTCTACCCTATAGCTCTATCTCGGGTTAATAGTTCTCTTAGCTTTATTAAGGTGCGGATACTTAGTAATACCTCTAAAATGTTCTTAGTTATAAAGGTAACATTTTAGTCTCGTGCCTTAGATCCCTCTTCCCTTAGCAAATATTGCTATTTCTTAGGACTAGTCTAGTCTAGCTTTATATAATTCTAGCAGCTATAGTGCACTCTTATATAATATAGACTGCTAGGTAAGGATAGTATCCTTTATACTTTAGTATGCCTTAGGCAAGCTATTAAGGAGATGCTTAAGTCTCCTCTCTAGCTCCTTATAGTATGCCTCCTAAGGGTCTACCTCTGCAATCCTTCTAGCTATACTAGCTAGTTATACCTATGCCTTTCTAATTGTTATATCCTCTATTATTTAGAAGTTTATAAACTCCTAGACATATGCTATTATATATATAGTATATACCTTGCTATATTTAGCTCTTATCTTTTCCTATATCTTTAAGGCTTATCTCTCCTTAATCGTCTCCTCTTAGTTATCTTCTAATAGGCAGATTATTATTTCGTACCTAGCAGTAGCATTAGCCTTAACCTATTCTAGGTTACTTCTTAAGTGCCTTAGGCTAAGCACTAATAGTAATAATTCTATAGAAGACTCGGGCAAGGTCTCTAAGATAATCTAAAATATATCCTTTAATTTAAGGTAGTCCTATAGCAGGCTAAACTATTGTCTCTAGTTCTCTTTATATAGTACTAGTACAGCCCTTCTCTTACTAATTCTACTTGCTAAATCTATTTCTACAAAATTAAACAAATAACCTAACTCTAGAAAATATAAGCTCTTTTAATCTAATAGCAGTTTCTAGATAGCTGCTTTCCCTTATTGCTAAGACTCTTCTCTCTTAGCTAAGGTATCTAAGTACTCTTCTCTCTTAGGGGAGTTAGTTAGGTTCTTAGGTAAAGAACCTCTAAAAGATCTACCTTCTTAGAAGGGCACTGCCGGCTAGTTCTAAGGTATTAGCAGTACTAAGTGCTTAGGCCTAGTCTTATCCTTTTAGGTGCTATAGCCTAAGGCTTACCCTTTCCTCTTTATACTTGTCTAATCTTAAGTATGCCTTACTAGGCTTTTCTCTATCTTACCTGCCCTTTAGGAACTTCTAGTTCTTAACTAGGATCTTCTAGAGCTTCTCGGCAGTGCAGATAGGATATGCCTCTAGTCTCCCGTATACTCTTTTCCTGCTTCTCTACCTAGTTAATACTGCAGGTCCTATAAGAGGTAAAACGTATTACTTTAAGGAGGAGAAGGCTAACTCTTACTACCTAGGGCCTCTCTGCAAACCCGGGCTTATAACCTATTATATAACCTACTCCGGGCTTATAACCTATTAAAAGCCCTTTTTAGAATTGTCTAGGAGGGTAGGTATAACGCGTAGTAGAAGTAGAGACAGTAGGTAGGAACTAACCGGGTTAATTATATTAGTTAGTTATAGGTTGCACCTTCTCCTAAGATATATTCCTCGGTAGGTTATATAACCTAATGTTATATAACCTATATTACCTAACCCTAGAACTAAACTAGGTAGTTTAGTTCGGATAGTGTTATATAACCTATATTATATAATACTAGAACTAAACTAGGTGCTTTAGTTCGGTTCTTAGGCAGTACTAACTAGACTGCACTTCTTAATAATACCTAATAATGCGTAAATCCTATACTACTCTAACTAGTTTATAGCTAACTAGGCGTGCATATCTATATCGCTAAGGCCTAATAGCCCTAGAATTAGGTATATAGCAGTCGCACGTAGCGTAATAACGCGCAGTTCTTGTCTCTCGTCTCTAGGTAGCTAGGCTTAGGAATCCTCGTAAGTACTGCAGTTTAGATCGAGTAACGGCTACGCTCGTAGTTACGCTTCTACGTTTAGCTTACGAACCCTCGTATTAGCTATATCGTCTCTCGTAATAGCTAGTAGGGCGGGTACGCATAGAACGTATAATAATACTAGAACTATAAATAAGAAACGTAGGGTAGATAATTAATTAATGCCTATAGAGGAGAGCCTAAGCTCGTGCTTAAGTAGGCACCCGAGCTGCTAAGGATATGCAGTTTCCGCCTATTAATCCTCCCTTTCTTTATATCCGAATAGACACTCTAATAAACGACATTTTTATTCTAAAAAGATAGTTTAGCAGAACTAGCTTCTGCAAAACAATAACAAACTAAGTACTATTTATCCTTTTTTAACGTATTAGACGTTTATAACGTTACTATTTTCCTTCGCCGAACCGAACTAGCTAGTTTAGTTTACTATATATATATAGCTATGCTAATCTTCTTAAACTTGTCTTCCTTATCGTCTAGATAGTTAGCGCTATTAAATAGGAAGTACTTTAACTAGCTCTTAAGGGCCTTCTTAATATATAGAAAGAAGCTCTACTCTTTCGCTATAGCCTTTTTAGCCTTAATTAAGTAGTTAAATAGCTACGCAAATCTCTTTTTCGCCTATAGAACCTAGGTCTGCTCGTGCTACTTCTTATATATATTACGGTCTATATATAGAAGCGTAAGGGCTTCTTAGCTAACTTCTAGCTCCTTCTAGCTTCGGCGGCCTATTAGCGCATCTAAGACTAGCCTAAGGCTAGTAAGCTATTGCTCCTAGGGGAGTCTACGTTCCTATAGTTTATTAGGGAAATTAGCGCCTATAAACGTCTTAGGCATTAGTAGTATAGTAATATTGCTAATAAAGACATCCGGGAAGCTTAAAGTAGTCTCTTTAACTAGTTCTTAGTTACGATACTTAATAAGCGTTAGGTAGACTATACGGCGTAATAAGATACTAGGGTTCTCTCTATAGGCAATCGTCTAATATATAAGCACTAAATCTCCTAGAATAACTAAAATATTCTATAGTTATAGGCTAGAATCCTGCAGTCCGTCCTTTCCTCTATCTAGAACGTATACTAGTGCCTGCTCTATATTAGAGTCCTTATCTTTATTCTCTTTAAGCTCGTTAACTATTTTATAGATTAATTCTAGGTAGCTAGTGCTACCGACGACTTTAAACTTAGCGTATATAGCCTCGTCTTCTTTTTCGTTATCTTTATTATCGTTAGCAGTCTAGTTCTATAGCTTGCGGTTAGGTACCTATATAACCGGTCTATAGCTAGAGTAGGCACTATTAAGAGAAACTATAGTAATCGTGCAGGCAGTCTCTTATCTATCTTTCTATACTACTAGGGGGCCTTTAATAAACTTCTCGCCGGTAGCCTAGTTCCTCTTAATAATTAGGATCGTTAGGTCGATCCGGCTAGTAGGTTCTCCCTACTAGTACTAGGCCGTTATCGGGTACGCGATAAATCTATATATAGCCTTATTGCGTAGAGAATCTTAGGCTAGCATATTAAGTAGCTAGATAGTCGGGTCTTATTATATTAGCTACTAGGTAAGGGAGAAGAATATATTTAGCATCTATCTATATATATTACGGCGGCGGCGGAGGTAGTAGCGATATAGGTCGAATTCTTAGTATATCTAAGAAACTATATCTAGGTCCTTTGCCTACTAATTAAGAAGGCCGCTAAATATATTATAGCTATCCTTAAGCAATCTTCTATTCTAAGTCTTCTATACGTCTTAAATAGTCTTAAACTCTAGTTAAGATAGGCGGGTATTAGTAAAATTTAGCTAAATTCGTATAGGGCTAAGGCTATTATCGTCGGTTCCTAGGGCAGGTTCTTAGATAGGCTCTTAAGTAGCCTCTACGTCGCTATAGTCGTCGTCGAACTAAACTAGCTAGTTCGCTTCGTTTAAGCTAGCACGCTACTTCCCCTTAGCCTTCTTAGACTTCTTACTCTTCTTAGACTTCTTTAGGGCGTAAGCTAGAGGTATAGACGCGGAACCCTCGGCATCTTCGGTCTCTAGCTATAGGCAAGTCTTCTTCTTAGGGCTGCCGTCTTCTTTATTATTAGTATCGGCTTTGCGCTTAGCCTTCTCCTAGGCCTTCTAGTTAGCCGCTATTTTTGCCGTAGCCTTTTCTACGTTACGTAGCTAGCTCTTGCTAGCTTATCGGTCTATCGCGTCTATTTCCTATATCTATAGGTCTTTTCTTAAGTTATTAGGCACGTCGTCGATCGATCCCTTCGCTAGTAGGCATAGTCCGCGGGAGATGTCCTATAAGTCGTAGAGGCAATTAGACGCCGTTATTATCGATTCTTCTACTATAAGGCTAACTACCTTAGCTATTTCTACTATATAGGTACGGCAGAAGGAAGGACTAATATCTAGGGACTCGTACTTATTAAGGGGGATTATATCTAGCTTTCTATATATACTATCCTTATAGCGTTCTTCGAGATAGTTAGCGTAGGGGATAGTAATACGGACGTAGACTTCCCTAAGATCTAAATAAGGCTTCTCGATCGCCTCGTTAATTAGATCGTCTAATAGGTCCTTATTATAGCTATACGTCTCGCAACGTATTACTTATTCTTTAACCCTGCCGGCTAGTTCGCGTAGACGGACTAAAACAATTATTTCTAGCTCTAGGGCTACGGATCGAGAGTAGGTTACCGTAGCCTAGCCCTAGCTAGCTTCTTCTTACTAGTAGCTTAGCGCTTTAAACTCGCGGTCCTTATAGTAGAGGTCTCTAATCTTATAGTATAGATGCGCGAACGCATCGGGGCGTAGTTAGTCTTTATTAGTAAGGTTTATTTTCTTCCGGACCTAGCGCTCGGCTACTTCGCGGAAATTCTTAAATTTATCTAAGCCTAGATTAATATAGCCTAGAAAGTTGTAGCTAGACTCGGAGGCCTCGCTAAGTAGCCTATTTACGGCCGAGCCTCTAACTCCTTCTTTATTATTAACGTCTATTACTCTAGACACCTTATTCTTAAGGACGATAAAGTAGGCGTCTATAATAGCAAAGCCGTTCTCGTTAATAAGCTAGAGGTATTTGCGGCTAAATAGATCTATCTAGAATACGGCCTCTATATCCTTAATAAAGCTAGCCTTCTAGAATTTGCTAGATATATAGCTAGACGCCGGGCGAAATAAGTTCTCTTTCTTTCTATTATAGAGGGCCTAGTAGAGTATCTATTTTAACTAGGTTAGGCCTAATAGCTAGAGGTTCTCTATAGGGACATTCTTAAGTAGAGAGAATCGTCGAAGATGCTAGCCGGCCTTTTTGTAGATCTTAAACGTAGAATTTAGGAAATTAAAATAGGGGAACTCCCTACCTAATCCGAATAAGTTCTATAGTATATCGAGAAGGCTATTGCGTTTCTTAGCGAACTGCTTTCCTCTCTTATAGATATTAATTACGCCCTTTAACCCTTCTAGAGCGCCTTCCTAAGCGCAGGCGGAGGTACGCTAGCTAAGCTCTTAAATAAATTAGAAAATAATAAAAGCGCGGCAGTCGTTGTCTCCTTAAATAGCGCTATAAACGGAGCGTAGAATAGCCTACTTCTCCTCTTCTATTCCCGCGTTAGTAATAGCTTCTAGTATCTATACCCGAGTGCACTATCCGCCTAGCTTAGAAATGTTAAGCGTAAAGTTACGGAAATTAGCTAACTTAGAGTCGGCGGCATAGGCGAGCGCGTCGGGGTTAGAATAGCGGACTACTACCTTAGGCTTAAAGGTAGGCGCTTTAGCGGTCGCGTTAGTTATAGCGATATCTCGGTCGGCTATTATACTAGTAAGGTAGAGAGAGAGAAAATAGACTATATAGAAGGGAGTATACTATATGCAAGCGGAGGAAGCTAGTTAGGGGTAGGCGTTTCTATAAGCGAGTTCTTAAGCGAGAGTCTAAGTAAGTACGTAAAGCGGAGAACGTACGGGTCTTCTAAATAGATAAGTTTATACTAGTAGCGGTAAGAATAGTTAGTATACGTATAGAAGAGGTTATTATATAGAGTTTTCGCGGTTTATTTGCTTAAAAACTCTATATAACTATCGTTACTGCTGCCGCCTATACTTAGCGGAACTAGAGTAGTTACTATAGTAACCTTTAAGAGTCGTTATACTTAAGGTAAATATTAAGGTTAATAAGACTAAGAAGAGACTAGAAGAGCTAAAAAGGAGAGGAGTTTTATACTTAAACCTACTACCTAGACGTAAGGGTATTCGTAACTATGCGTTAGAGGGTCCTTAGCGCTATTCGAAGTAAACTAGCTAGTTCGCTTTATTTTTACTGCTAGAAATAAGGAAGTATATACGTGCTCGCGATTACTTTTAGGCAGCTATTAGCTAAAATTAAGTAAGAGTCGCCTAATCTTATCCCTCGTTGCTTCTAGGAGCCTAGGCTAGTTAGGAACTAGTACTCTCCTAACGGTAGATCCTCTTATTTATAGTAATAGTCCTTTTATCTAGCTTTCTAAGGTCTATTCTGCTTCCGCTACTAATTCTCCCTTTCTTGTAGTACTAGCTATATAAGAGTAATAAGTAATATATTTCTCCCTATTTCTTATGCCGATACGAACGTAATAGAAGCAATTTTAGCAATTTTTTAAAATTTAGGGGCCTACTAGGATTCCTCTAGCATTAGAATATCTAGCTAGCGGATATACTCCTCTCTCTCTTCTTAAGTTATTCCTAATAGCTTACTAATCCGGATCTAAGGGTGCAGGTAGCTACGCGGCCGTAGTTTAGAAGGTAAAGGACCTAGCTATCCTAGATTAAAGTTATCCTCCTAAGGAACTATAGCCTCTAGATCCCTCTAGTACGGCACTAGCTTTAAGTTAAACCTAGGGAACGTATAGTAAAGGACCTCCCCGCTAAGCTTCTTAATCTTATACGCCTTCCCTTTACGAATAATAGTATATATAAGAAACGGACCGCGCTATTAGTACCGTAGCTTATTCGAGAAGCTCGTTTTTAGTTCTAATCGGTAAACGACTACTATCTATCTAGGATAAAGCTCTTACTAATTAGCGTTCTTATAGTTATTAAAGTACTTAATATTATACTTCCGCAATTAGTCCTATCGAGTACGAGCTTCCTTAAGCGTCGTATATATTCGTTCTATAGCTGCAGCTCGCATTGCTAATAACGAAGGATAGTTACGGACTGTCCTCTACTTAGCTACCCGGTAAGTACGGAATTTAAGCTCTACTAGCAATATAGTATCCCTACCTATTATTATCTCCGCTAGAGTAAGTCCTATTATCTAGTTTATAGTAGTACTAATGCGTAAATCCTATACTACTCTAACTAGCTTATAGCTAACTAGGCGTATATATCTATATCGCTAAGGCCTAATAGCCCTAGAATTAGGTATATAGCAGTCGCACGTAGCGTAATAACGCGCAGTTCTCGTCTCTCGTCTCTAGGTAGCTAGGCTTAGGAATCCTCGTAAGCACTGCAGTTTAGATCGAGTTACGGCTACGCTCGCAGTTATACTTCTACGTTTAGCTTATAAACCCTCGTATTAGCTATATTGTCTCTCGTAATAGCTAGCTAGGCGGGTACGCATAGAACGTATAATAATACTAGAACTATAAATAAGAAGCGTAGGGTAGATAATTAATTAATTCTATAGAGGAGAGCCTAAGCTCGCGCTTTTATAGGCACCCGAGCTGCTAAGGATATGCGGTTTCCGCCTATTAATCCTCCCTTTCTTTATATCCGAATAGATACTCTAATAAACGATATTTTTATTCTAAAAAGATAGCTTAGTAGAACTAGCTTCTGCAAAAATAATAATAAACTAAGTACTATTTATTCTTTTTAACGTATTAGACGTTTATAACGTTACCGTTTCCCTTTACTAAACCGAACTAGCTAGTTCGGTTTACTATGCATATATAGCTATGCTAATCTTCTTAAACTCGTCTTCCTTATTATCTAGGTAGTTAGCGCTATCGAACGGGAAGTACTTTAACTAGCCCGAAAGGGCCTTCTTAACGTGCGAGAAAAAGCTCTAATTCTTCGCTATGCCCTTCTTAGCCTTAACTAAGCACTCGTATAGCTGCGCGAATCTCTTCTTTGCCTGCGGAACCTAGACTTTATTATGCTATTTCTTATAGGTAGCGCAGTTTATATATAGAAGTATAAGAGCCTCTTAGCTTACCTCTAGCTCTTCCTAGCTGCGGCGTCCTATTAACGCGTCTAAAACTAGCCTAAGGCTATTAAGCTACTACTCCTAGGGAAGTCTACGCTCCTACGGCTTATTAGGGAAATTGGCGCCTATAAACGTCTTAGATATCGGCAGTATCGTAATATTGCTAACGAGGACCTCTATAAAGCCTAGGGTATTCTTTCTAACTAGCTCTTAATTACGGTACTTAATAAGCGTTAGGTAGACTATACGTCGCGAGAAGACGCTAGGGTTCTCTCTATAGGCGATCGTCTAATATATTAGTACTAAGTCGCTAGGCATAGTCGAGACGTTTTATAGGCGTAGGCTAGCGTCCTATAGGCCGTCCTTTCCTTAGTCTAAGACATAGACTAGCGTCTACTTAATATCCGAGTCTTCGTCCTCGTTCTCGTTATTATTAAGCTTATTAACTATATCGTAGATTAATTCTAGGTAGCTAGTGCTATCGACGACTTTAAACTTAGCGTATATAGCCTCGTCTTCTTCTTCGTCGTCTTTATTATCGTTAGTAGTCTAGTTCTATAGCTTGCGGTTAGGTACCTATATAACCGGTCCGCGGCTAGAGTAGGCACTATCGAGAGAAATTATAGTAATTATATAGGCGGTCTCTTATCTATCTTTCTATGCTGCTAGGGGGCCTTTAATAAACTTCTCGCTAGTAGCCTAGTTTCCCTTAATAATTAGGATCGTTAGGTCGATCCAGCCGGTAGGCTCTCCCTACTAGTACTAAGCTATTATCGGGTACGCGATAAATCCGTATATAGCCTTATCGCGTAGAGAATCTTAAGCTAGTATATTAAGTAGCTAGATAGTCGGGTCTTATTGCATTAGCTGCTAAGTAAGGGAGAAGAATATATTTAGCATCTATCTATATATATTGCGGCGGCGGCAGAGGTAGTACTAGTATAGGTTAAATTCTTAGTATATCTAAGAAACTATATCCGGGTCCTTTACCTACTAATTAAGAAGGCCGCTAAATACGTTAAAGCTATCTTTAAGGAGTTTTCCGTTATAAGCCTTCTATATATCTCGAATAGTCTCGAATTCTAAGTAAGATAGGCGGGTATTAGTAAAGTCTAGCTTAATTTATATAGGCCTAAGCTTATTATCGTTACCCTCTAGAGCAGACTCTTAAGCAGCTTCTACGTCGCTATAGTTGTCGTTAAACTAAACTAGCTAGTTCGCTTCGTTTAAGCTAGTACGCTGCTTCCCCTTAGCCTTCTTAGACTTCTTACTCTTCTTAGACTTCTTTAGGGCGTAAGCTAGAGGTGCAGACGCGGAACCCTCGGCATTTCCGATCTCTAGCTATAAGCGAGTCTTCTTCTTAAGGCTGCCGTCTTCTTTATTATTAGTATTAGCTTTACGCTTAGCCTTCTCCTAGGCCTTCTAGTTAGCCGCTATTTTTGCTATAGCCTTTTCTACGTTACGTAGCTAGCTCTTACTAGCCTATCGGTCTATCGCGTCTGTCTCCTATATCTATAGGTTTTTTCTTAAGTTATCGGGTACGTTATCGATCGATCCCTTTGCTAGTAGGCATAGTCCGCGGGAGATATTCTATAAGTCGTAGAGACGATTAGACGCCGTTATTATCGATTCTTTTACTATAAGGCCAACTACCTTAGCTATTTCTACTATATAGGTGTAGTAGAAGGGAGGACTAATATCTAGGGACTCGTACTTATTAAGGGGGATTATGTCTAGCTTTCTATATATGCTAT
Organism: Cercospora zeae-maydis; assembly: GCA_023512815.1. Classification (NCBI taxonomy): domain Eukaryota; kingdom Fungi; phylum Ascomycota; class Dothideomycetes; order Mycosphaerellales; family Mycosphaerellaceae; genus Cercospora; species Cercospora zeae-maydis. Next base: position 908,515 of record JAKLWY010000008.1, read on the forward strand.
TTTTATAGCGCTCTTCGAGATAGTTAGTATATAGAATAGCAATGCAGACGCGAACTTCTCCGAGATCTAAATAAGGCTTCTTAATCGCCTCGTTAATTAGATCGTCTAATAGGTCCCTATTATAGCTATATGTCTCGCAACGTATTACTTATTCTTTAACCCTACCGGCTAGTTCGCGTAGACGGACTAAAATAATTATTTCTAGCTCTAGGGCTATAGATCGGGAGCGGGTTACTATAGCCTAGCTCTAGCCGGCTTCTTCTTGCTAGTAGCTTAGCGCTTTAAGCTCGCGGTCCTTATAGTAGAGGTCTCTAATTTTATAGTATAAATGCGCGAACGCATTAGAGCGTAGTTAGTCCTTATTAGCGAGGTTTATTTTTCCGCGGACCTAGCGCTCGGCCTCTTCGCGGAAATTCTTAAATTTATCTAAGCCTAGATTAATTTAGCCTAGAAAGTCGTAGCTAGACTCGGAGGCCTCGCTAAGTAGCCTATTTACGGCCGAGCCTCTAACTCCTTCTTTATTATTAATATCTATTACTCTAAATACCTTATTCTTAGAGATAATAAAGTAGGCGTCTATAACGGCAAAGCTATTCTTATTAATAAGCTAGAGGTGTTTACGGCTAAATAGATCTATCTAGAATACGGCCTCTATATCCTTAATAAAGCTAGCCTTCTAGAATTTGCTAGATATATAGCTAGACGCCGGGCGAAATAAGTTCTCTTTCTTTCTATTATAGAGGGCCTAGTATAGTATCTATTTAGACTAGGTTAGGCCTAGTAGTCGGAGATTCTCGGCGGGGACGTTCTTAAATAGTATAAAGCGGCAGAGGTGCTAGCTAGCCTTTTTATAGATCTTAAAGATAGAATTAAGGAAGTTAAAGTAGGGGAACTCCCTGCCCGAGCTAAAAGAGTTCTATAATATATCGAGGAGGCCTTTACGCTTCTTAGCGAACTGCTTACCTCTTTTATAGATGTCTATTACGCCCTTTAGTCCTTCTAGTGCTCCTTCTTAAGTATAAGAGGAGGTACGCTAGCCGAGTTCTTAAATAAACTAGAAGATAATAAAAGCGCGGCGGTCGTTATTCCCCTAAATAGCGCTATAGACGGAGCGCAGAATCGTCTACTTCTCTTCTTCTATCCCTGCGTTAGTAATAGCTTCTAGCATCTATATATAAGTGCGCTACCCGCCTAGCTTAGAAATATTAAGCGTAAAGTTTCGAAAGTTAGCTAACTCGGAGTTAGCGGCGTAGGCGAGCGCGTCTAGATTAGAATAGCGGACTACTGCCTTAGGCTTAGGGGTAGGCGCTTTAGCGGCGTCGGTTATAGTAATATCTCTATTAGCTATTATACTAGTAAGGTAGAGAGAGAGAAAAATAGACTATATAGAGGGGAGTATACTATATGCGAGCGGAGGGAGCTAGTTAGGGGTAGGCGTTTCCGTAAGCAAGTTTTCGAAAGCGCGTACGAGTGCGTAAAGCGGAGAATATACGAAGCCGATAATACGTAAGGTTTCTAAATAAGTAAGTTATACTAGCAGCGGTAAAGACAGTTAGTATAGAAGAAGTTATTATTATTATTATTATATAGAGTTTTCGCGGTTTATTTGCTTAAAAACTCTATATAACTATCGTTACCGCTGCCGCCTATACTTAGCGGCTCTAAGATAGTTATTAGGCCGGAACTTCTTAATAGTTATTATGCTTAAGATAGATATTAAGGTTAATAAGACTAAGAAGAAACTAGAAGAGCCGAAAAGGGGAGGAGTTTTATGCTTAAACCCGCTACCTAGACGTAAGGGTATTCGTAGCTATACGTTAGAGGATTCTTAGCGCTATTCGAAGTAAACTAGCTAGTTCGCTTTATTTGCACTACTAGAAACGAGGAAGCATATGCGCTTTCGCGATTACTTTTAGGCAGCTATTAGCTAAATTTAAGTAAGAGTCGCCTAATCTTATCCCTTATTGCTCCTAAGAGCCTAGGCTAGTTAGGAACTAGTATCCTCCTAACGGTAAATCCTCTTATTTATAGTATTAGTCCCTTTTGTCTAGCTTCCTAAGGTCTGTTCTGCTTCCGCTACTAATCCTCCCTTTCTTGCAGTACTAGCTATATAAGAGTAATAAGTAATACGTTTCTCCTTATATCTTATACCGATACGGACGTAATAGAAGCAATTTTAGTAATTTTTTAAAATTTAGGGGCCTACTAGGATTCCTTTAGCATTAGAATGTCTAGCTAGCGGATATACTTCTCCCTCTCTTCTTAAGTTATTCCTAATAGCTTACTAATCTAGATCTAAGGGTATAGGTAGCTACGCGGCCGTAGCTTAGAAGGCGGAGGACCTAGCTATTCCGGATTAAAGTTATTCTCCTAAGGAACTATAGTCTCCGGATCCCTCTAGTATAGTACTAGCTTTAGGTTAAACCTAGGGAACGTATAGTAAAGGACCTCCCCGCTAAGCTTCTTAATCTTATATGCCTTTCCCTTATAAATAATAGTATATACTAAAAACGGACCGTGCTACCGGTACCGTAGCTTATTTGAGAAGCTCGTTTTTAGTTCTAATTAGTAAACGACTACTATCTATCTAGGACAAAGCTTCTACTAATTAGCGTTCTTCTAGTTATTAAAATACTTAATATTATACTTCTATAACCGGTCCTATCGAGCACGAGCTTCCTTAAGCGTCGTATATATCTATTCTATAGCTGCAGCTCGTATCGCTAATAACGAAGGACGGTTACGGACTATTTCTTACTTAGCTACCTAGTAAGTACGGAATTTAAGCTCTACTAGCAATATAGCATCCCTGCCTATTATTATCTCTACTAGAGTTAGCCCGGTTATCTAGTTTATAGTAGTACGTTTCGCCTAAAGGACTAAGGGAATATGCTTAGTAATAGCGCTTACTCCTCCGCCTATAAGCTTAAAGAGAGCCGCTAGAATTAGACGGTGTCCCCGTTTAATAATTCTATTAGCCTATAGATAGTAGGGGGAGATCGTAACCTACTTAATTCCGTAGCTTATAAGCAGCGCTTCTTAAACGTTCTCTCCGCCTCCGTCTATATAGATCTCGGCTATAGCCCCCTAGCGGCAAATTAAGTCCTCGTAGATAAACTTCGTAACGTATCTAGCGTTAACCTTGCGATTATCCGTTATCCGTATTAACCGGGCCTCTAGCTAACGAGAAATAGCCTCTCTTGCAATAATAAGATAGAGCCCGGTGCTAATAAATACTGCGTTTAAGTACTATCGCTCCCTAAGATACTATTTCTTAGAAGCGTAGAGTAGGCTAGGACGCTAGTAACTATTTTAGAGTATATATTGCTAGTAGCCCTTATAGAAACGAACTACTACGGTATATATACCGTCCTACTACTATCGTTTAGTAACTGTCTTATATATTTGTTCCGGGCCTAGGTGCCTATAGTAGTCGTAGTAGGTAGTAATAATCCTTTCGTAATAGTTATTATTGTCGATAACTCTCTAAGGGATACTACTAATACGGTCCTATCTTATAAGCTAACCCTCCTTACTTATATAGAACTTAAGCGCACGTTTCCGTAGAGACCTATATTCTATTAAGAATAGGCCTAGTAGATAACGTAGGTAAGTAAGGAAGAATGCAATATTCCTCGAGTCCTAAGAGTAGGTACCGTTTAGCACTTCCTCCTCTAATTCCGCTTAAGTAAGAAATACTTAGGTAATAAGGTCGTAGGCGGAGTAGGCGAAAAACTAGTTATCGATTATCTTATTAATATCGCCCTCCTCTACTAGTTCTCGGGCGTCCCGCTCTATTATAGGCTTGCGAGATAACCTATTAGCAGCCGTATGCTTCTTCCTAGGTATATATACTACGTTAAAGTCGAATAACCTAATCTATACTAGCTATCTTATAACGGCTGCGTTCGGGAGGTCCGTAGCGGCCTTATTAAGTTAATAAACTAGCGTATTAGCGTCTACCTCTAGCTAGAAGAAGATACTAAATAACTACGGACGATACTTCTTTAGTGCTTTAAGAACACCGAGATACTCGCGCTTTCTAGCGTCGTAGCGTTACTTAGAAGTAGAGAATAGTCCTAACTTAAATCGAGAAGAGTATTAAATCCTGCTATCCTTGCGGTTATATTAAGATATATAGCATCCCTACGAGTAAAGGCTAGAATTAACGCCTACTATAATTAGTCCTCCCTCTAGTTTATAGTCTAGTGCTACTAGCGCTAGCGTAGAGATAAGGAGTTCCGTAACCGTATCCTTAGATCGCTAATACTCTCTCGTCTATACGAACTTAACGTCCTTTTTTAGGAGAGAGAAGAGCGGCCTTAGTAACTAGGCAAAGCCCTTAAGCTAGATCTTATAGTATACGAACATTCCTATAAGAATATAGACTTCTTTCTAGTCCGTAGGAGTCGGCTATTTAACGAGCTTAGCTACTCGTTCCGCATCTAGGTGTCTACTATATTTATTAGTAATATAACCTACTATCTTAATCTGTTTGCAGCATAACTGCAGCTTTTCCCTATAAACCGTTAGTCCTACTCTTTCTAGGTTAGTAAGCACCTCGTCTAAGTTCTTAATATATTCTACTATAAATTAGCGGAGCCTAGGCTTAACCTCCTCGTTACTATACTTCGTTTTCGGTCCGCAAATAGCTATATCGTTAAGGAAAGGTTTAGTAGCGTAAGGTATTTAAGTAGCAAGGATAAGTATAATAATTCGGATAAATTAAGCGATAGAGTTCGTAGCCCCCTACGGTAGTATCGTCTAGCGTAGTAGGCTAAGAGGAGTATCGAAACCTATAAGGTCCCGACTCCTTACGTCTAGTAGAATCTAATCGTAGCTAGAGAAGATATTAACTAAGGACGAGATTATATAACCTGCAAAAGCTTTAGAAAAACTATCCGTATTAGAAGGAAGGTTAGTATTGCGAATAGTTATAGTATTAAACTTCTATATAGCATTAATTAGACGATACTTCTTTAGTTCTCCTAGGTTAGTCTTCTTCTTTACGAGAAAGTACGGATTCTAATAGGCACTATAGTACGGTTTAAGAGCGCCTACGTCTATACGCTTACGGAGCATTTTTATAACTTCCCCTTCGAGAGAGCTCTAAAGTCGGAAACTAGGATGCTACTATAGCTTATATAGGATCGTACGAATAACTTAAGGAGGAGCAATAGTAGGCTTAATATAGCTAAGATACTTAAAATTCTAAGCAAGTGCAGCTTCCTAATTATATAGTATCTTAGTTAGAAGATATAGCTCCCGATCTAATAGCGAAATAGTAGGCTTAATTTAAGCGAGCCGTTCTAGTATAAGCCTTAAACCTTTTAGGATATTAGAAAACTTCTTAATTAAGTATTTCCCGTTAAAGGGGCCCGTTCTAGGTAGTATAGCTCCCTTTATAGCAAGTGCTTTCTTTCTCTAATATAGATTACTACTAGGATTCGATCTATCCGTTATAGATACGTCCGCGTTAACGGATCTAACCTTATCTACTATACGCTTATATATCGTAAACGCCCTAATTTCTAAAGAGAATTTAGCTTACGTATCCGAGTTTAAGAGTACGTTTAGTAGTAGTTTACTATAGCGAACCCTATAATTCCGGCAGATTTCCTTATAAATAACGTTAGCAACTATAGCTCGTTTATAGTTGCCCTTAAATTTGTATTTATCTTTAGAGTCGTAAGAATACTTATCCGGGAGGAGAACCTTAAGCTCTAAGTTCTATAGGGAAAAGAGGTTCCTAAAGCAGTTAGGAAAGAGCAGGTTATTAGGAGGATCCTCCTAGAAATAGAGCTCTAGGCTTTCTAAACGCTGCCCGACTAGTTCTAGGAAGAGTAAGAATATAAGATTATTATATGCGTTATATAATAATCGAACTAAACTAGCTAGTTTACTCGGCAAGTTCCGCTAGTTCTTATATAATAATCGAACTAAACTAGCTAGTTTACTTAGTAAGACCCGCTAGTCTATACGCAAATTAGTTAAGACTTTACTTAGCGCCCTTTCTACGATATTAGCACCCCTAATCGTTTCTAGATAGTTCCCCGTTAGCGCCCGAAGCTGCCTACTTAGCTCCCTACTCCGTCCCGTAGCTATTCTAGAGCTCCCTCTACTAGCATCCGTAAGTGCCCCGAAGCTCCTAAGACTACCCCTACTAGCGTCTAAAGCTGTCCTAGCAGTCCTAGAACTAGCTCTAAAGGCTCCCGGAAGTAGCCTAGGACTCTTACTAGCAAGATCTAGCTATCCGAATAGATACTCCCTTAGCTCTATAAGGCGCTTCCTAAGCTTATTCCGCCTCTATTCGCTTTAACGCTTTATAGGAGCTTTATTATAAAAGAACCCTATACTATAAGAGCGGTCTTTAGCCTTAGAGTATACTAATTTATATAGTATAGTAGATAAAAGTCTTTCCTAGAGGTCTAGGTTCTACGTAAACTTATGCTAGAGGCCCCGGCAGAGAGTATTGCTAGACTTCTAGCTAGGATAAATTCGCGGGGATAACGGAGGGACGTTCTAAACTTATTTCCTAATAAATTCTCTTATCTCGTTATAAGCCCTTAAGCCTTTAGGATCCGTATATAACTCTATAAGAAACTTATACTAGGCTATATAGTTAAAAACTAGTTCTTCGAATTTAGGATCTCTAAAGTAGGAACGGTACTAGTAACTAAGGTAGTTATGCTCGCCTTTATTTTTAAAGAAGATAGTTTTGCTACGAGGATACTCGTAGGTAGGCTTATTAAACCGGTCCTCCTCCTCTTTAGTAAGCTTCCCTACTAGTTTCTCGAGCATCCTATAATCTAGCGCCGTATTTACTCTAGGCATAGGTTTAGCTATCCTTTTAAGGATACTTATTAGCTTAGTTTAGCGCGTTTTAGCCCTACCTATATCTATACTTAAGATCGGGCTAAAGCGGACCTTAGTACCTAATCTTTTTCTAACCTACGAAGAATATTATCGACTATTCTATACCCGTTATTGCCTACTATCCCGGTAAAATAAACTAGGTTTCTATAATCGTTAGCAATTATACCTTCCTAGGAGCTATTATTATAGTTCCTAGAGGAAAGGCGAGTTCTTTAGGCCTACGGCCTTTCTAGAAGAGTTAGCGTCTTAGGATCGCTAGTAATAAAGAAGGTTATAAAGACGATAACTCTATATACCTCTACGCAAACGTTACGATATATTCTAATAAAGGTAACCTTGCCCGAGACACTACGTATAGTAGCCGTAATATTAGTCGAAATAGAAAGCCTTAAGCTCCGAGCCCTCTCGTAGCTTATAATTATACTCTCCGCTCCCTTATTAATTAGGATATCGTATACTTATCGAGCCTCTCCGAGAGTCGTATAGATATAGATGCTCGGAATAAGTAGGTAGTCCTTATAGAAGTCTAGGAGAATACTATCTAGGTCCGTATATAGCTTAGAAGTAGAAATATATAGCAACGCCTCTATACTAGAGACTAGCCGAACCGAGAGATCTACCGCTATTATAATAGTAATCTCTAGTATATCTTAATAAACGACCTCCTTGTCCGCTTCCTCCTAATTAAGAGAAATAGATAAGAGCTATATTTTAGTATTATTTTACTCCTTCGCATCGAACTAGACTTCGTTATTACTTAACTCCTTCTAGTTATCGACTAAGGATACCTACTCTTCCTCGGGCTGCTTAAAAGAGTCGAAAGAATCTATTATAAAAGCATTAATCTTTAGCTCTCCGTACCGATAAAGGCCTACGTCGCCCTTATTATTATCCTCGCTCTTCTTCTTTCCGGACGCTTCGCTATCTTTATTAGAATAGCTAGCGGAATTATACTCCTATATCCTATTATAGATCTAAGCGAAGTTAACTGCGGAGGTAGCTATACTATCTAGCCTCCGTTTTAACGTATAATAGCGCTCGAGTGCAGCGCTATAGAATAGATCTGCAAGCTTCCTTCTATATAGAAACCGACTAAGAGCTTGCTACCTAAATAGCTATAGTTCCCTAAGTTCTATAACTAGAGGTGCTCTAAGGAGCCTATTAGACTAGAACGCTTTCTATTTATCTATAGGAATAGCCTTCTTAAGCAGGTTGTCTAATCTCTGCGTTTTTAGCTTAGCTCTTTGCGCTTCTTTCGCTTTGCTTTTAGAAGGGACTATAGGACTAAATTAGGTATCCTATATCTCCGTATTCTAGGAATTCGGAACCGCTAGAGTCTAGAATCTTCCCTATATCTAAGATAAAGCCGCTCCTTAAGACGAGCTTAGTTTACTTCTACGATAATGCTTTATTATCTCTAGTAGTACCTACTCTCTACGAGAGTTGCTCGTTCCCGTTTTAGTAGCTTACTTCTACTTCTCTATATTCGCCTTTATAGCTTTTATTAAAGACGCAGTCGGCTAAGAGGGATTCTAAATAGTTTTCTAAGAGGACCGTATAGCTATATAGGTAGCGTTATAATCCTCTTCTTCCTCTTCTTCCCCTAGAATAAAGAGAGATTCTATAGGCTTGCATTCTTCTATATACTCTATAGTCCTAAACCTAGCTATGCTAGCGTTAATCGAGACGGGTCGTTTACGCCGGTTAGATTCCTATAAGGCTCGTAGAGTATTAAAGCTAATATATTTGCTAACGTTAATCGGACCGATAGCTTATTTAAGAGCTAGGAGAATAACCTTTAATCGAGGAGACTTCTTATCCTAGCTATACCCGAGAGGTCTTATTTCCCCGCTAGCTCGGCTAGGACATATTCGACGAGTCTTATCCTTATAGAGAAAGTCTTAATCTAGAAGCTAATTAAAGTAGGGATAGTCTCTACTACGGTGTCCCTCTAAACTATACTTCTAGTAAGCGGTACCTATCTTAATTTCTAAGGTAGCATAGGCTATAACTATAGCTTAGATCTCTAGTACTTCCTTATCCTTTTAGTTACTACGTAGGGGTCTATACGCAGGTTCCTAGTTCTTTAAAAGAGTAAGGGCAAGGGCAGCTAACTATTTAGTTAGCTTCTTAACGTTAGGGCTTACTCTAGATATAGCGCTTATCGCTACGGAGACTAGATTTAGGCGAGGGGTAGTATTCCTTATTACTTTAACTAGCTTTTCTGCTAGAATAGAACGATTATCCTTATATAAGGCTTTATCGGTTTTATTCTTTTATAACTCGGCTTTTGTAGCTAAAATTACTCTCGTAAAGTTACGAAACGTATAGAGGCAATCTATATCTAGGTTTGCTTTATTCTAAATCTTTTTCCGTATAGGCTTAGATAGAGGCTTTAAAAATATCTAGGTACGGCTAAAGTTGTCTAGATCTTCTAAAGGAATTATAGTAGAAGAGATCTCGAAGTTCCGAATATACTCGGAAATCTCCTCTAGCTTATCTAGCTTCTAAAGAGATAGCTAGGAAAGGTACGACCGATCTCCGAGTATGCGCTAGCTATTAAACTCGCGATACTCTTTAAGAAGGCTACTTTTAAATAGCCTATAGTTACGACTTTCGTACCCTTCGAGCTTCTTAACTATAGGACGCTAATATCGATAAACGTAGCTAACTAGCTTTTCGACTTTAGCAGCTTTATCGCCCTAGTCGCCTCTATAAGATCGATATAGGTCTTTAAAACGCTTAACGAACTTAGTAACGTCTAACCCTTCGAAGTACCCTATCTCCTTAGAACTAGGCAAAGGTATAGGAGGTTAGCTCGCAGAAATTAAGGCTTAAAACTGCTCGACGCTTAAGCTAATAGTAGTGTTAATAGGGAGTTATAGTCCTATAGCTCCTCGTCGACGAGAATAAGTGTTACCTATTCTAATCGTTCCGTTAGGATAAGCTAAAAGGTTAGCAGAGCCTAAAGAGCTCCTAACCGGTTGTTTAACTCCTCTATTAGGTCTAACAAACTAGGTAGGTTAGTAACGGAACTCTTAATTGCGATCCTCTATACTAACATTATCCGAGATACTGCTAGAGTTAATAGTAGTATCTAGGTTATTAGTGCCGGCAGAGAAATTATTAGTCGGATCGTTCGGCATATTTTTAGCCGAAGGTCGGTAATAATAAACTAAACTAGCTAGTTTAGTTAGCGTTAGGTAAAGTTAGTAGTAATAGTAGTACTAGTTTATTGCATAACGAAAGGAATGTTCTCGCTAAATTAAAAATAAAATAAGAAATAGAAACTCTAGATCTAGATATAGCAAAAGGAAATTCGTAACTTCGCAAATTGCGAGTAAGGGTAGCTAGTAATACCTAGTAGTTACTTATAAACTTTCCTAGGAGTCGGTTTCTTAGTCTATCCGGCTCGTAATACTTCCGACCCGTATTATTTTAAACGTCCGGCCTATCGGTAACCCCTCCGTACTATACGTCTATAGCCCTTTAGAAACCTTTAATAGGGAAGTATAGGGGCCGTTCTAAGCCTATACTAAATATAGAAAGAGCTAATTAAACCCTTCTAAAATTAGGGGTAGCTAGTAATACCTAGTAGTTACCTATAATACTTTCCTAGAGGTCGGTTTCTTAGTCTATCTAGCTTATAATACTCCCGACCTATATTATTATAAACGTCCGGCCTATCGTTAATTCCTTAGTGCTATGTGTTCCTAGAGCCTTTTAGAAACCTTCGATAGGAAAGTATAGGGGCCGTTCTAAGCCTATACCTATTATAGGAAGAGTTAATTAAACCCTTCTAAAAATAGGGCAACCGAAGTTACGAAACGTAGCCTTACGGCGAAACCGGAGAGTGCGAGTAGTAATACGATCCTATATCCTTTTCCTAGCTTGCTAAACTCTATATAGCTCGTAATATCGTATTTCTTAGGCTATTATAGCTATAACGACCCCTCTATATAAGTATAGTAACCCTAAGCGAATCCTCGGAAAGCTATAGATAAGCTGCACCGTTAGCCTTCTATAACTAATTGTCGGCGTCTTAAAATACCGTCGATTCTAAGTCGTAATAGGACTAAGGGTTTATAACTTTCTTAGAGTTAAAGACTATCCCTATATAAAAGGTAGCCTTAATGCTCTTAAGTCCTTCTAAGTTATTAAGTTCCGCTTAGGCTTATATATAATAAAGTGCGTTCTAGCGGCTTATCGTAATTAATTGCTTGCTTCTCGTATCGTAGTTCGTACTATTAGACTATAAGTAACTTCTTCCTTCTTTTTATGTTTTCGGTAGTTCTTATCCGTAGAAGATATTATATAGCCCTACCTTCGGCTCTATTTTAATACGTAAATCCTATACTACTCTAACTAGCTTATAGCTAACTAGGCGTATATATCTATATCGCTAAGGCCTAATAGCCCTAAAATTAGGTATATAGCAGTCGCACGTAGCGTAATAACGCGCAGTTCTCGTCTCTCGTCTCTAGGTAGCTAGGCTTAGGAATCCTCGTAAGCACTGCAGTTTAGATTAAGTTATAGCTACGCTCGCAGTTACGCTTCTACGTTTAGCTTACGAACCCTCGTATTAGCTATATCGTCTCTCGTAATAGCTAGCCGGGCGGGTACGTATAGAACGTATAATAATACTAGAACTATAAATAAGAAGCGTAGGGTAGATAATTAATTAATTCTATAGAGGAGAGCCTAAGCTCGCGCTTTTATAGGCACCCGAGCTGCTAAGGATATGCGGTTTCCGCCTATTAGTATATTCTACCTAAAGGACCGAGGGAATATGCTTAGCTATAGCGCTTACTCCTCCGCCTATTAGCTTAGAAAGAGCCGCTAGAATTAGATAGTAGCCCCGCTTAACGATTCTATTAGCCTACGGATAGTAGGGGGAGATCGCAACCTACTTAATTCCGTAGCTAGTAAGTAGCGCTTCTTAAACGTTCTCTCTACCCCCGTCTATATAGATCTCGGCTATAGCTTCCTAGCGGCAGATTAGGTCCTCGTAGATAAACTTTATAACGTATCTAGTATTAACCTTATAATTGTCCGTTATCTATATTAATCGGGCCTCTAGCTATCGAGAAATAGCCTCTCTTATAATAACGAGGTAAAGTCCGGTGCTAATAAATACCGCGTCTAGGTACTATTACTCCCTAAGATATTGCTTTTCGGAAGTATAGAGTAGCCTAGGACGCTAGTAACCGTTTCTAAGTATATATTACTAGTAACCCTTATAGAAACGAACTACTATAGTATAAACGCCGTCCTACTACTATCGCTTAGTAACTATCTTATACGTCCGTTCTAGGCCCGGGTGTCTATAGTAGTTATAGTAGGTAGTAATAATCCTTTCGCGATAGTTATTATCGTCGATAACTCTCTAAGAGATACTACCGATACGATCCTATCTTATAAGCTAACTCTCTTTACTTATATAGAACTTAAGTATACGTTTCCGTAGAGACCTATATTCTATTAAGAATAGGCCTAGTAGATAACGTAGGTAAGTAAGGAAGAATGCGATATTCCTCGAGTCCTAAGAGTAGGTACCGTTTAGTACTTCCTCCTCTAATTCCGCTCGAGTAGGAAATACTTAGGCGACAAGGTCGTAGGCGAAGTAGGCAAAAAACTAGTTATCGATTATCTTATTAATATCGCCCTTCTCTACTAGTTCTCGGGCGTCCCGCTCTATCGGAGGCTTGCAAGACAATCTATTAGCAGCTATATACTTCTTTCTAGGTATATATACTATATTAAAGTCGAATAACCTAATCTATGCTAGCTATCTTATAATAGCCGCGTTCGGGAGGTCCGTAGCAGCCTTATTAAGTTAATAAACTAGCGTATTAGCGTCTACTTCTAGCTAAAAGAAGATACTAAATAACTACGGACGATACTTCTTTAGTGCTTTAAGAATACCGAGATACTCGCGCTTTCTAGCGTCGTAGCGTTACTTAAAAGCGGAGAATAATCCTAACTTAAATCGAGAAGGGTATCGGATTCTGCTATCTTTTCGGTTGTATTAAGATATATAGCATCCCTATAAGTAAAGGCTAGAATCTATACCTACTATAATTAGTCCTCCCTCTAGTTTATAGTCTAGTGCTACTAGCGCTAGTATAGAGATAAGGAGTTCCGTAATTATATCCTTAGATTGCTAGTATTCTTTCGTCTATATAAACTTAACGTCCTTCTTTAGGAGAGAGAAGAGTAGCCTTAGCAACTAGGTAAAGTCCTTAAGCTAGATCTTATAGTATATAAATATTTCTATAAGAATATAAACTTCTCTCTAGTCCGTAGGAGTTAGCTATTTAATAAGCTTAGCTACTCGTTCCGCATCTAGGTGTCTACTATATTTATTAGTAACGTAGCCTACTATCTTAATCTATTTATAGTATAACTATAGCTTTTCCCTATAAACCGTTAGTCCTACTCTCTTAAGGTTAGCAAGCACCTCGTCTAAGTTCTTAATATATTCTACTATAAATCGGCGGAGTCTAGGTTTAACCTCCTCGTTACTATACTTCGTTTTTAGCCTATAAATAGCTATATTGTTAAGGAAAGGTTTAGTAGCGTAAGGTATTTAAGTAGCAAGGATAAGCATAATAATTCGAATAAATTAAGCGATAGAGTTCGTAGCTTCCTATAGTAGTATCGTCTAGCGTAGTAGGCTAAGAGGAGTATCGAAACCTATAAGGTCCCGACTCCTTATGTCTAGTAGAATCTAATTATAGCTAGAGAAGATATTAACTAAGAACGAGATTATATAGCCTATAAAAGCTTTAGAAAAACTATCTATATTAAGAGGAAGGTTAGCATCGCGAATAGTTATAGTATTAAACTTCTATATAGTATTAATTAAGCGATACTTCTTTAGTTCTTCTAGGTTAGTCTTTTTCTTTACGAGAAAGTACGGGTTTTAATAGGCACTATAGCACGGCTTAAGAGCGCCTATATCTATACGCTTACGGAGCATTTTTACGACTTCTTTCTTAAGAGAGCTTTAGAGTCGGAAACTAGAATGCTGCTATAGCTTATACGGAATCGTATAAATAACCTAAGGAGAAGTAATAGTAGGCTTAATATAGCCGAGATGCTTAAAATCCTAAGTAAGTATAGCTTCCCGATTATATAGCATCTTAGTTAGAAGATATAGCTCCCGATCTAATAGCGAAATAGTAGGCTTAATTTAAGCGAGCCGTTCTAGCGTAAGCCTTAAACCTTTCGGAATGCTAGAAAACTTCTTAATTAAGTATTTCCCGTTAAAGGGGCCCGTTCCGGGTAGTATAGCTTCCTTTAAAGCAAGTGCTTTCTTTCTCTAATATAGATCTCTACTAGAATTCGATCTATCCGTTATAGATACGTCTACGTTAACGGATCTAACCTTATTTGCAATACGCTTATATATCGTAAACGCTCTAACTTCTAGAGAGAATTTAGCTTACGTATTCGGGTCTAAAAGTAAGTTTAGTAGTAGTTTACTATAGCGAATTCTATAATTCCGGCAGATTTCCTTATAAATAATATTAGCAACTATAGCTCGTTTATAGTTGCCCTTAGATTCGTATCTATCTTTAGAGTCGTAAGAATACTTATCCGGAAGGAGAACCTTAAGCTCTAAGTCCTATAGGGAAAAGAGGTTCCTAAAGCAGTTAGGAAAGAGTAGGTTACTAAGAGGATCCTTCTAGGAATAGAGCTCTAGGCTTTCTAAATACTACCCGACTAGTTCTAGGAAGAGTAAGAATATAAGATTATTATATACGTTACGTAATAATCGAACTAAACTAGCTAGTTTACTCGGCAAGTTCCGCTAGTTCTTATATAATAATCGAACTAAACTAGCTAGTTTATTTAGTAAGAGCCGCTAGTCCGTACGTAGATTAGTTAAGACTTTACTTAGCGCCCTTTCTATAATATTAGCATCCCTAATCGTTTCTAGATAGCTCTCCGTTACCGCCTAAAGCTGCCTACTTAGCTTTCTACTCCGTCCCGTAGCTATTTCGGAGCTTTCTCTACTAGTATCCGTAAGTGCTCTAGAGCTCCTAAGACTACCCTTACTAGCGCCTAAAGCTATTCTAGTAGTTCTAGAACTAGCTCTAGAGGCTCCCGAAAGTAGCCTAGAACTTCTACTAGTAAGATCTAGCTACCTAAATAGATACTCTCTTAGCTCTATAAGGCGCTTTCTAAGCTTATTCCGCTCCTATTCGCTTTAGCGCTTTATAGGAGCTTTATTATAAGAGAACCCTATACTATAAGAGCGGTCTTTAGCCTTAGAGTATACTAATTTATATAGTATAGTAGATAAAAGCCTTTTCTAAAGGTCCGGGTTCTATATAAACTTATACTAGAGGCCCCGGCAGAGAGTATTATCGGACTTCTAGCTAGGACGAATTAGCGAGAATAACGGAGGGACGTTCCGAACTTATTTCCTAATAAATTCTCTTATCTCGTTATAAGCCCCTAAGCCTTTAGAATCCGTATATAACTCTATAAGGAACTTATATTAGGCTATATAGTTAAAAACTAGTCCTTCGAATTTAGGATCTCTAAAGTAGGAACGGTGCTAGTAACTAAGGTAGTTATACTCGCTTTTATCTCTAAAGAAGATAGTTTTGCTACGAGGATACTCGTAGATAGGCTTATTAAACCGGTCCTTCTCTTCTTTAGTAAGCTTTCCTACTAGTTTCTCGAGTATCCTATAATCTAGCGCCGTATTCGCTCTAGGTACTAGTTTAGCTATCCTTTTAAGGATACTCTTTAGCTTAGTTTAGCGCGCTTTAGCCCTATCTATATCTATGCTTAAGATTAGGCTAAAGCGGACCTTAGTACCTAATCTTTTCCTAACCTATAAAGAATATTATCGACCGTTCTATACCTATTATTACCTACTATACCGGTAAAATAAACTAGGTTTCTATAGTCGTTAGCAATCGTACCTTCCTAGGAGCTATTATTATAGTTCCTAGAGGAAAGATAGGTTCTTCGGGCCTACGGCCTTTCTAGAAGAGTTAGCGTCTTAGGATCGCTAGTAATAAAGAAGGTTATAAAAACGATAACTTCGTATACCTCTATGCGGACGTTACGATATATTCTAATAAAGGTAACCTTACCGGAGATACTACGTATAGTAGCCGTAATATTAGTTAAAATAGGAAGCCTTAAGCTATAAGCCCTCTCGTAACTTATAATTATACTCTCCGCCCCCTTATTAATTAGGATATTATATACTTATTAAGCCTCCCTAAGAGTCGTATAGATATAGATGCTTAGAATAAGTAGATAGTCCTTATAGAAGTCTAGGAGGATACTATCTAGGTCCGTATATAGCTTAGAAGCAGGAATATACGACAACGCCTCTATACTAGAGACTAGCCGAACCGAGAGATCTACCGCTATTATAATAGTAATTCCTAGCACGTCTTAATAAACGACCTCCTCGTCCGCTTCCTCCTAATTAAGAGAAATAGATAAGGGCTATATTTTAGTATTATTCTACTTCTTCGCATCGAACTAGACTTCGTTATTACTTAACTCCTCCTAGTTATTAACTAAGGATACCTACTCTTCCTCGGGCTGCTTAAAAGAGTCGAAAGAATCTATTAGGAAAGTATTAATCTCTAGCTCTCTATACTAATAAAGGCCTACGTTGCCCTTATTATTATCCTCGCTCTCCTCCTTCCTAGATACTTCGCTATCTTCCTTAGAATAGCTAGCGGAATTATACTTCTATATCCTATTATAGATCTAAGCGAAGTTAACTATAGAGGTAGCTATACTATCTAGTCTTCGTTTTAACGTATAATATCGCTCGAGTATAGCGCTATAGAATAGATCTATAGGCTTTCTCCCGTATAGAAACCGACTAAGAGCTTGCTACCTAAATAACTGCAATTCTCCGAGCTCTATAACTAGAGGTGCTCTAAAGAGCCTATTAGACTAGAACGCTTCCTATTCGTCTATAGGAATAGCCTTCTTAAGTAGGTTATATAATCTCTACGTTTTCGGCTTAGCTCTTTGCGCTCCTTTTACTTTGCCTCTAGGAAGGACTATAGGACTAAATTAGGCATTCTATATCTCCGTATCCTAGGAATTCGGAACCGCTAGAGTCTAGAATCTTCCCTATATCTAAGATAAAGCCGCCTTTTAAGATAAGCTTAGTTTACCCCTATAATAATACTCTATTATCTCTAGTAGTGCCTACTCTCTATAAGAGTTGCTCGTTCCCGTTTTAGTAGCTTGCTTCTACTTCTCTATATTCGCCTTTATAGCTTTTATTAGAGACGTAGTTAGGCGAGAGAAATTCTAGATAGTTTTCTAAGAGGACCGTATAGCCGTATAGGCAGCGTTATAATCCTCTTTATCCTCTTTTTCTCTTAGAATAAAGAGAGATCCTATAGGCTCGCATTCCTCTATATACTCTATAGTTCTAAACCTAGCTATACTAGCGTTAATCGAGACGGGACGTTTACGCCGGTTAGATTCCTATAAGGCTCGTAGAGTATTAAAGCTAATATATTTGCTAACGTTAATCGGACCGATAGCTTATTTAAGAGCTAGGAGAACAACCTTTAATTAAGGAGACTTCTTATCCTAGCTATACCTAAGAGGTCTTATTTCTCCGCTAGCTTAGCTAGGATATATTCGGCGAGTCTTATCTTTATAGAGAAAGTCTTAATCTAGAAGCTAATTAAAGTAGGGATAGTCTCCGCTACGGTAGCCTTCTAAACTATACTTCTAGCAAGCGGTACCTATCTTAATTTCTAAGGCAGTATAGGCTATAACTATTGCTTAGATCTCTAGTGCTTCCTTATCCTTTTAGCTACTACGTAGGGGTCTATACGCAGGTTCCTAGTTCTTTAAAAGAGCAAGGGCAAGGGTAGCTAACTATTTAGTTAGCTTCTTAACGTTAGGGCTTACTCTAAATATAGCGCTTATCGCTACGGAGACCGGATTTAGGTAAGGGGTAGTATTCTTTATTACTTTAACTAGCTTTTCTACTAGAATAGAACGATTATCCTTATATAAGGCTTTATCGGTTTTATCCTTTCGCAACTTAGCTTTTATAGCTAAAATTACTCTCGTAAAGTTACGAAACTTATAGGGGCGATCTATATCTAGGTTCGCTTTATTCTAAATCTTCTTCTATATAGGCTTAGATAGAGGCTTTAAAAACATCTAGGTACGGCTAAAGTTATCTAGATCTTCTAAAGGAATTATAGTAGAAGAGATCTCGAAGTTCCGAATATACTCGGAAATCTCCTCTAGCTTATCTAGCTTCTATAGGGATAGCTAGAAAAGGTACGACCGATCTCTAAGTATGCGCTAACTATTAAACTTGCGATACTCTTTAAGAAGGCTACTTTTAAATAGCCTATAATTATAACTTTCGTACCCTTCGAGCTTCTTAACTATAGGACGCTAATATCGATAAACGTAGCTAACTAGCTTCTTAACTTTAGCAGATTTATCGCCCTAGTTGCCTTTATAAGATCGGTATAGGTCTTTAAAACGCTTAACGAACTTAGTAATATCTAACTCTTCGAAGTATCCTATCTCCTTAGAACTAGGCAAAGGTATAGAAGGTCGGCTTATAGAAATTAAGGCTTAAAACTGCTCGACGCTTAAGCTAATAGTAGTATTAATAGGGAGTTATAGTTCTATAGCTCCTCGTCGACGAGAATAAGTATTACCTATTCCTATCGTTCCGTTAGGATAAGCTAAAAGATTAGTAGAGCCTAGAGAGCTCCTAACCGGTCGTTTAACTCCTCTATTAGGTCCGATAAACTAGGTAGGTTAGTAACGGAACTCTTAATTGCGATCCTCTATACTAATATTATCCGAGATACTACTAGAGTTAATAGTAGTATCCGGGTTATTAGTGCCGGCAGAGAAATTATTAGTCGGATTGTTCGGCATATTTTCGGCCGAAGGTCGGTAATAACGAACTAAACTAGCTAGTTTAGTTAGTATTAGGTAAAGTTAGTAGTAATAGTAGTACTAGTTTATTATATAACGAAAGGAATATTCTCGCTAAATTAAAAACAAAACAAGAAATAGAGACTCTAGATCTAGATATAGTAAAAGGAAATTTATAACTTCGTAAATTGCGAGTAAGGGTAGCTAGTAATACCTAGTAGTTACCTATAAACTTTCCTAGAGGTTAGTTTCTTAGTCTATCTAGCTCGTAATACTCCCGGCCCGTATTATTTTAAACGTCCGGCCTATTGTTAATCCCTCTATACTATGCGTCTATAGCCTTTAGCAATCTCTAATAGGGAAGTATAGGGGCCGTTCTAAGCCTATACTAATTATAGGAAGAGCTAATTAAACCCTTCCGAAACTAGGGGCGGCTAGTAATACCTAGTAGTTACCCGTAATACTTTTCTAAAGGTCGGTTTCTTAGTCTATCCGGCTTATAATACTTCCGACCTATATTATTTATAAACGTCCGGCCTATCGTTAATTCCTTAGTACTATATATCTCTAGAGCCTTTTAGAGACCTTCGATAGGGAAGTATAGGGGCCGTTCTAAGCCTATACTAAATATAGGAAGAGTTATTAAACTCTTCCGAAACTAGAGGCGGCTAGTAATACCTAGTAGTTACCCGTATTCCTTTCTAGAGGTCGGTTTCTTAGTCTATCCGGCTCGTAATACTTCTAACCTATATTATTATAAACGTCCGGCCTATTGTTAATCCCTCTATACTATACGTCTATAGCCTTTAGCAATCTCCGATAGGGAAGTATAGGGGCCGTTCTAAGCCTATACTAAATATAGAAAGAGCTAATTAAACTCTTCTAAAAATAGGGCAACCGAAGTTGCAAAACGTAGCCTTATAGCGAAACCGGGAAGTGCGAGTAGTAATACGATTCTATATCCTTTCCCTACTTGCTAAACTCCGTGCAGCTCGTAATATCGTATTCCTTAGGCTATCCTAGCTATAACGACCCCTCTATATAGGTATAGTAACCCTAAGCGAATCCTCGGAAAGCTATAGATAAGCTATACTGTTAGCCTTCTATAACTAATCGTCGGCGTCTTAAAACACCGTCGATTCTAAGTCGTAATAGAACTAAGGGTTTATAACTTTCTTAGGGTTAGAGACTATCCCTATATAGAAGGTAGCCTTAATACTCTTAAGTCCTTCCGAGTTGTCTAGTTTCGCCTAGGCTTATATATAATAAAGTGCGTTCTAGCGGCTTATCGCGATTAATCGCTTGCTTCTCGTATTATAGTTTATGCTATTAGACTATAAGTAACTTCTTCCTTTTCGTGTTTTCGGTAGTTCTTATCTATAGAAGATATTATATAGCCCTACCTTCGGCTCTATTTTAATACGTAAATCCTATACTACTCTAACTAGTTTATAGCTAACTAGGCGTGCATATCTATATCGCTAAGGCCTAATAGCCCTAGAATTAGGTATATAGCAGTCGTACGTAGCGTAATAACGCGTAGTTCTTATCTCTCGTCTCTAGGTAGCTAGGCTTAGAAATCCTCGTAAGCACTATAGTTTAGATTAAGTAACGGCTACGCTCGCAGTTACGCTTCTACGTTTAGCTTACGAACCCTCGTATTAGCTATATCTTCTCTCGTAATAGCTAGTAGGGCGGGTACGTATAGAACGTATAATAATACTAGAACTATAAACAAGAAACGTAGGGTAGATAATTAATTAATGCCTATAGAGGAGAGCCTAAGCTCGTGCTTAAGTAGGCACCCGAGCTGCTAAGGATATGCGGTTTCCGCCTATTACTAATAAATATAGCATCCTTACCTCTATTTATTAGTTTGTCTAACCTTATTCTAGCTAGATAGGACTTAGAATCTATATAGACTACTACTTTGCAACCTTAAACTCTAAAGTATAATACTAAGAGTTAAATGCCTAAAAAGGCCTCTTTAAGTAAAACCTTAAAACTATTAATTTCTAGGCTATTAGGAAGAGAATTTCTAATAACTATATAGGCTACTAAGGCTTCTAGCTAGAATTTAATAGGTATATAAGCATCTTCTAGCATTGCTCTTATATAATCTTTAGAGGTTTAGATTAACCTCTTAACTACTCTATTCTAGATAGAGTTATATGCTTTAGTAGTATAGAAGGAAATTCTATATTCCTTCTCCTACTATTTTAGTATAGTAAGAAGCTCTCTTGCCCTATTACTCCTTATAACCTAGAGGGGATTTCCTAATTATAGCTTAGCTTTTACCTTCTAGTCTCTAAGAATACTTAGTATATCTTCTTTAGACTTTATTAGGAAAGTCTATTTCTTTCTTAAGAAGTTATTAATAATCTTAAGCTACTATTTATATTCTAGTCTTAAGATAGGCAAAGGGCTATAGATATTAATAGAAACTAGAGATAACCTTTAGGGTTTTCTCTTAGTTTCTTTCCCTCTATATTTCTTTATCTTTGCTAAGGAATATACCCTATATAGCTAGTATTCCTTTAGAATAGGAATCTAAGCCTTTAAGTTAGAGACCTTATATAGGTTTCTAAGAAGACCCTTTCTAAAATATATAAGTCTCCTATGCTAGAGCTCCTACTATTCCTAGGATTTCTCTTAGGCTTTAAAGGTATAGGCTTTATTCTCTTAATTCTAATTAAGGCATAGCATTATAAGCCCCTATAAGGCCTTATTAATCTTCTTAATAAATAGTACTCCTCCTAATAGTTTTATCTAGATAACCGGTTTCCTAGATAATAAAATAAGTATAAATTTTAGTAGTTAAATACTATACTACTAGCTAAATTAGCTCTAAGAAATAAGATTAACTCCTAAGCTAGGTATAAAGAGGATATTCTTAAGTATAATCTGTTTTCCTCTTCTCCTACCTATTACTACGTCTCCTATATATATAGCTATTAAATAGCTACTACCGACCTTAATTTACTTTTTCCTCTAAAGAGGTTTTAGTTCTCTAAAAAGTAGTTCCTAGTTAGTTATATATAATAAAGCGTAAGAGTTAAGCAGCTATCTTAATAGTATATACTTGCCTTTTGCTTCTATAGTTAAGTATATAATCTTATCTATATTATTATCCTCTAATAGAGATTAAGATGCCTTAGATATTGCTAAAGGTTCTATATCTTCTTAGGTAGTATAAGCCTTCTTAGAAAACTTCCTTAAGCTTTATCTTTTCTTAAGAAATTAGACTTTTAGGTTAAGTTTCTTTACTATTTCTTTTAATGCTTCTTTATTTAGTAAGGATCTCTTCTTAAAGCTACTCTCTCTAGGTAGTATTCTTCTCTTTTCTACTCTATAGCTCTATCTTCGGTTAATAGTTCTCTTAGCTTTATTAAGGTATAGGTACTTAGTAATACCTTTAAAATACTTCTAATTATAGAGGTAGCATTTTAGTCTTATACCTTAGATCTCTTTTCCTTTAGTAAATATTACTATTTCTTAGAACTAGTTTAGTCTAGCTTTATATAATTCTAGTAGCTATAGTATACTCTTATATAATATAGACTACTAGGCAAGGATAGTATCTTTTATACTTTAGTACGCCTTAGGTAAGCTATTAAGAAGATGCTTAAGTCTCCTCTCTAGCTCCTTATAGTATGCCTCCTAAGGGTTTACTTTTATAATCCTTCTAGCTATACTAGCTAGTTATACCTATACCTTTCTAATTATTATATCCTCTATTATCTAGAAGTTTATAAACTCCTAGATATAAGCTATTATATATATAGTATATACCTTGCTATACTTAGTTCTTATCTTTTCCTATATCTTTAAGGCTTGTCTCTCCTTAATAGTTTCCTCCTAATTATATTCTAATAGGTAGATTATTATCTTATACCTAGTAGTAGTATTAGCCTTAACCTATTCCGGGTTACTTCTTAAGTGCCTTAGGCTAAGTACTAATAGTAATAACTCTATAGAAGACTCTAGTATAGTCTCTAAGATAATCTAAAATATATCTTTTAATTTAAGGTAGTTCTATTAATAGGCGGAAACCGCATATCCTTAGCAGCTCGGGTGCCTATAAAAGCGCGAGCTTAGGCTCTCCTCTATAGCATTAATTAGTTATCTACCCTACGTTTCTTATTTATAGTTCTAGTATTACTATACGTTCTATGCGTACCCGCCCTACTAGCTATTACGAGAGACGATATAGCTAATACGGGGGTTCGTAAGCTAAACGTAGAAGTATAACTACGAGCGTAGCCGTTACTCGATCTAAACTGCAGTGCTTACGAGGATTCCTAAGCCTAGCTACCTAGGACGAGAGACGAGAACTGCGCGTTATTACGCTACGTGCGACTGCTATATACCTAATTCTAGGGCTATTAGGCCTTAGCGATATAGATATGCACGCCTAGCTAGCTATAAGTTAGTTAAAGTAGTATAGGATTTACGTATTAAAATAGAGCCGAAGGTAAGGCTATATAATATCTTCTACGGATAAGAACTACCGAAAATACGAAAAGAAGGAAGAGGTTACTTATAGTCTAATAGCACGAACTACGATACGAGAAGTAAGCGATTAATTACGACAAGCCGCTAGAACGCACTTTATTATATATAAGCCTAGGCGGAACTTAATAACTCGGAAGGACTTAAGAGTATTAAGGCTACCTTCTATATAGGGATAGTCTTTAACCCTAAGAAAGTTATAAACCCTTAGTCCTATTACGACTTAGAATCGACGGTATTTTAAGACGCCGACAATTAGTTATAGAAGGCTAACGGTGCAGCTTATCTATAGCTTTCCGAGGATTCGCTTAGGGTTACTATGCCTATGCAGAGGGGTCGTTATAGCTAGGATAGCCTAAGGAATACGACATTACGAGCTATACGGAGTTTAGCAAGCTAGGGAAAGGATATAGAATCGTATTACTACTCGCACTCTCCGGTTTCGCCGTAAGGCTACGTTTCGCAACTTCGGTTGCCCTATTTTTAGGAGAGTTTAATTAGCTCTTCCTATATTAGATATAGGCTTAGAACGGCCCTTATACTTCCCTATCGGAGATTTCTAAAAGGCTATAGACGCATAGCACTAAGGGATTAACAATAGGCCGGACGTTTATAATAATATAGGTCGGGAGTATTATAAGCTAGATAGACTAAGAAACCGACCTCTAGGATAGTATTACGGGTAACTACTAGGTATTACTAGCTACCCCTAGTTTCGGAAGGGTTTAATTAACTCTTCCTATAATAGGTATAGGCTTAGAACGGCCCCTATACTTCCCTATCGAAGGTTTCCGAAAGGCTCTAGAAACATATAGCACTAAGGGATTAACGATAGGCCGGACGTTTATAATAATATAGGTCGGGAGTATTATAAGCCGGATAGACTAAGAAACCGACCTCTAGGAAAGTATTACGGGTAACTACTAGGTATTACTAGCTACCCCTAGTTTTAGAAGGGTTTAATTAGCTCTTCCTATATTAGGTATAGGCTTAGAACGGCCCCTATACTTCCCTATCGGAGATTTCTAAAAGGCTATAGACGCATAGTACTAAGGGATTAACGATAGGCCGGACGTTTATAATAATATAGGTCGGGAGTATTATAAGCCGGATAGACTAAGAAACCGACCTCTAGGAAAGTATTACGGGTAACTACTAGGTATTACTAGCTACCCCTAGTTTTAGAAGGGTTTAATTAGCTCTTCCTATATTAGGTATAGGCTTAGAACGGCCCCTATACTTCCCTATCGGAGATTTCTAAAAGGCTATAGACGCATAGTACTAAGGGATTAACGATAGGCCGGACGTTTATAATAATATAGGTCGGGAGTATTATAAGCCGGATAGACTAAGAAACCGACCTCTAGGATAGTATTACGGGTAACTACTAGGTATTACTAGCTACCCCTAGTTTCGGAAGGGTTTAATTAACTCTTCCTATAATAGGTATAGGCTTAGAACGGCCTCTATACTTCCCTATTAAAGGTTTCCGAAAGGCTTTAGGAACATATAGTACTAAGGGATTAACGATAGGCCGGACGTTTATAATAATATAGGTCGGGAGTATTATAAGCTAGATAGACTAAGAAACCGACCTCTAGGAAAGTATTACGGGTAACTACTAGGTATTACTAGCTACCTCTAGTTTTAGAAGGGTTTAATTAGCTCTTTCTATATTTAGTATAGGCTTAGAACGGCTTCTATACTTCCCTATCGGAGATTGCTAAAAAGCTATAGACGTATAGTACGGAGGGGTTACCGATAGGCCGGACGTTTAAAATAATACGGGTTAGGAGTATTACGAGCCGGATAGACTAAGAAACCGACCCCTAGGAAAGTTTATAGGTAACTACTAGGTATTACTAGCTACCCTTACTTGCAATTTACGAAGTTACGAATTTCCTTTTGCTATATCTAGATCTAGAGTTTCTGTTTCTTGCTTTATTTTTAATTTAGCGAGAACATTCCTTTCGTTATATAACAAACTAGTACTACTATTACTACTAACTTTACCTAACGCTAACTAAACTAGCTAGTTTAGTTTATTATTACTAACCTTCGGCTAAAAATATGCCGAACAATCCGACTAACAATTCCTTTACTAGTACTAATAACCCGGATACTGCTATTAACTCTAGCAGTATCTCGGATAATATTAGTATAGAGGATCGCAATTAAGAGTTCCGTTACTAACCTGCCTATTTTGTCGGACCTAATAGAGGAGTTAAACGACTAGTTAGGAGCTCTCTAGGCTTTGCTAACCTTTTAGCTTGTTCTAACGGAACGATAGGAATAGGTAATACTTATTCTCGTCGACGAGGAGCTATAGGACTACAACTCCCTATTAATACTACTATTAGCTTAAGCGTCGAGCAGTTTTAAGCCTTAATTTCTGCAAGCTAACCTCCTATGCCTTTGCCTAGTTCTAAGGAGATAGGATACTTCGAAGGGTTAGACGTTACTAAGTTCGTTAAGCGTTTTAAAGACCTATACCGATCTTATAGGGGCGACTAGGGCGATAAAGCTACTAAAGTCGAGAAGCTAGTTAGCTACGTTTATCGATATTAGCATCCTATAGTTAAGAAGCTTAAAGGGTACGAAAGTCGTAACTATAGGCTATTTAAAAGCAGCCTTCTTAAAGAGTACTGCGAGTTTAATAGCTAGCGCATACTTAGAGATTAGTCGTACCTTTCTTAGCTATCGCTGCAGAAGCTAAATAAGCTAGAAGAGATTTCCGAGTATATTCGGAACTTCGAGATCTCTTCTACTATAATTCCTCTAGAAGATCTAGACAACTTTAGCTATACCTAGATGTTTTTAAAGCCTCTATCTAAGCCTATACGGAAAAAGATTTAGAATAAAGCGAACCTAAATATAGATCGTCCCTATACGTTTTATAACTTTTCGAGAGTAATTTTAGCTATAAAAGCCGAGTTGCAAAAGGATAAAACCGATAAAGCCTTATATAAGGATAATCGTTCTATTCTAGTAGAAAAGCTAGTTAAAGCGATAAGGAATACTGCCCCTCGCCTAAATCCGGTCTTCGTAGCGATAAGCGCTATATCTAGAGTAAGCCCTAACGTTAAGAAGCTAACTAAATAGTTAGCTGCCCTTGCCCTTACTCTTTTAAAGAACTAGGAACCTGCGTATAGACCCCTACGTAGTAGCTAAAAGGATAAGGAAGTACTAGAGATCTAAGCTATAGTTATAGCCTATACTGCCTTAGAAATTAAAATAGGTATAGCTTGTGTTACGGGCTAGGCCCGTAACTACTAGCCCGTATGCACCTAACGGGTTGCTAGGTAGTAGTAAACACGTAACCCGTACGGCAGGGCCGCCCCGAGGGCCTACGGCTTACGTATCCCCTATAGGTTAGGTAACCTATAGGGAAGAGTTTCTTCTACCTACGCTTAAGGGAGAGGCTTCCTTCCTTTAAGCTACGTCCTGTCGTTTAAGGCTACCTATACGGTAGACCGAGTACTATACTCTGTCCGTAGCATCTATATCCGAACCGCTAGCAACTATACCTACCTTCCGTCCCTATACCGCCCGTAATACTACGTAGCTTCTACTATTAGGTATAGCTGCTACCGACCGCCCTCTGCTACCGCTCCTCCCGGAAATAGAGGCAGAGTTCGCCGAATATGTTACTACGCACCCCGACGCCTAGTACGCCTACTTTTAGAGCGCCTACTAGTATATCGACCGCTATAGAATAAAAGAGGAGGAATAGGCGCACGAGCTTATCCGCGAGAAAATTCAGGCTGCTAAGGTTCGTAATAACCTCTAGTCTCTCCGCGCCGAAAACAGCTAACTCCGCGCGGTTATCGACTTCTAAAAGGCCTAGTATAAGGAGATAGAAGCCGAATACCGCAACTAGACTATAAGGGCCTAGAGGGAAGCCGATAAAGCCCTCCGCCCTGCCGGACCTACTATATCGACGCCTACTCTATCTATCCCCGCCGACTCTCCCGCTAAGGTTAGCGTAGATCCTTCTCTAGGAATGCCTACGCCTCGCTCCGCCTCGCCTTCCTAGCCTACTCGATAATCCGAAAGGCTACCCGACCCGAAAGAGTTTACCGGAGATCGAAAGGACCTTCGCCGCTTCCTCTCTTAGATTTACGAAAAACTAACTATAAACCGCGACCGCTTTCCGACTCCTACCTCCCGTATGTTATACGTTACTAGCCGGCTCTCGGGGGTACCGTACTCTTAGATCCTCCCGTATATCCGTAACGGCGTCTATTAACTCCCGGACTATAAGAATATACTACAGATCCTCGACAACGCTTACGGAGACCCTAATCGTGTCTAGAACGCCCGCGTAGAGCTCTTCCGCTACCGCTAGATAGGTAAAGACTTTGCGGCCTTCTTCGCCGAATTTTAACGCCTAGGGTTAGAAGCAGAGATAACCGAAGAATCCCTATCTACCCTCTTAGAACAGGCCTGCTCGAACGAAATTAAGCAGATGCTAGTTTATAGCCCTCTACCGACCTAGGACTATCTTAAGCTCGCCGCGCACCTATAAGACCTTAAGAACCGTCGCCGTTACTACTACTAAGCACCCCTAGTGCTAAACCCCCGTACCTCTATACCCCCGAACCGTCCGTCGCCGCGGCAGGATAAGTCGTACGCTACCGCTGCTAAGACTGCCCCCTAGGGAGAGCCTATAGACCTCGATAGGTCTAAGAGGGCTCCTAGGGACCCTCTCTCCTATTACCGATATAGAGAATTAGGATACTTTGTTCGAGACTGCCTAAAACCTAATATCCGCCCCCCGTATATTTAGAAACGCGACGCCGAACGCCGTAGGGCAAATTTAGCTACCCGTTCCTCTACCCGGGGGTCCCCCTCTCCTAAGAGGGGACGGTTACCCCCGTTGCAGAGTA
Organism: Cercospora zeae-maydis; assembly: GCA_023512815.1. NCBI lineage: Eukaryota > Fungi > Ascomycota > Dothideomycetes > Mycosphaerellales > Mycosphaerellaceae > Cercospora > Cercospora zeae-maydis. The sequence goes on from JAKLWY010000008.1 coordinate 936,714, forward strand.
GACCTACGTCCCTTTCTCCCCTACCGACGGAAAACGGCGTACGCCTGTCTATAGCCGCGGTTAGGCGTTAGAAACGCGCGACCCTGCTCCTAAGGTAGCCCGTATCTCCCGTTCTGCTATCTCCCGACTCGCGGTTCCGTATAAATACGACCGGTCGACTTCCCCGAAGATCCCGTTTACTATCTCTATAGGAGATAAGGTTATTTCCGACTACGCGTTAGTCGATACTAGTTCGGAGGCCTACGCAATAATAGATTTATAATAGGCTAAGGCCTAAGGCCTCGAGATCCTACTGCTAGAGAAAGAAGTAGTAATGCTCCTATTCGATGCCGAAGATAATAGCAGAGGGCTTACTATACGCTACGGCACCTGCTGCGACCTCCGTATCCGCGACTATTTAGAAGAAGGAGTCGTTTTCCGCCTTACCGATATAGGAGGGAGCCCTATTATCTTAGGCTACCCTTAGTTAGAGGTCTACGATCCGGAACTCCGTCCTAGCCGCTCTATACTTTCGTTTTTAAGCACCTACTGCCGGAAGAACTACTCCATACCCGCTATATCCGAACCGGTCTAAATGTATACGAAGCGCCTCCCCCGAATAAAGGAAGACTCCCGCCGAACAACTTAAGTCTACTAGATCTCTTTCCGGACCGTAGCATTCTACGCCTCGCTAGCTATATAGAGACGAGGTTACCGCCTCTGCTATACGACTATCGAGGATCTCTTGTCTGTTTTCTCTACGGAAGAAAAAGCCAAATTAGAATCCTAACTGCTAGACTATCTAAGGGAGTTTAGTTCCGTCTTCTCCCCAAAGCTCGCTAATAAACTACCGCTATACCGTCCGTACGACTACGAGATTAAGCTTAAAGAAGGCAAAGAACCTCTATTTAAACCCCTCTACGGCATGTCCCGCGACGAACTGCAAGCCCTAAAAGAGTAGCTTATAGAGAATCTAAATAAGGGGTTTATCCGCCCTAGCTCCTCGCCTATTGCTTTACCTGTCCTATTCGTTAAGAAACCCGGAGGAGGCCTACGGCTCTGCGTAGACTATCGTGCGATTAACGAGCTTACTATAAAGGACCGCTACCCGCTGCCGCTTACGACCGAAACGCTAAATAACTTAAACGGAATAAGGTACTTCTCTAAGATCGATATTATCTCCGCCTTTAATAATATAAGGATAAAACCTAGCTAAGAGTACCTTACTGCCTTCCGTACCCGTTTCGGACTATACGAGAGCTTAGTTATGCCGTTTGGACTTACCGGAGCCCTAGGAACCTTTTAGAGGTTTATTAACGACATACTACGCGAATACCTAGACTAGTTCTATTCGGCTTACCTCGACGATATCCTAGTCTATAGCCGTACCCGGGAAGAGCATAAGAACTACCTCCGAGCTATCCTAAAGAAGCTAAGAGACGCGGGCCTCTACGCTAAACTTTCGAAATGCGAATTCTTTAAAGAGGAGACGAGATTCTTAGGCATAATCGTAGGCCGTAACGGCATCCGTATAAACCCCGATAAGGTCTAGGCTATCCGCAACTAGCCTACGCCTAAGAATATAACCGACGTACAATCCTACCTAGGCTTCGCGAACTTCTACCGCCGTTTTATCCGAGGATTCTCTAAAATCTGTTAACCGCTTACGAAACTAACCCGTAAGGATACCCCGTTCTCCTAGTCTACTAACTGCGACTTCGCCTTCCGCCGCCTTAAGGACGCGTTTGTAGATAGTCCTATCCTAGCACCGTTCGACTAGACTAAAGAAGTAGTCGTTAAAACCGATGCCTCCGACTTCGTCTCTGCCGGCATACTCTCCTAGTACGATAACGAAGGGGTATTACGCCTAGTTGCCTTCTTCTCCCGGAAACACTCCCTCGCTAAGTATAACTACGAGATATACGATAAGGAACTATTAGCAATTATCCGCTGTTTCGAGAAATGGCGTCCCGAGCTAGAAGGAGCCGAACACCCGATTAAAGTACTGTCCGACTACAAAAACCTAGAGTACTTTATAACGACGAAGCAGCTTAATCGTCGCTAAGCCCGCTAGTCCGAGTTCCTATTATAGTTCCGTTTTAAAATCGTATACCGACCGGGCAAGCTAGGCTAAAAACCGGACTCCCTAACTAGGAGGTTAGGTAATCTGCCTAAAGAGGGAGATAAGCGCCTCCGCTACTAGAGCTAAGTAGTTTTAAAACGCGAGAACCTGCTAGACCCTGCCTTAGAAGCACCTTAGCTGCCGCCGAAAACCCCGTTAAAGAAGAAGGTCTCGTTCTTAGAAACTATATCTATCCGGTTCCTACCCGAGGAGGAACAACAACTCTACGTATTCCCTATTCGTAGAAGAGGACAAGAAACGCGAGAGCAACCTTCCGAAGAAACGATAGCTATCTAGATCCCCGAAGAACTGCACGCCCTTCTAGACCGCGCTTATCCTACCGACGAGACTTTGCAAGAGATCCTAGACGCTCTCCGTAAAGGCAAGAACCGCTACCTGCTAATCTAACTATCCTAATATACGATAAGGGATAACCGTCTCTTCTACCGGAACCGCCTATATATCCCGAACGACAAGGAGATATATAACTAGGTACTCCGCCTCTGTTACGAGATCCCGGCCGCAGGACACCCCGGAAGAGCGAAGACCTATTAGATAGTCTCGCGTAGCTATTACTAGAGGGGCCTTAGCGCCTATATCCGCCGTTAGGTCTAGAACTGCTATACTTGCAGTAGGATTAAGCCGAGCAGATAGAGACACCGCGGATTACTATAGCCGTTGCCGACCCCGACCCGCGCTTAGGACTATATTTCGATAGACTTTATTACGCACCTGCCGAAGTCCGACGGGTACGACGCTATCTTCGTTATCGTAGACCGCCTTACTAAACTACGCTACTACGTCCCCTGCTTTACGACCGACGGAGCCGAGGAAATCGCCCGCCTATTCGTTAGGAACATATTCCGATTATACGGTAAACCGCTAGATATCGTATCCGACCGAGACGCTAAGTTTATGTCCGACTTCTAGAAGCACCTTATATAGAGGCTTAAGATTAAGTGCTCCCCTTCGACCTCCTACTACCCGCAAACCGACGGTTAGACCGAACGGATAAACGCTATTTTAGAATAGCACCTCCGCGCCTACGTATCCTACCTATAAGACGACTAGGTAGAGTGGCTCCCGCTAGCAGAATTCTCCGCAAACTCTATATTCTCTAAAACTACTAGCCTCTCTCCGTTCCTAGCTACTTACGGCTACTAACCGCTCCTAGGTACGGAGGTTCTGCAGTCTAGTACCGACCCGCCGGCTAGCCGCGATATAGAGTCCTTCGTCGAGGATATAAGAGCAATTACCGACTTCCTAAAGGCTAAGACTAGCCTAGCCTAGTTTCGCTACGAAGACGCTGCAAATAGGTACCGCAGTCCGTCGTATATATTTACTGTCGGCTAGAAAGTCTAGCTAGACGCCCGGAATATTAAGACGCTCCGCCTAACTAAGAAGCTCGACTAAAAGAACCTAGGCCCGTTTATAGTCCTCGAAGTAAAGCCGTATACCTGCCGCTTAGAACTGCCGCCGACCGTTAAGCTATACCCGGTATTTAATAACGACCTTCTTACGCCCGCCGTAGAGGACCCGTACCCGAATTAACGCGCAGAACCGCCGCTACTAGTCGAGGTAGACGGAGTCGACAAGTAGGAAGTCGAAGATATTATCGACTCGAAAACCGACCGTAGGGGCCCCGGAGGCCGGGAGCGCCTCCGTTACGTAGTTAAGTAGAAAGGCTACGACGTACCTACGACCGAACTAGCCGAGACGATAATAGAGGACGTCCCGCACCTTATCCGCAATTTCTACCGGAGATACCCGCTAAAACCGGCCCCCCCTCGAATGCTAGTATAGCTACCGCCGTACGCCCCTACGGGCCCCGGAAAAATTACGTAACCCCGCCGCTAGCGTCTTAGCACCCTCCGCTCCGCCTACGACGTCGCTGCTACCGCAAACCGACATTTTCGCCGCTGCCCCGGGTGGGATTCGAACCGCTAACCTTCCCGCCCTAACGCCGAGCTGCCTTACTACTAGGCTAAGGAGGCTGCCCCCTAATTTTTAGAGTTATAACAGATCTAATTTCCTGCTAAGTTATGCAGCTAACTAATAGAGCTAGAGAAGGGTAGGCCTAAGACACGTCTACCTAGAGGCTTTATTATATTAAGGGCCCTCTACGGACCGGATACTTCGGTGCGCCGCGTAGAGGGAGTAGGGTTCTCCGTATCCGAGACTGCTAATTTAAGTATTGGCACGACGATAAGTATAATGCCCTAGCGCTATACCTATAGAAGTAGTCCCGAAGACGCAGTTATGCGGCGAGTACGGACAAACCTAAGGGTCGTATAAATAGCGCTAGCTAAGCCCCCGACAAGGGAGCGGGTCGTTTTGCACCCCGCTTCGCCTTATCCTTTTGCACCTCCTTACTATACGTACCTATACCGAGGAGAAGTTACGGAGGACTTTACGCTAGAAGGGGGGGTACTATTACGGGCTAGGCCCGTAACTACTAGCCCGTATGCACCAAACGGGTTGCTAGGTAGTAGTAGATACGTAACCCGTACGGTAGGGCCGCCCCGAGGGCCTACGGCTTACGTGTCCCCTATAGGTTAGGTAACCTATAGGGAAGAGTTTCTTCTGCCTATGCTTAAGGGAGAGGCTTCCTTCCTTTAAGCTACGTCCTGTCGTTTAAGGCTACCTATACGGTAGACCGAGTACTATACTCTGTCCGTAGCATCTATATCCGAACCGCTAGCGACTATACCTACCTTCCGTCCCTATACCGCCCGTAACAGCTTGCTAGAAGTATAGTTTAGAGAGCTACCGTAGCGAAGACTATCCCTACTTTAATTAGCTTCTAGATTAAGACTTTCTCTATAAAGACAAGACTCGCCGAATATATCCTAGCCGAGCTAGCGGAGAAATAAGACCTCTCGGGTATAGCTAAGATAAGAAGTCTCCTCGATTAAAGGTTATTCTCTTAGCTCTTAAATAAGCTATCGGTCCGATTAACGTTAGCAAATATATTAGCTTTAATACTCTACGAGCCTTATAGGAATCTAACCGGCGTAAATAACCTATCTCGATTAACGCTAGTATAGCTAAGTTTAGGACTATAGAGTATATAGAAGAATACAAGCCTATAGGATCTCTCTTTATTCTAGGGGAAGAAGAGGAAGAAGAGGATTATAACGCTACCTATACGGCTATATAGTCCTCTTAGAAAACCGTCTAGAATCCCTCTCGGCTAACTGCGTCTCTAATAAAAGCTATAAAGGCGAATATAGAGAAGCAGAAGTAAGCTACTAAAACGGGAACGAGCAACTCTCGTAGAGAGTAGGCACTACTAGAGATAATAGAGCATTATCGTAGGGGTAAACTAAGCTCGTCTTAAGAAGCGGCTTCGTCTTAGATATAGGGAAGATTCTAGACTCTAGCGGTTCCGAATTCTTAGAATATAGAGATATAGGATACCTAATTCGGTCCTATAGTCTCTTCTAGAGGCAAAGCGAAAGGAGCGTAAAGAGCTAAGCCGAAAACGCAGAGATTAGATAACCTACTTAAGAAGGCTATTCCTATAAACAAATAGGAAGCGTTCTAGTCTAATAGGCTCCTTAGAGCACCTCTAGTTATAGAACTTAGGGAACTATAGCTATTTAGGCAGCAAGCTCTTAGTCGGTTTCTATATAGAAGAAAGCCTGCAGATCTATCTTATAGCGCTGCACTTAAGCGCTATTATACGTTAAAACGGAGGCTAGACGGCACGGCTACCTCCGCAGTTAACTTCGCTTAGATCTATAATAGGATATAGAAGTACAATTCTGCTAGCTATTCCGATAAAGATAGCGAAGCGTCCGGAAAGGAGGAGAGTAAGGATAATAATAAGGGCAACGTAGGCCTTTATCGGTACGAAGAGCTAGAGATTAATGCTTTTATAATAGATTCTTTTGACTCTTTTAAGCAGCCTAAGAAAGAGTAGGTATTCTTAGTCGATAACTAGGAGAAGTTAAGTAATAACGAAGTCTAGTTCGATATAAAGAAGTAGAATAATACCGAAATATAGCTCTTATCTATTTCTCTTAATTAGGAGAAAGCAGACGAGGAGGTCGTTTATTAAGATATACTAGAGATTACTATTATAATAGCGGTAGATCTCTCGGTTCGGCTAGTCTCTAGTATAGAGGCGTTGCCGTATATTCCTACTTCTAAGCTATATACGGACCCGGATAGTATTCTCCTAGACTTCTATAAGGACTACCTACTTATTCCGAGTATCTATATCTATGCGACTCTCGGGGAGGCTTAATAAGTATACGATATCCTAATTAATAAGGGAGCGAAGAGCATAATTATAAGTTACGAGAGGGCTCGTAGCTTAAGGCTTCCTATTTTAACTAATATTATAGCTACTATACGTAATATCTTAGGTAAGGTTACCTTTATTAGGATATATCGTAACGTCCGCGTAGAGGTATACGGAGTTGTTATCTTTATAACTTTCTTTATTACTAGCGATTCTAAGACGCTAACTCTTCTAGAAAGGCTATAGGCCTAAAGGACTTGCCTTTTCTTTAGGAACTATAATAATAGCTCCTAAGAAGGTATAATCGCTAACGATCGTAGAAACCTAGTTTATTTTACCGGGATAGTAGGTAATAACGGGTATAGAACGGTCGACGATATTCTTCGTAAGTCGGGAAAAGATTAGGTACTAAGGTCCGCTTTAGCCCGATCTTAAGCACGGATATAGGTAGGGCTAAAACGCGCTAAACTAAGCCGATAAGTATCCTTAAGAGGATAGCTAAACCTATGCCTAAAGTAAATACGGCGCTAGATTATAGGATGCTCGAGAAACTAGTAGGGAAGCTTACTAAAGAGGAGGAGGACCGGTTTAATAAGCCTACCTATAAGTATCCTCGTAGCAAAACTATCTTCTTTAAAAATAAAGGCAAGCATAACTACCTTAGTTACTAGTACCGTTCCTACTTTAGAGATCCTAAATTCGAAGAACTAGTTTTTAACTATATAGCCTAGTATAAGTTTCTTATAGAGTTATATACGGATCCTAAAGGCTTAAGGGCTTATAACGAGATAAGAGAATTTATTAGAAAATAAGTTCGGAACGTCCCTCTATTATCCCTACTAATTCGTTCTAGCTAGAAGTCCGGCAATACCCTCTACTAGGGCCTCTAGTATAAGTTTACGTAGAACCCGGACCTCTAGGAAAGACTTTTATCTACTATACTATATAAATTAGTATACTCTAAGGCTAAAGACCGCTCTTATAGTATAGGGTTCTCTTGCAATAAAGCTCCTATAAAGCGTCGAAGCGAATAGGGGCGGAATAAGCTTAAGAAGCGCCTTATAGAGCTAAGGAAGTATCTATTTAGATAGCTAGATCTTGCTAGTAGAAGTTCTAGGCTACTGCCGGGAGCCTCTAGGGCTAGTTCTAGGACTGCTAGGATAGCTTCGGACGCTAATAGGGGCATTCTTAGGAGCTCTAGAACACCTACGGGTACTAGTAGAGGGAGCTCCGGAATAGCTATAAGACAGAGTAGGGAGCTAAGTAGGCAGCTTTAGGCAGTAACGGAGAGCTATCTAGGAACGATTAGGGATGCTAATATTATAGAAAGGGCGCTAAGTAAAGTCTTAACTAATCTACGTACGGACTAGTAGCTCTTGCTAAGTAAACTAGCTAGTTTAGTTCGATTATTACGTAAGGACTAGCAGAACTTGCTAAGTAAACTAGCTAGTTTAGTTCGATTATTACGTAACGTATATAATAATCTTATATTCTTACTCTTCCCGGAACTAGTCGGGCAGCGTTTAGAAAGCCTAGAGCTCTATTCCTAGAAGGGTCCTCCTAGTAACCTACTCTTTTCTAACTGCTTTAAGAATCTCTTTTCCCTATAGGACTTAGAGCTTAAGGTTCTCCTTCCGGATAAGTATTCTTATAACTTTAAAGATAGATATAAATCTAAGGGCGACTATAAACGAGCTATAGTTACTAACGTTATTTATAAGGAAATCTGCCGGAATTATAGGGTTCGCTATAGTAAACTACTACTAAACGTACTCCTAGACCCGGATACGTAAGCTAAATTCTCTTTAGAAGTTAGGGTATTTACAATATATAAGCGTATCGCAGATAAAGTTAGATCCGTTAACGCGGACGTATCTATAACGGATAGATTAAATCCTAGTAGGGATCTATATTAGAGAAAGAAAGCACTTGCTACGGAGGAAGCTATACTACTCGGAACGGGCCCCTTTAACGGGAAATACTTAATTAAGAAGTTTTCTAATATCCTAAAAGGTTTAAGGCTTACGCTAGAACGGCTCGCTTAAATTAAGCCTACTATTTCGCTATTAGATTAGGAGCTATATCTTCTAACTAAGATGCTATATAATTAGGAAGCTATACTTACTTAGAATTTCGAGTATCTCGGCTATATTAAGCCTACTATTGCTTCTCCTTAGGTTATTCGTACAATTCTATATAAGCTATAGTAGCATCCTAGTTTCCGACTTTAGAGCTCTCTCGAGGGGAAAGTCGTAAAAATGCTTTATAAGCGTATAGACATAGGGTCTCTTAAGCCGTGCTATAGTGCCTATCGGAATCCGTACTTCCTCGTAAAGAAGAAGACTAACCTAGGAGAACTAAAGAAATATCGCCTAATTAATGCTATATAGAAGTTTAATGCTATAACTATTTGCGATGCTAACCTTCCTTCTAATACGGATAGTTTTTCTAAAGCTTTTGCAGACTATATAATCTCGTTCTTAGTTAATATCTTCTCTAGCTACGATTAGATTTTACTAGATATAAGAAGTCGGGACCTTATAGGTTTCGATACTCCTCTTAGCCTACTACGCTAGACAATACTACTATAGGAAGCTACGAACTCTATCGCTTAATTTATTCGAATTATTATGCTTATCCTTGCTACTTAGATACCTTACGCTACTAAACCTTTCCTTAACGATATAGCTATTCGTAGGCTAAAAACGAAGTATAGCAATAAGGAGGTTAAGCCTAGACTCCGCCGATTTATAGTAGAATATATTAAGAACTTAGACGAGGTGCTTGCTAACCTTAAAAGAGTAGAACTAACGGTTTATAGGGAAAAGCTATAGCTATGCTATAAATAGATTAAGATAGTAGGTTACGTTACTAATAAACATAGCAGACACCTAGATGCGGAACGAGTAGCTAAGCTCGTTAAATAGCTAACTTCTACGGACTAGAGGGAAGTCCGTATTCTTATAGAAATATTCGTATACTATAAGATCTAGCTTAAGGACTTCGCCTAGTTGCTAAGGCTACTCTTCTCTCTCCTAAAGAAAGACGTTAAGTTCGTATAGACGGAAGAATATTAGCAGTCTAAGGATGCGATTATAGAGCTTCTTATCTCTACGCTAGCACTAGTAGCGCTAGATTATAAACTAGAGAGGGGACTAATTATAGTAGGCGTAGATTCTAGCCTTTACTCGTAGGGATGCTATATATCTTAATACGACCGGAAAGATAGTAGGATCCGATACCCTTCTCGATTTAAGTTAGGACTATTCTCCGCTTCTAAGCAACGCTACGACGCTAGAAAGCGCGAGTATCTCGGTATTCTTAAAGTACTAAAGAAGTATCGTCCGTAGTTGTTTAGTATCTTCTTTTAGCTAGAGGTAGACGCTAATACGCTAGTTTATTAACTTAATAAGGCCGCTACGGACCTCCCGAACGCAGCTATTATAAGATAGCTAGTATAGATTAGGTTATTCGACTTTAACGTAGTATATATACCTAGGAAGAAGCATACGGCTGCTAATAGGTTGTCTCGCAAGCCTACGATAGAGCGGGATACCTAAGAACTAGTAGAAAAGGGCGATATCGATAAGATAATCGATAACTAGTTTTTCGCCTACTTTGCCTATAACCTCGTTACCTAAGTATTCCCTACTCGAGCGGAATTAGAGGAGGAAGTACTAAACGGTACCTACTCTTAGAACTCGAGGAACATCGTATTCTTCCTTACTTACCTACGTTATTTACTAGGCCTATTTCTAATAGAATATAGATCTCTATATAAACGTACGCTTAAGTTCTATATAAGTAAGGAGGGTTAGCTTATAAGACAGAACCGTATTAGTAGTATCCCTTAGAGAGTTATCGATAATAATAACTATTACGAAAGGATTATTACTGCCTACTACGACTACTATAGGCACTTAGGCCCGGAACGAACGTATAAGACAGTTACTAAACGATAGTAGTAGAACGGTATATATATCGTAGTAGTTCGTTTCTATAAGGGCTACTAGCAATATGCACTCCGAAATAGTTACTAGCGTCCTAGCCTACTCTACGCTTCCGAGAAATAGTATCTTAGGAAGCGATAGTACTTAGACGCAATATTTATTAGCACCGGGCTCTATCTTATTATTATAAGAAAGGCTATTTCTCGTTAGCTAGAGGCCCGGTTAATATAGATAACGGATAATCGCAAGGTTAACGATAGATACGTTACGAAGTTTATCTACGAGAACTTAATTTGCCGCTAGGAGGCTATAGCCGAGATCTATATAGACGGAGGCGGAGAGAACGTTTAAGAAGCGCTACTTATAAGCTACGGAATTAAGTAGGTTACGATCTCTCTCTACTATCTATAGGCTAATAGAATCGTTAAATAGGGATACTATCTAATTCTAGCGGCTCTTTCTAAGCTTATAGGCGGAGAAGTAAGCGCTATTACTAAGCATATTCCCTCGGTCCTTTAGGCGGAACGTACTACTATAAACTAGATAACCGGGCTAACTCTAGCAGAGATAATAATAGGCAGGGATGCTATATTGCTAGTAGAGCTTAAATTCCGTACTTACCGGATAGCTAAGTAAGGGACAGTCCGTAACTATCCTTTATTATTAGCGATATAAGCTATAGCTATAGAACGGATATATACGACGCTTAAGGAAGCTCGTACTTAATAGAACCGGTTACGAAAGCATAATATTAAGTATTTTAATAACTAGAAGAACGCTAATTAGTAGGAGCTTCGTCCTAGATAGATAGTAGTCGTTTACCGATCGGAACTAAAAACGAGCTTCTCGAATAAGCTACGGTACCGGTAGCGCAGTCCGTTTTTAGTATATACTATTATTCGTAAGGGAAAGGCATATAAGATTAAGAAGCTTAGCGGGAAGGTCCTTTACTATACGTTCCCTAGGTTTAACCTAAAGCTAGTGCCGTACTAGAGGGATCCGGAGGCTATAGTTCCTTAAGAGAATAACTTTAATCCGGGATAGCTAGGTCCTCCGCCTTCTAAGCTACGGCCGCGTAGCTACCTATACCCTTAGATCCGGATTAGTAAGCTATTAGGAATAACTTAAGAAGAAAGGGAGAAGTATATCCGCTAGCTAGACATTCTAATGCTAGAGGAATCCTAGTAGGCCCCTAAATTTTAAAAAATTGCAAAAATTGCTTCTATTCCGTCCGTATCGGCATAAGATATAGGGAGAAACGTATTACTTATTACTCTTATATAGCTAGTGCTATAAGAAAGGGAGGATTAGTAGCGGAAGCAGAATAGACCTTAGGAAGCTAGACAAAAGGGACTAATACTATAAATAAGAGAATTTACTATTAGGAGGATACTAGTTCCTAACTAGCCTAGGCTCCTAGAAGTAACGAGGGATAAGATTAGGCGACTCTTACTTAAATTTAGCTAATAGCTGCCTAAAAGTAATTGCGAAAGCGTATATACTTCCTCGTTTCTAGCAGTGCAAATAAAGCGAACTAGCTAGTTTACTTTAAATAGCGCTAAGAATCCTCTAACGTATAGCTATAAATACCCTTACGTTTAGGTAGCGGGTTTAAGCATAAAACTCCTCCCCTTTTCGGCTCTTCTAGTTTCTTCTTAGTCTTATTAACTTTAATATCTATCTTAAGCATAATAACTATTAAGAAGTTCCGGCCTAATAACTACCCTAGGGCCGCTAAGTATAGGCGGCAGCGGTAACGATAGTTATATAGAGTTTTTAAGCAAATAAACTGCGAAAACTCTATATAATAATAATAATAACAACTTCTTCTATACTAACTATCTTTACTGCTGCTAGTATAACCTACCTATTTAGAAACCTCGTATATTATCGGCTTTATATATTCTCCGCTTTACGCACTTATACGCGCTCTCGAAAACTCGCTTACGGAAACGCCTACCCCTAACTAGCTCCCTCCGCTCGTATATAGCATACTTCCCTCTATATAGTCTGTTTTTCTCTCTCTTTACCTTACTAGCATAATAGCTAATAGAGATATTACTATAACCGACGCCGCTAAAGCGCCTACCTCTAAGCCTAAGGCGGTAGTCCGCTATTCTAATCTAGACGCGCTCGCCTACGCCGCTAACTCCGAGTTAGCTAACTTTCGAAACTTTACGCTTAATATTTCTAAGCTAGGTAGGCAGCGCACTTATATATAGATACTAGAAGCTATTACTAACGTAGGGATAGAAGAGAAGAAGTAGACGATTCTACGCTCCGTCTATAGCGCTATTTAGGGGGACGACGACCGCCGCGCTTTTATTATCTTCTAGTTTATTTAAGAACTCGGCTAGCGTACCTCCTCTTATACTTAAGAAGGAGTACTAGAAGGACTAAAGGGCGTAATAGACATCTATAAAAGAGGCAAGCAGTTCGCTAAGAAGCGTAAAGGCCTTCTCGATATATTATAGAACTCTTTTAGCTCGGGCAGAGAGTTCCCCTACTTTAACTTTCTTAATTCTACCTTTAAGATCTATAAAAAGGCTAGCTAGTACCTCCGCCGCTTTATACTATTTAAGAACGTCCCCGCCGAGAATCTCCGACTACTAGGCCTAACCTAGTCTAAATAGATGCTATACTAGGCCCTCTATAATAGAAAGAAAGAGAACTTGTTTCGCCCGGCGTCTAGCTATATATCTAGCAAATTCTAGAAGGCTAGCTTTATTAAGGATATAGAGGCCGTGTTCTAGATAGATCTATTTAGCCGTAAATACCTCTAGCTTATTAACGAGAACGGCTTTGCCGTTATAGACGCCTACTTTATCGTTCCTAAGAATAAGGTGTCTAGAGTAATAGATATTAATAATAAAGAAGGAGTTAGAGGCTCGGCCGTAAATAGGCTACTTAGCGAGGCCTCTAAGTCTAGCTACGACTTTCTAGGCTAGATTAATCTAGGCTTAGATAAATTTAAGAATTTCCGCGAAGAGGCCGAGCGCTAGGTCCGCGGAAAAATAAACCTCGCTAATAAGGACTAACTACGCCCTAATGCGTTCGCGTATTTATACTATAAAATTAGAGACCTCTACTACGAGGACCGCGAGCTTAAAGCGCTAAGCTGCTAGTAAGAAGAAGCTAGCTAGGGCTAGGCCGCGGTAACCTGCTCCTAATCCGTAGCCCTAGAGCTAGAAATAATTGTTTTAGTCCGTCTATGCAAACTAGCCGGCAGGGTTAAAGAATAAGTAATACGTTGCGAGACGTATAGCTATAATAGAGACCTATTAGACGATCTAATTAACGAGGCGATCGAGAAGCCTTATTTAGATCTTAGAGAAGTTCGCGTCCGTATTGCTATCCTATACGCTAACTATCTCGAAGAGCGCTATAAGGATAGCGTATATAGAAAGCTAGATATAATCTCCCTTAATAAGTACGAGTCCCTAGATATTAGTCCTCCCTTCTGCCGCATCTATATAGTAGAAATAGCTAAGGTAGTTAGCCTTATAGTAGAAGAATTAATAATAACGGCGTCTAATTATCTCTACGACTCGTAGGATATCTTCTACGGACTATACCTACTAGCAAAGGGATCGATTAACGACGTGCCTAATAACTTAAGGAAAGACCTATAGATATAGGAGACAGACGCGATAGACCGATAGGCTAGTAAGAGCTAGCTGCGTAACGTAGAAAAGGCTACGGCAAAAATAGCAGCTAACTAGAAGGCCTAGGAGAAGGCTAAGCGTAAAGCTAATACTAATAATAAAGAAGACGGCAGCCTTAAGAAGAAGACTCGCCTATAGCTAGAGATCGGAAATGCTAAGGGTTCCGCGTCTATACCTCTAGCTTACGCCCTAAAGAAGTCTAAGAAGGCTAAGGGGAAGCAGCGTACTAGCTTAAACGAAGCGAACTAGCTAGTTTAGTTCGACGACGACTATAGCGACGTAGAAGCTGCTTAAGAGTCTACTCTAGAGGGTAATAATAATAAGCTTAGGCCTATACGAATTAAGCTAGACTTTACTAATACCCGCCTATCTTACTTAGAATTCGAGACTATTCGAGATATATAGAAGGCTTATAACGGAAAACTCCTTAAAGATAGCTTTAACGTATTTAGCGGCCTTCTTAATTAGTAGGCAAAGGACCCGGATATAGTTTCTTAGATATACTAAGAATTCGACCTATACCGGTACTACCTCCGCCGCCGCTATAATATATATAGATAGATGCTAAATATATTCTTCTCCCTTACTTAGCAGCTAATATAATAAGACCCGACTATCTAGCTACTTAATATACTAGCCTAAGATTCTCTACGCGATAAGGCTATATACGGATTTATTGCGTACCTAATAATAGCTTAGTACTAGTAGGGAGAGCCTACCGGCTAGATCGACCTAACGATCCTAATTATTAAGGGAAACTAGGCTACCGGCGAGAAGTTTATTAAAGGCCCCCTAGTAGCATAGAAAGATAGATAAGAGACCGCCTATACGATTACTATAATTTCTCTCGATAGTGCCTACTCTAGCTACGGACCGGTTATATAGGTACCTAACCGCAAGCTATAGAACTAGACTACTAACGATAATAAAGACGACGAAGAAGAAGATAAGGCTATATACGCTAAGTTTAAAGTCGTTAGTAGTACTAGCTACCTAGAATTAATCTATAATATAGTTAATAAGCTTAATAATAACGAGAACGAGGACGAAGACTCGGACATTAAGTAGACGCTAGTCTATATCTCGAACTAAAGAAAGGACGGCCTATAGGACGCTAGCCTACGCCTATAAAACGTCTCGACTATACCTAGCGACTTAGTGCTAATATATTAGACGATCGCCTATAGAGAGAACTCTAGCGTCTCCTCGCGACGTATAGTCTACCTAATGCTTATTAAGTACCGTAATTAAAAGCTAGTTAGAAAGAATACCCTAGGCTTCGTAGAGGTCCTTATTAGCAATATTACGATACTGCCGATATCTAAGACGTTTATAGGCGCCGATTTCCCTAATAAGCCGCAGGAGTATAGACTTCCCTAGGAGTAGTAGCTTAATAGCCTTAGGCTAGTTTTAGACGCGTTAATAGGACGCCGCAGCTAGGAAGAGCCGGAGGTAAGCTAAGAGGCTCTTATACTTCTATATATAGACTACGCTACCTACGAGAAGTAGTACGACAAAGTCTAGGTTCCGTAGGCGAAGAAGAGATTCGCGTAGCTATATAAGTGCTTAGTTAAGGCTAAGAAGGGTATAGCGAAGGATTAGAGCTTTTTCTCGTACGTTAAGAAGGCCCTTTTAGGCTAGTTAAAGTACTTCCTATTTAATAGCGCTAACTACCTAGACGATAAGAAAGACGAGTTTAAGAAGATTAGCATAGCTATATATATATAGTAAACCGAACTAGCTAGTTCGGTTCGGCAAAGGGAAACGGTAACGTTATAAACGTCTAATACGTTAAAAAGAATAAATAGTACTTAGTTTATTATTATTTTTGCAGAAGCTAGTTCTACTAAGCTATCTTTTTAGAATAAAAATGTCGTTTGTTAGAGTATCTATTCGGATATAAAGAAAGGGAGGATTAATAGGCGGAAACCGCATATCCTTAGCAGCTCGGGTGCCTATAAAAGCGCGAGCTTAGGCTCTCCTCTATAGCATTAATTAGTTATCTACTCTACGTTTCTTATTTATAGTTCTAGTATTACTATACGTTCTATGCGTACCCGCCCTACTAGCTATTACGAGAGACGATATAGCTAATACGGGGGTTCGTAAGCTAAACGTAAAAGCGTAACTACGAGCGTAGCCGTTACTCGATCTAAACTATAGTGCTTACGAGGATTCCTAAGCCTAGCTACCTAGGACGAGAGACGAGAACTGCGCGTTATTACGCTGCGTACGACTGCTATATACCTAATTCTAAGGCTATTAGGCCTTAGCAATATAGATATGCACGCCTAGCTAGCTATAAGTTAGTTAGAGTAGTATAGGATTTACGTATTACTATAGTAGGCTAAACTATTATCTTTAGTTCTCTTTATATAGTACTAGTGCGGTCCTTCTCTTACTAATTCTACTTACTAAATCTATTTCTATAAAATTAAATAAATAAACCTAACTCTAGAAAATATAAGCTCTTTTAATCTAATAGCAGTTTCTAGATAGCTACTTTCCTTTATTGCTAAGACTCTTCTCTCTTAGCTAAGGTATCTAAGGACTCTTCTCTCTTAAGGGAGTTAGTTAGGTTCTTAGGTAGAGAACCTCTAGAAGATCTACCTTCTTAGAAGGGTACTACTAGCTAGTTCTAAGGTATTAGTAGTACTTAGTGCTTAGGCCTAGTCTTATCCTTTTAGATACTATAGCCTAAGGCTAACCCTTTCCTCTTTATACTCGTCTAATCTTAAGTATGCCTTACTAGGCTTTTCTCTATCTTATCTGCTCTTTAGGGACGTCTAGTATATAGCTAGGATTATCTAAAGCTTCTTAGTAGTATAGATAGGATATACTTCTAGTCTCTTATATACTCTTTTCCTACTTCTCTATCTAGTTAATACTATAGGTCCTATAAGAGGTAAAACGTATTACTTTAAGGATAAGAAGGCTAACTCTTACTACCTAGAGTCTCTCTATAAACCTAGGCTTATAACCTATTAAATTATATTCTTATAGGCACTCGTCGGATAGGTATAACTAGAGGTTAGAATAGGTCCTGCAAATTAGGTCGGTTCCGGGTTTAGGTCGGTTCTTAAGGGACCTAGACCTAGACCTAAGTAGCCGGGTCTTCGGACCCGACCCGAATCGAGTTAGGTCGGGTCTTATAGTCGCTAGTTCTAGGATAGGTCCTAACTCCGGACCTAATTAAAACCGTTAGGTCCGTAGAAAAATAAGTTATAATCGGGAATATTACTAATAGAATCGATAGAGGGTGCAATTCTGCATATAGTAAAATATATAAGTATAAAGAATAAGTCGGTACTCGCAAAAGATCTAGATTAAGGATATATATATAAGGTATTCTAAATGTATATACTAACTATAGCTGCCGACTACCGTTGCCGACTATACTATATAGAGTATTAAGGCTAGTGCGTACCGCTTAGCTTTCGCGAAAATAACTCCTTCCGCTTGCGTATACTCTTACGAGCATATTTCGGAGCTATAGGTTCCTCGTTATTGCTAATTGCTTCGAACCTCCTCTAACTTAATATTGCCTTATAATCTGCCTAAATCTAATGCTACTATACGTTAACTTTAGGTACTAAAGGCTAGAATATACTTAATATTAGCAGCGCCTCCTCTACTAGAGTATCTCGAGCTTGCTGCTACTTATTACGCTCTCGAGAGCGATAGCATATAATATTGCTAAACGTCGAAGAGTCGTATAATCGATTATAGCGGCTCTAGTGCCTTGCTATACTAAAGTCTCGCTTATAACCTATACTAGCTGCTAGTATATATAGGAAGTCGCGTGCTATAAGCGTATATATAGGATACTCTAATATAATAAGTTTCTAGGAGCGTAGTAGATACTCGATAGAATAAGCGTTCGAGTCTTTAAACCTTACGTATCGATAGCGCGTAACTTTATCTAGTTTAGTAGAAGATCGAACGATAGAAGATATTAGCCGTAGGGTATCGGTAGAGTTAGAGTCGTTATCGTTAGATATAGAATATATGCCTATAGCGAAGGAGGTAGTAGAGCGGCGTAAGGGCTATTAAGACTTAGCTCTAGTCGCAGCCGCTATAGGTTTATATCGCGCATATTTAAGGCGGAATTTAGACTAGTAGTAGTCCTTAAATAACGAGTCTAGCCCTTTACTAGAAAAGGCGTCCCGACTCTAAAAATTACGTTTTATCGCTAGATTAAGTAAGATTGCAATGCTATATATATTGCTAAAACGGTCCTAGGTAGCAGTATAGTACTTAATAAGTTTCGTAAACGTAGTCTATAGCGTAGCGTAGATCTCTTACTACTACGGCTCGGTTTTATATTTTAATTTCTCGTCCGTAATATCGAGGATATCGAAGAGAGTATTATAGTACCCGAGGACAAGGTATATAGTTAGGCCTTTAGTAGTGCCGATTATAGTTATAGCTTCCGCAAATAGTAGTATAAGGTCGATAATATATTTAATTCTTTTCTACTCCGTATAACCTAGGCTTAATTTAGGCTAGCTTTAATTCTCGATAAACTTATCGATAATATCTCGTAGTCGTAAGTAGCGGATAAGTATAATCGTAGTAGAGCTCTAGCGGGTCTTTATATCTTATATTAGTTATAGTAGTCGTATAGCGGGGACTTTCTTCTATTGCTTATACTACTTCGAATATAGCAAAGGATCCTATAATCGATCTCGTTATAACTATATAAATGCCTTATAACGTTGCGTACTAGAGTTAACCTTTATAGCTAGCTTACGGACCTATCTTAAGCGTATAAGCTTTTGCCGACTATATATAACGACTATACTAGGCTACGTAACTTTCCGAGCGAAGGATAGTCGAATAGTACCTTTAGAAGAATAGCTAGAATCCTAATATCGCCCTACGTTATCGGGCCTAGTTTAATCTAGTTAAGCGCGCGTATATTAGCCTCCTCTTCCTATCTTTCCTGCAGCTCGTTCTTAGAGTTAATCTTTAGAGCGGTAAAGAAATCTTTTAACGATAGTTAAATAACGTATATAAAGCATAAAAACCGTTCCGAACGAGAAATCTCTATCTCCTCGGACTCCGGTAGTAGAAGAGAGAGATTATATATTAATACTAATAGTTTTACGATACGCGTACGTTATCGGGAGCAGATATCGATAGCTTGCATACTTTAATATATTAGCTAAGTACTTAATGCAGGGGGGAGGCTTAAGTATATATAGCAGCATAAAGAGTATTATTATTCGTAGCATTGTCTATAGTAAGAGCTATAAGTCTTTCGTATATATTAAATTAGGTAAGGGTGTCGTAGAGTATATTAGCGAGATAATTACTAGTATAGGAGCCTATAATATAAGGGAAGGCTAGCATTGCCTCGTACTAGCTCTATCGATCGTTAATCTAATAGCATCTAATAGTAAGAAAGGATGCTCGCAAGGTACTAGCGTACTACTTATTAAGCGCAACCGCTACGCGGAAAGTACTAGTAAGCTATTCTTTAAGCTTCTATTCGGACTAAGCGATAGCGTCCTAAATATACGTCTTTATAGTACCTACGCTCTTAAAATCGATAGTGCCGACTTTCTCTATAAGGCACTCGTAAGTACGTCGGATAGTAGAGCTTTCGAAGAAGTTTAAAGGCAAGCTAAGCTTAGAAACTATTAAGCTATATAACTCCGGGAACTTAGAGCAATAGCAATAATCGGTTCTAGTATAACCTTTCTTCTATTAATTCTATATAAAGGTAGCGTTAGCTTATATAAGTTCTATATATAGTTTATAATATTCGCGCTATTAAAAGCGGGTATATAGTATAGTCGGCATCTATAGTTAGCATCTATAGTCGGCTTGCCTAGCTAGCACGGGGTACGCGAATACTTATAGCTCTCGCCCTTACGGCACTAATTATCTCTATTGTCGTTCCCCTCTCGTAAGCAGTTTATTAGTAGTCTATAGAGTATAGATGCTTCGCTAATGCCCTAGTCCCGTCTCCTAGTCCTAGATGCTTAAGTACCGAATCGCATCTAATATATACGACTTTTAGCTCTATAGAATCGCAGTTAATACCCTCCTAGAAGAACTTCTAAGACTATAAAGTTCGCTAATTTGAATTCTACTTTATAGGGTTTATTAACGTCCTTCTATACTTCTATCGATATCTCGCGGTCTCTATTTACTAGCGCTAGTTATAAAAAGCCTCGAAAGCTTTACTATAGGTTAGTCGCTATATCTATATATTATTAATCTTATCCTAGGATTTATAACTAGTCGGTAGCTCGGTAAGGGTAGCTAGAGGTAGCGTTCGATCTTTATCGGCCCTAGAACGACTAGAAGAGCTAGCAATCGCCCGGCGTGCTTATTAATAATTAATAACGGACTTAATAGGGCTAGAGTCTACGAAGGACGACGATTATAACGCTAGTAACGACTATTAACGCTCGCGAAGGCGAGTACTAGACCGTTTAGAGGAAGGTAGTATAGTACCTATCGTAGCTCTTAAGGATATAATCGGCGGTATCGCAGATAGTATAGCTTTAAGGATAGTATTAGTATAAAATAGAGGACCGTAAAAATAAAGAGAATAGTATAGTTATGCATAAGATAGGACTAAGCGACGGTAAGGGTAAATTAGCTTTTTATCGCGTATACTAGCTACGGACTCCTAGAAAAAGACCTATAAGCGATTGCATTAGCCTTTCTATAGTATAAATTAGGCTTTTAACTTATTCTTCCCGATTTTGCTAGCTACTATATAATATAGCCTCTCTATCTCCTAAAAGCGGGTAGGAAAGTTATCTACGATATATAGCTTATTCTTACTCTTATATAGTAGCTAGGTAAGAATGTCTTAAAAGCTAGCTCCGCTA
Organism: Cercospora zeae-maydis; assembly: GCA_023512815.1. Lineage (NCBI taxonomy): Eukaryota > Fungi > Ascomycota > Dothideomycetes > Mycosphaerellales > Mycosphaerellaceae > Cercospora > Cercospora zeae-maydis. The sequence continues at coordinate 957,530 of JAKLWY010000008.1, forward strand.
TCGTAGCCTTTATCGATAATAGCATCTAGAACGATGCTGCGGTATTTACTCTTATCTATATTAAACGGCTAAGCGCAGACCTCGAAGGCTAGCTTATTTAGCCGCGGTATAGTATTAGTAATAGGAATATAGAACCCGTTACTAAACTAATCGTAGTTAGCTAGAATAAGCTAGTCTAGTTTAGGTATGCGAGTTATATCGGGGAGCTTAAACGCCTTATCTTGTTTCTTAGTTCTTTAGGATATATAGTTGCAAAAGATAGTACGGTAATATTAGAGGAAAATCTCTATAGCTATAGGCGGGCGGCTATCCCTAATAAGCTCCTATTAATAGTTAGCGTATAGTTAGTAGACGTAGTTAGCAACGCCTTACCTATACCTTCCGAGCCGAGACTAAAGTCTATAGGATTTATATTAGCCTTAAGTATAGCTTCCTAAACCGGCGTATTATATATTTCTCGTTCGACCTAAGCTAGCGGTATGTTTTCTACCGGACTTGTTAGTTGCTATAAGTGTTTAGTATTAATACGTTAACTTACCTCTACTTCTATATTATCTTATATATATTTCTGCGTATCGCCTTTTCTATACTAGGGTACTAGATTTACCCTCTGCTCGCTAGAACTTAGTCGCTCTTTCGACAACTTAGCTAGGAACTCTATCTAGCTATTATACTTCCCTAGAAGAATAATCGCCCGCACTTTATTCTTAAATTGCTATATAGCTTTATACTAGAAGCCGTAAGTCGTATAGCTATCTTATATAGCCTACTCGTTTTAGGCAGCCCTTATTATGCCTACTGCCTTGCGGTCGTTGCTTTAGGTAGGGAGCTAGTACTACTTAAACTACTTCGAATTTAGTTTAGAGTCCGGAATTAAATGCTGCTACTAGTCTTCTAAATCTTTATAATTAGTAAATAGATTATAGTATAGTACGCGCGCCTTTTTCGAGTCTCTACTATTACCTAGTTCGTAGTAGAAGGACTTCGGATCTTTTTTAGCCGCCTTTTTAGTAGGCACGTCGCGAGCTGCCTTTAACTCTTTATCCTTACTATAACCTATTAGCATTGCTAACTATAGACGCTAACTACGGGATTATTAACTTACGCTCTCTAATTGTATTTAGCGTAGTGCGCCTTTCTCTAGGTCTTAATCTATAGCTTTTGCTTATCGGAAGATAGGCTAGCCTACTAAGTATACTCGCTAATCTGCTTCTCCTTATATCTAGCAAACGCTATATTTCTAGCCTTACGATACTTATCTGCCGCTTTTTCTTCTACTAATATATTCGCGCGTTAGCTACGCTTACGGAGAGTATTAGGGTTAGTAGAGTAGTTAGCTATATCTTTCTTAGTGCTAGCTAGACGCGCTATAAGTCCGCTACTAGTAGGCGTATTAATATTATCGCTATTAATGCGAGCGCGTTTAGAAGCATTATTAGTTGTCTTCTTACTTATCGCGCGTCGCTTCTTAGGCGCTATAGTTATAGATATATCGGAAATATATCGCCTTTAATATAAATACTATCGCGAGCTATAAATTTAATGCGCGCATAATTATTATTAATAGAATAGTAGTAGTAGTAATAGCGGCGTAGGTAGCGCTAAATATAATAGTCGGTAATATTATAGAAGCTAGCTATAACGAATTCGGGAGTTTACTAGCGCAAAGTCTTAGCACCGGCTTCTACTGCCTTACTATAACCCTAGATTTCTCTATCTATAATTTCGTAGTTAGCGATAGTAGTCGGCAGTATTAATACTATACTAGATAGAACCTATATATTCCCTCTTATATCGTTAACTTCCTAGGCGAGTAGGCCGTCGTACGGCTTCCTCTTCTCCTATACTTCCGCTACTTATTATATAACCTGCTACTAATAATAATCTCGACTACTATTTACGACCTTTTTACCTTCCTTAACCGCTAACGCTAATACTACGAAGCATCTTAACCTCTAATTTAACGGCGCCGGCACTATTATAATAGCCTCTAGTAGGCTAGAACGCTTAGTAGAAGCGCTACGCCTACTAAATTCTAGTAATAGTATACTCGGAAAGTAGCGTAGAAAGCGAGAAGAATTAGCTATCCCCGCCGCGTAGCAACTCTACTACTAACTAGCCCTCTAGCGACTCTAAACGCTTATAAGAACCGCTACGCCTACTAGATTTCGGTAATAGCATTCTTAGAAAGTAGCGCAAAAAGTAAGAAGAATTAGCTATTCTCTACCGCCGCGTAGCAACTCTACTACTAACTAGCTCTAGAGCGTTCTTACGCTAAAACTCTATAGAAGCTACTATATCGATGCTACTACCGCCGGCTCCTTAACTAGATAATACCGCCTTAGAAGCTAAGTTTCGGAAGTAAAAGGCTACCTATAATAAAAAATTAAAGGCTAGTACTCTAACGACGGAGGAAGAAATCGAATTTATATTAAATAACCTATTAAAAAGGGGGAGGATAAGATAGGTATAACGCGTAGTAGAAGTAGAGATAGTAGGTAGGAACTAACTATAAGAGGGTATATAGCAACGTATAGACTACCTTAGACCTCCGTCCGAAGATAGCGCTAATTCTTATAGAGTTATTATATATCGCATACTTCGCGTATACGAATACTATACGCTAAGCAATGCGGCAGCAGCCGCTTACTAAGCACTAGTAAGGCCTAAGGCCCCTAACTTCTAGCTTTACTTCGCTCTTATAACTGCCTCCCTCCCTCTATCGAGCTATCCTAGCTTAATAGGCGGATAGTAGTCTTCTTATATACGCGACGTTCCTATTACGTCCGCGTATCTCTTATTACTTATAGGCCTTCTATTAAGTTTTATCGCACGTTACTATTACGATTTACGTACGTAACGTAAGTAAGTCGTTGCCGTATATTATTATTAATAGCAACGCGCGTTATTATGTTTATTACGGTAATAGCATTATAAATTCTTACTTGCGCGCTTCTAAACTTCTTCTATAATACTAATACTTAGTTATTTTAGTTTTCTTTAGACGCGCTCCGTACTCGCTCCGCTATATATATATATACTCCTCGCACTCTCTACGTACGCTCCCTATACGTACTTAAGAACTACTATAAGATAAGCCCTAAGAAGAATAAGAATCTACCTAAGGGCAAAGAGGCTATTATAGCCCCTCTATTAAGCAGCTCGTAGGCAGGCCTAGAGCGTATTAGTAGAAATACTAGTACGCCTAGTAGCCGCGCTCTAAGTTTAGCTAGTAGCTAATCCCCCCTTTTACGTCTAGGTAGCATTATACTAGGTAAGGGCAACTAGATAGATAGTATATGCGGCGCGCGCTTACCTTAGGCGAGCTCTAATGCCCCCGGTAGTAGCCCGCAGCTAAGCCTATCCCTAGCTCCTAATACTACTAGACGTCTTAGAGGAGATAGCTATAATAGCAACTATATTAGCTCTAGCCTAATAATAAGTAAAGGCCGGGGTAAGCGCGCGCCGAGTAAGTCGCTATCGGCCTAACTTCTACTTAGCAGCAGCGCGCCTACGAAGCGCGCTCGCTCCCTATTCTCGGAGCTAGGCTCCTTACTAGACCTTATTACTAATAGACCTATAGGCCCTCCTAACCGTACGCTAGCTATAAAGCACTAACGCCTTATAGGCGCCGCTACTATACTATATACTAGCGCCGTACTCGGACTAGCTCCCGCTACTTCTCGTATTAGTATAGCTAAGACTAAGTACCTTAAGTAGTATAATCGCTATATTCGTAATAACTATAATCTAGATAGACGTAACTATAAGTCCCTTTCTACTCGCTATCTCGTTATATTCTATTTATATACTAACTGCAGTATAGGCTAGGCTAAGTACTCTAGCAAGCTACTTAAGGACATTAATACTAAGAAGTATATACGCTATATATATAGCAAGTATACCTATAAGTAGACCTACCGCGAAGCTATTAAGTTAGTAGTACGTCGCATATACGACGTACGCAACGTACTAGTACGTCGCTAGGCTAAGCTCGGCCGCTATAGAACCGATATAGTATAAGCTAATAGCTAGCAAGCGGTAGTAGATACCTAGACCTAGCTAGACGCTACCTATACCGGTAAGTTCTTCTTTTAATATTACGTATAGCGTACGCGTCGCTTGCATCTCGCATTTGCTAACTACGCGTATAGAAACTAAGACGGTTATAAAGCGCCTCTAAACTAACGATAGTAAGCTAGCTAGCGGTAAGCCTACTAAGAAGGAGAGTAGTAGCAGCGCCCTATAGGGGTTCTACGCGCTCGTCTATAAGGCTACTTAGCTTAATAGCACCCTTAGGGGTATAATAGAGCTGCTTACTTAGGTATATCTAGTAGCTTGTCGCTTTCGTATTATATACTAACTGCACTTATAGATCGCTAAGTATAGTAGCGTTCTAGTAGAGCGGGACGCTATTAACGCCGCTATTAGCCTCTACCTATCCTTAGAGAAGGAGGATAAGGCTAAGGAGGCCTTCTTAGAGAAGGAGGCCTCTAAGTATAAGCTAGCTAAAGAGGGCACCTAAGCTAGCGCTTCTTACGCTCCTCTATACTTCCGTATATATGCTGCTTATACGCTTCGCGTACGATACGCTATAATAAATGTTTTAGTTAGCTCCCTATAAATAATGCAAAGCTTATCTATAGAATAAAAAGCTGTTTATTCTACCTTTTATACCTGCGTATTACGTACGACGCGCTGTTGCGTTGCCTTTAGGCTGCGCTTATTTACCTTACGCGCTGCCTCGAATTTATCTAGTGCCTTATATTCTCTAATATGCTTAACTAGTTCCTACGTATTATATTCTTTCGGCTAGCCTATCTACTTAACTAACTACTAACGTTTCTTATATCTAACTCGCGTATCTAGGATCTCTTTAACTTGCTACTTGCCTAAGTCTTCTTCTATAAGCAGCATGCCTTCTATATCCGCGTCGCCTACGGCGCTTTTCTAAGGCTCTAGTAAAGATACGTAGAATACGTTATAAACGCGCTATACGCTTAGTAAGGCTAGGCAGTACGCCTGCTTTCCGATTGCGTTAATTACCTTTAATAGACCTACGAACTTTAGTACTAACTTCTTTATAGGCACCTTTAAGCGGAGGTTTTTCGAGGATAATAATACTATATTGCTAACTTTAAACTCTATTAGCTTATGCCTAGCATTAAAGTATCTAGCTTACGCTTTAGCTATGTATCGCTAGCGTTTCGTAAGGTTCTTATACGTTTCTTATAGTTGCTTTATAGCGTCGATTGCTGCTAGTGCCTTTCTCCTAGAGAGCTCGTCTTAAGCGACTCGCGTACTTATTATAATCTCCGCGTCGTAGCTATATACTACCTTAAACGGACTTATCTTAAATATTAGATATACCGCGTTATTATAAGCTAATTCCGCCTAAGGTAGCAACGTTACCTAGTCGTCCTACTTATTATTATAGAAGATACGTAAGTACTATTCTAGCGTCTAGTTAGCACGTTCCGTCTGCTTATTAGTCTGCGGATAGAAGGCTATAGATAGCTTGCGGTTTATATGCAACTTAAAGTAGAAGTCCGACTAGAACTAGCTAGTAAAGACAGTACCTCTATCGCTTACAATTCTATATAGCATTCTAAATCGGCAAATTACCCTATTAATTAGGATCTATACGAGATCTACGCTCGTATATTTCTTAGTAGTTAGTACGAAGAGGTTTATCTTCGAGTATCGGTCGATAATTACTAGGACCGTATCGTATATATATACATCTTATTTACTAGGCGGCAGGTCTATAATAAAGTCTATAGTTAGCTCCTTCTATAGGAGTTCCGGCTGCGGCAATGCTAATAGCTCGCCGTATAGTCGATAGCGTCTCGCCTTTAATACTTAATACTTCTAATAGGATTAGATATACTAGCTAATATCCGTAGACATCCCTAGCTAGTAATACTTCCGCTATACTAACTTAGTAGTTTTGTCCTTACTAAAGTAACTAGCAAGTAGATTATCGTAGTGTATACGGATTACCTACGTCCGTAGTATATAGTCCTTAAGAAGATATAGCTAATTGCTATAATATAGTACTCCTTCCCTAATACGATACCTATTGCATTTGCCTTTACTACGCTACGCCTTCTCGAAGAGTTCCTTTGTATTAGGCTTCTATAGCGTTAGCGATTTAGTAAAGTTAAGAACTAAGTCTAAGATATTTAGGTATAGTCCTTCTATAGCAACCGCTGCGTATACGACTCGTACGCTACTCGAGAAGTAGTCTTATACGCACTCTTCTAGGGGCCGCCCTAAGGCTATACTTGCGAGTTACTCTTATATCGTAATTGCGATACGCTAGAGAAACGCCTAATCGCCGTACTTAGCTCTTATACTATATACCTAGAGCTTCTTCTATAATATTAGTAGTAGGTTCGATATATACGCCTATTCGCATACGTAGTTACTATATCTTAACGGCGTATCGGCTAGGTTTGTTTTCCCTAGTTAATACTTAATTATAAAATCGAATAGGGCTAGGAATACGGCCTAACGAGCCTATCTGCCTATAAGTTGCTTTATTATTATAAAGGCTTTAAGGTTAGCGTAGTTAATAAGTACGGTAACTAAATACGAGGCGCCTTTAAGGTACGGCTACTACGCCTTAAATGCTTCTATAATAGCTAGAAGCTCTTTATCGTAGGTCTCGTAGTTATACTCTACCGGAATTATCTTCTATAAGAAGAATGCAACTAGATGCTAGTTCCTATCCTTAAATAACTAGCTTAGGATGCCTATAATTGCGAAGTCCGACGTATTAGTTTCGACTTACGTACGTACCGTAGGGTTATAGTACCTTAGTAGTAGAGTAGCTTAGAATACGTCTTTAATCCTACGGAATATAAGCTTCTCGCTTTCGCCCTAGCTAATACGCTCTAGCTTCTTGCCTACTCTAGCCCCTTTCGATAGTGCTATTAAAGCGGCGATAATCCTAGAGTACCTATATATAAATCGCCGATAAAAATTAGCGAACTTAAGGAACAACTGCACCTTAGTAAGCGTTATAGGCGTTAGCTACGCCGCAATTGCGTCGACCCTATAAGGATCTATCGTTACGCCTTCGGGGCGTATAATAAACTTAAGGAACTTAACCTTCTTCTTAAAGAAGTAGCATTTTACGCACTAAGTATATAATCCGAACTTCCGGAGTTGCTCTAGTACGGTACGTACGTCTTATATATAGGCCTTATACGAGGCGCTATATATAAGGATATTATCTAGGTATACTATATAGTATATATCTATAAGGCCTAAGAGGGCTCTATTAATATACCTCTAAAAAGTAGCTAGTACGTTAGTTAACCCGAAAGGCATTACCTTATACTAGAAGTATCTATACCGTATACAAAATATAGTCTTCTAGTAGTTAGTTAGTCTTATATAAATGCGATAGTACGTATCTGCGAGGTCTAGCGATATAAACTATACGGCTCCTATAAGCCTATTAAGCGTCTCGCTAATAAGTAGTAGGGGATAGCGATTCTTTACTATAATCTTATTTAATCTATAGTAATCTATATATAACTGCAAGGTACTATTCTTTTTCGGAACAAATAGGATAGGCGTACTCGCCTCGCTTTCGCTTCGCTCGATCTAATCGTACTCTAACGCTTCTTAGAGGTAACGACTTAACTTACTAAGCTTGCGGCTAGACTAGTAATATAGTAGCTTAAACGGCGGCTTAGTGCTAGGTAGTAGATTAATCGCATACTTAGCGCCTTCGACTAGCATACTCCTTATCTCCTCTATAGGATTAAAGAGGTCTATAAAGTCCTAGAACTCCGTAGGTAGTAGCTCTTAGCTAGTATCTACCTTCTAGAGTAATACGGCAAAGATATATAGGGCCCTTTAAAGGTTCTTATAAAACTTATACGCTTCGCGCACTTATACTATATACGTCTTGCCTCTAGACCTAAAGGTCTACTTATCTATGCTAGCATCCTCTATTACTCTATAGGCTATACGCTATAGCCGGCCTAGTAAGATATAAGGAGTTAGTATATTATATATATAAAAGATGCCTCCGTATATGCAAGTTGCTCCCTTAGAGTCGGTAGCTTATAAGCGTATATAATACGTACCGTAGTAGTGCCCTAGCTACCTAGTAAAGAACGTAGCTAGCGGCAAAGTAGCATTCTTCCTTACTAGAAGGTTATGCTATAGAGCGTAGGATCTAGAGACTATATTAATGTCGGCGCCCCTATCGAGTATATACTCGGCTCGTATATAGCCCGTATTTGTCTTAACCTCGGCTACGATAAGAATTACTAGCCTGCTCTATATAGGTAGGTAATCTATCCCGCTTATTACGGTATCTAGAGCTTATAGGTCTTCCTAGATGCCTTGCCTTTTAGCGGCTCGCCTATAGCTACTTTATATATAGTAGGCGGCTCCTATAGGTCTAGCTAGGGACATTCCGACCGGATATACTTCTTTCCCTTATACTTATAGCATTTAGCTTTAAGTTTCTAGTCTAGGTCGTCTTTATCTCTCTTAGATTAACGCTGCTTGCTAGGGCGGGATCTCTCTTTCCTAAATCGCGCCGTAGTATTATTACTACCTTTACGCTTATAGTTTGCCTACGTCTTGCGTCTAATATGCTTGCCTAGCCCGCTTTTACTTAATAAACCTCTATAGTTGCTTCGTAAGGATATAGCCCTCTCGGCCTATTCTAAATATATCGTAAGCGCTACGAGGTCGGCTCTCTTAAACCCCGTTATATTATAGTTCTTAATAATATCCCTTTATAAGGGAGCTCTTAACTTTATAAGTAGCTAGCGAACTAGCTATAGCTTGCGGTAGTTGCTAAGTTACGCCTTAAGATAGGCTAACTTATTTGCGAACTATTATATACTCTACCCTTTATGCTAATAAGCCTTCTCGTACTCGATAGTAGTAAGGAGCGTGCGGTTCGCTTAATCCCCGACTATATTATATATAAACTGCTAGAAGTCTTCCTAGCTATACTTAGCTAGAAGATTTTTAGCGTTATACTAGTTATACTATATATCCTTCGCCTCGCCTACGAGCTATATAATAGTATATAGCGCCTTCTTGCGAGGGCTATAGTACGTTATCGGATTATTAACGAAGATTATCTTAAGGTAGCGGATAAACTCCCGGGCCTTATCTTCGCTTTTACTCTTAAACGGCTTTAGATCGCGTATCTTCGCGCCCTTTACTAATAAGCTTCTTAATAGCGCGTTACGTACGCTCCGTATATTAGCTATACTAGCGTTACTAGCTTCTTCTTCTTTCTCTCTAGCGTTTCCTTTTGCGCTACTCTACGTACGGCGGGCTTTAGATCTGCCGAAAGGAGAGTCGTTGCCTTCTAGTATTATAGCGAGCTTGCGCTTAAGACGCTTACGCTCTTCTTAGAGTATATATACTATAAGTTGCTTATAAAGCTCCTCCGTCTTGCGTTCGAGTTGCCTATACTCTGCGTTAACGTTATTATCTACTATTATCTCCTTAAGGTTTAGCGTCTCTTCGCTTAGTTCCTATATTAGTAGAGCCTATAGTATAGAGCCTACGTTTTTAGTACGACGCGCTCGCAATTCTCGTTTATCTAATATTAGTATCTATAGGCTACTACCCCGTATAGGGTTAAAGAATTAGAACTATAAGAGGGTATATAGTAACGTATAGACTACCTTAGACCTCCGTCCGAAGATAGCGCTAATTCTTATAGAGTTATTATATATTGCATACTTCGCGTATATAAATACTATACGCTAAGCAATACGGTAGCAGCCGCTTGCTAAGTACTAGTAAGGCCTAAGGCCCCTAACTTCTAGCTTTACTTCGCTCTTATACTAACCGAGTAGAACTAAACTAGGTAGTTTAGTTCGGCTAATATTATATAACCTATATTATATAATATTAGAACTAAACTAGGTAATTTAGTTCGGTTCTTAGGCAGTACTAACTAGACTATACTTCTTAATAATTTATAAAAATTAGCGTATACTACGATGCCTATTAGCGAAAGATCGATATAGATAGGCGTGCTAACGAAGATTAGTCGCTAGAGCCTAATACTAAAAGTAGGCTCTTCGTCCGTAATACCGACTACTTCGTGCCGTATAGTATAGAGTCTAGTAATAATAAAGGCGGAGCGTCTTTTCCGTTTACTACCTAAACTAGATTAGGTACTAAACGCAAAGCTACTATTAACGAGGATAACGACGCTACTATTAACGAGGATAACGACGCTACTTTCGCTACGGCTATAATATAGAATATAGCGAAGCCCTATAAGTAGCCTACTTACTAGTTGTTTATAGACGTCGATATTAATGCCGTCTTAAATAAGGCCGACGATAGAATAAAGAACAACGCAAAGAAGAGTAAGGCTATAGGTAAGCCTAGAGGGCGCGCAAAGAAGCAAGCCCTCTAGGCTTAAGCTAATCTTATAATATTAAGAGCATATTTAGAATAAACGTATTTAACGATACCGAGAAGAACGCTAATCTTTATAACTAGCCGAACTTTAGTAGGACGAAGCGTAAAGCTAATATATTAAAGCAACTTATCGCCTCTATACTATAGGAGAATCGTAAGACCGCTACTATAGATAAGCGCTTTCTTAACGAGGCTTGTAAGTCCTTTAACGGCACTAGCGCTATTAAAGCGAGTCCGGATAGTAATTAGCTTATTAAGGAGATAAGGTTAATATTAAAGCATTACTAAGTCCTTAGTACTGCCTTTATATATAAGCGCGAGACCGAGCTCTATAAGCGTAGGGGCGGCATTCTTATAGATAAGATAGACCTTAGGAAGACCGTTATAATGCTTGCAAATATTATTAGTAGCAAGTTATCGAACTTATAGTAGAAATATACGCTAATCGTAGTAATCTTTTCGTTATATAATTTAAAAGAGTCTGCGCTCTACTATAACTACGCATTTCTCTAGCTATAGTTTTATAGTTAGCGATTATAGTTAGTAGTAATTCTACGGTGCTAGAGAGAATATAGCATAAACTATCTCTAGTACTATTATATACTACGGCATTATAGAATAGTTCTTCTAGCGATATATTGTCGAAGATACGCTAAGGGAGCCTACGAATATACTATAGCGGGCAATTCGTTCTATCTAAGTATAACGGCATATAAGAGTATTGCAGCGATAACGATAGCGGGAAAGCTAATATATATCCGAGATAGGCTAGCGTATCGGCAGCTACGGGAGGCTAGGAGTATAGTATATATACTTAAAAAAGTTCTATAGCTACCTAGGCTAGGCATACCTCTACGTACGGCCTTAATTTCCGGTACCCCTCGATACCCTAATACTCTCGATTCTATCTATCTCCTTTTTTATCTAACCTCTAATAACCCTCGTACTATCTCTTTTTCCTTCTATTTACGATGCCTTCCCTTCTACTAGACGATTTAGATAGTAATTCCGATAGGCTAGTATTAAACTCTAGCTTGCCTTTAGGTCTTACTAATATATAGATTAGAGATTTATCTAGTTCTAGGGGGCCGCAACTAGGTACTTTAAAATCGAATCTCCGTCGACGTATATAGCTCCCGAAGGCTACGAGAACGAAGTCTTCTATATACCGTAAACTACTAGCTCCGAGAAAAAGGATAATAGCTATAAAGACTATACTCCGACGGCTCTAATCTAGTATTACGAAAAGGCGGTTTAAGCTAGGAACGATAGCTCTCCGTAAGATTTAAAAGCTTTAGAAGACGACCGCGCTATATATTTAGAAGGTTCTATTCTAATAACTAGTCCGTAAGATTACGATATAGTTTAGTAATAGCCTTCGCATCTAAGCGTTAGCGCTAGATTGTCTCTAGGAGGCAGTAGAAGCTTTTCTTACTACTAAACTCGAGGTTTCTAATCTCCTAGTAATTTATATAAAGCGGGTTACTCTACTAGCGAAAGATATATATCTCTACGGTCGTTTATAACGTCGATTTATAGGGCAAGATAGAGGAGGCAAAACTAGTATAGGTTTATAATATTCTGCCGACTATAAGTGCCGACTACGTTTTCGTAGCCTATATCTCCTCCGGTGCTAGAATTATATAGCGTTCCGGCGTTACGGCTAAAGCCGGCGCTAGTAAGCTTAGAGCTAGTAGAAGTTAGCCTATCTACCCTTACTATAATATTAACGCCGCTAGCACTACTACTACCCGCACTACTACTACTACCTTATCGGCGCCTTCGCTACGCCTATTACGTTATCGCCTTGCCTTAAAATACCCTTCTATTAAGTTGCGCAATTTCTATATAAAAGTTATAGTAGCGCGCGCTATTTCTAGTCTCTAAGGCATATCGACCGGTAAGGGAACTAGATACGGCGATTTAGACGCCTCTTAATATAATAGCGCATACCTATAACTATAGCTAGGTAGATTTAAGGATAGATACTCTCTCGCTAAATCCCCTAGCCCCGTATCCTACTACTAGCTAAGTATAGAGCGTTAGATTAACTCTAATCTGCGTACGTATAACGCTATTTTTATACTCCTCGATATATACTAATACGTTTTTAGAAAATTTCGGAATAAATATGCACTTTTAATTCGGCGGATAGGCGCTAGATATTAGCGGAGACTAGGACGATAATAACGATAATACTAAGGGCGAGGACGAGGAGGGTCTAGATCCTATTTCCGGCGGTAGTGCGACTAGAGGATAATATAGCGTAAAGGCGCTATAGAAGACTATTCCGGGACCGCCGCTAATTAGCGTTAAGACTCTAATAACGACCTAACCTAGTAGCAATAAAAAGAAGAAGAAGAAAGGCATCGATAGATAGAAACTCGTATAATTCTATACCTATAATAAGAGAGCTAGGGAAGATGCCTAGAAGATACCGGCAGGAAAAGCTCCTAGAAAAACTTCTATAAAAGGAGGATTAAATCGTATAGCTAAAGGAGGAGTTAAAAAGCCTTACCGCTATAAGCTAGGTAGTAAGTTTTATAGTTAGCATCTATAGTCGGCATTACTAACGCTCTCCTTAGCTATCGCTCTCTGCAAAATCCGTAGATACTAGAAGACTACCGAGCTTCTCCTCCTTAAGTCCCCTTTCTACCGTCTAGTCCGTAAGATTGCTTTAGGCTATAAGCCTAACTGCTACTTCTAAGCTAGCGCCCTTAATGCTCTATAAGAGTATACCGAAGCTGCTATAGTATAGCTTTTTAAAAGTAAGTACCTTAGTATTTGTCTTCGTTATCCGTATACTAAAATTATATTAGGTAGTAATCTAGCTGCCGTCTACGCTAATAGGGTTACGATTTAGAAGAAGGATATGCTATTTATAAAGAGAATCCTAAGCAACTTTAGGGTTTATATTTTTAAGCCTAAATAACTTAGCGAGTGCGAAGTTATTCTGCAAAATAGGTAGCATTATATCCTATAGTCGGCATATATAGCCGGCATAGATTCTCGATATATAGCGCAAAGCATAAATAAAAGCGTACAAATATTAAAATTGTCGAATTTTCTATCTTATTCTTATCTCTCTTTTTCTTACTATAACTACCTCTATAACTTACGATTAATAGCGACGATTATTTTTAGAGTTCTTAGCTATTTAGAATTCTTAGACCCGGGTATAGACCCGTTTAGAGACCTATTATAGACCCGTTAGGACCTAGACTTTTCTCTCCGGGTCTAGACCTAGGTAGGAACCGGTCTAAACCCGACCTAACTATATAGTTCTTCTAAACTTAGGTCTTAGACCTAACCCGGACCCGACCCGACCTATTCTAAGCTCTAGGTATAACGCGTAGTAGAAGTAGAGATAGTAGGTAGGAACTAACCGAGTTAATTATATTAGTTAGTTATAGTTTATACCTTCTCTTAAGATATATTTCCTAGTAGGTTATATAACCTAATATTATATAACCTATATTACCTAACCCTAGAACTAAACTAGCTAGTTTAGTTCGGTGCCTTAGGAAGTACTAACTAGACTGCACTTCTTAATACTTATCTCCTCTATAGAGTTAAAGAGGTCTGCAAAGTCCTAGAACTCTATAAGTAGCAGCTCTTAGCTAGTATCTACCTTCTAGAGTAATATAGTAAAGATATACGGAGCCTTTTAAAGGTCCTTATAAAACTTATACGCTTTGCGCACTTATACTATATACGTCTCGCGTCCGGACCTAAAGGTCTTTTTATTAGTACTAGCGTCCTCTATTACTCTATAGGCTATATGCTATAGCCGGCCTAGTAAGACGTAAGAAGTTAGTATATTATATATATAGAAGATACCTCTATATATACGAGTCGCTTCCTTAGAGTTAGTAGCTCGTAGGCGTATATAATACGCACTATAGTAGTGCCCTAGCTACCTAGTAAAGGACGTAGCTAGTAGCAAAGTAGTATTCTCCCTTATAAGAAGGTTATGCTATAGAGCGTAGAATCTAGAGACTATATTAATATCGGCGCTTCTATTAAGTATATACTTAGCCCGTATATAGCTTATATCTATCTTAACCTTAGCTATAATAGGAATCGCTAGCCTGCTCTAAATAGGTAAGTAATCTATCCTACTTATTATAGTATCTAGAGCTTATAGGTCTTTCTAGATATCTTACCTTTTAGTAGCCTACCTATAGCTACTCTACGTATATTAGGCAGCTCCTATAGGTCTAGCTAGGGGCATTCCGACTAGATATGCCCCTTCTACTTATACTTATAGCATTTAGCTTTAAGTTTCTAGTCTAGGTTATCTTTATCCCTCTTAGATTAACGCTACCTACTAGGGTAGAATCTCTCTTTTCTAAATTATGCCGTAGTATTATTACTGCCTTTACGCTTATAGTTTGCCTATATTTCGTATCTAATATACTTACTTAGCCTGCTTTTGCTTAACAAACCTCTATAGTTACTTTATAAGAATATAGCCTTCTTAGCCTATTCTAAATATATCGTAAGTACTACGAGGTCGGCTCTCTTAAACCCTATCGTATTATAGTTCTTAATAATATCCCTCTATAAGAGAGCTCTTAACTTCGCGAGTAGCTAGCGAACTAGCTATAGCTCGCGGTAGTTACTAAGTTACGCCTTAAGATAGGCTAACTTATTCGCAAACTATCTTACGCTCTACTCTTTATGCTAGTAGGCCTTCTCGTACTCGATAGTAGTAAGGAGTATATAGTTTGCTTAATCCCTAACTACGTTATATATAAACTACTAGAAGTCTTCCTAGCTATACTTAACTAGAAGATTTTTAGCGTCGTACTAGTTATGCTACGTATTCTTCGCCTCGCTTATAAGCTATATAATAGTATATAGCGATTTCTTATAAGAGCTATAGTACGTTATCGGGTTATTAATAAAGATTATCTTAAGGTAGTAGATAAACTCCCGAGCTTTATCTTTGCTTTTACTCTTAAATAGCTTTAGATTATATATCTTTGCGCCCTTTGCTAATAAGCTTCCTAATAGCGCGTTACGTATGCTCTATATATTAGCTATACTAGCATTACTAGCTTCTTCTTCTTTCTTTCTAGCGTTCCCTTCTACGCTACTCTATATATAGTAGGCTTTAGATCTGCTAGAAAAAGAGTTATTACCTTCTAGCGTTATAGCGAGCTTACGCTTAAGGCGCTTATACTCTTCTCGGAGTATATATACTACAAGTTGCTTATAAAGCTCTTCTATCTCGCGTTTAAGTTACCTATACTCTATATTAATATTATTATCTACTATTATCTCCTTAAGGTTTAGCATCTCTTTACTTAGTTCCTATATTAGTAGAGCTCGTAGTATAGAGCCTATATTCTCGGTACGACGTATCTACGACTCTCGTTTATTTAATATTAGTATCTATAAGCCGCTACCCTATATAGGGTAGAAGAATTAGAACTATAAGAGGGTATATAGTAACGTATAGACTACCTTAGACCTCCGTCCGAAGATAGCGCTAATTCTTATAGAGTTATTATATATCGCATACTCTGCGTATACGAATACTATACGCTAAGTAATATAGTAGCAGCCGATTGCTAAGTACTAGTAAGGCCTAAGGCCCCTAACTTCTAGCTTTACTTCGCTCTTATACTAGCTAGGATAATAGTAGAATATAATAACTAACTTAATTCCTATAGAGTTAAGAATAATATAGATAGTAAGGGAGTATAGGTTAGAAGAAGCTACTATATTAACTAACCGACTAACTATTACCTTTAGCTAGTAAGTACTATAGCGACTAAGAACTATTATAACGCTAAAGTATAGACGGAGTAGTTTAGTATAGAAAGGGCTAATCGACTAGTAGCTATATAGAAGCTAAGAGCCGATAGAGAGGTTCGCGAGAAAGCTAACTAATAGAAACTCGCTAAAATATAGAGGAAGTTTAAGTAATAGCTCGAGGAGTTTATAAGGGCTTATAGCATAATCTAAGACGACTAATAGGCGGGTAACTCTTTCTTTAGTAATAGTATAAGGGCATGCTTCTTTCTTTAGAAACTCCGGCACCTAATACGTACTAAGGAAGGGGCCTAGCGACTAGGAAGGGACCCGGCGACTAGCAGCTAGGCAGAAGGGTTTTAAACCTTCCGCGACTACTGCTTAATAGATAGCTACTATAATATATACGATTATAATATAACTATCGTACTACTAATATAGTAAAGCGTAATTAGATAGAGCGACTAGGACGTGCCGTCGAGAGAAAGAACTACCTCCGCGGCTTCGCCGATCTAAGTTAGGCTTAGCATAGATTCTATTAACATAAGGTGTTATTATCGTTCTTAATACTGCATTCTAGAGGCTATCTTTAAACTAGTTGCTATAGGGTAGATCTATATATATTAATTTCTAGCATAGGCCTTTAAGATAGCTTAAAGTAGCCTTCTTAGCTATATAGGCTGCAAACTTTAGATTATTATACTAACTATCTACTATCTTAATCTCTGCTATTTCTTAGACTAACTTGCCTATACCTAGTACCCCCTATATAAAAGGGTTTAGAATACCCTTCTAATTACTATAGAGTATCTTAATTAGCTATAGGTTAGGTAAGTTAGCTAGTATATTAGGGAATTTAATAGAATTACGCTTAATTAAAGGGCTAAGAATCCTCCTTGCCTTATAGTATATACTAACGTTATCTTTAATAATAACTACTCTATTTAATACCTATTCGAAGGTCGCGGTAGAAGGGTAGGTATAACGCGTAGTAGAAGTAGAGATAGTAGGTAGGAACTAACCGAGTTAATTGTATTAGTTAGTTATAGGTTGCACCTTCTTCTAAGATATATTTCCCGGTAGGTTATATAACCTAATATTATATAACCTATATTACCTAACCCTAGAACTAAACTAGCTAGTTTAGTTCGGTACCTTAGGAAGTACTAACTAGACTATACTTCTTAATACTCCTACTTAGGCTAGATAGTCTTCTGCTTGCATTTAAAACTAATCCCTAGATTCTAATTACTTATTAAGTATAGAAAGCTACGTCTTCTATAGTACAACTTCTAGGCTTAGTATTATCTAGACCTCCTGCTTCTACGAAGTAGTAGGGAATAAGTTTTTCTTTTATCTCTCTAAGGTCTAGAGTTTAATCTATAGTTAGGGTAGGAATCTTTTGCCCTTCCTTATATAAGTTAAAGTTGTCTTATAAACTCCTAAAACTATAGCCTATTCTTTAGTTTAGTTAGGCTATTAGCAACTATCTCTTTTGTTAGAATATATTCTACTATAACCTTCCTTTGCTACTAGAGATATCTAATATAGTTATATATAATATTAATATATTTAGATCTCTTATAGGTATATGCATCCTTAATAAGGGTTAAAGCTGCCTAATTGTCCCCTATAATTTTTACTAGCATTAGCTCTCTTACTATATTAGGATAGGCTTTAATAGTTAGCTAAAATAGGCATTCTCCTACTAGCTCTGCATAGTCTATCTCTCTTAAGAGTGCTACTAGGAATTAAGACTGCTTTGTATATACATTTATAGCTATATACTTAGCTTCTATTATTAATGTTATAATAGACTTTTGCTTCCTACTTATCTAAGAAACTAGGGCTCTATAGAGGAAGAAGATGCTTCTAAGGATTAAGACTCTATTTGCTTTGTCTATTACGTAGTTAGAGTCTAAGTATCCTATTAGTCTCCTACTGCCTTTCCTAAATATTAATCCTAGGTCTTAGGATAACCTTAGGTATCTTGCTAGTTTCTTTAGGGCTTATAGGTGTCTCCTAGCTAGGTCTAAAACATATAAGCTTAGCCTACTAAGAGAGAAAGCAATGTCTAGTCTTATTATAACTATAGGCTATATCTAGGTACTAGTTTAACTTTAGTACTCTATCTTGTTTCCTCTCTTATTATATAAGCCTATTAGTTTTAGGCTATTATAACTATCTATTAGGGAGAGAGTTAGGTTAGCTATCTCCTTAGTTATTCCTAGCTTTATAAGGTTCTCCTAGATAAAGTATTTCTAATTAAGCTTTAAAGTTCTAGCTTATCTGTCTCTTATTAACCTTATTCTAAGGATCTTCTCTAGTTCTTCGAGATCTTTAATCTTAAACACCCTACTTAGCTATTTCTTAAACTAAAGTATATCTTCTAGCTTTAGTGCTGCAATTAGAATATTATTTATATAGGTTAGGATTAGAATGTTCCTTTCCTAGTAGATAAGAAGGTATAAGTCTACTTCTAATTATATAAACCTAATCTGTTTTAACTTTAAGACATAGAGTTTATTCTAGTCTCTTGCTGCTTACTTAAGTCTATATAAGCTTCTTAGGATTTTTAGAACTATATTAAGTAGAATTTTAACTCCTAGTAGTAGAATTATAAAGATTTCTTCTTAGAGTCTGCTCTTAGTAAATGCATTGTTTATATCTACTTAGTAAAGTTCTAGGTCCTTTTTATAAACTATAGCTAT
Source organism: Cercospora zeae-maydis (assembly GCA_023512815.1). Taxonomy (NCBI): domain Eukaryota; kingdom Fungi; phylum Ascomycota; class Dothideomycetes; order Mycosphaerellales; family Mycosphaerellaceae; genus Cercospora; species Cercospora zeae-maydis. The sequence goes on from JAKLWY010000008.1 coordinate 976,432, forward strand.
AAATACCCTTAAGGTATTATACCTAACTATTAGTGCAAAGGTTTCCTAAAAGTTAACTCTAAATTTCTAAGAGAAACCTCTTATAACTAATCTTGCTTTAAACTTTTTAATAGCTCTACTAATTAATCTCTTTATATTAAATACCTATTTAGATATTATAAGGTTTGCTCCCTTTAGGGGAATAACCTCTATCTAGGTATTATTGCTTCTTAATATAGTTAGCTCTTTCTAGACTATATCCTCCTATATATATCCTTATTTAGGGTCCTAAATTGCCTCTTTATAGGACTTTAGAATAGGTACCTCTTATCTCTATATAAAGACTTAAGGGGCAAGTACTGCAAATATAGACTCTTAGACCTCTAATAGGGCTTCCTAGATCTACTTCTAATCTTAGCCTTAGACTTAGCTAAGGAATACTCTATAGTGCTTTATACTTAGCTCTTCCTTTTGTCTATATTCTCTCTATCTCTTCTAAAGCACTTATCTTATAACTATACTATAAGCTTTTAGCTCTAGGACTAGTCCTTTATCTAAGATAGATCTCCTTCTCTTTTAGCTATAGGTCTAGTTCTAGTCTTCCTTCTAGTTCTTATTTTCCTTCCTTAGGTTCTGCTCTATAATATTTAGGGCAAGTATAGGTACGCTACCTACGTTACGTAATAGGCGAACCGAACTAGCTAGTTCGGTTAGATTACGTAACCGCCGAACTAAACTAAGTAGTTTAGCTGCTACCTGCGGTCTATCCCTAATCTTAGTATTTATATGCCTAAGGTTTTCTTCTTTTAGATCCTCTATCCTCTAGTACTTCTCCTTATCCTTTAGTAGAGGTAGCAACTATATAAAGAGTGTCTAGCTAGGACCTATAGGTTTAGTTGCTATAGCTATAGGTATAGTAGCTATAGGGGGTGCAACTGCTATTAGCTTCTTTAGAGGTCTGCTAACTAGGTTTCTAATAGGTATATTACTTGCTTAGTTAAGCTTAGGAATATTTAGCTCTATATCTCCTTCTTTCTTATACTTAAACTAAGTTATAGTACTATAGGCTTTAATAGCCCTTATATTAGGCTTCTAGAAGAGCTATATTTTAGTAGTATTAGGAATATACCTAATAAATATAGCATTCTTGCCTCTATTTATTAGTTTATCTAACCTTATCTTAGCTAGGTAGGACTTAGGGTCTATATAGACTACTACTTTGCAACCCTAAACTCTAAAGTATAATACTAAGGGTTAAATGCCTAAAAAGGCCTCCTTAGGTAAAACCTTAAAACTATTAATTTCTAGGCTATTAGGAAGGGAATTTCTAATAACTATATAGGCTACTAAGGCTTCTAGCTAGAATTTAATAGGTATATAAGCATCTTCTAGTATTGCTCTTATATAATCTTTAAAGGTTTAGATTAACCTCTTAACTACTCTATTTTAGATAGAGTTATATGCTTTAGTAGTATAGAAGGAAATTCTATATTCCTTCTCCTACTATCTTAGTATAGTAAGAAGCTCTCTTTATTACGGGCGGTATAGAGACGGAAGGTAGGTATAGTTGCTAACGGTTTAAATATAGATGCTACGAATAGAGTATAGTACTCGGTCTACCGTATAGGTAGCCTTAATAATAGGACGTAGCTTAAAGGAAGGAAGCCTCTCCCTTAAGCGTTAGTAGAAGAAACCCTTCTCTATAGGTTACCTAACCTATAGGGAATATATAAGCTATAGGCTCTCGAAGCGGCCCTACCGTACGGGTTATATATCTACTACTACCTAGCAACCCGTTAGGTATATATAGGCCGGTAGTTACGGGCCTAGCCCGTAATAGTACTCCCCCTTCTAGCGTAAAGTCCTCCGTAACTTCTCCTTAGTATAGTAGTACTAGCGGTAGCACGAATATAGATAGTAGGCGCAGCGGCAAGTATATATAGTAGGAAGGTATAAAAGAATAAGGCGGAGCGGGGTATAAAACGACCCGCCCCCTTATTAGGGGCTTAGCTAGCGCTATTTATGCGACCCTTAGGTTTATCTATACTTGCCGTATAACTATATCTTTAGAACTACTTCCGTAGGTATAGCGCTAGAGTATTATACTTATCGTCGTACTAATACTTAAATTAGCAGTCTCGGATGCGGAGAACTCTACTCTCTCTACGCGGCGTACTAAAGTATCCGGACTATAGAGGGCCCTTAATATAATAGAGCCTCTAGGTAGACGTATCTTAGGCCTACCCTTCTCTAGCTTTATTAGTTAGCTATATAACTTAGTAGGAAATTAGATCTATTATAACTTTAAAAATTAGGGGGCAGCCTCCTTAGCCTAATAGTAAGGCAGCTTAGCGCTAGAGCGGGAAGGTTAGTAGTTTAAATCCTACCTAGGGTAGTAGCGAAAGTGTCGGTTTACGGTAGTAGCGACGTTATAGGCGAAGCGGAGAGTACTAAGACGCTAGCGGCAGGGTTACGTAATTTTTCGGGGCCTATAGGGGCGTATAGCGGTAGCTATACTAGCATTCGATAGGGAGCTAGCTTTAGTAGGTATCTTTAGTAGAAATTGCGAATAAGGTATAGGACGTCCTCTATTATTATCTTAGCTAGTTCCGTTATAGGTACGTCGTAGCCCTTCTACTTAACTATATAACGGAGGCGCTTCCGGCCTTTAGAGCCCCTATAGTTAGTTTTTAAGTCGATAATATCTTCGACTTCCTACTTATTAACTCCGTCTATCTTAACTAGTAGTAGCGGTTCTATACGTTAATTCGAGTATAGGTCCTCTATAGCGGGTATAAGAAGGTCGTTATTAAATACTAGGTATAGCTTAATAGTTAGCGGTAGTTCTAAGTAGTAGGTATACGGCTTTACTTTAAGGACTATAAATAGGCCTAGGTTCTTCTAGTCGAGCTTCTTAGTTAAGCGGAGCGTCTTAATATTCCGGGCGTCTAGCTAGACTTTCTAGCCGATAGTAAACGTATATAACGGACTATAGTGCCTATTTATAGCGTCTTCGTAGCAGGACTAGGCTAGGCTAGTCTTAGCCTTTAGAAAGTCGGTAATTGCTCTTATATCCTCGATAAAGGACTCTATATTATAGCTAGCCGGCAGATCGGTACTAGACTATAGAACCTCCGTACCTAGAAGTAGTTAGTAGCTATAAGTAGCTAGGAACGGAGAGAGGCTAGTAGTTTTAGAGAATATAGAGTTTGCGGAGAATTCTGCTAGTAGGAGCTACTCTACCTAGTTATCTTATAGGTAGGATACGTAGGCGCGGAGATACTATTCTAAAATAGCGTTTATCCGTTTAGTCTAACTATTAGTTTATAGGTAGTAGGAGGTTAAAGGGGAGCACTTAATCTTAAGCCTCTATATAAGGTACTTCTAAAAGTCGGATATAAACTTAGCGTCTCGGTTAGATACGATATCTAGCAGTTTACTATATAATTAGAATATATTCCTAATAAATAGGTAGGCGATTTCCTCGGCTCTATCGGTTATAAAGTAGGGGATATAGTAGCGTAGTTTAGTAAGGTAGTCTACGATAACGAAGATAGCGTTATATCTATTAGACTTCGGTAGGTACGTAATAAAGTCTATTAAAATATAGTCTTAAGCGTAGGTTAGGGTCGGCAATAGCTATAGTAATCCGCGGTATCTCTATCTACTCGGCTTAATCCTACTATAAGTATAGTAGTTCTAGACCTAATAGCGAATATAGGCGCTAAGGCCCCTCTAGTAATAGCTACGCGAGACTATCTAATAGGTCTTCGCTCTTCTAGGGTATCCTACGGCCGGGATCTTATAATAGAGGCGGAGTACCTAGTTATATATCTCCTTATCGTTTAGGATATATAGGCGGTTCCGGTAGAAGAGACGGTTATCCTTTATCGTATATTAGAATAGTTAGATTAGTAGGTAGCAGTTCTTACCTTTACGGAGAGCGTCTAGGATCTCTTATAGAGTCTCGTCGGTAGTATAAGCGCGGTCTAGAAGAGCGTGCAGTTCTTCGGGAATCTAGATAGCTATTATTTCTTTAGAAGGTTACTCTTACGTTTCTTATCCTCTTCTATAAATAGGGAATATATAGAGTTATTATTCCTTCTCGGATAGAAACCGGATAGATATAGTTTCTAAGAACGAGACCTTCTTCTTTAACGGGGTTTTCGGCGGCGGCTAGGGTACTTCTAAGGTAGAGTCTAGTAGGTTCTTATGTTTTAAAACTACTTAGCTCTAGTAGCGGAGGCGCTTATCTCCCTCTTTAGGCAAATTACCTAACCTTCTAGTTAGGAAGTCTAGTTTTTAGCCTAGCTTGCCTAGTTAGTATATAATTTTAAAACGGAACTATAATAGGAACTCGGACTAGCGGGCTTAGCGACGATTAAGCTACTTTATCGTCGTAAAGTACTCTAGGTTTTTATAGTCGGATAGTACTTTAATCGGGTATTTAGCTCCTTCTAGCTCGGGACGCTATTTCTTAAAATAGTAGATAATTGCTAATAGCTCCTTATCGTATATCTCGTAGTTATACTTAGTAGAGGAGTGTTTTTAGGAGAAGAAGGCAACTAGGCGTAATACCTCTTCGTTATTATACTATAAGAGTATGCTAGTAGAGACGAAGTCGGAGGTATTAGTTTCGACGACTACTTCTTTAGTCTAGTCGAACAGTACTAGGATAGAACTATCTATAAACGCGTCCTTAAGGCGGCGGAAGGCGGAGTTATAGTTAGTAGACTAGAAGAATAGAGTATTCTTACGGGTTAGTTTCGTAAGCGGTTAATAGATTTTAGAGAATTCTTAAATAAAGCGGCGGTAGAAGTTCGCGAAGCCTAAGTAGAATTATATATCGGTTATATTCTTAGGCATAGGCTAGTTGCAGATAGCCTAGACCTTATTAGGGTCTATACGGATGCCGTTATAGCCTATAATTATGCCTAAGAATCTCGTCTTCTCTTTAAAGAATTTGCATTTCGAAAGTTTAGTATAGAGGCCCGCGTTCCTTAGCTTCTTTAGGATAGCTCGGAGGTAGTTCTCGTACTCTTTCTAAGTACGGCTATAGACTAGAATATTATCGAGATAAGCTAAATAGAACTAGTTTAGGTATTCGCGTAGTATATTATTAATAAACCTCTAGAAGGTTCCTAGGGCTCCGGTAAGTCTAAATAGCATAACTAAGCTCTTATATAGTCTAAAACGAGTACGGAAGATAGTAAGGTACTCTTAGCTAGGTTTTATCCTTATATTATTAAAGGCGGAGATAATATCGATCTTAGAGAAGTACTTTATTCTATTTAAGTTATTTAGCGTTTCGGTTATAAGTAGTAGCAGGTAGCGGTCCTTTATAGTAAGCTCGTTAATTATACGATAGTCTACGTAGAGCCGTAGGCCTTCTCTAGGTTTCTTAATAAATAGAATAGGTAAAGTAATAGGCGAGAAGCTAGGGCGGATAAACCCCTTATTAAGGTTCTCTATAAGCTACTTTTTTAGGGCTTATAGTTCGTTATAGGATATGCCGTAAAGGGGTTTAAATAGAGGTTCTTTACCTTCTTTAAGCTTAATTTCGTAGTTATATAGACGGTATAGCGGTAGTTTATTAGCGAGCTTTAGGAAGAAGACGGAACTAAACTCCCTTAGATAGTCTAGTAGTTAGGATTCTAATTTAGCTTTTTCTTCCGTAGAGAAAATAGATAAGAGATCCTTAATAGTCGTATAGTAGAGGCGGTAACCTCGTCTCTATATAGCTAGTAAGGCGTAGAATACTATAGTCCGGAAAGAGATCTAATAGACTTAAGTTATTTAGCGGAAGTCTTCCTTTATTTAAGGGAGGCGTTTTATATATATTTAGACCGGTTCGGATATAGTAGGTATAAAGCAGTTCTTCTAGTAGTAAGTACTTAAAAATAAAAGTATAGAGCAGCTAGAATAGAGTTCCGGATTGTAGGCCTCTAACTAAGAGTAGCCTAAGATAATAAGGCTCCCTTCTATATCGGTAAGGTAGAAAACGACTCCTTCTTCTAGGTAGTTATAGATACGGAGGTCGTAGTAGGTGCCGTAGCGTATAGTAAGCCCTTTGCTATTATCTTTAATATTAAATAGAAGTATTACTACTTCTTTCTCTAGTAGTAGGATCTCGAGACCTTAGGCCTTAGCCTATTATAAATCTATTATTATATAGGCCTTCGAACTAGTATCGACTAACGCGTAGTTAGAAATAACCTTATCTTCTATAGAGATAGTAAACGGGATCTTCGAGGAAGTCGACCGGTTATATTTATACGGAACTGTAAGTTAGAAGATAGCAGAACGGGAGATATAGGCTACCTTAGAGGCGAAGTCGCGCGTTTCTAACGCCTAACTATAGCTATAGATAAGCGTACGCCGTTTTCCGTTAGTAGGGGAGAGAGGGATATAGGTCTACTTTATAATAGGGATAACCGTCCTCTCTTAGAAGAGGGGGACCCTTAAGCAGAGAAATAGGTAGCTAAATTTGCCTTATAGCGTTTAGCGTTACGTTTCTAGATATATAGGGAGCAAGTATTAGGTTTTAGGTAGTCTTAAATAAAGTATCCTAATTCTCTATATCGGTAATAGAAGAGAGAGTCCCTAGGAGCCCTCTTAGACCTATCGAGGTCTATAGGCTCTCCCTAGGAAGTAGTCTTAGTAGCGGTAGCGTACGACTTATTCTACTACGGCGACGGACGGTTTAGAGGTATAGAGGTATAGGGGTTTAGTACTAAGGGTACTTAGTAGTAGTAACGGCGACGGTTCTTAAGGTCTTATAGGTACGTAGCGAGCTTAAGATAGTCCTAGGTTAGTAGAGGGCTATAAACTAGCATCTGCTTAATTTCGTTTAAGTAGGCCTATTCTAAGAGGGTAGATAGAGATTCTTTAGTTATTTCTACTTCTAACCCTAGGCGTTAAAATTCGGCGAAGAAGGCTATAAAGTCTTTACTTATCTAGCGGTAGCGGAAGAGCTCTACGCGGGCATTCTAGATATAATTAGAGTCTCCGTAAGCGTTATCGAGGATTTATAGTATATTCTTATAGTCTAGAAGTTAATAGACGCTATTATAGATATACGGGAGGATCTAAGAGTATAGTACCCCCGAGAGCCGGCTAGTAACGTATAATATATAGAAGGTAGAAGTTAGAAAGCGGTTATAGTTTATAGTTAGTTTTTCGTAAATCTAAGAGAGAAAGTAGCAAAGGTCCTTTTAATCTCTAGTAAACTCTTTTAGGTTAGGTAGCCTTTCGAATAGTTAAGTAGGCTAGAAAGGCAAGGCAAAGCGAGGTATAGGCATTCCTAGAGAAGGATCTACGCTAACCTTAGTAGGAGAGTCGATAAGGATAGATAGAGTAGGTATCGATATAGTAGGTTCGGTAAGGTAGAGGGCTTTATCGGCTTCCCTCTAGGCCCTTATAGTCTAGTTGCGGTATTTAGCTTTTATCTCCTTATACTAGGCCTTTTAGAAGTCGATAACCGCGCGAAGTTAGCTATTTTTAGCGTAGAGAGACTAAAGGTTATTACGAACCTTAGTAGCCTAAATTTTCTTATAAATAAGCTCGTGCGCCTATTCCTCCTCTTTTATTCTATAGCGGTCGATATACTAGTAGGCGCTCTAAAAGTAGGCGTACTAGGCGTCGGAGTATATAGTAATATATTTAGCGAACTCTACCTCTATTTCCGGAAGAAGCGGTAGTAGAGGGTAGTCGGTAGTAGCTATACCTAATAGTAGGAGCTACGTAGTATTACGGGCAGTATAGGAACGAAAGGTAGGTATAGTTACTAATAGTTCGAATATAGATACTATAGATAGAGTATAGTACTCGGTCTACCGTATAGATAGCCTTAATAATAGGACGTAGCTTAAAGGAAGGAAGCCTCTTCCTTAAGCGTTAGTAGAAGAAACCCTTCCCTATAGGTTACCTAACCTATAGGGAATACGTAAGCCGTAGGCCCTTAGGGCGGCCCTACTATACGGGTTACGTATCTACTACTACCTAGCAACCTATTAGGTATATATAGGCCGGTAGTTACGGGCCTAGCCCGTAATACTCTTGCTCTATTACTCCTTATAACCTAAAGGGAATTTCCGGATTATAGCTTAGCTTTTACCTTCTAGTCTCTAAGGATACTTAGTATATCTTCTCTAGACTTTAATAGAAAAGTCTATTTCTTTCTCGAGAAGTTATTAACAATCTTAAGCTACTATTTATATCCTAGTCTTAAGATAGGCAAAGGGCTATAGATATTAATAGAAACTAGAAATAACCTTTAGGGTTTCCTTTTAGTTTCCTTCCCTCTATATTTCTTTATCTTTGCTAAGGAATATACCCTATATAGCTAGTATTCCTTTAGAATAGGAATCTAAGCCTTTAAGTTAGATACCTTATGCATATTTCTAAGAAGACCCTCTCTAAAGTATATAAGTCTCCTATGCTAGAGCTCCTACTATCCTTAGAAATTCTCCTAGGCTTTAAAGGTATAGGCTTTATTCTCTTAATTCTAATTAAGGTATAGTATTGCAAGTTCCTATAAGGCCTTATTAATCTCCTTAATAAATAGTACTCCTTCTAATAGTTTTGTCTAGATAACCGGTTTTTTAGATAATAAAATAAGTATAAACTTTAGTAGCTAAATACTATACTACTAGCTAAATTAGCTCTAAGAAACAAGATTAACTCTTAAGCTAGGCATAAAGAGGATATCCTTAAGTATAATCTATTTTCCTCTTCTCTTACCTATTACTACGTCTCCTATATATATAGCTATTAAATAGCTACTATCGACCTTAATCTACTTTTTCCTCTAAAGAGGTTTTAGTTCTCTAAAAAGTAGTTTCTAGTTAGTTATATATAATAAAGCGCAAGAGTTAAGCAGCTATTTTAATAGCATATACTTACCTTTTGCTTCTATAGTTAAGTATACAACCTTATTTATATTATTATCCTCTAATAGGGATTAAGATGCTTTAGATATTACTAAAGGTTCTATATCTTCTTAGGTAGTATAAGCCTTCTTAGAAAACTTCCTTAAGCTTTATCTTTTCTTAAGGGATTAGACTTTTAGGTTAAGTTTCTTTACTATTTCTTTTAATATTTCCTTATCTAGTAAGGATCTCCTTCTAAAGCTACTCTCTCTAGGTAGTGTTCTTCTCTTTTCTACCTTATAGCTCTATCTTAGGTTAATAGTCTTCTTAGCTTTATTAAGGTATAGGCATTTAGTAATACCTTTAAAATATTCCTAGTTATAAAGGTAACATTTTAGTCTTATACCTTAGATCCCTTTCCCCTTAGCAAATATTGCTATTTCTTAGGACTAGTTTAGTCTAGCTTTATATAATTCTAGTAGCTATAGTGCACTCTTATATAATATAGACTACTAGGTAAGAATAGTGTCCTTTATGCTTTAGTACGCCTTAGGCAAGCTATTAAGGAGATATTTAAGTCTCCTCTCTAGCTCCTTATAGTATGCCTCCTAAGGGTCTACCTCTGCAATCCTTCTAGCTATGCTAGCTAGTTATACCTATGCCTTTCTAATTATTATATCCTCTATTATCTAGAAGTTTATAAACTTCTAGATATATGCTATTATATATAGAGTATATACCTTGCTATACTTAGCTCTTATCTTCTCCTATATCTTTAAGGCTTATCTCTTCTTAATAGTCTCCTCCTAATTATCTTCTAATAAGTAGATTATTATCTCGTACCTAGTAGTAGTATTAGCCTTAACCTATTCTAGGTTACTTCTTAAGTGCCTTAGGCTAAGTACTAATAGTAATAACTCTATAGAAGACTTAGGTATAGTCTCTAAGATAATCTAAAATATATCCTTTAATTTAAGGTAGTCCTATAGTAGGCTAAACTATTGTCTTTAGTTCTCTTTATATAGTACTAGTATAGCCCTTCTCTTACTAATTCTACTTACTAAATCTATTTCTATAAAATTAAATAAATAACCTAACTCTAGAAAACATAAGCTCTTTTAATCTAATAGTAGTTTTTAGATAGCTGCTTTCCTTTATTGCTAAGACTCTTCTCTTTTAGCTAAGGTATCTAAGGACTCTTCTCTCTTAAGGGAGTTAATTAGGTTCTTAGGTAGAGAACCTTTAGAAGATCTATCTTCTTAGAAGAGTACTACCGGCTAGTTCTAAGGTATTAGTAGTACTAAGTACTTAGGCCTAGTCTTATCCTTTTAGGCGCTATAGCCTAAGGCTAACCCTTTCCTCTTTATACTCGTCTAATCTTAAGTATACCTTACTAGGCTTTTCTCTATCTTACCTGCCCTTTAGGGACGTCTAGTATATAGCTAGGATTATCTAAAGCTTCTTAGTAGTATAGATAGGATATGCCTCTAGTCTCCCGTATACTCTTTTCCTGCTTCTCTATCTAGTTAATACTATAGGTCCTATAAGAGGTAAAACGTGTTACTTTAAGGATAAGAAGGCTAACTCTTACTACCTAGGGCCTCTCTATAAACCCGGGCTTATAACCTATTTAATACCTTCTCGAAGGTCGCGGTAGAAGGGTAGATATAACGCGTAGTAGAAGTAGAGATAGTAGGTAGGAACTAACCGAGTTAATTATATTAGTTAGTTATAGGTTGCACCTTCTCCTAAGATATATTTTCTAGTAGGTTATATAACCTAATATTATATAACCTATATTACCTAACCCTAGAACTAAACTAGCTAGTTTAGTTCGGTACCTTAGGAAGTACTAACTAGACTGCACTTCTTAATATACTCTATTATAAGGGTGCAGGGCCTTAATTTTACGATAGTAAGGAAATAGGTATTTCTAATAAACCTTAAAGGCATAGAATACTGCATCTAAACTACCCTTTTTATAGTCCCTTATTATCTTCTCTTTCTTAAAGTACCTCTCTATACTAAATAGCCTCCTACGGCCTTTACGTTATCTACGAGGTAGTGCATTATTTAAAGCTTAGATAGCGTCGTTTATAGCCTTTAGATTAGCATATTTAGGTATACCCTTAATGCTTAATTATTGTCGTTAATAGTTAATTACTCTATCTAGTTTAGCCTATATAGCCTTTAGTTTATCGGCTAATTCTAGTATTAACTCGTTACTCTTAGGCTTCTAAATAATAAGCCTCCTTCTAATACGTTATTTACTTAATATAGAGTCCTATTATATTCGTTAAAAGCGTAGATCTCTAACACTTCTATAGACTATTTTACTACGAGGTGCTAATACGTATTAGTGCTTATTGCTACCTCTAAACTTAACTATAGTCTCGTTATAAACGATAATCTAAGTTTAAGAAGGCAGGTCTAAAACCTCGTAGATATATCGCTTCCTATCGTCTAAATTAAGCAGCTTAAGTGCTAGCTTTCTAGGCCTTCTCTTTCTCGTAATAGGCCTCTAATTAATTAGATTAGCCTCTCTATGTTTAGGCCCTAGCCTCTCTATATTTAGGCCCTTATAGAATGTTATAAACTTAAGAGGCATTAAGTAGTTTAAGAGGCGTTCTGTCTGCTAGATTCTAAATCCTTAGATATAGCTAGTTAGTAGCCTTTAGCTATATTATAAACCTCTAAACTTAATTCTTATCGCGGATCTAATTACGTAGGAAGTGTAACGCTCGTAATCTAGGTAGAACACGCTCCTAGCCTTGTCTACGAGGTGCTAGATTAGCGTATTTTAGAACCTCCTTAATATTAGACGATTTGGCGCGTTTAGAAGCCCTCGTATATAACGACTGCGCAGTCGTCTATCTCTTTAGTCTACGCTTCGCTGCAATAGCTAGATAACTTAAGGAATTAACAAAGCGATTATTTAGGATTAAAACGCGTGTATTATAGCTCAATTCCATGTTGTAGTTGCAGTGCTATAGACGATTAAACAACATAGTAGTGTAGAACGCGACGCGTCAAATGCCAAGCCTAACTCAGATCGGTGAAGCCGCGGAGGTACAGCACTTTCGCTTCTGCCGTGACGAGTGCAGCATGATGATTCGTGATCCCAGCATGACGTACCACAAACCCCCGCGCACTCCACCAACACCAGGAGCCACACCTTCTTCTTCTTCTTCTTCTTATTTATCAAATAGATATTGATATGCATCAATCACAGCCAGTCCAGATGACGAGGATGGACTCGAAGGTCGGAACACTACATCAGTTAGCGTCTCGACTCCTATGCGAGGGAAAATAGGAAAAAATCAACGTACTTCATAATCCACTTGTTCGTCGCGAAAAGACAGCCAAACGCAGCTAGCAATCGATCGAGCAGCTATTACTAAACTGCGAGTCGTCGCAATAGGGAGTGTCTTCGATCTCTTTCTCCTTGGCGCAATATCCCGCCCACACGCGGCATTGCTGTCCGCCATTGGATCCAAGACACACGCGGTCATGGCACCATCCAGCACAATCATGTTCCATGAGTCCGGTGACGGGGGCTTTGCATTTCCCCGTGCCCGTCTGGTCCTGGCACACGCAGTCGTTGGACCACCCGCACGCAGAAATGACCGTGAGGAATATCGATGAAACTGCCAATCGACGCAGCAACATTGTTATTATAGGCGAAAAGTCTTCTTCTTCTTCTTCTTCTTCTTCTTCTTCTTCTTCCTTGGTTGGTTGATGCGCTGTTATTGTATGAAGAAGAGCGAGGGTATCGAGGGTGTGGTGTCTCAAGGAGGGAGCAGGTCAGCAGTGGTGTGGAGCGAACGACCGCCGGTGAGAGCGGGGGCCCCGAGACGAATGAGTATTTATAGTAAGTACAGATCGCTGCGAACGGGGCCCAGGGATCCCCTGCTTTCGCTATGATTACACTACAACATACAGTGGGTGTGAAGAATCTTGGAAACCCCTGCTAGCGCTGATACCCCTTAACTAGCCTTTTCGATGCCACCTTTCTGTCACGATCTCTGACTCTGATTCCATTAAACCATGCCTTCACGCAAGCCCTTCACGCCCTTTGAACAAGGCATAATCTATGGATTCCACAAATATGCACACTGGTCTCTGCAGCAGATTGCAGATACCCTTAAACAGCATCATTAACACGATAAGACAACGCTGTTTGGCAGTCATTAAGGCACAGGGTGGATACACAAAGTGGTAGGCAAGGTAGTTACTCAATGCAGTTTAGTCTTAAGGCAGGGGTTTTAATGATTCTTCACACCTACTGTACATACTGGCCTACTAGGATGTGGCTGCTTGCTGGTATCGACCACTACCGTGCATTCCAACAATCGCCGAGTGCAAGGATGAATGTACTGTACTGTGAAGCACTCCCTGCCCACCCCCCTGCTGCTTGGAAGAAACTCATCATCATCGACCAGCTTCTTGCTCCCACTGCTTCTTCGCCCGAGCCAGCCCATCAAACAATTCCTCCGCCAGCTTCATCGCCATCTCATCACCACTCCATTCCGCAATCCTCCTCTTCATGACCAAACATTCCATTTGTGAATCCATAGCCTGCAATTGCTCGAAAACTTCTCTCCCACGTTCAATACACTCTTCCGCCCGTCTCATCAACCGTCTCTGCTCGTTCTTCACCACCACCACCGCCGTTGTTGTTGTCGCTGCCGCGCCCGAGGACTGTTCTCCCTCGTTCGCATTTTCATCTCCATCACGCGACTCCTCCATCATCGCACTTGCTGCCATTCCATCAGACGACATACTTCCCTCCTTCGGACATCTCCCCGCCAACCCCACACAACTCTCGCCCAAAGTAACCCACATCCTCGCCACGAGCACCGCATCACCGCCTTCCAGCGCCAACGGCAAACTCGCTTCGTACAATTTCCTCGCGGCGTCAAATTCTTGCAACTCGATGAGCATGATCCCGAGGACATGGAGGCCTTTGAGCATCACGGGCACGAGAAGGTGGCGTTCGGCCGTGGCGGTGGCTCGCAGGCAGAGACTGAAACCTTTGGATGCTCGGCCTGCGAGGGCGAAGATTCGGGCTTTTTGGATGAGATGGTGGAGGCGATGGGCGAGGTCGGAGTGGTGGGTTTCGTTGTCGGGGGAAGAAGAGGAGCGGTGGGAGGTGAGATGGTGAGTGACTTTTTCCATAGCAGTTGGAAAGTCTTTTCGCGAGATGTGGTGTTCGATCTCGAGTGTGTGGAACTCGTGGCAGAGTTCGGGATCTGCGGATGAGAGCAGAGGGCGGAGTTGGTCGAGGTAGTAGGATGATGTTTCGTGCATACCACTGAGCTAGGTTAGAATGGTTATGCATTTTCAATCTTCAGTACGCACCGATATATCGATCGCCGAAGATGAATTGATGCTGAGAATGCGGTCAATCGCGTTTCGGATTTCAGGATTCCTTTCACTGTGCGAGATGTGCAATCAAGTTGCTCAAGCGCCTTTGTGTATAGCCCTTGGTGGGCTTTGCGTAGTGCCGACCGACATGCGGATCGTACACAGTCGTTCACCGGACACTGTGGCTCATGTACGGTGTTGCCGAGCTCGTACTGTCGATTGCCCAGGTGTGATTGACCTGATCACCATCAGTATGCTTCGCTGTCGTAAGGACACTGACATACCTAAGCGATCGAGGCAGGAACCGTAGAACAGCGATGCAGCTGGTGCCAGTGATCTTAGATCGTGCTGGACGCTGAGGTACAGCGCTTGCAACGCATGTTCTTGTGCTCTGTTGGCACTGCCGCCATGGCAGAGCTCCAGCCGTCCTTCCTCCAGGAGAGTGCTACTCAACAAAAGCCAATTCTTGCTCTCTCGAGCTTTGTTCTTGAGGAAGGTGATCTCATCATGTTCACCTCCTCCGACAACGCCGGCTATTGATGCATATGCTCCTACGCCTTTACCAGGATGGGCGTGGCGAAGATATAGTAGCCAGGAAAGAGCAAAGTTCAAGCATGCTGAATCTTGGTTCTCACGTGCTGTGACTCGTTAGCTGCATATTCCTTCAAGTTGCTTTGACGGACTCACCTGTCGCGATACACTCATTCATGGCATCCACGCTCTCATCCCAGCACTCGAATTCAGCATGCAACACACTGAGATGCAGTAACGCATACTGGTAGTAGACTCTCAAGTTGACGTTGTCTCCTGCGCCTGCACTACTTCTCGCGGCAAGACTGTAGTCGAAGTAGCGATGCAGACTTTCCAGCGCCATTGTGTACTGACCAGCTTTGCTGTGCTCGAAAAAAGCCATGAAGAAGTGCATGCTCTGGGTGCTGGCACTGGTTGCGGACAGTTCATCGACCCAGGTTGTGAGCTTGGCCTTGACATCGTCAGGTACTCTGGTTCCGAACTGCTGTAGCTGGCGGATGGCATATGTTAGGAGTAGATCAGCGTCAATGGCTGCTGAAGCGCTGTGGCTGGTACCAAAGTGGGACAGACGAGCGGCGAAGTCAGAATTTGTCTCCTCCTTGTTCACCATCTTCAGGTCTTCCAACTGTCGAGCATTGTCCGGCCAGATTTTGGCAAACTCGCCCCAGCTCGGAGCTCTCCATGTTTCAAATGACTTCCACAGTGCTTGGACATCGCCGAACTGCAAGCGTGTGAATTCGACATAGCAGCGACGGATGAATTGGCCTAGCGGACTAGCGGGTGTGACTGGATTTTGGTAGCTGGACGATATCAGCCGTGCCTGGAATGATGAGTAGACAGCACCAGATCGTACCTAGCATCAATCATGGCATTTGTCGTTGGCACACTTCCCTCCCGTAGCTCGGTGATGAGGTGGCCCAAAGAATCGAGGCCATCCAAATGATTCCAAATGGCAGCCACAAAGATGGTCCAGGCTGAATGGCCGGGAAAGGAGGCCGATTGCCACTGCTTTAAGTGTGACTGGAAAAGTGAAACATCTGAAGCGAAAAAGTCTTTTTTCTCATTGACGAGTTGGGCATTCTGGTCGGCAGTGAAGACTGTGTGCTTGGCAATGAATTCGAGGACGTTGATGGCGTCTTTGGCGCCGATGTTCTGGCCAGATTTGTACAAGCGAATAAGGACGAGCAGTCCAATGCGTGACGGGGTCAGATAGCGCGGCATTGTTGCTACGAATGTCGTGTCATGAGCATGGTCTTGTTCTTGGCGGCGATGAGGTGAAGTCGGTGTTCCGGCGCGTTCTTCGTCAATTGATGATGAGTCTTGCACTGACGAGACTGAATTGCTTCGCCACAGTCGTGTTCTGGCGGAGTCTGCTTGTGCGTGATGTCTTCGCCGCCTTTGTCACCTGCAGTCGCGTTGCGGACGCGTTGTGGCTTTCATCAATGTTGCCTTCAACCTCGCTTTCCTTTCCCCACATCATCGCATCGACTCGTCAGCTCTCACGCGACATCAACACGTCCAGTGCATCTCCACACCACCATGAGCGGCGACGCCCACGATGCGGCTGACCACGTGGAACGTCAATGGCATCCGAAACCCCTTCTCCTACCCGCCATGGAACACCAACCGCTCCTACTCGGCCATGTTCGACATCCTCGAGGCCGATATTGTCGTCATGCAGGAATTGAAGATACAGCGTCGAGATGTCCGCGACGACATGGTGCTGGTCGACGGCTGGGACTGCTACTTCTCCCTCCCGAAGCACAAGAAAGGATACTCGGGCGTGGGCATCTACACCCGCAATGCCTCTTGTGCACCGATCCGAGCTGAGGAGGGAGTCTTGGGTGTGCTGCCAAGCAGTAGTGGGATACCATTTCGAGAATTACCAGCGAACGAGGCCATCGGTGGCTATCTGAACACGGAGCAATACGCAGAGCTTTGGGATCTGGGTCGTGAGGACCCTGCAGGACTGGACGGAGAAGGACGATGTGTGGTGCTGGAGTTTCCTGCATTTGTGCTGTTCGGCGTGTATAGCCCAGCCAACAGTAATGGCATGAGGGATGGCTTCCGATACGGGTTTCTGTGTGCTCTGGACTATCGGATACGAAATCTGATCAAGAGCGGGAAGAATGTCGTTCTTGTAGGAGATCTCAATGTCACGAGACACGAAACCGACAGCGCTTGTACACTGGAGGAGATCAGAAAGAAGCAAGCAACGAGAGAAGAATTTCTGTCCGGGCCGAACAGACGCATCTTCAATCAGCTCTTGCTGGAAGGTGAAGTCCTTGGCCAGCGAGATGAGGGAAGAGAGACGGCAGTGTTGTGGGACACAACCCGAGGACTCCACCCTGACAGAAAGGGCATGTACACGCATTGGGACACCAAGATTAATGCGAGGCCCGGCAATTACGGCAGCAGAATTGACTTCATACTGGTGGCCGAGGCAATGAAGAGCTGGGTGAAGGAGGGTAACATACAAGAAGGCTTGTTGGGCAGCGACCACTGTCCTGTGTACGTGGTTTTCAACGACAGAGTCGAGACAAGCGAAGGCCAAGTGGATTTGGTAGACATCATGAACCCACCAGGCGTCTTTGAGCAAGGGCAGAGGAAGCAAGAATGGAAGCTTGCGATGACACCAGGGTTTTCTGCAAAACGCATGCCGGAATTTGATAAGCGACGCACTATCAAAAGTATGTTTGCAGCGCCGGCGATGAAGAAGATACAATCTTCGCAGCAGGAATCAGTGCCGGAACAACATCCGGTAGATCTGTCAAGTGGCACTGATGTCCAGCCTGCATTGCAAATGCCGAGTGGAACGCAAGAGAAGCCGCCATCCTCGACAGCGTCTCCAGCCAAGAGGAAGGCATCAACAGCCCCTCCGGTAAAGGAGCCTCAAGTCAAGCGCCAGAAATCGGATGCGAAAACAGCAGCATCCAAAGGCCAACAGAGCTTGAAAGGATTCTTCCAGTCGAATAATCCGCCTCCTAGACCCAATGAGCCAGCCTCCGAGAAGCAATCCGGCACCCCCATCAGCATCACTACCAACCATGACGATGATCCTGAGCTTCAGCGCGCTATCGCCGCCTCGAGTGCTCTACACACTCAAATGTCGCAGTGCAGCAAGACCTCCATGACTTCTTCTCCCATTAAAGATCCATCCACTCCCAAAACCAGGAAACCTCCCGACGACCCAAGTGCGGACGCCGAAATATCACCCCGATCTTTCTCTCAGCAGCTAGCTTCCGCCGAACGCACCCAAAAGTCATGGTCTTCGTTGTTCAGCAGACCGGTCGCACCTCTCTGCGAAGGCCACAGTGAGCCTTGTAAGACCATGCTGACCAAGAAGAAAGGCTACAATCAGGGACGAAGTTTCTGGATGTGCGCAAGACCGCTAGGGCCGAGCGGAGAGAAAGATCGCACGCCAGGAAGTCAATGGAGGTGTGCGACCTTCATTTGGTGCAGTGATTGGCAGAACCGCAGAGTGCATTCGAACAATAAGGACGAGGATGGTGATGGAGAGGAAAGTCCTGTTAAAGAGCGAGTCAATTGATGTGAGCCGGTATCCGCACAGAATTTTGATACAGTTTTGGCGATCATTCTTGTTTCGATGTAAAATACCCCATATGTAACCTTTTACTTTGCGAGCGAGTAGTGTACGAGACCACATTCATGTGTTCGAACAATACGAGCGCTCTCCCATACCTGGTCTGTTCGCAACAACTTTCAACTTTCGTCTCCTGGACACTGCTGTCTCCTTTCTGTAATACCTTGGCATTCATACCATCACGCCTAGTTGACGTGCCACGCTATACCCTTTCCACAAACTCATTCACCCTTCCATTGTTGAGGTCCTAGACCTCAATTTCAGGCAAAGCTTCTCCCAAGCCTCGCAGGTTGAACATGTTCCTCTTCCGCTTCTGCACAGCTCTCTTCTCCTTCCTCTTCTCCCTTCTCGCCGTCTGCTCTTCCGCTGAACGCTTAGCCGGCTTTCGCTTTCTACCTTTGGCCTTCTTCTTACTGACGCCAGCAGGTCGGGACTTTGAATGACTGGCCTTTACCTTCATCTTGCCCTTCGTCCCAAACTTCCCTTCCAGATCTGCCACAGCTCCGTACTCCTTAACGCCCTGCTTTTTGAACTTGTTATAGAACTTCGGAATTTCTCCAAGTGGTTTGAGCGACTGGAAGATCTCGTGCTTGGGATTCAGGCTGGATAGAACAGCAGTCCAGAACTCGTCTCGAGTTGCGAAAGCATTTTGTTTGGGATTTCGCAAGGTAGTGCCGATGGCCGTCACGAGTTGTTCAGTGTGTGCAATTTCGAGCTCGCCATCTGGTTTCGGGGTCTGATTTCCGGTAACGAGGGCAGGCTGATTGGAGCCGCCAGCCTGAATGGCGATGTCGAAATCTCCGGTGCCGTAGTCTCGCATATCGGCGTCTTCCATGTTGGAGTCCATGTTCGAGTTCATGCTCGAGTCCTGGATGTTCGAGTTCCGGATTTTTGTCGCGCGATCCAGTACTCTGCGTGGCATTTAGCGTGTGATGTTGTGATGCTGCGCCGCCAGCTGACCAGATTCGTGGAAGTTTAGGAAGGAGGTCTGGTTGCACGTCGGTAGATGTGCGACGTGCAGGTAACAAAGTGAATGCAGCGGTGATGCTTTTGAAGGGACGGCGAGCTCGGGCCGCCAAAGGTGCCATTCACTCGTCCTCAAACATAGCCACCCCGCAAAGGTGCCATTCGCTCGTCCTCAAACATAGCCACCTCTGTCCTCACAAAAACACTTCCAGTCAAAGGCTTCAAGTCGTGCATCGCGTTCGAGATATACTGGAAAAGTCGGGTACAGCCAGACAGGCCCGATATTTTCTGCGTCGTTCCCAATAAGGTCAAAAGGTTGATGTGGCCTCCACCTCAAATCAAAATTCTCTCGGGCTCCCCCTTCTTCTGCCTCGGCTCGATCTCATCCATCATACCACGAGACTCGTCCTCCGGCTCCATACTCAGATCGAAACCTGTCTCTTCTAGTCCAATCTTCCTCTCCGGCGGGCGATTCGTCGCATAGATATCCGCAATCCTCAACTCGAACGGCCCGGGAACTCGATCAATTAAACTGATGCCTACAGTTCGCACCTTCGTGGTCATCATCTCCTTCTGCGGCTCTACCACCAGTCCGTGATTCGTCCTGACGAACGCCCCGAAAGGGATCGTGACCGTCTCCCACTCGCCCGGGCTGTAACTCGGCAACAAATGCTGATGCAGATCCGTGGGAATAATACTCTCCGTCTGGAAATTCACGAAATACTTCCTTCCATCGCTCTTGATCCGCAATGCCAGGAACGAGTACGGCGACAGATCCCACAACAACTTTCCAAACAAACTCATCCCGCGATCTTTCGTCCTGAAACCGGCATATCCGCTTCTCTGAATCTGCGGCCGGTTCGGAGGCAGTTCCGTGCTGATACTGCCCTGAAAAAGCGCATGACTCGGCTCTTTTCCATGCTCACTCACGATCACGCCTCCTTTGTTTCTATCATTTCCTTCTCCGATCGTTCGCTCGATATGCTCCGCTCCCGGAACATATGATAGACTAGCTTTGGAGAAACCACCCATATTGGAGTCGCACATGATTTTACAGCGCTCGGGGGAGAGGGTCTCTTCGAATGTTATAAGCGGAAAGGGCTTGATTGGAACGTGGAGGCCTTCCATCTTGACGGCGAATTTCGCTTGACGGCGGAGCTCTTCCATGCTGCGGCGGAAGAAGCCTGGGTAGCCTCCTCCGCTACTGGAGCGGAGGATGGGAGTTGCAAACATGGTGGGCTTGTGGTTTGTTGGCGGGCAGAAAGCGGGAGAGTGGTGGACAATTCTCGATGCGACGGAGGTGGTCCACGCCTCGCTCTGGGGGCTGAGGAGCTGTCCAGAGGCTTATGAGAATCAGTCCGCTTTTGATGGGCTGTATTTGTCGTTTGCAATGTGTATATACAGAGAACGGGAGAACAGTCTCGCAATGGTGAGGTCAGAGACGGCCGAGCTCGCCGCAACAGCTTCGTGCAGGGCGCGGAGCCACTTCCGTGTCTCGCAGTCGCGTTCCGTCCAAAGAATTTCTGGGTCGTCATCCATTTGCATCATCACCACATCGCAGCTAAGCATTGACTGAGCGCAAATCGTTGACAGAAATCTCGAATCCGATATCAGAAGATCCTCCACTGATGGTCGCAACCTCGGCCGCTTCCAGCGTGCCGCTGTCCCAATCACGCGAACTCGGCCAAACCGACCCATCATCGACTTCCACATCGATTCAAAATGCCGCAACCTCCCAAACGGACATCAAAGACCGACGGCCATGGGCACATTTAGTTGCCGGTGGCCTCGGCGGCATGACAGCCGCAACTCTCACTTCTCCCCTCGATGTTCTCAAAACCCGCCTCCAATCCACCTTCTACCAAGGCGAACTCGCCGCCCGCCGCGCTGCAAAAGGCATTCCGCCCCCATCGCAAATGTCCTTCCTGCGCGCCTCGTGGCTACATATCAGTGAAACAGGTGCGATCCTGGCTGCGATTCCGAAAGTTGAGGGTTGGAGAGCACTGTTCAAAGGTCTGGGGCCGAATCTGATTGGTGTGGTTCCTGCTCGCGCAATAAATTTCTGGGCATACGGGAATGGCAAGAAGCTCTATTCACATCAATTTTTTGGAGGGCAGGATGTTGCTGGCGCACAATTGATGGCTGCGGTGACGGCGGGGATCATCACAGGAACGGCGACGAATCCGATCTGGTTGGTGAAGACGAGGTTACAATTGGATAAAGAGCATGCGAAAGGTGCGCCGGGGCAGGGGAGAATGTATCGGAATGCATGGGATTGCGTGGTCAAGACTGTGCGACATGAGGGAGTCAGAGGATTGTATCGAGGGTTGACAGCGAGTTATCTGGGAGTGAGCGAGAGCACACTGCAGTGGATGCTGTACGAGCAGGCGAAGCGGAGTCTGGCGAAAAGGCATGATGATTTGGTGTTGAGCGGGAGAACGCCGAATACATGGGACAAGACGGTGGAGTGGACAGGGAAACTTACTGCTGCGGGCGGTGCGAAGTTTGTGGCAGCGCTGGTCACATATCCTCACGAGGTGGTGAGAACTCGATTACGGCAGGCTCCTGTTGATGCGAGTGGGAGAGTCAAATACACGGGCCTGTGGAGTTGCTTCACCACCGTTTTCAAAGAGGAGGGCATGGCAAGCTTATACGGAGGCCTGGTACCGCACATGTTCCGAGTCGTTCCCAGCGCAGCGATCATGTTCGGTGTATACGAAGGCGTGCTGTGGAGTTTGGGCGAGAGCTCGAGTGTATGATGCGGGAAAGAAGAGGCTGCGAAGCCGTGTACAAGCACAGTGTATCAACAGTAAAGAGCACGGACGGACGAACTCACGTACAGAAGCTGGGCTCTGATGTGATTGACGGCTGTGGATGTCAAAGGGTAAATAATTGTACAAAGCTCCACTCACGAGCAATGATTCGCTGCTCATTACACTTCTAATTCACGTTCTTGTTCATCATCTTGGATCTTCGCATCAGCAAGCTGGACCATTCAGCGTCTACCAACACACGACGATCACTAACTCATCAGTGCAGGATCGAGGGTATCCCAAGCAGCAAGAAGAGCGCCTCTGCACGTCCACTAGCTGACTTAGCCACGTGCCATGTGCAACACAAATGGCTGCATACCATACCAACCTTCCAAAACTTCCATCATGATCATTCCCAACCAAACCCCGAAACCGTACAATTTCCCCCAATCGCACGATGCCATTGGACATGGGACCATCGCACTGGCAAATCCCGTCCTGCCAAGGTTGCAGCCAAGAACTACTCCAGTACCAAGAGAGGAATGGAAGATCTAGAACGACTGAATGTCTGGGCAGCGCGCATGGAGCTACACGTGGTGCGAGGGGCCTTATTGAAAATGTAACCTCCTAAGACGGGGAGGAGAGCCATTGATGGGTATGCACTGAATTGAAGGAGTGTAGGATGGCTGATATTCATTCGATGCTGGGAGTGGCAGGCTCGTCGTGTCGGGTTTGTTGACAAGATCGAGGCACTGCTGCGCAATGGATAGCCACTCGGTAGCCCTGAAGTTCTGGTACAAATGCTTGCCCGCTGGGCGGCCGCTGCGAGTAGCAGTTCCTTCGAAGAGATATTGAGAAGCTGCAGTTAGTAGAACCATGCGACTTTGGGAGCGTCGCTTGGGAGTCTCGTAGGATAGTTGGAGGATGCTGGCATATGTGCACGCGAAAGATAGAGGAAATTGCTTCACAAACTTTGAATAGAGCTTGCTACTGTCTCGTATCAATGACTATCACATTTCTGTACTATCTTGCTCAGCGCAACCCAGCAACATTTTCAGATCAAATCATGGCGCATAGCGGAATTCTTGCACGCCTTCCAGAATCTTGCCCTCGCGATCCGCCTTCTGATTCTGTTTCTTGAAGTAATAAGACAAACCCGTTGTGATTGCAGCATGCACGAGCAGCATAGCGATCGTCGCCCACATGCCGGGGTAGTACTGAGGGGCGTCTTGTCGTCGGAAAATGGTGCTGCCGCAAACACCGCCAAGAGCACCCACGCTGATCATCGCGGCAGCGACGACGCCCTTCTTCTCCAGTCTAGCAGTCTGGTTTTGTCCATAGGTCAAAGTGCCCGGGACAAGGGCACCTGCTCCCCAAGATGCAAGGAAGAGACCGAAATAGCGAGCTGCGTTCGCGCCCCCGTAGAGCATGATCAGCAGTCCCACTACGCCGATGATACAGTGGGCGTTCTGAATCGGCCCACGCATCTTGATCTTGTCGGAGAGCCAAGCCATGATGATAGTCATGATGATCGTGAAGATGTACGGAGGCGAAGAAAGGAGTTGCGCCTCGGTGTAGGTGAACCCCAAGCCCAGTCTCAGAATGATAGGAGCGAAGAAGGCCAGCGAGTAAACGCTGCTTGCGGAGATGAAATATTGGATGCAGTAGAGAGCCAGCTTCCAATCGAGCAACGCGGCGAGAGTTTCCTTGACGTTGAGGTGAACGATATCTTTGCCCGCTTTATCGATTCGCACGCGATCCAGCGCGATTTGCTTTTGCCTCTCATCCAAGAATCGAACACGCTCCGGAAATTCGATGAGAAAGAACGGAGAGACGAGCCCGGCAACGATGGTGATGAGTCCTTCGATAATCTGGGTCACGTCAGCGCGGCATTTGAAAAGTGTTCTGGGGACGAAAGACTTACAAAGATCCATCTCCAACCCTGGGTGTATTTTCCATTTCCAACGCTGATCAACGATAACGCATACGCGAAGATAGGGCCAAATCCCTGGGCGATCAGAGATGCCATGTAGAAGATAGAAATCCTCTTTGCAGTCTCGTACGTGCGATACCACGAGCCAATGATGTAGATGGCGCCAGGAAACAAACCGGCCTCGAACACTCCCAGTAAGGCACGAAGGACGGAAAGGATTCGCCAGTCGTCCACAAAGCCCATTCCCAAAACGCAAGCGCCCCAGGTCGTGATCAAGAAGCTCAGCCAGAAGCGAGCACCCAGGCGTCGGATCACGTAGTTGGAGGGCAGCTCGAACAGACCGTAGCCGATGAAGAACACCAGCAGTGCAACATTGTAGCGTGCTCCTGTCAATTGGAGGTCCTCGTCCATTCCTGCGATGAATGCTGCCGAGATGTTCGCCCGATCGAGAAGGGAAAGCCCAAACACGACACAGAGCATGGGAAACAATCGAAAGTCCACTTTCCTGCTGTAAAACCATGAGCGACATTATTAGATGAATAGTAATTGACGACACGTACACAACCTTCCGTTCTTCTTCCGGTGTCCAGTCTTGCACAACCACTCCATGTTGGTCCTCTGCCACAACTCGACCCTTGTCATCTGAACTTTGCGAGAGTTTTTCTACTGGGTCGGCATTGTAGGTTTCCTTTCCCAAAGCCTGGACCTCTGGGGTCGCGCCGTACACGGCGGACATGCTTGCGATTGACCCTCTACTTGTAGTGAAACCAAGGGGCTTCGAGAAAGGTGGACGAAAATAATACAGTAGGACTCGATGTGCGATTTTCGTTCCAATAGTGGGAACTGCACAGGGCCGACAGTGGTTATATGTGCCTCCTGTCACACAAGAAGGGACAAGAGCAAACCGCTATTGCCGTGTCTACCGGGGCAATAGACATACTTGACGCCGCAGCCATTCAGCATTGGCATCTTGTCGAAGAATAACGGCAATAAACTAATCAGCCACCGGAGCTGGGAGCACTAAAGTTGGGGGATCGGCGACGCGCTGCAAGCACGAGGTTACGCGTGGCCAGATAGCAAAACCCTAAAAGCTGCCTTTGTCTTGGTCATGTTGGAAAACGTGTCCTACCATCTGTGCGGCTCTCGCACACTTGCAGAGTATGCTAAGCGCAGGTTTGTCTTGCTGAATCTGAGCAACGGGAATAAGGTGGTTGTGGGAGGCGCGGTTGTGCGCGCGCACATCTCGCTACCGAAAGCATTAGAGTGCTGGCGTTTCCCCGCTCATGTCAAGATACCAAGAGAGGGCCAAGAGAGCGGCGATGTGCTCAGGTCCATTTGAGTGCAGAGCCGGAATGGCTTCCATCGATTTGACTCGATCCTGCCGTGAAGCTGAAAATGTTTGCGGAGGCCAGCTGTTTGGGCGTCCGCATTATTGCTGTGCGCAAGCCCACGCATATCATGAATATGCTCGGATACGATAATTATATGGGATGGCGTCCCGACCTGCGAGCTTCATGTGCATGGCAATTGCTTTACAGCAGTGTGTCTTGATGGTTGTGGTCGGTGGAGAAGTGCCTCCGATGATGTATGGACGTTCTGTCGTCAAAAGGTAAGGAATTCGTCAACTTGATGCCTCAGGCATCAGAGCCTGACAGCGTGAGACAGTCCTTTCCATCGAACCTTTACCTTGCAACACCTCCCTCGACGATAATAATGATCATCTTGAGGCAGATAATGCACTGCAGCTGCAGAAGCTCTGCGGAAGACATGTGATCACCAATCTCAACTGGTTGCATCGAAGTAGATGTCATCATGTTCTCCGCGACTACCCGCATGAATGCTACGGCCCATCACAACCGCCATGAAATCAAGGTGTTCGAAGAGGTGAAGTCCTTAACAAATGTGCAGCAGGGCTCTTTACAAGGCGCTCATGAATTCGCCTTCGAGCCAAGCCCACGTGCTCTTCTGATTGCGCCAAGCCCTCTCGGTTTTCCGCATGTTCTTCTCGCTCGGCCCCGAGAGAAGACACACTATCAGATGCGTTCGAAATAATTCGAATACAACTATCAAAGGTCTTTCCCTTTAAGAAACTCTCAGAACCTGCAGTGAAGGCGGACATTTGAGCATGGCTAAAAAGACTAAATCCAAGAAGACTGCCCCTGCCACAAAACAAGAACAACACAGTATCGGGCTTGAAAAACGCAACATCGCACCGGATGTGCTAATTCGAGTCTAGTCGTACAAACCAAGTCGGCGACCAGTACCAATGGCAAGAATATGGGATTTCGATTCGTCCAAGGCGCGCTGATGCGAGCACCTTTTCTCCTGCTCGGGACTTTGATCCTCTACTGGCTGAAGCAGAATGAATACATTTCGTCCGGAGCAGATTCAAGCACGGGAAGCGCAGGTTCGGGTTTCCCGCTATCACAAGTTTTGGTTGTGAACATCGCCTCCGAGGCATGTGTGAAGGTTTGGTGGATGTTTTTGAGAGAGAATGAGACGGGAACGAAGGCGTGAGACGGATGAGAGCGGCTGGCAGGAACCGGTGCGGTAGGCTTTCTCACACGATTCCGCGCTGCGAGTGCAGGAAAACACACTTACATGCGCAATTGCTACATTATCTTACAGAAGAGCAGGCATCTGTCCATCTCCATTAGTGTATATTTTCGGGGGACTGTGGGTTACTACCTGAAACTGTAGATCAGGTTCAGCAGTGACAGTTGATGCTCAACTAAGGCAGCTGTTGATCTCTATATGGGAGTGCAAAATCACTTTCCTTTCCATTAGGTAGAGAAGTAGAGGCTCACATTTACTTTCCCATCGTCCTCCTAGAGACTCGGAAGTTCAACAATTCGACACTCCTCCAGCAAGCGGTTTGGCATGGATTCGACTCTGCTCGCGGAGCCCATATCTTGATGCAGTCGATGAATTGTTCGTAAGGCAAGCGTTTGGAAGAATTCTGCGTTTGCGATGCAGGCGCTCGCTCTGCCACAATTGTGAAGCGCTTCCGAATTGCAGGCGACCTGGGGTAGTGCGGAGGTACAGTAGCCATTGCCACAAGCGAGGAAGCGCTAAATTACAGTAGTCTAGCTATGGCGGATTTTTAATGCCAAAAGTGCAAAAACCCTAAAATAGATTTTTATATAGCGCTAAGTACAGAATGCAGGTATAGATTCTATAGTATACCGTAGCTATCGTTGCTATTTTCTCTCGTCGCGATTCTACCTTATCGTCGTCGCGATTCTACCTCGTCGTCGTCGCGATTCTACCTATATCGTCGTCGCGATTCTACGTCGTCGTCGGGATTTTACGTCGTCGTCGTGATTCTACGTCGTCGTCGCGATTCTACGTCGTCGTCGCGATTCTACCTATATAATTATCGCGATTCTGCCTATATTATCGTCGCGATTCTATTTCGTCGCTACGATTCTACGTCGTCGTTATAATTCTATATTATCGTCGCGATTCTATATCGCCATCTTAGTTCTATATTGCTATAGATATTAACTAAGATTCTACTAAATAATTAGTTAGAATCTTATAAACTCTAGCTTCTATTAAATATTTAAGATTATCTTAATCTCTAACTAATATTTTACTTAATAGCTTAACTAGCTTAGATAAAGATAGACTTATAATATAGATATAGAATTATAGTAACGGCGTAGAATTATAATAAGAATTGCGACGATAGAGTAGAATCGAATTACGATAAGGTAGAATTATAACGAGGTAGAATTATAACGAGGTAGAATTATAACGAGGTAGAATTATAACGAGGTAGAATTATAACGAGGTAGAGTTATAACGAGATAGAATTACGATAAGGTAGAATTGCGATAATATAAGTAGAATCGCGACGACGACGTAGAATCGCGACGACGACGTAGAATCGCGACGACGACGTAGAATCGCGACGACGTAGAATCGCGACGACGATAAGGTAGAATCGCGACGAGAGAAAATAGCAACAATAGCTACGGTATACTATAGAATCTATACCTGCATTCTATACTTAGCGCTACACGAAAATCTATTTTAGGGTTTTTGCACTTTTGGCATTTGGCATTAAAAATCCGCTATACATTAGTCGCGTTAGCGTTGCTCTCGACATTTTGGCCGTAGCGTGGTTGCCATTCACCACACGGGGTTTGCCAACAGCTGTACTTGATTCATACGGCATACAAAGCTCCATAATTGCACTAGACCATGAACAACCTCTGCGCGACGCAGATTCCGCTTGCAGTGTCGAAGTTCCGAGACGACCGCTCTATGCCCACGTTCCGCGGAAACACTCTCGACAAGCCATTTGTAGGAGGCCAATGCCTGGTTTACAAGATCGGATTCTCAGATAACGCGACAAGGGCAGTAAGACTTCCGGTGCGGCTTACGCCAACAGCTGCCGTGTCTGCAATCACTAATGAAAATGATATCCTTCGAGCACTAGAAGCGAAAAACTTTTCCTGGTCACCAAAGCACGTGGGAGAGGAGCTCGAGGACAACCCAGTTGGCTTTCCTTTCTCAGTGTACGTGTGGGTTCCCGACGCTCCTCTGGTATAGGCAGCAGATTTTCCTACTACCAGGACTCAACGCAAATATTTTATCAACCAGTTCGCGGAAGTTCACTGGTCCTTGCTCTTCCGTACTCGTAGAATGGGTATGTGATGTAGTGGCATGTTCGCTGTACGGAGGACTAATTCGCACAGGGCCTCATTCCGAGTCCGTCACTGATCACGTAACCCGCATTACCGATCACAGAATCGTACGGATCTGCCAAGGAAAGCTGCCATCAATGCGCATCCGCGACTGCTTCTATCACCAAAATCTAGTGCTGCAGAAGTTTGCCGACAGTAGTACAGACGATCCGCGGTGCATAGGCCACAATGATCTTTCTGCTCAAAACATTGTGGTGGACCAGGACTTGAACATTACGGGGTATTGATCAACCGCGGTTGGCTCGAAAGTGTTTGCTAAGGTGAACATAGGATCCTTGATTGGAGCTTCGCTGCAGAAGAACCGTTTCAGCTAGCTGCGACTATTCCCAAATTTCTCAGACCTAGATCCGGATACGAAGGGCCAATTCAAGAAAATGACCAAGCGGACTTCGTAGAGGCTCTGGGCAGACATGCAGGGCCGAATCCAGAGGAGCAAAATTTCATGAGTCGTCTCATCGAGCTGTACACTTCAAAAGACTCCGAGTATTTGCAGAAGATCCTGGAGGCCGTCGGAAGTAAAAGTGCGTTCCAGACACTGGCAGAGACGTTTTCTTGGCAAGATTCCCCCAATTACGACGCGGATATCAGCGACTTCCTGAAGAGACCAGTCGGTATGAAAAGTGGGTTGAGCGAAACAGAAGTCAGAAATTATATTTAGTTTGCACCAGTGCGAAAACTCGTCCGCGCCTCCAAATCTGTTTTTGTAACGACCGGCAATGTGATGTCTTTACCTGCACGCATACCTAGCCATCATAGCGCCTTCCTTTCGAGCGGCAGTCACTTTTCGCAGACCGGGCTCGCCACCTGCCTGAGCGGCCTCTTCCAGGGTACGTCCTGGATCGTGGCTCTCTGGCGAAGCGGATCTTGTGCCGTAGTGCAGGCTCCCTCCATTCCTGGTATCTTGCCGAGGTGCATTCAGTCGATAGACTCCATCGACCAAAGCAGGAGCATGGGGATCTTGAAAGACATCCTCGTATGGATCTAAAAGCTGGGCTCGCTTGTTGCCGTCCGCTGTATACTTCGGCACCCCCGGAATGGTCTCCCGAGGAACATAATGGGGATCGCTCGGCCCATTGAATTCTTCGGATATCGCAGAGAGCCTTTTGAAATCATGACTTTGAGACGCCACGAATCTCCTGACTTCGCTCATTGGAATAATTCTCACGCCACCTTCTGCAGAGTCGAAACTCTCCAATGAAGGTGAATGATTCTGCGGCGACTCTGCGCCGTACAATGCTCGAGGATTATGACGAGGATCGGGGTCGCGCCATGTTGTGCGCTTCTTTTTGACTGGCGTTCTAGGGGGCGAGCCACTTGAAGTGGGATATCTGACCATGTCTAGTGATATGTTGAAGATCGATGCTAGCACGAAGTTGATGGATCACCGGGGTGCTGAAATTGGCGGGCTTGTGAAAGAGGCGCCAGACGCTTCGAGATTGCGGGTTGTATAAATGGGAAGAACGCAAGAAAGGTGCGGCTTTGCCGGAAGAGGCCACAATGAGACATGCGTCCTCAAAATTCTTTGTCTCGGGCAGTCTGAACCCTGTGCGGTTTCTCGCTCGTGGAAATCGGGCTTGTCTCTGGTACTTATGGGAGCCACGGTATACGATTCTTCGTGGCCATCGAATTTTCAATAACAATAAGGACTTTTGTGTTGGAACTTGGAAAGCTTCGAACTGACACTCGGGTCTGCAAGCTGGCAATGACATTCTTGTGCTCAACCAAACTACAAAAGAATTTTGTCTGATGCATGTGAGGGGTGGTGCGAGCGATTGTGGCTCTGAGTAGGCTTGTGGCCCGAGAATCTTCTGGTTCAGAACACTGCCTGTTTGAAACAAAAGGTCTGGCAAGATCAGTACGCGGTGATCTGAACTTACTGCATCAGTCATGTGTCAGACGCTGCCCACGAGCTGTGCTCACTGCAGGAGCAACAAACATGCTCATGAGGTCAAGGCAGGTTTGTCTCGGCGTGTACACATTTTCGGAGCCTAGGGGAATACTTGTCAACTTTGCGACACAGAACAGCGGCTGGACAAGAAGCAAGTCCATACTGCAGGGGCGAGACCTTGAGGAAGTTCCTGCACCAACGATGTTCCCCCAGGCGCGCGTCTACCGTGAGAATGGAGTGGACAGCTCGATTCGTCAGTTGGCTGACTGCGCCGCATGTCGGCAGCTTTCGGTGGGAGCTGCGAGTAGGTGTACAGTAATGCGACAATGCAAAATGGGAAGCACTCAGCTAAAGTCCTTCTCAAACATAGTCAACGCACCCGTTTCAGCAAGGCGCACGTCCAGAAACTTTCCAAGGTACCAGCACCAATCGTCATGAATACCCGTAAGGTTAAATTGTTTGGACGCAGAGAAGAATTCCCAGATTTCTGGCAGCCAGGCCGTCATTTCCCAGTCCACAAGGAACAGATCGAAGCTCCGCGGACATCCTTCAGCTGCACAATCTTTCTTCTCCGCAGCCATAATATTCCGTCGTTGTACATCGCCATGGATGAGTGTCGGACGCAGGCCCCGAAGCGCGTTGCTGAGATGGTCTTCGTAGAATTGCACTTTGAACAAAGGATGGCCATTCCGCTCCATCAAAGCACGGTAGTTGTCCGTGAGGCCCCTCACAAACGCTTCCTCACCATTGAATGGACCCAGGCTCTGCTTGTCGCCTTTCCTTTGACCGAAAAAAAGATGGTAGTTCACGCCCTCACCTGCCAATCCCCCGAAATAATTGTGGACAGGACATTCTGCCTCTCGGAGGTGGTCAAAGATACCGCGCAGCTGCAAAGACATGACATCCTTCTCTTGGGTGCTGAGAGAAGGCCAGAGTTGCTCCAGCTGTACACCAGGCGCGCGCTGCATGATCAGAAATAACTCTTTGCCGTCACGATACATGGCATATAGCCGGGGCGCCGGCACCTCGGGCACATGCTGTTCGAGGTAAATCATCGCCTGGCCCTCCCTCTCACGGACGCTGCCGCCAAATTTCGCGACGATTTGGTCCGTCAATGCGACGATCTTCGCGCGAAAACGTTCGTGAAGAACATTCGTACAGGCTCGTATCTCCTCCGCGCTGGGCAGCGTGATCGAGGGATCCGTGCTTGCGAAGTATGGCAGTGCCACCGGCGTCCACGGACAGGGGGTTTCCGTGGTCACTGTCAGACTGGACGGTGGATTCACAGAGTCGTGTGTCATGTGTAAAGGGATGGTGAAAGTATGGATCAGCAACAAGTTGTTCTACGGAGGTCGTCTTTAGCTCTTGGCACTGCAGACAACCTGGAACATGGATATGCCCGTTAGCGCGCAGTTTACGACGTACTAACAACATCGACTCAAGAGCATGCTTACTGGCATATATTCTCCTGTTTCTGCGGCCGTCTCCTTATTGATACGATACATATTTATTCTTCTCTCGCCAATAGGGATACCGGAAGTCCTTACCTTATACGTTGTAATAGGCTTGTATGCCTACATCCCCCCTATAAGTGTTAAAACGCCCTATAAGGCTTGTAATGCAGTAGGTAGCTAGATAGCTAGACCTCTAATCGATCCTTAAATTAATATTAGAATCGAGACTAGAGTTTAGGTTTTGAGACTTTAAGTTCTAGAATTTCGAAGGATCCCTAAAACGACTACTCGAGCTTTACAGTACTATATATTCTGCTATGCTCGAGATATTTACCTAAAACTCTCTGAAGATCGAGCATATATACTAAAGAGCGAATTAGACGATACTCTAGACCTATCTACTCAAAATTACCGAAGGATACCAGAAAAGACGCCTTATAAGGGCGTATAGCCTGTTTTTAAGGCCTTACAAGGGCTATGTAAGCGTCTTACGGTTAGAATAACATGCCTACTCGCCAACTGTTTAGTCTGAGTACGAGATTGTCTTGTGCTACTTCACCGATTGTTCTTTCTGCCCGAGCTTTCTACCGCCTCTTCTATGGAGCTGCAACTTATCTGCATGCAGGTCAAAATATGCGACACTCTTATTTTCGGAGCATAGTGAGTGCAAGGTCTTTGTCTCCATGTCGCAGAAAAGGCCTTCATCGATCGACACGAAGTCCAAGCCTCGGGAGGTGGGGCAATTGCAGAGTTCCCTGGCCGACTGCGAGGGAAGTGAATTCATCCAAAGTTGTCCCGCCATCTTCGCACTTTGAGGGCGGGCTTTGTGTTGCTGCTGGTGCTGCTGCTGATTTTGTCGACGAGTATGCTCTTGATCAGGATAAGATTTACCCTGGCGGTCAAATCTAGCTCCAACTTCTCAGAGCGGTATCCATGGCGAATACCCTCAGGCACTGAAGTTTTGATGGGGCCTAGCTGTTCTGGACGAAACAATGTTGTTGTGTGGAGTACGAGGATTCACTCGCGTCTCGCTTTAGTGCACATTGAGCGCCATTGGTCTTGGCTTGTCTCGGCACTACGCCGCGGCTGCCCCATATAGTTGTCCAATATTCTTCAATCGTAGCAGCGACACTTGAACGCTACAGCAATGAACTCCTCATACACAAGTACTTTGCAAGTCGCCATTCTGGCTTTGATCTTCATCCTGGTCCTCACCCAGCTTGGACTCCAAGTCTCTGTTCGAAATAACCTCAGCCGCGGTTCGGCGACATACATAAATTGGCCGCCCGGCATCGGCACAGACGAACTTTCGACCAGACCAGATACCTATCAAGATGTCGCGAGCGATGTCTTGATCGCAGCTGCCTCTGTTAGCCTAGTGATGACCGCAGCAATGATCGCAACCAATCGATTGCAATCAATCAGAGGCCTTGATTGAGTTGCCAAGGCTAGTAATTGCAACCAGAGGTCATTTCAATCAATCGATTGAGCCGGATTGATTATGAGTAAGCAAAAATCATGTGAAGAACGTAGGTTTTAGTTAGCTAATTTGGCTGATTTTAATGCCGAGTAGAGGGTATTAAGCTGTATACATTTAACTAAAAGACGCCTCCCTAGACGCTAAGAACGCTATAAACTGCAGGCTGCCTTCTATACTTACTAAACTACGTTGCCAAGCCTCGTTTCAATCAATTACACGACTCGGTTGCAACTATTCATTATTATAGCATATGATTGCAACCAATCAGAGTGCTAAATTAGGTTGGAATTGATCAAT
Organism: Cercospora zeae-maydis; assembly: GCA_023512815.1. Lineage (NCBI taxonomy): Eukaryota > Fungi > Ascomycota > Dothideomycetes > Mycosphaerellales > Mycosphaerellaceae > Cercospora > Cercospora zeae-maydis. The sequence goes on from JAKLWY010000008.1 coordinate 1,010,269, forward strand.
CGATTGATCAATTAATTGCCGGTTGACGGTTGACTGCGATCATTGGACCGCAGTCGCTGCTTCGTATGGGGTCAGCTTATACAACATGGTACGTGAGGGCACTCCTGTTGCGTCAGATCATTGCCATACTGACCCCGCATAGAATTCATCATCTCGGCCTTACAGACTTGCCTATCATATATCGTTAGGAGTCTCAAGTTTCGTCAACCTCATCGCTTTTATCCTTGCGACTGTCCAGACAAATGATAGCACCACTTGGCGCTACACTGCGGTGTTTTCGCGAGGTCATTACACCTATGAATCTTGGGCCCGTCAGATGCAAGACAAGATAAGCTCACGGCGGTCGGAATTGAGGAATGACTGTCGACTCGCGATACGACCTCCAGCCTGTGATCCAAAGATTGTACTGATATAGCAACAAATGGGCAGTCGGTGGCTGGCGCTCGTGATAACACTCCTTCTTGCCGGACTTTCGGCTCTGATATTCGTTCAGAAGCCCTCGGAGCGGAAAGTCACATCTCACAAGCAAAAGTACGTACACGAACTGAGTTACAAGATGCCGCCAGATCCCCCAGCGAAGGATACGCCGGTTGTTCGCATTCGATGAATCAACAAGATCCAAGATCCGTCCTTGTATCGACCTCAACGAAGCAAGTGTCACCAAGCGTCTAGACTCACAACGCTGCGGACCAACAAAAGGGAACCGCAGACCATATACTCGGCAATCTGCACCAACGAATCGATTCCCCCAGGCTCCCGCATCTCCGGGGCACCCTCCCGAAGCAGCAAAAGAAAGTTGAGGCACTCTGTGAAAACCTGATCGAGGAAACCAATGGAGCTAAATATATGCTTATCCCTGACTACAAGGGTCTGCACTCGGTCATTCATCGGCTTGCGTGCTGTATGAACACGATCAGCCTTGTTCGGAATTGTTCTCGATAGTGTAATGATGACGACAATGGTCATGAGAGTGCATCGATGTAAAGTATGGCTCGACTTTACTTTTGCCACTGAGGTTATAGCTCATGGTAGCTGGACCAGTGCGCTAGGGAGAGATGAGAGAAATACATGCGGACTCGAAATGAGGATATGCTCACGGTCACGAGATGTCATTGAGCAAACAGAAGAATGTAATCAGAATTGACTTCGCAAAAGCGATGATGAGATCTCATATCGGTTGGAGCGCGAAGAATTAAAATTCCAAAGAAGTCGATCTGCCACTCCATGGATGGCGCGTACAGTACAGTATTACAGCCCGGTCCCAGAATTCTCAGGATCATGGATTCATTGGATACCGCGCCTGTCTACCGCTTGCGACACCCGACATCTCGACTGGAAGTACCTAGTATGCGGTGGCCGCACTAGAGACCTCAGACATAACAATTATAAAGAAGAAAGTAAAAAGGCGTCTTTCGTCATATTGGTACCAAGCAAGAAACCACAGAACACCGCTCCATGACTCTATTCCATCATCAGAAAGAAGCTCTGCTCCAATAAACACATCACATCATCACTTCGATTGCTTCCCGCATGAAGAAAAAAAAACCCCATGTGAATAAATCCCGCTGCGCCGATGACCTTTTTCAAGCTTGCCACCTTGGTCGGAAGTCCGGGGTTTCGTTGCTATCGTCACCGCTTTACATGTGTAGCCATGAGATCCATGTCAGCAAGATCTCCAGGAACCTTGTGCGGCGTTCTGCACGTCTGACCAAGGTCCATTACGTTGCCCGCAAAATCTACACAAGGATGTCGCGGGGATTGTGTCGGGGATGGGGTAGGCGTTGTTCGGCGTTGATCACATGGAAGTCTAACTTTGACAGCGGACCAGATGATGTGCAGAGGAGGATCTTCAGATTGAGTTAAGCTATAGTTGAACTCACTGTGAGTGATGGAGTGAGTGACTGATTGATGGAGCGAAGTGAGTGAACAGGCGAATGAATCAAAAGAACGACTGATTGATTTGATTGATTTGACTGTACAACTTCGTAAACCGTAAAACGACCGTGAATTCGTAAAAGCGAAGCGCACTCATCAGATTAGCATTATATAAGTGATGATCGGACGTCCTTTCTCCAGCTTCATCACTCGTGCCACAAGACCAGACCTTACACATCGTTGTAAGACATCAGATTTCATTCTTTTTTCGCATCGACCAGAGACATGGCATATCCTCAAACCAGTCGTAACACCTCTAAGAAGTGCAGGTAATGACGTTGCCGTTGCTATCGTACGTGCAAACAGTACCACCATTGGGGTTGCTGCTATCCGGGGTGGTGGTGCGAGAACCCGAGAATGTGCCAAATGGCGTTTTGACAGAAGCCGACTCCGTGGTGCCCAGGAGGCAAGATTGAGGAACTCCTTGGGGGTCGTAGCAAGTTTTTTGGTTGCACGGGTATGCGTATCCGTTGTAGTAGCATGTCGGGTTAGGGTTGTAGCCACCGCAAGGATATGGGTTTCCGTAGTAGTCATAGCATTGAGGTGGGTTGTAGCCAAAGTACTGCTGGTACCTGAGAGACAATTGTTAGATGGTAATATGCGGGAGTCCTTTTGCAATGGTACGCACCAGTCACTGTAGCTGCAGTAGTACCACTGCCCGTTGTAAGTGTTCTGGCAGACATGCTGGTCGTAGTAGCTGTTCGCATCGCATGCGTAGTAGCCATAACTTTGGGTGTAGCACCAGGCGCTGGTAGCAGCTAAATTCTGAGCAGCTTGCTGTTGCTCAGTACTGAGCATGCCTTGTGTCGCCTTGGCGTCTTGCTGCTCCTGAGTTCCCGCAGCCTCGGCTTGCTGCTGCTTGTTCTGCACCTGCTGAGAGGCGGCAGCCTGATCCGTCTTCTGGGTGTCTTGCTGAGCGGCCTGTGCCTGCTCATCACGAGCGATGAGACCCTATACTGTCAGCACTTCTCAATGTAGCAAAGGTCCGATCGAAGTTGGCATACCTGTGCGCCAATGGGAGCGGGGAGTGCAGAGACACCGGTGGCAATGGCAGCCAAAGCTGCAGCGAAAAAGGTTGCCTTCATTTTGATTGAGTGGACTGGAGCTGACTGCGACCAAGTTCTGAGAGGAATACGGGCTCGTTCCTGGGCTTGAGATAGAACAAGCTGACTGTTGGAGCTGGCGATGGAGGAGTTGGCAGTAAGAGCGTTGGATACTTATAGCTGTCGCAGCGTCGTGGGCTCGTTCGTTTCCTACTGAGCCCTCATCACCGGAACTCTTGGCCATCGTATCGGAGGGAGGGTATGGAAGAGCCGGACAATACTCCCATTGCTGCTTCTGGAATCGCCATGTATGCCATGAAGACCACGTACAGGGCAGCACTGATCATGCATACCTTGCTCCTCCTGATGCTACTGGCTGATGAAGTACCAGAATGGTCCGGCTTGCGAAGTCCGGAGAACATGGTGCCTCATCAATGCCAGCTCTGTGCATTGTAGGGATGAGTGTATTGTGGCTGATTTTAGCAGCACTGATGGTCAAAAGTGCCATTTTCATCTTGAGTTTGGGGACGGGCCGGGCAGGGCAGGTGGACTGACTGTGCTAAAAATCGATATCTGACTCAAGCAGGTCAACCCCACGATACGTGAACCTTCGGCCGCCGAGGACATTTGTTACGCCAGAAGCTTTGCCAGTACTTCGTACTCACCACCAGCAAACTGTGGTCGCCACTTGCAAAGCGGTGTGGTAATGTCGACGCGCCGCAACCACATTCGTCGAATGACGTCTGCTAGCGATCTAGATGTACTGTAATACGGGTCGAAGTGCGGGAAAGCTTCACGCAAGCTGAGTCGGTTCCGCCCATATCCGGCGAACCTATTCGGTCGGTGCGAGTTGAGTGATGACAACAAGGCAAGGCACTGTATGACAGGTGCTCCGTTGCTGACGACGGCCTGCCAGCGTGTGCTGCAAGCAATTCTCTATACATCGGGAAGTCGACGGAAGGTTCTACTGTTGACTGTGCGGTCCGTGCCCATGATGTCCCCAAGAAAGTTATTCGAACGCCGGCGGAGTCATTCTAAAGGGTACTCCATGATGCAGGCTGTTGGTGGCAAATTCCAGTCGCAGGCGGAGGAGGAAGCTGAGTCTCGCCGTGGCTCTTACGACAGCGCGTACCCTATGACTTCGGAGAGACAAGTGAATCAGCTGAGGCGGCCAAAGACAGCTCAGAGCGAGGCCACGACGCAATCCGGAAGAACCAGCTCTACTTCAAGTTCTTCATTCTGGGGACGACATCCGTTGCCCTTCCCGTTCGGCCGAAAGAGATCGACTGCACCAGAGGGCGACATCTTCGGGAAGTCTCAGCAGGATGCCACCGAAAGAGCTGCGCGCAAGGAGGACAAAGCTGCGAAGAAGCACGAGGAGAAGGAGAAGGGGAAGAAGGCTAAGCAGAGGAAGCAGTGGCCCGAGCATATGGAGTGGTTTTTCGGGGCAAACTTGCCGGGATATTGGGTGATATAATAAGGCGATGGAGGGACAACTTGAAATTACAGCACACGGCGGGCTTGCGTGAAGGGCAATGGCAGAAGTCTGGTAGGAGGTGTAGTATCGATAGAGCTGTTCGGCGTCTCGGCCAAATGGCGCTAGTCCATTCGACGCTATGTATGTACATGTACATGTAACTTAGAACTGTGATGACGCATGTGGAATTCGGATGATGCCTCCACATTGTTTCTCCGTTTCATACATTGTCGTTCATTCGCTTCCATCTCATCCGCCCACCTCCAACCACGAGCTCGTTGTGAGGCATGCTTCACATCTTCCGGCCAGTATGCCGGCGATGCGCAAGCAAGACCCTCGCCAGTCCATCTCGTATCGCAGCAGACCACCAACTCCGACAAAGTAGCACGCGAGCACTCTTCACTCCGCGCGACCTGCGACCACGATCACTTACGCTGTCCTCGACAATCCTTCGCCGTTGGCAAGGCCAGTTTACGCATGCGAAACCTCCCTCGCCCGCCGACCTCGGCGCCCCGAAGCAAGCCAAGCAGTATCGCAAGAGCCGGAAATGGCTTCGTCGTCTGATCAGGACTTCCCTCGCAGTGGCCGTGGTGCTGGGCATTGACACGCAATTCTACGATGCTTGTCTCACGCGCAGCGTGCGGACCTTCTCCGTCGGCCTCCTCATAGCACTCGATTACAAGATCAACTTCCGCGCCGATCCATGGATAGGCGACAGTGTAGAAGATCTGCACCATCGGAGCGCAGTGCGAGTCTTTGAGCTACTTCGTGCCAATGGAGGGCTATATTTGAAGATTGGGCAGGCAATTGCTATGCAGAGTGCTGTGCTGCCTCCAGAATTTCAGAAAATGTTCGCAAGGATGTTTGACGATGCGCCGCAGAATGACTGGAAAGACGTGGAGAAGGTCATTCGAGAGGATTTTGGGAAGAGTGTAGAAGAAGTCTTTGGCGTGAGCTTCACGGGAGAGCCGGGGAAGGGCATCATGGAGAGGACGGCGAGAGCTTCGGCAAGTGTTGCTCAAGTGCATTGGGCACGCCTACCAGATGGGCGAGAGGTCGCGGTCAAGGTGCAGAAGAGGGAGATCGAACGACAAGTGGGCTGGGACTTGTGGGCCTTCCGAGTCGTGAGCAGGATATACTCATACTGGTTCGATCTGCCTCTGTACCACCTCGTGCCGTACGTCTGCGAAAGACTGCTGGCCGAGTGCAACTTTGAATTCGAAGCCGAGAATTCTCGTCAAATGCGCAAGCTCATTCAAGGAGAATCACGACTGCGGGATCGTGTCTACATTCCTGACGTCTATCCTGAGCTATCCTCGCGCCGCATCATGACAGCCGAGTGGATTGAGGGGATACGCCTATGGGACAAGGAAGGCATCACTGGAAGTTGGCAAGGTGGCTGGCGTCGAGGGTCGCCAGGCGCTGGTGGCACACCACTTCCTCCTGTTCCCCAAGCACTCCACCAATCTGTGCCAACCAACAATCCCAACGATGAAAAGCTCAAGCCCACCCGAGACGAATGGCGAGGCAAGGACAAGAAGGGTGGCCTGGGACTCGCCTTGAAACCCGTCATGCAGACCATGGTCGACCTCTTCAGTGCTCAGATGTTCCTTTGGGGTCTGGTCCACTGTGATCCACATCCTGGCAACATTTTTATTCGCCGGAAATCCAACGGCAAGCCCGAACTTGTGCTCATTGATCACGGTCTATACATCAAGATGAATCCCGCTTTCCGCAAACAATACGCCCTCTTCTGGCGATCACTCATGACCTTTGACGACGAAACCATTAAGCGCATCACAAGCGAAGAATGGGGCATCAATGCGCCTGACATTTTTGCAAGCGCCACGCTCATGAGGCCCTACGAAGGAGGCGGGAACAAAGTCATGAAGGAGCTGCAGTCCATATCCAAGAAGGAACAGAAAGAACGACAGTTCGCGATGCAGCAACACATGCGAAAAGGCATCCGCGATATCCTCGCCAACCAAGACAAATTCCCGCAGGAACTTATTTTCATTGGTCGGAATTTGCGAATTGTTCAAGGCAACAATCAATTCCTCGGAAGCCCTGTCAATCGTGTCAAGATCACGGGATACTGGGCGAGTCGTGCGTTGACCGAGGATCGAGATGCGAGTCTTGGGCATCGCTGGGCTGAGTATGGGAGGCATTTGCTGTTCAACTTTGTCCTCCTGGGAACGGATCTATGGTTCTATTATGCGAAATTTAGGCAATTCCTGGGGTTGGGAAGGGGAATGGACGATGATATTGAGCAGAGTATGAGGAAGATGGCTGAAGGGTAGGTTGAAATCCGGTTCGCGATAAATGAGTGATTTGAGCTGTGCTAATGGATTTATAGGATGGGCGTGGAGTTGCAGCATGGCGTATTCGATGGATGATGTCCCGCTGCTGCTATCCTCGGACCGACAGATACGATGGAAGAAGTCGAGACGATTGCGTGAAAGAGCATGCTGTATGATTCTTGTAGATGATTAGCGCGTGAGCATTGTGGTCCGGAGGATGCTTTGGCAGATTCACAGCGGTAGATGAAGACGAGGGAATACAGATCCAGCTTTATCCTTGCAATATGAATGCGCCCTCCATTTTTTGGACATTTATTGCGCTCTTCTCGCGTGTAACATACAATTGCGTCAGTGAAGCTGCTGGTGTACTGCCTTACAGAATCGTCATGCCTGGAGGAGCACAGGTCTAAGTTAGACCAAACATGCTAACAGTAGAATCTCCCCGAGATAGTTCTATTGCCGCACGCTGTGCAGTGTGGTGTGTTCGATGTTCAGCAGATGCGATACTGATATCACGGCCACAAGACGATGAACGCAAAGATAGCACACAAGGCAAGCCGCCTGTCAACGCCGCCTGCCTGCTAAGAACCTCCTTCCAGGGTACAGTACCTCCGTGATGAAGTGGTCGCCGGTCACGCCAGTCGAAAGATTCTCCGCAGCCAGGAGCCAACGCCGCGCGTTCCAGCTTCTTCAGCGAATTACTTCCCGCCAATAATCTGCTGCGATCAAGCCGATTTTTGGGTGCCTGACGATCACTGCCTCGTGTTGGAGAACTGCTTGCGGTATGGCGCCAGGCACGCGCGGCCTCTAGCTCTCTCTCACCACTCCTCTTCCGTCTTTCTGCTGATGATGAAGGGGATCGACCACGCACACACACACACACTCTCTCTCTCTCTCTCTTTCTGGTAATGTAGTCATCACACCTTCGTTTTTTGTGGTTGTACAGAGCAGATTTCGTGCTGTTTCTATCGTCACTCATTCATTCGTACGCACAAGCACGCACGCACGCACGCACGTCCACCCGCATTGCAGCAGTGCGGCTCACGGTCCTTTTTTCCCCGTTGAACGAGTCGGGTGGTGGTGGTGGTGGTGTATGGATATGACAGATGCCTTCCGCAAGGCAGTCTGAGTCACGGTCATTTTGTGCGCTGTCGCTGGTGTTTTTATTGTTTGTTCTGTCTTTACTTGTACATGATGCGCGTGCGGTGGGTGTCAGTTTTACGACTCCGGCTGCTGGAGCGACTTTGCCCGCGGGGCAGATCGTAAGTACTTCGCACAAGACATGCACGAATCGCGACGTGAGGGAATGGAATGGAGTGGCTGACTGACTGCGATGATGAACAGACTGTGACATGGACCGACGCAGGCGGGTCGCCGGATATGGCGGCCTTGAGCACGTTCGAACTACAGTTGATGGTGGGAGGCAACGAGCCTTCGAACTCGGAAGTCATCGCCACGATTGGCACGCCGGGCAGTCTGGTCTCGACGGGACAGGTGCAAGGGACAATTGGGCCGAACATCGCGCAGTCGTTTGAAAATGCCTTCTACTTCCGGATGACCAGCAACACGACGGACGGCAACACGGTCATCAACTACTCGGACCGCTTCACGTTGATCAACATGAATGGCACGACGGACAGCGTATATCTGGACGGCGCGAATGCTGTGCGAGGAACCGATAACGTCCCCGCGGCGCAATACAACGTTGTTGCGCAGCCCACGAGTACGTCAACGGGAGCGAGTGCGACGACGACCGTATCATCGACCGCGACGTTGACCGCGACAGAGACGAGCGAGCCAACGGAGTCCGACGAGGGCCCCGGAACGGGAATGTTGATCGGAATCGTGATAGGCGGGTTCCTCGCACTTGTGGGAGCAGTCAGTTTATTCGTATGGGCTTTCATGCTGTACAAACACAAAAAGAGGAAGGGAAAAGAGCAACAGAGATTAAACGAACACAACAATGACCTCGACCGTCCACGCAGCGTCTCACAATTCGGCAAAGTGGAACTACCTGCGCGAAACTCCCTTGCGACTCCGCAGTCCGCGTATTCGACCGAATTGAGCCCCATCGGGGTGAAGCATGAATTGGAAGGCGATGATGGCAAGCCGGTCGAGGCTGCAAGAGCTTCGATATATGAGCTGGACAGTGGGTGGGATGGCTGGGAAGCGATGAGTGGGAGGAAGAGTAAAGCGTGGGATCCTACGGATGTGGTTTAATCAGACCCTGGTTTCGGATAGGGAAAAATGAGCACATGATGAGTATACGAATTGTACACATTGGCTTCAGGTGTGGTTCTCTTGTGCGATGCGCGGGACACGGCATGATAGCGAACGAGGTAACATGCGTACGTCCGGAGATAAAGCGGTCCGCGCGCGAAGGCTCCGTGGATACAGATGGCGATCTTTCTACTAGACCAACCTCAAGCAGATGTCCTCGTCACGTGGAGGATCTGGCCAGTCTGGAAAGCGCTGAGCTGTAATTGGGAGGTGAGAAACTCTCCTAGCGAGGAGAACCTCATGGAGAAATGGATTTACCAGCAACGGCTCCGACGAAGAAACGCGTCACAGTCGTCGTTGCACAAGGATGCTCTGGCATTTGTAAGGACTTGATGGCGGCACCACGTTTTTATTACTGCGGACCTTGTAGTATGCTAAGCGTGGCGAGGATAACGTCAAAGCTGGGCGTTTTCTATATCAAGCTGTATAAAAGCCGCAAAAAGAAGAGAAGACTGCCGATACGCATCAAACCACACAGCATCCCACCATATCTCAAAGACCAGGCTCGAAGCTTCGAGACGATGGCAGCGACTTCACATCTACCACCCACCACGACACCTACGACTTCATCACACCCGAACAATTCAACAACCTCCACGACCGCGCCGTCCTCGTCACCGGCGCATCTTTGATCAACAATGCCGGATACATGGAGAGACTCGCTCGATCGTTTGGTTGACGGCGGAGAGGAGGGAGTGGTTGGCGGGAAGGTATGTGAGCTATACTTGGGATTTGGACGAGGTGGTGCAGAAAAGGGAGAAAGTTGAAGCGGAGGATGTGTTGAAGGTGAGGATGGATGTTGGATTGGAGTAGATTGGACTTGGAAATGGGGAGATGAGGGTTCCGAATGAGGTGGTGGTGAACAGCATACAAATAGCATCATCGTGCAGGAATGTCGTGTCTTCAAATGTTCGTTCCCCGCGTGGAAGCACATGAAACAGATCGGTCTTGGCGAAAAGTCTCCATAGCAACGGCTACAGCTGTGCAGCTCAGCTTTTGCTGAGGAATATGCAGGTCTCGGCTTCCGGAAAAGGTGGCAACGAATCGTCTATGAGAGACACGCCTCAGGCGCACAATGATGCTGGTCGTCGAAGCTTTTGGTAGGCTGCGGCAGAGTCAGATACCTGGGCTGTGGCGTGCCTCGACGTCGCTTTGTGATGGTCTTGGCCTGTGTCATTCTTCTGTCGTTGCACGCATGCGTGTCGTCGTCGTCTGACAACATTCGGAAGCTGAAAGAACGTGGAGATAAAGACGACAAGCTTCGAACCAACCTCACCTCACTTGCTCGAGCATCCACAAACGACAGAACGTCGACTTTGATCAAGATCAGAGAAACAATGTCTGCCCCCTCATCTCCTCTCGGCAACGCCCTCACCGGCATCTCCTCAGATGCGTGGTATTCCATCCAGGCTTTCGCGTCGGACTACTATCTTGGCCTTTCCAACTGTACCATTTCCCACAAAGAACCACCTTTCGCGCCATCATTGACTAATTCATCGCCAAAAACAGCTTCCCCTCCGACTGCGGCACAACTCAGCGACGTCGAAGACCCGACGTTGTGGCAATTCATCGCTGCGGGACCTGATACGAATCGAGGCGTGTATGCTTTGAGATCCAAGACTTCACAAGGAAGATTCTGTCTCGTGGATGGGTGTGAGGGCCCAGAAATCTGCGTCGAGCCGCCAGCTGTTAGGGAGTGCGGGAATAATGCAGGACAGTAAGTTCGACTTCTCCTCACCTTCTCTGAGATGGGTGAAGATTGTGGTCTTTGGCACGGGCTGTGCTTGAGATGAGGTTTGAGGAAGTTGTTCAACAGCACATACTAACCATCACCAGATTCCAAATCTCCAACAGCTCATCCGATTCCGGCGGCGTCATCTTCACAACACTCTCATCCAACCGCCGAGCAGCACTTTCCGTGGACGCAAACAGCTCTGAAGGTGACGCGGTAGATACCAGCGACATCCTCACGACCAACGAGGACGAGGTGGGATATCAATGGGCGATTCGAAGCGAAGAGCCAGTCGACGTTGCCGCATACCCTGCTACCTTCGCAAGTCATCCCCACACACTTCTGTTTTGGACGAGAACGACGTCTGACTGATATCGATAACAGACACCCACCCTCGCAACATTCCAAACCGGCTTCCCCAATGATCTCTTATCAGCCTCATCGTCTAGCAGTGAGGGTCCCACTGCTACTCAAACAAGTCTCACGACAGTCACACCAAGTGTTTCCGGCGATGTCAGCGCTGCTACGGGTTCCATCAAGCAAGCTTCGCAGACAACAGACTCTCAGGAATCCGAGACATCAGCCCCAGCTCAGCAAACTGGCTCCAGTGCTTCTCATACGGGAATCTCGCTCAAAGCAATGCTTGTTGGCGCGGCATTCTCTGCAATCGTGGGATTGATGATGTAGAATGGGGAACACAGCACCGAAATTATTATCATGAAGCTTGACGATCAAGAGAGATGAAGTTCGACGAACTGATGATGTTACTTTTCGTTAAAAACAAAATTGGTCTACGATGGACTGTGGAGTTGCATGGAACTGCAGATAATGTATATCAAGCACGTGGAGATAGCTGCTGCGCCATACAAAGGTCACATGTCCAGAAAGGTCGTGATCAGGAGGCCTGCGGTTCCGGTTGACCACTTTGCGGCATGCACACTGCTCCACTTTCCATACCTTATGAAAACTTAGACATAAAGTCTTCGATTTGCTGGACGAGATGAATAGCCTGTAGTAAGGTAAATATTAGTCAAGAGCCGTATCAGACTTCAGCAGCGAGAATGGCATAACACGTACACCAGGATCCGCGTCAATCTGGGCACACTGGACGTGTGGTCCCACAATTCTGTCCCCTCCTTCGGGGCCGGAGTACGCATGTCACCAGTCGTGTGCACGCTTGTACGCGAGCATTTGCTCTGGATGAGCTTTCTCCCCGATATCTGGGTGCAGTATTGCTTTGGGGTTGGGTTGCTTGGCCCAGAGAACGAGTGTCCGGGTCGGCTGCTGTTCGGTCAAGAGCGGAAGCCCGGCGTACATGTAGTCGACAACCATTTCTCCAAAGCTCCCCTCTCTCTCTCATTGATGCCTGCAAGGGCATCACCAATCGATGCCCAGCAGCTAGCAGTCTGGGTGCAAGCTCGCGAAGACTCCCGCCGGGCGAGTTGCGCAAGCAAGAGTGTCTTGGATAAAACGTGCGCACGAGGTGCTGGGGCCAATTTCGAGCCAAGCGACAGAAGAAGACGAATCCGAGGCAGGAAGAGTCAGACAATAATCTGCGGCTTCCACGACGGCTTTCCGAAAAGTTCACCATTCCCCGTGGGTGGGAGGGAAGGTGGTGACGATGTAGTGATTCCCCGACGCTCAGCACTCGAGCATCGAGGGTCGAGCAGAAGGGCGTCTTGGCAGGGCGTAATGTGATTGCGTCGCAGGTGGATCGATAGGCGCTGGCCCATCCTCAACCTCCACCACTCATCTGAGCATCCCAGTCCTCGAAACTAGCATGCTCATTATCCCGATTCACCAAATATCCAAACCTTCCCTTCTGCTGATACTGCTGAATCACGTAGGCCGGAATATCTAGATTCTGCTCCACCTTCAAATACTCTTCTCCCGGCCTCCCAAACAAATCCTGCCCATTCTTCACTCTTTCTGCGATGATCCTGGGGTCTCTATTCTCCGGCGTATTCCAACTCTGGTGTGAGAAACTGTTCATCTTCATCTGAAATTCTGCTATCGTCGAGAAGCAAGAACTGCAGTGCCAGCCTGCATTCCACAGGTCGCCGCGGTCCCAAAAGCGGCGGAAGTACTTATAAGGGTAGGCGAAGAAGGCAGAGCCAATGAGGCCCATTCGGAGGTCGTTCGGAGCGATGGTGTTCTCGATCGAGCCGCCGTAGACGGTGGCTTGTGGGTGGGACCACTGCGAGCCGCGGTGCAGCCATTGAAAAGAATAGTAGTAGAATTGGCTGCGGAGGTTGAGGCGGGCGGGGAAGGCGCAGTAGCGTAAGAGAATCATCGTTTCGGGTCGGAGGACTTCGTCCATGTCGCTGACGACGATCACGTCACCTTTCTCGGGTATCTCTGAGCCTGTGAGTGACGGGAAGACGGAGTACAGCATGGAATTGCGTAGGTAGTCCTCATGGTCCCAAGTTCGTTCCGACTTGATCGGATCGTGGATCTCGCGATAGATGATCTTTGGCCAAAATTGCCTGTATCGTTCCCAGTTCTCCCGAAGGACGAGTGGTTTCTCGGCGTTGGTGAAGGTTGTCGGCGACTCAATGATAACGAAGTGGTCTACCACCGGGTACAGGGTATTCAGTCGAATCTCAAGCCAGTCCAGTTCGGTGGAGAACATGATCAAGTCGTAGACTTTGCGTTGCTTCCCGTATGGCTTGAAGTCCACCGCTTTGCATACAAACTCAGCATCGGCATGTTCATAGGATGTGTCCTTGTCGACAGTATACTGTCGCGAGTTTTGGGCAACCTCCGGCGGGATCCAGTGCTCTCGTTTCGAGTTATGGTTCGTCACTATTAGAAATGCTGTGATAGCAAACAGCGGCACTGCAATCAGCAGCAGCCGCCGGCGCCTTTGCGTCCATGAATTTGCCAACATGACCGGCTCAATTGGACCCTACGCGCATGCTCGGAGGGAATGAAAAAGGAAAGAACGCAAGAGAGAGAAGTACAGATAGGAGCTGAAGTGGGAGAATAAGGATTTCTTCAGGGAACGGGGAGCCGTACCTTGCATTAGCTTATGCCCAAACGAGAGTGGGGTCCAGCCATGTGTATACGATTCGATACCCAGATCTCCAGCGCTGGCGTCGGTGCGCGGCGATGGAGGTGAAAAGCCGACTGCTGAAACAGTTCCAGCCAGCAGAGGTTGCACAATACCACCGGGGATCACTCAGGGAGTTTGTTTGCATGGTACAGGCGTTGAAGCCATGGGAGCTGCGAAGCTGAGAATCCAAAAACACCCGCCACGCACAACGTGGACGAATACGCGACCTGGCCTGAGCTCAAGTCAATAGTGCAATCCCTATGGAGCTTGCCATTTGAGCTTATTTTACGAGAGAACTTGCCGACTGCCGTTTGCACCTGTGACCAGGTCACCTTGCAGAATTACAATTCCGGTGACTTGGCCACTCTTTTCGCACAGCACGGTCGATCCACGTCATGTCTATTGGAAGACGATGGCTCGGCCCCTATCCTTTGTGCATAGAGCTGTCCAGCCTGCGCCACGTTTTGCAGTTTCAGCCAATGCAACGCCAAATGCGGGAAGGACCTCCTGAACGGCTAAGGCGGATCTTATTAGCGGGGTGGCGGATGCTCCAGGTGGGTTGTCATGCCACGAGATGTGCTGAGAAAAAAGTTATCGAGCAGAATTCATGTTTTCAATGGAATCCAAAGAAGAGGTGAAGTCGATAGATTGGACGGGCACAACCGACAGTAACCTTAGTGATGGGAATGGTGTCGTCGAAAACTCGTTTCACCTCCGGGTCGCCGACGGATGGGGCTTAGCGCCGTCTCTGTTAAATGTCTCCACCTTGCTTCACGTCGCTGGTGCCGACATCGCATTCAATGTGATTATGTGAATAGATACATGTCCTGCGAGACAACAATCCGACAGCATTCGTTTAGCACTAGCAAGTCACGACCTGCAAATCTTCCGTAGAACACCAACGGCATGTCGTCTTGGCCCCACGACTGGGAAGGCCAGCCGGACCGTTCAGCTTATACCACCCGTGATAGCATAGACTACATCTGGTACGGCCTCGGCCTGCCTGCGGACGCGCGCGATTTTCTCGAGGTGAACCTTCCCGAGGAGGATGAGAAAGCACTCCCATCTTCTTTCAAGATCGGACACCTTGCTCAAGCTTCGATATGCCTTTCTGCTCTGTCAGCAGCTCTGTTTCATTCACAAGTCAATCAGAGTTGCGAGCCCAGGAGAATAAGTGTGCCGCTCAAACACGCTGCCGTCGAGTTCAGATCTGAGCATCATTACCTCCTCGATGGGAAGCCCAGAATGTCTTCGTGGGGCCCACTTGGAGGTTTGCACAAGACTGCCGATGGTCATGTGCGTGTGCATGACAACTTTCTCAACCATCGCAAAGCGGCTTGTGATCTTCTTGGGCTTGATGTGGAAACGGTCACAAGAGAAGAATTTGCGCAGAAGATTCTTCAGTGGAAGGCTCTTGAGCTGGAAAAGGCGGGAATGGACAGTGGTGCTGTGATTTTCGCACTGCGTTCATACCAGGAATGGGAGGAGTCTGCTCCCGGAAAGCACATAATGAAAGGATACAGCTTCCCTGTACGAGTGCACAGAACTGGCCCACAAGTTGGAATTCCTCGTTCGGTTGCGGCACATATCCCAAGAAATGCAGATCGACTTTTACGGGGCGTACGAGTTCTCGAATTGAGCCGTGTCATCGCTGCTCCCGTGGCCGGTAAGACTTTGGCAGCACATGGAGCAGATATACTTTGGGTGACCTCTCCGAATCTGCCATCATTGCCTGACTCGGATATCGACGTGTCTCGAGGTAAACGCACGATACAGCTCGATCTTGACACGGCGGAAGGCGTTAAGGCACTGCATGCCCTCGCACAAGGTGCTGACGTGTTTCTCCAAAGCTACAGACCTGGCTCGCTGGCTGCTCGTGGTTTCAGTGCGCGCGAACTTGCTGAAAGCAATCCTGGAATCATTTACGCCAGTCTGTCTGCATGGGATGACGGGTACGGTGAAGGGCCTTGGTCGAGTAATCGTGGCTTCGACAGTATGGTCCAGAACGCATCAGGGATGAACGTGAGCGAAGCAGACCACTTCGGCGATCCAGCTATTCCATCACGCGTCCTACCCGTGCAAGTCCTCGACCATGCGGCAGGATATCTTCTTGCTACAGGAATCAATGCTGCGCTGTATCGTAGGGCGACGGAAGGGGGCAGCTGGGAAGTCAGTGTAAGTCTTGCAGGTGTGATGAAGTATCTTCGAAGTCTCGAGCAGTATGCTGGTCGAGACGGGTTCAAGTGTGAGCCGCTGGGAGATATTTTGCAATACTTGGAGACGAGGGAGACCGACTTCGGGAACCTCAGTGCTGTGAAACATTCGGCGAGTGTAGAGGGCAAGGAACCTGGTTGGGATGTCATGCCAAAGAAGCTGGGCAGTGACGAAGCAAAGTGGCTGTGATCGAATTGACGAAGAAAGGCCCGAGAGAGGGCAGGCACGGTGAGTTGGTACTGTACAAGGCCGGCGCCGATTTTGCGTCTATTATCGGAACATGGATTTCGCTCAGTCCCATCTGGGAAAGTGTTAGTGATATCATGGCTATCAACCACAGATGACTTGCCCTTGGTCTTTCTGCCGAACTATATCGCTGCGTCCACCCTTCTGTCGGCCCTCTTTTCCTCCCTCCACTACTAATCGATCAAGCTGGAAAAATTGGCTCACTACTGTTTGCCTCTGCACCAAAGTCAGCGAGTATTCGGAGAAAGCTTGATGAAGGCTTTTAGAAGCGTGGTGACGAGCTCAAGGTCGACCATTGACCAATGCTCCATTAACGTCTCCATCATATCTTACACACCTTCAACATCTGCAACTCTCTCTGCCCCTTGTCTAGCAACTCCTTCACTTGCCCTTGATCTGTCACTGCCTTGTTGTCTCTGAACGCATCTTTCGTCCTCCGTGTTGCGTATTCTCTGAAATTGTATGCGGCGAATTGTCGTGACTGTCGGAGGAGTTGGCGGTATAACGAACGTACTTCGACTGCGGTCTGGCCTGACATTGCGTAGCTCATTCCAGGATCAACACTTGAGATAGAGCCGGGCCAGGTTGATGGTGATACGCGATCGCTGTTGTCGTTGGAGATTCTTTGGAGAGCCAACGTGTGTCTCGATGATGACGCTTGGGCGACTCGCTTGACTTTCTGTTTCGAGCAGTCGATCCGCCGCGGGGGTCCGACATCCCGACTTGCCTAAGGGTCGCCGCCTCGCGCATCGTCTCCGAGGAGAGCAGACCACACGACGCGACTGCGCTGCACTTCACCAACCTCACCATTTCCATTGTTCTTCCCCTGTATCACATTTGTACAGAATCGGACCACTCTCATACACTTCTTGAATCATATACGCATTCATTAGAAGCATAGCCACCCCCAACTAGCACATACTTAGCCCACGCGGCGCTCCGGCGCGTATTGCCTCGAATCATGGCTCCGGTACGTAGCTCAACCTCAATGTCCCTCTTCCAAGTGAAATTCCACCGAATGGGAAGCTTGATGCGTTGTACATCGGGACTCCTCGTGCATCTTACTGCTCTCATTCAATCCTGGTAGCCAACATACCAGCCACAGCATGCTCCCGAGCCACTGGATCCCGGTGATACGCGGAACCATCTGCAATACACTACGCCCGAGCGGAACAGCACTCTCATTTCGTCTCTGGCGTCGCCTGCGCCTGGGCTGTCGTGTTCTTCATTGGCTCATCTTGATTCTGTCGACCCAGCACGGTCTGTGAGGAAAAGGCTGACATGAATCCCGTCGAACAGTACAGGCCTCCGGGCCGAAGTAACCGCTCTGGTCGCTCCAACACAGATAACGATGTATTCGAGGGATTGCCAGTCAAGCAATGGAACCAGGCATATGCAAAAGTCTCGCTTGCACCTCCAGTATCAGAGATCGAAACTGGAAAGGATGACAAATGGGGAGAGCCACCAATGCCACGCGATTTTCAGCTTCTTCATCCCTGGACTCAGCATCTTCTTCGACTCGCACGGTCTGGTAAAGTGGGCACCAAACGGAAACAAGATGCCGACGCGGACGATGATAAGCCGGACGACGAATTGGCCGAAGAAGACACCAAGCCCACCAGTATCGACGATCGCGGATACGTGGCGAAGAAGTGGAAGCCTGTGCCGGAGCACTCCTTAGAGCCGGAACACAAGCACTTTAATTTCCTGGCGAAGCGACGGAGAGGACTTCCTAGTCTGTACGGACCCGATCTGCAGTTGATCTCTGTTCCCATGCGCAAGACAAAGGTGCAAAAGGCAGACGCGAACGGTGAAATCGCCGTCTACGAGGTGCTTGTGCCCGAAGGGCAGACGATCGAAGGCGAAATTGCAGAGTCAACTGAGCTTGCAGACGTGAAGCCCGTGTTGGCTGCCCCTGGTATACATTTCCCCCATGTTTGAGCGTCTGCACAAGCGCTGACTGTGAACAGGTACCGTCATCGAAGGAGTGGGCGTAGCGAACGAAGAAGGAGTTATGGTTGCCGAACATCTCAAACCATCTATGCCAAGACGAAACCGACCGCCGCCAAAAAAGAAAGGCGGTCCTGGACGAGGCAAGAAGCGCGTTACCTTCACTAACCCCGACGGCTCAACGTATACCGCGATTGTGCCAAATGCCACGAAAATTGTGCCGCAACCAGGTCAGACTATTAAGCACGTGGCGAAAGGCGAAGAGGCGACGGCGGACATTTCTGCAGAACAAGCTGCGAGGAATGCTGCGCAAAGGCACAGTGAGGGCGTTGAGGAAGGCTCTGGGGATGAAGACGAAGAGGGTGATGAGGATGATGACGATCGCGAGGATGGCGAGCTTTCCGATGACGATGCGCCCGCAACTGGGACTCAAACGCCCGCAAAAGCTGAACAAAATGGAGAGCCGCAGCCAACGGAGGACGTGCAGCCTTCCATCCAGACCGCGCCAACAGTAGCGGAACCCGCGCTTCCGGAGACAACGCCAGCTGAGGAGCCAATGGAACCCGCGGAGCCAGCGAGAGAGCCAGCGACAGGACCAGTCGCCGAACCCGTGGACAATCTCCCTGATGCCAAGCGCAGCGTCGAAAGCTCACCCGAACTCCCGCTGGCCCAAGGTCACAGCAGAGTCGCATCGCTCGTAGAGCCTGCACCTCTGACACTGGATACTGTGCCGGGGGAAAAGCCGTTGGACGGGTCAAATGCGCAGCAACCAATCGTTGGAGAGGCTGCTGAGATCAAATCTAACACAATTGAGCCTGATGAAGTCAAGCCTGCTGAAGCTGAGCAGGAGGCAGAGGTCCTTCCGACAACAGAATCACTTCCACTACACACTCACGCCGATCAAGAGGAGGAAAAGGCCGAGAACTTTGATGACGGCGACGAGGATCTGCTTGGCAACTTGGAAAAGTCGTTGGGATAGTAGCCTGGCGCCTTGTGAGATGTGTCAAGGACCGATTTGTTGCTGACACCTCTGTTCGAGTTACGATGTTGGGCTATTCGTATTTCTTGATTTGTTTGATGGCTACGCGAGTCCCGATGCGGGCGAGAGAACAGGCTGCGGATTTCTGAGTTTTACGGTTGAGGTCAGTATCTGTTGTGACTGTGATTATGGCGATGACTGATTCTCTTCCAGTGGCAGAGTCATCTTTTATGCCAACATGGACTGTCATTACGATGCATCAGACAGTCGCAAGGCGTATCAAGACTCATGCCTTCACTTACTCAACTGCAAAAACTCCCTTACCTCCAATAGCTGACTGACGATTTTCAGAAGCTGTGTTTGTCACAGGCTGTTGAGTATTCTGTTTCTGGTGACAATGCTAGGGACGCCGTGATGTTCAGCCCTGTTTGCCACGCCGAAATGTCAGCGATTGCTCTTGCAAAAGTACAATTCGCGCAAAGCTAACACACGTTCTCGTTTGGCGGTGCCTGACACTCGTGGCATGAAGAAGTCAGAGACCATGGTCTCGCCCCACAGGTCTGTCGTAGGGCATGTCGATCCCCCATATTGTTTCACCGACTTGCCAGAACGGGGCGAGCATCCGGCTCTTCGAATGTCGTACAGCAGTGGGAGTTTATTTCAAGCTTACGGAGATGCCGCTGGCACCCGCAGTCTTTGCAGCTCTCGGCACGAGAATCATCATTCATCATCTCATGCTTCGAAGTGGCACGCGGCCCCGACTGACCAGGTTCATATGCAAGTGGGCGGGTTGCGCACGCTTGATTTCTCAAAGTGGACAAATGTGGGCCTCGGCTGCAACTTACAACCTCGCTAGAAATCCTGACCTCGCTAGAAGTACTCTCTCTGCCGTTGTTCTCGGCTTGACTTCCATACTCAGTTCCGACCTACATATATCCATGGCGGTCGTCCGAGCACGCCCTTCGAGCAAGAAGCATCCAATCGCATCCAGATGCAGCATCACCGAAAGTCCCTGCATTCAAGACATGCGTCAAGCCTTGCACGAGACCTCGTGCGATGCGCGCAGATGGGCTGGGAACTTGCCTGTGTGGAAACTTGGTGGTGTTCTGTGCTCTTCCGCTAGCTGAAAGGCACACTACAATGTCCGCCGCACCTCGATGCCTCTTTGATGCTAAGGTGAATGTCGCAAGTATGATGATTGGAAGACTGCTGCGACCAATGCGAGATGCCGTGTTGACTCTCGGCAGCCAGGGATTAAATGGACCTCGCGGTGGACCCGAGCTGAACATATATTGCCATGTCTGCCACCTGGTTCGAGACTGCTGTGCGAGGTTGTCTTCTTTGGCATCATGAAGTGGACGATTCGTGCTGCTTGGTTTCTGGGCGCATTGTCGCTGACCAATGCTCTGCCCACGAACGAGGCACGTCAAGAGGAGATCTTTGACTATATCGTTGTTGGTAGCGGCGCTGGAGGCGGCCCCCTCGCGAGTAGACTTGCTCGTGCTGGGCACAAGACACTTCTGATTGAGGCAGGCGACGACCAGACTGGGAACTCGAACACAACGGTGCCAATCTTTCAGTAGGTAGAAGTCAGAGCAGTAGTGGTCTAGAACTCCGCTAATCGTGTATTTCAGGACTCTGGTTTCGGGAGATCCCAAAATTCGATGGGACTTCTATGTCACTCATGTATGTGCTATGGGCTCCGAGCAATGCTCTTGCTGACATAACCCGCACAGTACAAAGACCAGGAGCGCGCTCGTCGAGATCCCAAGTATGTTTACGATGTCGGCAATGGCGAAGTCTACACTGGCCTTACTCCGCCACCCGGCGCAAAAGATCTCGGCATTCTCTACCCTCGAGCAGGCACTCTTGGAGGATGTGTTACACATAATGCTTTGATCTGGATCACTGCTCATGACAGCGACTGGAATAATATTCAATCATTGACTGGGGATGACAGCTGGGGTGCATCAAAGATGAAACAATATCTTGGAAAGGTCAAGGAATGGTTGCCCACGGAGCCCACCGACCCGACGATATTGCTTCGCGACCTGCAACTTGTTCAACAGCTCGCTGGAGGAGCTTCGGTAGCAACTCCTGGCTCGATTGATCTGCTCAAGCCTGTCCTTGGACTCACCAGTGCTCTTATTGGGAATCCTAATGCTGAGGTGCCAGGACGAGACTCTGCAGAGGGGTTTTACCCTATCCCTCTTACCATGAAGAACGGTGAGCGCGTTGGCGTTCGCGAATTCATCAAAGACACTGTCGCTGGCGGCTTTCCTCTTACTGTCCGCACCGATACCTTCGTCACCAAAGTCGACTTTGATACTTCCGGGGACAAGCCCAAGGCGGTGGGCGTCGAGTACTTGTCAGGCAGTCACTTGTACAAAGCTAGCCCGGTCAGTGGCGGACGCGGTACTCTAGGCTCAGCCAAAGCGAGCAAGGAAATCATTCTAGCTGGCGGTGCCTACGTAAGTCACAGCTGGCGGCCGCGTCTGTTTCAATATCGGCTGACAGTTCGCAGAACACCCCACAACTTCTCAAGCTGAGCGGTATCGGGCCTGAAGAGGAACTCAATTTGTTCGACATTCCCGTCCTCGTCAATTCGCCAGGCGTCGGCAGCAACATGCAAGATCGATACGAGATCGGCTTGAACGTCCAACATGATGAGGACTTCGCCATCCTAGATGGCTGCACGCTTGATGCTAAGCCGCATGATGAGTGCTACAAGCAGTGGACCAATAGTCCTTATATCCTGGCCCAACGTGGCGTGTATGCTACCAACGGCCTTGCGGCAACTATGATCAAGCGCTCGGAATTTGCCGCAAACAGCGATGTCGATACATTCGTCTTTGGCTCTCCGGCAAACTTCACGGGTTACTTTCCAGAATGGTACAATCACGTTCTTGACCAACACAACTTGTAAGTTTTTTCGTCAGCCAGGGTAGACCAGTGATGTCGCGAGCTAACTAAAACTCCAGCTTCTCCTGGTATACCCTCAAAGCGCACACCCGCAACACAGCAGGAACCGTCACCCTCCGCAGCGCCGACCCTCTCGACCCACCCCAAATAGATTTCAACTACTTCGACACCGGCACCACAACCAACGGAGCCGACCAAGCCGACCTGAACGCCATGATCCAAGCCCTCAAACTCTCTCGCTCCGCCCTCCAAAAATACAACCAATTGCCACTCTCGCTCCTCGGCGGCTCGAAATACAAGGAATTCTTCCCTGGCCCTGAAGTCACGAGCGACGAGGATCTAGGCACATATATCAAAGACCGCGCCTGGGGACATCATGCTTCGTGTTCGGTGCCGATAGGCGCTGATGACGATATGAACACGCCGCTGGATAGCAGGTTTCGGGTGAAGGGTGTAAATGGACTGAGAGTGGTGGACGCGAGTGTTTTTCCAAGAATTCCTGGGGTTTTCATTACGGCGCCAATTTTGGTCATGAGTGAGAAGGCGGCGGATGTCATTTTGGAGGATGCTTGAGAGGGTATTTCGTGGATGTTCTGTTGTATCTCTGTGTTCGAATTTATTGCGGTTTATCGCTGGAATATCTTCATCGCTGTGATCGTTGAGTGAATGCTGTTTACCTTGAATTCATATGGCTGATCTGAGCTTCTCAACTTCCCCAGAATTGCCGAGTACATTGACCCGACACATACTGTTGCATTTCCAACTACTGTATCCACATCTTCATCTTTCACGTGCGACGAAGTGGAGGTGGATAGAGTTTGATATTCCGTAATGCGCTCGTCATGAACCACGCCGGACTGCTGTCCGACCCTGGTCGCGATCCTGCCTCCAACGCGTCAAAACTTCGGAGCCTGCCTTCACACTGTTTCCTGCTCTCTATACTCCCACCTATTCGGCACCATCATGCCTCCTCCACGAAACGATGAGAGACAGCCTCTTCTCGAGCGTGAAGAAGGTCACACAGGCCAGAACCGTTCCCAAAAAGTTGACTTCGACGACAAGGATTCCGCCAACCCGAGAGAATGGCCACTTTCGAAGAAATACACCGTCGTCGCTCTGATTACACTCACGGCCTTCTTTCTTCCTATGGCTTCTAGCATCTTTGCACCGGCTTCGAATCCGATTGCGGGAGAGTTTGGCGTGTCGAAACAGATTATTCTCCTCAACCAAGCAGGCTTTGTGTGCATGCTTGGAGTTGGACCTCTGTTCTTGGCTCCCATGTCTGAAACTTTTGGTCGAAGGATGATCTATCTCATTTGCCTCGCGGCTTTCACATTATTGCAGCTTCCATGTGCGTTGGCACCGAATGTGGCGACGTTTGTGGTCTTTCGAACTCTGTCCGGACTTTTTGGTTCGGTAGGCGTGGGAAATGGTGGAGGCTCGATCGCTGACATGTTTGAGGCGCATGAGAGAGCAAAGGTCCTTGGAATCTACATGATCGCTCCTCTCTTGGCACCTTCGCTTGGGCCGGCGTTGGGAGGTGTAATGGTCGATAGGATGAGCTGGCGTTCTCTGGCCTGGCTAATGTTGATCCTTTCTGGTTTTACGACGATCATCTCATATTTCTTCATGTACGAGACGCGGGCCATTACGATCTTACAGGAGCGAAAGGCGGAACTGGAGAGGAAAGATTCGAAAACAGAATACTATGTCGAAGGCGTCAATAATGAGTCTATCCCGGCAAAGATTGCAGGCAACGGGACTCGTGCTGTCAAGATTTTAGGGACGCAACCCATTGTATTAATCATGTCTATCTACCAGGCTTTGATCTTCAGCACCATGTATTCGCTGTATGCTTCGTACAACACCATATGGACCCAACCACCTTACGAATTCAGCAAAAGCCAAGTTGGTCTCGCATATCTTGCACCTGCAGTTGGATTTACAATCACAGCTTTCACCGTGGTCGTACCATTCATCGATAGGATCTATGACCGACTATCCGAGAAGCATGACGATGAAGGCCAACCAGAGTATCGCCTTCCTCTAGCCAATATAGGAGCAGTCTTCCTGCCCATCGCACTTTTTGGGTTTGGTTGGACAGTGGAAAAAGGCTTTCATTGGGCTGTGCCATTGGTATTCATGGTCTTCTTCGGTGCTAGCCAAGCCAGCATCTTCAACAGCGTCCAGACATATTACACAGAAGCTTACGAGAGCAATGCAGCTTCCGCTCTCGCAGCTGGCTCTTTCCTCAGAAGCATGGTCGGAGGTATTGTGCCTCTGTTTGTGAGCAATTTGTTCGAGAAACTTGGGTATGGATGGGGTATGAGCATATTCGGATTCATCGCTACTGCTTTGATGCCAGCGCCGCTGATCTTTTACTGGATTGGTCGGAGGCTGCGGGAGGAATTTCCTTTCAAGGGCTGAGGCGCGAACATGTCAAAAAGTTTCGGGTTCGAGGAGGATGCCAATCAATCCTGCGGGAGACTTGAACAGCGCTCGGTCAGAAGTCAGATATGCGACGGGCATGCATGACCGCAGTCTCAAGCGCAGTCTTCAAAAAGATGCATGATAGTCGCTTTGAATGCGCGATGTATATCTGGCACCACCCTGCAGATTCCTCTCATGCTTTCGTCTTTGTAGGCCAAGGCACAACTCGGTTTGCATTCCTGACTCTGAGAAGCAGGACTTGAGAGCCGGCCATACCGCGATCCGAAGGGTAAGCGAGGGATCCTGTATATCGCTATCAACAGGAAACTGCAGGATGTTGAGGAGCTTTTCTCGTGGGTGTGACGGGATTTGACGACGACAAGCACGGTAACCATATCCGTTCTGAGACAAGCACATGCGGGCCAAGATCTCCGGTCAGTATGCGGATGGCAACCGCTGAGTAATGCCACCATCGACGGCCTCAACTTGGAACTCGAGGGCGTCACATCGTCTCGGAGCGAAGACCGAATTGCGATATTCGATGGATCGAGGAGGATGAGCGCTGTATGTCACAGCCTTCTGAACAAGGTGCGTTGCTCGTGCCGATCTTCATTATTGCGCCGCCAAAGTAAAAATCACGAGTTCGGTAGCACATCACGAAGTGCTCACGACGGGGTGCCGGTCTTTTCTCCGCTCTTACAGTAGCTCGGAATGACGCTGTATGATCTCTTTCCGAAGATGTGCCATGATTGGTGCTTGCCCCCAGTCATTTGGTCCTCCCTTGCCGACAAGGATGGACCAAGAAGTACGAAAGGCTTCCTCGTGCAGACCGCACCGTGGTGACCTCAAACAACAGCTGTTCTGTATGTACGGCTCTCGCTGGCCCGGGGAGCTTGGCAGGTCGTTGTCGGCAGAGAGGAAGGTAGCTCAACGGGACCCCAACAGTGCCATTGAGTAGCCGAAAGCAAGACGCCACGACCGCTGCAGGTGTGCGGAGCACCTCCCGTGATTCATGCGTTCGCTGGCAGGCGAGATGGGGAACGCTATCAGCTCTGTCCTGCGGGACGCCAAAGGTTCAGAAAAGTCACGGCGTGAAATGGAAGATGTCTTGAGTCGCTTAGTTGTACTTGCGGAAGTCAAAGCTAGCCGACACTACCACCGAGTCAGCACGAACCCCATCGACGAAGACATTTTACCCGTCGACGAGATCTTGAGGAGATTCCATGTCGCACATTGCTGTGTGAAACGCGATGCTGGAGCTGCACGGGACGTGATTGAGCAGTATCTGGGACGATATTTGAAGCCTGAGATTGTAAGTTGAGATGCACCTCCTGCTCGTGAGAGAGTATTAAGAAATGCTTACACTTATTACTCCAACACAGATCGAAGGTCTCACAGCTGTCATCACCGAAACTCTGGATCGGCTCATGCTTTCCACTTCTACCAAAAACAGCAGCGAAATCACAAGCTATGCAATCACTATTGGAAAAGCTGGCGGGATTGGACGAATCGATTGCTACATGTTCTACTACAAATTCCAAAGCCCGGACCTGTCTTCCATCTTGGACAATTGCCTGGTGACGTCGCTCATTGTATCCGCGGTTTCTCCCTCAAAGCTCCATTTTGAAAACCTTTCACCACTTGCCAAGGCGCCCTACTCTTCGCCATTGCCTGGAGAAAGCAACGAGAAAGCTGGTGCGAGGTTGGCGAAGATTGAAAACATGCTGTTGTCTGAAATGCAGGCGAACCTTCGAAAGAGGAGTGCACCCATTTGATGAGCCCGTTTGTCAGCTTTGAGTGGCGTCTTACGCTTGGGTCTTGATCTTGTGCAGCTCAGCTTTCTCGTAAGCCTCTCTGTCGGTATCGAGTGGGACATCAGCATCCGGAAGCTTCTCCCCGGAATACTCCCAGCGGCCCTCTGTTGCTTCGAGCAACGCTCCCGTCAGGATCGCAATCATCGACACTCCGAACGGCATGTACACCCTCTGGCTCTTCTCCTTGGCGGGACAGCGGAAAGGCTTCGCTCCGAAAGGAAACCATCTGCTATCGATTGCATCTGGGGAAATGCCAGCCCAGCGCTCGGGTCGGAATGCCAGAGGGTCATCTTGCCAGACGCCGGCATCTCGATGCATGCCTTCGATGTCCGCTGCGATCGAGTATACGGCTCCATTTTGGTCTTCGAACTGGCGATAGACACGCCTCGTTGGCGGATAGAGGCGGAGAATTTCCAATGCGATCATGAGGGGGTATATTTTAGAACCGTCGAAATCAACGCCATGGCCGAGTTGTGCGGGTGTAGGAGTGTTGAGGAAGTCTTTGAGAGACCTGGTCCAGTCGCCGCTGTTCGGGTGGCCACGAGCAGAAAGTTCGAGAAAGCAGCGCAGTACCACACGCCAGATTGTCTCGTAACCTGGCAGGATGAAGTTCAGGGGATTTTCCTTGCGATCTTCGCCATCCCAGCCAAAGACGTCCATCAATACCTGCTTCAGCTTCTCTGGCAGCTCGACCTCACCCCCAGCCTTCAGAAATGCCTCATCATACTTCTTCGATTCCAACCACTGCTTGTTCACCTCTTTCGCCAAAACACCCAGCTTTTCATCAACTCCTTTTCCTTCTTGATCAACATCCCAAATGACCTTTCTGACCATCTTCATGCTCAACATTTGCACAACATCGAACAAGTTGCGACTTTCCCCCTCTCCAGAAATCTGCGCTGTGGCGACCGATCTGGCCATTTCAGCAAATTCAACCCACTTCTCCGCGCCGACATGAAGCTTTTTCTCGACACGTCCGCGGAATCGTTGCGAAGCTTCTTTTTCAGATACGACGAAGGAGTTCTCGATGCCGAAGGCTCTGACCAAACGCTGATTTGGAGCAGCACGAGCAGCGTAACGGCCCAAAGCATTCTCAAAGTCAAGACCCTGGCCTTCGAAGTGCTTGGCTGCGATGATGGCCATGCATTCTTTGGGGTTGCGGCTTTTGATCTCTTGGGGTTGCTGAGGATGAGGACGGGTCTCGTGCTGCTGCTCCATGGCTCTTTTGGAGGAGTTGCGTGGCGTGTAGAGGAGGAGTAGCAGGCCGGTCCCAATGATGGCGGCGATGGGGATGTAAAGACGGCGATCGATCGAGAGAGGCATTCAATTGATTGTATATCGCTCTCTGGTTCTTGCTCTGTGCTGGTTCCGCGATGGGAAGAAGTGTAAGCTCGACAGGAAATCTTTTTATGCACTGGCATCTGTCATTCTTTCGAGACATTGTGTTTGCTTGGTCAAGTGAAAACGTTTGATAGGAGCATACAAGTCTTTGAAAGTATGGGTCTACGCATCCAGTCAAGACGAGACATTTGTGGTTGGACCCAAGCAGTCTGAGTCAATTGTGCTTCTCACACCCCAGCAGCTTCCAGCATGGAACTCCAACGAGCAGGACAAAGACGTTCTGTCGAGGCGCACGATGGGAATCGTAAATCTTTCTGCCGTGGCTGAACTTGACAACCACGTCTCGGCACACGTCTCATTTTGGCTACCAGTATAATCAGCATTAGAGCGCTTTGCTGAGCTACATCCTCGGCGCGGGTCTTCGTGCTGCGAACAATCATGCCAAACCTCTGGCTTTGTGGCGGGATTCACACTCGTTGCTCCTGCCTGTCCACCATGCCACTTTCCACAGTGCTAATATTCCATCCCTAATGTCTCGGTAGTGCATCCATGATTGGCGACTGCACTAATGTCGTGGTTGTCTTCTGAAATGCTCGATGAGTCTCTTTGGCTCTTCCGGACTCAAACCATTCAGCAGTCTAACGCGACCGGTCCTCGGCGTCTTCAGCTACTAGAATTGTAGTAGAGCCGACTTCTAATCGCGAGTAGAGAGACCCTATTGCGTAGCCGGTGCCCCATTTGACCCCCATCCACCCGTGTTGAGTCTTCTCATGATCGATCAACGACTCAGTCGCTCAGGTCCATCGGCACCTCCTCATCGTCGCCGTCGTACTCGGGCTCCTTCTCGACTTCTTTCTGCACCTCCTCCTCACGCTGACCCTTGCTGCTGCCAAACGTTTCTTCGACTTCCTTCCGCGACTCTTCGTCAAGCTGGCGTATATTGCTCTCAAAATCCCTCTCGATCTCCATCTGCAACTCCTCCTCCGCCTCCGCAACACTCTTCTCGACCTTCTCTGCTAAACGGTCCGCAGTCTTCGAACTGATTAACATCCCACGGTGCCTCTCACTTCCCTCAATCCTGAAGAAACCTTTCGCCAACGCTGACCGCACGAAGGGTGAACTTACCATATCTTGACCCCCATCAGCTCTCTTCGAGTTCTCGGGCGCGGTTTGGTTTGCCATGGCTTCGGAAGTGGTTGTGGAAGAAATTTGAAAATCGTGGTGCGGTGGAAGCGAGTGGAAGTCTTGAACTCAGCGGAGAAACAAACAACGACCGTTGGCGAATGCCTTCACATTTCACCGCTTGCCTCACTTTGCTCTCACTTGTCTGCGGAAGATACCGTCCTCAGGGCAGTATCGAGGAGATAGTCTTGTTGCGTGACCCAGCTGATAAGCACTGTAATTCCTCTGTCATTGGAGAAAGCTGTGCTGGGGGTGCTGCCTCTGACAGATCGATGCGAGAGGATCTTGTTCCGGCCCAACGATATTGGCAGTGTTTTTGCTACCATTCCATAGAATCAATGCTTCCCTGGCGGTAGTTTTGGATTCGCGACAGCCAGAAGTCGTGTCATTCTCCTGTGAAATCGAGCGTTCCTAGCTACCAGAATTACATGTAGACAAGCCTCGGACGTAAGGATGTGCTAAGAGACAAGACTACGTCTTCTACTAAACGAAAACCTTTCTCCCGTGGATTTCAGGCTTCCGAGCCGCCCAGATTAGCTGCATATGGAAGTCAAGATGTGAGAATTGACTTGAGAAAAGATTATCCTCAAGACTCAACGCGTTTCTGTCTCCAGAAAATGTAAGGATTTCCATGCGGTCCAGTATAGCGAAGACGCAACGGAGCGCATCGAAGAACTGATTGAGACATCTAGTGCCGACATCTTTCGGTCAAAGCGATCGTCGACGCATGTCAGGAGAGCGGAAGGACATGATCAGCGCCTCAAATCTAGCGCAGCCTGCGCAAATCTGTTCTTGTACCTGCCCGGTAGCTGATGGTTCGATCTTTAGCAATGAACCAACAGACAAGGACTATACTTACTCCCTTCACTCCTCATGCCAACCGTGACGCCCTCCCCAAAAGTGCATCGATCGCCTGCAACTGCACAATACCCAAATTTTGCATCCTCATCCCGCCCACCACGCCCCCATGATATCGCACCTGCTTCCAGTGACCCACACTCATCCTAGCCAGCTCCTTCGCTTTCGCTGCCGCCAAGAAAGGGTTCGTGAAGACGTAGTCCCGGTTCCGCAGGACGTTCACCACTCCTGTGATGTCTGGGAAATGCGTTGGCAGGAGTTCGTTCAATGTGGCGTCTACTTGGAAGTCAGATAGCAGCTGCAAACCATTCGTGGCGTGCGCTGCAGAGGAGGACTCAGACCAGCTTCTGACGTAGCCGTGAAGTCGACGGAGCCACTTCTCTCCAAACATCTCGACAGTGGTGCGTTCAGGAGGATAGGACTTTGGCTGTGGAGAGGAAGTTGGAACGCCTCTAGCTATCTGCTCCGAAATGGCAGTGAAGTAGGCGGCGTTAGGTCTCTTTGCAGGAGACTTTGCTCGTACTGGGGCTGGCAGCTCGCTGACACTCGCACGACCTGAGGCTCTTGTGGTGCGACTCGCGACTGCTTGCAGGCTTTGCGCGAAGGTGCTGGACTCGCCCTGAGGCGGAGTCCTCGACGCAGCTTGTGGTCTTTGAGTTGTTTGTGGAAGCTCTGATAGCGCGGCCATAGCGCTTGTTGTGCCTCGCGGTAACTTCTGATCTGGTGGTATAGGCTGCTGATCGGTTGCATTCGAGGAAGTGCGGCCAGCATTGACAAGCGACTGGATGAAGGCGCTTGGTCCTGTTTGATCACGAGACCTGAAAATGCCGTTTTCATGGTTGCTATCCTCAGCCATGGGGGTATCGCTTCTAGCTGTGCGTCCATCTTTGGCAAACGGTGCTGCATGAGCGTTTGCCGAAGCTGGTCTGACCATGGCTGACCCACCTCTGGCAGTGGATGATGGTAGATGCTCAAAGATGTGTCCGGGATGTTCGGCATGATGCTTCTTCATACCTGCAATGAAGTGGTCGTCACAGAAGTCAACAGTCTGGCAAGTGCCGCAAAAGTGCCGTAGCCCAGTGATTCGTTGATCGCACTCATCGCAGTCGTAGCCACTGTTCGATTCTCTGCTCGGATCTTGCGTCAGAGTATCTACCCCTATCAGCTCGTCAAAGTCCTCCTCTGCTTCGCCAGCATGCATTGTGACCTGCATGAATGAGTGATCAGGAAAGTCGAGATGGTGTATTCTGCGACCTTCATGGATGCAGCTCTTGTGGAAGTCAACGTTTGAACACACTTTGCATGTCTGCCACACCTCAGAACTTATCTCTCTGTGGCAGACACCGCAAGTGTATCTTGTAACATCTCTGCTTGAGCTTTCAACGTTAGTATGGTCCCTCGAGGTTGCAGCTCCATGAGTAGTCGCTGTAGACTGGACGACCTCTGTCAACGTTGAAGTGAAGCCGTGTCCAGCGGGCGAGGTCTCATTGAAAACCTTTTGCTTCGCTTCTCTCTTGGGTTGGGATCTGTTGCTTGGTGCAGGCGTGCGTATGGCTGTCACCGCATCTGTTGTAAATGTAGAAAGTGGTGCACGGTCGACAGAAGTAGGCGATGTCTGGCGTGGTATTACTTGTTTTGGCGTGGACGATCCAAGGCCTTGTATGGCCACGTCAAGACTCCCGCCGCCAGCATTGAAATTTCCATTGTTGCTTCGGTTCGAGCCGGCCGTGGGTTGTGATGAGTTAGCAGTAGACTTGAAGAAGGGATTGACCAGTCTCAACTTGGGCAAGGCGAGGGGAGGAGGGCCCAGTATATGGCTTCCAAGGTGCGTTGAAGGATCTGGCGGTCGGACTGTCTTCACAATTTCGAGTTGAGGAGTTCCTGGTGTCGAGCGAACTGCAATGGGCAGCTTAACAATGAGTGGAGGCTTAGGTACAGCTGGAGGAGAGCCTGCGAGAGGCTGGGGTGTGTTCTGATCTGACACATGTGTGCAACGTTTCTGAGAAACATATATATCAGCATATGTTCAGTACAAATAATAGTAAAGAGTTCACCTTTCTACGCCTGCAAACGTCGCATTTCAGTACTCGAGCTCCTCGCATTGGAGTTGAGTGGGATCAGTGCCAGTCGTAACAAATGAACGTGATCGTTCGATTGAGGTGCAGTATGCCGGGTGCAGGTATGTATTTGCAAAGTCGTAAGTTATTGATGTCGAGGCTGGAAAGATTGTTCTCCGAATACAGTCTCGAAGGAGGGTGACCAAAGTGGAGCCTGCCAGTTACCAGCCTAAGGCAAAGAGTCATGCGCAAGTGACGTCCGATAAGTGAATGGAAGCTTCAGTTCTCACGGCTTGGCAGTTGCCATCACGCCAACTCTTGAACATCGGGCAGCAACGACTGGTCCTCTTGTGACAAATACTGTTGCTCCATTGCAGGCTGATAGTCCCTACCAGCTCGAATTCTCTTGCAGTAAAACGCCTGCAATTGGGGTTCCAACGAGTAAGTCAAGGGGTGCGCAAAATGTGTTCACTCCCGACCTGCCTCCCAGAGCTCAAGTTGTTTGTGATAATGGCCACTGTGCTTTACCGATGTGCTCTACTGAGGAGACATGGAAGCACCGAAAGAGACCCCATGGAGTACGGACCACGCAACCAGACGAGGTGTCGCTGAGGGGACGTGACTGCGGTCCAGCACATCCTCAGAAGTCCAGCTACGAGGGTGCGCAGACGAGAGTGTTGAGCGGCCCGATATGATCAGCAAGAGCGCTGGCGCAATTTTGCCCACCGCCCAACCACCGAACAGGATCGGTAGCATGTAAGAGGGCAGCTCGCTGCTGAGTCCGCGTTCGAGGCACCGAAAGTGCTGGTGTAGTAGACATCGATGTTAAACCAAATGTTACCGACGAATACCTTCAGATTGGAGAGCGCGAATGACAACTGCCTGGAGCTGGTAGAGGTGATGGTCGTGCATGCTGTAAGCTTGGTCTTAGTTCTTCGTTGCCCCAGCAGGAGGCAAGGCGAAATTCATGTGGCCAGAGCTGTGAGATCCAAAGCCGCTGTGGTCCATCCCAAAGACAAGTAATGAGCTTTCATAAGCTTATTGACTATGATCGAGTAGACGGCACCTCCCACACCAGACACAGATGCGTCGGCTCCGCTAGCCAGACCGCGCTGGGTAGAAAGGTCTGCTGGCAGGATGGGAATTCTCATGATGAACAGGTAACCTTATCCGATGCCCCTGAAGAGGTCTTGAGCTAGCAGGAGCTGCCACAACTTTCCGTGGAGAGGCGAACCAGCAAAGATAGTATTGTAGCAGAGCACGAACGCTTCAACAGACCCGATCCCGAACAACGCAAAAGCGGCTTGTAGCAATACCGAAGTGTAGTAGACCTGAAAGACTTCGAATGAGCTGATTGTAAAGATCTCCAAGTCAATAAATACATTGTTCAAATGTGCGTGAACAGGACTGGTCAGCAGCCGAAGAATACGAACGAGCCACAAAAGACCTGAAGCCACGCTGTGAGCCCTGCCATTAGGAGTTCCTGATAATGATTGCAATGAATGTGGAGGGGAACCCTACAGCGGCGCCTCAAGATCGCACTCCTGCAGTGAATGGTGGTCAAGTTGCTCTTGCTTCTCGATATCGTTCAAGGATGAAGCGCTGTATGCCAGACCTACCCATCATCCTGCCGAACCGCCATGCCGCGAATTCGGCTAAGCGCCATTAAGGAACAGCGACAATCACGATGCAGTGCCAAGATGTTGCAGGTGTCCCAAAGGTGTTTTCCAGCAAAGAAGGTGATATTCGTGCGGAGATGCATAAATCAGCCCCAGCTCGTCGCAAAGCGATGGCAAGATACCTTTCTGATCACCTCAGAACGGCAAACCATTATCATTGCCGGAGTCTCGGACAAGAAAACATCGCAGTCGGGGAGGAGAAGATGTTGAAACCTGAAACCTACGCATTGTACGCAAAAGTGTCCCACAAGCTCGTGATCCGAAGCCGGAAAAAATGACGAACTTCACAGCGCAACAGTCACGTCTTCCATTTCTCTGCCAAATCACCAGTCGCTAACGTGAAATTCGCAACATGTCACGCAACATATCAACATGCTCCGCGACACGCTCGGCCGTCGTACCTCAGATGACGCCGAACCCGCGCTCTTTATGACGGGCCTCCCATCAGCAGGCATAACGACAAGAGACGAACAACTCTCCGCGTCGGAAGTAGCAGAAAATTACACCTCTCTCGAAGATGCAGCAGCAGCATCTCAGATCCACACCAATGACCTGAACGACGATATCTTCGGGTCGGCGCCGAATAGTCCTGCATTGTCCGTCGACCACGGGCGCAGTAACATTGATGACGATGACGATGGTGGTGGTTTGAGCGGGAGTGGGACCGGGACTGGAAGAGCCGCAAACAGCAGCAGCAGCAGCAGCAGCAGAAGAGAACAACACCATTCTGACATCCCTCGTCTACGGAGTATACACATTACAAATGGCTATCGAGAAGGTATTGCTGTGTCCAAAGAGTCGCATATCCAAGCGGGGTTCGACGAGGGATTTAGTCTTGGGGGAGAGATTGGACAGAAGGCGGGATTTATTTTGGGGGTGTTGGAGGGAGTTGCGAGGGGGGTGAGGAATATGAAGGAGACCGATGAGTTGCGAGACGAAGCGGAAAAGGTCTTTGGCGAGGCGAAGGAGGAGTTGAGGGTGGAGAAGTTGTTGGGTAAGGAGTGGTTTGGTGGAGACGGCATTTGGTTGTATGAGGTTGAGGGAGAGGAGAAGGACGATGTTACTTTTGAGCTGGTGGCGGGTAGACATCCTGTTGTGGAGCTGTGGATGGGAAAGATGAGGGCGCTTTGTGACAGAGTCGGGCTGAATTTGGAGGTCCATGATGAAGTAGAAGAGTTGAAGACTCGATGAAAAGTCATTATCACGTTCGATCGTTCTCCCGATCAAGCTCATGGCTGCCTGTTGCGCCAACATGAGCTCCATCTCGAGCACCTGCTTTTGTGCTTTGTACAACGTCTGTGCGAGGGAATTGAAGGTTCGACACAATCATGCGTCAGTGAACACGAACGCCCAAACACCAGTTATTCTCAACATTCGTCAAGACTCGTCGATAACACTTTCGTTCCCTCCAGCTAACCTACTCCTGTCCCTCCCGCTTTGGCACCAACCCCAATCTCTTGTCGTTCTTGTACGTCCTGATATCGACGAAGTCCTCTGGTGGACCTTTCTTCTTGCTCTCGCGTAAAGAGCGGCGTTGGTGAGTTGCGGAAGCCGGGGGAACATGAGTGGACTGTTTCGACGACAGGGCTTGAGATGCCTGCACTGGACTGCGTGAAGTCGCCGTCAAGGGCTGGGACCCCCCTAGCAGGCCTGGTAGCGTGGAATCAGCAGCGGCCAGAATTGGCTCCGGAGACTGCTCGATGTGCTGCTGCGCCCGAGGCGTGAACGCGTTGCCGACTCGTGCTGCTGGAGAAACGGTTGCAACAGGCTGCTGCGGCCACGCCGAAGGCTGCTTGATTGGCGAGAGGGTCGCTGCAAGACTCTTGAGACTGTCTAGAGCAGACTGCCCCTCGGCGATCTTCTGGGAGATTCCTTTACTGGCAGGGCTGAGCTCTGAGATCATATTGACTGGGGCAGGTCGAGTTCTTGCAACCACGATTTCGCTACTAGCATCACTGCTCATTGCATAATCGTTGCCATACGCATCGGTAGCAGCAAAGGTAATTTGCAAAGAAGACGGCTTAGGTGGTGGAACAGCGGAAGCTGTAAAGCATTCTGCACTGGCCTTTCTCAGATTGCGCTCGGCCGGCTTCCTCTGAAGGGATCCGGATCGCTTATGCGGGAAATTCAGAGCTTCTTCGAACGACGAGCTGTGTCGCTGATAAGCAGTGCGCTTCGCGGAAGCCGCAGTACTCTTTCGGGGGCTGTCGAATGCTTGTCTACTATCGTCGCTACCAGGAGACAACGCGCGGAAGGTGACAGAAGACTGGGAACGGTGGGGCGCGAGCTGATCGATCTCCATAGCGGCGTGATCATCGTCGGGCTCGGCTTGCTGTGACTCGAGGGGCAGCGCAGGCAGCTTCTTGTTCGTGGATGGGGTGGGCCGCCGGCTGGGCAGCACGGCTGACGGCAGTTAGCATAGAGCTGACTTGAGCACAGGATAACTTGCCTGGATTCCGCAACTGCGTGGTGTCGTCTGTGAGACAGTGAGCTCCCTCAGCTTGATGCTTCATGTCCATCAGGATATTACTGTCCAATGCCATTAGTACGTGCATGCCTCGAGGCTACCAGAGGTTTCTCGTACTTTTGCTGTAGCAGGGTTTTCTGTACATTGCTCTCCACTGCCTCTAGTTGCTCGCGGAGACCATTCACGTCGTGCTTTGATACTTGCCTGTCCTTGTGTCAGTAGAAGCAGTACTATCAACGGAGCGATCTCTTACTCGCTCAAATCGGCCACCGCCATAGCCATCGCGGTCAAGCCATCTTCCATAGATGTGACTCGCGCCGACAGCTCCTTATTCGTGGCCGAAAGAGTGGCGTTGCACTCTGTAAGGCGTGCACATTCCTGCTGGGATTCTTCGGCAGCGGTCCAGATTGCTGTTGCTCTTGTAGTGGAGGACTTGATGGCTTCCTCCCACTGCTCCCGTAACGACTCGAGCGAGCGTCGGAGTGATTTCTGCTCCTCCTGAGTTATCTGGTTAGCCTCAAGGTGCTTCATCTGAAGTGCGCGACATTTTGCTTCGAGTGCTTGATGAAGGCTGTCGTAGGCATCCTTCACCATTCTGTCCGCTTGCGCCTCCGCTTGGCAGGCGGGAGAATCCATTGCAAGTGCGTTCAAGTGGGCAGGTTGGTGTTCCAGCGCTGGCTCACTTGTGAAGAAGCTGGCTGCCAAGTGTCTGTGGCAGATCGCCGCCGCTAGCACCACCAGTGCATTAGCGCGTTTTGGCAAGGGAAGGCGCGACGGTTGCGCGAGTGAAGGACTAAACTGCCGCAGTACGCAGCATTCACTCTCCGATTTCAACAGCGCGAAAGCGAGAATAGAGAAGCGCAATCGGCACATCCCCATGCACTTTTAGTGAGCGCTCTTCTTGTGCGGCGCTCGTGTCCTGTTCGGCACTAGCATCGATATGAGCTGTGGTCTGGAATTGTCAATGTAAAAGGTATGCTCGCCGAACGGAGTCCTTACATCTACAAGATGTCGCCCTAACACGGCCATTCCCATACCCGCCGCTGAATAGACGGTGCGAACAGCACCACGAATGGCGTTTCGCCCATGTGTTGTGTCCGCTCCCCTCAGCTGCCTGTAGCTCAAGTGCCCACTTTGAGAACATAATATCGTTTCAACAGTTTTGTACATTCTTACACCTTCTCACACATCCTTATGACTCTTGCGTCCTCCTCTGTGTTCGGTCGAGAGGCATGATCATTGGTTGCCTGTTCCGCATGTGTGCTGCCTTGAAGGCTTCCTGGAGGATCGGCGAGCTGTCCGTTCGAATGGTCGTTCCTATGCCCATGAAGAATCTGTTGGAGTGTCAGCAGCGATCCGAGAGCCTACCTCAACTTTCACATACCCAAATGTTGCTGCGGAGCCAACCATGTACTGTCCCAGTGTTCGCATCATGCCGTTTGGTCCTGGCCCGAACCTGATGATGTTTGTCGCGCCAAAGATGAATCCAATGATCAAGCCAACGGCTAGACGATGCTGTCAATGAGAAGCACAGCAAAGCATTGACCGAGGAACATACTGCTACCCATCATGGCACCCATCTTCCACTTGTCGAAGGTCGAAGGACCCGCCATCCCACCTTTGATGCTATTAGCCATGTTGGACTATAGATGCTGTCCGGGCCCAGACCAACCTGCTGCAGCTACTGGAGGCATCTTGACTGGCAATTTCAGCAATGGAGTCCTGGCAATGCACGTTCTCACACCGCAGCGCGAGAAGAGTCGTGTTTGGCTGCGGGCCAACTCCGCACTGCAACACCGCCGAGACGGTTCAAGCACGCGCCGATCCTCTCGAGTGCACGTGACACAGACACAACGCTAATGACGGCTAGCCACAGCAGGATATCGCGGCGGGACGACGACGTGTTGCGACGGTCAGCGTGGACTGGCAACACGCACGATCAACACCGCCCGCCGCTGCAGCCGTCGTTGGGAGACTGAGACCGCGGACGAGCACATGCAATAGCCGCCCTCTGGTTGGTCGGTGCTTTTGGCGCCGCGACCGGCAGTCCACCTTCACACGCCCTCGTCTCCTTTGCGTGCAGACTTCCGTCCGCGAATGCGTCCACGACCCTCCACCCGCCGCCGCTATCCATATCCATCACCACCACGAGACCGAGTCACTGCGTGGGACCCATCGTCGCCCCGCTGTCTCGACCTGCTGCCCTGCTGCGCTGTCCGCGGCGCCACGCTCCATACCACGTCTTCGCGGCACCGCTGTCCGACCCCAGTTTGACCCACCGACCGAGACCTTCAACAGCCTCGCGACGACTGCAGTATCGGGAAGAGCACTCACCGGGCGGACCGCTGAACATCCATGCCGAGGAGGTTGTCGAGTCCGATTTGCCGCACCGCTGCGTAACTACCTCCAATGACGGCCGTAGCTTCTTCGTTCCAGCCAGCGACTACCAAACTAGGATGGACTGAAGAGATCAGGATGTTTGGTCCTCGTAAAAATCTTTCCCGCCAGAACTCGAGCTCTAGCATAGCTTCGACCGCATCGTCCACCTCCACCATATCTGCCACATCTACACAGTCCAACGGCGCCGTACAGCCAGTATCAGATACAAACAATTGGGCCGCGCGAAAGAAGCCGACGCGTGGGCTGTGGCCGCCGGGCAAGTCGGAGCCGGTGGCGGGTATCTCGACAGCACGACCTCAACCAGTGAGCGCTTCCACATCAGGCGCAACAGCGTCGTCTGCCATATCGGCGCTACACGCACCGCTGCTGCCATCGCAGCAAATGGCGAACGGAAGTGGACAAGCAAATGGCGTCCTGGCCCGTGAGCAAGCGCAGCAGATGCCGCCTGCCATTCTGCATCTCTCCCCAATGAATGGCACTTTCGAGCGCAAGACCATCACCGTACCATATGCTCCCGACTGCATGCGCATTGGTCGGCAGACCAACCAGAAGACTGTACCGTCGCCCGTCAATGGCTACTTTGACTCGAAAGTATTGTCACGGCAACATGCAGAGATATACGCAGATCGTCAAGGCCGCATCTTCATTCGTGATGTGAAATCGAGCAATGGCACATTCGTCAACGGCATGCGGCTCAGCCAGGAAAACAAGGAGTCGGAACCGCGCGAACTACGGGAGCATGATGTGCTGGAACTCGGCATCGACATCGTCTCTGAGGACCAGAAGACGGTGGTTCACCACAAAGTGGCTGCCAAGGTCGAAAGTGCTGGAGTATATCCTGATAATGCCGGCGCGCTAAATTTCGGCGACCTCGACCCGAGTGGTGGGCAAGGTTTCCAGCAACAATTTGGTCGACGAGGCAGTCAGGGATCTGTTAACTCTCGGATGGCTGCGAACCCTGCAGTCAGCCAAGCTGCCATGGGCATGGGACTTGTCAATCAGCCGCAACACATGAGGAATTGGCTAAACCCCATCACAACAGAGCACATCGTCCGCAAGCTCAACGTAAGTAAACTTCGATGTGTGTCGCGTGTCAAGACACTATACTGACGTACCTAGTACGAGATGAAACTTGCCATGCAGCAATCGGCGGAGATTACTCGAGCAAGACAAGCTATCGAGAACATGCTCGGTGGCAAAATTGAGGCGCCTGCCTTGGAAAAGCCCAAATCAAATTCCGAGAAAGCGAGGCCATCACCTACCAAATCGAAACTTGAGCTCAAGGCGCATTTTTCAGAACCACCCGCACCACCGCCACAGGCGCCGCTACCGGAGAAGCCTGATGTTGCACGAGCTCTTGCCGACCCTATAATCCAGCCTTTGCTGCGGAGGCGCGACACAGCCAGGGCATCGTCATCAAGTAGCTCGCCGACCCGCAATGACCACTCCAGCGATATCCTGCGGTTATGCGAGGAGCTCAAATTGGCGAAGGGCGAGCTCAGCAACCAGAGCGAGCGCATGAAGACGCTAGAGCATGAACTGGCACAAGAGCGCATGGCACGTGAAAGCGCGGAAGAAAGGGCGCAGCGGCTGGAGGAAGTTGAGCGACGCGACTCACCGACCAACGACGGCCACCCAAGTGCGGACAACAGCCCCAGCACGTCCACGAGATCGAACGAGGTGACCACCGACCCAGCACCTGAAGTGCAGATCCAGCTTGATCGTCTTCGCACCCAAATGGATGAGATGAAGCAACAAATGGAAGCATACCGCCAGCGTGCCGAAAAGGCTGAGTCAGAGCGAGATGAAGCCCAACAAACACTGGCAGAAATGGTTGAGGAGAAACGGAGGCAGAATGCGGAGGAGGCTAGGGACACGAGAAGTTCGCCAGCCAAACCTCAAGATCTCCCGCCCAAGGCCTTGCATCAATCAGATGGAATATCAGTCGAGTCCAATGGACATGTAGTCCCACCTACCTTGAGCTCCAGTCCGACCTCCAGCAGCCTGATGCAACGCGCTGGCGTTGAAGAGGGCCGACCCATCACACCCGAGCAAGCGAAGATGATAACCCAATTCCTAGCACGAGAAGTGATCGGGTCAGATCCTTCTCAGGTTAGTGCACGCGATATGGACAAAGCTTTGATCTATTATGGTGTTCCCTACGGCAGCTTCGCAGCGGTGCTCATTGTAGGGCTTATTGCTATGAATTGGATTAATGGCTGGCCGAAAGTCGAGCGCTGACGAGAACCATCTATCAACAAGTCCCGAGCTTTGGGTGAAGCCGTCACCGCTGCCCAATTTGCGCTGACGTGGCGTGACGGACTCCTCGCCGCT
The DNA here is from genome assembly GCA_023512815.1 of Cercospora zeae-maydis. Classification (NCBI taxonomy): domain Eukaryota; kingdom Fungi; phylum Ascomycota; class Dothideomycetes; order Mycosphaerellales; family Mycosphaerellaceae; genus Cercospora; species Cercospora zeae-maydis. The sequence goes on from JAKLWY010000008.1 coordinate 1,050,964, forward strand.
ACTAGCAAGGGACATTGCGGAGTCGCGACGGTCTATGTCCTGGTCCTTGTACGCCTGGATCTGGAGTCAGTCCAAGCTCGCGTATGCCGCCAAGGATGAGGCATAGGTGGAGTGCCTGGTCTACCGTTACATTCCACGAAGTCGCGTTGGACGACGCTCGAGCTGAAAACCCGGACTACACAGCCAGCTTCATATAATGAAGCGAATCGGAGCTCTGCCTGCAAGCAGTGCGCACTCGCAGTGACACACAATCTGGGAGAAGCACTTTGGAAGCATGCAAGGCTTTTGCGCACATGCACACCGGATGTGCCAAGGTACGACTGGGCGCGCACTTGGAGCAACCCAGCTCTGCAGATGCAGCAACAGTGCATGACCGCTAGACACCATGTGCGGCACTCGCCGCATTTTGTGAGGAACCGACCGACCTATCGGAATTAACTTTCGAATGCGCCTGGTGCTGCGCAATTTTCCTGCTTGTGTTGACTTCTTTACTTGTTGGCGGGATCGCACGGGACAGGACCTTATTCAATGGGGAGAGATAAGGGAAATCAACACGGAGGGCTTCGGATGCCCGATGAGCAGCTGAAGGATCAACTGCTGTCATTTGAAAAATAAGACAACGCTCGCTGCGCATTTTTCTTGGTGTTCAATTTTTGGGGAGTGGAAGCCGCTTCTTTTGAAAAGAGGCAAAAAAGGTTTAGGGGATTGGGACGGATGGGAATGGAACACAGTGGGAGGCACAACAAGAAAACTGCTCAGCAGTGGACGGATGGACGGACACACAACACCACAATCTTTGCATCGAAGCTCTCTTTTTTGCCCCTCTTTTGAGCAGCACAGTTTGTTTTCTAGCCTTGGGGGTTTGGGAAGCTTTTTGGGAATGGGACTATTGAGTCGGAATTGTTTCCTTTGGTGAAGTTTCTCTTGGGGGCGGCGCTGTGTACATACATCATCATTAGCCACGGAGTACGGGCTGTACGTACACGGGCATTGACATGGTAGTATCGACTAGGCAGAGTCGTGTGAGCGAATATATGGAGTTCACTGGGATATTTGTAATGTTTACTTTGGGCTTTGCTTTCGAAAGTGTGATTTTCATCTTATTTGCTACAATGTGGTGTCCCCTACTGCGGATGCCTAACACATTGGGCCAGACAGCCAACGAATTTTCATGCAACTTGTCATGCCAAACTCAACAGCTCATTCCAACAACTTACTCTACTGATCTGGCCAACGTAGGCGCGATAATGATTGCAATGACATCGATGCCAAAAACTTCCAGTATGAGATACATATAGATTCAGAATTCGCGCTCGGAATCTCATCGGGAATCGCACACTTGGTCATGTGTAAATTTCTGCACTTTCGAGGTGTTTTCTTTGCAATTCCTCACGAATTCCTTGGGGTAAAAATTTTCATTTGTCTCATCACACGAGCATACATACTTCTTCGTCTCCTACCAATTCCCATTTCCGGAAGCAGGAGGCTGCAGGAAGTGCAGCTCTCTTTCTGACCGGACGGGAACTCTTCCTTGCCATCTCCTGTGCTCAATGAGGCCGACGGCTGATCAGTCTGTCTGCGCGGTGGATGCATGGTTAAAGTCGAATGCGAGATCAGAGTGTATCAGTTGGGCTCGACTCCGAGGCGTGCAATGGTGGCGTTTGGCGGAGTGTTTACCGGAGCCTGAGAGGTGAGATCGCTACCGGAGTTGCGGTGCGGGGATGCAGCCTCGACCCGGTGCACGACGGTAACACAAGTCTCGCCTCGAGATAGCTGCGTGTAGGCCGCATGTGTGTATGCGACAGCAGTGCGCGGCCCCGACGACAAGCGTGAGAGTGGAACAAGAGACCGATTCAGACTACGTCGCCCGCGGTCCGCTCTCGATTCTCTTGGCCGAACTGCACAACTGACAAGTACAGCTCTATCAACGTTGACTGTACTTCTCATGCAGCTGCCTAATCTGCTCGTTCACATTCGTTCCTGGGGCGCCAGGCGGGTAGATTCCCGGCGGAGCCTGGCCCAAAGCTGCGTTCGGGACCTGACTGACTCCATCGTAGCTTTGCAATTCCGCACGCTTCCTCCTTTCCTTCTCCTCTTCACTGATTGCTTGTCCAGTGATGGGGTCAAACAAATCTGTGCGCTGGGATGCTAATCGCTTCAGATTGTTTGCAACATCTGCTGTGGACAAATTCGTGGTAGAAGAGCGCTGTTGATTCTTACCAAACTGCTCGCGCCACCGTGGATCCAGTTGCTCGATACGCATGTGTTCGGCAATCTCGTCGTTGGGAATGGACAGCTTGCAGTTTGGACAAATTGAGGTGTTTTGCAACTGGTTTCGCTGTTGCGCTCGAGGAACGTAATCGGTACGGACGCGTGTGGGCTGCGCCTGGGAGGCTCGAATAGCTGCGCGTGCGTTCTCGCGCTCCTCGTTGAGGGACGGTGTCGGAGGAGGTTGGTATGCAGACCCTTGTGGTGGAGTTGGCTGAGCCGGCGACGGTGCGTACCCTTGCTGCGGCGGCATTTGCGCGGCGGGGTATTGTGGGTGCTGCCCGTAGATGGCGGAGTAATCGTTGAAGTCGGGCACTGCCTCCTCCAGTCGCCTGTTGGGGTCGATGCGCATCTTTGCCTTCTCCTCCAGACTGAGCGACAGCATGTCGTTTAGCGACTTCGGCGGAGGCATGTCTGCAGCTTCATCGCGCTCATCGAAGGTGATGGTGGCGATGACGCTGAAGTCGTGCCAGTCGATTTGTGCAAAAGCAATGCGGTCCTTCTCGGCCTTCTCTTCTTTCTCTTCCCTCTGCTTTTCCTGGTACTTGACGTACTCTGCCCGCTTCTTCGCTCTCTCCAGTAAATTGAAGCGGTTGTTCACATTCGCCTGCAATTCCTCAATTCGTCTCTTCTCCGGCGCACCATTGTCAGCCGTCTCGCCTTCAATCAGATCTTTGTATTGGTCCACCAGACGACTAAAGTACATATTCAGCGAGTGCTGGGGACGAAGAAAGTCGAATTGGTAGTTGCCGGCCTCGCGCTGACTCAGGTGCGTAACCCAGCTCTTGCCATTCTTCGCCGCATACACGGCAGTCAGCTTTACAATCTCCAGATCCTGCGCGCTGATATTGGGCATGCGAGCGCTGAACTTGAACTCCTCAGGCGGCTTCGGCGCTCTCGACTCGCGCCCTTGGAAAGTGACATCGGTCTTTGCAGCGGGCGCGCTGGCATCGAGACTGCGCCCGGCCTTGCACTCGGCGACACGCCATTTGTAGTAGGGGTTGTACTCGTCTTCGGGCTCGAGGAAGTGGGTGATGTTGGTGCCGGCATTTTTTTGGCGAACGCTGTCCTCGAATGTCTGGCCACTGCGCGCAACATACCCCGCTACCTTTTCAATCTTCTCTCTGACTCCGCGCGGCGGCAGCACGGTGCCCTCGGGCAGTCGCTTGAGAAAGTCATCCTGGCCTTCGGCTGCTGGCTGCTCGCCGTTAGTGGCAGCCATGCCGTCACGTCAGATCTGCCGCTTCCCTCTCAGTTGTGCGAAGAATATCACGAGCGGAGGCTCGGCGCGTGAAGATGGGCCAGGCGGCGAGCACCGGGCGGTGTCGGGGGGTGGCGGCGGTGATGGCGGTGATGGCGGCGGTGCAAACGATGGCACATGCAAGTGGTCGCGAAATACGAGACAAGCTTCTGCGCGGAGCGGCACCAATCCCGCGTCGAGGTCTCCACGAAGAAGCTGCGCCGCTAGGGGCCATTAGCGCCTTTCCCTGAACTATTCGTGTCTGTAGGAGGCACGACAGAAGCTCATACGTGGTCAACAGCTGCATCCACTCCCTTTGCTCAGCCCATCACCGCTTCTTCCTTTCTTTCGTCCCGGTTTCCCTCTAGTCTACTCTCCCTCGTCCCGCACAGGCGCACAGTGTCGGCCACCAGCACGACGCCCTCGAAACGCTGACAGCGGCGCGTGTCAAGTAGGGACTACGATCGGCGCATGGGGATCCCATCTTCACAGCCCTGATTCCTCGAACAGCACAACCACCACCATCACCACCACCATCACTGTCCGTCTGTCCCCCGCCGTCGCCGCCATGGCTTCCAGGCCGGGCCAGACGAAGGTGCAGCAGAGAAAGAGCAATGGCAACCTGCGTACCGCCAATGGCGCCGCCCAGAAGGACTGGGTCCAGTCAAGTCCAAACAAGCCGCCGCACCCTCGATACGATTACACGTCGCGTGGCGTGCAAGACAACAACATCCTGAACTTGAAAAGCAGCGATTGGGAAATGCTGGGTGTCGTCACGCTGATCGCGCTGTTCGTGCGACTCTTCCGCATATATCAGCCCTCGAGCGTTGTCTTCGATGAAGTTCACTTCGGAGGCTTCGCTAGCAAATACATCAAGGGACGCTTCTTTATGGATGTGCACCCGCCGCTCGCGAAGCTGTTGATCACGCTCGCCGGCTGGCTGGCCGGCTTCGATGGCAACTTCGACTTCAAGGACATTGGCAAGGACTACCTCGAGCCCAAAGTCCCCTACGTGGCCATGCGATTACTCCCAGCGCTTCTCGGCGTACTGGCTGTCCCGACCATGTTTCTCACCCTCAAAGCATCGGGCTGCAAGACAGTCACCGCTGCGCTGGGCGCTAGTCTGCTGACTTTCGAGAACGGCTTCGTCACCCAATCCAGACTGATCCTGCTGGACTCCCCTCTCGTTATTTTCACCGCTTTGACGGGCTTGTCCTGGATTTCCTTCATCAATCAGCACGAGCTCGGTCCACGCAAGGCATTCACACCCAGCTGGTGGTTCTGGTTGGCAGCTACCGGAGTATGCTTGGGAGCGACTGCCAGCGTCAAGTGGGTTGGCCTTTTCACGATTGCATGGGTGGGATCTCTGACAGCCTTGCAACTCTGGGTTCTGCTCGGTGACACGAAAAATGTCACGCCTCGCCTCTGGTTCAAGCACTTCTTTGCCCGCGTCTTTTGCTTGATCATCATCCCAATTACCTTCTACATGGCAATGTTTGCAATTCACTTCGTCTGTCTCGTCAATCCAGGTGACGGTGACGGGTTCATGAGCAGCGAGTTCCAGTCTACGCTCAACTCTAAGGGAATGGCGGACGTACCAGCAGATGTTGCTTTCGGCTCTCGCATCAGTATTCGGCACCACAACACACAGGGTGGTTACTTGCATTCGCATGCGCACATGTATCCTGGCGGCAGTAAACAGCAACAGATCACTCTCTACCCACACAAGGACGAGAACAACGTTTTCCTCCTTGAGAATCAGACTCAGCCCATTGACTGGGCCGCAGATCCCACTGGCAACACTTCCATTGCTGGTCCGCTTGCTTGGGACAAACTGGAGCCAACCTACGTGAAGGATGGGAGCGTCCTCAAACTCTACCACATCTCCACTGACCGCCGCCTGCACTCCCACGATGTGCGACCACCAATCACTGAGGCCGACTGGCAGAACGAGGTGTCGGCATATGGCTACGCAGGATTTGACGGAGACGCCAACGACCTGTTCCGCGTGGAGATTGTCAAGTCCATGTCCGACGGCAAGGAGGCCAAGGAGCGAGTGAGGACAATTCAAACCAAGTTCAAACTCATTCACATCATGTCTGGCTGCGTGCTCTTCTCACACAAGGTCAAGCTTCCTGACTGGGGATTTGAGCAACAGGAAGTCACATGCGCAAAGGGCGGTACTTTGCCAAACTCGATTTGGTACATTGAGTCCAACGTGCACCCTCAACTCAAGGAAGATGCCGAAAAGGTCAATTACCGTAACCCTGGCTTCTTTGGCAAGTTCTGGGAGCTGCAAAAGGTCATGTGGACGACAAACGCCGGCCTCGTTGAATCTCACGCCTGGGACTCTCGCCCACCATCATGGCCAACGCTCAAGCGCGGTATTAACTTCTGGGGCAAAGATCATCGCCAGATCTACCTTATTGGAAATCCTTTGATCTGGTGGTCGAGCACAGCCGCCATCGCCATCTACATTTTGTTCAAGGGCTTGTCCGTCATCAGATGGCAGCGTAGCTGCAATGACTATCAAAATCTCACGTTCCGCCGCTTCGACTATGAACTGGGCACGACTGTTCTTGGCTGGGCCTTCCACTACTTTCCTTTCTTCCTCATGCAACGCCAACTGTTCTTGCACCACTACTTTCCAGCTCTGTACTTTGCCATCATCGCCTTGGCACAGATCTTTGACTTCAACTTCAGCCGCGTCAGCATCGGCTCTTTCACTCTCAAGAACAAGCCACTTATCGGCATCACCGCGGCCGTCATTTATTTGGCGCTTTCCATTGTCGTCTTCTCGCTTTACGCACCACTGAGTTATGGTAACCAGTGGACGAAGAGCGACTGCAAGCGCGTAAAGCTTTTCGATACTTGGGACTGGGATTGCAACACATTTTACGACTCTGTAAGTTCTCTTGCAATTTAGAATTCATAGTGCACTACTAATTCGTCACCCAGTACGCCGACTATTCACTTTCTGTCCCATCGGCAGGAGGGGCTGCGCCGACCACCCAAGCAGCCCACGGCCCTGCCCCACCAGTCGCTGATGATCCGCAAAAGGACGTCCATGTAACACCAAAAGGCCAAGCCGAACCCGCCCACTACGATGGCCAGGTGGAGGAAAAGGTTGAGTACCGCGATGAAGACGGCAATCTTCTCAGCGACGAAGAAGTTGCCGCCCTCGAAGGCCAGGTGTCCTTCTCCACGCGCTACGAAACCAGAACGAGGCTCGTGGACGAACTGGGCCGAGAGATTCACGACGGGCTCGTCGAGGCTCATGATGGCGAGGTTCCGGCCAAGCCTGAAGGCGTGAACCCAGAGACGCCATTGGGCCGAGAAGCGGGGAGTCCCGAGATTTCTACCCAGCAGGTAGAGGAAGACTTGAAGAAAGAACAGAGTATTCGCGACGCCAAAGCTACACCTGAGCCGGAGAGCGAGCCCGATAAGAAGACGGCTGAAGCTAAAGACGAGCTTTGAGAGGCTGCTCAGATGCTTCCGCTTCTTTCTGGATTGGGATGGCGGACTGGAGCGAAAAGGTTAGGGGATGTATGATACCACTACTGCCGTCGTCACGCACAACAGAAATCTATTGAGTCGTAGTTTTTGGTTTTGATTCGAGTGTTACGACAGACAGAAGCCAGGGCGAAATAATGCATTATTGGCGAGGGCGAAGGAAAGGGAAAACGGGGATACGGATTCGTTCGGATTGTTGCAGCTGACAAAGCTTGACAGTGGCGAGGAGTTTCATCAGCTAGTATCAGCGCGCAAATGAAAGTTTGGAGGTTGATGAACTGTCACGCATCGTGCTTGTTCTCTTCTTCACCTTTGGGGCTCATTGAAAAGTTATGCATTCTCTGTTACTGATTCGTGTGGAGTTGGCGAAGACGCATGCTTGGAAGTTGCCATCCCGAATCGTTCGCGTGTGTGATGTGTTACATAAGAAAAGCACCCAAGGAAATCGGAATTTGCCTTCCGTGAGGATTCTTCTCCATTTGGGCTACACCAATGTAACTTTACAACAACACAAAGTCCTTGCACCAAATCTATGCTTCTCCTCGTTTCTTCTATACGTCGAGGGACGAGGCATTTACTCTTCTTCCTCGGCCTTCTTGTGGTGGTTCACTGCGGGGTTCCAGAAGAGGGTCTGGAAGAGGTGTCAGCTGTGGGCTACTGTCATTTGCGCTTCGTGTTCAGGGCTGTGGCTGGGCCATGTATTCTAGCCTCCACGGCTCCAAACCACTGCGCTTTCCCTGCTCCTGTGTGTTTCATGCAAGTTTTTGGAGGGTGCGGCAGCTGGACGTACCTTGTCTCCATCGCCCCAGAAGTAGTTCTTGGTTCGGATGTTCATGTATGGGTACTCGGTGCGCTCCTCAATCGGGGGCTCGTGGGACTTGTGCTCCCAGTGCTCGCTCCATAGGCGCCATGCGTTAACGCCAGCAATCATGAGGGATGGGATGACGACGCTGCGGTGGATTAGAGACGTAGATACGGCTATTAGGGAGACGGTGGATTCGTACTAGATTGAGAGCTTGCGCCAGAGGTCTGAGTGGAGGAGGATTGTCAGCAAGTTGTCTAGATGGGTTTGTGGGAGTAGGAGATTTTGCTGTGTATGCTGCTGCTGCCGTGGGAGGTGTCTGATCTCCGGCGACATGAACTTCTCACGGGCATGTTGTCGTACGCGGGACGCTCTGACGTTCTGTGCCCCTCTTTCCAGCTCCCTACGAACGTCCCATACCCCACAGCAGCACCAATCCTCCATTCCTGCGCTCTGGAAGAGCAAGAAGACGTACCAGAGGTAGCAGCAGCGTGCTCCTTGACGGCCGCTCGCTCGCGGTTGAAGGCATTATCCGCCGGGCCCTGGAGCCCGCTACTCTGCAGTCTCTTTTGCATAATGCGGCGCACGGCCGGGCTGAATGTTCGAGTGGCACGAAGTCCGAGCATGGTGTGTGTAAGGTCGGAGTGGAGATAGTCGGTGGTGTTGCGTCTCAATGGCTGTGTGTAGTGAGTGCCTCGCGAAGCAGGTGCGGATACGGGTCTTTCCGCTTCTTTCCGGCTGTGTCACTGGATGCTAGATTTCGAGAATACGTCAGTCACTTGAACGTTCGATTTGCAAGTGTAAGACAAAGACTCGATTCATCAACGTTTGAATCGACATTCGGCATTCTGTTTTACGTTCAAGTGCTACAATATGGAGCCGTGAAGCCATCTCGAAGACGTGCGTAGAAAAGGCGCATTTGCCAGAACATGACTACCACATCGGCGAATTATTTGTGCATACTTCATGGGCGATAGTCTACGTCTCACGATCGTCGCATCAGACGACGAGGCGAACATGTCGGCACTAAACCAACAGATCAACTGGACCATCTCCATGGCTGACAACCTGGAACAAGTCAAGAAGCGTGGCAAAGTCAAGCCCTTGATGAAGCACATGCATTACGAGAAGGAGGACCAAATGGCGTCAAGACAGGACCCAGAAGACACAACTCCGAAGGTCTGGACAACCCAGCCCGTCTATCTTCCCGATGAAATTATTATTCAAATCGTCGAAGAACTCTCCCGCTGCCGCTCCGCCCAGTTCACCCTCGCCTCCTGCTGCCGCCTCTCCCGCCAATGGTACTCCGCCGCTGTGCCCTACCTCTATGCAATCCCATACATCACGGGCAAGAATTTTGATGCCTTCGTTCGCGCCATCTGTCCATCCATCAACCTTCACGTTCGCAAAAGCCCTCTGGCCGAATTCGTCAAAGTCCTTAACATGTCGCATCTGGTGCACTCCGGCAGTAAAGCCACGACCGCTCGCCTTTTGGGTCGTACGAAAGGAAGTCTCGAAGAGTTTGTTGCTCCCCAAGCGAGCTTTGGGACGAATTGCTTCCCTGCTCTAGGAAAAAGTCGAAATCTGAAAGTTCTGGACCTGAGTCTTGTGAGCGAGAGCCCGCCTTCGATGGATCTATTCAAAACGATCGGCCATCTGGCGAAACTGTCAAGGCTACGGCTACCACGCAGTGCGGGCTTTAGCCAGGGCTTTCACGCAGAGGCGATGACCTGGCCGCCGAATTTGGAGGATCTGTGTTTGAGTGGAGGCATTGACGTACATTTCCTGCAGGGCGTGGTGTCATTCCCTGACACGTTGCGAAGCCTGACGATTGAGCATTGCCCCATGGCCAAGACGGGGGCGATCTTGCATTTGTTGAGAACGGCGGTGCGGCCTCTGCCGAATTTGGAAGTTTTGAAGTTGTCGAATTTGCCCAGATTAATGGGAAACTCGCTAGATGATGTTCTGGTCATCTTGCCTGGATTGACAAGGCTGAGTATCAGTGTTGATTATATCACTCCGCAGGTGTTCGATCTGGGTGCGGATCGTGGACATGAGTTGCCGGAAATCTGGCTACCTCCTGGTCCAAGACACGGCGCCGACCCACATTGTCAGTTGAGGACATTGGAGCTCACGAATTCCGGTAATCCAGGTGTAGAAGACAAGATCACTCCCATCGATGTGCTGATCGCGGTGGAGGACAGCTCGTTACCGATGCTGAGGCAGGTTAGGGTCGCGAACAGTTTGTTCTGGCAGTCAGGATCGAATGCGGATGAGACTGCGGCTTTGAGCGACGCCCTGCAGGATGCTGCAGTGAAGGCTGGGGATGCCGAGGAGATTGAAAGTGGAGTGTGGAGGTTTGATGGTTGAGGTGATCCATCAATTTCCACCACTTCTTGGAGTGTACAGAAGACGCGCAATGAGTGTCGGTGCTACGGCGATCCATCGAAAACCCCGGAACTTTGTCAGCTTCACGAATCAAGACTTCCGCATAAGCTTGTCACGACAGCAAGTCTATGGCAAAGCATTTGATACGCAGGACCGCAGGCTTGCATTCTTGCAAAGATGACTCGGCATCTGTTCTACTCTTTGCTACGTACAGACGTATTATGTGGCAGCACGGTCGTATATTATCAGCAATCTGCGAGAGATGAGACTAAACGATCTGGACGACTGACGAAGAGCCGCCGAGAACAAGGCATGCAGGGCATCTTGCAGATCCCTCACAAGAAAATAACTATGAGAATTACGATGCCACGACTTTTCGGCCTATTCTTACCCTGTGAAATCTAAAACCATCTATCTCATTGCTATGATCTTCTCCTGTTGGACACAATCCTGCAGACCTGCTGATCTGCAACCTAAGGCACCCAGATGCACATGACAGAGCTAGGAGCTAACCTAACTTGTGATTGAGAGGTACTCAAACCCATGTACCTCGGCTTCCCTTTCTCCGGTGGCATGCTTTCTGGTATGCAAGGTGTAGCTATGATGGAGGTATGCAGGCCGATCGATGGCTGGATACCTCCTAGCGCAGTACAATAACAGCTCACGTTCGGACATTTATTTGCGAGAGCTGCGTGCTTGATCTTACACAAGGAATCTTGTAATCGTGCCGTGCAGAAATGTACAGACAAGCCGCGAGAACAGTTTTTGGCGGTAGTGGTTATAACGCACATGCGAGGTCGATGTTGCAAAGATGTGACGCACTGCGAACAGCTCCGCGTGTGATGACAACGCCGATGAACAATGGAACAATTGCCCGAGGCTTTATGGAATCGGCTTCGGACTGGCCATTGGCGAGCGAGAAGCAGCTGGAAGAAGGACAACAGCAACAGCAATTCCGCCCGGGCCAACAACACCACCTGCACAACGATGCACCGACTTCGGAGCCGACATCGATGTCCTTTGATCGCCAGCAATCCAAGCAGAAGCAGAAAGTCCGACACGATGGACCATTATATAAACAACATCAATCGCCTCTGTCGTCCTCGTCTTCCCCATCATCAAGAAGTCAGACATCCACTGCCACAATGCCAATGACTAGCACAAAACACAAATACCCCTCCGTATCAGAAATCCACGCTCTATTCTCCAATCTCACTACCCAACCGGAGCTGTTCTTCAAGCGCGTAGCACCCACTGTCGACTGGACTGTCATGGGGACTCATCCTCTCGCTGGAAGATATACTTCGCTTTCCGAGGTCCAGGAGGCGACTTTTGCACGCCTGGGCAAAATTATGAAGGCGCCCGGGATCAGACTGAAGCCGAGGAATGTGATTGGTGGAGGGGAGCAGGAGTGGTGCACGGTTGAGCTGGTTGTTAATGGGGTTTGCGAGAATGGTGAGTTGTTGACGCGTGAGGTAGTTGATTGTGCCCGTGGCTAACTTGGTGATGTTCTTGCTGCAGATCTCGTGTTTGACAACTGCTATGCGTGGTGTTGTCGATTCGACGAGAATGGGGTGATTGTGGAAGTGAGAGCTTATCGAGATAGTTGACTGGTCCGGGAGGCTATCATTCAAAAAGAAGTGCCGGGCCAGAAAGCGGAGATGCCGAGGGTCGAGGCGCTGTAAGATTATTGACGAGTCCTTGTTCAAGTCAGGAGGATTTCGTAGCCATCCTTGGGAATTCGGACGGGTTCTTCATCGAAGCCCCATTTTCTGCGTATCACTTCAAATACAATCAAGCCAGCTGCTGTAGACGGCGTTTGTCTGATGGTGTTGGCAATGAAATGTCGGAATAGCCACTGGCGAAGTCCACCATCTCTGCGTGCCAGTGCAAGAACGTGCCGCATCGTTTTATGGTACGCAGCGGAATAAAGTCTCAGCATGCGGATCTTTTTCTGTCCAGGTGCTGTGTGTGTATGGTTATCTATATATTCCAGTCTTCCATAATGGATCTCCTGGATACGGCCAAGAGGATGTTGTATAAATGCTTGTGCAACAGAGGCTGCAACACCAGCAAGAAGGAGGAAAGTAGGCTCCACCATGTAGTGAGGCCTTATCTCAGGTCGGCTAGAAGAGCTTTGTGATCTCTGGACGGAGATGGACTCGCGTTGCAAATCTGACAATTGTGTCCAGCTTCCATAGTACCGGCTAACAAAGCCATAGAAGGCCTGGCTTTTTACGGTCTCGAAGGTGGCAAAGAAAATGCCCGCTCCGAGAGAATCGCGCAATAGTGAAAGCGACCAGCCAGCGAAAACGCCTCGTGCCCCAATCTCTTGAGTTTTGCGCAGGCCGTAGTGCCACATGTTGCGATATTTGCCACTGATCATGTCTGTGCTCTGGAACCGAACCTGTAGAGCGTCAAGCGGCGCAGCTATGACACTTTGCACTGTGCCCGCCATGAACCCGGCCGCGAAGCATGTCCCAAAAGATGGCGGAGGAAAGACTCGCTTCGAGGACAAAGAGTTTGGCTCATGCAGGGTGCTTATGATTTGCAGGTATGCCGTGTAAAGTACAGTACCGACAGCTGTATTGGCGAGGAGAGGCGGCAGAACTTGGTTCGGAAGGAAGCCCCAGCCCTGTTGTTGGACGGCCGCGAAGAGCAGTGCCGGAGAAGTCATTCGCCACGACCATGCTTGGCCAGCCTTGACATTTGGGTTGATGGCCCTAGCATATCCCTAGCAATGATTTAATACATGTAAAATGTTCGAGGTCTGACGAGATCATACCATGTAACTGTGCTCTTGTCAGTCATGATCACGAAAAGACTGCTCAGGAAACTCACTCTATTCTAGGTCGAAAGAAAGCCTTTATCGGAGCTCGAAAGTAGAAGGTAAGGATACGTGCGCTCAAGGCCCGCATTGTGGCAGCCGTAAAGCCAGTGCCCGCATGCTCTTTGCGTTTCTTTTTCGTCGCTTCGACTTGCATGGTCGTTGGCAGAAGGCCGACTTCACGGAGACGAGCGTCAAGTCCGCCATTGCGGGCAGCGTCGCTCATGTCATACAGAAGATGCAGCTCAATGTTATGATCGCATCTTGTGACCAGCTCGATGTGCCGGTGTGCCACGTGAATGGGGCCGAGCCAGGAAGAGATCAGTCGTGGCTGGACAGGTCTTGGAATATCGTGTTGTCGGGCACATCAGTAGAGACTGTGCAGTTCAATCAAGGCCAGCTCGTGTCACAAGTTGCACGTGAAGGTGAAGCTGAGGAGGCCGGTGTCAAGTGAAGCTGGACCGCCTGCCAAGCTGTCACTTCCGCGCCTTGGCGCGACTTCGCAAGGCATCCAGCACCGCACGTGCCACCAAACGGCTCGAGCTCCCGCATCGCGACTTTGACGCGCAACGAACGTGAACTCGCCCATCGTCGTCGCTGCAACACCGCGCATCCACAACGGCCTCTCCTCATCGCTGCTCGACTCGTCAATACACCATCATTAGCGGCATTACCACTTCCGGACCGCGAAGATGGCCGACGAAGTCAGCATCGACAAGGCGCAGTTCCACAACCGGCTGTCGTCGCTGATCACCGCCTGGAAGAACGACAAACGCAGTGGCAACAATGTCTACGGCGACGTCGGCAGCATTGTCGTGTGTATGGGCAAGAGCGATGAGGCAGCAGGCTTTCACAAGGCAAATGGGTTGCAGTTCTGGCTGCTGGGCTATGAGTTCCCGGCTACACTCTTCCTGATCACCCTCGAGGCCATGTACATCGTCACCACGAAGAAGAAGGCGGCATATCTGGAAGTCTTGAAGGATGGCAAGACTCCGGTCGAAATCATCGTGAGGGGCAAGGACGCCGAAGAGAATGCAAAGCAATTTGAGAAGATTAACGAGACTATCAAATCAGCGGGCAAGAAGGTAGGCACGTTGCCAAAAGAGCAGTCAGGCGGCCCATTCGTCACTGAGTGGAAGAGCGCGTTCAGCGAAATCAGCAAAGACGTGGAGGAATATGACATCAGCACAGCGTTGTCTTCAGCAATGGCCATCAAGGACGAGAACGAGCTGCGATCGATTAGAAACGCGTCGAGTGCATCGGCATATCTCATGCGGGAATACTTTGTTGAGACCATGTCCGACATCTTGGACAAAGAAAAGAAAATTACTCACAAGGCCTTTGCGACCAAGGTGTCAAACAAGCTGGATGACGATAAATTCTTCCGAGCGATGAAGGGCGTGGGCAAATTCGACTCGCAGCAGCTGGACTGGAGCATCTCGCCAACTGTGCAGAGTGGTGGCAATTTCGACCTAAAGCTGCAGGCCGAGCCAGACGACAACAACTTGCACCAGCCGGGCGTCATTCTCTCTGCCTTTGGGCTCCGATACCAGACCTATGCTTCCCAGCTCGCCCGCACGTACCTTGTGGAACCGAACAAAACGCAGGAGAGTATGTACAAGCTCCTCCTGAGTGTACACGACACAGTGCTCAAGGAGTTGCGGGACGGCGTACTTGCAAAGGATGTCTACAGCAAAGCAGTAGCTGTGATCAAGGCCAAAAAGCCGGAGCTTGTGGAGAATTTTGTCAAGAGTGTTGGCTCTGGTATCGGCATCGAGGCCAAGGACCCAACGTTGAGCCTCAATGCAAAGAACGCCCGCCAGCTCAAGGACGGCATGACTTTCTCCATTACCACAGGCTTCTCCAACCTTGAGAATTCTAGCGCGAAAGACAAGAAACGCGAGGGCACATACTCCCTTCTGCTCAGTGACACAGTGCGTATTACCAGTGGAGGTGAAGCCTATTGCTTCACGAAGGATGCACCGCGCGACATGGAGAGCGCTTCATTTTTCTTCAACGATGAAGAGGAGGAAGAAAAGAAGCCAAAGCCAAAGAAGGACTCCCGCGTCGGAGCTGTGGCATCGTCAAACATCACCAAGACGCGCCTCAGAGCGCAAGGTGGAAGCACACAGAACGAAGAGAAAGAGGCAGCGCGGAGAGAGCATCAGAAAGAACTTCATACCAAGAAACAACAGGAGGGTCTTGAAATGTACCAGAAAGGGCACGGAAACCTCAATGGCGTGCAAGAGAAGAAATTCAAGCGCTTTGAATCGTATAAGCGCGTGGAGTCCTTACCGCCTCGGGTCAAGGACCTCACAATCTTGGTCGATGCAAAGAACTATTCGATCATTCTTCCGATCATGGGCCGACCGGTCCCTTTCCACATCAACACGATCAAAAACGCGACGACGAGCACGGAAGGCGGCTTCACATATCTCCGCATCAACTTTCTATCGCCAGGACAGGGTGTGGGCCGAAAGGATGACCAGCCTTTCGAGGATCCAACAGCACAATTCATTCGATCTCTGACTTTCCGAAATAAGGATACGAATCGTATGGAAGATGTGCGAGAGCAGCTGACAGAAATGAAGAAAGCGTCGGTCCGCAAGGAACAGGAGAAGAAGGACATGGAAGATGTTGTTGAGCAAGACAAGCTTGTCGAGATTCGCACCCGCCGTCCCTTCCGCCTGGATAACATCTACATGAGACCTGCGATGGAGAGCAAGCGTATTGGCGGCGCCGTCGAGATCCACCAGAACGGTCTGCGCTACAACCATCTTGGCAACCAGAAGATCGACATACTATTCTCGAACGTTAAGCACCTCTTCTTTCAGCCTTGTGCCGGCGAGCTGATCGTCATCATTCACGTCCATCTCATCAACCCCATCATCATTGGAAAGAGAAAGACGAAGGATGTGCAATTCTACCGTGAAGCTACAGAGATGCAGTTCGACGAGACGGGGAACCGCAAGCGCAAGCATCGATACGGCGACGAGGAAGAGTTCGAAGCTGAACAGGAGGAGAAGCGGCGACGAGCAGCCCTTGACAAGGAGTTCAAGCAGTTTGCCGAGAAGATTGCGGATGCTGGCAAGAGTGAAGGTATCTCCGTTGACATGCCTTTCCGTGATCTGGGCTTCAATGGTGTGCCCAGTAGATCATCTGTCATGATTCAGCCTACTACCGACTGTTTGGTGCAGCTGACTGAGCCGCCTTTCATGGTCATCACTCTCACAGACATCGAGGTGGTACACCTGGAGCGTGTCCAGTTTGGCTTGAAGCAGTTCGACATGGTGGTTGTCTTCAAGGACTTCACGCGACCTCCAGCTCACATCAACACGATCCCGGTGGAAGCACTTGACGGCGTTCGCGACTGGCTCGACTCGGTCGACATTCCTTTCAGCGAAGGTCCTCTGAACTTGAACTGGGCAACCATTATGAAGACAGTCATTCAAGATCCACATACCTTCTTCGCCGATGGTGGCTGGAGTTTCCTGGGCACGGAGTCTGACGATGAAGGATCCGATGAAGAAGAGGAAGAGTCCGCTTTCGAAGCCTCTTCGGAAGACCTTGCTTCGGAGTCCAGCGAAGACGAGTCAGACTTCGATGATGATGCCAGCGCCGAGGCTAGCGACGAAGACGTCAGTGACGATGAAGAAGGAGAAGACTGGGATGAGATGGAGAAGAAGGCCGCCAAGAAGGATCGCGAGGGGGGTCTGGAGGATGAAGACACCAGGAAGAAGGCCAAATCCGCCAAACCCAAGAAGCGATAGGTGGTGATCGTAGTGTGTTACTGCCACGAACAGCCCGTTAAATGGCATTGTTTTGGTTGCTTCAGATGAATGAACCCCAGAGTATAGTATAGCGGGCGTTTACTTTGGGCTGCGTGCTTTTTCGATAGCATACCCATGGGAAAGGCATCAGAACAGTCCATCAGTAGCAGCAGTTGTCACCGTTTCGTCTGTCTGTAGATCTATGACTTTGTAGTTGCGCTTTCTCCATTTGATGGCCCGACGAAACTATGGTGTACTGGTCGTAAGTGACCCCGCTGAAGCCAATCCATCTCCAAAGCTTCCATCCACTTTCTGTCACTTTCGTGCCGACCTCGATGGCATCCACCACGACAAAGCTGCGACCTCTCGTCAGCAGCTTCACATATCGTACCTCAAGATGTAGCACCATATCTCCTCTGCCTCGATGGCTGCAGCAACATAAACGTCATCAGACACAACGGACCCGAGCCTACCACACCCACCCCATCCCTCAAGTCACCAACAGCGGCATCCCCAACTTCGCCTTCGCCTTCGATATCGACGGTGTCCTCCTTCGCGAATCCGCTCCCCTCCCCGGTGCCACCACGGCTCTCTCGTACCTCCAATCCGAAAAGATCCCCTTCATCCTCCTCACCAACGGCGGCGGCCGCACTGAAGCCGCCCGCATCGCAGACGTCGCAAAGAAGCTCGGCCTTTCCGGACTAGACGAGAGTCTCCTCGTACAATCCCACACTCCTTTTCGCGAGCTGAGCCAACTCTACGACAAGACTGTTCTTGTCGTTGGAGGCGAGCGAGACAATTGTCAGAAAGTTGCGGAGAGCTATGGGTTCAAACACGCCGTGACGCCTGGGGATCTGATCGTCGCGTATCCGGAAATCTGGCCTTTCAATCGGCCGTTTCAGGAATATTACAAGAGCTTCGCTAGGCCGTTGCCGACGCCGCTGTATAGTCCTACGGGAAACCCGATTCTGGAGGAAGGCAAGAGTTTGAAGATCGATGCTGTGTTTGTCTATAATGACCCAAGAGACTGGGGGCTCGATGCAAGTGTCATGTTGGATTGTTTGCTGAGCGAGAGGGGGTTCTTGGGAACAGTTTCGGGGAAGAATGGGAATGAGAAGTTGACCAATCGTGGGTACTTGCAGGACGGACAGCCAAAGGTGTGGTTTTCGAACCCGGATCTTTGGTGGGCGGCTGGATATCATCTTTCAAGATTGGGGCAGGGTGGTTTTCAAGCAGCGTTTAGGGGCTTGTGGGATACGGTCTCGAATGGAGCAGAGTTGGGAGCGCAGACGGAGACCATTGGGAAGCCCAGCCAGGGGACATACGAGTACGCGGAAAGGCAGCTGCTGAGGGTGAGAAGAGGAATGTTTGGGAGCAAAGTGAGCGGACTAAGGGATCCATTGAAGAGGGTGTACATGGTTGGGGACAACCCAGAGAGTGACATTGCTGGGGCGAACAATTATCGCAGTCCGTATAGCAGTGAGTGGAGGAGTATTCTGGTCAAGACTGGCGTCTGGCGAGAGGGGACGAAGCCGACACACAAGCCGTATATCGTGCAGAACAATGTTTTGGATGCGGTGCGGTGGGCTGTGGAGGACGCGAAGGCGAACGGTGCCACATTATAGTTAAAGGACCAATAGAGCTGTTTCCGGCAGTTCATGCTAGAAATAGAGATAGACAGCGTGGCTATTGCAATATTCACGTCCCAGCCCAGACTCGCCGATTCTGGCGAGCCGGGAGCACGGAGAGGAAGTAGCCACTTCACGCTCTCGATCTGCGCCACGTTGTTGCGTCGAAACGGCAGTAAGAGGTTACATGGTTGAGACTAGAAGTACACTGACCGATATACAGTCTTCATGTCTGCGTCCATGTCTACTGCGAAGCACGATATCACCATATGACCTCGAACGAGCATCTACAAAAAGCTCCAAACGAAGCTAGCAGTTAGAGCGACGGCCGCCCTCCTACTTCCTCAACACGACCTTTGCGCCCGAGAAATTCGTACAAACACCCAACGTAATATCCTCCTTCCACACCTCCTCGTTGCCCCAACTCTCCATCTCACTGAACTCCTGACAAACTCTCACAATCGTATACATGGCATGATTCAACGCAAATTGGTTCCCCAAACAGATCCGCGGTCCTCCTCCGAAGGGAAGATATTCCCAGCTCACGCGCAAAGCTTTCGATGTCGGGGTGTCGAGCCAGCGTTTGGGGTTGAATTCCAATGCATCTTCGCCGTACAAGTCTTTGCGGCGCTGCATGGCGAAGGTGTTGAAGCGCACCATTTCGCCTTTGGGGATGAACACTGGTTCGGTGCCGTCTGGGCCGCCGCCCGACGGGAGAACGGTGTCTTCGAGGGCTTGACGGGTGTTTCCTGGAATTACGGGGTGTGAGCGGAGGGATTCGTTGACGAGGGCTCGCAGGTACTTTAGTTGTTTTAGTTGGTCCGAGGTCGGTTTTTGGCCGTCTGGTAAGATGTTGCGGATCTCTTCTTGGAGAGCTTTCCAGATGTCCTGTCGTCTGGAGATGGTGAAGAAGATGTTTGTTAAGAGAGAAGCGGTGGTGTCACGGCCTGCGAAGAGGGTGGAGAGAATTTCGTCTCCGATTTGGATGGGGTCGTCTGTCTGCTTGACCAATTCGTCCAGGAATGTCGGACGCTTTTCGCGCAATGCTCCTTGGTCGTGATAGCGAAGGATCTCATCGCGCTTTGCAAGACGAGGGAGAATAAAACTCTCGACAAACAAGCGTATCGTCCGAATATCCTTGGCATATTGACGACTCTTTGGAAACCACGAAGTGATAAAATTGCCCAGCCCACCACCACCAGAGATGTGAACTTCGATACGATGAAGAGCAGAGTTCATAGCCGAGAGCCTGGGATCCGCCGGATTCGCAAGTGAAGACACGGATTCGCCCATGAGAAACTCAAGCGAAGTATCGAGCGTCATGCGGAAGAACATATCCCTGAGATCGACCTTCCCTCCAGCTCGATCGATGGCGTCGATGAGATGCATCGCCTGGGCCTCAAAGATTGTGAAATCTTCCAGCCGCGCGCGCGAGAACATGGGCCGGAGCAGAGCACGCGAATGTTTCCATTTCGCGCCTTCTGCGATGAAGATACCTGTTATATCAGACGTGGTCAGCTTTTCCCTTCGATCGCTTCCGAGCCTCCAAAGGGAAGTAGTAGAAACAACGACCAACCTTCTCCCATCACCGGCCTAAAATTATCTTTCCTCGATTTTGCCAGTTCCCATTTCCTGAAATCCGACGACAACATGGCTTTCAAATTCTCCGGCTCTGCCGTTTCGTAAAAATGTCCTCCGGGGAATTTCAAATGTACGGTATTCGATCCGATCGCCCCGAAGCGATTGCTCGAAAGCTCGAGTAAGCGATGGTCTTGCAACGCTTTCATGCCATCTTTGACGACACGGAGGCCGCTTTCGATGGGGGCTTCAGAGGCGCCGAAGCTGAGTCGACGTTGCGTGTGCGAGGATAGTTTTTGTTGGCGAATGTGGTATGGTAGGATGAGGCAGAGGAGCGTTGCGAGAAAGGCGTACGCGGCGAAGTGGGTCATTTCTGCTGGTTGCATTGTGAGGAGTCGTGATTGCGTTTCCGTCATTGGAGATGAAGCAGTAGCGATCAATCCAGAGCTCACTCTATTGAGGATCATTCTGCATCTCCTCTTCGATGCCGTTCGTGATATATCAGCCAAGGAATTTCATGGGGTCAAAGACAACGGGAGCTACGACATTCCGAGGCATTTCTGAGCCAGCAGGAACAACTTCTATGATGTCGTCGAAGACAAAGACCGGTTGTCGAATTTTCATTGTTACATGACACAATCTTCTCGCGACAGCGACGAAATGTCTCGGAGCGCTCTCCCTCCGTGCGCCTCCTCCCACCAGCCACCCGCAGTCATCGTCCCACATCTTCCGAGGACATCTTTGTGTAAAGTCAGCAGCTGATTCTCACTAGTATTGTAACCTCACCTCACATCCATGCATCACTCTCCCAACCACATTCGCCAGCGTCCTTCGATTCCTTGCCTATTTCGGCCAAAGGATCAATAATGAAGGTGGGAGCCTCCAGAGCTCTGACTTGCGGGCGTACCAAGCTGCAGCCATGCAAGCTCTCACAGCTTCCACACGCTATGCCCGTGCTATATCCTTACCTCGGGCAGCTCCCCATCCAGCCTCCCGCAAAGAGGAGAATGAAATGACATGGGCTTCAACCTGCCCTGCCCTGCCTCACTACTACCACAGTACATGCATCTCAGCAGCCCATGTCAAAAGAAAACAAATCGTATAAAACAAGTGTTTAAAATACACAGCAAATACGATGCCGGAAGTACAGACCAAGAACATCGAAACTCTCGCGTACGTCGTGCATGATGCGGGAGAGAATTTCAAATTGGAAAATGTACTTCTCGACGAAATGCAGCCGGATGAGCTGCTCGTTGATATGCAGTATTCGGGCATATGTAAGTGAGGCCACCAAGGTGCTTTCTTCTCAAGACCCGGAAAGTCTGTCCCTAACGCTGAAGCCCAGGCCATACGGATCTCGTGTTTCAGCAAGGACAGCTTCGCGTGTGCCCATACCCTGCCATCTTTGGCCATGAGGTGATCTAGTCCCTGCTCATGTTTGAAACGAATAAGTTAGAGCTGACAAGCTTGCGATTGGCAGGGAGCAGGAACGATCCTCGCAATGGGAGACAAGGTGAACCCGAAACGAGGCCTCAAAGTAGGCGATAAAGTCCTTCTGAGCATGAACTACTGCGAGAAGTGTAAGTTCTGCAAGAGCGATCATCCTGCAGACTGCACGGAAGGTATGTTCTCGCATTCAATGCCAACATCCGGCACCATGTCCATTTCTTGCCTTCTCATATGATGAGCAGGAACACGCCTGCATCTCTTCGGCGTCAGACCCGATGGCTCCACTGCTGCCAGCCTCAAGGACACGGGCGCGTCGCTCAGAAATCACTTTTTCGGACAGTCCAGCTTTGCCAAGGTAAATTTCGTACAGGAGACGAGCGTGGTGAAGGTCCCAGATGATGTTCCAGATGAGAATATTCCATTCCTGGCTGCGATGGGTTGCGGTAAGCAGTGACAGCAAGACCCCCCAAATTGTCGCACAAGACGCGCATGCTGATCTGTGAACACAGGCTACCAAACTGGTAAGCTCGGCTGGCAATCTAATATTTCCGCCGCTGCATTTATGAATCTAATGCTGGTTTTTTGGCAGGTGCTGGAACGGTGATGAACATTCTCCGGCCGCGGTCTGATGAAAGCATCGTCGTATTCGGACTGGGTACCGTTGGCCTGTAGGTGCAATACTGGTACAGCTTCATTCTGGGATGCTGACGAGCCTCTTCCAAGCACTGCAATCATGGGAGCCAAGTATTTGAACATGAAGCAGATCATCGGTGTAGACATCTTCGACCACAAGCTGCCACTCGCCAAAGAGCTCGGATGCACACACGTATTGAACTCCAAGAATGTACCTGATGGCGACATAGTGAGTACTGACTCCTACGGGTCATTCTTGCCAAAAGGCGATTGTACTGACAGCGCCGCGCGCTCTGCTTCATAGGTCAAAGCGATCAAAGATCTGACAGGTGGCGTGGGAGTCGACTTTGCCGTCGACTGTACAGGAGTGCCCAAGGTCATAGAAGCAATGCTGAACATGCTCGGAATGCGAGGCACAGCAGCGACCGTCGGCGTCCCACCAACAGGCGCAAAAATCGAAATAGACCCTCTGGTCTACCTGCTAGGTAGCAGAGGCTACAAGGGCTGTCGTGAAGGCGACAGCAATCCACCCGTATTCATCCCGCAACTTTGCAAAATGCAAAAAGACGGGCACTTCCCAGTTGAGAGTACGTATCGCGCAATTTCCGAGAAAGATGGATGCTTACCATACTTGGTGACCAGAGCTGTGCAAGGTGTACGATTACAAGGACTTCGACCAAGCTTTACATGATTTGCACGACGGGAAGGTCACGAAACCAGTTATCAAGTGGTAGTATGCCAGCAGTCACACCGGCATTGCGATATGATAAGTTGCAAAATACTCAAAAAGACCTTCTAGGCACGTGCTGGTATTGCGACAGAGACGACAGCATGAGTTCGCGTGCTAAAGCTTCGAGTGCAGAATGAAAGCTGAGGATTCTGTTCAAAGGTTCTCAATTACTGGGCCATCCATCGCTAAAGCCGATCGATGGCGACGTCTTGTGCTGAGCCGCAGTGGCACGTACTTTCTCCGCGGGCGAAGTGCCCTCCTCGATACTGTTCGGAGGACGGACTGAGGTTCTGTCCGCACCACCATCATCGTTCCGAGTTTCTGACCTATCCTGAGGGCCCGACGTCTTTGGATCAGGGTTGCCTTTGGCAGGATCATGCCGCTGACTACAGTGTGCCTGGTGACTGATCGTAGACTCCTCTGCAGTTTGACTCGTGCTGTTTTCGACAAAATTACCACGTGACACAGGACGGCGCATTTCTTGGGACGCTGCCTGCGCGGGTTGTGCTTCGGTTTTGGTAGATGGAGCTGGTTTCGGATTGCTTGCGATCAATTTGTCGTTCACTGCTGGTGTAGAATCCACGAGCAAACTGGTGGACGACTGGGACCTCGCGTGCTTTGTGGCTTTCGCCGGGGTCCCGTGTTCTTCTGCCTCTGACTTTGGACTCCTCGTGGTCCTTTCCTTCGAGGAAGCACGATTGCTGGAAGGCGATTCAGACAAGGGCAATGTGTCTCGTGCCGACCCGCCCGGTGCTATTGTCTTCTGAGGACGTGCAGGGAGTGGCGGAGGATTTCTTGAACTCCATTTATCGGCGACTGGACGTGCTGTTGGGGTGTCAGTCTCGCCAGCACGTCTCACTGCAGCCGCTGATGCAGCTTCGTTCTGGCTTTGCGCGACATTGTCACTCTCGCCGACATGCGAATTCGAATCAGGCCCAACAATGTCCGGGAAAACTGAGGATTCATCACGAGCTTCAGAAAGGTCTTGTCCGCTATTCTCTTGAAACGGTTGAAACTCTTCCTCCGCAGGCAACGACTTTCTGCTCAGCGACGATGACGATGATGCAGCATCCATATTAGTCTGTGTCGCAAGTCCATCCTGATCGGTTGCTGGCATGGACTCGGTATTCCATGGACCTGGGCCAGGCACCGGTCGCCGGCGAAGACTATTAACGCTTCCCCACAGACCCTTCTGCGGCCCTGGAAGCGGCTGACCTGGCGGAGGAAGAGGCATTCCTCGACCCACTGGCTGCTGTGCTACAAAGTCCTGCTTCTGTTCTGGGCGCGATGCAGTGTTCCTGTTTCGCTGAATCGCATTCCATCCCCAGTTCTTCGCAGCTGTCGTCGCGTTCACTGTTGCTGCGAGCAGATTGGCTTTGCGGCCACCTTGTGTCGTATCCGATGCGACCGATGGTGCGGCAGTCGAAGCGCTCGACACTGTGCTGCGCATTGAAGGTGTCCGTGTGGACGCCGCGCTCCCCTTCAAAGAAGACTCAGGACTGTGACTTGTTGGCTCGTCGTCATCATCCTTCCCTTTTGTCATGTTGCTGACATTCTGGTTCTGTTCGGATGTGCGGCCTGCTTCTTCTCCGGCCTTCTCGCCAGCGGATGCCATGAGTCGCTCAGCTTTGAGTTGGAGATCGCGCAGCTCTTCAGCCGCATCTTTTGTCGTACTGTTCGCTGTTGTTGTTCGAGGGCGCCAGAGCCTTCTGGGTTGTTGTGCAAGGCGCCCGGCATCTTCACCGCGTACAGGCTCCACGTTCTGGCCATCTACTGCTGTGACAGGAGTCGATGAGGTCGACGCTGCTCGCAAAGGCCGGGGACGTCTTGGTGACCGGTCTACGCCATCTTCTACTGATGCGGCCTCCCGACCTCTGACGACGCTGTGGCTTGGGCTAACCCCTGATGAGACACCAGTGTCCGGGCCTTGCGGGAAGGATGGCATCGAGACTGTCTTCTCGTTCCGTTCAGACAATGCGTGTTCGGTATCTGAGGCTCCCTCAATGTCCGTGGCTTCGACACCAGTCCACAGACCCCCACGAGCGGATGTACCTCTGGTGTCAGTGAACGGCATGGGCATATCATCCCAATTCGGCCTCACGAGGCCTTCCTTGAATGCTATTCTCACCCTATCTTCGATAGCGCGCAAGATGAACCCATAGGTGATCTTCCGTTCGCTCACAATGGGCTCCACACGCACGTCCAGGTCCGGTACATTCTCGAAGCAGAACCAGATCCTGTTCGAGGGCGGAGGCTTGATGCGAAGCAACATGGTCCCGCTTATACGTTCAATGACAGTCTTGAGGGCCAGATCGACAGTCCGCACCTTAAATCTGGTACCCAAATCCAACTTGGCGACAGCCAGTAGCGTCACAGACAGACCGCCATTGTACTTCATGTCCGCGGAAAGGACCATCTCACCGTCTATGTTGAGTTCCCGCAGTTTGAGGTTGGAGAAGACTGGGCCTGCGTCGCCGAGCTCGATGGAGTGAACAAGAAGAGAAGGTATGAAGGCCGGCTTCTGGATCCTGTTGAGCTTCTTTTCTAATTTGCCCCGCACCACCGAGTTGAGCGAGTCTGTCCGATGGATTGCGAGAAATATGCGACCGATGAGAGCATCAAGTGCCCTCGTCTCCGGCGTGAGGGACGAAGAATGGAGCGCCGACTGCAATTTGATCAACGCATCCGGTTCGAGGGCCTTTGGTGTTGGCGGATGAGCTCGGTGTGACATGAGTGCATGGTAGAAGTCCTCCTTGTCGATATTGGTGGCGGTGAAGAGGTAGAAGGGCTTCGCCTGGCTCTGCGATGGGGTCTGCAATGCTCCAGCTGGCAATTCTACAGGTGTAAGGACAATTGCAGTCCTCTTCGTGAAGATATCGGCCTCCATGATGTTCGCTTCCATGCAGTCTTCATCGCCGTCCCTGCCAGCCTGCAACGAGACCTTATGGTGAGCCAGACTCAAGACATGCTTGACCTCGACCTGTGCCGGTGAGTCGTATAGCATCAAGTGCCCATGGCGCAGCACAATGTACAGGAGATTCGCAGGGACCGGTTTTCGACCGGCGGTGGCATCCTGCCCGTCTGCATCGTGCAACAGAGAAGAGGTGCTGCCATTGTTCTTGTTGCCAGTGAATACAGTGCGATACATGCTTTGGTAGACGGACTCGCTGGAAGCATTGCCCACTCCCTCTGCGGGTGCGAGGCCATCGCTGATGGTATTCCCGCCTACGCTTGTAGTGCTGTTGTTCCGCCCATTCAGAGCAGTGAGAGCAGCTTGGAAGTCATAGCGTCGCAATACCGCAAAAGTGCCGCTCGCTGCAGCATCGCCAGAGAAGCTCCGAGCGTGCGGTCCTTTGCCGCGTGTCTTGGTGTCCTCATCATCTCTTTCTCCCTCTCGCTGTCCACTGCTCTTCCCTTGCTCCGCTCGCGGCAGCAAATACCAGGCTGGAATGACGATCGCAGCCACCAACAACGGGATGAAGGTCAGACCGCCGATCACGTAGGCGTAGAGTAGAGCGCGCACCGTCATGTTGAAGGTCAATCATCTTGGTTGGAGGGCATTTGGGAGCTCATACGGCGGCGGCGGAGCAGTCACATCACAGCAACTGGCAGCTTTCCGGTTTGCAGGTGCGCGATGCTCGTCTGAGACGCGATGCTGCCACGTGAACCAGAACGACGGGACACCTGGCTACGTCAGGCGCCGGGATGGGATCCGCCCGAGACTTCTACGCTGCGCTTCACCTCGTCCTCCTCCGAGCACATGGTCGTCAAACGCAGCCTTTTCCACGCGTTCGATGTGACGCCATGCTGGACATCTCGAGATCCGAGTCTTCGAGATCCAATGCGCACAGTCTGCATCGTCGTCGCCAAGCGCCCTTGTCGCTGGGCACGGAAGGATCACAATAAGTAGAAACTCAAATCTCCCGGTCCTCGACTTCATCTGGCTTCAGTAGACATCTTCAGCGATCGTAAAACTCACGTAGACTCCAGAATCAACTTGTGCTGTCCAGCAATGTATGGATTGAGCGATATGTCGGGTCTCGCAGCCAGTGGCGAACAAAGTCGGCGCTTGGGCACATTCCATCCGAGTCAACGCAATTAAAGCCCAGTACAAAGGCGGAACAAAGGTCGATTCGCCTCCAGTCTGCTGGAGACATGGCGAATTGCTGTTTGCAACTACACTTGCGCCGCGGGTCTGTTCCACTCAGTCTCCAGCGCCTCTCCCCATGCTCCAAGGCCACGTCTCTTGCATTCGCGCTTTCAACGACTCAATCTCGCGCATTCTTAATTCCTCTTCTTCATCACCATATTCGACGCCTCTTCCTGATCCTTCACCTCCTGTATCACGGTATCGTCTGTAGGTAGGTTAGTCTCCCCCTTCTGCTTCATCAGATCGGAGGCGAGTTAACGACTTACAGAATTCCGTCAAGTCATCCGCCTCGAGGCCAAGAGCACTCGTCAACATCTCTTCTTCACGCGCATTGGGCCATTCGAACTTGGCGTAAAACGCTTCTAGTATTTCCCGTGCGTGCATCGGAAGCTCGAACTGTGGAAGTGAGGCTGGAGGTTGGGGCACAAGCGATTGAGCATACACGAGGCTGTCAACGCCGCGATTGAGAGCTTCTTGTCGACCGCGAAGAAGGACCGAACACTCTTGTGCTGAGAGCCGGACATTGCGCTGCGATTCGGGCACCCGCTGGTTGTCAGGCAAGGCCTTGTTGCCGCGAGTTTCGAGCGCGCTCTTTGCTCTCGCGCGGGTGGGCGCTTGCAAGCGATTGATAACGGCAGACTCTTTGCATTACAGGACTTCCAGCACTTCACGCTGAGATTGGAGCGGTACATGAAGAGAGGGACGGCGGAAGGTGCTGTTGCGAAGAGTGTCCTCGTGATCAAATGCTGTAATTGGGTCGCGTTTAGGAGAGATGGTAAGTTGTTAAGTGGATGCTCGTTGCATGGAATTTCGCTATGTACTCATTACCCAGCACTTCTGTGCATACCTTCACGCCACGTGCAATCGGCGAAGGCAAATGCAAACTATCAACAAGACAAGCAGTGTACAACGCTGTGGAGGTATGCAAGGCAATAGTGCCCATTTTCGTATCGTGGCTCATTGGCCGTTGATCTCGAGCCACTCATCGATGTCGAACTGCTCGACGGGCATGCCCTCGGGGGTGGGAATGTTGACAGTGGTGAGGTCGTATGCATCCCAAAGGTCTTCGGTCGAGGCGTTGGGGTCGAAGGCCTGCTCCACCTGCGCTCCGAGACCGAAATTCCAGCCATCTGACTGTAGAGTGTTGTACGCCTCGTCGAGGATCTCCTGGCCAACTGCGTGGGCGCTTGGGAGTGGTGATGGGTCGAAGTTGACGGCTGGCAACGGAGGAGCAGTGACGAGAGTCTGGTGGAGGTTGTTGTTCGTGTTGCCGTTGGGCCGGGAGGCCATGGTGAGTGAGCCGTGGGCGCTTGCGTTCTGTGGACCACTGTTGCTTTGCGGGCCGAAGCCAGCAGCGACGCAAGCGGCGACGAGGTCATCAACGCCGAGATTGGTCGTGGTGTGCTCTTCGTCAAAGCAGTCGAGGGTCGGCTCGAAGATGCGCACGAGCTGTGGCACTTTCGCCTGGAGGTAATGTTAGCTAATGGAAGTAGATAGAAAGGTGATCGACCTACCGGATCGCCATCCTGTGGCGGAAGCACCTGCCATCCCATCATCTCCAGATACTGCTCTGGCGGGATGACGCCGATGAGTGGTGCGCAGATGATGAAGTAATCGTCAAGCGGAGCATCTTTCTTCTCGCCACAACCGCGCACAACGCTGTATGCCTTGGCAAGAAGAGCCCTGCCACCTGTCAGTCAACTGGGGTGCGCACAGGAGATGCGACACTTACCACTTTGCCGTGAAGAGATCTGCTTTCCACAACTGAGCCAGGCAGCCTGAGATCGCTTTCTGAGTGTGTGGTGCGAGCACTCTGTTGTAGTGTTCTACAGTCGTGTTAGCGACGCGGCACGTGCGATGAGTGAACCCGAACTCACTGCGAAATGCCATCCAGGAGTTGAGCGGTCGCTTTGGCCCTCCGGCCTCAAGATCAGACTTCGCCTTCTTGCGCTGCTTCTTCTCGGTCTTCGCCACAGCAGACCCAGTGGTAGTCATACTGGGTGCTGCATTTGGCACGGTGCGACTTCCTGCTTGCTGCAGCGCACCAATGATTTGGGTGGCCATGTCCTCACTGCAAGAGTGGAGGTAGATTCGGAACTCTTCTGTCATGGCGTCGGTGGCCATGTCGGCGGTAGTGGATCCGATTGTTTGGGTGTGGTGAAAGGACGATAACAAAGGGATGTGCAAATGCGGAATGGATGAAGATCAAAGGAATGAAGTTTCAGAAAGGAGTCTCAGACAGAAAAGCTGGTGGCTGGGCCAACGATCCCTGCAAGTAAGCACAGACCCTCCCATGGTGAACAATCGCAAGATAAACATCCGACGCCAGGTAATCGGCAGACCGTTGCGTAAGGCTTCACTCGCTCTTGCGTCATGTCAGTTTGCCCGCATGTGCGCGCTCCGGTCACGCATTTGGCTGGGGTTGCCTTGCGGAGTACGCGTATCTCTTCATTCTCAAGTGTCAAGCCCGGACGCCTTCCCGGCAGAGACACGACGTAAAGGCATCGCATCTTTCCATCCTCAAGATCCTCACAAAGCCGCTTGATATGCCACTGAGTACGAATCAGGATGCCTGCTTGCACAGTGTCACGCTGTGTAGACATCCAATCTCTACTTCCACAAGCGTCTAGCGGGGCCAAGCTATATGCTCCTGAGTGACACTTGGGATGCCTTCTCGGCGCAATCGCGGCGTAGCGACAGCGTATGTCTTCGTCCTCGAATTTTCAGCAAAGTCAATTCGTATTCCATTGAGCTGCAAGATGTCAAGGTGTTTCAGGGGCGCCTTCTGGCTCCGTCCCCTGATACGACAGACCAGCTGAAGACTTCCGCCCTCAGATACACACTTGGTAGAGGCGCAATGCAGAGACGCTCTCTACCCGCTCTCTCAGGCACTTCGCGCGATCCAGGAACTCGACCTCAGCCACACTCCCGCCGGCCGAATGGTGCAGAGACGATTTGTCCTCCATAGTACCGCATGTTCAGCGCAGCGCAACAAGGCGCCTTCGGCTGTACACTTGTTGCAATCAAAAGGCAGAGACACAATAGCTCTGCTGCCTCAAGACTCAGGTGGCCAGCACAAGCTGTCAATGCCCGCTCATTGACGAGCTCGAGCAGCTGGAGATCACGGAGAAATCGCTGGGCTCCTTTGCTCACACGGCCAGCGCAGCTCAGCATATCTGAGCTCTCTGGATATACGCAGTCAGCCGGAGAAGCGTTGCTGAGCCATCGTACGAGCTTTCGAGTGGTGATTCATGTGGTCCATCTGTCAGTACCTTGCCACGTGGGCTTGACGGGCAGGATCCTCCCATCGCTTCCTCTCGCACGCGGCCAGAATAGCCCACTCCCTCGACCCAATCATTTACCAATGCTCGATTTGGGTCGAGGCGCCATCACTCGCATCC
Source organism: Cercospora zeae-maydis (assembly GCA_023512815.1). Classification (NCBI taxonomy): domain Eukaryota; kingdom Fungi; phylum Ascomycota; class Dothideomycetes; order Mycosphaerellales; family Mycosphaerellaceae; genus Cercospora; species Cercospora zeae-maydis. The sequence continues at coordinate 1,081,341 of JAKLWY010000008.1, forward strand.
AGCAAAGACCAGTGGTGCACATCCAATCGTAGGGTCATGGGGCATAAAGATTGACGGGATGTCTCTCTGCTTCGTTCTTGTAGCAGTTACGCCTTTGACTTCCCATGCCTGATGAGACAAGTTGAACAAACGATGTCTGCCTTTTCTCTTGTGCCTATACTCAGTACAGCCCAAAAGTGCTTATTCAAACGTAGCCAGTATGTGAATTCAAGGAGTACAGGCGTTTAATATTCATATCTCACCGCAGTGAGCGTAGCCGTCGCTGTGCGTTCGGCTCTAGACATTCGTCGCAGAAAGCTCGCAGCAGTGCGTCGTGGAGCCCTGTGTCGCTGCGTTTCCAAAACAGCCAATGCCAACACGGCCGTTACCACTCGATCACCAGAACAGTCGCTCGAGAAGGTGAACGTTCGTCATCAGCGCGCATCACTGCATCACTGCGCAAGGTCAGCACAGCTCGCGACTGCTCATTCGGCGACCGGAAAACTGAAGTCAAACGATCGAATCTTCCCGACAGTACAGCGGCATTCGGCCGTGTGCCGGCGCCTTCATCGGCACCAAATACATTCAGCGCGGCTCGGCGAAGGGAATCTGTCGGCAGAGACTCGACGCAGCCAACATGGATATTCTGGGACCTAATTTTCCGCACCTGCTTCCTCAATGGCCGACTGTGGAGCAAATGAAGAAGGCAGAGTCGTTTCCGATACGCGGCCAACGCGGCGTCGCCAACGGTGAGTCAGGCGTTCTCCGTGAGAAGTCCCGGCTGACGGCAGAAGACGAGGCCAGCACTCCTGATGGTATAGTGAAGTGCGACGAAGAGTTCCTGGACAGTCTGATTGACCATCTCGGATACATGGATCTGCTGGTCCTTCAAGCAGGCGATGCGCTGAATGTCGCGACCGCTCGCAAGAATTTCGGAGGCAACCCACTCAACTACAACCGCGACGTTCATGTGCGCGAGGCCCTGACTGTGGTCAGCAAAGTCAAGCCCGAGATCGAGCGTCTGAGCAAGCATCCAGAGTTGTTCGTCAGCAAAGAGCGCAAAGCAGAATTCTTGAAAGAAGCCGGCATCATTGCTCGCCTGAGTAGAGAGATGCTGGAGATTGACGCGCAGATTGCGAAGCTCCGGCCATCGCTGCAAAAGGAACTCGACGGCCAAGCCGCGCGACGACCAGTAGACGGGCAAACAGGAGACCGCCTACACCCATGGCAGTCCTTCGCACGCCCCCTGGATGTCAACGGTCTCCAGAAGCGAGGAGATTGGGAGAAGATTCAGCAAGACGTACCCGATATGCAGCTTGAGAAAGCCACTGTCCTCCCCATGAGCGCAACCCTCATTGCTGAGCGCTACAGACAACGCCAGCAGTTTCTGATCGACAATTCGAAGGAACCCACTGACGAGGAGCGCGCTTTCGTGCACCCGACCGCTGCTATGCTTCAAGATATTTATCGTCCAGATGAGCACGGTGCTTCGGTCAAGCATCCAGTGGCTGTCACAATCCAGGAACAGGAGGTAAGATCTCGTCATCACTTGCCGTGAAACCACACGCTGACTATTCTGCAGATGAGCAAAGATCGATTTGCCTGGGGTAAGCAGGAGCGGGTTGCAGAGATGGGTCGCTTTATGGCGCTCATGAACAACGATGTCACCTCCATGCCAGGACAGTTTCGCCCGCCCGCCGTGTTTCTGGGCACATTCCGATCGGAAGAAGGAATGCGCCTTCTGAACGAGCAGAATGAACCGGATAAGAAAGAGCTAGAAGGTGCAGACTAGCTTGTCGTGCATCTCCTGTACGTGTGTGAAGCACAAGAGTACTGCCTTCTGCTCAGCCTGAGGAAGCTATTGAGCATTGGGCCTCTGGAAAAGCGATCGAGCATTGGGTCTTGGTATGATGACTGGAACAAAGACTCTCGATTCGGGAGATCAAAGCATATACGGATTGGGATAGCAGACCAGGAAAGAAGAAGCTGGCCACTGCGTTCTCTGAATGCGGCGCGGGACCCCCTTCCTTGAACTCAGACGTAGAATGGAGAAACAGCATCTGAGCACCATAGGTCAGGGCGATCCCACAACCGACCATAAGTAGACTCTCGCGCAATCAGAAGTTCGAAAAATGTCTAGTATGTCCACTCCAGATACCGTGCAAATCTCCTTTATATCGCTCATGACATTTGCTCGGCAGGGAGATGCCACTCAAAGCCCCACAGAACAGCAACATGCGTGACTTGGGCATGAAGCCTTAGTTTTTTGAGGTCTAAGGGATGTTCTGACGGCATACAACTGTTTCCCAACCGCCCGAAAGGGCGTAGCGAGGACACCATCTCCCTGCCACTAAGTACAACAATTGCCAGATCGCAACGCAACGTGAGGAGGACAGAGACAAAGCACATGGTGTTCTCCTCGCAGCGGGCAGGAATCTTGCACAGTATGGGAGGTCCAAAAACGACCGCCAGCCGACGAGGCTCCTCCCCAACCTTCCAGAGCTGCTCCTGTCCGCCGCGCGCTGCTTCGTCTGGCTGCCTTGCCCGTCAGGCACGCGTGCCTCATCCTCAGGCACAAAGCGCCCCCGAGTCATGTTTTGAGCCGCCGGACTGCCAGTTAAACAGCACACCACCGCTGCGCCCGCGCACGAGCCCGAAAAGCGTCGATCACTGACGAGATGTCACGTTCACCACCCATTGAGCCAATGGAAGAATTTTGAGGCTGGCGAGAACCAAGTTTGTGGCCGAAAAGTTGCGCAGTGACCACCGCGCCCCACTAGCGCTCTAGTGGAGCGACGTCAGATTCACTTCAAGGTCTTGGCGAGATTCACGTGAAAGCGGTGATCCTGGAAAATGGCTCAACAACGACGCGCTGCGGTACAAGTTGGCGTGGAAGAGACTCATTCGGATGCTTAAAGTCCGAATATCTGGTTTGTTTTTGTCGTGCCACAAGTCTGCGTATTCTATGAAGGGGCGGAGGTATGGGCGGAATGCCAAGACTTTTGGTACTGGACGACGATGAGCTCTGTCGCGAACGCGAATGTGGAGGACGGAGAGAGCAGTGTCGATTGAGTATACCAGTCAAGTTTCATCGGAGCTGCCAGCCGTATGCCGGAGAAGTGCGCTGCGAGAGAAAACACTATTTCAGGGGCATGCTGCGACGACAGCAATGTGAGTGTCAGGCTCTACAAAGGTAGCGCTAGCGGGTAGCTGGAGATCCATTTCATGGTCCCAAGGGCCTAGATGTAATGCTGACCGTCCTTGGTTTGAGATAAGGAGCCGCGAGGGAAACACAGCTGGACCCGTTGAGCTCAGGGCAACGACGACGACGGCCAACACGCTCCAGATTTCCCCGAGAGTCTCTATAGTGTTCTTTGCCATTGTCCCCAACAGTTTTCGGTGGTTCTCCTCCATACTGAACAACCCAAAGCTGCCAGCGGGAAAGAGCTGCGAAATGCGCACCACGATAGACCTCCACGGTCTATGACAAGACCTTTTTGAACCAAGCGAGCTTGTAAGAAGTACTTCAGAGAATGATATCCGAAGATATGAGAAAGCTTGCCAAAGGCATGCAAGAGTTATGATGTCTCAGGGGAAACCAGTGCCAAGACCAATGCTCATAGTCGCCTCTCTGCCGGTGGCAGCAAGACCAAAGACACCATGAGCTTGTAGAGCATTCCCAAGAGCTTCGAATATGAGTTTATCAAGAAGCCTGCCAGTGGCGTGCGGAACTTGTGGTGTTGAAGTGGAAAGCCACCAAGGACCCGGCAATGACGATGCGCATCACCACAGCCAATTTGCGCAAAAAGAAACCGCATGAGCTCGCAGAAACGGTAGCGGAGGCTTATATCAAGTACATTAACATGAGGTGCGCTCTTAGATCCGCGTGTTCTGAGGGTGGAGGGCAAGTATGGGGTCAGGCAGGACCCCAAGAAACTATCACGCCGCAGCCATCATGCCAGAGAATGCCGTAAGCTCGTAGAGTATACCCGACTGCATGACTAGTACGGATGGCGAGATATCCTGAGCCATCATCGTCGAGGTGTGCTTGATATTAGAGGAATCCCGACTCCTGACAGCATTTCCGGAAGCGTCCAGAACGAGCGGCAGGGTAGGGTCGAGCACGATACGGTTCCTGGGACAGCTTAAAGTACGATTATCCCGTTATACTGAAGAAGTTCAGCCATTGGGTTTAGAAGTTATGATCATCAGAATGAGCACAGAGCAAAGTTGTCATCATTGACATTGATCGAAAACTTGCTCTGGACACGAGAAACCCCGACAACTTGGCCATATATTCCTCTCTCGACGTTCTCCGTATCGTGTGAGTGTCCCTGCCGGTCTGTGAGTCAATTGGCGTACGGGACGAATTGCTGAGATTGCGTGCAACTGCTGATTTTCAGTGAACGAGCGAGCGAGCGGCACTTCGTGGCAAGGGAAACAATCTCCAGATATCGCGGACGCGACTGTCTCACACAAGACTCTGAAGATTGGCAGCGAGTGATCGAGGCAATACTCCAGCTCGAGTAACACTTCCTCATATTGTGTTCATTCCAAGCCGTGGCTCCACAGCAGTGAAATTCGACTCGACAATGGCAATTAGAACCACACTGAGGCAGCAGAAGGAGTCTGACCCGTGCCAATCATGGAACGTCGAAACAATTCCAAGAGTATTGGGCACCCGGGTTGCAAGATAACTGAGCACATTTCTCGTTACTGCGAAATATTCTGGCTTTTGCCCTGCAGCTTGGAAAGGAGCACACAATGGCTCGACAAGTGCAGTGGTACGCATTGCAGAAGATGAATCTCGAGGGATCGACCAAGCAGCTGGAAGCCGTGGTGCTTGATAGAGGCTACTGCGAGGGACGCACGACTGATGTTCCTAATCTGGTAGATTTTCGAGATCCTCCTCCAGTACATCCCTATGGCTGCGGCATGCTGTTTCGAGAAAGAGGCAGTTTTCACGAGCATGGAGAATCGTAATGAAGATCCCAAAATCTTCCGCGAACGGCATATGGACGGCGTGGCGAGAAAGGATCGAACCGCTTGAGCAAGAAGAATCGAATACTTATTCAGGCCAACCCCCAAGTCTCAAGTGGCTTGAGACGCGGGATCGTCGATGTGAAGTGTGTTTGGGCTGATGCGGATCTCTGTTACATTTTCTCTGCGCAATGGATCCAGATTCCAGTCTGAATGTACCACCAATATGTATGTCATGGCGTACTCTCGTCTTCGAGCGGCACCTCCAGCTCTCTGTCCTTCGATATCCGGGTCCATTTCCCCATGCTAATCTGTGCCAGCGTTCCGAGTAGCGTCTAAAGATGCCATGGTATTGTGATCATACAGCCCGATACTATTTCATAGCACACTGCTCTTTCTCCGCCAGCGTCTCCCATGGTGAGACCCGTCCCCATGGCATGCTCGCTTCAGTACAAGCCTGGTCCAGCACACGAGTGCAGCGAGTGGCAGGACCGGACAAACCATCGCACTGAGGCGGGAGCAGCGTATCGTTGGAGTAAGGGAGTGAAGTTTCCTGGCTTCACATCTTCGCTTCAGGCAGCAGCAGTAGAAGCAATTGCAACCATGCTCTTTTCCAGCCCCTGCACTCTGATGGTTTCGTGAACGTCCCGGCCGGCCTCATCATGCTGCCGCGGGTATGTCTCAACCAAGACTCAACACAGGCCTGACAGCTTTTGACAAGGAAGCAGTCTGTGGATTGACAGCTTCTTTCAGGAGCCGGAAAGGGCAACAATTCTACTCTGTTGCAACTTCCGAACTCGTTCTGCCAAAGCTTTCAAGCCACGGTGGGGTTGGCGAATTCTTTGTTTGAACTTTGCGCACACCGCAGAAGCAAGGATGTTCCATTTGACTCGTCTACAGCATCCCGTTCTTTTGAAGTAGCTCGCTGATAGGCTTCGCAGAGGCTCTCACAAGTAGACAGTAAAGTATCGTCGCTGATGCCCGTTCGTAGCGTCAGCTCAATTTTCATCAGCGTTAGTTTATTTCAAGAGCCGTCAAGACAAAGAGATCCAATCACTCGCACTGATGGTGCCCTCTTGTTCCGTGGCATCGGGCCCGGTGCAGCGTACTCCTCGGAGAGAATTTCTGATCACAATCTCAGGCACTGCGCAGATCGGAACGCCAACAGTTGTGCCTTTCACTGGCCTCGAGGCTAGCTACGCTCGAAGCCAATGATTTTGAGACATTTCAGGTATCCGGCTTGCACGCGACAGATTGCCAGATGCTGCTGCGCGCCTGCTGAGTGAGATCCCGGGAGAGGCGTTGCAGATCTTGGAATCACAGCAAATTGCCCATACTGTACTACTCTTGGTGGAATTGGGTCGGCTTGATGGACCTTACAAGCTAGAGCTGGCTTGTTCGGCTGATAACGCCGAGGAGATGAGGAATGCCATTTTGATAAGTGATCATGTCGACTCTGGGAGGAGCTCGAATCCAGATGCCGCAATGAAATGAAAAGCTCCCACGACCTGTACCACGATCTCGTCTCACAGCTCAAGTTTGACATAAAGGCCCACTTGGAAGGAAATTCCGACGAGTGGCTTGTGTGAATTGCTCATGGGCAGCAGGAAAGGGCAAACCAGCTTGCTGAGACTACCCGCAAGTCTTTGGGAACATGATCTTGACTAGCTGGTCGAACGTTGTATGAGCTTCTTTGCCCGAAGTCACGAGGTTGGGGCCACAGCCACCACGCCAATCAAGTCCAAAGTCTTTGCAGATGTTGCACAAGGATACATGACGACTGCAAACAAGATACTGAGGACAGTGTCAACCTTTGGAAGTTCCGGCGACGCAGACCTCGAGCCAGAGGCCGCGATTTTCTTTCTCCAGACAAGCTCGTGGCTTCCATAGGACAAGTCGCAAGGCAAATGAGCGTCGAAGTGCCTTCGAGTATTCGACCAGCAGCAATTGACCGTGCTCGGCGTCGATATCCACACCTAACAGCCACCAGCATACCGATGACGGGTTCTCTTTATTGCTAGTGAGCATGATCAAGCTCTTTGCGGCAAGGGCAGGTCTGCGATCAATCCAGAGCGTGCGGCTGGTGGTCTGCAAAGGGATCATGTGAGCTATCCTCGAATACCGAAGATCGACTGCTGTTGGAAAGGCATGCCGCGGACTGGGGGCGTAGTGCACCTACACATTTCCATACAGGATAGCGTCAAGATCGCGCACGGGTCCCCGAAGAGGCAAATTTTGGTGAAGAATGACCTAGTGCAAAAAGCCGACTGTTCCATAGTTTCATGGATGAGGACCAATGCAGTACGAAGCCGCTCAGTTACTATTATCGCAGGCTCACGCGTACTTCTAGGACACTTAGCTGTCGGATACGCGTCTCGTCCACTTCTTTTGTGCCATCCTGATTCAACCGCTCTTCGCGTTTGACGACTCTGGAGCACGGCCGCGTTGACGGTTCTGCGTTGTCTCCAGCTACCTTTTGCACATCCTTATTGCCGGTATCGGGAGCATGTGTCTCCTCCTCATCCTCCTGATAGTGAACGTCGTCCACGGCGCCCACAGTTCCCGTCTGCAAAGTGACCTGGTACTCTTCCCTCTGCTGAAACCATAGACCGAGCTCCATGGCTTTATTGATGGCTTTCCCTGTGCCCTTCAAAACAACCTGCTCCTGGTCACTGGCCTTCGCCTTCGCACTTTCAAGCTCCTTCGCGATACCCAGGATCTCGTCTGCCCCACGCTCCGACCTGCGCTTTGCCTTTTGCGAATCCTTGCTTCGTTGGGTAGCAGATTGAACTAGTCGCTTGTCGCTGAGACGCAGGAGCTTCTCCACGCGCTTCACAGCAGACATAAACGGGGTCTTGGTCGACACGTAGATGACTTTCTGTTGCGACGAGCCGGCGTACGGAGAAGGAAGTGCTGGATGCAGGAGCGGTCGCTTGGTGACTTGGGCATCTGGTGGAAGAGGTGGTAGCTTCACACCGGCGTCTCGACGACGACGCGAGCGCTTGCCGATCCGGCCGGCGAGCACCTTTTCGGCCATGGTTGTCGTGTCACATGCTGCTCGACGCGTTGTGGTTCAGAAGTCAAGAGCGCGAAGCCTCAGATCGTATTTGCCAAGCTGCGCGGGATCAACCCTAACGCGATGTACTGTAAGCATCGCGTCCCATCACATCTGCACTCCTTCATTGACTCCTCACTCCCCAGCGCAACTATGCCAGCAAAGGTTATATCGCTGATTGCTTCCACTCATCAAGCTCCCAACGGGCTGACATGCGGCGGCTACACTCGCACTCTGATGATCATGCGCTCTCGGCGTGACCTGCTTCCTCAAGCCGCTCCAGACTGCTTCTGGCGTGGCCTTCGGAATTTTGCCAGCGAAGAAGAACCACGGAATAATCATTTCCTGTGATTTGAGCCCTTGCTCCGCAGTAAGAGCACACTGTACGCGCGCCCTGTCAGCCTCCTTATGATTCACGCGAGCTGTCCACAATGCCCGATCTCTATACCGCAAAATGCGGCATGTGGAGGATCCAAGCTCAGCGTGTACATTGGTGGAATGGATTTGGCCGAGCCGCTACTCGCAAAATCGCTGAAGTACCTTTTCTAGAAATTGTCACGCGTACGAGGCATTTCTTTTTTGGTGCGACGCCGACGGGTTCCAAAGTGTCACCCGGCAACTGGAGCTCCAGGTCGCAGAGTCGAATTGTGCTAACATCGCTTCCCCAGATAGATCGGCATTCTTCCTCCAACGAGAAGCGGCATCCCGCGCGTCTTCACGATCTTGGTGGTGCTTGCTGACACGACCACGAGCTTATGCATCTCTTGATTTGTAGGGCCAAAGCTTGGTTATATTGCTATGTGCCGTGTCTCGTGGCTCGAAGAGAACTGTGCTGTACACGCGCGTAGCGATGCCCCTCACCTTGACACGTGCTTCGTACTGGAAAGAACGGCATCTATGTCACAAATTCTCCGAAGCATGCGCAGATGGTACAAGAATGGAAGCCTTGACTCTACTTGGTCATGGCAATAAATAGAGGGTCCAGATCAGTCGCAGAGGCTTCTACCATTGCCATACTTCATTATTCGAGACACTGCTACCACTAACATCATGCTGTCTCGACCCAACTTGAAGCTGGCTCTGAGCCTTGCCGCGACAGGTTCTCTTGTGCATGCTGGACCTTGTGATATCTACGCCTCAGGAAACACTCCATGTGTCGCTGCACACAGCACTACGAGAGCACTGTACAACTCCTACAATGGGCCGCTTTACCAGATCTCGCGTGCCTCCGATGGCAAGACCACTGATATCTTGCCCGTCTCTGCTGGTGGCATAGCCAACTCAGGTGCCCAGGACAGCTTCTGTGCCAATACAACCTGCCTCATTACCATTCTTTACGACCAGTCCGGCCGCAGCAACCACCTCACACAGGCTCCTCCAGGAGGTGCTGCGAGTGGCACAGAGGCCGGGGGCTATGACCAGCTCGCAAGTGCGATTGGTGCACCAGTGACGCTCAATGGGAAAAAGGTTTATGGTGTCTTCGTGTCACCTGGCACAGGCTACAGAATCAAGCAGGGCAGCGGCGTTGCCACTGGAGACCAGCCTGAAGGCATCTACGCTGTCCTCGATGGTACGCACTACAATGGTGGTTGTTGCTTCGATTATGGCAATGCCGAGACCAGCAGTACCGATACTGGTAGTGGCCACATGGAGGCCATCTATTACGGCACCGAAACCTTTTGGGGCACAGGTGCCGGATCCGGCCCATGGCTCATGGCAGATCTTGAGAATGGACTCTTCTCCGGTGAAAACGTCAAGAACAACCCCGCAGATCCCACCATCACCAATCGCTTCTTCACCGCGATGGTCAAAGGTCAGCCCAATAACTGGGCACTGCGCGGAGCCAATGCTGCGTCTGGCGGAGTGTCAACCTTTTACAATGGCCCGCGGCCTGATGCTAATGGCTACAATCCAATGAGCAAAGAGGGATCCATCCTCCTCGGCATCGGTGGCGATAACAGCAATAGCGCACAGGGTACCTTCTACGAGGGTGTGATGACTTCTGGTTTCCCAAGCGATGCCACTGAGAATGCCGTGCAAGCCAACATTGTGGCGGCCAAGTACGCGACCACTTCACTGAGCAGTGGACCAGCATTGAACTCTGGGTCTACTGTGACCATCCGCGCTACTACACCAGGCTATACCACTCGCTATCTCGCTCATAGTGGTTCGACTGTCAACACACAAGTCATCACATCGTCGAGCGGTACCGCTGCACAGAATGCAGCAAAGTGGACTGTGCGGGCACCACTTGCAAGTCAAGCAACAGGTTGCTTCTCGTTCGAGTCCGTAGACTCGCCTGGGAGCTTTCTTCGTCACTACAACTATGTGCTTCAAGTTCAATCCAGTGACGGAAGCGAACAGTTTGCAGAGGATTCGACTTTCTGTGGCCAAGCTGGGCTCAGTGGTCAAGGCAATACTATCCGTGCCTGGGGATACCCCACAAGATTCTTCCGCCACTTCAACAATGTTGGGTATGTTGCGAGGAATGGTGGACCTCAGAACTATGATACTACTAGTTCTTTTAATGATGATGCTACCTTTGTGGTTGGCAGCGGCTTCTCTTAAATGCGACGTCCCAATGAGCGGAGGAGATAGCCATAGCATTCCTGTATGCAGCTTCATTGATCTTATCGACCAGAATGAAATTCGGTGCATTGCTTAATGACCTTTGTGGGACGTCTTAGCATACGGTGCCCTTCGGATCTCGGCCCGAACAGCCAGCTGAGATGAAGCTTTCCACGCTCATGACGACCTTCAAGTCTTCCAGGTCTTGCTCACCATGACTATTCTTCGCCATCTTCACCTTCCCAAGATAGTCTCATACCAACAAGCCGCCGATATCCAGCATCGACTTGTCGCCAGACTTCTCGCACACAAAGCAGACGCCAAAAATGTCGCCCCACCACCTCCGACCATCCTCACAGCCGAGTTCCAGCCCGTTTACACGTGCGGCCGACGCGAAATCGGCACCGTGAGCGCAAGCCAGCGCGAATTCCTTACCCAACCAACACCTTGGGGCAAAGCCGACTTCGCGGAAGCCCTACGAGGAGGACAGACAACGTTTCACGGCCCGGGACAGCTCGTAGCCTATCCGATCATCGACCTGCGCCGACATGGCCTCACACCTCGCTGCTACGTCCGTCTTTTGGAGAACACCGTCATGAGTGTTTGCAAAGAGTATGGTGTGCAGACTCGGACTACGGAACATCCTGGTGTATGGGTGAACGAGGACGAGAAGATTTGTGCTGCGGGCGTGCATTTGAGACGGCACGTTAGTAGTCACGGTATCGGATTGAACTTGAATACTGAATTGGGGTGGTTTGAGCGCGTTGTGGCGTGTGGGCTTGAAGGAAAGAGGACGACGAGTTTGAAGGAGCAGACTGGGAGGGAAGAGTGGGATGTTGGTGCCGTGGCTCGGCTATTTGCAGGGCATTTTGGGAAGATGTTGGGGAATGTTGAACTTCCTGCTGTTGAAATTTCTGAGGGTGATGTGGACTGAGAAGTCTGTTCTTTCCTTTTGCATACCGGAACGCCCGACAATGGTATGCTGCTCCCCGGACTCGCAGGCTGATAAACCTAGACCCGCGGCCAGCATTGATGACGTGCGGAAGGAGTGACGAGCCAGGATTCATGATCCTACCATCTGATATCCGGGTCCTCTTTGGCTGCTCTCTGAAATTTCATGGTTTCACTCAATTTGCAGCTTGCTGGAGCTTGATCGCAGGGCCACGCACCTGCCAGAACAACCGATGTCTGTCCCCCAGACGCCCTGTCAGGAAACGCCTTACGAGGCTGCACTCTCAGCAAGCTTTCGCCGAGAAGCTCTTATCACGTCGCAACTATGGCTCCATCGTTCGCGTTGCGCCGGACGAGCTTGCCGTCTCTTCGCTGACTTCTTTCGGGGTATCGAACAGAACCAACGGTGGTTTCGTGAAATGGTCATAGTATAAACATCGCCGTCTTTCCGGACCCTGAAGTACGTCCGACCATGAACCACACTACTAGTACCTCATACTGACTTGCTGATTAGATCCAACCACCGCCGATGGCAACCCGACGGCTCAGCGACACTTTTCGCCAAATGCTCGCACTGCTTGGTGGCCCTTTGTGCTGGCAGCCGGAGCTGTAATGGTCGAAGTCGTACCATGTTGGAGAGGTCTCGAGACTGGCTGCTATGCCGTTCCTCAAAAGGGGTCTGGTTGCCAGATGATTGGCGCTCGAAACGACTTATGCGAGCATGATCACGAAACGACTATGTGGCTATTCCGCCGAGGAGTTGGCAGAGATGAAGGAAGACCTTTTCGAATGTGAAAGGGGTTGTACAATCGAAGAAATACTTGACCGGAAAGCATCAAGCTTGAGGATCCTCTGTCCTGTCCCAGCCGAATGTCCCTAGCTGGCAGTCCATAAAGAAAGCCTGCTTTTGATGGCTTGCCGTTTGGATCGTTCGACGTACACGGCAAATTTCCATCGTACGCTGTACCAAGACCAACGCGTTGCATGCGTGCCGGCAGCGAAAGGCCGATGCGCGATGAAGAAGAAAGACTAGCCAGCTGTCACATTATCAGAAATGTTCTTGTTTGTGCGGAAAGCTAGATCAAGAGTCTCCTCCCAAAAAGATCTCGTAACAATGTCGTTCTATCGTCGTCATCATGAACGGGGGAAAAAAGAGGTATCTAACCCAAATGCACCTCGCTATGCCAATTCCAGATGCCAAATGCGGTGACAAGTTTCAGTGTGTCAATCTCCCGGCCTCCCATAAATCAAATCAAAAAAAGTCAAAACTTCTCCATAAAATTCTTGTTCACAGTCCACATTCTCGCCCGCTTGCCATAAATATACATCGGAATTGTCGTCAACATGCAAGCCAACTGGATGCCACCAATGGAGATGAAAACATCTTTACTTCCCTCGCCTTCCAACCACCGGTTGAAGAACAAACTAAACACCAATCCATGAAAGATGTTTTTGCTGAAGTTCAGCGTCACGAGCGCTTCACCGGCGTATTGACGGTACGAGTCGACGGCGAACGTGATGCTTGTTGTAGATCCGAGGGAGCAGCCGAAAGAGATGAAGCCGAAGAAGATGGTGGGGACGATCCAGGCGTCTTTTTCTTGGGCGGACCAGCCGTAGCCCATGAGGCCGATGGTGGTGGTGATGGCGATGGGAATGGCCATGACGAGGCGGAATTCGGGTTCGTAGATGCCGCCGTTGCGGCGCGAAAGCCAGCGGACGATGATGTCGGAGACTTTTCCTGCTACGGCTGTGCCGAGGATGCCGCCAACGAACGGGGAGATGTAGACGAGGCCGGCTTGGAGGGCAGTGAAGTTGTAGGTATTTCTGGTCATGTAGATTTTGCTGATAGATTCGGAAAGGACGATGAGCCAGCCGATGGAGAGGGAGTAGACCAAGGCAGACCATAAAATGCTCGGATAGGCGAAGAGAATGAATGGGCGGATCATTACGCGGAGCCACGAGGAGTCGGACAATCTGCCAGAGTAGGGGCTGAGCGACTGCAGCCAGGTCTTAGGTGGCTGAGCAGCGACTTGCTTTGTGTACTCATTTCGAGGATCGGGAGCAGCAAAGTCTTTTGCCCTCGGCGTGAAGACCTGAGATTCGGCATCGGCGTTGTCAGCGGGCGGGAGGCTGAAGTAGTCCAAGTGTGGCACATGTGCTGGTTGTGGTGTGGATGGAATAGTATCTTCATTCATCTCTTTGGACACCGAGTGACCATGTGATATCCCATGACTTTCCTTCTCATTGTCCGATGCATCATTTTCAAAATGGGCAACAGGCTTCTTTTCGCCGCCGGCTGGCACATGCTTCGTCTTGCTAGGTGAAATGTCGGACCGCGCCAATTCGGGACTTGGAAGATTCGAACGAATGATGGAGCGCGAAAAGCTACGAACGCTTCTCAAAGGATGTCTGTGCTTGTGAGGAACGGGTGTGCGATCCCAGAACGTCTCGGGGACGAAGAAGAAGAGCAAGAACCAGGCGAAAGCGACAATGATGGCAACCATCCAGAACACCCACCTCCAGCCCAAGCTTTGAATAATGGCCGCGCTGACCAACGGCACCAAGTTCTTGCCACCGAGCAAGAGGAGTGTGTAAATGCCCAAGCGATAGGCTTTTTCATGCAAAAAGTAGATTTCGGCCACGGTGGCCGATGGCAGGCACTCGACGGAGCTCACGGCGATACCTTGAAAAATGCGTGCCGCCACCAGACTGCCAAAATTGGGCGACTTGGCGCACCAGATGGAGGTGAGCACGAAGCAGATGGCGGCGGCCAAGTAGACGGGGCGCTTGCCGTACAGAATGGCGGTCGGACTGAGCACGACGCTGCCGAGCCCCAATCCCATCATGTATAGACCCGTGGTGAGAGCGACTTGCGGCTCCGAGACGCCAAACTGCAGCGACACGTCGTGGAAGCCGGCGGCGAGGATGGGGGTCATTCCACCGCCCACCATGCAATAAAAGCCGAGCGAGAGCAAAGCAGCATCTCGCCGCCAGGTGGCCCAATTCAGCGGGTCATTCAGGCTGTCGTCGGGTTGTGGCTCCAGCACGATCTTTCCGTCTGGCGTCTTTTTCTTTTCCGGCACCTTCCAGCGAACCCTGACGGCCGAGCTCGACCTCGATGGCGCGCGTGAAGTTGGTCGCGGTGATTGGGGAAAGGACGAGGCGGAGGTGCGCGCTGGAGCATGTCGCATTCCGAGCGGGGCGTTGTATTCGGAGGCCTTGCTGAGAAGCAGAACCGAGCCAGGCACCTCGGTCGTGTCGGCGTCGAGCATTCCCATGTGCCATCTTCGGCGAGGAGGGCCTGGTTCCTGCTGCCCGTCTGTCATGGCGTATCGACGGGCGGAGGGAGGAGCGGTGGCGGAGTGGGAGATGTATGTTATTAGCAGAGGAGGATAGCAGAGCAGAGAGGGCAGAGGAGGAGGCCGTAGGGCGGCATGGTGGAGTAGAAGAAGATAGACTATTCTATACGAGACTGGACCATGTGAGAGAGTGTCCGGGGCAATCCTTCCCACCGCACAACGTGGTAGACCATCTGTTCGTGCACACTCGCACGCTTCGTATGTGAGTCGCGATCGCAGGCAGCGCGCGTGCTGCAGATGATGACGATGGTTGCGCAGGGTTTCTCGGTGGTCCGCAGCTCTTCCGCCGCGCCGCCGCCGATAGTCTACTAGGTTATAGTCTAGCGACACAGCTCGACATCGCTCTGGTGAGACGGCCAAGCAGCTAGAATGACCTGGGTGTTGCTACTACTGTACATTATTCACCTCCTGCGGGGGGGACAAGCTCATCATCAGTCCATGATCCATCTCGTGAGCTGCTGCAGGCTGCAGGCTGCAGCTGCATCTTCCAACCATGTCCACCATCGATCACGCGCTGCGACATCCCTCTCCTCGCCTCTTCTCCTCTCCCGCGCACATGAACATGCTGGTCGTGATGATGATGATGATGATGATGATGATGCTGACGCTGACGACCTCCTTGCGATCCATCTGTCAACATGCACTCCGTCAAACGACTTTGTGCATCGGAAATATATGCACACCGCATTCGCGTAGGTATTGTAAATCTATCGCATCCCTCCCGTCATGGAATCCACCAGATCCCTCGACCCACACCCCGCACGTACAACCCATACTGTACCCCATCAACCATCGCAATCCTGAAACAACCTCCCGTGATGCAGAGTGGAGCCCCGCTAGTTCTATCCCAACCAATCCTCCTTGCATACTGTACACACCACGCTCCACTGATGAGGACAACGCGCTGCTCCAACTTCTTGCAGATCCCTTCGCAAAAAAAAAAGAATCGATGCAGCACGCCAGGCATCTGTCTTGTTAAAAAAAAAAAAGATGAAGAATACCTGAAATATACCGGACCTCGCCAGATCTATCTGTTGATATCTACACACAAGTTTGCCACCATGTTGGCAGCACATTAGTTCCATCATTTTCACCAACCAATTCCTCACTGTACACAATACTTCACCTCTCTTTCTCCCCCTCCTGTCCTTCCTTCCTCCTCTTCCTCAAGAAGAACAAGAAGAAGAAGAAGAAGAGAAATCCAGACTCGCAAAATTAATCTTCCGACTGATTAATTCAACCGACCGGCCACCCGATGGGCTATCTGCCCTTTTTTGACTGTAGAAGAAAAAGGTGTCAGTACCGCACACGGGTCCGTCCGAGGACATCAAATCCTTCGATCCGCTTATCTTCATTCTCTTCTCCTTCTCCTTCTCCTTCTCTTCTCTCGTCCCATCTGTTCTGTCCTGTTAGATCCATCCTGCGATCATGTAGTCAGCTGTTCTCGTCAAAATCCTTTGTCCTGTTCGGACTTACCTTTTGTTTTTTTTGGGCTTACCTCTCGGGACTTACCGTCTCCTGCACGCGCATTCACTGCGCTACAGTGTAGAACTCCTCAATGGTATGTAGTCACAAGTCAGCAAAATATCCGTCATGTGGCGAGGGGCTTCTTACTTACCTGTTCTGTTTTGAGCTGTTCTGTCTGTGAAAAACTGACATGTCCTATCAGTCGAAAGGAATGTCGAGAGGTGAAATTTCCTAGAAGCAAAGAAGAAGTCAGCGGGATTCAGCAAGGTGGTGGGGTTTACCTGGGGGGGGGGTTTTTTTCTTCTCATCAAGATGATTGGAGCCTGGCAAGTGGGATTGGTTGGATATTGTAGAGGGAGGACTTGGCGAGCGTCTTGGGAAGAAGAAGAAGAAAAAAGTTTGCGTCGTAGTGGGTGAGGATGGGGAGTTTTATGTATGAGTATTCTTCACGCGAGTTTGAGGCGAGAATTGAGACAATAGGGTGCTCTCTGATTGGGAGATACTTTTAGATGTGGACAAAGCAAAGTGACACAAGAGACATGCAAGAAGGGTTTCTGAGTGTGGAAGATTGAAAGACGAGCGAGAGACAAAGATGAGGATGAGATGTTTGCCTTTGTGTCGAGGTCGTCGCGGGATATCTTGTGTGGCACAAAGAGTCTCCGAGGCACGTCCTGCGTTGTCTTGGGAGTGCGACTTGCTATCTTGGCCGAAGGCTTTTGTTAGACCAGAAGGGACAAGGCCATTGTCTGCGGGACAAAGCTGCTGAAAAGCATGATGCCGAGAGGAGACTGGCTGGGAGGGCAGTGAGGTGATTTGGTCGCACTGCCTTTGCCAAGTTGCCCTGCACTCGCGATGCTCCGATGCAAGCAGCATTCGCACTTCGCTCCGTAACGACGGCGACTTGCCAATTTGTGTCCAATGGGCAGAATGTTGCATAATGAATTCGAGATAATGTGCTCTGTTTTTTTTCATCGCTCCTGCCTTGCTTCCTAGGCAGTCGAGAAATGGCGGCAGCAGCAGCGTAACTCATTCCGAGGAGACCCAGACCTCCATCGGTGCAAAAGGCCGACAGTAAGCTCTCGCTGCATTATTCTTCGCGAGTATTCATTGTCTACCTACACGAAAACCCCCACCTCACAATTCCCCCACATATCGCATCACCACATCGAATTCCATCACGGATCCCCAACCCACCCCCCATCAACCACATAACTGCTGCCCGTCACCGCGCTCGAATCATCACTCCCCAGCCACAAAATACACCTCGCCACCTCATCCGGCCCCAACACCCTCTTCAGACTCTGCTGCTCCAGCGTCATCCGCTCATACTCCTCCGTCAAAACCTCTCTCCTCTGCCGCTCCGTCGCAATACTCCCCGGCATAATCGAATTCACCCGAATCCCATCCTTGCCAAACTCTTTCGCGTGCGTGCGCGTCAATCCCAGCACTGCAGCTTTGCACGCCGTGTACACCGGGAGCCCAGTAGCCGGAATCCGCCACGTGATGGAGCCCATATTGATGATCGATCCGCCTCCGGCCGCTTTCATCGCGGGAGCGAGATACTGGGTCAGGAAAAATTGATGCCGCAAGTTGACGTCGATGCCGAATTGCCAGGAATCTTCCGTGACTTCGAAAGTGCCCGCTCGAGCTGCTCCGCCTGCGGAAGCGGCGTTGTTGACGAGGATATCGACGTGGCCATACTTGTGCAGAATTTCTTCCGATGCGGCTTTGAGCGCTTTGAGATCCGATACGTCGCATTGGTAGAATGCGGGCAAGGGGGAAGCTCCTTCGGATTTGAGCGTTTCGATGAGCTTGATGGCTGAGGATTCGGAAATGTCGAGGACGAGCACTTGCGAGCCTTGGTGGGAGAATTGTGAGGTTGCGGCTGCGCCGATGCCTTCGGCCCCGCCGGTTATGAGGACCGTTTTATTGCGGAGGGACGGGTATTGGGCGAAGTTGGCGTGAGGGTTCTTGGATGCGGTGGGGTCCGGGGTTGTCATGACTTCTTTGGCGATTTGGAGGGGCCTAGAGACGATGGACGGTCTTGTGATGTGGATTTCTGGGTTAGAAAGGTCGGGTTCGGCGGCCATGGACTGTGAAGAGGAGTATGAGTTCAGAAAGTCATGCGAGAATCTGAAAGAACGGGAAAGGTATGCTGATGAAGTTTGCGACCGGGGTTGTCTAGACGTGTTGTCGGCTTATGCTAAAAGCTGGGCCCGCATGTGGAGGATGGTGGAGACTCTGGAGAGCTTGGAGCTTGCGACCAGCCGCCTGAACTGCGGTGCACAATCTGGGATTTCGCCGAACGTAAGCAGGGTGCTGTGACGACGTCAGCTGTCAGGTCTGGACGACATGTTATTGTTCATAGCATCGAGCCACGATGCCATCTTCGATCGCGTCTCGAAGCTGCGATCGAGATGCCTGGCTGACAAAGCGTGTGACTCTATAGGCTGCTGCTAGATCATGGCCGCGTAATTGAGAGGTGTACTGTCCACCTGGTGGGTGTTTGCTCGCATCGCTGGAGTTGACTTGCTGTGGCACAAGCTTCAAGATCTGTCAAGGGGATGTCGCGCTCGGAAATCCCCGACTTCGAGAAGAATGCATGACTTGCAATGAGGTCTCTCCCAGATGTAGCAATCTCATTCGCAATTGCGTGGGTATCGTCCGTCTTGTCAACTCCGAGCTCCTCAAATTCGCAAAGCTTGTTGCCTATGGTTCACACAACATCTTCATCAAACCTCCAGCATAGCTTTCAAGCTGCTTTCAACACCTCGTAACCATCTTCCCTTCTCCTCCAGTTCGTCAGCTTCCCCACCTCCACCTTCTCGTCTACTCCTTGCATCTTTTGCTTCCTCCACAGCCTTGATCTTCCGCATTTGTATAGGTGCCAACTCATCCTGCAATCTCTGTACCTCAGCCTTCTTCGCGGGTAGAGCAGCCTGGAGTCTCGCAATCTCGAGATCCAGACTCTGCGACTCTTGCTCTCGTTGTCGTAGGAGGTCCAAAGTGGGATGGAGAGGCAGCGACATCTCGGCATCTTCAGACTTGGGTTCCTGCTTCTCTTGCAATCTCTGTATAGTCTCTTCCAGCTCCGCGATCTGCGTTGGTAGACTCTCCAGCTGAGCAGTCTGAAGTTGCACCTGCTCGTACCGCTGCGCGAGTGAACGTCCTTGCGCTTCTAGATCGCCAATCAAGACTGCCACTTCTTGCTTCTTGGCCTTGAGGTCCTCCTTGTCGGCTTTCAGTGCTTCTTCCAGCTCCGCATTCTCTTCCGCAGACACAAACTCCGGTTGGGCGGCAACAACCGCGCGCAGGAAGCGCTCTTTCGTGACCTGCTCGACATAGCTGAAGCGGAGCTTTGAGAAGAGTTCTTTGTAGTGCACCAGATCTGCTGCCAATGCAGCGGGGCTGTTCCCGAGTTGTGTGTATGATGTGTTGCCTGGTTGCGAGTCGCTACTCGGCGTGATGACTTGTTCGGAGATGTGCAGAATCGACAGCATCTGCTGTTGTTGCAGTTGGGCGAGAGCAGATGAGATTTCCATTGTTGTTGTTTTCCCTTGTCCTGCACTTTTTAGTGGCGCAGTGAGGATGCAATGTTGTCCTTCGCGATCGAGTCTCAACTCTCGAAGCGTGTGTGGTTCGCAGATCAGCGAGAACTCTTGCAGTAGAAACAGCGCGATTGCGAAGTTCTGGCCAATTCTTGAGATGGAGCCGAGGGCGACACGACGCGAGTTTGATGTTTTGGTTTTACTTCCATTTTCGGCCGTTACGCGCTATCGATAGCGGCCCGTGCGCCGATAAGCCATCTTATCGCCGACAAGGTCGACATTCACACGTCGCACTTCCAGTCTGTCGCTGGAGACATCACAGCTCATCATGTCCAACAGTACACCAATCGATGACGACTATGTTGTGGAACTATTGAAACGCGATGCTGCGAGCATTGGTTCCGGCAACGCGTCTCTCAGCAGACAATCGCGACCTCGCGGTGAAGGAGTGCGACCAAATGCACGCTTCTTGAAGAATTTGGTTCGGGACATCGACGGCCATAATACTGCATTGAAGCAGAAAGAAGAGCGGGAAGCGAGGCATCGGATGTGGGATCTGCAGCGAGGATATAGGAAGAGCGAAACGCCAGAATCGCACGGGTCCGACCGCAAATCGAGGCATGAAAGTCGCAGGTCAACAGACAGGCGCAGATCGCGGTCACGATCGCGGTCTCCTCGACGGAGAGATTCAGATAAGCGCCGTAGAAGGAGCTTGGAGAGATATGCACCTGGCAGTAGCAGACATAAACGAGCAAGGTCCAGGTCACGATCTCCAGATCACAAATCAAGGCGGCAAGAACGACATAAACGTCGTTCACGGAGCCGTGACAAGCCGTGCTCTGACTCTGACCCTCTTGATGAAATCATCGGACCCCAGCCGCGTCCAGAAACCATAGCTAGAGGCAGGGGTGCACAAAACTCGGCAAGCATAGACACACATTTCAAAGCCTCCTACGATCCCAAAGCCGACGTTTCCGTGGAGGAAGATCGCGACGACTGGGACCTGGCTCTCGAAGCTTTACGAGATCGGGCGAAGTGGAAACAATCTGGAGCGGAAAGACTTCGTGCAGCGGGCTTTACAGAAGAAGAGATAGGCAATTGGCAAAACGGCAAAAACGATGGTGGCGAGAAAAGTATTGACGATGTAAAATGGAATAAAAAAGGCGAACGAGAATGGGACAGGGGAAAGGTGCTGGAGGGAAATCATGTCGAGCAGCGACCTGAATGGGGACGTTTGAAGGACACCTAGGATGATTGTCGGCGGTGTGGCTCTGAAACCCGCCTCGTATCGAGTCTATATTTATATGCTCTGGACCTGGACTCGCCACATACGCACGAAGGCTGTGGCGGCCTGATACATTGAGACGTAGCAAATGCGCAGAGGACCTTCGGACGCCGCCAATCTTTCCAAGCCTACCCAGCAAACAACTTGGCGCAGTTCAAGCTGTAACGTCTACTCCACCATAACGAACTGTCCGATAGCTGGCACACCGTCGACCACCACGTACACCACGTACGGTCCGGGAGGCGCGATGTTGCTGTTCGGAGGCATTGTAGCATCCACCTTCTGCTCCATCTTTCCTGCCTCAAATCCTTCAGTATCCAGATACAGCATTCGATGTCCCATATGCAAAGAATGCGTCACAAAGCCGCCGTGATAAAGCACAATCTTGACTTCATTTGCACCGCCTGGTGCGTCGAATAGCACTTCAAACGCCATGCCATCCGCCTTCAGCTCTTTGCTCTCAAGCACCACGTTTTGGGGTCTCTTCTTCGCATTGTCTCCGGAAAGATAAGGCGGAGTATAGATCTCCACGCGAAATTCTGTCGGAAACGGAGTCTCCTCGCTCGCTTCGAGGACTGGCATGTCGACCGGATTGCTTCCAGCAATCATAACAGTTCCGTCGAGCAGCAATAGCGCCACTGAGTGGTAGAGTCTCGGTATCTCGCTTTTCGCTCCTGTCGACCACCGCTCGCCGAGCTTCGCTGCAGGATCATAGATCAGAGCCCCGAGCGTGGGATCTTCCGCAAGACCAAAGCCTTGTGCGCCTTTGTTCGCGCCGTTGAGCCAGAGGACGGTCCCATCTGGCAGAAGCGTACCTTCAACCATTCCCCGACCTTTGGGCATGCTGTCCATCTCCCAGTCTGCGTTTTCGTTCAAGGGTGCGATGCGGCCACAAGAGGCATCTGTTGGCGATGTGATATCTTGATAGGCGCCTCCTCCACAAATGACTACGTCGGCGTTCCAGTCGTTGGCAGAGGATAGGGGAAGCAGAACCGAGCCGCCGGTGTTGGGATATGTGCGATAGTCGCCCGGGAGATCAGGCAATGGCTTGATGGTGCGACCGTCGCCGACGCCGAACACTTCCGAAGACTTCGAGGTGAAGATGAAGAGATTGCCGTCTGGAAGGAGGTGGATGAAAGGGTACATGTAGTACGGCTGGGCTTTGACAAGTAATTCCAAAGAGATGGACTCGCCGTTGGTCACTCCATTCTTGTCCAGTATCTCGTAGGTTGGGTTATTATTCTCGTTCTTCGCCGGATCAAGGCCATTCAAGCTGCCAGATGCGACGAAGATCATTCCGTCTGGCATGGTCTGCACCGTAGGATACCATCTCGCTGTGTCAAGTCGGTTCCCAGGCTCGATCCAGTCTTCGCCGTCGAAGGTGTCGTCGGAAGAAGACCTCGTCAGATATCGCAAGCCTTTCCAGCCATCTTCTACTTCGGGATCCAGCCATGACAGGTTTCCATTTCCTCCGATAGACAGCAGTGTCCCATTTGCCAGAAACCCCCCACCAGCGCAGAACGCATTCGTCTTGTAGCCCAGCGGAACAACTTCGTTCGTGGCCGGATCATACTCTGCAGAGTAGGCGAATCTGCCGTCTGACAAGTTCAACTTCGTGTAGTTCTCCACTTTGTCCAGGAACATCACTTTGCCATTTGGCATCAGAGCGGCGTGCATGGCTGGCGCACCAGAATCGCCGACGATCTTGAATGCACCGGGATTCGGGTGTGGAGGAGCCGGAACGGGGCCTGGAGCAGCAGAGACGGGTGCTTGGTCGCAAGGTCCAGACTGACAGCCTTCGCCGCAGTGAGCGGAAGTGTTGCCGCAGAAGCCCATCATCGAGCAGCAGCTGCCATATTCCCAGTTGCCGCAGATACTACCGCCATTGTCTGCGCCGCATGTGCCATCTGTTGTCGGAGGCTCGCTTGGTTTACCAAGGATGGGCTCGTGGTCGGTCGGCTGAGGGGCAGCCGATGCTGTTGGTGATTCGCAACCATTCTGGCAGCCGTTCTTGAGTAAACAATGGGCACTCGTCTTTCCGCAATAGCCTTGTGAGCTACAGCACCCACCGTAGTTGCCGCCCGCGTCGCACGTAGCTTCGTCGAAGTCTTTGCCGCAGCGTCCGTCTTCGCGAGGAGGAGCATCAGCTCGAGTCGAAAGTGATGCTGGAATGCAACTGCAGAGATATCAACTGAAGGGTACTCGATCGCGATTCTGCTCACTCACGTATTGTTCGGGAGGCAGATTTGACCTCGAAGGCAGCCAGTGAAGTTGCGACCTGAGGAATCGCACGTGGGCTGTGCAAAGGGGAAGATGATGTTCGCTTGTACAACAGTAGCGCCCAACAGCAGTCCACGCAGAGCCTTCATGTTGTTGGCGCCCCTTTTCGAACGAACCGCGCCCGTCTGCAATGAAGTCTTCAGATGAAAGATCGAGGATGTCCAAGTCGATTCAGTAGTGGAAAAGAGTCATCAAGCAGCAAAGATGATCTCTACGCCGACGCTTTGATGGGGTGGCTGGGTGGACCCACTTTCAGCAAACAGGTGAACACAATACAGCCCACTTACGTCAGAAACAGCCAGCACCCGCATTGATGTCGAATAGTCTGCTGCACTCTTGACAGCCTTGGGGGCACGTTTTTAATTTGGAATGATAGCGGATCGCGAACAGATCGTTCAGTAAAGAGACTGACCAGGCGCAATATGATCTCAACAACTTGCCGCACTCCGATGCCAGAGCAGAGTCACAGAGATGAGTGCAGTTCTTGCGCTTCTTGCCCTTAGTTGCTCGCAAAGTTGTATGATGGTCAAATCGACTTTCTTTCGACAGATGGTCATCATTGTACTGCATGCGCTACGCCATGACTTGGACTAAGACCGCCTGAGAAGTATGCGTAATTTACGGGGCAAGGGTCGCAATCGAGCATAGCTCAGATAAACCCGGGACTCATCAGACATCCCTTTGCACATTGTGCGGACAGAGGATACTCAAAAATTCGTGCACTTGCGTCGATTCTCGTGATCTCAACTTACTTTTGGGTAGAACGCAGGTCGGCCATCATTAGCGAGGCTGTTAGTTAGTGTCGCTGATACCCCAATTGCACTGTCCTATTCCCTTCTCTTGATAGAGGTTGTGGTGAGGGTTCCAGCCAACATCTGAAGCCATAGCGACTTCGCGTATCTGATTCACATCCAAGGTGATCCCGAGTGTTGGACCAGGGCCAGTAGCGCACTCAATGTACGAAGTGTAGTAATCGCTGTCGCATAAACAAGCGTGACAAGCGAAGGTCACTTTGGTCAGAGGTGATGGGCCATATTGTTAATCGTGCCTTGGTCTGCGCTTCATGTATGCTAAAGTCTGTCTATTCCAAAAGGATGAAATTCTGCTCCTACAGATGTAGTCAAGCCTGGTGTCGGTGTTTGAGGGCGGAGTGATCCGGCTCGTTCCGCGCGTCCGAACCAATCGATCTGACTTTCAGCTTGGCATCAATCCTTCCACGGCACTTACAAGGTTCAGGAGACCAGAATCGTAGATATCTACTTACAAAGCTCTGGTTCAATCACTACCATCTAGAAATACTGCAGTCGGAGTCTCTGGTACCACCTCGAAGCATTCGGCTAGCACGAAGGCAAACTGCTCAGCTTGCCCTGTGCACCGAGACAGCTGCCAGTACCGGACTCCTTTTGGCTCTCACCGTTGCCCTTTACGACACCAACATACTGCTGGCAAGGCTTCTTGGACTTGCCGCAAGACCCAGAGATGGTGGCAGTGTCGCCGTAATTGGCGTTGATCTGTAGTCCATTAGCACACTTGAAGGGAGCTTGACTGGATGAGACTTACTCCCGCCAGATCACTGGAAACACCGTTGACCTTGACATTCTCGATGATAACCTTGCGAGGACCACCATTGCCGGTACAGTCGCCGCAAGAGCGGTACAGCTTCCCAATATTGACATAGGTGCCGCCACGAATGGTGACTGTGCCACGACCGTTGTGCTGCACGACCTTGTCGGAGGCCGATTGAGCACCACCGCCTTCGATCAAAACGTTGCCGCTTCCAAGGGCAGAAATAGCGTCTGCAATTTTGTTAGAAAGAGCTTTCGGGACAAGACTGTCTCAAGACTCACCCTCGCAGACATCGCGGAACCAGACGTTCTTGAGCGTACAAGCTCCCTTGCAATGGACACCCTCAAGTTGACGGGCACCGATGATGACCTACAGCCAAATGATAAATGTCAGCAATGGCCTTCTCCTTTCGACTTCCCTCGGCTGAGTGTTGCTCCCGATGTGGAACCCTGCTTTCACGTGCATAGACTCACGTTGCTCAGGGTAGCTCCATTCTCCAAGATGAAGACAGCATTCTGGCTACCGGTGTCCTCATCGCTGTTGCAGTCCCGACCACGATCATACTCCGCATTCCCGAAGTCTCTGCTTCCAGAAATGGCCATGGGAGAGCTG
Organism: Cercospora zeae-maydis; assembly: GCA_023512815.1. Classification (NCBI taxonomy): domain Eukaryota; kingdom Fungi; phylum Ascomycota; class Dothideomycetes; order Mycosphaerellales; family Mycosphaerellaceae; genus Cercospora; species Cercospora zeae-maydis. The sequence continues at coordinate 1,106,991 of JAKLWY010000008.1, forward strand.
AGGGAAACGATGCTACCACTGCGAGATGGAATGTTGAGTGATTGAGCTGCGCTGAGGGCGGCGAAGGCCAGAGGGAGAGTGCTGGAGAACTTCATGTCGACTGCTTTGTGCGGAGACTTGGTGAGGCTGGTAGTGAGTTGTTGCTTTAGCTGACGAACGAGCAGAATATTGCAGGAATTTTCACGATCTTATATTCTACTGACTTACACTAACCATGACCCCCATCTGCTAGAGATTCGCGACGATCTGGATTGACCTGCTGCCAAGCGCATCACATAGTGCTCTCGGAGGAACTTCACCACTGGAAGATTGTGCTTGCTGCACTAGAAACGGCCAAAATGTGACAATGCAACGCGGACATGTCGCCAACCGATGTGGAGGGTCCTTCATGTCGCCACTTGCGCATGAAACGGAGTGGCAACCCTACCCGGCCCTCGGCAGAACTCGCGTGCAGTGCACAGCTACACGGTGCAAATTGTATCTGGCAGTGCTCATGGCTTTCTTGGAGAGAACAGGAGACGAAGCTTCTTCCACGAATCACCTTCACATTGATTGCCTAGCACGACCAGACATTGGGGTCACAACGTATCATCACTCATATCGAAGGGCCTTGGCCGCTCATCAGTAGCAGTCCCTGAGTCCTCGACCATCTATTCTGGCCCACCACATGTTTCTGGCCCAATGAGGAGACAATGCTGCATTATACAAAGTTTATATCTATCTAGTTGGAACGGTCGGGCGGCAAGTTTTCTTGGCACTGCGTCAGCGCAGCCTATTTGTGCTACTCGTCAGTCAGACTCCACACCTTCTACATCGGGCAGACGAACCGGGGATCGTATGCCAAGCAAAAGAACGGTACCCTGATAACGCTTTCGTTTCCCAATCGACCAGTAAAAGAAGCGAGGGAGCGGATCCCTCAAGGATGAAGCTGATGCTCTCGAGCGCGACTCTTACTGTACAAACGAAGCATGGCCGTCTCCTCTCGCCCACTGCTGTAACCGAGCTCGCCTAGAACCGTGTTCACCAGTGTAGCGTGGCCGTAGAACTAGCCGAAGCATCGGGAGAAATCTGCATTGCCCCGACGTCTCGGTGCTATTCAAGCCGAACATTCTTGTTTCCGGCTCATAACACCAGTGCGCGGTGCGACAATTCCATCGACTCTGAAGACCATGAAATACATACTTCTTGATCGTTCGGCTCTGAACATCGCCCTGGCAAGGTGCGAAGATGGAGATTATGGGTTCAATTTGCAGACCACGCCTGGACGCTCACAGTAACTTGGCAGGAGGTAGATCAATCGCAAAGCCTCGTACTTTGGCATATTTTAGCCTCCCGTCCAGCTCGACTGCGCCTCCGCTTAAGCTATTCAATGATCACGAGTATGCATGTGCGCCGGATGCCTCGCATAGCCGAGGATGCTTCGAGCTCGTCGCTATTGTGACCATGGCTGCAGTGATCGCAGTCAATCGTCAACCGGCAATCAATTGATCAACCGATTGATCAATTCCAACCCAATCTAGCACTCTGATTGGTTGGAATCATATGCTATAACAATGAATAGTTGCAACCGAGTCGTGTAATTGATTAAAACGAGGCTTGGCAACGTAGTTTAGTTAGTATAGAAGGCAGCCTGCAGTTTATAGCGGTCTTAGCGTCCGCGGAGGCATCTTTTAGTTAAATATATACAGCTTAATACCCTCTATTCGGCATTAAACTAGCCAAATTAGCTAGTCAAAACCTAGGTTCTTTACATAATTTTTGCTTACTTATAATCGATCCGGCTCAATCGATTGATTGAAATAACCTCTGGTTGCAATCACTAGCCTTGGCAACTCAATCAAGGCCTCTGAAAGATTGCAATCGGTTGATTGCGATCATTGAAGTCTTGTATTGCTGCGCTAGATCTTTTGGCCGAAGGGTCTGTATTCTGAACTAGCCATTGTCTGCAACAGCTGGAGCGACGCGATGTTGCAAACGTCGCTCGAATCGTAATATAGTAAAGCTAGCAATACGTGTTTAGAGATAGCCTGGCCACTCTTGCACCCAGCGACAAATCTGCGCGACCTCCAGATCGCGGGTGCGTCGGACCTCCTCATTGAGCTCTGCATTGAGCGTACTCAACTCGCTATGATGGAATCCAGTCTCAATGATGTGCACGACCATGTCCATTTCTGGATTACTCTTCATTGGTCCTCCAGGCCGTCGTTCGGCCGAAACGCCCATCTCACGCCAAACATCTCTGCCACCACTGCTATATATTATACGTCTAGCATTAGCAGGATTCCAGCCGCCAGTATATGCATTCAGCGCCTCAGCAGTTCGACCTTGGCTCGCGCCAAATGCTTCTCCGTTCGGACCAGGCGGAAAGTATAGGGCGCACTGTTTGTGGAAGAACTCCGTTGTTGTTAACCGACTAACAAGTGTCGTCTCGTTCGTTGGGGCTCCAACAATATAGCCACCTACCAGATCATTGCACTGGAGCCATTTCATTTGTCGGTCTATGCTGTTCTCAACCAGAAGTTGGTAGTATCTGCTGTCGGTGGGATCCAATTCGTTGGAACAGAATGCCCCAAGACAAAGTATAGGTGCTATCTCACGACGAAAACCTTCGGCATATTGGTAGAGAGCCCTCAGCATCTGAAGGTGGTCTGAATTCCAGTCTGCTCGTTTGTTTATGTTGGTCTCCGATGATAGCAACGCAAGTATTTCTGGCGGTAGTAGGTGAAGTTCAGAGCTTTCTTGGTCGATGCCTTCAACACGATCACATAGCCACTCGTAACGCGTAGATGCCGACCCGACGTCCTGTCTTGCCCAGAAGGTGACCGGAATAGTGATCTGGAAAAGAAAACTTTCGTTGTCCATGGCGCTGAGCCCAAACAAATCCTTGATCGCCTGGCTCTGAGATTTGCTACCCGTCTCAAATAGGTCGTCAATAAAATTGATCATTCTGTCTAGTAGTGTAGAGCACAGCTGGCGACCGTACTCCACCTCTGGCAGGTAGTATTGCCAATATGATGTTATGCTTTGTACGATTGGTGAAAGAGAGAGATATGCCCAGTACGTTCCTCCGTACACGTTCGCGATCCAAGCTGCTTGAGCTGCCGAGTAACTGCCCCCAATGAGAATCCACGGCACTTCTTTCGCTGTAGAATTCACCGATGTATTCGTCCAAGGCGGCGTGAAGTGTTCTGCGAGACCCACAACATCGAGCAGGGCATTCTCTACAGTGAGATAGCTCAGGTTGCTCGTCGTCAGCTGGGAGAACGGAGAACTGCTACCATAGTAGCGATGCTCGGGAACGAGGACCGCGGCACCAAGATTCTCCGCAATAACCCCGACAATAGAGAATTCGGGTCTGGAATGGACCAGATGTCGATCGGCTTTCGTTTCCCCAGGCAACCAGACGACGATGGGAGACCCTGGCCCCGCCCAGTACGTGATGTTCCAGTAGAGAGCCAGCTCAAATGTGCCTAGGTCCGGCATCTGATGATGCAGCGGCTGCACGAAAGTGCTTCTGCCGAATTGTTTGATGTTTGCATTGTTTGCGATCGGGTGTATCGGCAAGTCACAACGAGCAGCAGGAGTATAATTAGAAGCGAAGATTTGAGCTCGAGTGGTGAGCAATATTGCAAAGAGTACTCCGAGTACTCCTTCCATATTTTGCAGATCCTGAGGGCAGTCGTGCTGCCGAGATCGTTTTTCCTCTTCGGCAAGAGCTGCGCCCTGCTTCTACGGAGTGCAGGCGGCTTGAGAAAGAGTAACGGAAATGGCAAGGCCGAGGGCAAGATTGGCATCATCTGGAGACGCAGGCCTACCGTCGATGCATGAGATGGCTAGGGCTGTTCGAGTTCGAGGTTAGCCGTGTTGGTCCAGAGTTTTCCGTCAGCGTGTACGTGAATTCGAGGGACAAGGTTTAGAAATAAGTCTGGAAAAGAGTAACGTCCGAGCAGTTGAGGCCGTGTTTCTAGCTGGGGTGTACGTAAAATCGACGCTTGTGCGCGCGAGAAACTCGTCGTATACGCAGACTACATCGTATTGTTTGATCAGGGACGTCCGAGAGCTACGCTTACTAGCGTAAGGCTCCGTAGTCGAGGTTATGTACGTCGCGTCCGTTCAGTTCGATGATACGCTCGGCATAATCGATACTCTCACCTTTCAAAGGCCAAAGGTAGCACGGCCTCGATAGTCTGCTCGAGAACCGTCCCCATGGCATGTCTAGTTAACGAGCCCATGTTGACGATTAAATGATCGACACCTCGGGCTACTGTGTCCCGAATCATTGTACGAGTCGAGTAATCCTTGTTCAAGCTTTACAAGCGTAAAACTTATCCCATACGCTTCATCTCAGGAACTCGGCCAACTCCTGCGCTCCTCGGGACTCTGCTTTCTGCAGCGAATAACCAAACCGTATGGTCGTATGGGGAGAAAACCGAGTCGCGGAGAAACACTTAACGTGCGCACCTTCTTAGTGCTCTCGTTTTGATGCCACGACCCTGTTCCTAATACTAGTAATTTATCGATTTCCGGAAGTCTAAACACCATGCATTGTAGTCTCAGTGGCTCAGCCATCGTTTCGCCGAACAATAGCAGCAAGCTGCTGGTCTCACCCTCACCGCGCAGCCCCAACGGGGTTTAACGGTGGCCGTCCAAGTCTGATGGCTGAGACTACATGCACTGTCCTTTTTGGGGCTACTGTATCTGCCACAGCCTACTAGCACAGAGAGTGCATATAAGAGGACCACTCGTGCCGCTCCAGGTCAACTTCGACCCATTACCCATCCAGATAGATCCGATACACCGATCACGTTCGAAAATCATGCACTTCTCGGCGGCAATCCTCCTACAACTCGTACTCGGCGCGGCGGCGGCGCCGAGCGTTGTGCCCGACCGCGAATTAACGAAGCGAGGCAACGACCTGGACGCAATTGCGGGATGCGGCGTCATCTTCTTCGCGTGCGTAGTTGCATGTGGGAGAATTGTATGAACGGTCATTTGAGTGAATTGAAAACACCATCATCTCAAGCTAATCAAAAAGACTACAGCAAGCTACAGCTTCCCGGGAGGCTTGCAACTCTTATTGTTGGACGACCTGGAGATACCAAGTTCGCGAAGCCGATAACAGCTTGCCGGACGGACTCGAAGCGCCCGCGATCGTTCGACGCGATATCGGAGGGTGTGAGACAAACCTGAATTCATGTATCGATGAGGTGAACCAAGAATATGGCACTCCTGCGGCGGCAACATCAGTAAGGATGAAGAATCTCCATTTGATTTTTGTACCCAAGACTACTAACGCTTTCGGTTCAGGACCCTAGCGTCTGGAGCACCGCGGTGGGAATCTGCGCCGCCGGCTTTGAATCCTGCGCGAGAGATGCAGGATATAACCTTCCTGACACCTGTCCGGAGTCTTAAGGAAATTCTGTGCGTTCGGGCCCCTGACTCGCTGATTCGAACGATGTAGTAGGCAAGCATATCCCAGGCGTTTGACGAGCATTGCTTGACCTCCTACGTACGGCATTCATCCGCGCAAAAACCTTTGGACAGTCTTTTCGGCTAAATGTTGCTGTAAGATTCTCAAATTTCAATGCCAACTCAAAAGCGGCTGCAAACGTGCCAAGTTTCGTGGTCTTGTGCACGGTTTAATAAAGAGAGAGAGAGATAGCAGTGCACGCAGCGGCGTTGACACATTGTACAGAGGCTATAGGACGTGTACGGGAGCAGGGTGTGATGATTGATGGCCGGAGCTGAAGGTGACGCACAGCCGAGATCGCGCAGGTCGGAGGACATAGTACAATAGACAGGAAGTTCGTACGAGTACGTGCTCGAATTTCAGCGACTATTCAACCAACCAGCTCTAGCGATAAAGCTCGATACAATCCAGAATCTGCTCCACAGTCAGCTCCACGATCAAATCCAGCACGATGAGGCGAGGGAAAAACTTACAAAATTTGGCGACAGGAATTTTCTCTTAGATCCAGAGCTTCCGGAAGCAACACTAATCTCAATGGTATTGTTGCCCGCCACCAGCGTTCCTCCAGGAATCTCAAACTCGTACGCCTCTCCATATCCGCGATAAGCACCTCTCGTGACGCCACGACTATTGATCTTGGCCGGAGCAGCAGGAATCGGCGCGTCCCAGTTGTTGACCTTTACTTGAGGTCTCCCCGAAGCAAAAGCGAGAGTGGTTCGAACGCGGAGGGTAGCTGCTCCGGCGTCGGCTTGCTCGAGGGTAAAAGCGATGGTTTGTGGGCTGGGGACAGCTTGGAAAAGTGCCATGGCCATGTCGTTGTCCGAGGATGAGCCTACAGTATACGTGAGCGGACCCCAGGATTCCATTCGGAGATCGGAAGGATGCATGCGAAGCTGTTTGTTCGCGTTGCGGAATCCGGTGGGTTGTCCGTCACATTGGCCGATTGTCCACAGGCGAGAAGCTGGCTCCGTGAGGGTATTAGCTATGTTGCTGGATGTCTCGGCGCCGGCGGTGACGGTGACGTTCTGTGAAGCTACTTCGAGTTCGGTGTGGTAGAGCTTCATGGTGTATGTGCCAGGCTTCATCGCGGGGGAAGTGAAGTTGCCGCCAACGGCATATGTCCAGTATTGCGCCTCGTCGTTGTACCAATGGAGTACGGTCTGGCAATCATCGGGAATGCCGCTCGCAGCGCCAGAAATGTGTCCGCGTTGAGAGTCTGGGACGTATCCTTCGATATCTAGAGTGGAGAAGAAAGAAAAATCCACATCCTGCAATTTTGGAATACCGCTTCTCGTGAACGTGAGCGCGTATGGTCCATGCAATCCCATACGAAACTTCTCTGTTTGTACATGATTGCTGTTCATGTAGAATGACAGTGAAGTATACACGCCACGGTTGTTGCTATTGATATCCCGGAAGAAAGGTCCACCAGAGGAGGATTCATACTGAGGTTTGACGAAACAAGCATGTGTGTCTGGTCCAGCGACACAGTGGACCGGGTCATCGATGAAGCGCTGGGACGAGAAGAATTTGCTTCGTGTCTCGCCATCTACGAGGAAGACGTCGGAGCCTTCGATGGTTTCGGTGCTGCCAGCAGTAGTAGAGGCATTGCCAAAAGGGTACTCATCGGGCAATTTGGAGCTGTCGAGACGGGCCAGATAGCGAAGTTCGCCAATTTTGGGCTCTGCTGTGATGTGGGTTGCCATGTACAGATTGCTTTGGCCCGAGACGGCGACAATGTAGTGCGTCAAGGTACCGGTACTGCATGTGACTTTGACATATTTGTCTGCGGACTTATCAGCACTCTGTCGTATGCAGAGATGATTTGCGGTAGCGACATACCGTCTATAGTCTCAGCAGTGACATTGGCACTACCCAGCCCTGATCCAATATGCGTGCCTTGGTCTTGTGGTCCCTGAAGCTCTGTTCCTCGATACACGAGTGACCTGATATCGCAGTCGGACTTGCGAATTGTTGTGACAAGGGTGTCCGCCGAACCAGCGTTGACAACGAAGCTGTCACTCTCCTCCGCGAATCCAAACTGGGCCGACACAATGGACGCCAGGCCGAAAATGCAAGGCAGTGTCTTTGGAGCCATCATCCTGGAGAAGCTTAGACAGCAATGAGCAGTCTGGAAACACGCAGGAACAACGTCGTTCCTTGTATACTTCAGAGAAGCTCGTGCGGAGTTCGGTGGAGTGGAGAGATTCCTCGTCATCTCCCATCCTGGTCGTCATGTCTATTTCTCGCGTACGGTCCGCCGTATTGTATCAGCAATCACAACGAGACGGCCACAGGTTTGGGACTCATGATTTTTGGATAGTTAGACCACAAGTTTGCTCTGACCCGACTCAGCATTGACAAGTCTGCACCGCTGTGACGCTTTCAAGTCCTGGCTTCGACATTCGTGGCCTTTAAAGAACGCGGTCAGATTGGCGTAGTACGTCCCAGCTTCGACACGGAGGCTCTGTGCCGGCGGCGTTGCGCTCGTCGCATTTGTCCAGGCAGGCGAGCGCGGAAGGTGTAGACGGTGATTAAGATTTTGCCGCCGAGGTTTCGACATGGTGGTGTTGTCGGCGACGCTGTAGAAGGATTTGCGACGGGTTTGGTATTGCGTGTAGCAATTTTATTTATTTTGGAAGAAGGGTGTTCCGGAGGTGGAGGAGGTGGTTTCGGTGCTGTTGCAGGATGTTACGGCTGAGGTGGTGGGTGTGGCGATCGAGGTTGGTGTTGATGTGTTGATGTGTTTATTTTTGGCTTCTGCTGCGTGGCTGTTGTTATTGTAGTTTGGTGATGCTGTATGGCCTCGCGTTTCCTAGCTGTCACCAGTTTCTGCATTCTAATCTTCGTCATTGCTGTTGTTTTGCGATACTGTAGTTCTAGCCCGACGCCGAGTCCGACACCCCATCCGATTGCAAGCGCTGGAACTAACTAGCAGGATGGTCCCGATTACAGTGGGTGTGAAGAATCTTGGAAACCCCTGCTAGCGCTGATACCCCTTAACTAGCCTTTTCGATGCCACCTTTCTGTCACGATCTCTGACTCTGATTCCATTAAACCATGCCTTCACGCAAGCCCTTCACGCCCTTTGAACAAGGCATAATCTATGGATTCCACAAATATCCACACTGGTCTCTGCAGCAGATTGCAGATACCCTTAAACAGCATCATTAACACGATGAGACAACGCTGTTTGGCAGTCATTAAGGCACAGGGTGGATACACAAAGTGGTAGGCAAGGTAGTTACTCAATGCAGTTTAGTCTTAAGGCAGGGGGTTCAATGATTCTTCACACCTACTGTAGTCTAGTCTGGGATCCACATCACTATTTTTGCGCTCGTTTGATCGGACCGGGACAAGATCAGCCTCCGTGGCTGTCGCAATCGCGAGCTTCTCGTCTTTAGTCTTAAGGCAGGGGGTTCAATGATTCTTCACACCTGCTGTAGTCTAGTCTGGGATCCACATCACTATTTTTGCGCTCGTTTGATCGGACCGGGACAAGATCAGCCTCCGTGGCTGTCGCACTCGCGAGCTTCTCGTCTTTCTTGACTTCGCTACCAAAGAGAGAGAGAGGGAGAGAGAGAGAGAGAGAGAGAGAGAGAGAGCTGAGAAAGGGCGTCTACCTGATGTGATTTCGGCGCAGCACATTGTAGCTCGTGCGTCGCACGCGCGAACGATAGGTGAAAGTGAAGCCAAGTCTTTAAAGCCTTAAAGGGCGAGAATAGATGCGCATAATGTAAGTCACAGACATTGCCGTTTCGCCAGCCAGCCAGTCGGAGAATGCAAAGGGGCCAGCAGCGCTTTCCCCTTCACTCAAGTTCCACATCGCAAATCCTCAAATCGCCCAGCAAAAATGGATAATCCGGTGTCGATAGCCCCCCAGCGCGCCCAACCCGCTGCAGAGACGCCGGTTCCCTCTTCATCTCCGCGACCCTCGCTCTCCACTCGTTGCATTTCTTGACCCAAGCGCCCTGCAACTCTGGTCGGATCATACCCAGACCTTCCAGTCCCTGGCAGATCATAACGTTCTCGTACAGTCTCTGCCGCCAGTGCGCTTCGTCCGTCCTCGTGTACCACCGTCTGTCATTGAAGGTCTCCTTGAAGTCGTCGCAGCCAGCGACGACAGTGCGGAAATGTTTCCAATGTGGGCGCCAGCGCGAAGAGCAGATCACCCACCGGAGAGCGGTATTGTGCGAACTCGGAATGCAATTTCGTACAGTCTCTGGGATGCAGTGACGCACAAATGTCAGTCTGGTGTTCACGCTCAGTCGTCGCGTCCCGGACGCACCGGCGAGGAAGTGGTCGATGTCGGGAGCAAACAGTTCTCCGTAGATGGCCAGGTGGAAGAAGGTGCTGGTCGGATCTGAATCGATCGTGCAGGCATCACTCACGCCTCCCTTCCAGAAGTCTGGTGTGTCGTACCATTGTTCGCCAACGCATTTGTCAATGATGTCGGTGACGGGGTGGATGATGCACATGCGCATTTCGTAGAGCTCTCGGATGCGCTCTATTGTCAAGCCGCAGTGATCCAGAGCCAACTTGAGCATGCCGTCCATGCCTTCTCGCTGGCAGTGCGACCTCAACGATGCTTCGTTGCCATCGGACTTCCGTGCCCAGTTCCCTAACTCGCGAGCGGTTGCCATGACGAGAAAATGTGGCGAAGGGCGGAAGAATGTGGTGCTCTGCGCTGTGGCGAGGCGGAGAATGGTGTGTGGTTTCGCTGTTGCCATGCATGAGCGCAGCTTGCGACATGTTGAAGATAAGTTGGTGTAGTCCTCGATGTTGCACAGACATTCTGGAAGCATGACCAGAATGTCCGCTGGCAGGGACATGAATGTGGTTTTGGGTCTCGGTTTGGCCATGGCTGTGGGCTGGAGGCGACGAGTAGCAAGCCAGGTGGTTGTCGCAGTTGTATGTTGCAAAGACTGAGAGAGGTGAACACGAGCAGAACGGGAAATGCGAGAGAGGGGGGGCAGTGGTTGTCGCTTGTCACGCGGTTCCGATGTCGTTGGTGTTTCTTCGGAAAACGGGAATGTCTTGCACGCCCTGCAGAATGCAGAGAAGCGGAACGATGAAGCACTCGGGGTCTCAGGTGCGGAGCGCAATGTTGAAGTTGGAAGTGCAGAGTCGGTGGAGTTGCGACGGGTGTTCGTATTGCAAGGTTGCTGTCTGAACAGTGATTGCTCATTTGCTCCGCTCAGACTTGATTGTCTAGACCAAACATGCGGACACTGTTGTTGTAAGCCGCATGTACGACCTCAGCCGTCTCGATGCCTTTCAGGCCGGCCACGATTGCGGCGACGTGCGCAATCAGACAACTTTCACTGCGCTCCTTGACCATCTTGCCCAATTCGAATTTGTCCCGCTTCTTGCTTTGGTGCACCAGGATCTCACTCGGCGCTGGGAATCTTCTCGCAAGTTCTCCATGGGGGTTGATGTATCCCCATGGCGAGTCTGTCTCGATTTGCAATTTGTTCAGAGGCAGGGCTTTGACCATTTCTATCGAAATTGGATCTTGGAAGGAGAAAGCATTGACACTAACGTCCAGTCCAAGAGAGACCAGTTGCTGCATTTCTTCGACCGTCCCCACGAAGGAGTGCACGAGGCCGCTTCGTGGGAGTTTCGACATGTACGGTGTGAGTATCTCCATGAAGTCGGAGGCAGACGATCTGCAATGAAGGAACAGTGGCAAGTCCCATTTCTCTTCCACAATCATGTCGAGCTGAGCCTTGAATGCCCAGATCTGGACGTCTTTGGATGCCTTCTCGGTCCTGTCAAAATCCAGACCCAGCTCGCCAAATGCCTTCAGTGGGGAGTTTGGGCCGAGGGCGACGAGCTCACGTATCCGTCCCTTGAGCACTCCGAAGTAGTTGGGTGCCTCATCCCAGGGTTCTTGTGCGTGGTATGGATGGACGCCCACCGTCATGGTGCATATTTCTGGTCGCCGTCTACAGATGTCAAGAATGAAGTCGACGTCGCGCAGAGACATTCCCGTGAGGAGGACGTGTTTGACACATGATTGGCCCGCTCTGTCGAGGACTGCATCAAAGTCGGGGTCGTGTTGCTGCTTGTTGCGGTAGATGCCTTTGTACTCGGCAGCAGTTGGAGTGACGGCGACCTGCAAGCAGTCAGGACAGGTGGAAGTGCACGATTGTTCCGCTTACATCTGCGAAACGAAGGGAGCTGGCGTTGGTGGATGGCATTTTGTTTTGCCTGCCGACGATGCTATCTCATCCTGCCGGTTGAAGGTATGTGGAAGGTTTGGTGTTGTGGCTTCGACGCCGGCCCGGGTGCCGCATGCGGCGTGGTGAAGACATAGTTCACACTACTGCTCTATGCTGATGCTGATGATGATGATGATGATGACGACGACGATGATGATGATGATGATGATGATGATGATGATGCGTTGGATGCTTCGAGAAGAAGAAGAAGATGATGATGATGATTTGAGCCGAGAGATGCCAAGGACATTAGATTAGGCAGCTGTTGCGGGTGTTATGATGGAGTGTGGAGGCTGGCAGGATGTGCTGTGCTGTGCGATGAGATTGGAGTGGACGTTGGCGTCGGCATAGAGATGATGGTCGTAATAACGGGTGGTGTTGGAGGTTGACGATGCAGCAGAGATGAGACGTTTGTATTGTATTCGATCAGCAGGGAAGATGGTGAGTGGGGATGTGGCCGGTGGCGCTCGGCCGGCCGCCGACCCACATCATCATCACAGTCTCTGGAAACGGCGGACGTTCAAGTTAACTTATTAGTACTGTACTGTAGTTCTACTCTGCCCTGCCCAACCACATGCATGAAGCCGCCACGTGATGATGTGATTACAGGACGCCTCTTCGCGCGCCTTCTCATCAAACACTGTACTGTACGCGACGGCGACGAATCGTACATGCAGCTGCAAGCGGCGGCGGCAATTGAAGCTGATGAGAGCACGTGTCGGCTCCCAGACTGCCCTGCCCCTTCTCTGCTGCTAACCTTACTACACTACTGCTACTGTATTATGCCCGAGAAACACCACGAGCGAACGAGCGCTAAAGTTTCTAGGGCATATCGTCGTCTGCAACACTACTGCCAACGGCGCCCGACTGCCCACCCGCCTTCGTCCGCGTCGCCGCCGCCAAGCTGGAGTGAGTTCCACCCTCTCACCCTCACCTTGACCCGCCGCCTCCGTCGTGCCATCTGACAGCACTGCCCCAGCTTCCTACTGAGTTCCGGCCATGGCTCTGCCGCGCAGTTCCTGAGACCGGCCTCGCAACTGCACCGCTCCACCACGCCCATCCCTCCGCCGACCACCTCCACCACCATCCCCACTCTCCGCTCGCGCCTCTTCGCCTCCCGCCTGACCAAGACGCACTCGACGCCCGACTTACATGACACGAGGATGGCCGCTGTAGCGAGCCCGCACGCCCCCATACTCCCCATGCGGGACGACGCCGTCATGGACACGCGGACGCCCTCGCCCGTGCATGCTGTGCAGACGCCGCCGCCGCCGCCGTCGACGACGAGCGACACGGACTCCTTGTACAACCCCGACCTCAGCGCCGAGGTGGCCATGCTGAGCACGAAACTGGTCAATGCGATCAACTTCCAGACCAACCTCGATGACTCGCTCCAGCAGACGCGGCATGAGTTGGACCAGGCGAAGAAGAAGGTCGCACAGCTGGAAGAAGAGAACCACCGACACAAGTCCCTGGTCAGCAGCGGAGTGCTGGTCCGGCAGTCCGACATGCAGATGATTATTGCCGGCCTGCGGAAAGAGCTGAGTATCGAGCGCACAGCGCGAGCCGAAGCAGAGAAGGGCAAGAAGCAGGTGGAGGGAGAGTTGGAGAATCTGACGACTGCTCTGTTTGAAGAGGCCAACACGATGGTGGCAGCCGCCCGCAAAGACACAGAGGCCGTGGAAAAGAGGAACGCGCAGCTCCGAAGCCAGCTGGAGGAATACGAGCAGCTCATGGCCGCGCAGCACGAACAGCTGACCGATCTCAAGGGCTCCATGGAGAAGCTGGAAAGCGACCAGCCAGGCACACGAGATCCGAGCATGCCATCGACGCCCATCACGACGCAACATGCCATGCTCGATCCGCTGCAGCTGTCCCCGTCTCTGCACGGTGTGGCCGACCAGTCGCCCGAGCATCCACTCCACTTCTCCTCACTCATCAATCCAGTACTCCGAAACGACACCAAGGCGTTCGAGGATTTCCAGGACTTGCTGCTTCTCGCGCGGCGCCTGGGCGCTCATGCACGCAACAACAGCAACCAGGCTGGCGCGGCGAGCTCGAACCAGGCCTCCTCTCCATACGGCGCGGCATCATCCTCGCCGAACTTACCAGGCGCATTCTCCTTCGGCCAGACCAGTCCAACCGCGGCATACTACAGTGCTGGGGCCACGATACCACCTTTGAAGGATAGCAAATTCTACAAACGTGTGGTGACCGAGGACATTGAGCCCACACTGCGACTCGATCTCGCGCCGGGTCTGTCTTTCTTGAGCCGAAGAACGGTACTTGCGTCACTGGTGGCAGGGACTCTGAACGTGGAGCCATACCCGCAAAACAAACATTATTTCGCCTGCACTCTCTGTGGTGAGAGCAAACGTCAAGTGCAGTACGTGCGCAGACATCGCTTTTTGACGTCGGAGGAAGACAGCGTCTCGAAGCCCCTTTGCGATTTTTGCACCGCCCGCGTCCGAACGACTTGTGACTTCGTGGGCTTTTTGCGCATGGTGCGCGACGGTCACTGGAAGTGTGACAGTGAAGAGGACCAAAAGGCTGCGTGGGAGGAGAGTGTTCGGTTGCGTGAGCGTATGTTCTGGGCACGCCTGGGAGGAGGCGTGGTCCCATGCTTCGCCCCTCTGCCGCGAAGTGGTCTTCCTTCACCCATCTCCGCGCACGGATCTGCTCCAGGATCAACGCACGGCTCCACCAGTGCTCGTCAAAGTCTGGAAGACATCCCGGAAGGAACCGACAAGGATGCACCAAATGATGTGTTTCAAGAGAAACCAACTCCGAGTGTGCGGGTTTCCGTATCTGCCATTACTGATGCGAACGAGGAGAACAATGACATTGCTCCGAACGCGATTGAAGAGAACGACTTCGCGAGACAGGTGTCGGTGGACTCGCAAGCTCAAGACGAAGCAGAGAAGGAACTCCCGCCCACTCCCTTCGAGGATGCCAAAGAGGATTTCGCGAAGACGGAGGATTTCGCGAAGACGGAGGAGTCCGCTGTGGGCCCGAATGACGACGTTTCCGAGGCTATGAAGCAGACCACAGAATCCACAGAATCGACTGAGGTGATGGAGAAGCCAACTGAGGTGACCGAGGGTTCAGTATCGGAGCCTGTACGGCCTACGACTCCAACGACCATCCCGGACAGCCGAGATGAGGATGATTCTGCAAAGCAAGATTCCAAGGTCAGGACCAGCACTACTTCCATACAATCCGTGCAACTGTCTCCCACACACAAGCCCCTGGATGTGGCAAAACGAGGCAGTGCCGAGCGCAAAGTCTCCTCAGTCCTGGCAAGGGTCAAGGCCATGGAGGCGAGCACTCAGTAGAGGAACATTTCACTTACGTCAACAGCTCACGAGCCACCTGGAGAAGGGGGCATTGAATATCTCACATTGCATCAACTGTACGATAATGAAAAGGCAACGGAGGGGAATTCTGGCACGGCCTCGGCGTTTGGGTCCGAGCGAGTCGAGGTCGAGTAAAGGAAGATGCATCTACATTCTACCACATGCAGAAGCATGCGGGCTACATAGGGAGGGGAGGAAGAAGGGGGTGCTGCAACGCAATTAATGAGTGGCTCGCAGTATATGAGTCATGGGAGCATATGAACAGATGAGAGGCAGAAAGGGGATTGGGTCTGGCTGCTTACTTGCTGCTTACTGGTGATGCGGCTTGCATGGCATATGGCATATCGCTCTTTGGAGTTTTAGTTTGGCATGATACCCGGGACTTGTACAATAATATAGAAATAATGGAGAGTGGTGTCGTATATGTTTTCTGTCTTTTTCGAGTTTGCTTCTTTTTCGTGATCTGATGTCGAATATGGAATGGTGAAATGTTGCTGCTGTGTCGTATGAGAGCTTCGGACGGCCATAAGATGGAGATGGACAAAAACCACCCCAGATATGATCCTTCGATGGAGCTGATGTTTGTGTTCTCGCCCCCAGCAAATATCATCATCGGTCTCTTTTGTATCCAGGTCAGTGAATGTATATCTCTTATCTTAGCGGACACTCATCATGGAAGTCTGAGGCTGGAGAGGTGGCAGCCCGTCCACACTCGGGAGAAGACTCCAACAAGACAAGTGCTTACAGCATAGCATGCCTTGATCACCATCTGTCACCGGCCAATAATCCTGCACTTCAGCCCATGTGCTGATCGGCCCAACAAGAATAGGAAAGCACGAATTTCGCAAACGGTATCGCAGCATTGAAAAGTCGCACTTACTTGAGCCTCCTCAGAGACAAAGAGACAGACAGCCATGGGCCACCACGAGCAATCGCTCTGGTGGCGGAAGTGGAAATCCTCAAATCCCAATTCACGAAACATTTCGCGAGCGCAGTCCAGAGCCCCATCGCCGCATCCCAACGATAATAATAAATCCCTTCACGAAGACAACAAAGATGAAACCGACAGCATACCGACTCGCCCAAACAGCGCAGATCTGCGAACCCGCCTCAGGCATTTCACTTGGGCGTGGTTCACGCTTCCCATGAGCACGGGCGGCATCGCTCTGCTTTTACATGCCACGCCACACCAATTCCACGGCCTTCGTACGATCGGCAAGGTCGTGTATATTTTCGATCTGGTGGTATTCTTATCACTATGCTCTGGTATCACAGCACGATTCATCTTGTATCCAGGCACACTGAGAGCATCTCTGATGCACCCCACCGAAGCGCTATTCTTTCCCACTTTCTGGCTGGCGGCCGTGAACATTGTGAACGGGATGCAGGTCTATGGCGTAGAGACCCTTCGACACAGCGCTGAACGTCCAGGCGGCGGCGAATGGTTGGTCACCACACTCCGAGTCCTATTCTGGACCTACCTCGCGGTGACGTTCATCGTCGCCGTGCTGCAATACCTCTACCTCTTCGCTGCCAAACCTCACCGCTTGACGATACAAAGTATGACGCCAGCTTGGATCCTCCCCATCTTCCCCGTCATGCTCTCGGGAACTCTGGCGAGCACCATCGCCCCCGATCAACCCGTTATCCATCGCTTGTCGATCATCCTTGCGGGCCTGACGATGCAAGGACTCGGGTGGATGGTCAGCTTGATGGTCTATGCGATTTACATCCATCGATTGATGCAGTTCGGTCTGCCAGCGCCGAATCTGAGACCTGGAATGTTCATCTCTGTGGGCCCGCCTTCGTTTACGGGACTTGCGCTCATCGGTATGAGCCAGGCGTTGCCGAACGAAGTGGGATATTTTGTCGAGAGACCTGGTGCAGTAATGGTCCTGCAGACGATCGCAGATTTTACGGCCATGTTCTTGTGGTCGTTGAGCTTTTGGTTCTTTTGTATCACTTTGTTGAGTGTGTTGGCCGGTGCGAAGAAGATGTCGTTTCATCTTGTTTGGTGGGCTGTGAGTTTCGCGTGTTTTATCACGAGTATTGTTGGATGCTGACGCGATGTCTAGTTTGTTTTTCCCAA
Organism: Cercospora zeae-maydis; assembly: GCA_023512815.1. Lineage (NCBI taxonomy): Eukaryota > Fungi > Ascomycota > Dothideomycetes > Mycosphaerellales > Mycosphaerellaceae > Cercospora > Cercospora zeae-maydis. The sequence goes on from JAKLWY010000008.1 coordinate 1,124,130, forward strand.
CGTGGGCTTCACGCTTGCCACGATCAGAATCGGACAACAATTGAAGAGCAAAGGGATTCTATGGGTAGCGAGCACGATGACAATTCTACTTGTGACGATGTGGGTCTTCGTCTTCGTCATGCACGTTCGAGCAGTTCTGCGGAAGCAGATTATGATGCCCGGTCTGGACGAAGACAAAGGTGAGTTGCTTGTTCAACATGCTGCGTCGTCGACTCGCGCTAAAGTGTGTTGGTAGATGAATACAAGGAAGGTGATCGAATGGCAAAAGTGCCGATTCCTCCAGACGAACATCATTGAACGCGAGCGAGCAAGCACACCTCTCACAGCCTGAGATGATTTACAATACTGGTTCCAAATGGTCCAGCTAGCAAAAGCCCCCGTCGGGATCCAGCTGCTTACATGGCCAAGCTCTTCGGAGCGTATACTTGCTCAAAAGATGCACTAGTCACTCGGGCATCCCATGAAAGGTGCTAGCTGTGCAAAAATATGCTCATCAGCCTAATGGACTAAATAGCTGCGTGTCTCCTCTGGTCTTGACCCTCCGTAGCGGTTCGAGGTTGTCTTACCTTTCCGGCAACGATCAAGGGACACACGTTACTGAGCTGGTGCGAAGAAAACCATCGGTCATCGAATCGAGAAACACTGGATCTGGATCAACCCACGCCTCTATCAACAGTCGCTCCTGCAAAGCATGCGCGCGCCTTCAGGAATATCACGCGTTCGAGAATATCCCAGGAGAAGCTCTATTGAGCTTTGGCACAAGATCAGTTCCGGAGATGGCGAAGAAAGACTGATGATGCTGAGGTGGGGCACTTCTGTTCCATGCTTCGAGGAGGACTTGCCCGAGAACAGAATTCCATTGTACAAGGACGTACTCTCCCTCCATGGAGCCTTTGGAGCTTCGAATCTTGCACGAACAGATGAGAAGCGTCTCTATGCTGTGGGCTCCAGATCCGCCGTCCCTTTGAAAGCATCCATCTGTCCACTTCTGCCCAAGCGGTTGTACTCTTCTGAAGAGAGCTACAGCATCTGGAGAAATCCTTCTGTCACGCAAAGGCAATACCAAGGCATGTCATGTGCCATGCCTGGGGTTATCGCTCCCTTGGCACATCCCGAAAGTTGACGCTTCTCCACTTGTATCGCAAATGCTCTTGGCTCGCCACACTACCTTCCTCATTGGGACATGGTTCCGTTCGAACAAGAGCTTCCTTCGAGCCAGGTTAGCACTTAAACGGGCAAAGAGGGAGTTGCCGTTGCAGCAGTGAAGCACAATCAGAACCTACGCCTGCCATTCTGGTGGCTTCGGCTTTGTGCGTTGCGAGTCGGGTACACTGTGGTTGCACATGAGCTCACTTGTATACAGTAGCTCGACCAGTATTCTATTGCCGAGCTGGAGGTTTTCTGGAAGACTGCGAGGGGAACCGGACGAATGCAGCAACGACGAGTGGTTTTCAGACCCCGGCGTCGGTACTTCTTATACCACAGGCTGTCGGTCAATGCGCCAAATTGCACATCAAAGATGTAGTTTACCCGCGCGTCCTTCTGCGCCACTTCTATGATCTTGGCACGCATGATTCTGGCCTTGGCTAGCTTATAGCACACCAACCACAGCACCCCGCGAAGCTCTCACCGGCTTGGCTCATATGCTTGCTGCATCCACACCAAGACGCCTGAAGCACTCCTTCCAGCTCGCCGACCTGTGTTGCCAACCTCTTGGAAGGGAAACTTACTACGACAGGAAGGTATCATCTATCCGCCTCGTGGAGGTGGTTCGCACTATGCAAGCGAGAGCGTGTGGAATGCAGCCCCAATGCTTTCTGGGAAGAGATCTGCGGGTCTGATCGTTGTATAAAATTCCCTTGCTCCCCCAGAACCATCGATCACAGCCCGCTGGTTCCCGTTCTTTTTTCTCCTGGAAACCACGTTTGATCTTCAGGCAAGATGAAGTTCTCTGCCGTTGCTGCTGCCATTCCGGCGCTTGCTGGCGTTACCAACGCCTTTTACAGCAAGGAAGACTATGTCTCGGGCAAAGTCCACCAGGATATTATGGAGGTATGTAGACCGCTTGGCGTTGATGAAGGCCGACATACTGAGCATCGTCTAGGAGAAAATGAGGCAGTGGCACGAACACGAGGTCGCTGGCGACTATCAGAGTGCGAAGTGGTCTGGTTTCGACTCGTGGTCCCAAAGCAGAGGAGGTCCAGTCCGATGCCGAAACGGATTGGCCGTCGCCAAGCAGGGTGATCCACTTCAGACATTCCGCTGCAAGGATACCGACTTGTACGACTTCAAGTCGCACGCTGAGCTCGGCGGAAACAACAGCTCCGGCTCCGGCTCCTGGGGCTGGACGTTCGGACGTCGCGAGTTCGCGGCTATCGGACAATCCGACGGTGTGGCGTTTGCTGAAGTCACCCGAAATGGCAAGCTGGAGTATCTTGGACGCCTGCCTCAACAACACACTGCTCTTCCTTCACAATGGCGTGAGTTGAAGACCAATGGCAACTACTTGGTCGTCGGGTCCGAGGCCGTCAACCACGGTGTGCAGTTCTTCGACATGCGCAAGCTGCTCACCTTGAGCCCTCGGCAGCCAAAGACCTTTGACACCCGAACGGATCTTACGGGCTGGTTCAATGAGCTCCCCGCTGGTCGGTCACACAACGTGGTCGTCGATGAGGAATCGAATTACGTTGTAGCTGTCGGTGCTCAGCCAAGAAATGATTCTTGCGCCGCCGGCTTGATCTTCATTGATGTGAAGGACCCATCGAACCCCAAGAAGACGGGCTGCGCGCCTCAGGATGGTGTAAGTGTCGGCTTGTTGCTAAAGCTTTCGTCTCAAATTGCTCCTGATCGCTGACACGTGCGATAGTACATCCACGACGCGCAATGCATAGTCTATCGTGGCCCGGACAGGAAGTACAACGGGAAGCAGATTTGCTATGGATACAATGAGGGTAAGTGTCGTCGTTGCAGGGCTATTCCCGTGTCGATGTTGGGTCGCCGCCTCGGAATGTCTTACTGGCCCCTTTCGTGCATGACGCTGACAACTCCCAAGACACTTTGACCATTTACGACGTGTCCAACAAGAACGGTGGCAATGCCAGCACTGTCATCTCCAGGACTCCATACAAGGGTGCAAGCTATACTCGTAAGTACAGTCGCTGGAAGGCAACTTCGACCCGCGAAATCTTATCTCGGACATTTGCCGCACCTCCCACTAACTGCTTGAAGACCAAGGATGGGTCATTGACCCCAACTGGCAAACTCACTTGATCATGGACGATGAGCTTGATGAGGGCCTCCGTCCTGACCGCGCCAGCCCAGAGTCTCCCGCGCTCGACGGCTTCCCAGTCACTTACATCTTCAACATCGAATCGCTCGAAGCACCAAAGAATACCGGTTTCTACAAGAGCGGCGTCCGCAGCATCGACCACAACCAGTACATCTACGACGGTCTTGCTTACCAATCCAACTACGGCGCTGGTCTCCGCGTGCTTGATATCTCATCGATCCCAGACAAGGAAGACGGCTCCGAGATTGAGGAAGTTGCTTTCTTCGACATCTACCCCGAAGATGACAACGAGCCAGGCGGTGGCAACGCCACTTTCGTCGGAACCTGGAACCACTACACGTACCCATCAGGCTACGTTGTCGTCAACACCATCGAGCGCGGAGCTTTCGTGGTCAAGCTCAGCAAGTTCCGTGGTCGCGGAAAGGGCAAGCGCTTTGTGCGACGTGGTCAGCTTTAGGTCTCATGATCCACGATGATAACCCGTGAATGAATCATATCTGCAATCGTTCCAATCTCCCATGTTCCAAATGTGGCATTGGATTCCCTTTATTTTATCCACGAAGCCTTGCTTGCAGTCACCAGATCGTCGATCACATGTTGCCCATCCATGTACGAACCCCCCGAAACTAACTCATCAGGCTCTCTCCTCTTCCAACTTCCAAGTCTCCACCACCATGCAAAATCTCCTTCTCTGCAGTACAGTACTGTAGTACAGCCTCACCAGGATCAGCTCAGCTACAAGCCCTGCCCAAGCTTCCAGATGCTGAAGCCAAAAAAAAAGCTGGCAGACTTGGCTATACACAAACATATATATATATCTGTCAGCTAAGGTTTTTTTTTTCTGCCCTGACTGACCCAGCAATCCATCAATCAACCGCCCCACATTATTGCATTAAAATCCAACTTTCCGGTCCCCGTTGATCGCCACACGCACCCTTTTCTCGCACGAGCATCTCCTTCTTTTTTCTTTCTTTTTTTTTTCACTTCTCAAACTCTCATGCATGTCTGTGATATAGTACAGCTGCCTTTTTGGCTCCGGCAGTTTACGCGAACGAAACAAAAAGCTTCGGATGTCCTTCCTTCCTTCTCCGGGGGCACCTGGCAACTTTTTCTTTTTCTTTTCTTTTTTTCTTTTTTTGGGGGGGGGGGATTTTTGTCAGGGTTCTTCCTTGACAATAAAAAAAAACAAAAAAACCTTCCAAGTGGAGGGGAAACCAGTCTTCGATACAGGTAGCAGTAGAAGTTTTTTTTTTCCGTGCAGGTAAAAAAAAGGCGAGAGAGAAGCTAAACTTAGGGTTTGGTTAGCGTCGGGGAAAGTCCTGCTTCGCTACTGTCACCTACTTACTTAACCTGATTCAGGATCGTCGGTCGTGATGATGAGAGGAGCTCGGGCGGAATCATATGATTTGGAAGAGAAAAAAAAAGTGGTGGCTGCTGCTGCTGCTGTCCGCCTGACCTCAGAGTTATCGCCGGGGGGGAGGGGGGGGAGGTTTCGGAACATCGTGAGTCTGGCTTTTCTTGTTCGATGGAGGGAGGGAGGGAGGGAGGGAGGGAGTAAGGAATATCGTGATCGGCGACGCCGATGGTGAGGATGCTGGAGCTTCACGGATGGCACGGATTAGTGGGTGGTAGGTAGGTAGGTAGGTAGGTAGTACGTAGTGGCTTTTGGCAGAGAGAGAGAGAGAGAGAGGAGAGGGATATATAAGAGAGTTGGTAGGTCGCCTTGAGGTTGGTACCAGAAACAATCTTCCTTACGAGCAGAATTGGCTTGCACTACACTTTCAAGACCCATCGCATCAGGTTTCCTCCATCACGTCGAGAAGACGAAGACACCGGCAAGATGTTTCCTCCATGGTGGCTTATCTATTAGGCATTGCTGCGCTGTTCGTAAGTTTTGTTGGGACGTTTCTGCGGGGTCGAGTTTGAGGGATTGGTCTGATGCTGTTGCAGACTATAGTCATGAACGCAATAATGTCTATCGTGCATTGAGCAATGGTGCTGAGAGATGGTCAATACGGAATGATGAAATGAGGATGAGAGAACGAGGACGAGGCGAGTAGGAAGAGCGAAATATCTGGAGGAGGAGGAGGAGGCAGCAAGTCGAAACGACATTACGTAAGAGCGAGGAGGGAAGCGTATGAAGGGGCGGGCAGCAAGATTGAAATTTTCTGTTTTCGCAACTGGGTAACGAGAGAATGCGTAATTTCCGGGCAAGATTGAGGATGGGCTGATCGACGCGAGCGTCTGTCTTGCTCACATCGTTGAGCGATGGCGCTGTTTCTACGATGACTTAATTGCTTTATGGATAATGAATTGATTTATGGATTTTCTGCTGCCAATCTAGGCCTTGACATAATTCACTCCTCACAGATTTGCACAATGTAGCTTCCTTGACAGTCATGGAAACTTGATGACAGAGAAAAGGTGCGAGATGTGCAATGCCCAGATTCTGCCGCCCAAGTCAGCAGCTTGCCGTTGGCCCTTCGTTAGTTGTTGCCTTGGGTGTGATGGCGCCTCACGAAGCGGAAAGAGTTCGACAGCGTCAGCCTTCGCGCGGTTGAGAAATTTGCCCAGCTCTGAGGGGAAGCAGATGTGTTATGGAAGGTGGGGCTTCAAAGTAGAAACGTCAGATGCTGTATCGTATAAGTCTGAGAGCATGAGAGAATGCTTTGGCAGCAACTGCGTTGGTGACACGCGGATGCGATGCGTGGGACAAGACGCGGCAGCCCTTTTGGATGGAATTCAAATGTTGGGTTGCCTCGAGAATCGCCGCTCCGGCTTTCGTATTTGCAATTGCTCCATCATCGAACTACGTACCACGCTGTATGCCGATAAAACGACATTTCCATTGCACTGCTCTACAAAACTTTTGTCGCTGACGCCCCTTCATGCACCATCTCAGTCGTCATCGTCTAGTCATACGGCATCTATGGAAGTCTGCGCGGGTCGCTTGGGAAAGCGGTCGCCAAACGCACGTTTGGTAGACCCAGCCACAGCATGACAATACGCTCCAGGCCGATACCGCCTCCCGCGTGTGGCGGACAGCCTTGTCTGAAGGCATCGACGTATGGTGCAATACCCGGATGCTTGGGGTCGACCGCGTTGGGGTGCTCTTTCATCCTCTGCTCCAGGAACTCTGCTTTGTGAATACGCTGTGCGCCCGACATGATCTCTTGTCCTCGCATGAAGAAGTCGTAGGAGTTCGAGTAGCCAGCGTTGGGGTTCTTTGGATCGTAGTTTGCCTGCGTTTCCACCGTAGGCATAGTGTACCATGGCCGAACCTCAAGCGGGTATTTGTCAAGGACGTAGAAGTCAGATTTGTATTTCTCAAGCACAAGCGCACCAAGCTTCTTCTCTTGCGGTGTGCTCAAATCGTCAAAGTCTCCGACCTCTTCTCCGGCATCGCGAAGCATCTGAATACCCTCCTTGAACTCTAGACGAGGTACCTTGCCAGCTTCTGGGAGCTTAAATGGCTCGACGTGATACACGGTCCTGACGTGCTCTGTTTCCTTCTTGTATCGCTCATTGAGGCCATTGAAGATGTAGAGGAACAGATTTTCGAGTAATGACACCACCTCGTGGTAATGCTGGTTGAAGGCCATTTCCAGATCCAGCCCGACGAATTCTGTGAGATGGCGATTAGTGTTGCTGTTCTCCGATCGGAAAACGTGTCCGATCATCATGACCTTTTCGAAACGAGCAGCTATCAGACGTTGCTTGTAGAACTGTGGCGATTGGGCAAGATAACCCTTCTTGTCGAAGTATTTGACTTCAAACACTGAGGCACCACCTTCTGTCGCCGCACCAAGCATTTCCGGCACGTCGACGTCAAGGAAACCTCGCTCTTCGAGGAATTCTCGGAACAGCTTCTTCACACCAGATCGAATCTTGAGGATCGAGTGGTTCAGATTCGCCGTCAGATCGAGCGTTCGGTTGTTGAGACGAGTGTCGAGCGAGACAATGGCCTTGCCGTCATTGCTCACTGCATTGTCCTCTCCTTCAGCAGGTATACGGCCTTCGGCATCAGCGACTTGCAATGGCAATTGCGAGTCGGCTTTGTTGAGCAGATATAGCTTCGTGACATGAACCTCCAGATTCTGCACAGTCGTGCTCTTCACGGGCTCAAAAGGCTTGGCAAGGACTCCGTGGATCAGAACTTCACTCAGAGTGGGTATGCTGCCTGCGAACTTGACCATCTGCTTGCTGAGTGTGTCACTGCCCGCCACAACGGCCTGGATTGTATGTTCCTGCTGAGCGAATGTCAAGAAGGACAACTTCGCGCTCTGATTGCGGGCATTGAGAACCGTCGCTCTGAAGACTGCCTTGGGCCCATTTGCTTGTGTGATATCCTTGCCTTCGTGCTCAGCGGCAAGTTCTGCCAATTGCTCGTACCTGGGCCCGGTCTCTTCGCGAACCATCGGCAATTCGCCGTAGTCTTCCTTGCTCACATCGCTGGCCTCGTCCGCCTTCTTCCGTGCAGCCTCTTCCGCAGCCAGACGCGCTCTTTTCTCTGCCTTTTCCTTCTCCTTGGCAGCTTTCTTCAGTGCAGATTTCGAAGGGCCCTTCTCCCCCTCGCCTGCGGCCCCCGCAGCTGGTTGCTCGCCCTCTTTGGGTCGCTCGGGGATGTCTTGCTGTTGCTCTGACATTGCGACTGCGCGAGATCAGCAACCACTTCGCAGAAACGGGACAGTGTGGCCGAATTGTTGTAGAAGAGGCTCGGAGAAGTTATAGCGGTCCGAAGTGGGTAGACTCATTGAGTGACTGAAGTTTTGGTGGGGCATTTGACATATCGGCAGAACGTTTCTCCGTTCTGCGTCATACAGAGACCACGGCCCTGTCTTTCGTATCTACGAAGTACATGTATACAGACTGAGACTGGGGTTGACATGTGCATGAACGCAAAGAATTCATTTCGAGCGCGATGGATGAGATAGTGTGTAATAGATCGCTGCCATACATACATGTACACAGACACTCAAGGTCCACCGAGCCACCACCAAGAGAAGACGAAGGAGGGGGTGGGGTTGAGTCGAGCAGAGAAGCGGATGGGCAATCGAGTGGGCCGTGGGGAGGACGCGGTACGGGCGAATAAGGTGGCGGCGAGATCATCGTCACTAGAGCAGTAGTATATGTGATATCTAGACATACTTTGCAGTTCTCGATCTCTATCCCGGCATGTTGCAGCCTCGCAAAGCCGACAGGTCAACACTCCGCACCACTTCGATCTCATTGAGAGGTCGTCATTACTGTAACAAGGTTTCCCGTCCAATCGCATCGCATGTCAACGCGCCCCATCTAATCACCTCCAGTCAAGTTGTAGATCTTCTGAATGTCCTTGAGCTGCTTCGGGAAGTCCAGCTTCAAATCCTTGAGAAGACCGTCTTTGAAATCAAAGATCCACGCATGCACAATGGGAAACTTGTTCTTGGCGTAGCTCTGCTGAACAGCAGCAGTCTTGACCACATTGCGAGCCTGCTCCAAGACATTCAGCTCGGCCAGGCGGTTGTACTTCTGGTCCTCGTCGGTGATGGCGTCCAACTCCTGCTCGTGCAGCCTATACACGTCTCGGATGTTGCGCAGCCAGGGGTTCAGGATGCCCAGGTCGGCGGGAGTCATGGCGGCTTTGACGCCGCCGCAGCTGTAGTGGCCGACGACGACAATGTGCTTGACCTCCAGGTGGCGGACGGCGTAGTTGATGACGCTCATCACGTTGAGGTCGGTGTTGCACACCAGGTTGGCGATGTTGCGGTGCGTGAAGACCTCGCCGGCATCCAGACCCATAATCTCGTTGGATGGGATTCGGCTATCGGCACATCCGATGTAGAGGTAGTCGGGCTTCTGGCCGGACGACAGCTTGGTGAAGAACTCCGGGTCGGTCTTGGCCTTGTCGGAAGCCCATTTGCGGTTGTTTTCGAAGATGCGATCGTGGCTCGCGCCAAGATAGTCGGCGGTGAGGTCGGACATGTTGTGTGCGGAGCAATAGGCTCTGGCGACCTTGATGGAAGACGGAGTTGTGACGAATCGAGGTGCGGGCCGCGTGCAGGCTCGAGTGATGTCAGCGCTGGCTCCACGCAATGCTCGCCGGAACATTGATGGGCGAAGTTGCTCTCTTCTTATGGAACGCTGTTGCTTGGAAGTTGTTGAAAGGCAGACCGCTCAACAAAACACACTTGACCTCAAGGTTTTCCGTTGCTGCTGGGGTTGTTAGACTATCCGGACGGTGACGCCGCTCACGTGCACGGGACGACGCGCGCCAAGCCAGATATTGAGCAAGACCGAACAAGTACTGAAATTCGATCGCCGGCGACAAGCATCTTCCACCAACTACATGGATCTCCGGATCGTGAATTCTACTGTACGTACACGCATACGATTATCTCCCGACGTCAGCATCTGCTTCTTGCTCAGCCGTGTATTTCCGCTCCGAGCTGGTAGGGGTTGGTTTACTTGGTTAGATGCATTTGCGCGGTATCTATCTTGAGTAAGCTCAAACCTTCGGAGATGCGGAGACGCCAACTACATTAACTTATTGCTTAAGTGCGGTGAGAGCATCCGAGAAGATACGACCTCGCGACATGGGGACGGCCTTCACTCTATGGAGACAGCATATACAGCATTCAGCCTTGTCTTCCCCTCAAACGCTTCGGCATACCACCTTGACTCTTCTTACCTTTTTTCTTTCCTGAAAGCCCGATACACAGCGCTCAAGTCAAGCAATCATCCATGTTGCGTCAAAATTTGAGCTACATGTACATTTGAGCTACATCGGCCACGCAGTGTGAGCTTGCCAAAACTAAGCGACGAATGGTAGGGCTGACAAGGAGATCCAACTAACGTCCGGGTCCTCTGTCAAGAAAGCTTCTACTGCGTCAGATCCCAGGTTCAAGTACTACTCAGGCGGCCCGACAATATGTTGACTGTGCCCCGAATCCAGATCTGCAACCCTCTGGTCACTCCGGACTCGACTTCATATTCTGTCCATCACCCAACAAAGTGCTACCATTCAGTCTAACGTTACATACAGCCAGCTCGCGCCATAGCTTTTGATGAAGCGACGACGACCACATCTGCAAGGCCAAGCCCTTGATCCCATTCCAACTTCAGTTATATCCGCGCCATTTCAGATATAGCTGCCGGCATGAGTTGCCCCCATTGATTGCAAAGCCCCACCAGAGGAATTGCTGCCAGACTGGCAGCTGAAATGGCCTGATGGTGCGGTCGAAGTACCATTCAGCTGCGCTCCACTCGATGAGATGGAACAAGACATGTCCCATGCCCCATGCCAAGAATGAGAGCAAGTATCCCTCAGACCTAGCAAGAGGTCTTCTGCTGGTTTCGAACGTTTGGCCGCCTGCGCTGATCAGCCAGCTGTGCAGAATCATGAATGTCAAGTTCTACTGACCAGGATCTTCCTCAGAGTACGCCTTTGCCTGTTTGCTCATTTGCCTCAAAGAGAGACTGAGAGAGACTCGAGGGTTGCTGTGCCTTTGCAGCTGAAGTGCGCTGAGAAGATGGCTCTTTATTAATGGGGCGTGGGGCTAGCGGCGCAGCACGACGCTACTGTACTGTGCCGCTGCAAATCCCTGCTCATGCGCGCACATCATGATGGATTCCCTCACCGCGAATAGAATGCCGGCGACTTCATATAAAGGACGCACCGCTGTTGTCTGGCTCTGATTCGTGAACGCTACCCACAAATTTGAACTCGGACTCACTTCCGAACAGGTGGGACGTGGCACAAGCTAATATTAAGCGCGGAAAAGACTGCAACTAGCAATGTCCATCGCGCGATTTGGTCGCTCGAAATGTGCATCGCCAGTACAAGAAGGCCTTCCCGATTGGCAAAGTCATCAAAAATGTAATTGACTAATAGCACTGCCCAACTGCACCGCCCAACCGCCCAACCGCCCCTTGCTCAAGGCGCAGTTATCTCGAGGCTTATCTCAACTTCGGCATTATTTCCATCAAACCCAGCCGTGGCAGGTCGCTCGCCCTCGTTACCTGTTCACTGTCAGCGTCAAGCGCTTCGGCGTGTCTTGCAGTATGCTGTACGCACCTGTGACCGGCAAAGCGCAAGCCTCATTCAGTCCGATACTGCCAGCTACAGTGCAAGCAAACACAGCGATCAATGATTGAAGACTCTGTGCCAGGGATGACAGCGGCGAGTGATAGGCTGCTTCCAAACGCCATAATTGCGACTGCGTGCAACCTGAGCTTCATTTCGATGTGAGTGGAAGAGGTTTGTTTTCGTTGTTTGAAGGTATTCAGTGGATCGTGGCAATGATATTCCAACGAAGCGATAGTGTACTGTCCATTACATTTGTACACTGTGCTAATGATGCACGTGTCAGGTAACAGAACTTTGCGCCTCGCCTCGTTGCTCATGTTTCTTCGGCGAACATAAGCTGTGCCATACCAACAACAAATGCTGGTAAGTCAGTCGACCATGACAGATGCAAGATCCAGTCAAAGTACTTCTCCAATGGATCGACCTCGACTCGACACTTTTGGTAGTCCGTGACTCCGTGTTCGCGGAAGGTGTGTTGGCAGGTGCAATGCTACGAAGTAGGAACGCGACCTCAGGGCCGAAGCGCGGGTTGGTAGGCTGTGTAGAGATCTATCAGATTTTCAACCATGCAAGGTATCGTCTTCTCTCAATTCTCCTGCCGGATTGACATCTGATCCTCAGACATCATCTTGTTCATTCCGTCATTCTATCACAGAGGGTTAAGCGTGAGGGAAAAATCATCAAACACCGCCCGTGGCACCGCAGGCACATTCGGGCTCGATGCGAAACATCTGACCACCGCATAAAAATCCGTCCCATCGTATTCCAATGTCTTCCTGACATCGATTTCGAATGTCGTGTTTCTGACTGCCGTCGAAGTATACATGGAGGTCCCGGCCGCCACGCAGAGCAAGTTGCATTGAACATAGAGGTCTCTGGAATATCCGATGGTCACTTTTCCTCGGAGACGGGCAGACTGACCGGCATCTAATCTTGGAAGGTCGGATTGACGGATGCCGAGTTGTTGAAGTGCGGATATGGTGTTGTCCATGGGACTCAATTGTGCGACCGCGGCTCCGTTCATGATGGTTAGGCTTTGGTTGGTTCGAAGACCCGGGTAGGCGGTCCATGGATCGAGTGTTGGGCGACTGAAGTCGCCGTTGACGAGGATTTGTGCTGGAGTCAGCTCGGTTGGACTCGAGCCGACTTCTGATGCCAATGTGGAGATCTTGATGTTGTCGAAGGCGACGGTGATGGCTCTCGTCCCAGAGTCGCAATGGACGGCCAGGATGAACGGCTGGGCTCTGTTCGCTGGGATCTGACCCGCTGCTACGATAGTTCTTTTGTTTGTTTGCCCGGTCGGTGGCAGTACCAGGTCTATGTATGGATCGTTGAATGCCAATCCGTCGATCTGAGCGACACAAGACCCGCGGCCTGAGCCGGAGTCGTGAGCTGTGATGTATATTTCGGCACTCATAGTCCATACCACACCCGCGTCGAGCGTCAAGGTCGATCGCAGATAGGCGGACAGATAGTTCTGGCAAGGAGGCAAAAAGATGGATCTGAGTCAAAGTGAGTCGCTGAGATCGATGCTTGTGTGTACAGCTGTACATTCACTTACGCCATGCCGTTGGTAGCCGACCACTGTACGTTCCCGCAAATTGCGCTCATCCCAAAGGGTGTCCAGGAGCTCAAGCCGTCGGAAAAGCCTCCATTGGCCAGTACACTTGTGGAGCCCGCGCCCGCAGAGATGGATTGACGGACAGCGACCCAGACAGACGAGCCGCCACTAGAGCGGACCGGCGAAGCTCCCGACTTGAGCTCGCACATCCTGTTGGCCAGATTCCAGCGAGCAGCGAGACATTTCGAGCCCTCATTGACGCAACGATCAATGCAGCTTTCAAAATTGTTTGCCACGGCGATCGGGACACCGGACATCTTGAACCCGTATATATCCTCTCGGCAGGTGAAGATGAACTTGGACCCATCGCGGGCTGTGTAGATGGTTCCATCGGAGGCGCAGTTTGCGACTGGCGCAGGCGAGACGCGAACTGTCTGGACGACTACGATCGTTGTCGAGCGGGTCACTGTGCTCAGTGGTGTGACTGTGGTCGCTGGAGTTGCAAAAATAGTTGCTAAAGGTGTTACCGTGCTGGTGATTGTGATGTAAATTGTGGGAGTACTGTAGACCGTCTGCTCTGGAATTATCGTCGAGAGTGGAGTGATTAAAATTGTCGGAGTGTATGTGCTTGATGGAGTCAGAAATATCGTGGGCGTGGTGTATTCTGTGAGGACTGGGACTACCGTCGACAGTGGAGTAATGAAAACTGACGGCGTAGAGGTGGTCAAAGCGGTAACTCTGACAATGGGAGTGACGTGCTCCGTATGGAGCGGCGTTTCGTGTGCCGTTACTGTGACGAGGACGGTGGGTGTGGAGGTGATCCTTGGGGTGACCTGTACAGTCGGAGTCGTATGGATAGTAGTGAAAGGAACACTTGTCGACAGGGGGGTTTCGTAGACAGTCGGCGTGATTGTGCTTATGGGGTTGATGATGATAGTGGGAGTCGAGTAAACCGTCGATGTCGGAGTTACTGTCGAAAGCGGAGAAATGAGCACTGAGGGGGTTTGATGATCAGTCGCCTCCGGAGTTTCCGTGCTTGTCGGTGTCACGAAAATAATTGGCGTCGTGGTCACACTAGCAACTACGAAAGCGGTCTGCCGATATTAGCACGAAGCACAGAAGCTGGCAAGTTGGGTGGAGAAGCCATACCCGAGGAATCGTTGTCAGGGAGGTCGTCGTGACGAACTGAGTGGTCGTTGGTGTTGGAATATTGAAGCAGCTACACGCCGAGGAGATGACTGATCGAGCCACTGCCGCGAGGGTTCGAAGTGCCTGGGGAATGGTTGGAGTAGCTGATGACGTTGAGGTCGTCGTGGCCTGGCGCTTTTGGAAACCAACAGCAGTAATTGTGGTCTTCCGAGTGCTTGTATACGTGACTGCATTGGCAGAGACGATGGATGTGGGGGCCGTATAAGTGATAGTTGTTTCTCCAGACACGGTAGTGTAGCTCGTCTCGGCAGTCTGGACCAAAGTCTCCCCCGCGACAGAAGCAGGATCTGCGATGAGCTGCGAATGTAAGCATGAATTGAAAACAACACTATCGATTGGATCTCACCGTGAGTGTACTCGGTTCAGCAGTTACAATCAGAGTTTCAAGCGTAGAAGTGATCGGCTCGGCGGTGATCTGCCTTCATCTGTTAGCCGAATCCGGTTATGAGTAAGTTTTTGGGATGGCCTTGCCGTAGTTGTCCCTTCCGTCAGCGAAATGGCATTTGCCACCAGCTGCGAAGCATCAGTCTTAGGTCTCGACTATGGTGGAATTCAGGATGTACCGTAACGGTAGTTGGATCTGCCGTGACTATCTGTACTGGCTCTGTAATGGTGATTGTTTGGTCCGCGGTGAGCGTGATAGTCCCGTCAGTGAGCGACGAGGCGTCTGCGGTCAAAGTGATACTACTAGTCGGCGCCGTGAGGGTTTGTGTGGCTACAGTTGTCGTAAATGGCTCATCGAGAATCGTGATTGTCTGTGAGTCGTCCGTAAAGGCCGCTGCAGTTATAGTTTCTGTTACGGTCTCTGCAACGACGACACGTATAGGAGCCGTGGAGGTCACTGGGGGATCCGTGATCGTGATGGTCAGCGTGCCCGTCTCGTCCACTGAGTCTGCCGTAAGCTAGACAAGTCAGCATTTGTTCAGTGTCCATAGCACATGAATCCATACAGTAATCGTCGTAGCTTCAGCTGAAACAATGATTGGACTTTGTGTAATCGTCGTTGGACTCGCTACAATGGTAATCGTTCGTGTAGGAGCGGTCTGTACGACCCCGGGCGCGGTGGAAGTGGAAGCGACGGCCTCGAAGGTGCTTGTGGCAGTGACCGAGATGATGGTCGTCGTTATACTCTGAACTGATCTGAGAGTCGAGGTCGATGTCTTGGTCTTGATGACGAGCCAGGACGAGCAAAAGGGTGTCGATGAGGGATAGGCGGCGATGAGCAAGATCGCGGGAGCAACTCGGGAGCATGTGCCCCGAAGGACTGGACCCGCGAGAACCTGTGCGACGCAGATCAAAGGCAGAAGCGCCTTGAAAATCATGTTGAGCATCGTGTTGAAGGGCCAAAAAGACCTCGGGACGCTATGCCGCAGACTTGGACAATGACCTAGCTGATATACAATCAGACTGAACGCAATAGTTCCGGCCCAGGAAGCGGTGCATCACTGGCCAGAGTGGTGGCGTGAGCTCCGCCACAAGATCCATCAGCAGGGGAAAAGATGGTAGGGCTCGCTATGCAGTCGCGTCACACTTTGACGCAAACGCAACAAGAGGATGTGGACCACAGCCATGGGGCTTGAGTGGACGGTCATCAGCCGGTACCATCTAGGTTTAGTGCATGGCGCACTTTCAGGACGTACCTGGATAGAGCATGTCTCGATTGTCAAACAGGTATAGCGCCATCCACAAGACCTGTATATCGACGTTGATGGATTCGTTGATGTTTGACCTAGGATGCCTCTGCAAGAGTAGAAGGACGCAGGCACAGAGAATTCAATGTCCAATTAACACTGTTGAAGAAATTGGACGACTTTCCTGCTTGAGCACAGAAGTTTCCACGTCATCGGCGATCGCCATCAGATTGAAGTCTCACGCAACGCAGACGCTGAACTTGACTGGACAAACAAGAATCGCTCCGAGTGGCTGTCTGAATGCAAGAACCTAGTTGTGGAGGTGTGGATGAAGTTGAAGTGTTACTAATCCTTGGCGGTGGGGATGGTGGTCGCAGGTACGATGGATATAGGTATTGCACGCGGAAGTGTCTACTTGAGCATGTTTGGAGATAGGTGAGGCTGTTATCATTTATTCGCCTTTGACGATTAGCGATCCCGTTCCCAAGCCCTGAAATTGATATGATCGTTGCATGGTTTTGCAAGAAAGCTGAAGCTCTATGCCAAGGAAAGCCAAAGTGATAGTATCTGCGCCGGCGCGTGAATAGCACGTGCACCTTTTGTGGCTTCGTCTCGACCGTGGTGCACTGCCTCTTCGCAGTATCTTGGCGACAGTTTTGCGAGATGTGGCGCCATGGACAGAGTCGTTCACTCGCTCGGCTGCACGAAGTAGACTAGTCACTAGTGTAGTTGATCGGCCAGGGTCTAACTTAGACTGTTGTCTTGGCATGGCGCATTCGCATTCGCTTCCAACCTTAATCTTCAATATGTACCTGCCCAAGTGCGCATTATATTACACGTGGACCCATACACGTTGTCGTGCGTTCCAGCCCTCAGCCACGTCCCAGCAGCACGCAAGTGTCGTTTCGCGGTAACTTCTCGTAGACGTGTCTTGGCATCGTCGGGCGCGTTGCATTGCAATACAGTAGCGACCTTCCAGAACCTTCTCATGTCACGCCAGACTCGCGTCGCCGCAACGATTCTCATTGCCATCATTGCTATTCTCCTGGGCCTCCAACTGAAAGAGCCAGACAGCCTCCTCATGCGATTCTTGAGTGCTCGACGGGCAGCATTCGCGCCGAGCAAGCACTCCTTCACCCCATTCGCCGAACAAGCCTCGAGCTTTAACACCTCCTCGATCGCCATGTCCGCCGCACGCGCTGCTTCGGAGAAGCCAATATCCGCCGCGGAAGCTTCTGCAACGGACGAGCATGGGAATCCGCTTGGCCTTCCAGCCCCGCCAACCAAAGATGATGCCACGAAATTGGACCTGTCAGATGGTGCCGACTCGGTCAAACTCGACCACTTGGGACCGCTCGTCGTGAACAAGGATGGGACATTGTCCAGAATAAGCAATTGGGAGGCAATGACCGAACAAGAGAAGAAAGCTACGTTGAGGATACTGGGCAAGAGGAACCAGCTCAGAACCGACGCGCTCAGGGCGGAGGATGGTCAGAGCCAGGAATAGGCCCTTCCACCACTGGGCCCGCATAGAAAAGCACGATCTGTGCGACTGGACGGAGGGAACTGGCGACGCTCAAATCCACTACCGATCAAGATAACATGACTCGTGCACCTCACTGCTCTACCGCCTCTTATTCTCTTCTAAACGGCTTCTCGTCGACATGATGAGTGCTGTCCACGCGTTGTTGTTCCCGAGACCCCGATTGCTCCCGCCGCTCCGCAGCTTGCTTTCTCCAGCTCAATCCCTTGGACATGATCCAAAAAACTGCTGCCAGGAGCACAACATAGATCAGTGCGAGGAATGTGAACGCCCAACCTCTGCCCATCGCATTGCACATCGGAATAACGGCTGCAGAGCCTCCGGCCGACATCAAACACCGCACAAAGTTCACAGCAGCAGTAGCCGTGGCTGGCTGATCCCGATGCAGGTCGAGGAGCAGGGTGTTGGTGATGCTGAAAGCAGTGCTCACACCGAAGCCAATCAAGAACAGCGCCACTTCCGGACCAGCCAGGTGCGTTTCAAAGTGCAATGTCCATCCGAAGAGGATAACGCCGATTGTTCCCACAATATGAGTTGGCACAACAATCTGCAGTCGAACTCGTTCAATGGGAAAGTCTGCAAGATTTTGTTGCTTGCCCTTGGAAATGGTCATACCCAGGCGCCGAGCATGACGTCGGAAATTCCAGTCAACGACGTGGCCCATCGTCAGGGTCGAAGCCATCGAGCCCGCGCCTTGTGCGATGTAGCAAAGGCCTACGTCAAGAGAGTTCAATCTGTAAATCTCCGTGAACAGCGTCGGAATCGACCCAACTACCATCATCATACCGGTGAAGAAAAGCCCGTTGTACAGCAGGATGATGCTGCTTTCTTTGTCGAACAGGATTTTAAGCATGAGCAGCGGGTTGGGAAAACTGAGTTTCGGCTTCAACCCAGGACCGGCATTCGTGGACTGATCCTCGTGCACAGGACACTTTTGCGCATACTTCTTTTGCTGCCAAGTGCCGACAAGCGATTTGTGGATGCCCCGAGCTGCCACGGAGCCATTGCCAACGACTTTGTGGCATGTCTCGGGGAAGAACGGAATAAAAATCACCAACAGTGCTCCCGTGAAGATCACAAGAAACCAGAACGTCCAGCGCCACCCAAGATACTCCGCGAACAACCCTCCAATAGTGGGACCTGTGTCAAGCGATGTACGTCAGCAGTGCTTCTCGGGAACCACATGTGACTTGAGAGGGGAACACACCAAAAGCGGGACCAAAGAGGAGCCCAGCAGTAGCATACGCCATGTACCTGCCACGTTCCGCACTCGTGGAGATGTCAGCTACAACAGCAGTACTCAGGGCAATCGCAGCACTGCAGCCAAATGCCTGTACCATCCTCAAACACAGCAGTGCAGCATAGCTGGTCTGCAGTGCCAAGCCGATGTTTGCGATCATGAAGATGATGAAGCAAATAATGTATGACAGTCTTCGGCCGTTGTTGTCCGACATACCAGCTATCAATGCTGGCGCGATTCCTTGGGCAATCTGCAGGCTGTCAGCATAAATACAATGTGCTCTATACTGTGCTCGGCGAACCATATATGTGGTCAGGGACAAATTGATCAGCGTCGGAGTAACGTGCAAGTCGCGAGCCAAGGGATCCAGCGCCGGAAGGAAAGTCGTCCCTCCGAAAGGCGAAATCAGGGACGAAATCGAAACCGCCATCACAATAAAGATCTTGGCTCGAGGTGTGAAAATGCTGTACGGAGGTCCGGTTGTCGTCCTTGCCAGCTCCAGCCCGCGTTCACTTTCATTTTGCTCAGACACGCTCCGGTTACTTTCGAGATCTTGCGCCACTTCTTCTGCTCCTTCTGCTGCTGCGTATTCCCTTCCCGCAGCGATAGGATCTTGCTTCATCGTTGCTGATCGAAGCAGTGCTTGATTACGCATGTGGAAGGTGCGGTGGTCTCTGCCTCGTCCGTGTTATAGCAGACGGAAGATCCCACGAGAATGCCCCTCGAATCAGCTCAGATTTGCCTCTCTTCTTGTCGCTGCAGTCGATATCGCTCGGGGGTTGAGCGGTGTTAACGCGCTGTGTCGACCTATATCGGCCGCGCTAACGTCGCTAGCGTGGCGCCTCTGCGTCTCGCGTATGCATCATTCCGAGGCCACGATGGTCGCTCGATCAAGCTATCGCCACCGCGTTGCCGTGTTAGCCGTTTTGCTAATCAGGACTTCATGTCTATGGAGGGATATAGATGCTGTGTAAGTCAGAGGGAGTCCATCGGTGGGACATGCTGCTTCGGACAGCTTCTGCTCTCTCGCCTGCTTGCCTCTGCAGCGAAATCATGGCCTCCCGTGCCCGAACCGCCAGCCAACGTCGTCAAATCATCCACTACCGCGCTGAACACCATCGCAGTGAGATTCCCGAGCCATACGCTTTGCTGAAAACGCCCAAAGAGTCGGGTTTCCGTCTTTCGACAGCAGGTTTGATGATGGGTCGCAAGCTCTCCGAGCTCTGTAGCCATCGAAGGCCAATTGTTGTTCCCTTGAGGACTGAAGACAAGCCTTCTTCATCGCAAGCTACATGTACTTTCTCACTAACGGATCTCGGACGCTGATGTTCACCTTGCGTCGATTGTTCTACCGGTGGCCTCCTTTGCAAGTACGAGTTCTCGTTTCTTGGACTGATTGACAAAGCCAGATTGCAACAGGCGGTCTATCGCTGGTTCGGAACGACTGACATCCTAGGCTTGTCCTTCACCATGGACAATAGAGGCGAGATATTGCAGACTCTTTTGAATCCGGTCAGCAGTGCATGGAACTCTCGCATTGCACTGGAATCTCACTCTGAAAGTTTTGCATCATTGTCAGCCAAGAGCGACTTCTTCAAGCATGCTGTGCTTGCCATTCTGTACAGCAGCGCGATCGACTCGGGACAATCGGACGTTTTTCTTGCTCTGCAAATCAGTCACAGTATCGATGATGGGACTTCCACCTGCCATATACTCCACGACCTGGTTAACATCTATGCTGGTCAGACGCCTGAGACGAGACCGAGCTTCGCACCATATCTCAGGAGGAAGACTAATCAAGCGTTCCACTCACTCTCTACAGTACTGGTAGCAGCTCCTCGCAGCGTCAAGCCCAAACTCGCTACGTAGTAAGATCAGACTTCCTTGCAAGGTGTCTGGAGTGTATCTGAAACAGCGAAAAATCATACGTGTTGCGAGTGTAACAACAGGAAATGCTCCTGAAATGACCATGTCAACAGTGGTTCACACCGCTTGGTCGATCGTCTTGAGTGTTCTTGCTGACAGCAGCGACGTAGTATTTTCCCATTCGGTCCATCGCCGCAAAGAAGACTTTCCTGGCAGCGAGGCTGTAATTGAATGTTGCGTCAACGAAATCCCATGCCAAGTCATACTCGATGACTTAACTTCCTCCACACAGCTCATGGGTACTCTTCAAGCTCAGATCATTCCATTCAATGCCCCCCATGCTCAACTCGGCCCGAGCACCATCGCCAGCAAGTACACGGGCTGGTCTCAGAAGGGGACAATATATGACCACAGTACCTTGGTCGTGCACCAAGACGTGCGCATCGGACATAGCTGGAATATGGGCCATGACGGGTATATGAACATCAGAGAAGCCTTTTTCGAAGTGCAACGGAGCTACGACTTCGACCTATCTACAAGCTCTTCCAGTGCAAACGAACTCTACCTGGGAATTACGTGCTTGCAAAGTCGGTACACCAAAGGTGAATTGGAAGCTGTGGTGAAAGGCTCCTTCATCGCTGTGCGGATGTCAACAGGGTGTGCACACCGTGCGTGCGATTCAAGCCAAAGTGGGTGCGGTAGCACACTTGCCCGTCGTGACATTGAGAAACTTCGTCTCCAGAGTCGGGTCGAGAAAGTCTTTGACGAAATGCTGAAGCGGTGTATTGATGGTGGTTATTGCAGGTCTGATAAGCAGACGTCGCAACTGGTGGAGTGTCTTCCGAGTGCGCGCTCTCGTCGTGTCATTAAGCGACCGCGTTGGAGATTACTCCTTGAAAAGAACCAAATTGATGGAGGTAATGGGCAAAGAACAATTCGATGTATTCGAAGACCGCATATTTCAGGGGTTCGGCAGCTTCCAAAGCATGACCTTCAACTTTGTTGAATTCTTTAAGGAACGCTGATTTGCCTCACGCCGTGGGTGGACACAACTGTAATTTATGATACAAATACAGAGTCTATACATCCCCTACCACCACGAAGCATATACTGCAGTCTAGTGCCCTGGATACATATATCCATCTAGAGCTTCGGGCCGTCTCGAGCCGTAGCGTTGAATCCTGGAATTCCCACCTCAGAGATCGGTCCCGACTTAGGGCCCGTGTACTTGAAGTCCTTGTTGACATCGGTTCCGTCTTGCTCGTAAGTGGCGACTGATGGAGTGACAAAGTCCGCAGCAGGGTCAATGCCGAGTCTCACCCAGCCGAGGACGCCGTCTTCGATCTTGTCTCCGAGGAGCACGTACTCGACAAAAGGATCAGAGCCAAAGGCTTCTTGGTACAGAATCCCGTCCTCGTCGTTCTTGAGGAGCTCTTGAGTATTGGTGTAGTATGGGGCGGTAGCCTCGACTTTGGAGATAAGGTCCTGATCGAAGAAAATCTGGCCGACGTGCGAGGCATGCGCGGTATGGTTGCTAGCTTCGTTGATCAGGGTACCGTTGGTCCGGATAACAGTCGAGTTGACGTTGTGCGTTAGGACGTGGATGTGGACAGCACGGCCGATGTAGTGGCCGGGAAAGATGGATTCGAACTGAACAACACCGTTGATGTCAGTCTGCTGCACACCACGGAGGAATGTAGTGTCTTGGTTGGAAGTGTCGTTGGGGTTGCCGTTGGATTTGTTGATTACGCCCGAGTAGACGCCGGTGCTGTTGCAGTGCCAGATATCGACGAAAACCGCGGGGACAGGGGCGCAGGTGGATGTATTCACGATTTGGATGGAGAGGTAAAGAGGAATGCCGGCTTGATTTTCGGAAATGTCTCTGCCTGCAGCACAAGTTAACGGAAGACTCCGCGATCACAAGTGGATTCAATGCTTACGGATCACTTCACCGTCCACGTAGTATGGTCCTTGAGTGGCCTCCGGTTGAAGCAGAGAGCTGGAGTCATCGGCGTACAGCTCTCGCTCGTCAGACCCGAAGCCGACATCGAGGTTCGAAAGGTGCGAGTGGTCGTAGTCCGCGAAGTCTCGACGTTGCAAACCACGTTTGGCACGGGCCATTCGGGCAAGCTCGCTTCGACGAGCAAGAGATTGCTCATAGTGTCCACGACGTTGGAGATCACTTGCACAAGATTGAACGGATCTTGGCTTTGCTGTGCGTAGCCAGTTCCCACGCTCTGCTGCTTCCTCTTCCACGGAGTGACCAGGGTGGGAGAGGACGCCGTTCGCGGCAAAGAGGCCCAAAGCAAGGAGGGAGGTAATGGGTGCCATCATCAATGAGGTGGGAGTTGATCTCGACGTGCGAACATTTAAATCTGCCAAACGAGTAACAAGACGTGCGAGTGCTGCGCGTATATATACAGCCCGCGCATCGCTGTCACACCCTGTCGTCGCGCAATCTTCGTGCGAAAGGCCAGACCTTCCTGAGACATGTTGTCCCGCCAAATCTTCGCTCTCAAGATGCGATGGAGCTCGAACGGACCTCGGAGGGTCTCAAACAGGGCAGTAGGGACATATTGTCAGTTCGCCGCGAGATCACCGCATAATTACCTGCGATGTGATTTGCTCGGGCATACCCGGAAGGCCTGCGGCGTGTATATTTGTCTCGCGTGCCTCGAGCACCTACATCTATACCCGTCGTACTACATCTTGTTCCTTTTCAACGAACCCTTCCGTGACAGTATGTCTCAAGGCTGGATATGGGATGTTCCAGTGGTACACTGATGACGAAATACTGCTTGGCCTCTCGGCTATCAGCTGAGAGCGTTCAATAACGATATTCTCAATCGCTCACGGAGCATGTTCCCTTTGTGATTCGGCACACGTCTTCCATAGATCATCCTGGGTAGTGGCTCGTCATGGCCAATGCGCCCTTCGGCGACATTGACTATGAGTTAGTCCGATCACTGCGCGTTTGATACTGCGGACCTGCCGTAGAATCGCCAGAGTAACACTCCATCTATTCGAGCAGCTAGAGGTGCATTACCTGGAAGCTGATTGGTTCCAGTTACACTCCCAAGGCATACCCATTCGTGAAGAGTCTGAAGACTCTGGGAACCTAGTGGTGCGTCGTTGCGACAGCCGCTGATGCCATAGTCCGGACCTTTCGCCAAAGATTGGCTTCGTTTCAAACCCACGGTGGGGCGTCGATCTTCGAAGTGCCAGTAGAGCAGGTGGCTGTGGGTCAGGAATTGCATACGTCGGAGGTACATAACCGCCCTTCATTCAGGCTCGACTTTTGGTGCCCGAATGGCAATGCGACCTGTCTAGAAATCGTTGTGAGATCCAAGTGACGACCGGTCAGGAAGCAAGTGTACTCGAAGCGATCTCTGATGCCGACATTTGTGTTATGCTGAAAGCCATCTGCGTACTTTGCTCGCCCCGGGCCCCTTGGCCGTCACAAGACGTCACGCTGAACTACCTGGCGATGGTCGCGAAGAAAGTGGAGATTTTTTTACCACTGTCGGGGATTGTTATCTGTTGCTCTCCATCTTGTCTGCGACGGCCCCATGCACATCGTGCAATTATCTTGGCAGTGACGAAGCATACAGATCTTGCGTGATGCTGACGGCGATTTCACTCAGCGCAATCTTGGCGCATGATGTCTGAGGTCGTCGAACGGTTCGTGCCATGTGGAAGCCCTCGAATAAGATGTCGAGAGAGAACGGCCCCGGGACCGGCTACTGTATTGTACTGTGAAGCCTGTCGCCGGCCCCGTCTGCCGAAATGCCGTAGGCTAGTCCCACATAACTGTTTTGCCCAATGCGCCGCCGACGTCGGCTAGAGTCTGAGCCTACGGACGTCTGTCTTCACAATGAGACAGCCTATACTGATCTTCCCAAGCTTGAACTCACCAGTAGTAGACCTCGTAGTGTTGGCGCTTTCAGATACGCTTGAAGTGGCTACTTCGAGTTCTGAGCGAAACCACTACATTCTTCCATGTTTTTGGACCTGGAATCCCATCCAATGGCCGTACTGGGTGGTGAACGCCGGCCATTGGTGCATCGACAATTGGGCAAAGGTAATGGAGCTAGGCTGAGGCGGCATGATAACTGAAAGCAGCATTGCCATCAGTATTGATGGCCTCGAGGGAGTCTGAGCCTCGTAATCACCGATATCAATGACGAGGACACCGGTGCTTTTGCATTGGCCCGGGCGACCAATTGTCGCGTTTAATCAACTCGGGAATAAGACTGACAAGACCTCGAATGTGCCCTGACGAATGTGCGTTCGAGTTCCCCAGAATTCGCTCATCGATACTAGTAATCTGCGAAAGGGAGTGATTAAGGGGCAACTTTAGATGCTGCCAGGTGACGGCTTCATCACTAATGGTCTTGAGAGGATGGTAGTGAGATTTGTGTCCAATAACAATCCATGAGGCATCCAAAGACACTACGCATTTTGGTGCAAGGAGTTCTAGCAAAGTCCATCCGCGGGTGAACCACACACTTTGCTCCAAGCTGCGCAACACCTCTAATGGGCTCTGGCTTACGATCCTGACATCGTGAAGGAATGCCAAGCAGCACCGGGCCCGGTGATACCCTGAAATATGGACGTAATAGCTTCTTGAAGTTCAGCGGAGCTGTCTCCATTGATACAGCAAGTGTCGATCCAGATGTAAGAGGGGATGAACTGCAGCTGTTCGCTAGGGCCAGCCGGCTGCGCGTAGGATTCTCTCCATGCTTTGGTAAAATTACAGAAGGCCTTGATCTTGCACATGCCAGCTTTCCCGTCGATTTTGGGGTCCCGGTCGCGACACAGCACTTCGTGGAAGCTGACCTGTCCATCGAGCCACCTGTGAGAAGTAATAATGTAATGCGGAGCATCATCCGCCGAGGCATATTCGTGGAGCTGGAGAGTGCCTACGTGCAGCAACCGCATGTTGCGAGTTTTGCTTGGTCGCACGCGAGCCTGTCAGGCCACGGACGGGGAACGATGCTGAGCTGAGCTGACGAGGAGATGTCCAGAGCGGCCGTCGACGCCACGCGCATCCTTCCAGCCTTTTCTTGGCGCACGGTCCATGCAAGGTCTTGGTGTGGTTGCTGCTGTTGGTGACATTTCTCTTCGCTGTATACCATGCCTCGCGATCGCTTGAAGCGACCAAATTGTCTAGATTTCTGCATGTCGTCGCTTCGTACTGTCGTTTATTCCAGGCCAATGTCCTCCGCCACTGGCCATGACGAGCTGGCGATCCTCTAATCCCAGTCGCTGTCACCGTCTTCATCTTTTCCTTTGCGCTCGGTTTGTCGTATACTTCTGTACGGTCGCTGATCCTCCTCGTCCTCGCCACTCGCTTTCAACCTCTTGTCTCCGTACTTCACGGCACCTAACCCCACCAAGATCTTCTCCATATCCCCAATACTCGTCTGATCCCCGTTCAATTCCTTCAGCGTCACAATTTGTCTCTTGATCTCAGTGTCCTTGTACACCAACACCGTTGGCGTGTTTCGATCTGGATACCCCTCGATACATAGGTTGCCTTGTATTTGGCAGAACTTGATGTCTCCAAATTTGCGTGCGAGCTCCCTCCAGAGTTCGATCATGAGTTGCGATTCGATGTTTGTGCCCGTACTTGAAGTCAAAAGGACGAACACCCAGGCCTCCTTACTCGCATCCGTGACCTCGCGAGTCCAATCTGGCTTCTGCACCGGATACACTTGGTTGAAGACGCTAGTCTGTTGTAAGTGAGCCATTTCGGCCATCCGCTTCTGGCGGTATCGATCGAGAAAAGCTTCATCTTCTTCGTCTTCGAGTTCGTCTAATTCATCGAGATCCTTGCCTTCGAGTCTATTCTCATGGGCGAGCTCGCGGGCTTGCAGGAGAGCGGCTTCAATCTGTGGCGTCGGCGATGGAGGCTTTTCGGGGATGATGCCTTTGGAGCGAAGAATGTCGTTCCTGAGACTTGGGCTCAGCATTTGACATGTCTGCGATCACGGTGGGCGAAGGTACCATTCGGTGTCGGCATTGGGGTCGTCGACGGGGACGTTAACGGGCATATCCGGTATGTTGTTCATGATGACGGCGATGTGCTGTTTTTGATAGTTGACAGCCTCTAGTGAAGGAATAGATGTGTAGAATTGCCTAAAAGTGGACGATCGACTTCCCTCGTCATTTCATGCGGCTCTGCTGTTTCGTCTGCCCCAGAGTCTTGGCACTTGAGAACATGTCCAGCTGGCAGGGACCACAGATCCATCGCCGACAACAACTTCACCTCCGCTTCACCCCTTCCCTCCCTCCCTCCCCGCCCGCTCGCGAAGATGGCGCTCAACAAAAAGGATGAGGATGATGCCGGCATCGTCAAGGTCGACCGCACTTCCGTTTTCCAGGAAGGTACAGCTGCATCCCCTGCCCGCCAATGGACCGACCACCTATACCATAAAGCACTGTACTGACTACGATGCTCCCACACAGCGCGAGTATTCAACACTTCGCCTATCTCTCCTCGAAAATGTCGAATCCTTCTCACCAAACTCGCGCTCCTCCTCTTTACCGGCGAAAGGTTCCCCACCAACGAGGCTACCTCGCTCTTCTTTGGCATATCAAAGCTGTTCCAGAACAAAGATGCCTCGCTGCGCCAAATGGTCTATCTTGTCATCAAGGAGCTTGCGAACACCGCCGAGGACGTTATCATGGTCACGAGCTCCATCATGAAGGATACGGCAGTCGGCAGCGATGTAGTCTACAGGGCCAATGCTATCCGCGCATTGTGCAGAATTATCGACGCTTCCACAGTACAAGCGATTGAGCGAAATATCAAGACTGCGATCGTAGACAAGACGCCTTCGGTCTCCTCAGCAGCTTTGGTCTCCAGTTATCACTTGCTGCCCATCGCGCGGGACATTGTGAAGAGGTGGCAGAGTGAGACGCAGGAGGCAGCCTCGTCGAACAAATCGAGTGGAGGGTTCATGGGCTTTGGAGGCTCGTCACAACATCTTCCGGCCAACACAAACTACATGACACAATACCATGCTATTGGCCTGTTGTACCAAATGAGGAGCCACGATCGCATGGCTATGGTGAAGATGGTGCAGCAATATTCAGCGGCTGGAGTCGTGAAGAGCCCGGCTGCCAGGGTCATGCTCGTGCGATTAGCCGCGAAGCTGGCAGAGGACGATCCGAGCCTGAGAAGACCAATGATGAAGCTTTTGGACGAGTGGCTGCGGGACAAGAGCGAGATGGTCAACTTTGAAGCTGCCAAGGCCATTGGAGCGATGCCCGACCTTACGGATGCCGAGATAGGCCAGGCGATTCACGTGTTGCAGCTGTTCTTGACCAGCCCACGCGCTGTTACAAAATTCGCTGCCATACGGATCCTACACCAATTCGCTTCGTTCAAGCCAGACGCGGTGCGACAATGCAATCCAGATATTGAGAGCCTTATATCGAACTCGAACCGGTCAATCGCCACGTTCGCCATCACCACGCTTCTCAAGACCGGAAACGAGTCTTCGGTCGACCGTCTCATGACACAGATCAGTACTTTCATGTCCGAAATCACGGATGAGTTCAAGGTTACCATTGTTGAAGCCATCAGGACGCTGTGCTTGAAGTTCCCATCGAAGCAAGCACGGATGCTCACTTTCCTTTCTGGCATCCTGCGCGACGAAGGCGGCTACGAATTCAAGCGCAGTGTCGTGGAGAGTATGTTTGATCTGATTAAATTCGTCCCTGAGGCCCGAGATGAGGCCCTTGCACATCTCTGCGAGTTCATCGAAGACTGCGAGTTCACAAAACTGGCTGTTCGGATCCTACACGTTCTCGGCATGGAAGGACCAAAGACTGCACAGCCAACGAAATACATTCGGTATATCTACAACCGAGTGGTTCTAGAGAACGCGATCGTGCGAGCGGCTGCTGTCACTGCACTTGCGAAATTCGGCGTCGGGCAGAAGGACCCCGAGGTCAAGAAAAGTGTTGGCGTGCTGCTCAAGCGATGCCTGGATGACACCGATGACGAGGTTCGCGATCGCGCCTCATTGAATTTGCGGTTGATGAAGAATGAGGACGATGAATTCGCAGGACGCTTCGTCAGAAATGGTGAGTTGGTTTCTTCCAGGTACAGATATGCAATACTAACAAATTACAGACTCGATGTTCTCTCTTCCAGTACTTGAAGATCAACTGGCACACTATGTCAACGGTGGCTCAGCTGAGGCCTTTGCCAATCCTTTCGACTTCTCCAACGTTCCTGTCGTCACCCGAGAGCAATCTCTTGCCGAAGACCGATCGAAGAAGCTGACTACGGCTACACCGACGCTCAAGGCACCAACCATTGGACCCAAGAAAACGGATACATCTGCTGCTGAAGCTGCGGCTCAAGCAACTGTGGCTACGCAGAAGTACGCTTCGCAGCTCGGGGCCATTCCCGAGTTCTCCTCGTACGGTGGAGTGCTCAAATCATCGCCGGTCGTTGAACTCACCGAGTCTGAAACGGAATACGTCGTGTCTGCTGTCAAGCACTTGTTCAAGGAGCACATTGTCATCCAATTTGACATCAAAAACACCTTGGCGGACTATGTCCTTTCTGACGTTTCCGTCATCTGCACCCCTTCGTCGCCTGACGAGGAGGAAGAAACACCTCTTGTGGACGATGGATTCGTCATTCCTGTCGAGCTGCTCAGGGCAGACGAACCTGGTACCGTCTACGTGTCATTTTCACGGCCCGAAGGACAATTCGTTTCGGCCTCATTCACTAATGTCCTCAAATTCACTCTCAAGGAAATCGATCCGTCGAGCGGCGAACCAGAAGAAGGCGGCTACGAAGATGAATATCAGACTAATGACCTCGAACTCGACGGCTCAGATTACGTGGTGCCCGCCTTCGCTGGGTCATTCGACAACATTTGGCAAGGTCTGCCGGATGCAGAGGAGGCCAGCGAGACGCTGCAGCTCAGCCATGCGAAGAGCATATCTGAAGCAGTGGAACTCCTTGTCAAAGCATTGGGCATGCAGCCCCTTGAAGGCTCCGAGGTGGCACTGTCGACAAGCACGCACACTTTGAGGTTGTACGGCAAATCCGTAACAGGAGGAAAGATTGCCAGTCAAATAAGGATGGCATTCTCGGCGAAGAGTGGTGTCACGGTGAAGATCATGGCGAGGTCTGAGGAAGAGGGTCTGGCTACTTTAGTTGTGGGAGGTGTGGCGTAGGTGCTATGTGTGCTCCGATGAGTCGGCATGGCATATACGATGAAGGGCGTCGGACCGCTAGGTGTACACAGGCGTCAGGCGCAGCACCGATATGGGGATTGAGATGAATTAGCGTGGTCACCGTAGGGCTTCTTCTAGATTTGCTGCTTTTCCAGAGACAGGCAAAAGAAAAGCAGAGTGCGAGAAGCGTGTTAGTCTCGTTGAACATGATTACAATTTCCAAACATTGATGCGTGATCTCTTGTCGTGACCGAGATTTGTGGGCTACATGCAACCCAGGTCTGAATCTTATCGGTGTATTTTGAGCCTCCTATGCTGTAAGATTCTCCGACTCATCGCCCCATCATAGCCAATCTTGCAGGATGTATATCACCATCAGCCGCGCCAGCAACAGCATCGCCACTCGTTTCCACCTTCTTCTCCTTTGCTGCCTTCTCTTTCCCTCCCTTATCTTTCCCACCACCTCCCTCTCTCTCCTTCTTCGCCTTTTCCTTCTTCTCCAACTCCGCCCTACGCTCTCTCTGCTCATTCAACCTCACATTCTTCTCTCGAATCCTCTCTTTCCTCTCCCCACTCTTCCCTCCACCCCCACCAGCCGTCAATTCCACATTTATCCTCCTGGCGTTATCCTTCTTTCCCTTCCCCTTCCCTGCCCCAACATTCCTTCGATCCGGGTGCATCCCGCTCTCATCTGCTTTCTCCGGCGCTGTAGGATCTGGCACTGCTTCCCCGCGATCTATGGCTTCGGGGTCGAAGAGGCTGTGATGGAAGACCTTGAGACAAGTTTTCATGCGGTCGTAATTCTCGAATTCGAGGAATGCGAACCCTTTGGATTTTTTGGTTTTGGGGTCGGTGCGGTGGCGAAGTGTGAAGGGTTGGAGTTTGGCGAAGTGTTTGGTGAGGCTGGAGTCTGTGGTTTTGTAGGGGAGGTTGCCGACGAAGACGATGAAGCGGGATTTCTTGGGAGGTGCTGATGCTTCATCGGATGCAGAGCTCGGTGCGCCTTTCTTGGTCTTTTGGCGTTTCTTTTTGGGAAGTGGAGTGCGTGTCGTTGTGGATTCGGCGGTGTCGTTCGTAGCGGCGGAGACAAGGGCAGGGTCGGCGGTGGTGTCGGAGAAGAGATCGCCAGCTTTGCGCTTTTTCGAGGAGGATTTCGAGGCAGTGGGTTCTATGGCTGTCTCCGTCGCATCGTTGTTGTCTTCGTTATCTTGCTGCGGGAGCGCATCGGGCTCAGCGAGCTCCTGGTGCTTTCGTTTTTTGCCCTTTTGCTGCGCTCGCTCGGCATCTCGGAGCGCTTTCCTGTCCTTCCGCGAAAGTGTGGTTTCGTCTTGAGACATGGCGGGCAACTTCGTCCTAAGTCCAGTGATTGTGGAATGTCTGGCTCTGCCGTCGAGTATTTTTGCGAGTGAGCAAGCTTCGGGATTCCGGCATCCTGAATGTACAGTTGTAGTATTATTTCTCGCCTAAAAGCTACAAAGTTCTTGAATAGAGCTCTTATCTTTACTTATATTTATTAGTAGACTCTTACTAGGCCAGAGCGCCCCAATATAGATGATTATGAGATAATTATCAAAGTAATCTATAGTATAGCTAATAATAATATTAGTAATAAGAAAGAGAAAAATAGAATAAGAATTAAATCTTACTTCATTTACGTTAAGGTTTTCGATATAGTACGTAGAGGCTATTATTTATCTAGAGTATATAATCTAAATAGCTAGGCATATAAGATTTTATATCCTTATATTAGTCTACCTTAGGCTATAGGGAGTAATAAGTATCTTATATAATTATAGTTATAGGAAACTGCTTCTTAGTTATAAATGCTCCTACGGAGTCTCTAATTCGCCGCGAAGTAACTAGGGCCGGAACCTTAGTAAATACTACTATAATTACTTTTCTAATACTAGCGATTCGCCTATACTATAGGCATAGGCTCGTCGCTTTACGTATAAAGTTTCCGAAGTATAACATATTAGAATAATTACGGAATAAACTTAATAGTAGATAGCGCTATTATTACATATAAAATAATACGGTAGTAGTAATTATAATAGGAAGTAAACACTAAGTTAAGGCGGAGTTTACGTTGTAACATCTACTTGGGTTTTGGTTTCCATATGGGCATTAGTCAGCTTCCCAGGGCTATCTCTACCTACATGTATATAAGCTGATGACTGACGTCGATTTTTGTCCACGGCGCGACATTTCTCTGTGACAATCTTGATCAGCATATTCACGAACTCGTGCCAAGACCATCACCCGCCGTATACCCCTATACCAAGACCCATCAAGCATTGGCCCGTCTCCGGACTTCTCCCCGGCGATGGCTCGCTCAGCCGACCCAACCAAGCACGATACCAGCATAGAAGCTCCAAGTGAAGCGACTCCTCTACTCGGCGCTCCAGACTCGGCTCCTGCCACAGCCGACTACGCCACCAATGGCTCAGCGAACGACCACGCTCGCGATGGCGGGAATGCAGACACAGAAGAGGGCAAGCCGATGCCCTACACCCAAGTCATCGTCCTATGCTACGCCTCTCTCGCTGAACCGGTCGCCTACTTCACCATCTTCCCCTTCATCAACGAAATGCTAGTCCGAAACGCCGACCTTCCCTCCGAGTCTGTAGGCTTCTGGTCTGGGACCATCGAATCGCTGTTCAGCCTGGTCCAGATGGTGCTCATGATTTTCTACGGACGCATGGCAGACCGCATCGGCCGCAAGCCAGTTTTGACCTTCTCGTTAGCAGGAGTTTCGATAGCAACTGCATTGTTCGGAATGAGTAGGAATTTGTGGCAAATTATCGTGTTGCGATGCGTGGCTGGACTTTTTGCCGGCAGCGTGGTGACGGTACGGACTATGCTGAGTGAGATTACGACCAAGGAGACTCAAGGGAGTGCATTCAGCTGGTATATGTTTACTAGGAACTCGGGCATTTTCGTCGGCTCTCTCTTGGGTCCGTACCCCCTTCATGGGCTCCTGAAGCATGCGTACTGACGTCTTGCAGGGGGCGCTCTCGCCAACCCAGCCCAGCAATTCCCGGGCACATTCGGCCATATTCAATTCTTCATCGATTACCCATATGCATTGTCAACTTTTGGCGCCGGAATACTGTGCGCCAGTAATACCCTAGCTACTCTACTCTTTGTCAACGAAGTGTGTTCACTCGTCCTCCCGACAACTTCTTCCGCTGAACTGACTGTCCCATAGACACTGAAGCGCGACGAAGGATCATCGTCCAGAACCTCAGCGCCGCCAATGACAACAGTACAGATCCTTCAGGCCCCAGGAGTCGGCCTGGTCCTCTACATCTTCGGCCACATCATGACCCTCTCTCTCGGATACACAGCAGTATCGCCCGTCACCATGTTTGAGCCCATCGACAGCAGTGGATTCAACTTCACTCCCGCGCAGATCAGTTATTTCATCGCCACCGCGGGTGCTTCCCAAGCACTCTGGATACTTTTAGTTTTCCCGCCTCTGGAGCGATCGATCGGAAGCAAACGAATCATTTTCTACTGCGGCATTCTCTGGGTCTTCTTCATGGCCGCTTACCCGATCGGAAACGAACTGCTACGCCATGGCAAAGAGATAGTTTTCTGGATATTCATGATTTCCGCCATGGTTATTGGGTCGAGCGTTAGTATGTCGTTTGGTGAGTCTTTCTCTTTTCTCTCTTGTGCTCTCATATGAAGTTAAGTACAGAAACCACATTATTCTGACATGAAATTCTTCTGTGCAGCCGCCGTCCAACTCCTCGTCAACGACATCTCGCCCTCCAAAGAAGTCCTCGCAACGGTAAACGCCCTGTCTCTAACTGTCAGTTCTGGTGTAAGAGCAGTAGCTCCGGCACTCTTCACCAACATCACAGCGCTTGGAATTCAGTGGGGCTGGGCGGATGGGCATTTGGTTTGGTTTATCTTTATCTTCCTGGCTGCTATGCTGATTGTTGTGACACGTTTGTTACCCGATGAGCGTTCGAGCGAATCACCAAATGGAAAGAAATTGAACGGGACGGCAAGTTCGAGAGACGTGGATGGCGAAGGGGACGCGTGATTGTACGGGATGCTCGAGTGGAAGTGATGCAGGAGGGATTCTGCACCGCCCGGCAACGGACCTGATGTGGACCACGCCGCCAAGGAATGCAGACAAAATATCGCGAGCCGCAGTCTCTCCTTCTTGTCAATCAGCACCGCCGCTTCGCATCGAGTCATCGGCCAAAAACACCGCCGAGCGCCCTCAGGACCGTCCGTCCTGGCCACCTCCGGCCAGGGATTATTAATAATTGGGGCGCTGAACGATACAGGAGCCTGCAGAGTCTAGAGCTAGGCCGATCGGATCTCTGCAACGAGTTCTAAGCAACGGCATTGAATACGGGGAATTTCGCAACCTTTGTCTACGGAATAGCGAAACTTGACAGGGTGAAGGGTAAAGCCTATTTTCCTGCGTCCCGAGACGCAGAACGTTACAGGAGGATGAACGACATAAACAAGAGATCTGAAGCGGCAAACAGTCAACGACAGAAGTAAATCAGCAACACAATGAAAGCCAGTTCTCTATGACGTGTTTAAATACGTCTTCCATTGACCATAAGCACTACATTATTTCATCTCTATGGTCTCACACATGCAATTTCACAAAAGGTACAACGATGCGGGAAAGGGACAAAGCCGTGCAGGTCTCATCTGAGCATGGATCAGCACTCATCGCTTCCCCAACCCTGATCGCCCCTTCCGTTTGCCTGGTTCCAAACACTGACGCCGGTCTGCAGCAAGCCCACCGCAGCGCCAATTCCACCACCCCTCATGTTTATATTCGGAACTCTGATTTCCGAACGCCTTCTGTTCGCATCGACAACTACATCCGAAGACAGCTCGGTCGCGTCACCCTGATACTTATCCAATACCAAACTCTGCACCAAATTCGCATGTCGTTGCACCCAGTCACGTTCACTGATTGTCGCGTATCGATCCATGCCGCCCCCAGGTCCATTATTGTAGACTTTCCAGTACCATTTGACGTGGTATACGGACCACTTCTTCGTCATGAAGTAGAGGATTGGCCAAGTGATGAGCCAGAGGAAGGTGAGGTAGAAAATCCAACGAATCCAGGTAATGCGTGCAGTGTTGATCCAGTGTGGCGAGTAGATGTCGACGTTCTTGTCGACAGTCGGATGAGTGATATCGATGTGGCCGCGGTAATGCGTTGCTCGGACAAGCTTTTCAAGTTCGGGTGTGATTTGCTGCATGTCGAGATTTAAAACATGACGAGATACCCGGAAGATTTTGAGCCAGCTTCTGTCGGAACAGAAATCTTCGCACCATTTTGTGAGGGTCGGCTTGGGTTCTGAGCCGATTTCGATGTCTTGTCGGTAGGTTCTTGCTCTCCTTTGGCGGAAACTGCCACGATGTGCTTGATCACTGTTCTCGACAGTGTAGGCCTGGCAGAATGTTTCGTTGCCGGGTTGGGAGAGGAAAGGTTGTAAGCTGAACACGATATCGAAATCATAGGCTCTTTCCTTCTCTTTCTTCTTGTTGTTTGCATGGGTGGTGTGCTGCCAGTGCCAGCCCTGTATGCGGATCAGTGGGCGAGGGGGAACGTTGCGCAGATAGCGTGTGAGGTAGTTTTGTAGACTGAGAGGGTCCATGAGGGCCTCTTCCATGCGGATACTGGTTTCGCAGCCACTCGAGACGGCACGTGAGCGGGAGCCATTTTGGCTGGGACGATGCAAGGTCGGCTGAGAGATGCTACGATATGCGTCGGCGGGAGCGGAGGGAGTATCGTTGGCGATCGCGGCGGGCGTACCATCGGCTACGCTGTCGTGGTAGGAGGGTAGCTCGGGCAGGTCGTCGTCGTATTCGTAGTCACTTCGCGTGGTATGTAGAGACACGGCTTCGGGATCATCGCGATAGCTGGGAGGTGACTGTGACTTGGAAGGCGGGAGTGCCGCTGCTGCGCGCGTGTGATCGAGTGAGGATGCCATGGTCAGTTCTTCTCACGGCAGCGGCAGAACAACAGCAGTGAGAGAGGTAGAGGAGATAATACAGCGGAACAGACACAGGCGCTCCGATGCTCAAATATAGCCACGTCTGGACCTGCGCAGCTGAAGTTTCAGCGCCGTGATCCTTTGACGGAAGCGAGGCGGTATTGGGCGTTCCTGACAGCTGCTGATTGGCTTGCTGCCTGCGATACGGGAACAGGTCTGGTGTCCATTGCAGCGTGTGGCAGAGTGCAGTGAACTGGTGCAGCTGTTGGTGTGGAACGAATCAAGAAGACGAGCCTAATAACTACAGTAACTTTTAGAGGTTGACGTGTGGACTAGAATAAGTTGGACCCACGCGGCGGACACAGCTCCGCGGTTGTGAATACCAAGGCAAGAATCTCGCTTCCACTTCCCTCCAAGTTCCACATTGACAACACACGCGTCTTCCATCACCATGGCGAGTGTTACTGGGCGGCAGAGTGAGAAAATGAAGCCGGGACTCTGCCCAACGATTCGAGGACTACTTGCACCTTCATCGTCTACTGAATGAACACATCGGGAACTCCCTCCGCGGCTAGAACTACCTGAACTCGAATCCGAATCCCCTGCCCAAACCCAGTTCCACCACACATCCGCTCTGTCCCTCATCCTGTCGCATCTCCAGCTCTCACGACCGGAAATGTCCAAGCAGCACTCTTCTCCGTGGAAGCATGGCAAACGACTCGACGGGACGCCTCCACAAAGGACTGGACAGCATTCTTTGGCCTTCACAGGCGAAATGGCTCCAAGTCAAGCGGCTCTTCATCGCACCGACCTCTTGCTGTCTTAGTCAGAGCAGTTGGCGCGGGGCACCCTCTTTTTTGTCTCATCCTGCTGGCTGCACGGCATTTTTGCAAAAACGCAGCACCGCGTCTCGATTGTACCACGTCGACCCGAGACCTCCTCTGCGGTGGCATGAACTGGTCCTACAATGCATCCTTCAATCAATCCTCCCTCCCATCAATCCACGAACACATTGAGTGGCAAACTGGCCACCACGGCGTAATTGGGCATGTCGACAACTTCCGCAAGCTTCATGTCCACGGCGACGCTGCACAGCATGTACGCATCCACCTTGGACATATTCTTCTCGCCTTGAAGGTATGCGAGCATTGCACGGACAGCCTTTTTGGTTGCTTCAAGCAAGTCGGAATCGATACCCATGGTGTTGTATGTTCCGCAGTCCGGGAGAATGTCTTCTGCGGCCTTGGGTGGACACGAGAAATGGGGTGACTGCACCCATGGTTGATTCTTCTTCACTACGAATCGCAATGTCACCTGCATCGGCGTCTCAATAGCAAGACCACACACTTCGCCATCACCTTGTGCGGCATGACCATCGCCGCAGCTGAATAGCGCTCCCGGAGCCTTGACCGGAAGCAAAAGTTTCGTACCCTTGGTGATATATCGACAGTCGATGTTGCCGCCAGCATCAGTCGGCGGTACCGTGGAGAATGCGCCCGCTTCGGCAGGAGCGATTCCCATCGTGCCCAGAAACGGTTGTCGAGGGATCCGAATCCTGTCGTTGAACCACGCCACCTTTTCACCTGGTGGTAGCTGCCAGATCTTGAGGTGCGGCTCCGTGAACTCTTCAGCCAACAGGCCGAAGTCGGGAATGACAGCCGTCCATCCCCAGTCCGCTGTCTGCAGATCCATCACCTCGACTTCCAGAGCATCGCCAGGTTCAGCTCCATGCACGTACACCGGTCCAAACACCGGATCTGCCTTGGATGTATCAAAAGAAAGCAGGTCGTCCACCGAGGACTGCGCAGTGATTTGGCCAGCACCGCCATCGATACAGTCAAACGTCACGACGTCTCCGGATATGACAGATAGCTGGGGCGGCTCATCCTTGTTCCACTTTTGATGAGATTGTCCGCGATGAATGTGATGGCACTGGTGTGAGTCCTTCCTCATGACAGTCATGTCTGAATGCCTTGCTGGATAACGAGTGTGACGAGAGGAAATGAGCAACGACGCGACGACAAGCAGCTGGCACCTTTAAAGCCACTCACCATTCGGCAGCGAGGTACCCCAAGCTTACCGGATGAGGACGAATGCGGCTCGCCCGTCACGACGGTGTGGCAACCATATCGGGAAGGTAGCCTTCCCACGTACATATCGAACGCTATTCCACGACACAATCACGACCCTGTCACCATTCATCACAGGCAGCAGATTGAGGCACAGCTCGCCGGTACCTTCCATTCTCCGGTAGAACATGGCAACTTTTCGAGCACCATCAGGCCAGCAACATTGCAACAGGAAGCGACCTAGGCCAAAAATGGAAGGTGAGTTGAAGTATGGACTGCCGACTTCGGAAGAGATCTACTCCGTGAG
Source organism: Cercospora zeae-maydis (assembly GCA_023512815.1). Lineage (NCBI taxonomy): Eukaryota > Fungi > Ascomycota > Dothideomycetes > Mycosphaerellales > Mycosphaerellaceae > Cercospora > Cercospora zeae-maydis. The sequence continues at coordinate 1,162,107 of JAKLWY010000008.1, forward strand.
ACAATCAGATGGCGTCGCGTTGGTCTTGTCTCGCACTTGGCCTTCTTGCGCTCGGCCAGGCCTCGCGATCCGATTGATGCAACGTGCAAGTGAGCGCATTACCAAGTCGCTCCGCTCTGTCTTGTGCGGCTCATGCAATATCTTGTCGCGACTTCGTGCGATGAACGAGCTGCGTCGACATACGAGATGCGAAACTTTCCGCCCGTGGCGCCGATTTACCGCAGCACGTGGCAGCCTCGTCCAACGTATGATACCGAATTGAGGAGTGTGGATTGGACGAAGTTTTGCCGCGCCAGCCTTTGTATACGCAACACGCACGTTGGCGGCTGACATGGCTGGGCTCCAGCAACCTGAGATCCTATCAGCTCCTCTCGAGTCGTTCCATCAAGGTCTGGCTGCTGCGAGACGGAACAGTGTATCCAAGCGAGGAGCAGCCACACGCGCAGTTGAACTCCCCTTGCAACACGCCGCACTCGTACTGCGTGCCGACGGGAAGAATCCTTTGGTATATACTGTATCTCCTCCGTACCGGCTCGGATACAGGTCCTGCTATGGGGTACTTGCCAAGTCGCCTTGACTCTAACCTCACTCTGCTCCCGACATCAGGTTATCGAATGCACTCTGCGAACAATCTTTCCAAAGTCGAGCGCGTAGTTGCCCGGCTTGCTCTGCCATAGCGTGGGCGGTACAAAGCAAAGACAAAGACGAATTGTAACTGCTCGTTGCGAGCCCTATCTGGACAGGTGACACTTGCTGATTCGCTGCCTGGTGTACAATCTCTACTGCCACCAGCTTCTACTGCTCCGATGATCGAAAACTGTGTACAACCTGGAGTTACTCGGGCACAGGGTAAGCTACATGCTAACTGCAGCAGCTGAAACGGCGATCTGACCGCTTGCATTTGCACGACCTCGGTGGCGAATACCACCTCGAAACTTGTAGCGCGACTACTGGAGTACCTGAGAAGAGCCACGCGTACTCTGGACGATGTGGTCGGGAGCATGACGACGCAGTGCAATAGCACCTGCCCATTGTGAACGGAGGTTCTCTTATTTCACACCACCCAGACCGGTGCATGGAGCCTTTTCTTTGAAGTTTGTCGAAATTGAGTCTGGTGGCTGTGTGAACTCCGACTTCGCTGCTGCGCTGACTGCTGCCCAATAACATCCTGTCAACTGTCATGGAAGAGCTTGTTGATGAGAGCTCTCGGGCCCGGAAGTCATGCCGGTAAAGCTACGTGTACATGTACCTTTCAAGCGACGTGTTGTGTGACTGGTTGCACGCTTCTATCGTGCTGTTGTGCTTCGCTCGCAATAGTGTCTCTGTCCAGTCAAGGTTACGGCGTTGGTATGCATCTTTCTTTGCCTTGTTTTTTCTTTCCTTCTCCACGGATTTTTGTCCGGTCTAGATTTAAGTGCGTCAGTCTACAGGCTTGTGACCTGCCAATGGGAGATTTGCCAGTGCGGGATTTGGTCAGAGATATCCTTGCTCGTTCATGCATGATTTGTCCCTGTTCCATTACTGTTCGCTGTTGGTGCTAATGCTAGTGCTAGTGCAGCGGCGGCGGCGTTGGCGGTGGAGGACAGTAGAAGATAAATCGACGACGGACGAGATCAGATCGGAATGCGGGTAGTAGAAGAAAAATGTCTTTTGTGAGTTGTGGTGACGATCGAAACAAATTTGTTATATATTGAGTAATACAACGAAACGGAAAGAAAAGAAAAGAGTGAAAAAAAAAGAGAGAGGTCATAAGATCGGGTATCAGTCATTCCATCAAAATCCATTATCGGGCGTCCCTGCATCAGTCAACTCAGTCATCCAGTCTTCTTCTCCATTGCACATATGGAGATCTGCGCAGAGTTCTTCTCTGTGAGATTTCCCATTTCTCCTCTCCCCGTGGTGGCGATAGAAGCCTTCTCATCACAGAGGGTTTGCGAGTCCGAAGTAGACGTAGTCGCCGAGCGGTGAGGTCGCGTCGGCGTCGGCGTCGGCGTCATCGCGAAACCAAAAATTTCGGAAACGGTTTTCATCTGCTGCTCTTCGTATTCTCTCTCCTCCCATTGTTGCCGCTTCCTCCTTCTACGGTCGAGGAAGAGGAGCAAAATAAATAGAGCCGCAAGACCTACAATCGCGCCGATGGTGCCGCAGGCTATGGCGGGGATGGAGATTTTGCCGCGTTTTTGGTCTCCAAAGAGAGATGAGGTGGTTGCAGGGAGAGGGAGTGCGTGGAGTTTTCCTTCAGTGGTTTGGCTTTGGTTCTCTTCGTCTGGAGAGAGGAATTCGACGTCGTAACCGCAGCGGGAACCGAGGTATTTAATGGGGTCGATGAAGGTGTCGGCGATGTTTGCGGGTATGGCGCAGGATAGGCAGGCATTGAAGGTGTTGATCCAGGGGACTGAGGTGCAGAGCTCGGGGTTGTCGGTGGATGTTGTTGCGTTTTCTGTATGTGAAGAGAGGTTGAGTTAGGGGTGGGAGAGTTGCAGTTGGAGATGTGGGTTGGGACTCACGGCACTGTGCCAGACAGTTTGTTTGTCGTGGCAGGTGGTCTGGGACTATTGCTGTGGCTGACGCTGCTGCAAGGAAGAGGGAGACTGCGCAGGTTCGTATAGAAGGCATTGTGCCGCTTGATGGCATCCGAGTGAGCCCGCTCCTTCTCAAGGGGCGCAATGTCGTTTTCGACTGTGCAGCGGCGGTTGGTGATGTTGGTCCTCGAAAGCGTCTTCTATACTTTTCGATACCTCGCGTTGTAGTGATGATCTGTGTCGAACAGTCCGACCTGCGAGCAATGAGACATCATCTTTCAGAGTATGCGACAGAACAGCGAACTCCTGGTAATTGAGCATTTGGTGACACGCCGTGATGACACGCCGTGATTCACATTCTGCAACATCAATGAGTATGACCAGGTCGGAGAATTCTAAGCGACGAATCCAATGTGCCGCAGCTCAAACAGTCAGGTACTGGTCTTGCCGATGACCGGCGACCATGTTCGGCGAATGTAGCGACTCTGGTTCATGGAGCAGCGCTCTAGACTTCTCAGCCTTGCCGTTGCATAGATGTGGAATTGCGCGAGGTGGTGGTTGAAGGACAGATGGAAGTGCCACGTGCCAAACGAGACGCGGCGGACGGAGGAAAGGCCGGGCGGGCATTGATGATTCGGCTCGGCACTGGGCGGTCCAACGTGAAGAAGGTTTGTGGAGAAGCAGTTGGCAGGGAGCTGTGTGCTGGGGCCCTGGGGCTGGGGCTGTGCTGCTCGCTGCTGCCATTTTGCTTACTACATACTCCTCACCACAGCGCGGCGGTGGTGAGGGAAAAATCCCCCGCGCTTGTTCCACCCTCCTCCCCCCCCCTCCCCCCCTCCCCCGTCGCAAGTCGGTGTGGAGCATGGCAAGGCGGTGGAAGAAGTGAATGAACAAACGAACGAACGCACGCTCATGCGCAACGCGACCCGATCCTCTCGCGCCCCATCCATCTGCGCTCCGCTCGAGCTCCACCCGCCCAAGTCGCCAAGCTGGCAGGACGGCGAGCGAGCACGCGAGACGCTGCGCCCGCCTCGACGACGGCACTGCTGCTGCCAGATGCATCGCCGTGAACCGCAATGACGGAAGCGCAAAAGACCGAGGCCACGCCCGCTGCGCCAGCTCCAGCAGCTCCAGCAGCTGCACCACCCACCTCCGACTCCCCCGCGACCACGAGCAAAGAGCACGACGATGGCTCCAAGTCGCCCAAGCGCAAGGCCTCGGAGCCCGCCACCGCGAACAACACCGCCGTCACCGCCACCGAGCACAATGGCGAGGGCAAGAAGAAGCGCCGCAAGGTCAACCACGCCTGCGTCTACTGCCGCCGCTCGCATATGACGTGTGATCTGGAGCGGCCGTGTGCGCGCTGTGTCAAGCGTGACATTGGCCATTTGTGCCATGATGAGCCTCGCGAGCCCGTCAAGAGGAGCAAGAGCGATATAGGCGTGACAGAGATTGCTCCGGCCCCGGGCGAGGGCATGCAGCGCGCGAATGGCCACGGCCAGATGACACACACGCATGCGAACAGCGTGCCCCATGTCAACGGCGGCTCGCAGCCACCGCTCACCCAACCCACTCCCGTCTCGCCGCGGGCACTGCAGCGGCCCACGACACAGCGAGGGAGCAATGCTGGCCTCAATCAGAATGTGGACTGGAACAACGCCGCTTTACACAGCCAATTCCAGGATATGCACCATCTGCATCCGAACTACATGTTCAACACATCCGAAGTCACCAATGAGTACAACATGCTCAATGACTTTCTCTCCTCCTCCATCATGGAAGACGGGGCCATGTATAACGAGTCGGATACGCAGTTGCTGTTCAATGATCCCCTCCTGGCCACATCCTCCATGACCGCCCACCTCACGAATCCGAACCTCAGCACACAAATCGGCCAGCAGCCCGCGTCGTCAGGCGCAGGGCAGCAACAGCAACAAACTCAAGCACAGTCACAACAGCGACCTACCTCATCACGACCGATGCAGCCTCCCACGCAACCCCACTTGCAGACTGGTCAAGAGATATCGCGGCCTGGTTCGACACTACCCGTGGACTCCCGCGCACGAGACAAGTTTTACATGACTGCTGCAGATCCTGCGGGACTGTCTTCTGCTGAGGATCGTCTGCACAAGCTGTTGAAGGCCAAGTATGACGCGGGAATGCTGAAGCCGTTCAACTACGTCCGTGGCTATGCTCGCCTCAATCAGTACATGTCGAAAAATCTCACCCGGGAATCACAACTACGAATATTGAAGCAGCTCGATCGTTTCCGGCCCAAGTTCCGTGAAGCAATGCAGTCTCTCACAGATATGCAGCTGGTTCTTGTCGAAATGTGGTTTGAACGAAGCTTGATGGAATACGACCGCGTCTTTGCCTCCATGGCCATTCCCGCTTGTTGCTGGAGACGAACAGGGGAGATCTTTCGAGGCAACGCGGAAATGGCGGAGCTCGTGCGGGTGCCCGTGTCAAATCTGCGAGACGGCAAGATGGCTATTCACGAGATTGTCAAAGAAGACAGTCTCGTGTCGTACTGGGAGAAGTTCGGCGCCATCGCGTTTGATCAATCTCAAAAAGCCATCCTGACCAGCTGCACCCTCATGAGGCCCGCGCGGAGAAGAGATGATGCGGATGAGGAAACGAGCGCTGCAGGCAAGGATGGCAAACCCGCGGAGAAGGTGAAGATGGAGGCTGTGCGATGTTGCTTTTCCTTTACCATTCGGAGAGATACCCACAATATGTGAGTTGGAACTTCGGACATTTCTGCACCTATAGACTGACTTGCGTTCCAGACCCTCCCTCATTGTAGGGAATTTCCTTCCCATCACCGAGCGACGACAGCCAAATGGGCAGCAATAGGAACGCTCGCTTCAAGCGGCCGATCGTCGCTACGTATTTACGCCTGAAGAAGCCGATGACCTCTGGGCTGAGCCTTGATTCGGCAATGAGTTTGACGAGAGACTCCTCCAGGTTTACGGTACAGGAAGCAGCCACGATTTGTATGTTTGTCTGATTTCCGGTTGCTTTGTTTTGCTTTTACATTGTGCATATTCGTCGATACCATTCTGCATGAAAAAGTGGGCAGGGCACTGCATGGAAAGAGGCGAGGGTGGATTTTGATGTGTAGCAGGTAGATGAGCGCGAGCGCGAGCTCTTATCCGCGAAATGAGCTCGATCAAGATGACTGATTGCCGTTCACAAGAGCATTTTCATTGACCGCGACAAGCATGCAGTACGGTCGGCGTCTGCGAAGTTGCGCAAACATCGGAAGATACTTTATCACCAGCCCAGGCTCACCAAGCAGCAGAATCCAGTCTCGGTCTCGCCGGAACCGATGGTAAGGCTGAGCACAGCACTTCCTCACAAGTCGTGCAGTGCCGCGTGGCGAGCTGGAAGGTTTGGTCCAGATCTCAAGAGGCGCAGATTCGCCAACAGCTCTACCGACTGCTGTTGGCTGGAATGAACTTTTGACTTTGCTTGACACTGTTGACTTTTGCGCGCCTCGATCCACGTGGCGGCGAGCTGGCGACTTTACCAAACCTGGTAATCTTTTCTCATGCGACAACTGAGTTTGTATTAGGGCTGCAGCCTCGTGGCTGAAGACGAGGTCGCATTTGGTTTAGAAAGGGTGTTTTGGGCTGGAATATGGCTGAGCTAGGCGTTTTTGCACAAGAGGCGAGGGAGGCGCCTTTGCGGTGACTCCGTGGGAGAAAATGTATGTTGGTGTCGCTTTGGTCCGGAGGATGCATTTGGGTCGTGGCGTGGGAAGTGCGTGGAAGTATATGTACTGGGAGGCGTTCGTGGTACGGGTTGTTTTGTGAGAGAGTTTGGTTCTGTTGTTTTCTCACCACCAGCACTGCCTACACAGGAGAGGCCGGGATTTTCTTGCTGGCCACGATGAAGTTCTGTTCCCTCATCCTCGCTGCTGCTGCGGCTGCAGTCAGCGCCGCCATGGTCCCTCCTCCTGGTCTCCAACCGCGACAAGCTACTGCTTTCTGCGGAACCGTAGCGAGCAGATGTACGGGCAGCAGTCGACAAGCACAACTCACGACCTACTGCTCGTCTTACCTCGGAATACCACGAGTCACGTCAACGCGAACGATCACGGTCGCTACCGCGCGGCCTACAACTACCTTGACGGTGCGAGTCGTCGGCACGACAACGGTACTCACCACGATCAATGTCACGAGGACGATCAGTGCGACTTCGACGACGAATGTCGCCCCAGTTGTTGCAACTGTGACGACTACACAAACGACTACGAGCTTTTCGACGCGAACGACGAGTGTCACTCGCACTTCCGTTACGCGGACGATGACGGTCCAGGCTCCGGACGTCACGCAAATAGTATCGAAATGTGCCGCACCTCCGAATCCCAATGCTGCAATCACGATCATGCGAGTCGGAAGCGAATTCTCACCAAAGAAAGGAAAACGCGAAGCTGGAGCTGAAGCCGAAGCCGATGGCGATTCCCATGGGATTTTGCTAGCAAAAGACCTCGTACAACGACAAGCCGTTGCCAAACCGTCCTGTCTCGAACGATACACGAGCGCATCCAGACAAAGCTCTGCATGCAGTTGTGCTTCGATCCGACCTTCAACAACCACAGCAACGCGACCAATCACGGCTACGAGCACGGTCACAAGCACGCTGCGTCTCACGACGAGCACCAGCACCATCACTTCGCAAGTGACGAATACCGTCGCGACAGTCACGCAGTTCATCACGACGCAGACGATCACTCGACAGACGACGTCGACGTCGATCATCCAACGCACCGTCACGAGCACGATCAACGGACCGAGCGTGACAGTCGTGAACAACGTCGTCTCCACGCGCGTCCTGCCTCCCAAATCCACCGCTTACAGCTTGTCCGGACCCGCTGCGCAACCGACGTTTTACATCCAGAACGATCAGCTCAACTACGCCATTCTCCGAACTCCTTCTTCTTCTTCTTCTTCGGATCCCAACTTCCTCCCCCAGCGCAGCAAAAAATCCAAACGCGACGTCGCAGGAACCATCATCTTCGACTCCATCATCCCCGCTTCCACCGCACAACTCTTCTCCCTCCCCCTCTATCCTTCCTCCCAACTCCAACAATTCCACAACATTTCCGGCCCTCTCACCTCCCCGGACCAATCCCTCTGCGCCGCCGAATCCATCGAATTTTCTTCCTCCCCCGGAGATGACGGACAAGGATTCGATGATATTGACGTGCAATTCGTCACGCCCCACGAGATCGCATCCGGGGCGTTCGGAGCAGTGAGTTGTGCGATGACGGCGGGACCGCGTGGGACGTGTCCGTTGAAGTGTTGGTTCAATGCACCAGGACCTGAACGTAGTGGAGATGTGAGTCAGGGGAATCCGTTTGGGAATTGGATGTTGGGGCAGCCGGGGGCGAGTGGGAGTGATGAGGTGTGGGGGGTTTGGGCTGTTACGCCTTAGGGGTTGGGGGGTGGGAAGTAGGTGGAAGAGGAGGAGGAGGAGGAGGGAGGTATTTGTGGATTTCTTTTTTGATTTTTCTTTCGGGGCCAACATGTGAAGGATAGATTTGATTTTGGTTTGCTTAAAAAGTACGATACCCCCCCTCTCGGCTTGTGTGAATATCGAGCGAGCGTCGCGTGCAAAATGTCCTTCGGATGGATGGATGGATGGATGGACATTGGAGGGAGTGATTTCATCACGATTAGTTAGCATCATACCCAAAATGAAGATTCAACGATCTGCATTATGCTCCAGAAATCAACAGGATACGGTCCCAATCCACTCAAATCAGCTCATGGGCTCATCATCAAAGAGTGTGTGGACGACTATCTAGGCGAGGAAGAAAAAGAATGTCCAACATAAAATAAATTCTGTACTCTTGCTATATATAGCATCTCTTTGTTCATGGTCTTCCGCACTCGATTTCTCACATATGTATGCTTCTCCTTTTTCTCCATCTTCATCTTCATCTATGCTATGCAAGATATGCAAAACGCTAGAAACAGCAAATCCCAGTAAAGCCCAAAAGAAAAATGCTAAACAAAAAGATGCCCATCATCATCGTGATTTCATCTCATCTCATGGTTTTCGTGAGCATCAGCATCAATCAATCAATCAGTCAATCATTCAAACCACAGTAGCAGGTAAAGGGGTATCGCAGATGGTCCTCCTGCACGTCCACACTTCCGCCGAAAAATGCATGCATCCATCACCGTTTCTTCATCCTCGCTGGCAAAAGGCCCGTCGTAATCACACAACCCAAGGTGATGCCGCCCGCCATGTACAGAAACCTCTTGACGGTATCCGGATCCTTCAATCCTTCTTCCTTTTGCATACTCTGCGCAATAATGGGCGCCAAAATCGAAAACATTCTGCCCCACGTCGTCGCCAACCCGGTCGCGGTGCCTCGGATTTCCGCGGGGAACACTTCGGGCGTGAAACCGTAGAGTACCGCGTTGAACATGCTTTGGAAAAAGTATTCCATGGCGTTGAGGACAATGTTGGAGGTGGGAGAGTTGGTTTTGCTGAAGAGGATGATGGACAAGCCCATGAGGCCGGAAGAGATGGTCATGGTCCATTTTTTGCCGAGGCTGGATATGCGAGTGAGGAGGGAGCCGAGGACGACGCCGACGATTCCGGGGGAGTAGATGGCGATGTAATTGCGGTAGGTTTGGCGCAAGGTGACGTCGACTTCGCTGTTTTTGATGGCGATGATTTTGGGGAAATAGTATCCTGCGAGAGTGAAGCCGAAGAAGTCGCAAATGTAGGTCAGCCAGACGAGGAGGGTGACGAAGATCATTTGGTTGCTGTCGAAGAGCTTCTTGTATTTGGAGAGTTCTTTGCGGACTTCGCCTTTCCAGTAGTTCTTGTCCGTGAGTTCCATTCTGCTCTTGACAAAGGCGGCGTCGGATTCGTCTTCGGCATCAGCACGTTCGAAGTCGCGGAGTCGGAGGGTGCATTCTGTGCCGTTGGTTTTGGCCACGGCTTGGAGTACCCGAATTGCTGCTTCATCGTTTCCTTGGCTGAGGAGGAATTTGGGTGATTCTTGGACCTTGACGACACAGGTTCGGAGGATGAAGACGAGGACGTTGACGGCGCCGATGGTGTACAGGACATATCTCCATCCCATATTCTGGGCCGAGGTGCAGCATGCGACTCCGTCGGCCACATTCTTGCAGGATGGCAAAGCATCGGCTCGGCTGAAGTCTGGGGAACAGGAGTGCGAGGGCACGAACGCGAAGGCGATGGCGCTAGTGCCAACGACACCGATGGGTTGGAAAATGGACAGCAAAGCCAGGAGGAAGCGTCGATTGGAAGGGAGAAATTCCAGACAGATGGTCGTGTCGACGGGTATGTTGCCTCCGATGCCGAAGCCAATGACGACGACGAGAGCGAGGAATTGCCCGTAGGAGGTGACGGCACCGAGGGCGATACCAAAAGCGCCACTGAAGAAACAGGTCAGGTTGAAGACCCACCTCCTGCCGATCACATCGCCCATGATACCCCAGAAAAAGGCGCCGGCCGTCAGACCCGTGGAGAAGGCGACGGAAATACTGCCTGAAACCTCATCGGAGAAGCCCAATTCTTGTTGCAAGGGTCCCAGCACCAGGCCAAAGGCTTGCGACCACAGCAAGTCCAGCAGGTATCCGAGACCGCACAACGACCACACGGTCCATTGGTACCTGCCCATTCCGTGCGCGTCGATTTCGGCGTCGACCATTCGATTCTTTCGGTCCATTGCAGTCAGCGTGTTGCCGTCGTTGTCGTAGCCGGCCACTTCGTTCTCCTCGTGGTCTCGTTCCTCGTGCGACGACAACGTCCGGTCGGCCACGAGGCCGTGGCCCTCTTCGTCGGAGCTGGTGCGGTAGCCGACATCGTCTCGTTTGCGCTCTTCGAGCAGCAGCGGGATGCCCGAGTGGGCTCTGTTGAACGTCGGCATGCTTGCTGGCTGGCCGGTAGACAGCGACGACGGACGTCAGAGACAAAGGTGGGTGGAGGAGGGCGACAGCGGTGAGTTATGAGGGAGAAGTTTGGCGGAGCAGGTCAAGCGACATGCTGCATGGATGCGAAAATGGCGTGCGTGTTGAATTTTTGGAGAGAGAGAGGAGGGTGAGGGTGAGCGGGTGAGGAGCGGGTGGGATGGATTGCTTTGATTCCCTGTCCGACCAAAGTGTGGCACGCAGCAGCAGCAGCAGCAGCCGAGTGATGGCATGCGCACGCGGCACCACGACTCTCTGTCGGGCGATCGGTACGATCTCGTGAACTAATTAGAGGTACAGTAGCGCCGCCGTGCATTGTACTGTCTGTGGTAGATTGGCTTTGGCGACTTCGTCACTTGTCCCTCTCATTCTCTCTGCACATTCAATCTCCCGAGCCGGCGTTGATCATCATCATCATTTATCATCATCATCATCATCATGCATCATCATCATCATCATCATCATCATTCCAGTGTACACTGTACAGATCTAAGTTACTGGACAGACTTCGGTTCGGAAAGAGGCAGGAAGCGAAGCACGAGGGGTGATCCCGAGAGTGGCCACATCAACATCAACATCCCCGTTGGTCATTCATCAATCATTGTACAATGTTGGTCTGTCTGCTGTGGAAGGAGGCATGGGAGAGGCAGGGAAAGAAGGGAAAAGAGCGAACGCAACGATGATGCAACCTTTGCAACCTTCAAGCCACCGACAACGGAGCTACGTCCGCTTCTCTTCTCCGCATCTTCACACCTTCACATCTTCACCATCTCCACACCTTCACATCTTCACCATCTCCACATCTTCACATCTTCACCATCTCCACATCTTCACATCTTCACATCTTCACATCTCCACCATCTCCACCATCTCCACCATCTCTTCTTCACACACCCACTCGCACAGCGTGATGAGAGCACGAGTCTGGTAGGTCTCGGTCATGGCTGCCGTGGCATTCCCATGTGACATTCCCAGCACACAATTCATCTCCCCGCACACCCACCACATAGCCAACCCCTCCACCACCCTCCTCCCCTCCCCCTTCCATTTCCACCCCTCTCCTCATCAATCTCCCGAACCCCCTTCCCCTCCATCCCCAACAAACTCCTCCCCACACTCCCCCTCCCCACCACCACACCCACCCCTTTCCTCCAAACCAACTTTCTCCTCAGCGGCGCCGCCTCATTCACCGCCTCATCATCATCATCATCCTCAAAAAAGCAAGCCGGGTACTGCGTTCCACTTCCACCACCACTCCCACTCCCACTACACGCGCCGCTCCCGCCACCACAGAAACTATCCCTCCTCAACAAACTCCCAAAAGAATTCCTCGGATCCGGCGTCGGAGCAAACGAAGGAGATGTAATCGTATTCCCCGTTGTAGCAGTCTCATCGGACCAGCGAGAAACATATTTCTCGTTGCTGCCGTGGGAGTAGATCGAACTGGGCGATGTATTGGAAGAAGATGTCGTCGTCGTGCGTCGACTCCTTCCCGCACCCGCACTTGCAGTATTCGTCGTGGGACTTTTCATCCCCCCTCCTAATGCCGCCGAAGTAGGCGAATACGCATTCGAACCCGACGACAGTATCCTCAACGAAACACCACCCCCACCTCTCCTCTGCTGCCGATTCGCAAGTCTCGCGTGAAGTGAATTCATACTATCATTCCGTGTCCGAATCGACGACGAAACACTTTCTTTTCGCGGCCGGTACGTCGTCTCGGGTGGTGAAGTCACTGTTTCCACCACATTTGATAGAGAAGGAGGAGGAGGAGGAGGAGGACATGTATCCGATTCCTTCCACATCCATGCCAACGGCGACCTTTCGGAAGCCAAACCTGAACCCATCGGACGAGGAAGTGGAGGTGGAAGGGCATGCGAATTGCCATGGCCTTCACGAATCGTGGGAAATAGCGTATACCCTCTCGTCAATGTCGCCGAAGGTCGAGATGATGGGAATGGCGGGGAGATGGGAATGGCATTTCTTCGCTGTTGCTGCTGTTGCTGTTGCTGTTGCTGCTGTTGCTGTTGCTGTTGCTGTTGCTGCTGCTGCTGCTGTTGCTTGGTAGATGGCACTACTGGAGTACTCCTCTCTTCTTCTTCTTCTTCTTCTTCTTCTTCTTCTTCTCCTTCTTGTTGTAATCCAAAATCAAACTGCTCAATCGCAGGATCCACTCGGGCTGTCCATGTCGGTGTCGGTGGAGTAGGAAGCACGGGACTGGTGATTGCTGGTGAAGGCCCACGAATATAATACTCTAAAATTCCAATCGATATTTCCGATTGTCGAGCGGACCGGAGACTTGATGACGTTTTGCGCTTTTGTGATTGGTCTTGTTGATCTTGTTGATCTTGTTCTTGTTGTTGTTGTTGTTGTTGTTGGTGGTGTTGTTGATCTTGTTGTTGTCGTTGTCGTTGTTGTTGTTCTTGTCGTCGTCGTTGTCGTTGTTGTTCTTGTTCTTGTTCTTGTTCTTGAATTGCAAAGTCAGAGCGATATGGAAAAAATTCCGTTGTGCTTGTCGTTAATGTTGTTCTTCCCGTTCCCGTCCTCATTGTCGACGTGATATCGTGCGATGGAACTTTACTACTACTACCACTACTGCTGTTGCTACCGACACTGTCAACTTTCCCCGCAGACTGCTTTTTCAGACCAAGATTCAACGGTTTAGGACGCAGAGCTGCTCGTTCATCGCCATTGCCACTCCTCGTCGACAACGAACGCGGAATCTTTTCACAACGTCGGGAATCCATCCGTGGTGGTGGCGTCGTCGTCGTCGTAGTAGCCTCCATGTTCTTTTTTGAATCACATGCAGTTCGAAGACTCTTCGTACACTGCTGCTGCTGCACCATCATAGTAGCCATCCTTTCCCGAGAAGAAAAAAAAAAGGCAACACAAATAGTCGAATAGAGAAAGTAGTGTTTTTTAACTGGATTCCTACGCGCCGCGACCAGCGATGCTATGCTACTATACATACATGTACTTGAGATACATATACCAGCCTCAGCTTTTCCTTCTGACGTGAGGGTGGAATGTAAAAAAAGCCCCATCATCAACAACCCAGCCAGGGAAGTCTCGTCCCGTCCCGCCTTGCCCAACTGAGGAAGTAACCAGGAGAGAGAGAGAGAGAGAGAGAGAGAGGAGAGCACAGGAGAGAGCGAGACAAAGAAGAGGGTGTGAAGCAAAAAAAAGCTTATCGATCCGACACACTCTGTATACACACATACTACCGAAGAAAGGGGCGGCTCGATGAGCCTATCGGAATTTTGCGAAGAGAGGGTTCTGCAGTCGGGCTGGGGGGCGAAGCAAGGGGGGAGGGAATTTTGGCAGCATTGCTGAAGACATGCAAGATATGCTGCAGAACGCAGAACGTGGAAACAACATCGAGATCGAGAATCAAAACAAGACAAACGGCCATCGTGTGAATCGCCTTCTTTCGTTCATGTTGTGTTGTGTAGAGTCGTCGGTCGCTCGTTGGCGTATGGTACTGTGAGTCCCCAGATCAAATGCGAGCAGAAAAAAAAAAGGTTCGATTCAGCAGCGCAAGGCGCGAAAATCCCCTTGAACAATCTCGCGTCAGGGAGAAATGGTGACAAGTGCCCGCCTCGTCTTCACACCTGCGTGAAAAAGGTCCAAATTCCATTCCCCAGCTGGTGTCTTCCCTTGCCACTCCCCAATGCAACGTAACATAACCTTCCCTCCACCTCGCCAAAACCTTCCCCTTCCAACCCTTTCAAGAATTCTCATCAAATGCCTCCTGCAAATCCAACATTTGCCCACCTTGCGTACCCGTGAAAAGCTCACTCCCCTCAAACGTCGATTCGTCTTCTTCTGCTGCAGCAGCATCCACCACCACTGCCGCCTCTTTAGTAGGAGCTTTGAAAGGTTTGAGCGAGCCCCGAATATTGCCATTCGTACCAGCGAGCGGCTGCCGACCTGTACTCGGTCTCACGCCCGTGCTCGCTCTCGTGAGTCCCCTCCCACCACCACCACCACCACCGACGCTGGGCCGCGGCTTCGCGGTCGTGGTCAATGGTGCAGCGAATGACAAAGACTTTCGCGGTTTCTGCCTCTTAGGCGTGGGACCGCTTTTGTCTTCTTGGGACGAGTCCCGGTTCCAGACGGAGGATTGGTCGATGTTGGATATCGATAAGTCCATATCTTCGGCCGACACGTGTGAGAAATCGTCGGGTTGCGTTTGCGTTTGTGGTGCGAAAGATTCTCGTGAACGATGCGGCAAACTGCCGCGGGTTTGGATTTTGTTGATTCCCATTGCTGCCATGAGATTGCCGCGCATTGATTCTGCTTCGGCGATTTGTTGGTCTTTTTCTTGACATTTGCGTTGGTACTTCTCGATTCTCTTCTTGAATTCGAATATCTTCGCATCGCGGGTTTCGATTTCGTTCGTCCTGGACTCGGCAAGTTCACGGATTTCTTGCTGCGCATCGGTGAGCTGTTGTTGCAGGCTGTCGCTCGTGGCCTTTGATTGCTGTGCCAGGTCGTCGTGTTCTTGTGCTTTCTGCTCGACAATAGCGTGCAGATTCTTGGTCTCTCGCTCAAGCTCTGCTCTGACCTCGTCGCGCTCCACTTGACATAATCTCAACTCTTCTCGCAGCCCAGACAGTAAACGAAACTTCTCTGCATCGTCGCTGCTCGTGGATCGAAGCTGCTCTTCGAGATTGTTGTTCGTGGCCTTCAAACTGTCAAGAGCGACCTCCATCGCGCTCACTTCACGCTCAAGCTCGGTCACACGGCGGTTGCTGCTCAGCAAACCTTCTTGCAGCTGTTCGCGTTCGGCTTCAGCCTCATCGAGACCCAGCTCAAAGGTCGACACTTTGGCCACCAGCTCATTGTACTTCGACTTCCACTTCGCAGTCTCATCCTCAGCATCCTCCAGTTCCTCTTGCTTCGAGGCTATCCGCGCTGCAGCGTCCAATTCCGCTACCTGCTTGGCAGTTCTCATTTCCCCCAACTGCCATTGCGCTTCTGCTTGCGACTGACGAAGCCTTTCCTCCAGACCAGAGACACGTTCAAGGAGCTCTGCATTCTGTCTCAGAGCACCTTGAAGCTCATCAGCCTGACTCTGCTCCTGATCCTCCAGCGACCGGACTTGCGACAAAGTATCCACGTATTTGGCCTCGATTTCTTCAAAAGCGCTTGTGAGAGCTGAGTTTTGTTCTTCAAGCACCCGTGCTCTCTCCTGCTCTTCCCGCAACGGTTTCTCGACATTCTCGCACCGTGCTTCGAGGTTCGCGCAAGCCTTGGCGAACAACCTCGTCACTGCGTCTTGCTCCACATTTGCTCGCGCCTTGAAGTGAGTATGCAACGCCTCTCGCCAGTCAAACTGCTCGTCAGCACAGTCTGACATATCCAGTCCTTCTAGACTCAGGACTTCCTTCTCATCTGCACGTCTGTGCATGCAATCAACATCACCGCGCGCCGAAAGGGCATGTAAGCTCAGCAACACTGTCATAGCATAAGACCCGAACGATACATCTGGGGACGCCCGCAAAAGTAGATTGCAAATCTGTTGTGAG
This sequence comes from Cercospora zeae-maydis, assembly GCA_023512815.1. Taxonomy (NCBI): domain Eukaryota; kingdom Fungi; phylum Ascomycota; class Dothideomycetes; order Mycosphaerellales; family Mycosphaerellaceae; genus Cercospora; species Cercospora zeae-maydis. The sequence continues at coordinate 1,178,121 of JAKLWY010000008.1, forward strand.
AGTCTCGATCGGGCTCTTCGCAATGCTCTATGACACCAGCCACCTGCTTGACGACCCTCATGGCCAGACTCGCCGGCGTGTAAGATATCCCGCAGGTGCTCCAATTTCCGCAGGCATGTATCGTCGCGAAGTATCTCCTTGATCTGGTGACTGGTAATCTTCTGCGAGCTGACAATCACCTCTGAACTGGCGATAGCCTGGGTGATAGCGTCCGCACCTGCCGCGAGTGCTGCGGAATCCATACGAGTTGCATAGTCGATCGCGTTGTCCAGCAGTATGCTAATTGGTGCCCTGGCAAGCACCCCAGAGAACAGCGCACTGTCGTCAACATGCGGACATAAACTATGTGTTTGATGCAACTGTTCCGGCTCCAGGAATGTCAGCTCCAAGCTCTGCAGGACAGGATGCGGTAAAGTATCCAGCTCGCCCAACTTTCCAACGAAACGCAGAGCCAGTGTTTTGATGCTCCGCTCGACATCCTCAGCACATAGACGCTCCTGCAATTTGCGAACCATGCCAGTATTTGCCATAGTCCAAATCTTTCGAATATCCATAGGTATCGCAGCAATGATTTCATTCGCCAACACCAAGGCCTTGACTTTCTCAGGCGTGCAATCTCTCGTGGTGGCCTTTGCAGCCAGATATGCTGATAACACTACCAACTGTATGCTCTTTTGAGCTTTCGCTCCAGTAAAGAATTGCTGCATGGCCTCTGACTTCCATCTCGAAGACACTGGCGTGCTTGCCAGAAAGTCTTGGGTGTTGTACGAGCTCGGCGTCAAGCGGAATTCCGGGTCCGTAGACACGCACACCAGATTCATGATAGATAAGCAGTACAGGCTCAAACAGCCGTCAGGTGTGGAGGAGCTGTTTTTGAGAATTTCGAGCAGTTGATCCTCAAACCGCGACATTGTCTCGCTGCTGAGCACTCCAAGCAAGAGACTGCGAGTACCAGACAGGATGAGATAAATGGGTTGGATAGTGGCAGGACAGGGCCTCTTGGCAGCCTCCTCGACGAGCTGGATGAACAGCGTCTGCGCTTCAGCCGGCAAAGCCACAGTATCCGGCAACGGCAGCGAGAGCAGCGCGACACTCGCTCTGACATATTTCGAGTTGTCGTTCCCAGACTTGATGGCATGAGCTACTGCACTATGCAGCAAAGTCGGCTCCTGCCGCAAAAGCGCATTCCGACACGCGGCATTGAAGGAGAATTTCGTGATGATGTCCAGAACATACGTCCACTGCTGCAGTCCTTCCAGAAGACAGGACGCAAGCGTCTCGATCAGACACGGTTTCGCTGCAGCCCATTGCGCGATGTCGGCGTCGCTGCATTTCTCGGTGATGCGATGCAAAGTCCTGAGTTGACTCGGATATGGCGATGAGGTGATTCTGTCCACTTCCGCCACCAGGCACTCGTAGTTCGCCATGTCCAAAAACCGAACTGTCCCGGTGTTCACGCTGTCGTTGTCATCAAAACCTCCGGTGGACGCGCTGGCCTGCGGTCAAGGGAGTGACAGCTCGCTTTGCGGGCCGGTTGGCCCGGCGACCAAGGCAGTCCCGCCATGTGGGTCTATACCATAATCAAGCTTTTCCGCACGTTCTCACACATCTTCGGCAGTCCAGGGTGCACCTCGAAGCGGCCGGGAAGACCCGAAGAGACAAGAGAGTTTCCTCATTACCATTTCTACCTATTCATACACGTGCCATGCGCTAATGCTCTGAAGCCCGTAGGCGGTATCGAAACTTGAACGCTATGCCACGTATTCGTCACACTCCCATATGCCAGTCGTACATCATTAGCGGTGATAAGAACCCCATGCTATCCAAGTTGCAAGAAATTTTCCACGTGTCGTTTCATTCCTCTTCACAGCAGCGTCTCACCAAACCCCTACCTTGAATTCCTGCATGATGAGCGCGGGCAAAGGGGCCACCTTTGCGTCTGGGTCGTGCAAGACAAGGCCGGTCTGCGTCGTGGTGGAGTCGTGTCGCTCCAGCATGTGGAAGGAGTCACCTGCGTCCAGGCTTCTGGGAGCGCTGAGACATTCGAGATTGGGTTTGATGCTATCGCACTGCCAATCTGCAGTCGGTAAACGGCAATCGAGCTGGTTACCAATTTCGGCCTCAATCTTCTTGACCAGTATAGCCATTTGGAGCTCCCATCTCCAGCGGATCTTTCTTCGCTTTTGTTCGAGTGTGTCATTGAGCTTGGCGAGCTCGGCATTGCATGATCTTTCGAGCTCGAGCTCTTCTTTGCGTTGCTGTCGCTTCAGATCCTAGAAAATGTCAGCGCGCGTCATTCATACTGACAGGGAGTGTTGACACACCTGTAAAGCTCTGTCCTGCCGCGAAGCTCGCAGGCGAAGTCTGCGATTCTGCTCTCCACGCAAGACGTTGATCGCACTTTCGTGCCTGACTCTCATCGAGTCTCTATACCACCGTGTCTTTTCTAGCTCTGCAAGATCTTGATCCGTGACAGTGCGGTCGTGCGCTTCACCACTACTGTAAGTGCCGGCGCAGTATGCTTCCATGTGTTTCAAGGCTGTCACGTTATCGCGGCGTTCCTTTTCATGAACCTCTCTCAGCGCTGCCTCTGCCTTCACTTGCTTGTCTTCCGCGTCGCTAGTTGCGAAGGCGTGCTGTTCCTGCATTTCTTCCAGAGCTGTCTCGTGCGTTGACAGCATGGCCTGTCGCAACTGGTCGTGCTTGGCCAAAAGTTCCTCGCTCTGCTTCAGCGCCCACCCCAGCAAGCGGTCGCGTTGCTCGGTCTGACCGATGTGGAGCAACTTGTAGTCCTCACGAGCAAGTGCTTGATTGAGGTGATCTTGGCTCTCCAAGGACAACGGTGCGATGCTAGCATCATCGGACAGCGTGTGGCTGGCGCGTATGGCGCATCTGATAGCTGCAGCGTTATGAGAGGAATTCCGGCGTGAGATACTCATGGAAGGACTCATGGACAGCGCGTCGTCCCACTGCTCGAGCTTTTCCAGTAACGCGTTCTGTTCTTCCTGCGTCATTACACGTTCCACCAGACTGCCTGGCACAGGCCTTCCACAACAGCTCGGAACCGCTCCCGTGTCAGACTCTATCGCAGCCTTGATAGTATTGCGCAATGCTTGGGTGCAGAGACGATGGTCGCATGTCAATCGATGTATAGCGCGCCTCTGATTTGGAAGATCTTCCGGACAGTGGGGACAGTTGCTTCCGCCTGAAGAGAGGGAACTCGGTCGATTGCGACGTAAGAGGTTGATTCCACGGAGCTTGCGAAGATGTCTTCGGGGCGACAAATCAGGCGAAGCCGGTTGCGACAGTGGCAGGAACAAGGATCGACGCGATGGTGATGCTGGAGAGAAGGAAAACGATTGAGGTCCATCCGCCACACCACGCGAGACAAAGCTGTCGTAGTCTCTGAATGAGAGCGAGGCCCGAGAATGACGCGGAGTTCCCTCGTGAGAGATGTAGTCTCTGGAGCCCTCCGAGAAGGTCGAGACTAGGCCTGTCGAATGCGAGGTTCGCGAGTCGATAGATTCTGAGCGACGAGAGTCGTCGGAGCAATATGTCTTAAATGGTTGCTTGATCTCCGCCACATGTTCTACCGCAATGTCCAATCCCAGTTCTTTCGCGTCGGCCTTCAAACGCTCATCCAGCTCATCTTCGGTCTCCACATCCACCTTCAGCAGTTCCAACAAGTAGGCCAAGTCTTGCTCGACCATCTCTTAGCATCATCGACGGGGCGTCCAGGTCGAGAGTTGCCCAAGGGAGATTCTTGTTTGCGCTTCTTGTGTGTCCGAGACAGAGGCGATGGAGTCTGTGTCCTTGCACGACCAGCTCTGGGTGACAAATGACCCTTCGATAATCGTGATGTCGCACGGCGTCTGTGGCACGACCACACTCAAACGCCCTCGGCCTGCGCGTGTGGGAGAAGGACAGTGTGCCAGCGCAGCTCGGAGCTCGTACGACCGCAGCGGGAGGGATCGTGGTGCCGGGCGAGGAGGAAAATAGAGAAGTGAAGTCCGTCTCACACCGGTGGTTTAGCAGGATTGAACGTCAGAGACGACTCGCAGGATGCGCCAACAGCAGCTCCCTGGACACCAGCGACGGTGCACGCAAGGGCGGGTGATCGCCGTGATGAAGCTTCTGTGCCTCTCGCTGTGTTCTGCCGGGAGGATGACCGACGTCGAACTCTCCGAGCCAAAGTGCTGCACGTTCGCTTGTGTGTTGCGCATCCGGAAAGGCGGTGGTGCTCTCGTATCGCAACCCGATCCTGTGTTTCATCCACTCAGCAGCATGTGCGGAACGGCAGAACCATTGCCAGGTTCACGCAGTCGGCACCACGGCGATTTCGTCCGCCCATCCCCCTGCTCAGGCGCGCGACAGTATGTACGATGGTCGTTTGGCCGTCGCTCCATTCTACACTACTGCAGCTAATGTGCAGCGCGGCTCGACTTATCTAAGTTGCACCAGTAGCTTCGACGCTGACATAAGAATGGCTTCATGCATACCTTAAGGTAGCATACAGCGGCGGCACAAGCTCCTGTTCCGGCATGTATCACGAACTGGTCTGGTACCTTTGCCCGTCTCGCTTCCGCGCCTCTACCACGCTGCAATCGGCGGGGAGGAGGAGAGAAGGGCAGCAGAGACTCCAGAGAGCGGGCGATGGGATGAAGGATACAAGTGCCGCCGGCGACTCACGGCCGCTGGGTCTGATGAGCGCACACCTGCCGCAACAAGCAAGCAACAGCAGCAGTAGCAGCAGCAGCAGCAGCAGATTCAGGGAGATGTGGCTCGATGGGTCGACCGCCCCGCCGCCTCCTCCGGGCGACTGCATGATGACCAGCGAGTAGTCTAGCCGAGCCGCACACAACGCAGCCCTAGGGTCAAGTCGTGTCATTCATCATTCTGCAAGCTGTTGCTCACCAGATCGCGCGCATCTGTCCAACGAACTGCTGGTGACATCCGCGTTCGGTGCCGAGCATGAACAGCCAGCGAAGCAAGTTTGTTTGCAGAACGCTGCCCGCCAACCACTTCTCCTCGACTCGTCCTTGTTGCAATTTTCATCTGGTGGCTACCGCCACCTCCAGCCAATCTGTTTGGGGTCTCCGCCTCATTCCCACTCGCAGCCATGAAAAGCGCCCGGCTGGACCCCATGACGAGCAAGCTTTCTGCAGCTGCGCGGCGCACAACAATTGCCCCAGCGTCTCTTCATCAGCTTGTATGTACCGTCCCGTCGGCAGCACATGCATACCAGAGGCTCTGGAGCTGGTTGTTGGTCTTCGCTAGGCAAATGATGTTGACACGCTATCCAATCCATGACACCCGTCACCCATGTAACCTTAGCAAGCGCGACCTACGCAGCTAACTAGGCTATCAATCGGAACTGCCCAGCGCCTAGACTCGCCAAGCAGGTGGCCTAATGCGAGAAATGCAAGTTGGGAGCTTGCGCAATGCAATGGCTTACCACTCTCCACCAGCGGGATCTGGTGGCTGCTTCCCGCCGTCCGATCTGATCGGGGAAGCAATTGTGCGTTGTCTGCCTCGTAAGTTGCCGTCTCTACGTGAAGGAGTGGCAACTTGCAAACGCTGAGAGTCGATTTCCGTGCGATCGCATGCGACTGTCATTCGTAAGTCTGTCGTGGTCAGTTCCATGGATCTCGCACACAGTCACAAGTGCACACATCACAGGATAGGGAAATCTCACGCAACCGAAAGGCAACTATCAGCATACGAACCCTCTTCCGGGCAAGCACTGCGCAAGACATTTGGCTGTGCTTCACTGCACGAACGAACGTCACCGAGTCAGCGGATGCGCAGGAAGCGGATGTCTAAAGGCCGGTCCCGCGCCACAACCCTGGCTTCCGACTTCCAACTCCCCCACGAACTAGGTGTGATCACTGATGATTCCTGATCTCACGGGTAATGATCGTCTTTCAAAGTCAGGAGAAGAGACAGCTCTTTCGAGGGCGCTGGTCGGGAGCACCTCCGGGGTGGAGATCTCCAGAATCAACTACTTGTCCCTAGTTCCTGGTTTCCAGAGAAGTTCCGAGAAGGTGCACTCCAATCGATAGATAGGACCGGCAGCTAAGTACCATTCCCGGGATTCCATGTGCACCATCAAATGATTCGTTGGTTTAGTGCACATCTCCTTGTTTGACATCTGCAGGCGCCCAGCTCATCCTTTCACCGCCCGAAAACACTACATAGCTATGCACAAGCACGATTACGGCTACCAGAGAGGGATGTCTTCTTCCATAACAGTAAGGAGGATGCTGTCATGGTCTCGCACGAGCAATGATACGATTCATACTGCTAAACTCGCCCGTAACGCGCTACGACTTTGCGCTTCCTCCATGTTCACGGCTTCCTCCCCAAATGATTACCGTGTTGCTTTCCACCACCAAGTTTGTGTCGTTTCACAAAAAAATCTTGATACATATGAGCATTATGTTGGGTGGTTGGAATGTCTCGTCGATTCCATCTGCAATCAGTTTCAATCGAACAACAACAGAGCATCTACTTACCCACACCGCTATGCGACCCTTTGTCTTTTGCTGTAGTACCTACGTAGATCTCGACACTTTCCCTGAATAGCTTCTTATACGCGACATATAATAAACCACTATCGCACCAAAACATGAAACCATAGTTCAATATACAGCTAGGCACCAGCGTTATAGCGTCTCAAGCTATACCTGAAATTCTGCATCCCCTGCAGCACTCTAAAACCAGCTCGAAACGCTACCGACCGTCCACCTGAATTCTTGCCCGCTACACCGCCACCTGCATATCTCCGCACTTTCACTGCACTCCGCTGTCTCACTTCAACAACCCCGCGTGCCCGCCAAACGGCCCCAGCTCCACTTCGCTCCAGCATGCCAGCTCCGGCGCGCTCAGTATCTCGCCAAATATCGCCTCAGCACTCGCGAACGCGCCCACTTTGCGATTTTCATCCCCAACACCGCACACGACAGATCCGATCTTGCTCAAACTTTCCCATCTCAAGAAACCAACGGAACGATAACCCAAGTCATCGGCGAGAGCAGTCACGTGGTGAAGTCAGCCGAGAGAAGAACACAAAGTCAACGAATGTGCGACGAGGAGGTCTTCGCGGTGGGTAACGTAGATTTGTGCCGACGAAACCAATGCCTTCGGGCTTGCGCTCTTGCAGTAGTTGTTCACAGCTCATCCGCTTGTGTTGTTAGTCGGAGAGCAAGTAATCGGTGAGATCATGCGTGAGCTGTTGAATGCGTGACTACGGAAGGTGCACGTGAACGCCAAGCTTACAGCCTGAGGCAGCGAGGCAATGCATTCACTCAAGTTTTCATGGGGTCCCATGATGGGAGTTCTTGATACCCATCGGCATTCATCTGGTACGCCACTTCCCGCGTGGCGTGCAATCTGCTCCTCGAAATCAGATGACGGACGGCGGCTATGGTATCGTAGACTGCGTAGCCCAGCGGCTGTAAATGACGTGTTTGCGGCAGAGCAGCGTCAGCACATACAATCGACGACAAAAGACGAGTACTGCGCAGAGTTGGCTGACGAAGTTCCGAAGAGATGTAATGCCGGTTGCGTACTAGCTGACAGGTCATCACTGTGCGACAATAACGAGATGGAGATATAATGCTGGATGCAGCCTACCTATGAATCGGTTCTCCATGCCATCTTGTTCAATGGAGCGCAACAGCGACACCATCTTGCTCAGCCCGGCACAGATCTCTCTTTTCTCAGCAGTTGTGAGTTCGCTCCAGGCCTCTCGCAGCCTCTCTCCCTCTACGAGGCTCATGTAGATGAATTTTTGGGTTTCGTTTGTTCTCCAGCCGAACACTTCAGGCACTGGGATTTCTCCCCCTGGATACGTTGTCGGATCGCTATCATTGCTTCCGCCTCCTCGAATCGCAGATGGTCGGAGGGACCAAACTTGACAGCTAAACCAAGGGACTCGAACTTGAGGACGCAACCTATGCCGTCTCGGCTTCTGTCTTGCGGTGGCGGTAGCTGGGCTTGCTGGGAGCTGGGACTTCCATTCTGCCGAAAGAAGGAGCTTTCGAAAAATGTAGCATTTTGCTGGCTTGCATCTGGTAAATCGGTCTTACGAATGCGCGGCCACTGCAGATTGCCTCGCGTGTGCTCCTGTCCACGTGGTGTCATGTCCAAGGTGTCAAAGAGTGACGCGGCGCAGTTCCGTGCTCGGAGCTTCGGAGATTCGGAGAAACCAAATCCGAGAAGACATCACATCCCGATGCTTCTTGCCGCTCCAAAGCATGCATTCTGCCAGAGTTCTTAGAAATGCTCAAGCCGTACCACTTTCGTCCCAGACTGCCCACTGCGCACCCTAGGCATCAGCCGGCGGGCAAGGCAATGGTCGCGGATCATGTGGGCAGCCGGAATCGGTCTGAACGTGCAGGCATGTAGGAGATACAAAAGTAAGACTGAATGAGTATTATCAGATCCATATTCCTTATTTCCATCTGATTATTCTGTTCACTACTCCTGTCGATCGAGATGACAGCTACACTTAGGAATGTCGTGGTTGTGGGCGGCTCGTATGTGGGCCTTGTGAGTTTCACGCAGAATGAGTTTCATTATATTCGCTGCTAATACACTACCCACAGAACGCAGCCCGAGAACTCATGAGCATATTGCCACAGACACACCGTGTCCTCCTGATTGAACCGCATACCCACTTCAATCACATATTCACATTTGTTAGCTTCTTTCCATCAATCCTGCCAAGTTCCGGACTCACTCCGATCACAGCCACGCTTTGCCATCCTTTCAGGACACGAGCATAAAGCCTTCGTTCCATATACTGGTGTTTTCCCATTATCATCTCGTCACAAGCACATCACGGCACGAGCTACAGAAGTGCATCCCAACCATGTGCAAATTGACAGCAGATGGGAAGGCTCTCAGAACATTCCATTCGACCATCTCGTCCTCGCAACTGGCACAAATTTGTCCGCGCCATCAATGATGCCTCATAACGATTCCGCATCCTCGATCGAATATCTTCAATCGTACCAAAGGCAACTCCAGAATTCTCGTGCCGTCACCATCATCGGCGGAGGTGCTGTGGGAGTGCAAATGGCTCTTGATCTCAAAGAGCTGTATCCGGAAAAAGAAGTCACAGTTGTTCACTCACGAGACCGATTGATGCAAAACTTCCATCCCAAGCTCCATGAAATCATAAGCGATGCGTTTCGGGAGAAGGGAATTGACCTCATCACCAGCACACGAGCCAAACTTCCCACAAGCGGAATATTCCCCAACAACGGACGAGTCTTCAACGTTGAATTTACAAATGGCCAGCAGCCTGTCTCCACAGATTTTGTCATTCTTGCAACAGGTCAGAAACCCAATAATCAGCCCGTTTCAAGCCTACCTTCGTCGACACCGGACGGACTTGTAAACCCAGCGAACGGTTTCTTAAGGATCAAAAAGACTCTTCAGCTTCACGATCCTGCTTACGCACACATTTTTGCCGTTGGCGATATAGCAGATACTGGCCTTCATAAAGCCGCGAGACCTGGTGCTGCGCAGGCGAAAATCGCAGCCAAGAATGTGTTGGCCATGATCGAGGGACATCAGCCAGAAGGGGAGATAGAACACAGCGTCAGAGCGATACATCTGAGCTTGGGTCTGGTGAGTTAATCAAATCGCTTCGTGCTGTATTTTGAATGCTTTGCTGATAGAAATTACCAACAGAAGCGTAACATCATATTCCGCAATCCGAATGAGGTGGAAGGGCAGACAGAGCCTGTCATCATCGAGAAGTTTGAGTAAGTCTAAAGTCCCTTGCAGATACCACTTTTGAAGCCTGAGTGACTGACCTACAATTTGCAGTGGCCGAGAAGACATGGGGGTCGAGGGAATGTGGGACAGGCTAAATGTCTCTCTTGCTCAATTACAACCACTGAAGCCAAGTTGGGCAGGGACTGAGATCCGAGCCGAGTTGTAAGAGAATGTGGCGCTGAAGTAGACAGCGAGTGGGACTAGATGCACTCTGCAGCACAGTATAATACAGCAATACCAAACCATTCCCTTCCCAATGCCTTCCTCATTCTCAAAGCACCGCAATATCAGCTACTGCATCAATCCCCATCTTCTTCCCGCTCTGCATACTGAATCCATCGATTTCGACGGCACATACTCCAGTTCAAACCCCAATTTTGCCAATCTCGTCTTCATCACTGCTCCGACTGCACCTTCTTCATCCTGGCTCCACTTCGCTCGGCCCCATTCTTCCTCAAACTGTTCATCTCCTCTCAACTCACACAGCTCAAAATCAAGCACCACAACCCGATGTTCGTCTCCGTCCGGAACAGCTCCGTTAATCACGAAATTCGAGCACTGAACATCTTTGTTCATGATCCCGAGATTCGAATAAGTGCGCACGATATCAACTGCCTGATCCACGGTGCCATGCCAAATTTGCCGAGGAACGACTTCTGTCATAGTCGAAAGCGTTGGGCCGGGAATATATTCGAGCAGAGTTCCAGAAATGCTCGAGAGGTCGATATCCTGCTCAACGTACCGACTCGAGCTCCCAAAATCTAGAGGCAAAGAGACTGCGGAGTACAGCCTTGGAATTTGCTTGCCCTGAAGGACTTTCAGGATATCGTAGGCTTTGGTTTCGGTGGAGAAGAAGTCAGAGCACATGTTGTGAAGATAAGTTTCGTTTTCTGCTGCGGACCAGCCCTCTTCGGGCTCTTCGAAGTTGATATTGTCATCGCATATTTTCGAATGAATCCGGCTGCTTCTCCATTTTTGACTATGGCGACGAATGCTTGTTCTGTGGCCTCGCTCAAGGGCTCGACTTTTTCGTCTTTACGGAGCTTGGTTGCGAAGCGGCGGTCGTAGAGATTTAGGATTGCTTTGATGGGTTTGACGGAGGTGCCTGGATGACGCAAATCGCTGGCGTTGATCTCGACTGTAGACACACAGGACGGTGTGAACAGCTCGTGTAGTTGGATGATCTTGGCTTGGATGGCTCGAGGAACGCTGTGAACTGGGCAGATGTGCAGATCAATGATATTTCCGTCAGTATGCAGCCTTCTGTTGGTCTGAGGTCAGCAAATGGTTTGCTTTGCAATTACGTCTCAAGACTGCTTACTGGTACGCATCTGGGACCATTTTGGGAAGGAGACGGGCTAGTGCCGTGGAAGGCGATCGAGTCTGCGAGACAGTCTGACTGATGTAGCTGTCAGCAGGAAGAGTTGCCAGCACTACAGTTTGTCTCGCTAGAAGAAGTTTGAATGACCGCCCGGAATTGACAAAAGCAGAGAGAGCTCGTCACTTCTGAGAGCCACACATCTAGCACAAGCAAAACAACACACTCCAAACGTCCGGGAGCACAATTCGCTCGTACAGAGTGTGTCATAAATTGCATTCAATATATCCATACCCGTCAATTCATTCAAACTTTGGTGTTCGACTTGTATATACAGCATGGTCTAAACATAACCCTTCATAACCGCCGCCTCAGCATTCAAGATCGAGCTACCTGCCGCACCAATGACAGTGTTATGCGACAGAGCCACAAACTTGATGTCGAATATGCCGCTATCATCCTCTCGCACTCGTCCCACCGAAACAGCGTATCCCCGATCTAACTCGCGATCCAATCGTGGCTGAGGACGGTCCGGCTGGTCATCGTCAAACAAGGCAATTGCGTTCGATGGCGCAGAAGGACATCCCAATTTCTGTGCGTCGGAAACGTATTCTCTTAAAGCAGCCTTGACCTCCTTCACGCTTGGTGGAGGCTGCTTTGCGAACTTGAGCGAGACACAAGCCATGTGTCCGTCCAGAACTGGGACGCGATTGCACGCCGCGGATATGCGAAGCTCGCTTTGTTCCACGAACTCGGTGTTTCCCTCGTTGATTCCACCCAGGATCTTTCTCGCCTCTGTTTCCAATTTGTCTTCTTCGCCGCTGATGAAGGGCACGACGTTGTCGATGATGTCCATGCTGCTGACACCTGGGTAGCCTGCACCAGACACAGCTTGCATCGTAACGACAGAAACAGTGTTGATCTCGCCGAAACGAGCTTGGAGGGCTGCGAAGGGGATCACGATGCCGATGACAGCGCAGTTGGAGTTGCAGACCAAGAAGCCCTTTTCGAGGGAGAAGTGTTGGCGTTGGTGGGGGATGAGATCGAGATGTGGAAGGTTGACGGTCGGGACCACCAGGGGAACGAGCGGGTTGCGGCGGTAGTTTTTGGCGTTGGAGAAGGTGGGGATGTTGGCCTTGAGGAAGGCCATTTCTGGAGATGGTTGTTAGTACGCGGTGTGACATGGTAGACATGATGAGCTTGGTATACCTGTATCCTCAGCCACATCGCTGTCGAGCCCGGAAAAGACGATATCGACCTCATCCTTGAACTCTTCAGGCGTGCAGTTCTTCACGACCAGCTCGCCCAATTGCTTGGACATGGGCGTGGCCTGCTTCCACTTGACGGCATCTTTGTACTGCTTTCCTGCCGATCGCGGTGAGGCTCCGACGGCGGTGAGCTTGAAGTGAGGATGGAGAGCGAGGAGGAGGATAAATCGCTGTCCTACGCTACCCGTTGCGCCCAAGACACCTGCGAAACACAGCTCCCATCAGTCTCGTTGCGGGGATATTGTTTGGTGGAGGGGGACTCACTGACCACACCGTTTGGCTGGGGACTTGGATCCGTCGGTGGCCATTCTGACTTCCAGAGCGTATCCTTGTGAGTGAATAACGTGTTTGGCTGTTTCCATCGAAGAGAAAGAAAGTTGGAGCGGTGCAATTATAGCCTTGACTCAATGGCAAGCAAGGGAAAATGCCGGCACCGGGAAAGATGGAGAATGCTTGTCTGTGTGACGCATGCCGATCCCGCGATCGGACGGAAGGGCATTCGAATTCCAATCAATTTTGACTAATCCATTTGAGCAAGCATGACCTCCGCCCACGTTTCAACTTCACCTTGTCTTGATCCGACTTCGACCGCAAAACAAGTCCATTCCGCTCGTGTGGATTGATGCTAAAGCAGCACTGCCAAGAGACACCTCTACCGCACCGCAGCGCATTGACTTTGGAACGCTGCCATAATTAGCTCTAATCCAAAACTTCTCGATACGATTTGCTCCCATGCGAAGTCCTCCCAGGCTCGAGGAACATGTCAGTCTACAAAGACACAATCATCTCTCTAGATGCCAGCTATGGACCGTCTCCAGCAGCTCCGACATATCAAGCCCACATCAAAGACTGTGCATCAGCCTTTCTTCATTTTGACTTCATCAACCTTGGCCACCTTGACACCTAAAAGCACAGGGTGCTTATGATCAAGTCCCGGCACCACCACGACCGATTTGTCCTGGTCTGGAAACGTTTGATCCAATTTCACCCTCGCAGCTGGCACTTCAAAGCCTAGGAAACTGACACTGCCCCCAACATCGGCGACTTTCCTAGTCATGTCCAGCATTTGGTCTCTTGTCCTTTGTGACACTGCAATCCGGATCTGCACATTATATCCAATCAGGAGGTGCGAGACTCGTCCTACAGCTTCGAAACTTTTGTAGTTATTGCTCTCGACGTTTGGATACGTTGCTTCCAGTTTTTCCACCGCCCTGCGATCATTTCTGGTCAACTTCCGTTCTACAAGCTAAGACTTCGTTTTTGATCGCAATCTCACCATGGACCTGGCCGCACTTCGAAAGAAGCAATACCAGTGGCATTGATCTTGACTGCAAGTTGGTCGCCTTCCTGTGCAGCAGAAATTGTCACTTTGTGACCTCCACTGCGCTGGGTGGAGCGAGCTTCGAAGAGACTCCATTCGTTGCTGACTCCATGGGATCCGTCTTTGATGCCCACGTCTGGCCACTTGGAGGACTTGATGACGTTAACATCATAAGAGATCGACGGACCAACATGACCGGATGACTCGGCTTCTTTCATCCACTTTTGAACGTGCTCTGCGAATGTCGACGAGATCGAGTATGCTGGACGATAAAGCTTTACTGGATTTTCTGGAAAGCGGTCTGTGTCTCTCAAGTCTGCTGGCAGGTTGCTAGTTGGCATGTTCAGCTTGTCATACTGAGTGGTCACATCAAGCGCGTTCTGCACATTTGCCTTGAGTCTGTTCAATGAATCGGCGCCAAGACCTTCGACCTGGCTCGAAAGAGACGCCAATGTGGAACTCGCAGCCTGCATCTCGTAGTACAGGGATTGTAATTGCGGATAGTTCTGCGGCACCCCTAAGGTCGTTCATCAATCCCAAGGTGAAACCTTGCCTCGGAAGCTATGCTGAACATCACTTACATTGTTTGAAGGTCAAAGAACCTTTGTCTTCATCACTCATGTAAGCCTCTTGTGCACGTTCTTCCACTTGTGTCTTCGAAGTAACAAGCTTCTCCAGTCTCGACTGCGCCTGTTCCAGCCGCATTGCTGCGCCTCTGTCCGGATTTCGATTCAATCGAACGCACGCAAGGTATCTGTCCACTCTTAGTTTTAGCGCTTTGCGTTGGGTGCTGCCTGAGCGCAAAGATATACCGCTGTGTCCTTTGCGAGTCACTCTCCACACTAGCTCCCAGAATACCTGTGCTCAGTAAAGGCATTGCGTCTGCACAGTCATACACTGCCTTGTTGGTAAACTCTGGAGGAATGTCTGATCCACATGGAATGATATATCTGCCAATCGGCGCAGCGTAGAACGCATGTTTCTTGACGTCCAGATCGTTGAAGAACGCAGACTTCAATTGGTTGGCTTGAGCCCTCCATAAGCCTGCATCTGCTGGACCGAGCTTTGCATGATCCTGCCAATTGCCTGGCATGGTGATGTGCGAATTTACTTTTGGAAACGATGTCGAATCCAGAGAAGAGAGGACGTATGCACAAGAGCTGGTCAAAGCCTGATGGAGAGGGACGATGGCTTTAAGGACCACATTGGAAAGCTTCCTCCGCTAACAATCGATCGTCTGATACCTTTGTTTGTGGTGGCGTTAGCTGGATGGTCTCTTTCTGCCACAGTTTTACTTTGTACCATGGAAAGTAGCTGGCGTATTCGGGTTCTTTGCCACGTGGCTAGCCCCTCAGTTGTGGCGCCGTTGGTCTGCTTGAGGCGTTCGGAGCCTCCGGCTTCAGCAGAGCAGCTTGTGACGTCTCGAATTGAGTTGTATGCTCCGCTCAAAACACTGGCTCATCTTCCCTGACCCTTGTGGTATTCTTGTTGCATAATCGCAGATTTTGAAGCGTGTGCCAGCGGACGAAGTGTGCTATCGATCAATCGTCCCTCAGCCAGACTGATTTGCTTACATCCTGCCGTCACGCCCCCTAGCTAAGTAGTCTGGTCATCGTTACTGTCGTTCATGTCATTTCTTTGCTTCGAATTCATGATGTACCATTACTTGTATCATTATGTATGCTGTGGTGGGTGCGAATCTCTTTCCGAACTAATAAAGTGTCAACTAGTATCAGCTCCATTAACATTTGCGACCGAGCACTATGACAAAGATCCATCCTAAATTCAGGCTGATCTGCCTGAAACATTTGAAAGCGCATCTGCCTTTACAAGTTTCACTTTGCCAGTCTCCATGTCGTCAAACGTGTTGTGAATGTACCTCCAGATCGATTTGTAACCCATGGGACCGTCGAGCAGCTCGGAGACGTACAAGTGGACGACTTCGTAATCGAGTGGCCGCAGATCTGGCTTGTCACTCAGCCATTGTATACATCCACGCAGGGCCGAGTTTTTTGTCAGAATTGCATGCGTCCGCTGTGGGCATTCTGCCACCAATCCGGGGAATTTCACGGCAACATCCTGCAATGTATCGATCTGCACGTCCAAAGTCAGTCGAGAAGGAGCGACGCGGAGAGTGGATGCGAGGATCTTGACATACTGTCCATTTGTTCTCACTCTTCTCCAGACCAATTCCCAATTGAGCTCTTCATTGGCCTTGTCAAAATCTCCTTTAGCATCGACAGAAGCAACTCCTATCTGGAGGGCGAGATAGGCATTGGCAGCAATGTGAGCAGATTCTTTTGGTTCAGAGCACGGATGGAGATCACCGCCGCGAAGGTATCTCCCGAGAGAGTTCAAAACATTAGCGAACATCGCAAAGCGAGAAACCGATCAACATGGAATCGACCCGCTCTCCTAGGAGCCCGAAATGAGGTCGCCGCCATTAGTGTCAGTGAATTGCTGGTTTGTGTGACCGTTGGCCTTCTTTCTACCTACTCAGCCAGAACATGAGTTGATCCTTGGTATTCAATGTTCCATCAAAAACAATGACTTGTGAGGTAATGTCAGCTATCAGGCTTCTGCCAGAAAGCAGAACTGCGACAAACACGATTGCCTGAACGGCCTTCTATTCTGTTGCACATGAGAAGAGTCTTGGCGCCGGAATGCGAGAGGCGATCAGCAACGCGGACAAAGAAATCAAGCATTGGGAAGCATACAAGGCAGCAGGCTCAACGCTAACGAAGATCGAGGAAGCGGACCGAAACATTTCGGACTATCAGAAGGAGCGAACCAGAGCACTCGAAGAGCAGAAAACAGCAAAAGCTATGATAACACTATGCGATTCACTCTCTGCGGATGTGGACAAATAACCCTGGCCTGACCCCGACACAGCGAATCTTGACATTCGATTCCAAAAACAGAGGAACCCAGCGAGCGGCTCTGAGTTCGCATTCGCAACCGGCTTTGTCATGAGCGCAGCGCATTGCATTCACCAGGATGATTTCTTGGAACCATTCGTCGTCTTTGGACTAATTGCATCCAAAAACTTGAAGTCGAAATTGGTAAAGCCTTCGTGGGCTGGCGGACAAGCTTACCAAGAAATGGATGGTCTGGGCACTGTCGAACACTGCGCTGAGGGTCGGCTTAAGAGGTACCAGTTTGCTTGTTTCAAAGCCGGAGTCCGAAGTCTTTGCTGATAATTTGACTGCGACATAGGGTGGTCCTAGATTTTGGGGAAAGCGCCTCCGCGAGCCCAGCAGATTTGCTGACCCCCTCGGGTGCGCCGAGCCCCCCTATACACGCCTTGAATGAATTTGGATACGATCTTGCCATTGTTGAAGTACATGTGCCAGCCTGATACCAGTCCTGGAGCCCCGGAACACTCACGATATCAGACAGATTGCCGCAGGTAGGGGATGAAGTGCATCTCTCAGGACACCCGAGCGGCCTGTCCATGAATCATGTTTCGAGAGACAACAGTTCGGACAATACATCTCAGTCGCATCCTATTTTTCGAGCCATAGGCAGCCAGGACAGGAGACGGCGAGTGATTCGTCTCAGGCGCTGCAGGACTAACGGACTTACCTTGCCACTAGGACCATGTTTGCTGCCGATTTTGACGCACTCAAGGGTACGTAGACGATTGACTTGCGCACATTTCGATGACTCACTGCTGATGACCGCCAACAGGCAATTCCGGTGGTCCACTGTTGCGTGTGAGCAATGGTCGCGCAAGCGATGAGGTCGTGGGCATTTTTGTTGAAGGTTCCGATAGGGGCTCTCAGCCTATCGATGGCAAGTTTGTGTTAGCCAACAAGGATTGCTATCTTGTGCGCTAATGGCTGTACTAATATCTCGGGTTTGACTAAGGCAAGTCGAGATTTCGACTATCCGCACGCATCGCATTTGTTGCATCCCACGCACGGACATGAAATAGGATGCTGGGCGTACCCGAAGCATGAAGTCTTTTGTACCCGAAACAAGCTAGTAACTAAGAACGGCAGCAGCGTTCGTTTGAAGGAAGGTCCTAGCCTTCGCTCGACGGAGTCGCAATGGGAGGCGCTATTAGTACCGTTTCTCGTACGGCATTGAACGGTATTGTACGGCGTCCCATTCGTGATCAGATATGTATGCGACTGAACGCCGAATAAGCCTTGACATGCATGCTACTGGGTCTTGATCTGCCTTGCTCAATTCTGCCGTCTCGCCTGTCAAAGTCGCGTCGCACCTAGCAGCACCGGTTTTCTTTGGTTGTCACAGTTGACATCTCTAGTCTGTGTCTGTAGCGACTGTCGCTTTTCTGGACGAATTCTCCTGCGATCGCCCGGGACGCTAAGCAATACTTGTGAACTTGCGCGAGGCGCTGCTGGAAAGACGGCTGGGTGTGCTTGATTGCCTATGTCTCAAGTATGGCGCTTCGCGATTCCAATCAAGCATTCAGACGCAAGAAGATTCTACCGCGCAAATTCGACGGCAGAAGATTCAGCGCCCAGATATTGCCGTACACCAGCGTATTTCCTGTTCGGCTTCAATTGGACAACCTCTTCACTTGTGAAAGCACAATGTCCGACTTCCTCTGTTCCCATTCGAGGAATCTCTCCCCACATGAGAGGCAACGTTGACGCTTTATCATCCTCTTCCGGTCGATGAGTCGCAGCTGCAAACGCGAATGAGCAGCTTCCAGCGATTGGCATATCGCTTGCAAGTCTCCTGAAACCCAGCCCGGTCACGGCGAAAAGCATGCAAGACCCCAGAATAATGCCAAATAAGATAGGCATGAGACTGGCACCGACATTAGATCGATCTGCTGTCGAGTCCGTAATAGCTTGTAGAGTACCTGTCGCCAAATCAGCGCGATAAGGCGCAACTCGGACGAGAAATAGCGATTGCGAGATCAGCCAGTGCATCACAGCAGTCGTGATCAGCAGGGGCAAACTGTATTTGTACGGAAGCTGTAGCCAGTATGTACTGCGCTGTTCGCCTCGAGGTTGAGTAACGCGCAGGCTTTTGCGTTGGACGGCATAGCCGCTGTATTCGTGCGCCATTTGCATGAATGTAAAGAGTCCGTTGTACGCCATGTAGCAACATGAGAGGACCATCTGTGGTGTGTTGACCAACAAAATGGCAGCGATGAGGCCCTTGGCACCCTCCTTTGGCAACGCTGTTGTAACTGTGGAAGAAGTGTCCTCGATGAAGAATCTCCCGGTAGAGATAGCCTCTTGGATTGTGACTCGTCCGGGGTCAGTGTTTGCCCTGCCCAGGAGAATAGCGGCTGCGCAGAGAGACGCAAGACATAGGGTGAGTGAAACCAACCATTGCTTCGTGTCAACAGCAGCAGCCCAACGGCGCTTCACTTGTGCTCTGCGAGCCGGGAGTTCGGTTTCCGCACGGCGCGGCCGTCTTTCCTCTACCACTCCCCCTTTTCGACCTTGGAAGGCGAGCTGCTCTCCATACTTTTCTTTTCCAGTCCTTACATGCGTCTTTTCGATGAGACAATGGCCCTTGGTGTTCCGATCAGCTTCGTCGAGCCAGCTGGCGAGTGCGTCGCCGAATGTGACGAATATTTCGCCGCGCTGCTGCCGCAGATGCCAAAACATAACAATCATCTTCGTTAGATTACAAATGATGATGACTACGAGGATCTGCATCGAGAATTGAAGTCGACAGCGACCTTTTTCCCTTCTGGCCACGCAGTAATCGAAATGCATGTCTCCGAGGAGCCAGTCTGAACTGGTACCGTCGCGTTGGGTGATCCATTCAATTTCACCTGGTTTCATTGGCCTATTCAAATGTGAGTGGTTAGTACGCGATTGTATCACTGCTTTCTGTATGCAGCGAGGATCCGCTGAACACAAAGGCGAAAAGTTCGCATGGCATACTGCTTGGAGTTTGCTTACCAGAACAAAGGAATCCTTTCGGCTTCAGCTTCAGAGAGGCCTAGGACGGTCCATGAACGGATAGTTGGCCGACGAGTCTCGCGTGACATGTTCACTTCTACGGTAGGGTCGACGATCAGAAGGGCGTGTGAGTGGCCAGTGAGGAGATTGCCACTGTATATCTCGATGCATCGCTGGACCTCTAGACGATCAAAGTCCACCTTGTCTTCAACATATAACGCCCGCAATTGACTCACTTCCAGAACATTGTCCCTATACCAGCCCAGTAGACCTTGTATCTCCTGGTCCGTGAAATTGGAGTCATTCATTGCGGCTGGGTCGTGCTTCGACCAGATCTCAAGATCGATTTCCCCAGATTGGAGCATGCCGGCTGTCGCTTGAACGAGCATGGGGCTCTCAATATGGTCCATTTCTTTGAAAACAGTAGAATTGTAAAGGAAGTGTATTGGCACACTACTGAGCGCCAGAAGGACCCACGCGATACGACGTCTCCATGAGATCCGACCGAGGTTGCGAAAGCTTGGGATGCCAATATCAAGCCAGTCTCCACGAGCGTGAGCACGATCACATTCGTGCCTCGTTGGAGCCATCACGCACTGCATTGTGTAGTTAGATGCGCCGAACAATGCAGAGCCAAGTGCGTTGACCACGAGGTGAAGACCAAGGGACCTTGCACTGACTACTTCGCAGTCCCCTTCGTACATGGTCCCGATTCCATTCCTCAAGCCATAGTGGAGGGATGTCCATATGGCAAAGATCGTGTTGATCAGAAGTACTGTCATTGTCATAGCGGCGGAAGCTGCTACACCAAACCGCCAACCTTGCAGTTCTAGATTACGACACTGAAATTTGGTTCGCCAACACCATGATAAGTCTTCGCCACATTGCTGCTTGGTATCAACGTTGGTCACAATATCGATTCGTTGGTTCGTATCTTTCTGCTCTGAGGTCGAGGCCCTTCTGTGCTCTGGGACAAGACTCGGAACTCTGCTATTGCTTCCGACTCAGATGCCGTGCAAGATTATTCCGTTCCCAAGCATACCTCGCGGATTCCCGATCATCGACAACATTGTTGACAGCCTCATAGGGCTGCGCACTTCGTAAGAGACTCATCCGGGGGTTTGATGTGAAGTGCGCCATATCTCAGTGGATTGAAGTTGCTCTTGACACACCAGAGACCTTTCGACCACAGCTTGCGTTGGTTCTCGCGAGGCCGACGTCGAATTTCAGAGTCTCTATGAAGTCAACGGTGTCCAGCGCTTCTTGTGGTGCCATGTGCTTTGTACAGTCGTAGTAAAGCCCCTGCAAGCCTCAATCATGTCGTACGACCACACAAGAGTGTACCACGGAGCTCGTTATCACCAAGGCACGGGCCAAGTTCGCACAGTCCCCGATGGCAGCCATGATGACGAGACGAGTGTGTGTATTTTGATGGAGTGCTTCTGAGTTGAATATTGGCCTCTGGAGGGCCAGGTCCAAATTTCCGTACTGAACTGCGACGGCTATGCGATCGCTTGCCGTCGCCATTACACAAAAGCCCTACGTTATGGTGGACATATCAGTCCGTTTCACAACATACCAGAATCCAACTCCGTCGTCCATGGAACCGATGCACTGCTTGAATGCAGATCGCGATCGCAATACACGCGAAGCCTTGTGCATATGACTGGAACTGGATTCGCCTGAGAACCATTTTGATACTTGGCGAAGGATTCGCGCGGGGCGAGCTGCAGCCTGAGCACTGCGGCATAGCAAGTGTGTCTTGTCTACAACCGATGCAACCCGCTTGCCAGGCTCGTGGCGTCTTCAGCAGCCTGCTCGACTTCCACGTCGCCGCGTTGACCAGCTCGCAACCGATCTCGCGTGCTTTCTCACTCAGACAAAGCTTGGAATTGCCTGCTGCCGCAAGGCCGGCGGATTGGAATGGCCTCTCGAGATACGAGCTGAGTTTGGTGAGTGTCACAAAGCAATGAATTATCAATCCTTTGCCGCTTGTATGTGCCATTCTCTGCACTGATCTCATTGACCAGTTCACGAATGTCCCAGCAGACGTACTTCGCTGATTGCTGTACGGAGCAGCTTGTATTGGTAGCTTGTACAGGTAGGGGTAATATCAGTCGCTCTCGCCGGCGTGATGGACCAGGACGTGTAGCATTAGTCTATGGACCTGAAAGTCATTGGCACAGCGACGAGTGGATGGCGTTCTGATCGTGCAGAAATCCTGCGGCAGCTTGATTGTGGACTGCATGTTCGTTCACAATGCGGGGTTTTGGTATAGTCTCCGCTGATGCGTACGCTG
This sequence comes from Cercospora zeae-maydis, assembly GCA_023512815.1. Lineage (NCBI taxonomy): Eukaryota > Fungi > Ascomycota > Dothideomycetes > Mycosphaerellales > Mycosphaerellaceae > Cercospora > Cercospora zeae-maydis. The sequence goes on from JAKLWY010000008.1 coordinate 1,200,013, forward strand.
GCCCTATTGCTCGTAAGTCGGTATCACGCGATGGTTTTTGTTCTCGCCGTGGGCAGGTCGTGGCAGTAGCGAAGTTTGCGGCGGAGGCTTTGGAAGGAAACGTAACGAGAGACACGACTTTCGCTCCACAAGATGCCGCTCTCACTTCACCCGCCGTTCCACGTTTGGCTACCACGCTAGCAAACTCACGGCCCGAGTGCTTCTTCCGAGCAACGACATCGGCGGCCAGAACTGAGTCTATGATGAGTCGTGATTTCACATGAAAGCCAGGCAGTAGGTGAGAAGAGAAGTCTTGAGCTCTAGTTCCTATCTCTCTTCATACGAAAGCCTGCACGATAACACAGGTCCACCGTTCTCAAACATGCCCATCACGGAAGGCGCACCGATCCACGGCAACCCAGCCCACCTGCTACCACACTCATGGAAAAAGTCCATTGCTGTTTGGCTTGAAGAGGACACGCCGAGCTTCGACTACGGCGGATTCGTGGTTGGTGATGGCCCGGCAGAAGCTCGTCTGCTTGCGAAGAGCCCGGGAATTGTGGCAGGTGTGCCATTCTTCGACGAGGTGTTCAAGCAGCTGGAGTGTACAGTGGAGTGGTTCGTGAAAGAGGGCGATGAGGTAGGCAAGGAGAAGAAGCAGCATATCGCGACTGTTAGAGGACCCGTTCGTTGCCTGTTACTGGGTGAGCGCGTAGCCTTGAACCTGCTCTCACGATGCTCAGGTGTAGCATCCAAATCACACTCGTTATTGCAATTGCTTCGGAAAGCCGGATACAAGAATATCCTGGCAGGCACACGCAAGACCACACCAGGCTTCAGATTGGTGGAGAAGTACGGCATGCTGGTGGGAGGATGCGACCAACACAGACACGATCTCAGCACCATGACCATGCTGAAGGACAACCACATCTGGGCATGCGGAGGCTCCATACCAACAGCAGTGGCAGCTGCAAAGGCAGCAGGCGGCTTCGCCGTGAAGGTGGAAGTTGAATGCCAGTCTGAAGAGGAAGCAAACACAGCCATCGAGGCTGGCGCGGATGTGGTCATGTTGGACAACTTCACGCCAGAAGGTGTGCGCATAGCATCGAAGAACCTCAAGGATAAGTGGGGCAGAGGCGTGAATGCGCGCGCGCTTGTGGAAGTCTCCGGAGGCTTGACAGAGGAGAACGTGGCGGACTACGTGTGCGACGACATCGACATCATCAGCTCTTCGAGTATTCATCAGGGCGTGAAGCACGTCGACTTTTCTCTCAAGGTCATTCCGAAGGGGACTTCAACGGCTGGAAAGCTGGGCAACGGCGAGTCGCCTCAGACGTGAAGCATCTCACTGTTCGGCGCGAATATCGGTGCTCTTTTGTAGTAAAATGCAAATCAAACGGTGTGCAGCAATCCCGTGGCAATTTGACGTGAACATACACGTGCATTCTGAGACCATCAAAGCTGCCTCGAAGCCATTCACTTCTCCGGAGTCTTTTTGGGCTTAGTGCGAGGTAAACGAAGGCCCGCGCGGAAAACATACGAGCTTCGCCACTCTTCGCTATTTCCCTTTCCCTGGTAACCACACTGCATCACAGCCGACATGCGGTTCGAGTTCACGGGCGCGCCACCAGCACTGCTGGCTGGACAGGGCGAAACTTCTCCTTTCACTATCTTCTCCTCGGCTGCTTTGTCCCACCCCATCTCAAGAACTCCCACGCCGACCACCTCGGGATCGACAGTCGCCTTTGGACAGAGCAGCGTCTTGGGCAGATTCCCGGTCGCCGCATCTCAACTTCCCAACTCGGGTAAAGGGAAGGAAGTGGCGGCCGCGACGACTGGGAGCAAAGAAGCGCACGACTATGCGCTGGCTACAGCACTTAAATCCCCACTCGCCGCACCGCAAGTTAGCAAATCGAGCAAAGGAAAGGAAGTGGCACTCGCGTCAGCTGATCGCGATGAAGCGCACGACAATGCGGCATATAGCGTCCTTTTCAGAGCTCTCCGCCGCTTCGAGAAGTCGAAAGCTTCGCCCTTCGCTGCGAAGGACGCTGCAGCAGACACGGCCTTGGAGGGACATGTGCAGAGCAGCGCGCAGGCTTGGGTACTGGAGAGATGCCTTCGCAAGGCAGACCCAGAAGTCCTTGCATTTGTCGAGTCGATCTTTGGAGAGCTTGTCGACAACGAGTTGCCAGATGCGCCTTTAGACCGCCCGTCGCCCGACCCAGCTGACACCACGGAGACACCTGCGCCAGACGCTGTTGATAAGACGATCAAGCAGTCTCGCGCCATGGGTTACCTCATTCCCCGCTCTCATCCGCGTATTCAACAGTACGGCGACACACTCAAATGGAAGCTATTGGATGAGGGTTTCATACACTACGAGCAAGGCGCATATGTACTGGCGAAAGTCATCGTTGGCGAGATGTACAATGCTAACACATCTCCCAATAAACTAGATGAAGCCATCAAGGATGCACTCAGTCGGACGACCCTGGGCAACATACCTGCTCTGACAAATACCGTGCTCGCAGCGTTCCGCGAAATGGACGACCAGTTCCGTAATGGCGAGTTGGACTCCATGCAACACACAGATGCAGATGCTTACGGAGATGCTTATGGTGCTGAAGACGGCACGGACAATTGCGATGCAATGTCAGATGAGCCGATATCAGAGCCATCTGAGCATGGAAAGGACATTAGTGCAGAGCAGACCCATTTTCGCTTCTTGGATCTACCTGCTGAGCTCCGCAACCGAGTCTATGTCGAGCTGCTCGCCCCAAATGGCTTCATCGTTCTCTCTCGCATCGACAGTCCCTGTGGACGCAAATTCGACAAGCCACGCAGCGTCGAGTCTGGCAGCGAGATCGATATTCTCTGCGTGTCAAAGGAGATTTATCAGGAAGCCAAGAGTATACTGTACCGCGACAATACCGTCTGCGTGGCTGCTGCAATCAAGCTGTCGACTTATCCGTGTATTGACACACAACTGCTGCCCTGGAGCAGCTTACCACTCCTGGCATCAATGACTTTGGTGGTGGATCTCCGCGCCGACGATGAACCAAACAATGTCTGGATCGATCGTGCAAACTGGCTGCAGCTGCAGAAGCTTACAACTCTCAAGCACGTGCGCATTTGCTTCGTGGAGACAGTGGGGTTGTGTGGCGAGAACTCTCACAAGAGAATCATGCTGAAAAACATTCTGGAACGCATCCCGGCAGACTGTCAGCTCACGTTCGAGTCTGAGGGTGTGGCTGAGATCGATTTCGTGCAGGAGGTTATTGAAGATCATGAGAACCATGTGCGCAAGCGTAGACACGCCGAAGCAACCGAGCTGTATGAGGTAGATGGGAAGTTGTTGGAGAAGTTGGTCAAAGAAATCAAGGGCAAGGAAGGCTTTGAGATGGGTTACAAGAATGGCCATGAGAGGGACTATCGGTTCCCACCCAAGCCGATCATCAAGAGTCTGCAAGAGTTGATCGCTGAGGGTGCGGTGGATCCGAAGATCGTGCTGGGAGGCGGAAATTGATGATATCGAAGGAGGTAGTGGCTGTTCAGGACTGACACAGCTGTACAGAGAGCGGCAGAAATGCGTAGAGCGGGCACTGGCAGCGGCGTACAACGTACATGATTGCAAATTCAACGAGATGTCTTCTGGTCGGCCTCTTCGTGGCTGTACAAGATGCCACTGCAACGTTTGGCATGACATAGATTGTGCAGGGCACGGATGAAAGATGACTGTGATGGGTCGTGACGCGTAAGTCATGCCACAACGCGTCGTGTGAATAAGGAATTGCTCGCTCTCGCCGTAATCGTATTTGCTGTCACTTGCGCAGGTGTTGTCCAATGCTTCGCGCACATGCACTGCACGGTAGACGGGAAACGCCACGTTGTCGGCAGTTTTGAGCGTCATCCGGCCACGCGCGCCCGACCGACCCTGCCTCGTTCAGCCACAGTGGATTTCTCGTGAACTCCTCCCCTCCACCGCCTCATTACCCCGTAAACAAATCCGACCTGCAACCTCCACCGTAGTCATAGGAGACTCTCTATCTGGGTTCTAACCAATACTTTTCCCGCCTCACACCCCTCATTGGGACCATCTGCGCTCTGACTCCGACTCTGACAACTTTCCCGCTCGACCACGCCCACAATCCCAATCTCCGCAGCCAAAGAGGACGAGGCGTTAGCGACGCTCCAGACCCGAGAAGATGGCTGCAGAGAACCCGCACTTCGAGCCAAATCCCAAGTATGATCACTACGACTTCCCGACCACCGCACCTGAGAGCAAGCCTGGTCACCCAGGCCACACAACGAAAGAGCAAGATGCTCAGGTCGAGCAGCTGAGAATGATGCTCGAGTCTGAGGGGTACACCGAGAGGCTCGACACTATCACGCTCCTGCGATTCTTGAGAGCCAGAAAGTTCGACGTTCAACTCACCAAGGAGATGTAAGCACAGGAAAAGGAGATGGCATTGAGCAACAGCTAACAGACGATGCCCAGGTTCGTGAAGAGCGAGAAGTGGCGGCAAACCTTTGGAGGTGGTGTGGACAACCTTGTGAGAACATTCGAATACAAGGAGAAAGAGGAGCTGTTGGCCTACTACCCACAATACTACCACAAGACCGACAAGGATGGCCGACCAGTGTACATTGAAAAGTACGGCAACATTGACCTCGAAGCCATGCGGAAGATCACCACGGACGACCGCATGTTGGAGAACCTCGTTGTCGAGTACGAAAAGGTCGCCGATCCTCGTCTGCCCGCCTGCTCGCGCAAAGCCGGCCAGCTGCTCGAGACGTGCTGCACGATCATGGACTTCAAGAACGTCGGCTTGATGAAGATGAACCAGGTGTACGGATACGTGCAGCGTGCTTCGGCTATCAGCCAAGACTACTACCCGGAGCGTCTCGGAAAGCTGTACCTCATCAACACGCCTTGGGGTTTCAGCGGTGTCTTCAACGTGGTCAAGCGCTTCTTGGACCCCGTTACCGTTGCGAAAATCCACGTGTTGGGTAGCGGATACCAGAAGGAGTTGCTGGCACAGGTCCCAGCGGAGAACCTGCCCAAGGAGTTTGGTGGCACTTGCGAATGTCCCGGTGGATGTCAGCTGAGCGATGCCGGTCCATGTAAGTACAGCGGGAAACATTGGCCATGGTGAGTAGCTACTGACATACACAAAGGGCACGATTCGCAATTCGCCAAGCCAGCGAAGTGGGAGACTGAGAAGACGGAGAGCAAGCCTGCCGACAACACGATTCCTGCGACTGCGACGCACACCGGCGAGGGCGCTCCAACTGGTGCAGCCCCTGCAGGCAGCACCACCGCTCCAGCTCCAGCCGGAGACCGCGTTCCAGGCACCGAAGCTCACTCCGGCGCTCCAGCACCACAGTAGAGAGCTAGCATCGACAAAAGTTTGGACGGAGTTCGTGAGATACATACACAGTAATGATGACCAGTGAGCATGGATAGTGTGAGCATAGTGAGGCGCAAGTAGACGGCGCGGAGGGGGCTATACGATATCCAGGATCGAGGAGGTCAGAAACGGTTTTACTAGATCACACTGGGTGGGTGTGAGTCGCGTATGCACGTTTGTATGGTACAGTATCAGCATTCAACTTAGTGCTGTATCACTTCCTACTGGTCGATGAGAGCTCACTTCGAAGCCGTGCAGGTGACTCGATGTGCAGCAAAGAGGAAGGCTCGAAGGAGCGCGACGCACCTCCTCCAAACAGCAGCATTCGCGACTGCGTCCGGCATTCTCCACGCGGCACGACGCGTCTCGCTCCTCCTTCCCCGAACACATGCTCTACTGACTGACGATGGAAACAGCGTGCGAAAACGATGAGATGCCACGGCCAGCACGCTGCAGCCTGTCTCGCCTTTCTTCCCCGCTGCATTTGTTGACTGCTTTTCCCTTCCCACCACCGCAGCCTCGCACCGCCTCCATCTTCCGGCAACACGCATTACTCGCCAGCTCGCTGGTCTTCTTGGGAAAGTTGGATAGAGCGCCTCTTTGCCCCGCCGTTCGTTTCCGCGACAAGCCACAGCAAAGGCGGCACAATGCCTTTCACCGACACCGTGTCTACGCTGAGCGGACGCAACTCGCGCGCCAGCAACGTATCGGGCCAGTCCCGCTCGCAGCATCGCTCCCCACCAACGAGCACCAACGAACCTTGGTCCAATGCAGGAGTTCTCAGCATGTTAAAGACTTCAACCGATACTGGCGATATTGGTGCCCTCTCGTTCAACAGCTCCCGTCTGCCCGGCATGCCTTCGGCTCGCCATCGCGGACGCCCTTCCAACACGTCGAAGCAGTCGGCCTCAGGACATCCTCATATTACGAGTCTCTCATCGAATCACAGCTACGCTCCGTCCCAGACTTCACGCGTGAGCTCGCAGTGGGACAATGCCTCCATGACCCAGCGTCGAGGATCGCTCACCAGCATGCAGAGCATGCCTCCCTCTTTGCCTCCACTACATCCTGGCAAGCCTGCGATTCCCATGCAGCAGCCATTACAAGATCTCGACCCCCGAGACAGCAGGTCCTACTCCATTGGCTCCGCGGTCCCTAATGGTCAGCTGCCGAGGCTGCGCTCAGCAGCCAGCTTGAAGAGTCAAGGACATGAGCCACGACACATGAACGCGATGCCGCCAGGTCCTGTGCCGCCGCTGCCGGAGAACAGATCGCCTTTCGTCTATCCAACCCGACTGAAGCGGCCCGGGTTTCGGTCTCCTTCGCCAGCGCTGAGCGACTCTTTCGCTGGCCCGCAGATGGGAGTGCCACAAATGCCCCGTCGCGCCCATGGTCCGCAGCCGCCACCAATGACTGCTTACAATGGGTACAATGCCCCATACATGATGGACTATAGCAATCCCCAGACGAGCATGCGCGGTCCACCTCGTACGGCAGACAGCTCGCCTGGTCCAACATATGCTCCTACACAATATGGCTATCAGCAAGGTTCAATGCGGCCACCGCCTCCAATGGCCATGCCACCACCAATGTCGCAGCCATACTCACAGCACTATCCGTTGCAGCCCGTCGGCGCTCAAATGCCACCGAGGGCTCATTACGGATCTCAGTATCCCCCTGGTTATGCATATCCACCATATGGTCAGGCACCCCCTCACACGAGGGCTCGTGGGCCGCCGCCTCCCGCGAATGTCGGTCCAATGGCACATCACATGTTTCATAACGCAGCTCGCATGGCGCGTAACCTACCACACCGCACTGACACGCCAATGACTGATGGTGGACCTCCGTCTTCGGATCCAGCTTCTGCAAGCTCTGCACAAGATTCGTCAAGCCCTCCCACACCAAGAGATGCAACAATGGTGCGAGTGGTCGTCGATCCGGCTTTTATCGAGCCTGAGCTGCTCGATCTGCCGGATTCCAGTGAGCCGATGATGCCTGGCCACAAATACTTTGAATACGCAGAAGGTGGCGAGGACAAGCATACCGAAGTCCCACACGCTTCGATCCCTCCGTCTGGTTTTGTGCAGCGGGTGAAGGCCATGCTGGAGTCGAAAGCCGCATTGGAGGCTACACAGCAAAACGACCATGAAAAGGCTATGCAGCTCGTCCACCCAATGCAAATCTATCGTCATGAGCTGGACGTGGAGAATGAACAAGAGGGCGAAGTGTCCGATCTTGAGCTACACGAGATGGCCGCCAACGAGACTCCCCGCTTCACCATCATCGAAGAATTCGAGGCGCCTGTCGAACTCCCAGCGTCGCCGGTCAAGGTTCCCGAACTTGACGCGACTGAGGTAAATACCCGTATCACCAGGGACATGATTCGGGCCGAGCTTTCATGTATTTCCACTGCCGACAACACGCTCGAACAAGCACAGCCCGATGAGTCGACCGCCAATGTCATCAAGCAGCTCGTGGAGCGAGGTGATGAGCAGGAGCCTTCATCAGTGTCCGAGCATGCCAGGCCAGAAGCGGCACCGTACACTCACTCTCGTCGCTCATCACGCCAAAGTGCAGTCAGTGCGAGACGTCGACAAGTCGTCCATGAGCCCATCACGGAAGCTTCCATGGAGGCATCTTTGCCCAGCGCTGCAGATTATGCTATGCAATTTCAAGCACCTGTTGACACGACTGAGTCGTCTGATGAGACTCAATCCAGGGACCCATTTGCCCTTGACGCCGATACTGTCACTCTGCAGCATCAGGCTGCTGCGGCGAAAGAAGTGACTCGCACAGATCAGCTCGAAGATGGCAAGAAGACACCCGGCATCGACGCAGCACGACAGAGCGTCTTTCTCGACCTGACCCCGGTGAGCCCATTGAAACCAGGTGAGGAAGTGAAACGCTGCTCTGCTGTCAGCCCTGTTCACGAAGATCCGCGCGGCATCGATGAGACCTTGCACGTGGCGGGCAACGATACCGAGCGAGAACCGCAACCCACAGGCTTGCAGGAAGTGTCCACAGTCGACTCTCGCGTCGCCGAGTCAAATTTCGTCCCCCCCACGCCACGGACGCCTAGGACCTATTCGAAGTCCGTTCAGATTCACCGTCCAAGCCCACAGTCTACAGATGGCACGAACACGAACAGCAATCGCTTCTCACTGCCTGGTGATCTGAGCACTGTCGGCGATACCACACTGCAGTCCGCTTCAGACATGGTCACTGATGTTGCTGTGCGGTTCTCCCTACCTGGTACAACCGTGACCGTTGGCAAACCACAGATAATTGAAGTGTCGCCACGTTCGACTCCTGACAAACCCAAAGAGGAGTCGCACAACTTCCAGCCACACTTCACGAAGCAAGCCGGCCTTCGCCCTAGTCGTCGCAACTCGGTCACTTTTGCAGACGAGATTGCGCCTCTCAACATCAAGAAATCGGAGCCGGCCAGATCTGAAGCATCTTCCAGCCAGCACAAGTCAATCATTCGAAAGCCAGCTCACCGAGATGATGCCCACCAGTCCCTCAAGAGCTCACGAGATAGTGCTGCAGATATCAGCTCCAACTTCACTCACGCGAGCCATGCTCGTTTCGGCAGTGCGCATCTGCGCCAACTCCCAGGTCTGAAGGAAGAGTCGATCGAGGACTTGAGTAGTCCTGAGAAGAAACGAGGGACTAGTCATGCCGAGTTTGCATTGCCAGCTCGCATCGCTGCTGTTAAAGCCATGCAAGAGAGGCGCTTGCAAGACTCTGGAGACAAATCCAAAGCTCGCCGGGCTGCGCAAAAGCACAATCGCCCGCTCGGAGACACCAGAGATCTTCCTTCTCTCAACTTCAGCCGCACCGACTTATTCGAGAAGCTGAATGATGCTCTGGAGGTCCGTCCTGTCAAGTCCATGGACGTCATTCGTCGACGTGATTTCAGCGGAATCCACTGCCCTTCTCCACAGCGGCCGATGAGCACGGAGCCTCTTCGCGACCGTTATGCTAGTTTCTTCAACAAGCCTGAAGATTTTAGCTTCTTTGAAGAGGTCGACAGCAGTGATGATGAAGCTGAGTCTGAGGCGGATGACACAGTCGATAACAGCAAGGCACTCGTGCCCGTTGTGAAGGTTCAAGAGAACACGCAGGTGGAAAATGAAGAGCCAGCGAACGACAATCGTCCTTTGTCTCCAGAAGATTTTCTCCACGTTGCGCATCAGGCTAGTCGACTTTCCATACCGTCCGTCGCTGGTTTGTCGGAACGCCTCTCTGAGCTCATCCCTGGATTGCGGAATTTGTCAAACCTGCGACTGGACTCTTTGCTCTCGTCTGACAACACCCCGCCAGTCGGGTCGTTGTGCAATGAGTTTGGCAGACCAGAGACTGTTCTCACAAACCGCACTTCTGCTGGCTTTCGTACTCTCGCAGAACGCGCCGAAGAGATTGTAGTCAATGGCACTCATGACTCTGCCGCTCCATGTGCCCTGCATGCCTTGCTGCTCAACAAAGATCTCCCACCACTACCAGGCTCTGCATCCGCTGACGAGTTTTCTGGGATCAATTCGGTGGTTGGCAAGTCATCGTACTTGAGCGGATCGGTCTCGGTGCCTATCGATCTTGGCAAAGACGTGTCACGCCCAGTGTCTGCTCTGCTCCGCACCCGAGCGCCGACGACTGAGCAAGAGGTCCAGGAGCTGCTCCCGAAGGGCATGAATCCGCTCGCTCGGCTGGGCAACAGACGCTCCGCAGTCTTGTCCCAGCCAAACAGTCGTCCTTGGAACGTTGACAAGAACTACCCCTGGTCGGGCAATAAGATCGAGATCGACCTTTCGGTACCTTCACCAGCACATACTCGCACTTCATTCGCCAGTGATGTTTTACGTGAGCGCAAAACCAGATCTCTCGACTTGCCGAGCAGTTCGAGATCGCCCACAGGCAGCAAAGGCATCGACATTGGATCCATCACTGCTTCTCCCGCAGGGTCTCGCTTCTCTGTTACTACTGAGCAGCTGACCGGAGTAAACACCGCCCATCCGAGACACAAGTCGAAGAGGTCCATCATCGGATCCATCTCGAAGAAGTTTGGAATTACTTCTGGTCGCAATACTACCCTCGACGATATCGCGAGCAGGAGTCTACCAGGATCGCCAGTCCCTCGCCAGGCTTCAGTCCTCTCTCACAAACCAGGTGATCGATACCCTACCAGCAGTCTGACACCACCCGCCATTGCCGCACTGGATGAGGTGCGCTCGTTCTTTTCGGATAACAGCTCAGAGCGTCACCGTACGGCATCGTTCCGCAAGCGCCTTACGCAGTTCAAAGGCAAGAACAAAACTCCTCGCATCGAATTGCATCCTGCTCGAACCGCTCACTCCCTGGATCTTCAAGGTAACACCGAGTACAGCGCCGGCTCGGTTAATGAAGCTCGATCGGAGAGCGCCGCCATGCACTTGCAGTACGACGCCGCGGGCATGGGCAAAGCGGAATTTCACTTCAAGCGATTTGGTGAGAAACTTCGTCACTTCTTCCATCGTGGCGGCGAGTTGTTCCGGAGCATCAGCACGAGAGGTCGGCCGAGGAAGAATGAGCCGAGGGACGAGTGGCTTGCGGATTCGTTGTATTCTGGTGTGTAAGAGACCTGCCTGTGTCGTGAGTACCGTTGAAAGTTCCCGCAGAGCAGAGTGGCTTACTGATTTTGTGCAGGGCCACTGCCGATGCATGTGTGACGAGGACGCGAAGTGCTGGGGTTTTTTTGGTCCTGACAGTACGGATATGCGTTTGGTATATTTGGGAAAGCTCGATTATTGTCAGCGATATTTGTGATTCTTGTACTGTGGGATTTAAATGCATGAGTTAGTAGCTTGTTGTGAGATAGGTTCTGTATGACAATGGTATCGCTGCTTTTGCGTTCCCATGCTGGCAGGCATACTTCGTTCATTTCATTTGTAAAATTGCAAATGGGTATCTCTAGTCACTCGATGCGCATTGATCAAAGCTGTACACTCGTTGTTGTTAATGGCGAGCACGCCACCGTTTGTGGCTCTCTTTCTTTACCGCGGTCTTCTTTGCACCTCTCCTAACCAGTTTTTTAAACTCCAATTCTTCTTGTGTCGGGGGTCTTCCTTCCAAACTTGCGTTTTCCGCCTCCTGTCGCACTCGCTCGGCTGCCACTTCTAGCTCGATGAGCTCGCCGTCTTCTCCCCCGCTTCGCGAATCTGATCTGGCTGAGGGCGCCAGAATAAAGATTTTCTGTGTCGTGGGGCAAACTGCCACGTTGTTGTTTCGGGAGGCTTCGTGTCGGAGAAAGGGCTCGTCGATAGAGATGGCTGGTGGTGATGGCGATGATGGTGGTGGCTGCGAGGGAGATCTTTGGTATGTCGTGGATGTTTCCACGCTTGGCGCAGATGCGTTCGGACATTGCTGATGATTCTCTCTCAATTTCGTTGAGGACAAGAAGGTGCTTGCGTTTTGCTCATTCGCTGGTTTGGATTGAGAGCGTGTGCTGTAGCCTAAAGCATCTTCGCGCGATGAGAAAAGGGCATTTGGCAACGCTTCGATGCCTGGTCCGATCGATTCGTCGAATGTATGATTTGCTGGGGAAGGAGCGGTTTTCGTTGCGGAGATTTCGTGGCGTGGGGAGACCGGATTTTGGAGCTCCGCACGCTCTGGTAAATCGACTTCGACAGCACCGAGAGGCGAGGACCCAGTCATTGACGGAGCTTTGTCGCATGTAGCGAGCGAACTCTGTACCTCTGCACGCTCTGGTGAGTCGACTTCAACCACTCCGAGGGCCGACAATGCAGTCGTTGACGGTGCACCCTGCCACTTCTTTTGAGCGAGCAACAGCCTCCTTTGCCGAACCATCTTCCCTACAGCACGATCTCTCTTCTGGGGCCGGATCCAGAGGCGTTCTTTGTATTTTGCCCATCGCTTCGTTTCAGCTTCTCCAACGACGCTTCGGACATCCTCTCGAGCTCGCGCCGTCGTCTCCCGCCATCGTTGCTTGACCACAGGTAGCACTTGCTTGGTCCACAATACGTAAACAACCTGATCGAGCTTCTCGGCAGCTTCCGTGCCCTCCACGCGCTCCACGAGCTGCAAGATGTATTTGACTCTCGACGTCGCCGGCCGTGTGTATTCTTCCAGTGGGCGCAGGATGCCTGAAACGATAAAGGCCTTCGTCATGACCGGGGTGATTTCTATACGGCGACGTCGGAGATACATGTAGATTTCCCAGACTCGGCGATATGCAACGCGAGGTGTTGCACCTGGCGACTTCGCTATCTCGAGAGCAGCGAGTTCGACAAGCTCCGCGTACTCTTTGGACACAACTTTCGAATGAGCCGTGTGAGGGTGCTTGCGAGGGAACCCTCCATTCTGTCGATGCATGATGTACCAGAACGAGGATGTGTCGAGCTTGTCTGCTCCTGCACAACGCAGGAGCAGGTCTGGGCAGTCCTGTAAGGACAGCTCTGGCGAGGCTTTGAACACCCGCAAAGCAAAGGCAAAGCCCGCAATGCTCTTGCTCCGGAGAAAGTGCTGCAAGAGGCGCGCAGCAAGCTTTTTCGGCACGCTTATCGAAGGATGTCTCTGTAGCTCACGGAATCGATAAAACAGCGTCGGTGCACCGGAGTCACGCATCAAGATAGCAAATATTGATTCGGTGAACGGAGCGTATGCAACACCATTCTTTTGCAGAGCATGGAGCAGTGCGATCTCGGCCGACCACTGGCAAGCCCTCCCAGCTCTCGTCTCTGTCCTCACGGAGCAGTACTGTCGAAAGTCATTCCTAATCGCGTCGACATTGGGCTTCTGGGCTGCATTATCACGCGTGGTGTCTTTGGAATCTGCACGGCTTGCAAATGTGTGTGGCAGCAGTTTAGGCACCCAATGCTCAAGCAGTATCTCGCACAGATTCTGAGCTTTCGCTGTGAAGATGCAGAGGTGGTCAGCGAGCAGCGCGGGATCCGGAAAGACGGATGCCAGCACTTCATGAACGTTGCGCCAAGAGTCCACGATGTTTGGCCGTCGAAACGAAGATGATCGACGCAGACAGTACAACCAATTCATGAGGTTCCTCGACGGTCTGCTTTCGAAAGCAGACACCTCGCAAAGGTTTCTGGTCACAGCCCCACAAATGCTTTGCAAGCTCTCGTGTTGCATGGCATCGAGTATGTTAATGATGGAAGGCGAATGTCTCGTTGTAGAGCTCATCAGAGACGTCAAGATGTCTGGCAGGTAGTCGTCTCGAAGTATGCGCAATCGGACTTTCTCCGCAATGAGATGTGCGACTGCGACTTTGGCTTCTTTTGTCACGTCCTTTTCGTCCATCCACTGGCACAGCCTTAAAATGTTGTTGGCTTCAGGCTCGTCGCTTGTGCTCTGTAGAAATTGCATAGTTTGGTCCAGGTCGCTCTTCTCCACTGTTTGTGACCGCATTTCGCCCAGAAGTGCGTCAAAAGCAATTCTGCTTGCTGCCACAGTATCCACGTCCTCTTCGATAGCCAGGAAAGTCCCGAAAATGTCCTCTTTCCTCCTCGCGCTTTTTGGAAACATCCAATGCTCTTCTTTCTTGACCTTTTCTGCTCCAGGCGGCTTCCATTTCAGATCTCTTTGCGGGTCAAATTGTCTTCCTCCATAGCCTCCAAAGCCGAACAAGGCCCCGAAATCACCTCCTGCCGCCTGCTGACCTGCGCCAAAAGCACTAATTCCCATCCTCCGCTTCGAAAGTCTCCGATGCGCCTCCAATGGGCCGGGTATGTTGCTTCCATAGCGCCTGTCCGATCTGCGGTGCGCATGGGAAACGCGTAAAAAGCGGTGCCATGCTTCGGTGACAACTTCATCTGTGAGCCACAGATATTGCTCAATGGGAGCGGGTCTGAGAGAGGGCCTGCATTGCATTGCCCGCACCGAGTTTGGGGTGTTGGTTGTTGGGAGCTGTCGTGGTCAATGGGTGAAGCTGGGCGCGGATTGCGGAGACAGCGGAGGTGGGATTGATGCACCCTCCTCCAAGACCAGCCCAGTCCATCACTGGAAACAGCATTAGAAAAACAGCGTCGCGATGATTATACGAGCGCTGCGACTGCGGCATGGTGAGACTTCCAATTTGTATAAGGCTGTGGTACAGACGCTGATGATTTTTAGGCCGCATCGCCCTCCCACGACGCATACACACATCGTCGACTCGTCTGTCCTCGCTCGAATCGACGGTATCGCCCAACGCAGAAGCCGGCGAGCGAGTAGGACTTCCACAATTCGCCGCGACGGCCAAAGACACGACTGGCCCCAATACTGTCGTCGACCGCACTGTACCGCTGAATGACCCCAATCATCCCGTTGCCCTCGATTATGCCTTTTTTCAGCACAACAAAAAGCACACGTCCGGCATGGGAACGGTTATCGCGCCACACTACAAGCCCCACGAACTCCTCACCAACCCGCCTTCACCGCAAGACGTCACTCTCGAGGCGCTGATCGCTGCGCAAACACATATCGGCCATGCGACGAGTCTGTGGAATCCCAGCAATGCACGCTACATTTTCGGCATTCGAGGCGAGCACGACCCCATCCACATCATCTCCCCCGATGTGACAGCCTCACACTTGCGAAGAGCATGTAAAGTGGTATCTGGTGTGGCAGAACGAGGCGGCCTGGTCTTGTTCGTGGGGACACGTCAAGGACAGGCGCGTGCGGTAGTGAAAGCTGCCGAGCTCTCCCAAGGCTGCCATTTGTTCACCAAATGGATCCCCGGAACCATCACCAACGGGCAGCAGATTCTGGGGCGATGCGAGAAGCGTGTCAAGAATGAGCTGGATGAAGATGTGACGGAACGATATGGCTTCCAGGACCAATTATTCGCCAAAGCTGTAATCAAGCCCGATTTGGTTGTCTGCTTGAATCCGCTCGAGAATTATGTTTTATTGCACGAATGCGGCCTCAACAACATTCCTACTATGGGCATCATCGATACCGATGCGAACCCTACGTGGGTAACGTACCCCATCCCGGCAAACGACGACTCGTTGCGTGCCGTGCAGTTCATCTGCGGTGTCTTAGGACGAGCAGGCGAAGCAGGGCAGGGGCGACGTCTAAGGGCTGCGCAACCGACCGCCCAGCGTCCCAACGGGTTCGTGGTGTATCCAGCTGTGCATGGCTTGCAAGCACCGCAAGGCGATGGACAGAACCAAAGAGGTATGGGCCGTCGAGCTGTGGGCAGCGCGCAGATGATGAAGATCCAGCCAAGAACACACGTCGGGCAATTCGCTGCAGTTGAGCAGGCTCTTGACCAACAAGACGAGCCTTACTTCTCAGATGAGCCTCTCTTCCCAGAAGAATTCGACGGCACCGATGTGAGACAGCACGAACGCGACCAAACGCTACTGGACCAAGCGGAGAAGATCCTCTTTGAGGACGAGATCCCTACAGCACCTGCAGCGAACGCAACAGCAGACAACACTGCCTCTCGCGCCGTAGAAATTCCTTCCGCGGAGCAGATGAGCGGAATGGACACCCTCGAAACCCAGCAGCCCGAAGATCGCGCCGAATCCTTTTCAGACGAAGATCTCGATCTCTTCGCAAAGTTCAATGACCCCGAACCCGATCTTTCAGAAGTCGACAAATCTCTTGTAGACGAGACATACGCCTCTGCCCCGGAGACCGACACATCTGTCGAAGACGCGGCACAATTTGGCATCAATGCTGAGCCTGGGACGGGGACCGACGATCCCGTATATTCGCAAGCTGAAGCCGCCACCGAGACGCCAAACGATACAATTGAGCAGGTCGAAGACGTGGCGAAAGAGCTTGGAGAGGAGGCGCCTGAAGTGAATATTGCTGATGGACAAGGAAATTCCGAAGTGCAGGATGTCGATCCGGAGAGTCAAAAGGAAGTTGATAACGCTGTGGATAGTGCGAAAGAGGAGAAATAAGCAGGTCGTGCAAAAGGAGAGCAGGAGGAGGAGGAGGAGGAGGAGGGAGAGTGGGCATCGTGTAGATATAGCATAGTCCAGACAAGAGCAAAAGAGCTATAGAGAGAGAGAGAGAGAGAGAGAGCGAGAGGAGAAGGGAGAAGGAGAAGAAATGTATAGATATGGACACTTGATTCCAGCCTTTTTTCCCCGTGTCTGATCTGGTAAAGAAAAGATGTACACTGCGTGGCAAAAGAAAGTACTATACACGCATGCGACTCTCCTCCTGTACGTGACCAGAACGGTATCAAAAAAGGCAAAAAGCAAATCATCCTTAAGGTACGCGGGCACATAGCCAGCACCAGTAGTACGCGTTTGTCATTCTCACTCACAGGACAGCAGACATACATATTGCATGTAGTTAGATTGCAGTAAATTTCTCAACATGGCTCTCTTGAACATCATCTTGGAACACACGTTTCATTCTGCAACACGTGCCTTCGACTAGCTACGCTACCGGCGTCTCAAAACTACCATTCGACGCAGCAGTAGTAGCAGATCCATCCATAGTAGCAACCAACAGTAGCAGTAAGCTTAGTATACATACACACCGAGCAATCCCTACGCCGTAGGGTCTATAGACTGCATTTCAGAGAAGCTGTGCATGGCCCTTCTCGGCTCGTTGGGCGAAACAAAAAAACAAACAAGGCGTATCGTAAAAGTGCCAGCCAGTCCGCCCGCCCCTGATCCGTGCGCATAAAGACAAAGAAACTCGCACGCCTCGAAAGTGGGTCGAAAACAGCAAATTAGTTGCCGGTGGTATCATGGCGCGAAAGCAAACAAGGGTTAACTCGAGCAGCGATGGCGCACTGGTGTTTTGCGTGGGAGCTCGTCCACAGCAGCGGAGGGCAACAGATCCGCGTAGAGCATCGTCATGGAAACGTATCGTATGTCGAGTGGTGGTGCTACACCTGCACTCCTTGCTGGCCTGTCGTACCATTGGAATAAACGTGATGTTGTGGTCCCAATGAAGGCTGTTGTGGAGGCTGCTGCTGCTGTTGGACCAGTGAAGCCGGAGTCGCCGAGTTGGTCGTCGACATGGGCGTGGCCGAGTTCGCAGGCGGCGCATTCATCATGCGCTCTCTCTGCGCCTTCTCCGCTTCGAGCTTCTCCTTCTCGGCCTTCGTGATTCTCGGCTTCCTAGGCGCGCCAGGAACCTTGCCGCCTCTGCTGCCACGACCTCGCGCTGGTACGTTGGGATCTCTGGCCTTTTCGGTAGCGGGAGCAGTAGTACTCGAAGCAGCAGTGGTGCCGCCTCTACCGCGCCCACGTCCTCGTCCTCCGCCTCGGCCTCGGCCAGAAGGCGCTGCTGACTCGACATTCGCGGTCGTGCCCTCGGGCACCAGCTTGCCAGAATAGACGAAGAAGCCATCCTTGGCGACAGCTGCCTTCTCCTGCCATGCAAGCTCCGTGTCATCGATGAAGTCGTCATCTTTGTCGTACTCCTCGACTTTCCGCCTCCTCTTACGAGGCTTGGCGTCGTCCGCTCCTGTGGCAGACTTGCCTTCGTCGTCCATGCCGCCCATCTCAATATTACTGTCGCCATCCATGTCCGACATCAAGTCGACAGACATGTCGTCTGCAGAACCGCCCTCCAGCTTGTTCTGGGCAGCAGCGACCTGCAATAGCTTTGCACGATGTGCTGCGGCTCGAGGATTGATGGCATCCTGGCCGTATTTCTTGAAGATTTCCTGCGCAAGGTTGATCGTGTTGCCGCCATCTCGATTGAGCGAGATGCGAATCTCGATGTTCGGTCCACGAATCTCAGACTCTTGTTTGGTTGAAGGTCCGCCGAACAGGTTGTTGCTAGCCAGAAGTCCCGTGCCGGCGGCCTTGGGCGATGCAGCCTTCTTCTCTTTGGGTTGGACTTGAGGCGTCGGCGCCGACGACGACGACTTGGACGGTTGTGTCTTCATTGGCGGGTCGCACGTTGGTCCGTCCACGTCCATGGCACCGTCTGATTGCGGTACCGGCGGCTGAGGTTGTTGCTGAGGCGGCGCAGGTGCTGGAGTGGGTTGTTGGAGTGATGCCGATGGAGGCGGTGCGGCGGGTGCCGCTTTTGGTGGAGTGGGTGAATGGTGGGCAGAGCCAACAAAGCTAGGCGGCTGCTGTGGGTACATGGAGGTTTGTGAGCTGTATGACAATGGGGCCGAAGGTTTGCTGGGAGGGTCAATGAGACTACTAATGGACGGTGAAGCTGATGCGCGGTTGAAATTAGGCGCCAGATGCGGCGATGGTTCGCCATTCGTCTTCCTCGTCGGGACCGGTGGGGGTCCAGGAGGTCTGTTCAAAAACTCGGGCAATAAGAATGCCGATGGTTCGCCACTCGTTTGCGTCAGCGGAGGGCCGGCGAGGATAGCCTCTCTGATGGGGTCAAAGTTCTGACCACTCGAATATGGACGCGGCGTCGGCGGTTTCGATGCAGGCGGAAGAGTGTCGCGGATGAAGATGTCGGGTTGATTTGGTCGTTGCAAAGGTTGCGACGCGAGGATATGTTGCGGTTGTGGGGGAGGTGCACTTGCAGAGGCTGCAGGCGGTTGGTAGTGCGAGACCATCTCGGTGAGAGTGGACTGGCGAGGCCGGGCGGCAGATGCATCAGGGGCGGTGGCAGCGGGCTCTTTCTTCTGTCGCTTGCGAGGTGCAGGTGCAGGTGCAGAGGCGTCTTCGGTCTTGACCTTGGGTTCTCGCGGCTTGCGAGGCTTCTTCTCCTTGGGCTTCTCATCTTTGCCTTCGACCTTGGGTTCTCTGGGCTTGCGGGTCCTCTTGGGTATGGCGGTGGTGTTGGCAGCAGTGGGTGGTGGGATGGCATGCACAGGTGCGGAAGTTGCCGAAGCGGACGAGGCAACAACACCTTCACCAAATGCGGAGGCGGCAGCAGCAGGAGGGCGGACGGTGACGCGAATTTCGTCGAGCGAGCTGGTTTGCGGGGAGTGCACTGACGACAGCGACGACGTCTCGCTTGCAGCGTCATCGTCGGGCGTGTGCTCGGGGTTCATGGCGCGGGATGGTCGGGTCGAGTCGAGCGAGACACGCCAAGAAGATGGTATAGCACACGATGAGAACACTAGGCAGACGTGCGGGGTGCGCGTGCGCAGTGCACGCGTTGGGTTCAGCGCGGCTCTCAGCGACGGTCGAGGGTACAACTGTAGGGTGCTCGCTCAGGGCCTCAATCTCCATACGTCGCAGCGGCCAATAAGCGTCGAGTGCGCGAACGTCGCGGTTTGGAGCAGCGACGACGACGACGCTTCTTGCACAATCACGGGCGGCGGAGATGCAGTGGGAGGCGATGAGGCGGCGGATGGGTTGCGTCTCGTGGCCGTGGTGCCGATGCAGGTGCAGTCGGGTGTCGTTCGATGGCGACGGGCGGTGGAAGTGATGAAAAGCAGGATGGCAGCGGCTTGCATACACGCAGAAGTGCAGGAGGGCGAGGAGAAAGAGTCGAGAGAAGGGGCGTGTCGAGCGTGGTGGGCATCATAATTAAGGGAGCGCCGCCGCAGCACGCAGCACGGAGCACACTTGGACGACGGGACTTTGAGAGAGAGAGAGAGCGACAGCAGCAGCAATCTGTCGCCGCCTCACACCTGGTGAAGCGGGCTAACGAACTGCCACCGACAACATATCACGCCGCTCACCCCTCCTATTCGCTCGTGCCTCATCTGCTTCGTTGTCGAATCCTCCTCCCTGCCTTCACCACGCTCCTCTCACGTCCTTTCTCCTTCTGCCATCCCCATACATAGACGTCGCACTGTTCATGGCCCACTGCTGATGAAGGGGCTTCCGCTGGCTTGGCCGCAAGTTTGCGATGATGCGCTGGCGGGACTGGCCCAGCTTCCATGTCCTGCACGCCCATTGAGAGACAACATGAAGCCGCCGACAATGCCGTTGCAACCTCACCTCCCGTGTCTTCCCATCTGCTGCAATGGCGCCCGTGTTTCCTGTGACCTCTACGGCCTCACATACCGTGCACTCTCCACTGCGCGTCACATGTGCCATGCTCGTGTCGACGTCGTTCAGTTTCACAAATACGGTTTAGCTTTGGCTCCACAGCCGCGGTCCATCCCGCTGGATCTGCAAAGCTTACTCTCTAACCAACTAGTCCCAATCGATAGCCGCCTTCCCTGATGATCTTCACACACCAAACGCAACAACACCATGTTTCGTGGCGAAAAGGTCCATATCGACCTGGGCTCCGACAGTGAGGGTGACGAGTCGCACACGTCCAATATTCTACCGCGTGCGTTCGTGGGAGATGTCTTGGAGCGCAAGCCTGCCGCCCCCAAGCCACCAAGCGCGCCTGTCTTGAAAAGCAAAAGCGGCTTTCCTGCGCACTCCAAGCGCAACATCCCCAGCCGCTTCAAACAGCAGAAATTATCAGACCCAACCGCACATAGCAAGCAGCAGTCTTCGAGTATTAGCAGTGACCATCATCAGCCTTCGAATGGCAAGCCGAAATCATGGGAAGAGGAAGAAAAAGAGCGGATAGACCGAGAAAACAATGACAAATTGGCAGCCATGTCTGCTGAAGAAATCGAGGAGGAGCGCAGAGAGCTAATGAACCACTTCAGTCCGGCGCTGTTGCAGAAACTTCTGGCGAGAGGTGACGTGGCGAGCGGAAGTGAAGAGACAGATCTCTCACAGCTGCCGGGCCAAATTCGAGAACGACCGAGTGCAGCACCCTTACCAGCAGCCGACGCTGTACGCATCGAAGTGCCTGATGTGAAAGACCGCACCAAGCCTGCCAAGACAGTTGCTTTTGCAGATGAGCCGGAATTCGAGGACGCGAGTGGCGGAGAAGATGTAAAACCTCCAGAAGATGCCTCACCACACGACAGCGTTCACTTTCCTCGACCAGAACAACCACCTGCACTCGACCCATCCTCAGAAACTTTCCTGGAAGATCTACATCAAAAATACTTCCCTTCGCTCCCTTCAGATCCAGACAAGCTGGAATGGATGCAAACATCGTCCGCCAAGAACACCTACGACCCCAGCGCCGACGCACTGAATGCATGCGACGTGCGATTTTCCTTCAAAGGCGACATCATACCACCAAGCAAAGCAAACGAAATCCCAGTGACCCTTGGTCTTCATCACCACGGCGATGCGCCCGAAGCAGCAGGCTACACGATCGCAGAATTAGCACATCTCGCTCGATCCAGCTTTCCTGCACAGCGATGTATCGCCTTCCAGACCCTCGGTCGCATCCTCTACAAGCTCAGCAAGGGCGAATTTGGCGATCCTGGCGAGCCCGAGCATGCACTGGCTGGAGATACGGTGGAAGGCCCCGAAGACACGTTTGGCGAATTAGCACGAGGTCTCTGGCGAGAAGTCGAAAA
The DNA here is from genome assembly GCA_023512815.1 of Cercospora zeae-maydis. NCBI lineage: Eukaryota > Fungi > Ascomycota > Dothideomycetes > Mycosphaerellales > Mycosphaerellaceae > Cercospora > Cercospora zeae-maydis. The sequence continues at coordinate 1,221,688 of JAKLWY010000008.1, forward strand.
GCTCCAAGTCATACAAATTCTCGTAGACGAAAGCGAGGGAAGAGGGGTCGATGGCGGGAAACACATGAGTGCCAAAGCCTACGCTGTAGAAGCCGTATGGCTATGGCGAAAAGGCGGAGGTCGGCGATGGGATGCAAAATAGACATTCAGAACTCATCAGCCACTCATCAAAAACAACTCAATCCGAATTCGAATGTGTTCCACTTCACAGCGCCGCCTTCTCCACCAAAGCCCACTTCCCATCCTCCCCTCTCTCCCTCACCTTCCCATCCCTCTCCAACTTCCTCAAAACCTGCTTCAACCCCCCCTCCGCCGGCCCCCAAAGATGCTCCGGATACTCTGCATAAATCACCTTCACCATCTCCATGCTCCCCCACCACCCATCCCCACTCGAACTCTTCCTCCCCAAAACCTCCACCACCTCCACCTCCCTCTGTTTCCGATGCGCAATATACTCTCTCACCTTCCCCCTCCCATCCTCCACCACCTCCCCATGACTCGGATACGCCCGGCCCGTAAACCCTTCCGCCTCCAACATCACGCTCAAAGATTTCATGTACTCCCCCAAATCCTCAAACACCGCCGTCCCATGTCCCAACACATTATCGCCCGTGAACAGCGCATTCTCCTCTTCGAGCACGAAACACATGTGATCTGTCGTGTGACCCGGCGTATGTACAGCGCGCAAAGTCGCTCCTTCGACCTTGAAAACTGCTCCGTGTTCGAACCCGATTTGTCCTCCATCGTCGTCGTCGTCGGGATGATTTTTCCAGATTTTCACATTTCCTCCTCCTCCTCCTCCTCCTCCTCCACCACCACCACCACCATTCATCCCCAATTCTTTCGCTAATTCTTGCACTTGGGACACACCACCGACGTGATCTCCATGCCAATGCGTCAAAATCACCGCCTCCAATTCGATATTTCCTCCTCCTTTCTGTCCTTCTTCTGTGAGCACTTTCCGCAGACTGTCTTTCCAAACCGCCAAGCCTTCGCCCGTATCGATGAGTATGCGCTTTTTCCCCGTGCCGATGAGATGCGTGTTGGTGCCTTGGAGGGTGAATTTGGAAGGGTTCCCGCCGAGGATGCGGATCACGCGGGGAGAGAGACGGGTGATGGTGGGGAGGGGAGGGAGGGGGGAGGTCATGGTTTTGCGTTCGATATTCGGGTTCTTGTCCGCGAGATGAGGCGAAGAAACAGATGAGGAGGAGGAGGAGGAGGAGGAGAAAGTTTTCTTCTCGTTATTGGTGTTGTTGTTGTTGTTGATGGAATTCTTGCCGTCGTGTGAAAAAGACAACAACCTCCTAGAAAGCCTTATGGTCGTTGTCCTCGATGAGCACTTGATAATTCTTATCCCGTTCGCAGTCCCCAGTAGTGGCGAAATCCGAATCGAAAGTCTTGCAGCAACAGAAGAACTCCAAAGAAGCGAGGTCATCTACTTGTTCAAAATTTATTCATTCCTCGCGTAGCCAGAAGTCAGCTTGGACTGAAGGCCGGACAGCGGTTGCGACAATGATCAGTCAGCATATAGCTGAAGTGGTGAAGAGGAAGGCGCAATCAAGTCTAGCCGAGGCCCTGGCGCGCCGAGCTTGTGAGAGCTCTTCTGACGCCAAGCCATATCTATTTCCTTGCAGTGGAAGGAACATCAGCACGAGACAAGACAACACATGGCTGCAGACTTTTTCTATAGCAAGAGTGAGCCGTTCCAAGAGCAGCGAATTTTATACATGAGCCGATATTATCAGGCAGCCGGAAGGTGGTATCTAGTGAAGTTGAATTCGTCTTCAGAACAGACATTGCTTGTGTGAAAGTGCTCTTCTTCAAGCGCACACAACCATAACGCTAAACGGCTGTCATACATCATGATGGGAACCATGAAAAGTGGAAGCTATCTACGACCGGTTGTACGTGCCAAGTCGCGCGAGGATGTCCGCCATGTTCGGGGGTGCAGGAGGCATGCCTGATGGTGGTTGCTGTTGGGGTGCTGCAGCTTGAGGTGGCCCTGGTGGATACTGCCCTTGATACTGCTGCTGTTGCGGTGGATAACCATGCTGCGCATACGGATGTGCGCCAGGTACCTGGGGCGAAGCAGTGCTCAAAGTTGACAGGAGGTTTTGGAGATTATTGGCATCTGCTTTGGGCGGATATCCTGGCGGGTATCCTTGAGGAGGAGCGTGAGGAGGGCCAGCATTGTACGGTGCGGGCGGCTGTCCGTAGCTTGGAGGATACGCTGCTGGAGGAGGCGCGCCGTACTGTGCAGTAGCTTGAGGCGGCTGTTGATAAGAGTAAGCGGGGGGTTGTCCTTGCGTGCTGTATTGAGCCGGAGGCGCGCCATAGGATGGTGTACTGGGAGGTTGTGCAAGGCTGTTCCTCTCCCTGATAACCAGCTCGGCGCAGATGGGGGGATCAAGATTGTCGTACTCCTCGAACTGAACATCTCTGTTTCCTCCCACGCGCTTGAAGATCGTCAGACCGATTCTGCCAGTGTCCTGGTTGCTGCGTCTCAGCTTGCTGATAGCAAGCACGCCTTCCACGATCTGTCGCCTGACGACCGCATCTTCGTTGAGTCGAGCAGATATTGTGAGAACATCGACTCGCACGCCGCGGGAAGAGAAGGCCTTCTCCACCCATGATAAGAAGTCTCGTTCCAACCCTTCAAGAGCGATAATTTGCACGTCGGGCACGTCTCGAGGTTGTCTTCGAGGGAGTGGTAGATCGTCATGATCTGGTGAACGACGCGAAGCATGGTCTCGGTATCTGTCGTCTCGCCCGTAACCGGGAGATCTGGATCTCGTCCGATATCTGTCATCGCGCCTCCTCCCATAGTCGCGAGGCGAAGGCGACCGATTGTAGTTTCTGCCGCCATCTCTTCCACGACCCCTGCCATTCGAGTTGCGATCGTTTCGTCGATTATCGTAAGCCGGAGATCGTGAACGGCGGGAGGTATTCTGATTCTGCTGCTTATCGCGCGGCGGCTTTTGAGGCTTGCTGATTTCGAGGTCTACAATTGTCAGATCCAGTCGCTGTCATCGCACATTCACCAATGGACTCACGTATGCGTTTGTCTCGAATCTGGCGGCCTTGCTCGGAGCTGAGTGCTCGTGTGCAATCGTCGACTCTCAAGAATTGTACGAACCCATACGCTTGCTTGATGGATATCTGCGCAATCTCCCCGTAATGATGGAAGACATGAAAAATGTCACGTTTCGTGACCTTCTCACTCGACAGATTGCCTGCGCGACTGTCAGCTTCTATGGCAAATGATGAGGAGGGTCGAGATACACACCGACAAAGAGCCGCGAACCTGGTGGGAACTGGTCCCATCGCGCTTCATTCACATAACGTCGCTCCTCGTTCATGAAATAGTCGTACTTGCGCTGGGTGTCGGGCGTCCACGGAATGTCCTCTGTGCCTGCGAGCGGACTATGCTCGCGAGGTTGCTCTCGTGTCGGCGTAAACTGGGGCTGTCGCTGCGGCTGATTCTGTGAGAACGGAGTCGCTCCAGTGTTGGTGGCAGACACTGGCGATTGTTGGGTTTGGTACTGATCGTTCTGACCAGACATCGCTTGGTTGGAAGCGGCTCCAGTCGGAGGGACGAAATTGTGATTCTGGGAATCTGCGGCATTCGCAGTGCTGCTGGTACGATTGTGCGCCTGCACCGCGGGATGCGCTGCATGCGGGTGGTAGTCGCGAATGTGTTGCGAATGGACGTAGGCTGCATTGATCAGCGGCTGATGTTGCGGAGGAGGTCGAGGGGGAAGACCACCCGGTGAGGCAACCAGACCTGTTAGGGATGCAGCAGGATCTGCTTGAGATTGAGATGGAGACTGGCTAGAGACCGCAGCCAGACTATTGTTCGGGGGCGAAGAAATGGCTGCGGGGGAAGCGAAGGAAGTTGACAGTTGATCCAGCAGGGCTTGGACGTTGACTGCGCCAGGGATTGGCGTCGACTGCGATGGAGTGGCGTTCATCTCATTCGATTGCAAGGCATTGGCATTGTGGGCGGATTCCGCAGCAGTGTTGCTGGGATCTGACGAGGCATCCTGAGCAGATGTGACATACGGCTTGTTGTCGTTGTGATCATGAGAGTTCGCGTCAAATGAGAGACCGTTTGTGATGGAGGTAGACTGAGCATCAGCTCCGTTTGTAGCTGTCTCGGCGGCGTGTGTGGCATCATTGCCATTCTGTTGCGCGCTGCTCTCGTCTTGGTTCAAGTCATCGCCATTGCCGCCGGTCGAGTACGGGGAGGGGATGGTGACGTTTTGCTCGTCTGGGTCGCGCCAAGCTCCGGGTCGAAGCTCGGTGTCGTGCATGGCGGCGTTGTTCATGTGCGGCTCAGCCTGATTGAAGCCGACATCCATCATTTTATCCAGGACGGGAATGGACGTGGGCTGAGGAAAGTGCAAGGGCTTTGGAGATGCCGGAGAAAGCAGGGAGGGTTCACTGCGGAGCCAGGCCTCTTCGGGGGGTGCTGGTGCTGAGGATCCAGTGTCGTTGGTGGTCATCGGGATCAAAGGCGCATCCTACGCGCGGCTCGAGGAACGGTCTGAGAGCATGGCAGAGTTAGGGACGAGCGACGAGGAGCGGCGGAGTGGGCGACGACGAGTGGATCACAGCGGGTGGGCTGGAGGCGGTAGTGGTGGTGGTGTGCAGGGCAGACACAAAGACGTTCAACAGCAAACGACCACCAGCATGCCAGGGGTTTGCCGCGTACAGCGCAGCACGAGCAGCGAGGCGACGGCGGGCCAAGGTCTGAGCAGTATTTACCTGGGTGCTGAAGCAGGTGCGGTTTGGTGGTGGTGGTGGTGGTGGTGGTGCTGGTGGTGGTAGTGGTAGTGGTGGTGCTGGTCGGGTCTGTTCAATAATGTGATGAGAGGTGGCGGTTGTCGCGGGCCGGCGTTTGGCGTGAGAGAGGCGTTCGCGCGAGCACAGTGTGGAGACGACGGGCCGGAAGGGGCACGACGCGCGCGAGAAGGAGTGCGCGCGGTTAAATGGTCAGGTGTGGAGGGCGGTGATGATGTCCGGAAGATGAGAGGATGAGGGCAGGACCGCTCACCGTCTGCGTGCGCGCGCGCATGTACCTCGCCTTGTCGCTGCAAAAAAAAAAAACTCGCGCGCCACGCAGTCGTCGTGCTTGCCCTTTCACTTTGCGCCAAGCATTTCGCGGGAGCTTGACTTGATGCGGAAGAAGCTAGCTCACATCGGGCAGCTTTATCCTGCAGCGAAAGTGTATCTGCGACCTACATACATTATGAAGCGCTGCGTGAGCATTACCTCATGGCCGTGATGTTGCGCTCGACATTTCGTGCCACCGCGGCTGTTGCTCGTGCGCCGCTACCGAGCATCAGGCAATACGCTGTCCGGCGGGGCGGCGATGTCGATGATGCAGAGCTACAGGCAGCCCGCCAATGGCTCTCCAAACTCGCTGCGGACACGATCTCTAGGGACATCTGCGAAGTGAGCTTCTCACGGTCCTCTGGCCCCGGCGGCCAGAATGTGAACAAGTGAGCTAAATGGACAACTGAGGTGAGTGATGAGGATGACTGATGTTGCCATAGAGTCTCGTCGAAAGCGACCATGCGCATTTCCTTGCCCTCACTGCTCCAGCGAGTGCCGAAAGTGATGCATGCCTTCATTTCCAACAGTCGCTACCACGCCGCCAAGTCCGACCATCTTGTCATCCAAGCCGATGATTCCCGAAAGCAAAGTGACAACGTCAATGCGTGCTTCCGCAAACTCCATGATCTGATCATGCAGGCAGGTCGCGAGACAGTGCCTGGCGAGACGAGCCCGGAGCAGATGAAGCGCGTTGATCAGCTTCAGAAGGCCGAGGCTGCAGCACGCCGCAAAATGAAGGATCATCAGAGCAAGAAAAAGAGCGCGCGCAGAGGCGGGAGGGGAGGTGATGACTGAAGGTAGTCGACCTCGACATCTTCATGATCAGCCGGCTTCACACGGGCACAACATTCTTCATTGATCCAGAGATGGATCTCTCAGGCTCTCGCTTCGACTGCCCGGCTCCTCTTGCCAAGGCATACAGCATTGTGCGCGGTTGTGGCGAAGCAGAAAGATGCTCCGCTTGACGATTACTTCGCCATCTGCGCACCACTCGTGTTGCCACTGCCTGCAGATCAACGGCCTGCAGAAGACAGGACTGTCTTTCAGGGGGTCTGAGGCCAGCAAAGCAACAATGGTCCACAGAACGCATGCGCCCGCGGCTCACTCACCAGGCCGCCCACGACTTCAGCGCTTTCGACGTTGTGTTTGAAGACGAGCAAGCCAAAGAGCACTGCGACCCATTTATCCAGCGATACCACAACACATTCCAAACATTCGGTCAATTTCGAATGTCGGACGCCCAAACAGCGTTCGATCTGCAGGGGTTCATCTGCGCAGTGGCCCTTTCTATGGCGGTCGAATGGGAAGACGTCTGCAATGAGCTTAAGAAGAATGGATACAACGCTCTAGGATATCACTTTCGCCGTGGCTGCAAGACACGGATAGTGCATTCCTTCGTATAGGTACACGCGCTGGATAATGCTAGCGGAACCCTGTCCCTCAAGGAAGCCGACTAGGACATCGCAGTGCGTCGATCGGGCCATGGACTACTCTCCCATCGTATGCAACTCAAGACTGCTCTCGAGTCAGCGAATATCCGAGACAAAAGCGTTACCATCGCTCAACAGACAGTACCATGGTCGCCTGATCCACCTCTTGTGCCGATGAACGAAGAAAGCGCTTATTTACATGCCGCTCTACGACTTGTTCCTCCCGTAGAGAACCCATTTGTTACTACCCTCCATAAGGATGGAGGGAGAAACGCTTCGAAAGATTACCTTCCTCGAGTAGTGGCCAATGCTGCTAAGAAGATGATGCTTGCGGCTGCCGAGTACGTCTACAACACCTCCCCTAGCGTCTAAACTCCATCCTGCTGCCATCGCTTCAGACGATACTATCGACATCGCTAGTATTGACTAAGATGTTGCGGGTCTTGACTCCTATAGGTCGAGTGGAGACGAACAGGAAGGTGGAACGAAAGGATATCGAACCGGCATTCTCATGGAACATGCATCAATACATCAACGCTGTGTGTCAAGGTGTTCCAACACAACGGAGCAAAGTGAAGCATTTACCTAGACTCACATTCCGCGACATACCTACTGGAGACTTTCGACGAGCCAAGATGACGAAGGTGGGAAGAGAAGTGGCAGAGCTTGGCAGTGTACGACAGTTCGTCGACGCTGTGCAAACGCTACCACAGAAGGAGGGAGTGAGCGGAACATAAGACTCCTTCGTCTATTGGCCTGCTTTGTCTACTGGACTGCGTTCGTACTGGAGTGCGTTCCGACTGCGATTTCCGACTGCGATCGTGTTCTCTGTGTTCTCACTGCGATCGTGTTCCAAATGCTACTTCCGACTGCGATTTCCAACTGCGATTGTGTTGCAACTGCGGTGTGTTTCGACCGCGAGTGTGTTCCCACTGCAGTGCGTTCTCTACTGGACTGCATTCTCTACTGGATTGCGCTCTCTACTGGGCTGCTTCGTCTATCAATGTTCCTCCCTTCTCGAGCGCGACGAGGACGGGTCCGCGGATTGATCAGGCGTACCTACTGCGGCGTGCCTCCGGGATGTCTAAAATACCGCCGAGGACGCGAGGAATGGTGCTCAGATCCCCGACGTGCCAATCACCAACGTCTTCCCGCACGGCGATCAGGCCGTTGACCTGCTCATGGGACGCTTGTCAGTGGCTATCTGGAGATGATGGGATGGCAGCTGTTTCCACCACAGGATGGTGATCCGGCGTATAGGTCATGGACTTTCGCATGGACAGGGCTCGGCTCTTCACAGAGTAAAGCTGCCAGCAATATGCTGGCTAACGAGCCCACTTTCATCTTCGGCAACTGCTCTTGTCTCATCGCGATCTTGCAACATAACAGATCAGTTATGGGCAATGTCGTGCGGTATGGATGTAGTCGCATCAGTACCATGCACTTGGCGGAGGTCACGGGCACTCGTTTCGAGCTCTACGCAGACGTGTTCGGGGGCACTTCGCTCTTTCCTGTCGTCGCGTCCATGATCTTCGAATCGCCAGCGAACTCGGTCGATGAAGAGTACCTCAGTCATTGGAGCGCAAAGGCTAGCATTGGAACGTGCTATTCTCCAGAAGGCCTCTCGAGCAGCAGTGAGCATGAAAATAGGAACAGAGAGAATGCATACACATTGAGCCAATATCTCCTCTCAATGTCTCTTCATCAACATGACTTTCACAAATGCCTCCCCGCTCTCCCCTCAACAAACCTCATACTTGTTACCGATATAAATTGCCTCTTGCCCCAACCGAAACCACGCACACGCCTCCAGCCGCTGGGAGTTTTAAGTTCTATGGCACTTTCCTCAAGCTCGAACTTTCGACCGAGGCTCCAGCAAAATTCCACATCCACGACATCCACAATAGCCCCCACAACCACCACCCCACAAGAAAAGAACTAAAAATTTGGCGAACTGGCCTATTATAGGAGGTATGCCACAAGGTTTTTGCTCGTTACCTGAAAACTTGGCTCTCTATTTACAACCAAAGTTGACGAGAGCACATGCAAAAATGATTCATGCGGCAAGACAGACACGTGAGTGTATACGTAGTAGACGATGGGACTGGGATTTTCAATGTCGTTTCTCGCTGCTAGTACAGTACTACTACTACTACTACTACTACTACTACTACTACTACTACTACTACTACTACTACTACTACTACTACTACTACTACTACTACTACTACTACTACTACTACTACTACTACTACTACTACTACTACTACTACTACTACTACTACTACTACTACTACTACTACTACTACTACTACTACTACTACTACTACTACTACTACTACTACTACTACTACTACTACTACTACTACTACTACTACTACTACTACTACTACTTGGATACAGATTATGACCTGCACTCATTACCACTTGTGCTTGATGAATAAACGATTATATTTCCAAAGCCGATGGATTGCACATGATGAGCCAGGAAGTTCTGCTGTTATCACTGTTTTCGTCAAGTCTGGTCGGTATCATTACTTCATATGTCTCGTCCCTGAATTCTTACTGTTGAACAGGTCTTGTGCAACTGTGTATGTGCAAGTGGTAACATTCGCCAAGGTGGGGTATATTTGAACGCTCTCTTCACACGAAAATCTAATCTCTCCGAGCTCATCGCACCGGCGCAGGAGCAGGAGCAGCAGCAGCAGGAGGGGGAGGGGCCGCCATCGGCGCGGGTGCAGCAGCTGGTGGTACTTGCACAGGTGGAGCAACAGGAGGCGGCGCTTGTGCAGGCGGAACCACAGCAGGCGGCGCTTGTGCAGGTGGAGCGGCAGCTGGCGGTGGTTGCGCAGGAGGAGCAGCAGGTGGCTGTTGTACCTGTCCCGGTCCTTGTTCTGGTTGTTGCTGCTGCTCTTGTTGCTGCTCCTGCTTCTGCGCCTGCGGCGGCGCCTTATCACAATCAGCCAAATCCTTCAGCAAATCCCCAGCATGCACATCAATGACTCCGGCCTTCCCGTCTTCGATGCCAAACCCTAAAAATATCGGATCATCGATATACCCATGATACGTCTGTCCCTTGTTCTTCCAGCTCATGCTCGTAATGTATATTTGCTCCGTATGTCCCTTGGGGACCTGGTCTTCGTGCCCACGGAATTTCGGATTCCCTGATTCTGCGGTGAAAGGCCCACGGCCGTGAACCCAATAAGGTCGTTGACCGATAGCGTGAATGGTGAAGGGAGCGGTGCGTTTGAAGAGCATGATATAGGGTTCGTAGATGCCGTGGAATTCGCGCATGGCTTTCCAGTGGAAAATGGTCATGATGAACGTGTTGCTGTCGGTCGGTGTGCAAGTGGGGTCGGCGCGAGCGCACATGGTGATGGAGAGGGAGTTGGTCGCTTGGTGAATGGACTCTGTGGTATATTCGTAGTGTCTCACCGCGGGCATGAAGGCCTCCATGCAGCGCTCGTCGGCTTCTGCGGTTTGCGGGGCCAAGTCATCGCCAACGTTACCTCCGGGCCCGAGTTGGGCGTACATGCGTTTCGGCCAAAGGTCGGTGTGAACATATATTCCTCCCTTTTCATCCCAGATAAGGAAGAAGTTCTTCTCGAACTTATGCCAGGGTTCGGGTTTTTGCAGTTCCGTCGCTTCTTTGAAGAGCCCAATATCTGCGTGAACCGCTGCCTGGAAAGGAGGGAGTAGCATTCTTCCGTCATGTAGCCAGATCCCTAAACATGCGTGTGCAGATGGAGATCCGTACATCAGGTATGGTACGTCTGGTCCGTAGAACATGCGAGCATCTCGCGGCCCCACGATCGAATTGATCCATGATTCGTCTTCTGTGCAATTGCCAACAATCGAAGGGGCCACCTGGATCACAGCTGGTGCCTCTTCGCAGACCAATTTGTCCATCAAGAAGCCAGCGGTGCAGACCAACTCCTGGAGCTCCAAAGTTATTTCGTCCGTCCTATCGTGTTGCGCAACCACCACCCATCTATCAGGCTGCGTAGGATGAGGCAGCAGATTGGCATTATACCCTGCCTCACCACCCAACCAAACGAGCCAGTACTTCTTCTCCGGCGAAGTCATCGAGTATAGTTTGCGATAATGCGGAGTCGGATACCCGTGAATATCGACTCCCGGCCCTTCATCGATGTCATCCACAGGTGGCACCGCATCCTGTGCAGGGAATGATATGCCGCCAGCGACTTGTTGCGCAGGAACTTGCAGCTCAGGTGACTGCGCAGCTCCCACCGGCCCTGCGAGCGGCGCGCTGTCTGTTCCTCCTCCTAGACTCTGTTTGAACGCCTCGAACTGGGCCGCATCGGCACGTCTGTCGTCGAAGATGTAAGGCGCGTAAATGATGCTCAGGAAAATCGCGGTAGAAATCGTTATCACCCAGAACCTTCGCGTTCGCACACGCGGTGGCAGCAGCGCTCTCGCGCCCTTGAAGTCCCTCGGATCCATGTCCGTGAGCTGATGGTGTCGCAGGCAGACAGCAGTGCCATGCTAAAATGTGCAAAGTAGTGGACAGCGGAAAGACGGCGGAGGTAATTGCTGATCGCCGTCTCGGTGTGGCTGATCGTCAGATGGCATGTTCCGCCTCGTGTGCTGCGTTGCAGCTACGGTACCGACGAGCGTGGCCAGAACGTACCATTCTCCGCAGTTGATAGGTGGAGACTCGACCTGCCCTCTGGGACGGAGCCAGCCTTCTGCACTACTCATGCAGGGCACCATCAGCGGCTCTGCTGGCCGCCAGCGCTACACGTCTGGCGCAATCTCAGGAGGCGAACGTTGCGGAGACGTCAAAGAGAGCATCTCAAAAGGGTTTAGAGAGAAGGACGGCGGCTTGTTGAATTGGGAGGGGAAGACGTTAATGGGTCCGAGAACCACAGCAATGTCCACAATGGTATGTTCGCTGGGCGATGAGAGCTTGTATAGACTCCCACCCTCTCGTCTGTTCTTCGCTCATGTGAAGAGGGCCATATAACAATACCTCAGCAGGCAGTCTTTGCTCTTGATGAGCCGGCTCGACAAGGGAACATTGATAAAGCACGACGATCCTCACAACAAGCACAAGCCGATGAACTGATGACAACGATTCTATCGATTGATCGTTGCAGCGTTGAAAGAGCCGAAATGAGAAGAGACTCTTGACCAACAAATCGTACGGACGACGAAAGCAATCAGCGTGCGCCGCAACGGTATACCCGGCTAGTCGAACGCTTGGCAAAACTACTATGATGTCCCATGGACCTGCCGAATCGTCCAAATCCTCAAGTACACGACATCTTGACGGCCTCCGCGGTCTCGCTGCAATAATTGTCTTCATTCAGCACAACCTTTCCAACTTCACCTTTGGCCTGCATGACTTTGGATTTGGCCAGTCTGGAGCACACTACAACTTCGTCTCGCTTCCGTTCGTCCGGATATTCTTCAATGGAGGTGGTGCGGCGGTCGTCATCTTCTTCATTCTTTCCGGCTATGTCCTATCGGTGAGCTCCCTGCGAAAATTGAAGTCATGTTCTCCGTCCACGAGCGCCAATGACATTCGGGCATTTCGATGGTCGCTCGTCAGTGCTGTGGTCCGACGACCAGTCAGATTGTACCTGCCGCCTCTGGTAATCGCGTTCATGGTCGCTCTCACCATCCACATACCTGGCCCTCTATTTTTGCCTTCGGGCGTTCTGAAGCCACAAGAGGGAGGGATTGTCGCAGAGCTGATGCACCTCATCGTGAAGAGTGCGGCGTTCTTTCAGCCTTTCCAGGTTCATAGCAACCATTTCTTTAAATGGTATACTTACGACATGGCCATCTGGACGATCCCTATCGAATTGAAGGGAAGTATTCTGGTATTCGGCTTACTGGGCTTGCTCTCATTGTTCGGCCTGAGAGGCGCAGGGCCAAAACAAGCAGCTGTGATCGCCGCAAGCATGATCGGGATAGGAGCCATCATGTTGAACTTGGCATTCAAATGGAGCATGGCATGCTTTTTGTTCGGTATGGCAATAGCAATCGTCGACGTATGGGATCTGGATGGCAGAATTTTTCGGGCTCTCCCATCGGAGCGCATACCGAGCATCGCGTTGCATATCCTTTTCTTTGGCGGCTGGTATCTTCTCAGCGAGCCTGCACACGATGGTAACCCGTTCACGACCTACCAGACTCCAGGCTGGATGTGGCTGTCTACCTTCATACCCCAAGGCTACAATCAGGATAATTTCTACCGGTATTGGCACAGCTTGGGTGGCCTACCGTTCGTCTACGGCACTCTCCGGATTTCCTGGCTTCGATGGCTGCTGTCCAGAAAGCCAATGCTGTTCCTAGGAGAAGTCAGTTTCATGCTGTATCTTGTCCATCTGCCACTGGGCGAGATCTTCGGTGTTAGGATTAATAGTATTCTGGGCGGGCACGTTCCCGAGCAGCTCCAAGGTACCTTTTGGGACGGCTCCTTGGCCATTCCAGATATCGGGCCGTTTGGAATGAGTACGAGGCCTGTGGCATGTTTGAGCATATCGCTCTTGATTTACCTCTTTTATGCCTACTACGCCACGGAGTGGATAGATAAGCCTGCAGTTCGGCTCAGCAGAAAGATGGCTGTCAAACTTCGGCTCCAACCTGATCGGATATCGGTGCAGGAGCCATTGTTGCCCATGGCGACCGTAGATTCGTTGCAGCCTATCGGGCGAGGAGTAGCATAATCATAATATAGATTGTAGAAACGTGTTCGTGTTCTCGAGGATATCGGCAGCCCGACTTGACGCGAGACGAAAACGTCTGCGATGCATCATTGGCTCTCCATTTGACAGGCTCGTTGCTAATGGGTGGTATCACTGTGTTCTCCTGAGGAAGAACATCGCGTGCGTGTGTTGTGAAGCAGGAATCAACGCTGGGCCCACGAAGATGGAAAGTCCAAACCCCGCACTCTTGAAACGAAAACCCTTGCTTGAGTAGCAGACACAGGTAGGACAATTGCGACAAACATTGTTTTTGCGCGCCAACTGAACCAAAGATCTACATCTCGGCATCCGGAGTCGTATGGAACGAGGACGGGAGAGTCTGTTCACACGATTGCAACCCGAAGAAACACGATTGATCGAAGTAAACTGAGCTTTCCCTTTGCGCATAACGCTACGCTAACCCGAAGACCAATTTACCAACAGAATTTCCATTTCAAAGGCTATTCCCCTCAGTCCTCCAAAGCAGGCACATACCTCTCCGCAAAGGTACAAATATCCCTCAACACCGGCCCGCTCAGACTGTGGCCCAGACCCTCATACTCATGCACCTCCAAATCACTCTCCACACCAAGCTCTTCCAGCCTCTTCAACGTAGCTTTCCAGAGTCTCCCCGGGATCATCTGATCCTTCTTCCCTCTCGCCAGTAAAATCGGAACCTGCCCGTGTACAGGTGGGAGCCCTGCCACAGCTCTCAAATCCTCGAGTTTCCTCCCGTCGCTCAGAGGCAGGTAGCCCATGAGTCCTACAATACCGCCCAACTTCCCCGCATACTTTTCACTCGTCAGGTCCGTCAAGAGTGCCATCGCACAGCCTTGCGAGAAACCTCCGAGGATGATGCGGTTGGGTGGGATGCCTTTCTTGGTGCAGGCGTCGATGAGGGATTCGATGTACTTGACTGTCGCGAACATGCCCTCTGCGTCTTCTTCGGGTGCGAGTTCGGGACGATCGGGTGGGAAAGAGGAGAAGGAGGAAGGGGTGTACCAGGCTGTGGTCATCGCTTCGCGGGATTCCATGGCATTGGGAATGATCCAGTGCATGTAGGGGAGTTTGTGGGCGGCTTGGAATTGCTGGGGCACGGCTATACGATTTTTTCTTTGTTAATATAGATTCAAGTAGTGCAATACGTGGTGCTTGCTCACCCTGTAGCCCTTCGGCATTGTCGCCCAGTCCATGAACAAAAATGAAAGCTGCACCATGAGCTGGATCGGAAGCTGGCTTTTCAGCTGGAATATAGATCGGGTCCTGACGCTTGGGTTCGCTCGGCAGGGTCATGCGACGCTTCATGGGAGCAATGCCGTCCATGTTGTCGACTTTTGGGGTTGGGTTATGGCTGAGGGTAGCGGCGCTCATGATGGAAAGTCTGGAAGCGGAGAGGAGCTGTGAAGTAGCAAAGGGCGGTAGCCAGCAGCAGCAGCAAGCAGGCGGAACCTGGGAGCAGGAAGCAGATCTTGGACAAACGACAAGCAGCGCCCTGGAATGGATAGCTGGTGTAGAGGTCCTGGAGGAGTAATTGATGATAATAATATCGCTGGAGATGATGCAGAGGGGAAGAAGTGGTATACACGGCAAATGCTTTTTCTTCTTCTCTCAGCCTGTGAAGACCTACATGTACTAGCTTGTGATGGATTACGCTTGGGGCTGGCCGCCGTGATTCATTTGACTCGACGCCTCCGCACGACCGCAGATGGGCCTGGCCGCCTGGATGTCAGTTGAGCGCGAGACATCGTGCAGGGTGGGGCACCGCCAGACACGCGCGCTCGACCTCGGGAGGAGTCGGTACACCTGAACGCACACGACGTATCCATCTTCTTCCGCGTGACGTAATGTATGCGCCGACCAGAACCGTTAGCGCGCCGCACGGATGCACGTAGTCTAGTTCTAAGTGAACCCTCTTTTTCACATGCATTGAGACGACGCCAAATGCTTCGCGGATTCTTCGGACTGACGTTTGTCACGTCCAGTTGCAGTCTTTTTTCTTTCTTGCTGCAACGCGCTGGAAGCTCGGCATTTTGATGGGACGAGATCGACTCGAGGATGGCCACTCCGGGACTCCGCTTTCGAACGCCGTACATTGAGGAGCTGCCCCTCGGACAGCAAAGACAAGCTCCGGGATTCGCATGGGTATCGATTGCAGGTCCCGTTGCAGACCCAGCGAAGAACTGGGGTACAACGAATAAGAAAAGAGCGAGAGGGCCTGGCGCGGGAGGACAGACGGAGGCACAGAAAGAGGCGTTGAGCGCGAAGCAGCAGAGGCAGGTGGAGAGGAAAATTCGGGAGCTGAACAATGATGGCATGCGAGATGTGCAGATCCCTGCGCCGAAGGGAGAGGTAGCAAAGGGTGGAGGATACAGAGTGGGCAAGACACCAGCGACGAAAAAGATCTTAGCTAGCGGCAAGACTTTCCAGCACTACTTGGACGACGAAGAGGCAGAAATTGCGCTGAAAGGCAAACGAGATCTGGACAATCTGCCGGGGCCGAAGCCCGACTCCCAGCGAGCCAGCAAGACGCCCATCGCCAGACGAAAGCTTTCGAATCTGCAGAAGGAGGAGGGCAGTGCGAGTGGCAGTCCTGCGCCCAACGTTAATGCCCCCCCTGTCCCGACCACCCTCGCGCCGCCCATGCCTAGCGACCTCGTGGACCTCGACGAAGAGGACGACGAAACCCTCGATCCTTTGCCGACGCAAGCCGAGATGGAAGCGCTGCTGAATGCGCCTCCTCTGACCTACAATCAAGCACGATCAGCACCTCCACCGGCAAATGCACCCCCTCCACGCCAATTCTGCGAAACGTGTGGATACTGGGGAAGAGTCAAGTGTATGAAATGCGGCAACATGACATGCAGTGTACTCTGCAAAGATACTCACGACGAGCACAAGTGTCTCAAGTTCTATGCATAGGATGCTGGACATGACAGGCGCAGTGTTCGTCGTGTGAGGTTTGCGTGAGAGGAGGGGGCGATTGGCGTTGTGACTGGATTTGAGATACCCGAATCCTATTATGAGAGTAGGTCTACAGCGAAGAGATGTAGCTTCAGTGCCTGCTACATGTACTGCAAGGAGTTCGTTGCACCATATGTTACCGATACAATTGCAGGAAGCTAATCCTACTCTGAAGAGCGAGCGGTGTCCCAGCTCTTTGGCTTGGAGATGGACACAGGTGTGCCGCAGATATCTGCTTGACGCCTGACCACCTTGGATCGCCCTTATTCAACCCAAACCTGAGTGACCCGGTCCCGCGGCATGCCTCAAAGGTATCCCGGAGTTCGATCTGAGAAGAAGCAGTGGTAGTGTTCTTCCACGCGGAATTCTTTGGCCCAGACCCGGCGTTCAATGGAAGAATGCGGCAACTCCAGGCAATCCTGGCGTGGTAGAGTGGCAATCTTCGCCGTCACCGTGGTTGTGGTACCAGCATCTGTCGGACTTTAGTCGCTCCGCCAGGCTCGGGGTCTTGTCGAGCAGCGCAAGCGCCAGAGTGCGCAGAAACGCAGCGGGCAGCTCGTTGTCGCCACAAGATCGCAGAACCCCTGCATGACCCTTGAAGATATCCACGATGAGGCCTCGAGCGCCAGAATCTTCTGGAGTGCCGTCGTAAATCTTCTGCACCACACGATGAAGTTCCTGGTGCGAAAGGTTATGCCTGGGGTTCCTTGAAAGTACAACAACAGCCATCAAATCCATGACGGAATGCTGAAAGCTGCTGTCCATCAACTCTTCTCCGAGAGCCACCGACTCTGCGAAAATTCTCCAGTCACGCGAATCGGCAACACTTCCTCTCTCCCATAGCTTCTCGCCACGAGGCATGACTCTGCTGAAGTATAGCCAGTTGACATACACCGCGAAGGCGTCTGCGGAAACATGCGGCAGATTGACTTCTGCTTTTCCGCGCGACCACTCGGGTTTGGCTTTCAATTTGAGAAACTCGGAAGATTCACAGAGAATGCTTTGGTGTATTTGGAACACCTTGAGTGGTGCGGGAGGAACTTTCGCCGTGTTCTCGACGTGGACGGAGACGATGATATCGTCGGCGCTGCGTTTCTTCGTCAGCGTGTATTCTCGAGAGTCCCGCGTATCCAAATATGTACGTGCCTGATGAAGCAGTCGCGTTCACTGGTCTTGATTTCCTCCTCGGGTTCTGCTGTTGGTGGCACTGGTTTGTCGCCGAGATACCATAACAAGGTAGACAATGTTCCTCTCTTGCGGTAGACGGTCACCTTTGCGTCGAGAAACCAGACACTCAGATCCTGGTCACCGCCAAAGAGATCTAATGTGTTATTGATCTCGGCTTCGTCGCATATGAAGTGTATACGCTGCTTCACCTCTTCAATTGGGCGGCGGTAGGCATCAGAGTGGGCTCGATATTCCGTTTCGTTGCCGAGAGGTCGTTGCTGAAAGATTTTTGATGTACGTAAGTCGCAAAGGTTGACGCGTGCCAGATAGTCAAAGAAGCGAGACTGCGGCCTGCACATGCCACATACCAGCCTTGCTTGGCACGCCTGAAGTGAAGCGCGACCAAACCTCCTCTCATTCCAAATCTCGCGCAGGCTAGATTCAAAACCCGCTCACTTTACAAACTGCGATGCACACATATATACCACTTATCACCAATGCTCTCCAAGCTGTTGCAGAGACACGCTCGCCATGCGGCGCACACACACACAGCACGCACGGCTTCAAGTTGACAAAAACTCACTACATCCCAAAATCCGACCCACTCGCGAGGAGTGCTATTTCGCGAGAAACCCCCAATCCACATATCCCAAGATCCTAGTCAACCCAAGAAAACGACCACGTTCCATGCACGACTCGAGCCAAGTCAAGCCCTTGTTCAGCGCAGACCTCATCTCGTCAATCCTCGGGAGATCGAATGTTCTTCAAAGTTTCGCATTTCTCTGTAGTAGTAAGCAAAAAGAAGCCGCCCCCCCCCCCACCCCCGAAAGGTCAGGAAATTCAAATTATAAGCTTGCTTACTCTTCTTATTCGATCAAAGCGAAAAGAAAAAAAAAGACACACACACAAAATCGCCTCCTTTCTAGTTATCTTGACGCTGAGTTTAGCTCGCAGCCTCAGCCTCAGCCTCAACTTGAGCGTTTTCTCTTCCTCTGCTGAACGACCTCCTTTTCCCAACCTTAATCCATCCCCAAAAAACCTGATTCAAGAAAAGACAGCCCTCACATCTAAGGCGTATATCCCGGCGGAAGCGGAGCGGACGAAGAAACCGAAGTCCTCGTCGTCGAAGGACCCACGTAGCCTGGTGGAAGCGGCGTAGTCGTTGTCGTAGTCGTTGTCCTAGTTGTAGGAGCAACGTATCCCGGCGGCAGTGGCGTGGTAGTAGTGGTACTAGTCGTAGTAGTAGTAGTAGTAGGCCCCACATATCCCGGCGGAGGACCCGCAGGAGAAATCGTAGTGCGTTGCGTGGTAGTTTGGATAATACTGGTCCGCTGCGTTGTGGTTTGGATGATACTCGTGCTGACTGTCACTGTGACGGGCGGAGGGGTGGTGACGGTGGTGACGGTGACGGTTGAAGCGGGGAGGGTTTGGGTTACGCTGAATCGTTCGGTTGTGGTTTGCGTCGGGGCTGTGGAGATTATGGTTGAGAGGTAGGTGGAAACGAATGTTGAGACGATGGTTTGGCCTGGAGCCGTGGAGACGATGGTGGAGAGGTAGGTGGACACGATGGTCTCGGCTGGAGCTGTAGAGACGATCGTTTCTCCTGGAGCTGTAGAGACAATTGTTTCTCCCGGAGCAGTTGCAATGATCGTCTCTCCCGGAGCGGTGACAGTCTCCCCTGGAGCCGTGCTAACCTGAACCGAAGTCACCTGATACGTCGCTGTGACAGTCTCTCCTGATGCAGTCGAAACGACAGTCTGCTGCACAGTGGTGACTTCGGTCTCGGTCGCCGGAGGCGGAATCGAAAGCACAGTCGTTGGAATGAACGACACGACAGTCTCGACAACGGTACTCGCTGGTTGAGTCGTCAGTTGCGTGATCGTAGTCCCACTCTCGACAATGGTGGTGGTGTAGGAGCTCGCTGGAAGAGTTACGGTGCGTTCCACTGTGGTCTGAATTGTCGAGACGAAAATGGTAGTCTCGGTCGGTCCTTGCTGCGTAGTAGTGGCTCGGTACGTCTCGGTCACACTGATGGTGCTCGGAGGAGCAGTCGAGATGACCGTGACAGTCACAGCCGTACTCGCCGTCACGGTCTGCGCAGGCGGAATGACTGTTGTCGGAGCTGTAGTGGTCACCGTCTGGCCCGGTGCTGTAGTGACAACGACGGTTTGCTGGGTAGTCGTAAAAGTAACAGGCGGAATGCCGCAAGAAGATGGCAAAGGCAAGCTCGTCACGCCGACACTGCCGCAGAGGTTCCCAGCGAACGAAGCCACTTGAGCGCAGCCATTGGTGTTGCAGTTGCGGCTGACACAGTCCGTAAGGCCATTGAGATAGGCGGTGTTCCTGCAAATGCAGTTCACATCGCCTTCGCTGCAACCTCCATACGAGCCAGGCGTGAGGCAGACCTGGGCGCAATCCGGAACATCGGTAACAGTAGGCGGGCGAACTGAAGTCGTGCTCGCAGCACAAGAAGGCATCGGCAAGCTAGTAACGCCCGCGTTACCGCAGATGTTCTTCGCGAAGTCGACAACTTCTAGGACAGTGAATCAGTATTTCGTGCCTCAGGCCCCAGATGGAGATCGACTTACCTTGACAGTTCGTCCCAGTACACTCCCTCGTCACGCAGCCCGTCAAATCCTGCAAGTAAGCCGTGTTGCGACAAATACACGCCACATCGCCCTCTCGACAGCCTCCATACGAGCCCCGGACGATGCACTTTTGCGCACAAGACGGCACATCCGTGACGGAGGGTGGAGGAGGAGTACAAGATGGCATGGGGATGTTCGTGATGCCCACGCTGCCGCAGACCTTCTTCGCAAAGTCGACAACTCCTAATATGTCGTGTCAGTCGTTGGGAGTCTGTTACTACTGCAGTGTGGTCGACTTACCCTGACAATCTCCTCGACCAGTACACTTCCTCGACACGCACCCACTCAGTCCCTCGAGATAGCTTCTGTTCTTGCAAATGCATTTCACATCGCCCTCTGCGCAGCCACCGTACTGTCCCTCCATGACACAATCTCTTGCACAAGGAGGAACGTCCGTGACTGACGGAGGTGTTGGTGGAGGCCATAGGGTCGTCGTCTTCGATGGTACACCACAGGAAGCGTGAACAACGACTGTGATGACATTCTTGTCCGCTGAATGCATGTCAGCCGCTCTGTCGCATCGACGGAAGTCATATTGATATTGCTTATCATACCTGGTGCATTTTCACACTTGTTGCATCCCTCAACCGCAAGAACGAATGATAGGATCGCCGCAGCAGCGACGCGCCATTTGAAGCCGGCCATGGGCCCTCAAACAAGCACCGTTTAGTAACGAATGTCGATGGTCAGTAGGTGGTTGCGCAACGTTAGGATTCGCGAGCGCACGCGTGCGGCCAGAATGGCAGAAAGCCATGTTTGTTTCTAGGACAGTATCCCGATAGTGCGGTTGTGTTGTGGTCGTGGCATGTGCTTTCGTTCTGCGCTCATTTTGCGAAGCAAGGGGCGTCACATCTCGACCGAGAAACGCCCAGGAATGCTGCGAAGATTCCTCAGTGCAATACCAGAACGGAACGCTTTCGCCGTCGCGACAGTCGTGCAACACTCAGCGGAGTAGATTGTAGAACTCATGCTGATCATGCTCGATTTCGCTTGGGCTCAGGCTGATCGGATCAATTACGACGATGAGACGGGCCATTTGTGGTGAAATGCAATGCTGATGTATGGGTACTATCTCCACGTCCCGCTCAATTCTGAGAAAGCATGTGAGCTTATAGCAGATCGTTCTTCCGAGCTCGATGCAGATCGCCTCAACCGCGGAGGAGAAGGAGGATACAGCATGCTCTCTTGCTCGGAGGCAGACACTGTCCTGGAAATGCGCGTGCTACGTTTCATTGTAATGTCGGATACATCATCATGCTCTCTCTTCCAGAGTCGAATCAGGTCTGACTGGCGAAATGCATATCGACGTTGCTTATGTACCACGATGGCTGCGAGAGAGATCTGGATGAGGTAGCTGTGCAGGTATTAGCAATGCACGTACGATGAGGCTTGAGCCACTTGCAGGATGAAAATTGTGGGTACTGCTGCGGCAGGTGCAGAGGAGGCGCTCGCGTGACACCAGGTGAAGAAGGTGTCGTAGCTGTTCGGACAGAAGTCTGGTGTCGGCCTTGGCCGCACACTACCGACACATAGCTGCCAGAGGGTCATTTGAGCCGCCCAGACACAGACGGCGATGGTTGATGAGATCAACACCCATACTGGTGCCAGACGGTCCGTCCACAGGCAGAACAACTCCGAGATGGTGGCGATGGTCAAGGCAAAGGGGACTGTGCACCAAAACAGAACAGGGACACTAGGGAGAGGTGAGTGAGTGATGATCCGGACGGGGCCCGGATGAACTCCCGCTCGATCCTTGACGACGTCTTGGTTGTGCTCATCGAGTTCCACGGCAGCGGCGTTGCAGGTGGAGAGGATGAAGATGGCTAGAGTGTTGGCAACGACCAGGGCAGAAACGATGGGCATTCCTTCCCACTTGACCGACCGACACCTTTCCCAGGGTGCTCCGATGGCCATCCTTGCTGCATATGTGCGTGGTTGGGTTGATGGGCAAGCGGAATTGAGGATACGTGCGAGATGCACCGCCCATCCGGCGGTTTCGACGACGATGCTCTTCTTTCGCACGACGCCATGCCGACGCACGGCAGCGCAGCCTCGAAGCAAGAGGATTGCAAGACATGAGCACGGGGCTTTGCAAAGCAAACATGCGGCGGAGCTGGAGCGAAGGAAAGGTTGAAACGTGCGATCTGCACGCGGGCAGCGACCAGGGGAAGAGCACGAGTGCCACCGAAGTGCTGTTGTGGCCACTACCTGCTGCGGAGGTATATCATGGCCGCACGGCGGAGAGGAGACAGCATGTGCTTGGCGAGTGCAGGTCTAAGGCCCCGTCTACTTGGGGTGCTTAGTTTGAGAACCGATAGGCTAATTTCAAGGCTACTTGTCCTCTCGTCTACCTAGTGTTAGCTTAATTTAGCCTAATTTGATTAGTTGAATTTAAGAGCTACCGAGGTTACCTCGCTATCGCTAGTTTATCGCTAAATACGGCGATTAGCCTCCGAGTTTTAGATTAGTACCTCTAGATATAAATGTTTAACTAGTCTATACGTTAACGCGTATTCGTAATTCTCTTCTATAGATCTAGTTTATACTATATTCTCTACTATATTAGGCTATTAATAGAGTTACCTATAGTCGCTATAGTTATTATTTTAGTCGCTATTACCTCTATAGTAGTAGTATAATAGTATCGCACCTCTTATCGCCTAATCTAAAATATCGTCGCTAGTACTATCTACTAGGTATAATAACGACTTAAATAGAGCTTAGAAGACGTATAATAATAACAAAAGCTTAGAAGAATAGAGTAGAATCGTTTAATTAGTAGTAGTAGTAGTAGCGAGGTATGTAGTAGTAGCGAGGGGCTGCGAGGTTATAGAAGAGATACTAGATAGAATATAAGCGTAGGCCGTCTTATATATAAATTTAGTAGGGATTTGTTAGAAGCTATATAGCCGAGATTACTAATTCGTGTCAGGGTACCTCGAATCTCTCCTCCTTACATACAACACCGGCCGGCTGGTCTATTGTTTACTTTTTTTTAGTAATAGTGGGCGAAGTGGGGCCGCCCCGATCCGATTGGGAAGGCGTCGGCCAGCAGCCAAGCCGCATCTTGCGCAGCTGTAACCGTGTAGGACAAAACCAACCAACCAACCAACCCGGACATGTTTTCCCGTCGTTCGCCAGTGCCAATTCTCTCGTCTCGCGGAGAGCGGGATCCCTCATGATATGTGCTGTTGCAGGTAGCCGCTTTGGTTGCGCCGCCTATCAACGCAGGTAAGATGAATTTCCCGCACTGGCGATTACTGCAACAACCCCTGCTGATGGTGACGAACGCGACGCTCGCAACTGTCGAAAGCCTCGAGCTCATCCGCCGTCATGTGTCTCCTGATAAGTTCGGCGGTTCTCTAAGTAGACCGACGTTCCGCCCTCACCGACGTCGACGACAATCTGGCCTGCACCAGATGTCTTTCTCGCAGAGGGTTCAGCAACCTCGTAAAAAGCTTGCTGCATGGGGATGCCCCTTTTTGCGAGGTGATCGTCCACTTGCTTAACAATATCTTCCATTACCTCTCCTTTGAGTTTCCCCGTAGATGCCCCATACGGTTGTTGCAGGAAATAGATCGCGATGTTGCTCGAACAATTTATCGATCCGAGCCAGTGCTTTCTCGTGGTGCTCTGGACCTGCTGCTACTTCCGGCTGCGATGGTGCCACATGGGATAAAATAATAGCAGTTCCGAGGACAACGATTGAGCTGCAGCCATTGAGATTTTCGGTTCCGATTGCTGATTTTCCAGAATCTGGCAACAAAATGGCTTCCTCGTTTATGTCGACATGGATGAATCGGGAATCACCCTTTAGGCGATTGAAAGGAGTGTCGGTCATGTTCTCAAGCCAGAAATTTCCGTAAGTTATCGCGGGCTATATACGTTGGAGGTACACGGAGCCTGCCCTTTATACTGGATTCGACATGATTGCTTCGTGTTGGGATCGTACTCCTGCTTAGTAAGGAGCTTAGTTGCAACGGTCTGCTAGGAAGACTCTCGATACAACATAGAACAATTCTATCTCCCTGTTTATCTGACAGTGTGCCGAAAGGATCTTTGCATACATACTGACAAGGACCTGTGACGTTTACTTGCACGGAACCTTATCCGCTTGCCCCGCACATAGTCTCCACAAGAGCTGTGCTTCACTCAAAAACGTACACGTAACTAATAATGAAATCTTTTAGGCCCAAAAGCAGGCCAGTAATAGAGCTTGTTTAGGAATCGACTGCCTGCGTAAAGTTTTCATCTAGGCTACAATGATTGTCGGAATTGCCGAATCTGGGAACTACGAGCTCCTGTAGCAAACTACGAATTGAAGCAAACGCCATCAGTCGCCTGCGACTGTGCATAACTTTCCAAGAGTTTACGCATTTCCGTTTGAGGACGTGTGATCTCAACTGGTGAAGGTGGACCCAGACGCTCTCCTCTTTTCTTGAGACAGTGAGGATCTGCTCCGTATGCTAGCAGGGCCGCGGCTGCTGGGTAATTTCCTTCCTTGCAAGCGTTATGTAGTGCCGTTCCCTGTGGATAGCCCAACCGCATTTGTCTCCCTCTCTTATTGTCCCACTGATATGTGTCGACTAGGGCACCTCCCTTAACGAGCATAGTAACTAAGTCGTATATATCCTCGGATGGCTCTCTTCGTGCTGTACAATGGAGCACGTCGCCTTTGGTTACATCAGCTCCAGCAGCGATTAATCGCTTGACTACATTCATGGTGCCCTCTCGAATCGCGAAAGATAGCGCAGTCTCGCCGATATTAGATTCAGCATTGGGGTCTGCGCCTAACTCGAGGAGTCTTTCCAAAAAATCCACATTGCTGGTCGCGAAACTTCGCTTTATTAGCATTGCTCTCTGTAGATACGAGACAATCACTTGCCTAAGAATAGAGGGAATTGTTCCCCCCCTCAAAGCGCTGTTGATGCACCAGCCATGTTCTAAGACGACTTGAACAATATGGATGTTCTCCGACATAGCGGCGGCCTCCGCTACTTCCTCGTCTACCGCGCCATAGCTCAACAGGAGGAGTAAAGCTGGAAAGTTTGTCGTCTCAATGCAGGTAACCATTGCTCGAGACAGCGGAACAGGCCAGCCAGCGTTCTTGAGCTCTTCAATAGCTTGCTGAGTGCTCGGGATACTTCCCGCACGAACGGCGGAGCATAGCCTGTGGTCGGCACGGGGTTCTTGGAATGATTCCATCGTCGAGAGTAAGTAGAGACCGATGTTGATGCACTGTGAACCCGGAAGATCAGAATCGATGGAATCAATCTTCCTCTATTGTAGTCCTACCCGGTATTACGTCGGGCGCTGCGGGGCCAAGCTCCTCAGCTTGCACGTGACATTCGGCGTTTCTGGAAACCCCCAGGCCGCCAATTTGGCCGACTGCATTGCACGACGGCGCTGCTCTTGCCACATGGTCAGTTGTGGTTCCTGGCCCGTCGGAACGGAATCCGCTAGCTAACCGAGAAGCGTATTGTTGAGCTTCTGCTCTGCAAAGGCGATGGGAAAGTCATTGTGAGTCCTTGCCTTTCTACCGAATGGAAAGCATAGCGATTTTGTACTCCATGTAGTGTTGTGCCTCAGTTACAGTTACAAATCTCGTAACTAGGTAAATGGCGTAACTAAGCTATAACTAAGCGTTTTGCCCTATAAATAGCTTGTAACTATGTAATTGAGATTCGTACGTGTTTCCTACCTCTATACCTACTCGGATACTGCTTAAAGGCTCGTATAGAGTTCCTAGTACTATATAGCTCTATTTACTAGTCCTATATACGCGTAGACTACGTATAGTAGATAGTATAGAGTATTCGTCGTCCTTTAGGGTAGGCGAAGCTCCTTAAGTTAGGGTATGTAACGCCTAGCTTAGGGTTAGACTTAGGGTAGATATTAATAGCAATAAGTAATAAGATCCTAGATCCTAGCCCGTCCAACTTAATCGACATCCTAGCCGTTTAAAGATTTATAGAGCTGCTACCTAATTAGCGGTCAATTCCCATTTACCTAGTTATAAGGCCTATTTATAACTAGAAAGGCTGTTACAGCCCAGTTACATAGTTGTTACGGTAACTGGCACATCACTAACTCCATGTAAGGAATCAACAGCTGCTTCAGTTCGGCATCAAATATTACTCATGAAATTGTAGAACAGATCCGCTGGTCTGGAGGCAATGCTGGGAGCCTGGGAGTGACCTCCTAGCAGCCAATGCAAGTCGTCCTGGCGTCATGTCGATCTTACGCTTACGATGTCCTTCTACGATGGCGGCTGAGCTTGCGTACTATAGGAGCTATAGGTATAGAGCTGTCCGTAGAACAGGACTATAAGGTAGACTTGCGCCCTACATAGCCTAGCGAGTTTATTAGCCTTCCTGCTAACAGTCCGATTCCGTTTCCTAAATATTTCTTCAAATTTGCCTGACGAAGGACTACACGCCATTCCGAGTGAAATCGGCTGCAGAGCTGCGTTAGCGTCGCTTCGTATACTACTCTAATATTGTTATCACCTTGGACTTGTGGCTAGGAGTTATGGTTAGCTCCGTTCCGGTGCCCGGGTCGTGAATCTAGGACCTGCTACCATTATATCCTCTTTGATGTGTCGCACATGGTTACAACTTTTCAGGCGCTGAATCGTAGTATCTCTGTCACCGGCCACGTCGTTATCACACAGTCTACCTGACGATTCATTTAATTTTCGAGACGCAATCCTTCGCAAACTTCAGCGGCGGTTTCATACATTTGCAGACTCCTCGACTTCCGTATCGATAGAAGTGTACAAGCTGTGGCTATCAACAGAAGAATACCTAGTAGACTAGACTAACGGGCAGTGTTCATCCCGCATGATTCTATATTATTCGAAACACTCTAGAAAGGGCTCGGCTACACAAAGCATTCCATCGCCTTTCCGTTACATCTACGTCCTTTACCGACTATCCTAAGACTGCTTCACCACTGCTTTACACTATGGTACTGGAGGTGCATCGATTATGCCATAATGATAGACCGTAACGAGCTGCAAGTGTAGCCTACGTGATGATGTAGCCTCAGGCAGCGCGGCAGCAGTCCTCCCTGTCTGCAGATAGATAATCGATTGGCGAGCAGGGCTTGACAGGTCGCACGATCAGGAAGCTGCAGCAAACAGATTAGCAGGTCCCAGCGACGGGGAGCGTGTCAGGCTACGTCTCGTCGGACGCGGTGCTCTAGCGGCAGGTGTGCAGGCGTGGTAGGGTGCAAAGGGGCATCGCATATGCAAAACCTGCTGGCTGCCCTAACGAGTCGGACGATAAAAGAGATCTCTGTACGCCGTGTGCGACGCGCCGGAGAGATCGTGGTGGATCTCGTGTAACGCTGCATGCACGCCTGCTGCCACCGCATCATTGCTTGGATCTCCCATGCTGATGACGCCTCGATCATGGCGATACTCGCAGATGCACGCCTACTACTGTAGGTGCTGCTGTAGCGCAGGGCCGGCCGGTTGTCGGCAACAGCAATAGGCGCGGACAGCTCCATCCGTTGTCCATGTTCGTGCAGCAGCAGCAGCAGCAGCTCGATTGCGGTAGTGCGGGCCAGTCATGCGGGTTGGCGGGTGGTTCGGGACCTTCGGGTGCTGCAGCCCCCAACGCCGCCGAAAGGAACCACGACGGGCGGCGGAGGAGGATGGATGGATGGATCGAGCGAGCACGATATCGCTGCGAGTTGTGCTGTGACTTCCTCCTTGGAACAATAATGGTCGACGGGGACATCGGACATGAGGCAGCAGGGGGTTGACGTCAGCGAGGCGAGAAAAGTAAAGTTTTCGGCAGGAGCAGATCGCATCTGTGCATCGGCCATCTCGCACGCACGCGTCCAGTTCTCGATCGGCAGCGATGGAGCTAGAGTAACGAGCAGGGAGCGCATCCCGCTGCATGCACGCACACCCTCGACAATCGACCATCTCACACATCTCGTGCCTCATTTCGTGCTGTCATTCCCTCCTCCTCCTCCTGCTCCTCGGCGATCGCCAAACTCTTGCCACTCCACCCTTCCCTGCACACCCCCCAAGAATATCGGTGCTGTGCTGCATCTGCACTCCTCTCCGCAGACCGCCGTCACACAGTGCAGTAGTGGTCGGTGCAAAATTTTGGATTTTCCTGCAGTGCCACTCCGCACCGCAGCCATGCCCAAGCCGATGCAAAAGCGCGGCCGCCGCATGAAGCGGAAGCACGACGATGAGCACGACGACTCGCTGCCCGACTCTTTCTCCAAGCGGCAAAAATCAAACCACCAAGCCGAAGAAGCCATGGAAGACTCTGCCGATCAGGACCCCGTCTCTCTGCACTCCCACAGCGAAGACATGTCGGCTGCCTGTCCGGGCGGCGCAGAAAAGGCCTTCTTCGGCGTGCTCGACGACCAGGAGCAGGAATTTTTCAAAAACGCCGACAATTTGCTCGAACAGAATGACTTTCCCAACTCCGAGGAGCGAGCCGCTTTCCTGCAAAGCGTGTTTCGAGAAGCAGACGACAAGGCTCTCAAGCTGGCCCAGAGTCAATCGTGCTCGCGCGTACTGGAGCGCTTGATCAAATTGTCCAACGCATCTCAGCTCAAAGCACTGTTCCAGAAGTTCAGCGGCAAGTAAGTGTTCGATCTCCAATATCCCGCTCGACCTCCCGCGCTAATGCGGGCCAGCTTCATTCATCTCTTATCCCATCGTTTTGCATCGCACTGCTGTGAATCCCTCTTCACCTACGCCGCGCCACATGTCAGCGAGGAGCTCAAAGCCAAGCCCTCGGAGCTCAGGTCGCAGAATCCGGACGACGTTTTCGTCTCCATGGAAAATCTCTTCCTGCACACCCTAGCCGAGCTCGAGGGAAACTTTGGCTACTTGCTAACGGAGAAATATGCTTCTCACGCCTTGCGCATCTTACTCCTCGTGCTTGCTGGCGAGCCCATCTCCACCGATTCGATGAAGACCCTGCTCCGCAGCAAGCGAAAAGAAGGAGCCCCCGGGAAAGGCGGCAACGAAGCGACAGGGAAGACGCGACCAGTACCGAAATCATTCGCTGTGGCCCTGGAGAAGCTTATCAGCGATAGTGTGGCTGGCCTCGACACAGACAAGCTTCGGGGATTGACCACGCACCCTAACGCAAACCCCACGCTCCAAGTCCTGCTCACCCTGGAGCTTACGCACTACGGAAAACAGCGTGGAAAGGACGAAAAGTCCATCATACGGACGTTGCTGCCGGATGAGCTATTCACAGAAGATTGTGACAGTGCCAAATTCCTTTCCGGCCTCGTTTTTGACCCTGTCGGATCTCACCTGGTTGAAAAGATCATCCAACATGCCCCTTCGAAACTGTTCAAGAGCATGTACAAGACCTTCTTCAAGGAGCGCTTGGCGACACACGCCAGGAATGAAGTTGCGACCCATGTTGTGTGCCGTCTGCTGGAGCGCTTGGGCTATGACGATCTGCTCGAGGCCCACGAGATTCTATTGCCGGAAATCCCCGGTCTTCTCCAGAAACACTGGACTGCAATGCCTCAGACGATGATTGAGCGATGTGCGGTACGCGATATCGACACGCAAG
Source organism: Cercospora zeae-maydis (assembly GCA_023512815.1). NCBI lineage: Eukaryota > Fungi > Ascomycota > Dothideomycetes > Mycosphaerellales > Mycosphaerellaceae > Cercospora > Cercospora zeae-maydis. The sequence goes on from JAKLWY010000008.1 coordinate 1,251,294, forward strand.
CGATCGCCGTGCAGATTGACCAGTTCTACTCGAGCGAGACGGGGTTCCACATCATGAAGATGCTGCACGTGGATGACAAGAGCAATGAGACCGCATCGGCCACTGGCCAAGGCACGGGCTCCAACACCGCAGCAACATTCTTTCCGCGGCCTTCGGAGACCAACAAGGTGCAGTTCAACATTCTCGCTCAGGCTATGCTCATCGTACCGGGGTCGCTCAGCGCTCTCATACTCGATGCATTGACAGCTCTCGACAAAGACATGATTTTGCACATGTCCAAAGATTACATCGTCACGCGGACCCTTCAGCAAGCATTGACCACCAAAAATGCATCGATGGTGCAGAGGAGAAAGCTCATTGCGCGCTTCCAATCCAACATTGGCGAAATGGCGTTGGACAAGTCTGCATCGCACGTAGTAGATTGCATTTGGGAAGGAACCCACGGACTCGCATTCATACGCGAACGCATTGCCGAAGAATTGGCCGAGAACGAGGCCGCATTGCGCGAATCGCCGTGCGGCAGGGCTGTTTGGAAGAATTGGAAGATGGACATTTACAAAAGGAAACGCCATGAATGGGTCAGACAGAGCAGGATCAAGGCAAGTAACGATGGCTTCCAGGCCTTCTCGGAGATTGAAGCTCGGAAGGAAGGTGTGCGAAAGACGCCGCTTCAGATTGCGAGAGAACGCCATGCGCAGAAAAAGATGAAGACTGAAAAGGAGGAGAAAGAGCCCAAGAAAGAGAAGACATCAGAAGATGGCAGCACAAAGGTTGAGAAGGAGAAGAGATCAAAGCCGAGCAGAAGCTCTCATGGATCGATGAACGGGTCGAGCAGTCGTCCACGACGAGTGCAGTCTGCCACGGCGGGCTCATAGATTTGGCCATATGCACATGTGCTTCAACATCGGTCGAACGATTCAAGGGACTCTCGGCGCCACTCGGACTAGTGGACCTTCCCCAGATCCTAGCACTAGCTTACTCACGCATTGCATCATCTCTCGGATGCAAAAATCTGTACAGAGTAGTAGTGCGGATACACAACAAAGCCACATCTTGTGCCTTAGTCCTCACCTAGTTTTACAATCATTCACTTTGAACATCGCTGCTAGTCTTTCTTCACAGGCACACGCGCGATTGCATTCACTCGCGGCTACATTGCGATGACGCACGGACACACGAATGGCGTGGCGAACGGCCTCGACGGTTCGCAGCAGTTCGCAGACGACAAACCTCTAGATCGAGCGAAAGAGGCAGAGGATGTGGGTCCTTCAACCTGATAGCAACTGTCCAAAAGGTACTGATGATCCATCTCCCAGCTCCTCACCGCAGTCCAAACACTCGTCGTCAACTTCATCCGTTCAGCAGACCAAGATACCTCCACCGACCAAACCACCAAGAACAACTCCCTAACCCTCCTAACCCCACACCCACCCTCCCACCTCCAAACCCTCCTCAACCCAACCCTCCCCACCCAGGGCCTCGGCCGCCCAGGCCTCCTCTCCGCAGCCCAAACCCTCCTCACCCACAGCGTCAACACCTGGCACCAAAACTTCCTCGACAAACTCTACTCCACCAACACCCCCGTCGGCCTCGCATCCGACCTCCTCCTCAGCGCCCTCAACACCAACGCCCACGTCTACGCCGTCTCCCCGGCTCTCACTCTGATTGAAAAATCCGTCGCCCGAGGACTCGCTTCCCTCTTCGGATTAACCGGCCCTTTCGCAGGAGGAGTTTCCCAACCGGGAGGCTCGGCGGCGAATGCTTCGAGTTTGGTCATTGCGAGGAATGTTTTGTTCCCTGAGACGAAGGTGCAGGGTAATGGAGGGAGGAAATTTGTCGTTTTCACGAGTCGTCATGGACATTATAGTGTGGAGAAGGCTGCGCAAATGTGCGGGTTGGGGTCGGATGCGGTGCGGTTTGTCGATGTCGATGACCAAGGAAGGATGTTGCCGGATGCGCTGGAAAAGGGTATTCTTGCTGCGAAAGAGGTTGGAGAGGTGCCGTTTTATGTTGTGGCGACGGCGGGTACGACGGTGTTGGGGTCGTTTGATCCCGTCAAGGAGATTGTGCGGGTTGCGAGGAGGTGGGGGTTGTGGGTGCATGTTGATGGGTCGTGGGGTGGGAGTGTGGTGTTTAGTGAGCGGCAGAGGAGGAGTGGGAAGTTGGACGGGATGGAGGGGGCAGATTCGATTACGATTTGTGCGCACAAGATGTTGAATGTTCCGGTGACGTGCTCGTTTTTGTTGGGGAGAGATTTGAGGTTGTTTCGGAAGGGGATGACGTTGCCGGCTGGGTATCTTTTTCATGGGGACGATGATGATGATGATGATGACGACGACGACGAGGTGGAAGGGAACGGACATCTCCAAGACGATGAAGCAAAAGAAGAAAAAGAAGAACAACAACAACAACAACAACAACAACAACAACGAGGAGATCAATTCTTCGACCTCGCAGACCTAACGCCCCAATGCGGCCGTCGAGCAGACAGTCTCAAGCTCTTCCTAGCCTGGACATATCAAGGCACCACCGGCTTCGCCACCTCCATCGACCACGCCTTCGCCACAGCAGCACACTTGACCAACCTCCTCGCCTCCAACGAGAATTTCTCCCTCGTTTCCTCGAACCCTCCGCCGTGCTTGCAGGTGTGCTTTTATTTTCACAAGCATCAACAAACAGAAGAAGACCAGCAGCAGCAGCAGCAACAGCAGCAACAGGAAGCGATGATGATGATCAAGAAGAAGAAGAAGCCAAAGAAGCAAAAGAAGAACAACAACAACAGCGCAACAACAGAACAAATCTGCAAAACTCTGCTTCGCAGAGGAGAGTTCATGGTCGATTACGCTCCGGGCGAGGAAGGGGAATTTTTCCGCGTGGTGGTGAATTGTTATACGAAGAGGGAGACTGTGGAGAAGTTGGTGAGAAGGATTGAGGAGGTAGGGGAGGAGCTGGGATTTTAAGGAAGAAGAAGAAGAAGAAGAAGAAGAAGAAGAAGAGGAGAATCAGACAAAGTAAAAAGGTGATAGCAGATCTAAAAAGAAACGACCAATAAGGGTCGCAACACATCAGATGTCTCTCGATTCATGTTATGTTGTTGTCATCTACACCATTATTCCCAGCACCACACCCAAATCATCATATTCAAGTTTCTTCGTTCAACCGAACCCAAAAACTCCCATTCTGCTACAAGAACAAACCCCCACGAGGGAAGAAGCTGCAATGTTGAAGACACACACACACACACACAAGGGCGAGGAATGTGATTTTTTCCCGCCCACGTTGATCCATCCAATCTCTTTTTGAGTCTTGAGTCTATTCATCGTTCTTCGATGACGGCCGCAGCCCAAAATTTCCGACCTCGGCTTCATAGGAGGAGAGGTCGCGTCATTCGTTCTCCGGTATATTAATGCCCCAGGTTCTGCTTCTCCTGATCCCGTCAACAACATTACCCAAGATCGCCGTGTTGCGCCGAACCCGTGCAAGTAAGTGCAGCAAATCTATCATCGTCACTCGTACTGCCGACTGCACCACCTCCCCCCCACATCGACATGCTCTCCTCTTACATTGCCCCATACTCCTTCGGCTCTTCCAACCGATATTCCTCCTTCTCCAAGCCCTCCAATGCCCTCCTCCCTTCGTCGTTCAAGATTGCCTTCCCATCACTCTCCGTGACACTGGTGAAGAATCTCGGATTCCACGTCTCGCCCTTTTGCTGCCGTTCTGCGGCACGTTCTCGTTGCCTCTCTTCCAAAGCTGTCTTTCTCTCCGTGGCAGTGCCAAATTGCTTCTTCTCAATGGCCTCGGTAACCCCGCCCCAAAACTTCCGACTCTCATTCGGCAATTGCAATTGCTGTGGCGGACACTTCTTCAGCACCGGAGTCAGGTGCGTGACATCCATCAGCAACACTCTATCCGACTCCTTTGTCTTCTTGAATTCCGTGCTCCCAGGAGAATACCACACTTTCTCCGTCCACACCCCCTCTACTTTCCCCACAATCTGGTCTTTGGCCACATCCTTCAACTTGGTCACAGCATCATTCTTCATATCCGCAGGTTTATAGATGATGCCCTCGACGCGATTCTGCGCTTTTCCAAAATACCCCTCTTCGTGGTATTGCAGAATCGTCTTCAGCCCCGTCTTCTGGCAACTGATCGTGCACACGTCCGCGACACTAACGTACAAGCCCGACGGACCCCTCAAGAAACCCGTCAAATACGCCGCAGGATGCGTGAGCTGATACTCTTCGCCATCTCTCTTTTTCAACTTGATGAAGATGCCCTGATTGAAATTCCCTGGGGTGACTTTGACGCTCGTTCCCGTGAACTTGGCAGATAATTGATCGTATCCCGAAGCTTCGATGCCCTTTTCGGGACATTCGTAGACGAAGGCTGAGATGGGAGGGTGATGGCTCGTCTGTTCTGTGATGTAGTTCACCTTGACCGGCTTCTTGTCTCCCGTCGTCTTCGCTGCTTCTGCGGCATCCACCTCCCACGTGCACCGGAAGAACTCGCCCAAACTCGAGTTGTAGGGCTTGCAAGGCTTCCCCTTGACGTATTTCAAATCTTTGGTGAACCAAAACCTCAAACAAGCCAGCATGCGTTCGAGAGGATCATCGCTATCGCCAATGGCGGCAAATGTCTCGGGTCGATCGAGATAGTGCCAGTATTCGAGGTTGGGGATGGGTTCGAGGAGTTGGGCGGGGAGGGAGAAACGAACGGCGGCGATGTCGGTGACGCCGAGGAAGCGGCGGAGGATACCGAGGAAGGTCTTGAGCTTGGAGGCGTCAGAGACGTTCTGACCATCGGCGACGATTGGAGCTTCGGTCTTTGACGCGGAGGTCGAAGAGGAGGCGGTGGGCGGGCGAGAAGTGTCGTTGCCACTGCGATCTTCGTCGAAGCTGGTTTTGGCACTGACCATTTCGGGGGTGGTGGAGGTATTGGTGTTGGTGCCCGAGACGGGAGCGGAGGTGGTGGAGGTGGTGGTGGTGGTGGTGGTGTCTGCGGAGGCGGTGTCCTTGCCCGTCTTTCGGGAGAGCAGGCCCATGGTGGGCGGTGGGTGAGTTGGGCTAGTTTTGGCGGGGTCAGAGAGGGCGTTGTGGCAGGAAGGAGTGTCGACGGCAGCACAGGCGCGGAGAGGGGTTGGTTAGGAAGACTGGACAGTAGGAGAGAAGGGGACAATGGGCGCGGCGTCTGACCTTGCCGCAGGGCGGAGGGCGGGTGTGCAGCGTGGATTCTCCAACAAGTCGGCGCCGAGTTGGCGGCGGACGGGCGGGCGTGGTTGAATTATCGAAGCACTGACCGATCGCGTCGACGTCACACGCAGTCTTGACCGACACGGATGTGATGTGCCTCCAGTCTCCACCACAACGACCAAGATGGCGATGTGAACGAATGGGAACAGGAAAGGATATCGCCTGATGCCTATACCGCCTACTCACATGAAACCCTCCAACCAGCCACAGGTGTTGGTGCTTTGCTGACCGCCGATCAACAGCATCAGGGCAACAAGCGCTATCCGCGAATCAATTGTTCACGCCAAACGCTTTCACCTCATCATGTGCCTCCACCGCCACACGTGTCTGCGGGGCGCCACCTCGGCGCGCACGCGTCGTCCGTCCATGATGCATGGGGGACCTGGTCAGTGAGGCTGCAAATCTGGGCGTCAATCTCCTCCCCAATACTGTATCGTACCTGAAGCTCACTTGTTCCCCGTCCCCGTGAGCTAGGTCTACTGCCTCTCATATGCATCGGGGCATGGTCCGTAGCGCAGCAGACGATGTGAGAATACAAACAGAGACGTACCAGAGCGCAGAAAGGGAAAGACTGATGATCAAGTACGAAAATAATTCCATCACCTCCATTTGAATCCCCTCGGATCAATCATCCCACACCCTCCACGGCCCAACAGCAATCGCATTCGGCTGATCCATAAACAGCTCCACATGAAACGTCTCCTCCAAATTCTCCGAACTCACATACATGCGATCAAGCACAAGCATGCAGCCTTGCGAGAGCAGCAAGCGATCATTTGGCCCGAGATCAATCGCATCCGTCCTCACTGCCCCTCCGGAAGTATCGCTATACTCTCCATTATTGCTCTCGACCCGAATAGCGCGTGAAAGACCTCGTCCATGCTCGACACTGAGTCTTACATGCGAGCGACTGCCCGAGCGACCGTGTCGGGGCCCAAGCTCGGCTTGTCGAGCTATGGCGTAGAAATTCACCAGACGATGCGGCACCATTGGCGCGGCGATTTTCGTGACGCCCTCTTGGAACGCGGCTCCATGGACCTCGAATCGAACTCTGCCGGCGCCTTCTCGAGGGAGCAGCCTGGCGAATGTTTGCTCGGAAGAGTCGACGCGGAGAGTAAAGTCCCCGAGCTGTTGTGGGTCAAATGTGCTGCAGATGGCCGTATATTTGCCCGGGTCGAGCTCATCAAGCTCCGCAATGCAGCACCCCTGGCGGTACACTGTACTGTCGGCGATGATATCCTTTTGGCGCATGTTGAAGAGACGCTCGCCACCGCTGTGGAGGAGACGCACATTGACATTGTACGTCGGGTTGCTTGCCTCGAGCAGTAAGCTGATGTTAGTCTTCTTGGGTACCGTAATCGTGTACTGGGGATTGTCGCAATACGTAGGATTCTGAGTATTGCCACCCGCCGATTGCCGTGTCCATGAACCGTTGACGTGCGTGAGATGTGCGTAGCGTGGTGTTGCATGATCGAGGACTATGGGAGAGTTGCTGAAAGTGCAGATTGTGAAGGAGTGCTTGGTAGCTGGCAGATCCTGCTCGAGGGGCACGAGGGTGTACGGCTTGCCAGGTTCACAGTTTTCAAGCTTTAGGAGGGTTTGCGGGCTGTCAACGTACCAGCCTCTCTGGAGGCAGCGGTCGGACACCATTACCTTGCGTCCTTCTGCCGAAAAGGCTGCCAATGTGATGTAGCCACTAAGGTCAATGTAATGCCGGCCACTCTCGATGTCCTCGGCCGTGGCATCTTCGGGTACGGAGTTCTGGAAGTGTCGCCAGAGCAGGATCCAAACCTCTTTACGCTGGCTCGCTGTCACTGTGAACTGTGGATTGTGCTGCAAACTCGCCGTAGGCCCGCGTGTCTTGCAGAACCCGTTATCGTCATGAGTCTTGGAGAAGTCCCACTCAAAATGCGCATCTTGTCGATACTTGAATAGACCTGGGTTCCAGTTTAAATAGACAGACTCAAAGTATTGCTGCACACTATCCAGGTCCATCCAGAAGGTGCCCGGGGGCAGGTCCTTTTCGTTCAGCAGATCTCGGGGCGAATCAAGAGCTCCATTGTCTTCATCGAGTGAGACTCGCGGGCCTTCCGGAGACATTTCCTGACTCCGTTCACTCTTTCGTGATCTGCCGCGCCAACTCGTTCCTTCCACCCATGGATTTTTGACTAGCACCAGGCGCTGCCCGCCCACTTCACGCAGGTCGAGAACAGCATAATCATGCTCACTCGCAAGCCCAAGAGCTCGTTCCGTGTTATCAGACATCTTTCCGGTCCCCATCGTGACGAGAACGTCGCCATAAGAGAATGCATTAAACATTCGGGACCATAGCCTGTCGAGCTCAAGATCATCCCGTTGCAAGTGAATTTGCTCTGGTATCCACCCCGTGAGTATCCACAGGTCGGTTCCGCTGTTACTTCCCGGAAAGTCGTAGCCACCTCGTACTTTCAGATACGCTTTCTCAATCAGCGCAGGCCATAGTAATCCGGGATTGTTGCGATCAACGACGTGAATGACCCGATTGGTCGTGCTCGTCGGAATGCGATCGTCAATGACGACACGTCTTTGACAACCGTTGAAGTTCATGGACACAATGTACTTTCCATTCTTCGACATGAGTGGCTCGTCAGTCTTGGGATCGTAAGGATGCATGAATGTCTGGAGGATTCTGGGGTGGCCTTTCGAGGCACGAGCAAGGCCAGCGCAAAGCGAGGCAACAACAGAGCAATCTGTCGCCGCGTCCTGCACCAAGTCAATGTTGCGGAAGAAGCACATGGTAGGTCCGAGATTGGTCTTGTCGCCTTGAAACCATGGGGGAGGGGGTAGTGCATCTTGTGGACGTTTCCAGCTGTCCAGAACATCCTCTTGGAAGTCCGACAACGGGAGTTCCGACGCCTCGTCGCTTGAAAGAGACAGTCAGTAGCAGGAGAGCGGAGTGGCATACATAATGAGACATACAAGAATAGGTCCTCACCGTCTGCTAGCTCGAACTCTTCAGGTGAGGGATCGCCACTCCATTCTGGAAACTTGACCCCGTTGAGGAAGCCAGCTTTCGTGACAATGATCTTCTCTCGCGTAGAGAGCTTGCGCGAGTTGAGCGGCACTGGTAATTGTCTCACCTTGGACGAGCTTGCTGCTTGGGAGACTGCAGTCGTTTGGGGCGCTGGAGGCACTTCAACCTTGAGCCAAGCAGGAGGAGATCTGACTTTGGAGCGCCAGTCTTCACCGCGTTTGATACGTTCGGCTTCTCGCATGTACTGCTCCGCTCGTGATTTACACACAGCTCGTTCAGCGGGGTGTCGCACGAGCGAGAGAGCCTTCATTGACACTTCGGCGGCTCTAATGGCAATGGCCAATGCCTCGCTCCGGCTGCCGGCATGACTCAGTTGTTCATCCAGCCGCTCAGCGTCTTTCTTTAGTGTTGTGAAGTCCTCCGCCGTACTCATGATGGCTGCCTCCTCGACGACCTTTGCCCGGGGCGCTGCTGATGTTCAATGCAGGCATCCGCGTCTTATCATGGTGTAGGAGACCCGAGGATTCGACGTCATCCGAGGGGGTGGTTGCAATGCGTGTCAGGTTGTTGACTGTCAGCATGCTTCGCTGAGTAGCATCTTGCAGAACAGATTGAGTTGGTCAGAACATGGCCGCGCTATTCTCGGGTCCGAAAGCTGAACTTGTAATATTGCACAACGATTGGGAAGTAGTCATCAGTGAAAAGAGGAAGAAATGACGTGCCGGGCGTCCGTGGCCGGCAGCAGGACCGAAGTCATCGCCGCTTTCAAAGGGCCGAGGTCTATCGACCGGCACACAGCAGCATGGCCCTCGAAACGATTATCACTCTCGCTCACTCGCACGCAACCCCAACTGTCGCGTTGCTTACCACCACTTCCTCCGAAGCTGACCGAAACATACCTATCTGTCTCCACCTTCTCCCATGATCCGCAGCAGCAGCTCTTAACCCCCCGCTTCGGTTATCGCTATTCGGCTGTCCCTCGGCGTCGCGATACGACAGATCTATTCTGCGGCATAGCAATACAGCGACCGTAGCGACAACGACAGAGCCATGGCGCCAGCGATTTCCAAACAAGAGCTGCCAGCATGGGGTCTCGCGCTGGCAGGCTCCGCCGGAGCTCTGGTAGCCAACAGCGTGGTCTACCCTCTCGATCTCGTCAAAACCCGACTGCAGACACAAGTCAAGCGCAACGCCAAAGACACATATGTCGACGAGGAAGGACACGTTCACTATGATGGCACAATACACGCGATTCAGCATATTATCGAAGAGGAAGGCATCTCGGGGCTCTTCAACGGGCTGGCTGGCAACTTGCTCGGTGTCGTGAGCACAAACTTCGCATACTTTTACTGGTATAGCTTGGTGCGAGAAATGTACCACGCGCGGGTGGATTCCAAGGGAACGAGCACAGCAGTGGAGTTAAGTTTGGGTGCTGTGGCTGGTGCTTTGGCGCAATTGTTCACGATTCCAATTGCGGTGGTTACGACAAGACAGCAGACGCAGCGAAAAGGCGAGAGGAAAACCATCTTGGCCACGGCGAAGGAGGTCATAGATCATGATGGTGTTGCCGGGCTGTGGAGAGGTATCAAAGCTTCGATGGTGCTGGTCGTGAACCCGAGTATTACCTACGGTGCCTATGAGAGGTTACGCACGTTGATGTTTCCTGGAAAGTCGAATTTGGCGCCTCATGAGGCTTTCCGTGAGTTGGATCAATCTTCCTCCGAATTCGAGTACTGCTAATATTTGGTGTCCAGTTCTCGGCGCTCTCTCCAAAATGCTCGCCACCATCGCAACCCAACCCCTCATCATCGCCAAAGTCGGCCTGCAATCCAAGCCTCCGCCACAACGCAGGGGCAAGCCGTTCCAGTCTTTCCAGGAAGTCATGAAGTTCACCGTCGAGCGCGACGGTATTCTCGGGCTTTGGAAAGGTGTTGCTCCGCAGCTCATCAAAGGTTTCCTCGTGCAAGGAATTCTCATGATGACCAAGGAACGTGTCGAACTGCTTTTCGTCTTGTTGTTCCGAGCCGTAAGAAAGATGAGGCAGGAACAATTGGAGAAGCTGGCAAAAATTGCCGCGGAAAAGCTGGAGCAAGGAAAAGCTATTGCGACTGAGACAGCGGAGAAGGCCAAGTCCGCTGTGCAGGCTTGAGTGAGGTCGGAGCGCGCGTGAGGGTCAAATTGACAGGGCATCGACTTGACACGGGAAGATGCGCTGAACGCATGGAAGTAAATGTTGGCTGACGCAAGTTTTGGAGCACACTGTGCGGCGTTTAGAAGGAGCATGAGCATGTAACTGACAAAGCTCGGGATTGGGCATTGTATCGGCATATGAGCTGGCCGCAATTTAAGCTTGGGGACCTTCGGATATATAGGGCATTTTGTGACTGATCTTGTACAGCGAGAATTCAATGACCATCTGAAAGAAAAGTCGCTCGCTTGTGTGCGTACTCGCCTGCTGTACTCAGATTACCACAATTCTCTTCGCACGCTGGTCCTGCATAATATACAGAGATGATTCTCCAGCCATGACCCTTACCCACCTAGGCTCATCTATACTTCTCCGTCATAGCTCATTCTCCTCTTGCGTCCCACAGACTCTTGCTTCCTCTCCCAACCCTTCGTCCTCGAGCCTCCGCCATGTCAGTCTACTTCTTCTTCGGAATCTCCGCCTCCAGCGACTTCACATATGCTTCCAGTCTCTGCACGGCCGATTGCAGGGCCTACGAAGCACAAAGATCAGCTTAGCTTCTCGCTTCAAGGTTTTTCGCCCAGTCTTCTGATCCACCAACTCGCAAGAGGTTCCGTCGCCAGGCATAGTGGGGAACTCACATAGATATCCTCCGTCAACAGCTCATTCGACACCTTGTATTGATCCACGACATAGTAGTACAGCGCTCCGCCCGCTCCTACCGTTCCAAGAAGGAAGCCGAATAATCTGAGAGCGAGTAGGTCAGCCATCCACTCCCTCCCCCCAACAGACCAGAACGCGTGCTGTATGAACGTGTTCCCCAGCTCTTCAACTACCCCCGTGTCCATCATGTGTCCTTCTTCGCGCAGAAAAGTCTTCCGTAGCTCCCACTTTCCAGCTCCACGCCTGCGCGAAGCTCCATGGAGCTGTACGTTTATCCCAAGTTCCATCCATGTGTTCTTTGCAGTAGTGAAATAGACACTCACGATCCCCGAAACGCTCCAATAGGTTTCTTCGGCGAAATCACAGCATCAGCGCGCAAAGTGCGGGAAGTCTGAAACGAGCGTGCTGTTCGAGCTGCGAAGGATGAGGTCTGAGGGATCGCGGTTGTGACCGGGTGGCGGGTGAGAGCGCGCAAGGCGGTGAAGGGTATTCTCGATGCCATTGTGGAGAGATTTGACGTTTGTGGGAGGACGAGGTTCAGAGGAGGTCGTTTGCGGCGACAGAACAGAATGGAGTTGTGGTGTTTGTTGTTCGGGGGATTGTGGTTGGTTGGGTCCGAGGTCCGTCAGCTTCTGCCTATGATGGGCTATTCTTTTCACGTCACTTTCCGCGAGGCACCGACTTAGATGCAGATTCAAGGCAGTAGAACAAAGTGAGCAAGATCTCGTGGCAAAGTAGGCGAGAAACGTGCAGGGATTTACAATTCTCTTATTGGTATGGTTTCATAGACTGCCCTGCGGCAGTCACTCTCACAAGCCCTATAGTACAAGAAGCACACCTTGCGTGTCGCGACGACCATGAAAGCGTGGTGATTTCGCGAGTCGCGATGACCACGAAAACCTGATGCCAACAAGCTGCAGGCGTAATTTCCTACGTTCCATATTCATTACGCCATTTCAAAATACGGGACCGTTGTGTACAGGCAACCACCATGCTATAGTGATCGGGACTTCAAGTTCAGCATGCCACTCTGGAAAGCGGTGCGAGTGTTCTCGATCGGAATATTGGCAATCATCTGGACAACCTTTGGAGGATCGAACCTCTGACCAGTGTAGCTGTAAGCCGGCGGAAGGATAGCCAACACATCAAAGATAATGCGTGCTAGAGGAGGTGGGCCGATAGGCAAAGGCGGGGGGAATCCTGGCGGCGGAGCAGCAACCCCAGCAGAAGCGGCAGGGCCATTGACTGGAACGAAAGTCTTCGTAGCGAAACCGCCTTTGCCGGAGCCGGAAGTTGTAGCTGCGAGGCGCACTCCAGGGGCGTTCTTGAGTGGCGAATCCCCGCGCATGAATTTGCGGTTGGGTCCATCGTCGTCAGATTCCAGGGGCCGCTTCGGAGATGCGACGTACGGCCCGTTTGGACCAAGCAGAATCTCTGGTGGTGCGCCGCCCATTCTGGGTGACACCGGTCCTTCGATGCTCGGAGCCAGCTGCCCTGCCATGATATGCTGAGCAGCAGCACCAGGCGGCAGAGACGAAACGGGCTTCGGCTGTGCCTGCGACGGGCTGATGATGAGTTGTGCGTTGATGGCATCGAAAGTTGGCAGCTCCAGACGATGAGCAAAACGAGCAATCTCAGGCTCGTCAGGATAGATCTCGGCCATTCGCTTCTCAATCTTGTGGATTTGTGCCAGATCCCCATACTTGCTTTCGAAGTCATGCATGTAGCCAATCAATGGGCGGCAACTGTCTTGCTTTTGCTCGTGGGTAAGCTCTGTACTGCCCATGATTTTCGGGATCGTAGACTCGAACACCACACGGGCGTTTGTGACATCCTGAGTGCTGATCAAGTGTTTGATATACTCGAGGATAAAGGCAGTGTCGGTGGGGAACAACCTCATGCCGCGCTCGAAAATCTTGATGGCAGAAGGGTCTCTGTAGCATTGCCATTCCATCAAGGCAGCGGCAATGTACACTTCACTTGAAAGCGGTCCGCCTGGCCGTGCCTCACTGAAGATTGCCCTAGAACCTTTGACGTACGGCTTCGGGTTTTCGTCATTCTTCTTCGGAGCCCTGCCTTGGCCTTGTACACGACGGAAAGCTCGCATCTTCGCCACCCACACGTATGATATCGTGCGCTTGAACATGTCAAGGTGCGCCGCGGATGCTTGCTTCACTGCATCGACTTGTGCTTTCTTCTGCTCTTTGCGGGTCTGAGGCTTCTCAGTTGGTTCATCCTCATCGTTTTCCTCCTGTACGTTCGGCGTTTCATCCTCTGGTGGAAGCGAGTCGAAGTGCGCCTCGATCTGAGAAATGGCTACTTTGTCCTTGTCCATGGCCTTGTTGCGAAGGTCGTAGAGCGCAGCGTGTACTTCGGCGAACGGTTTGTTGAGTTTTTCTCCGTTGCGGATGAGGACCTCCTCAGTGTTGCCAGGTTCCAGATCACTCTCGATGCGGTCCGCTTTCATCATAGCCAGTAGCACAGACTCGGGATTCATCTGCATACCTCGTTCCAGGAACGCATCGCCGCGCGCAATCATATCGACGATTCCTGTAGAGAAGCACCAGGACGCCGCCTCGAACCAGATCTGTGGATAGAAGCAGAGAAAAATGGTTGCTTGGTCGTATGCGTAGATGACTCGTTTGCGCCACTCTTCATCTTCCGAACCTTTGTACACAAGTGGATCTTCGTCGCGCTCCCATGCAATCCACGAACGCCACTTTTCCACTTGCTCCCCAAACTCGTCTTCGCCAGCGCAGCCGTAGATGGGCGGCAGCCGCGGCAGTGATGTCCGATCAAGTCCCTGAATCTTCTGTTCGAGCTGCATGCGCGCGGTTCGAGCTTGCATGTAGTGCGGACTCTGCTCCTGAACGTGTTTCCGGCCGGTTTGCTTGTGAATGCTCATCTCAAAAGCTTCGTACTCCTTCCACATCTTCACGAGCTCCGAGTGGGGGATCTTTGTCGCTCGCTGATACGCCTTCCGGACCAAGTCGACTTTCTGCAAATCCTGCCAGCCCTGTCCACCGAGCGTGCCCGGGCCATCCTTGACAAAGTCCACGTACTCCCGCCAGATCTCGCCTGCATCTGGATCTATACCAATCGCACCCAGTGTCGCTTCGAAGGCCGCGAGATGCATATTACGATTCGCTCCCGTCGAATCACCGACAAGGGGATGATCGCGTCGAACAGCGTCAAGATAGACCTTCCAGAGTGCCACATGGTATATCTTCTCTCTGGCAAGCGCAGTGTTGACAACTGCATTCACACCATCCCGCTGATCGAGGTTACTCTCGAACTTGATCCAGTCCTGATAGAGCTTGACCTATGGCATATCAGCTACTGCGCCAGCGAGTACGCAGAACGTTACCAAGTCCATGTAACCGGCTTGTCCAGCCTCTACCAGTCGACCTACTCAACCAAGAACGACGCCCGTCCCCTCTTCCATTGCTCCACGTACTACCGACCGCATTCATAAAAGTTATATACCGCACTTTGACCCCGCCATGCTCATGCCTTTGCCGCGCCGCCTGAATGAGAACAATGTAATAGGGAAATTGGTGACATACCGCTGTTCGAAACACTTCTGAGAATCGCCGGTAGATACTCCTGACATTGTCGTACTGTTCCTTGGCGGTGTAGTGGTTGATGAGCTCATACCACGCATCAATATCACCTTTGGGGTCATCTTTGATGCGGTCCTCAAGTTGGCCGACTTTGTCATGTGGGAGTCGCGTCGGTGGCGTCTGCACTGCAGGGAGGCTAGATTGTTGCGTCGGAGGCTGCGGCGTAGGCGCAATGCTCTGTTGTGTGGGTTGTGGTGTTGGCTGCGCAGAAGCGGCCGCAGAAGCTGTCTTACCCGCTGAACCTGACGCTGTTGCGGTCTGCTGCAATGTGATTTCTGGAGCAACTGAAGTGGTAGAAGATGCAGGGACTGGAACAGTGAACCCATTGAGACTTGAGCTTGCTTCAGCTGTGTCAACATGTGGTGCACTATTTAACGATACATCCTGCGCCTCAGACTGCGCAACCGCACCCAGACCAGAGTGAGCGCCTGTATTGCCGTTGACCTGTGAGGGCGCCGGTGTTGCGCTCGTTTCTTGCTCATCATCACTCTCTTCCACTATGAAGCCAGCGACTTTGGTCTGCGACTTTGGGGCTGTCGGTTCTGCTTGCGTGGTACTCTGTGCCCTGGACTGAGCTGGAGTCGACTGCGCGGTATCGTCGCCATAATTCATGCTCGAGGGGTCGTAGTCGTCGTCTTCGTCGTTGGCGTCGTCCTGCTGGCCGGTCTCGTTGCCATAGCTAGTCGGGTCGTAGTCGTGCTGGTCTCCGGCCGCGGCGGCATCGAAGGTCGATGGTGCAGCCGGATCGTACTCTTCGGCCATGATTAAGCAACGCAAGGCGCCTCGAGCACGATCTGAAAGTCGCGGCACACTCGCGGTACAAAGGTTGCGCAGGTCGGCCTTACCAATGTGCGCAGGAAGGTCGCGCTGCGCCGCGCCTCTATGGAAAGAGAAAAAGGAGTTCGCTGCGCGCGTCTCGCCAACGCGCAGCCAGAAGTCGGCTTCAGAAGATGTACTGCGGAGTGAGGTTGCGATGAGGTAGTTGTGGTGATGTTGGACGGAGAAGTTGTTGATGCCTCGACGGGGCAAAGCAGCTGCTGCGGGAGCTGCCGCGCGGAAGTCGCGAACCTCACTTCCGTCCTCGTTCAAACAGCTGGCTGCAGGAAGCACTTCTCTATTGTCGCCGGCGAACAAGGCACCATTCACGAACATCCACGCACACGTGGCATAGGGCCATCTAGCTACTCTTTCCTAACACCAACGTCAAGCAAAGACTTTCATAGGGCCGAGAAGTTTCTGGAATGAGCTTCAAGTAGCTACTCTCCTGGATAATACGGACGAATACTACTGGAGTCTTCCCGACCTGCAATACTTCCGCCACTTCAGGTAGCCCTCTCCTGGGAAATCTGCTCAACGCTCAACGGAGTCTTCTCGACCTGCAATACTTCCGGCCTACGCATACAAAGCAGATAATTATGTCTTCCTCAAGACGCAGTAACACAAGCATGCGGATACCGCCCTTCTTCAGGCGTCTCTTCAAATTCCCGTCAATGGACTTCGAAACTGCTGTGTGGGAGATGACGCATTTGATCATAGCGCCGAAAAAGGTGTTCCGGAATATCTACTATCACAAACAAACCAAGAACTCATATCATCGAGCGGATCCAGCGTTCACCTATCTCCTGAGTCTGTTTCTACTCCTGACTGGGCTTGCATGGGGCTTGGCATATGCCGAAGGGTTTGGGAGAACGTTGCGAATCGCCCTGGTCTTTGTTCTTGGACACTTCCTTGGCACTAGTCTCATTGTCAGTACCGCAATGTATTTTCTGGTGGGGCGTGTGCTAGGGAAGCGAAGACAAGGGCTTTTCGGCCCTCCCAGTGGCGGGGGTCTGGGTGCTGGCGATGAAGGACTTGAATTCGGCTATTGCTTTGATGTCAGTCTGCAAGCAAGCGACTAGCGGGCATAGCTAACAATTCGCAGGTCTCCATTCGGGCATACTTACCAATCTGGACGTTCCTTTACGTACTTCAATTTCTGCTCATGCCGCTCATCGCTCAGGACTACTGGGTCTCCAACTTATTCGGAAACACAATGTATCTCATGGCATTGAGCTACTACTTTGTGATCACGTTCTTGGGCTACAATGGTGAGATTTCTCAACTCCATACAGGAGGCGGCGGCGCTAACTTACGCTGGCAGCGTTGCCATTCCTCAGCCGGACCGAAGTCCTGCTTGCGCCGATTCCTGTGCTTGCAGTCCTGTGGCTCATCAGTCTGTTCACGTTCGATTGCGCAACGAACCTTGCACCTGTACTGTGGTGTGGCGTCAACTTGAGGAAGCCTGTATAAGATACTGCATGTGGACCGCAGCATGTCATTGCAAGGACCACAGTGCTCAAGTGGATTTTCGCTGTTTAGGAAAGCCGAGGCTGGACTCAAGTTTCGCTACCAGGCCGGAGCACTCGCCTATCCTTTGTGGTACATTTGGCCCGTGCAACAATGTGCAGTCTCTTTCAGTCTACTTTGCAAAGAGACCGCGCATTGATTTCCGTGCCGCATCAACACCAAGCGTGCCCTGTATCACTCCGGAGCATCTTCGCATGATAGCTCGAACCATTCAGGATATCCGGCACTGGATCGCCGGAGACAAGCATCGCTACTTGCCTCGCTTGGAGGTGACCGAGGTGACCTGGCATACAGCTGTCATGAGCTTCAGGCTTCGACGTCACAACATGTTTGCGGCCCCCCTGCGGTACCTGGTCGGTGACTGTCGACTTCTGTCATTGAATGCAGAACACAACCAGTGTGCTCGCGCGCGATGGCGGACGCTCCACGAGCAGGGTCTGGCAACCTACATGGTGGCGCCATTGCTGTCGTCCAATGGATCCCGATAGCCCACACACCACCGAACTTGCGGTTTTGCCACATTACGGATGCCAATCCTGCGATATGCCATTCCACATCTGATTCGCGTTTGCCTCAGGCCTCAGAACAGCTCGCCAAGCCCGTTCATCCTAGTCTGCCGCTCCTTCCCACTCCCCTCCTCGCCGCTGTTGACCACTTCACTCGTTTCCTTCATGACGCTTCGCAAGTACCAACGCCGACATTCAGCGTACAAGCGATGCACTTATTATAGCTATCAGCCTCTCATCAGGCTGCACACCGCCCAAGAGCGACCCCTGCCATTCTTCATATAAGCGACATCCTCTTGCATGCAACGCACGTCTTCCTAGTCGAGTTACTCGGCACAGAATCCACTCTTTCGACGTCCTCCGAACATGGGTCACCAAGAATGAGTCGACGTGATCATGCGACCTACCACTCCGCAAGCATGGAAGGCACATTGTACAATTATCGCCGCTCGATCGACGGGCAAGAGAGCAAAATGCGAAGGTCTCAGTAGCTCAGCAGAGCTGATTCGATACAGATTTGAGCCCCCTGCTGTCTAGCTCTGTGACTGTTCCTCCCACAACGTCGTTAGCGGCGCCAGCGATGCTACGTGCAAGAGCAGCTACATCATTGCCATCCACCAAGAGAGGCTGGTTTGCAGTCGCGATTTCCGTATGCATCGACTGGTTCATTCCATGGCACTAAACGACGAGATGTGGTCCTATCTTGCGTCGACGCTTGCAACAGTGATGGACCGCACGTTAATAACGGATTTGTTCAGACGCTGTAACAAACCAGATGGTGTAAGAAGCGACGCAAAGAATTTCTTACAACAACATCCCGACCACGCTTGCTTTGGATGTTAGACATGCTGTTTGCGCACCTGCAGCAGGTCTTCTGAGGGACTGGCAGCCGTGTGCAGAAACAAAGCAGTTGGTTCTGCGATCCACTTTCTGGCCCCGTGGCGGTAGGTTCAATCAGACTGCAATCATACCGATGACGGCAGTTGACTCTACACCCTTCCCGCTCGATCTGCCAGTCACATGCAATTCACTCATTAGCTCTCATGGCAACGATGCAGCGCTTTGGATCGAAATACTGCTGCGACAAGGCCTTATGCAGGTCGGCTACAGCTGAGACTTTTGGCTGGTCGCTTATGCACATCAATCACCACTTCCACAAGTCTTCTTCTACATCCCGCGCTTTGCTGAGGAGAAGCGGAGCCCATGATGCGAGCATGATGCCGAGGAGCAAGGACAGTCCCCACTGATGCCAACTGTCTTGCAGCCTGCATGACGCAATTGATCCGGATTGATATCACGCCCGCATCTCCTGCGCGGTGTCGCAAAGATCTACCAAGACCCATTGGGACAACGTACGAAGAGTAGGAAAAGTAAGAGGTTCACAGGTGTGCGTGCGAAAAATGGTGTGGAAGTCCAGAATGCAAGGGACAGCATATGAGAACCCTACAAGGTCGACGACGATCTGCAGAGACCGATCAATCTTGGTTGACAACCACGCTAAGATCTGGCTTTACGTGGCGAGCCATCTGTGATCTACTATGTAATCGGGCGAGGCTCTGGTCCATCACGCGATTTGATGGCGTGGTCGGAAGATACCAAGAAGCGTGCTAGATGACGCCCCGCGAATGAGTTCCCCGCGACGCGCTCATCATCGCGTCGTCAACATGCAGCTATTTGTACGACATCATCACTCGACCGCGCCGTAACGCTACTCCGCATCGAGTCGACATGGCCTTCAATGTCTATTGGCACTGGTCGAAGCTGAATCGCTCGCCCTTCGTCTACCTGCAGCTAGTTGTGCCGCTGCACCGGCTCCCAGTCGAGCTTCCGGATGCTCCTGTGGACCTGCGCTGATTATGCCATTGCTCAGGCAATCGTCTGCGACGAGCTCCAGGGTGCTAGCGGATTGTTAACGCAATCGACATGGAATCGTCCGGGTCCAAGGAACCCACGGCGGGACTGCGCGAGTCTTGCAGAAGGTATAAGATCTCGTGAGACCCGGAAGCACATCTTTCACTTCCTCCACACGAAATCAAGAATTGAACAGTCGAGCTCTTTCCTTAGCTCCTCAAATCGACTCACGCTTTCTTTCGTGAGTCACCATCCAAGAATGTCGGATCTCAAGGCTACCGTGGCGGAAACGTCCAATGGCTTTCATGTTGAAGGCTACGAAAAGATCGAGTATGATTTTACATTCATCGACAATGTTTTCGATACAAGCAAGCCGGAACTTGCCAAGTGTTATGAGCGCTGGGGCAGGGCCCTGGCAGTCATGGACACCAACATTTTTAATGTCTACGGCGAGCAGATGCAGCGATACTTCGACCACTACAACATCGAGCTTCAGGTTCACAAGACCATGATTGGCGAGAAGGCGAAGAGCATTGATACATTTTTGAGCATCGTGGACTCCATGACCAAATTTGGCATCTACCGGAAGGTGAGATACTTCTGTGGTCAATTGAGGAATACTCTCGAACTGACAACCGCCATAGGAGCCGGTTCTCGTCATCGGAGGTGGCCTTGTCACTGACGTCGCTGGTTTTGCTTGCGCTGCTTACCGCAGAAACACAAACTTCATTCGTATTCCGACCACCGTGATCGGCTTGATCGACGCCTCCGTATCGATCAAGGTGGCCGTCAACTACGGCAATTACAAGAACCGCTTGGGTGCATACCATGCACCAATCCACACCTTCCTGGACTTCACTTTCCTCCGCACCTTGCCAGAGGCTCAAATCCGCAATGGCTTTGCGGAGCTGATCAAGATTTCTTCCTGTGCACACTTGCCAACTTTTGACTTGCTCGACAAGTACGCTGAACAAATCATTAAGACTGGCTTTGGCCGATCTGACGACACCACGGAGGAGGTTACGAAGGCCTGTGACGAGATCAACAGAGCTGGCATCCATGAAATGCTTAAGCTTGAGACCCCAAACTTGCATGAGATTGGTCTCGACCGTGTCATTGCTTATGGTCATACGCACGTACAGTCTGATCCAATCACTATTATCTGCCACTGACATCGAATAGCTGGTCACCACTTCACGAGTTGGTGCCTGACGTTCCCCTTCGCCATGGACATGCCATCTCTATCGACATGGCATACTCTGCCACTCTTGCTCACATGCGGGGCAATCTACCAGATAGCGACTACAAGCGTCTGCTCGACCTATTCTCTCGTACTGGCCTGTCCATGGACCACGAAGACTTCACCGAGGAAATCCTCGAGAATGCCACCGCTGCCATCCTGAAGACACGCGACGGCAAGCTGCGAGCTGCTATCCCAAGCCCACTTGGCAGCTGCGTCTTCTTGAACGACGTTGAGAAAGAGGAGATGAATCAGGCGCTTCGCAAGCACAAGGAAATTTGCCAGACATACCCACGTAATGGATTGGGTGTCGAGGCTTTTGTCGACAGTAGTGACACAGGCTATACTTTGAACAACAAGGCAGTCGATGCCACTACAGGCACTAATGGTCACGCAAATGGATCCTCGGCTGGTCTGAAGAAGATCAAAGTTATCAACGATGATACCAAGCAAGCTACCTTCAATGGTACAAACGGCCATGCCAATGGTGTCAATGGACACGCGAACGGCGTCAATGGTCATGCCAACGGAGTTGCCGTCAATGGTGTGAAGGCTGCAAAAAAGGCTGCGTCGGGCCCCGAGGGCGTCGATGGCCTTCAGAATGGCGTGAACGGCCACCTCGTTAATGGAACGAGCTGAAGCAGTTCTCTATAGACATAGATCATCATGTCTCATGATGGTGACGATTACATAGAAGCGTCTCGCAGAAGAGAACTACGAATATATCAGGTTGCAATCCACATTGTGCAGTTAGAACAGTCGTTGACATTTTACCTCGTCAGCTTGAGTGGGGCAATACATCCCACTTTCCAACTCGTATCACGAAACAACATGTAGAGCCATTGGGTGGCACCTCCGAGTAACTTTTTCAGTCGTCAACGTCATGTTGAGTCTTTCATGCAGCCACAATCTACACTAGCCGCCTTAGCTACTGCATGCAGGGTCAGAGCTACGTGCATACCGGAGGCACAGCTCGTGGAGCCCGCGTCGAATTTCAAGCCTTCGCGCTGGCACCTCACGAGAACGCAAGATAGGCAGTGCCGTAGAAGCGTCGTGTCGTGCACCTCACAGCTCAACAGAGATTTTGGACTCCATGAGAATGGTGCTCAATGCTCAATCCCACTGGCTTGCTCACGCAGCACAGAATCTTTTTCTGATCCTGCTCAGCCTGATATTCTTACCATTGGACACCACAATTCTCATTCTCAGCTACATCACCAGAATTCTGTATGGCAAAGACACAATCTCGAGAAGAGGCATTCGGAACCATCAGCAATCGCCATCAAGTGGCCGCGGCGACAATGAGACAAATTCCACAAGAAACAAGAAAACAATTCTCGTTACAGGCGTAGGCATGACCAAAGCTCTCGTCCTTGCTCGAGCCTTCCATCGAGCCGGCCACACTGTCATAGGCGCAGACTTTGAGCCCGGGTTTGCTTGTGGGCGATTCTCGACGGCCCTCAACAAATTTTACACGCTCCGAAAGCCTTCTTCCAAGTCCTCCGGGCCCTACGTTCAATCTTTGCTAGACGTGATTTTGAAAGAAAAAGTCGACTTGTGGGTTAGTTGTTCGGCGGTCGCGTCCGCGGTCGAAGATGGCGAGGCGAAAGAGATTGTAGAATCGAGGACGGCGTGTAAAGCTGTGCAATTCGACGTTGCAACAACAACGATGCTACACGAGAAAGATAAATTCATCGAGAGGACAAGAGAGCTAGGGTTGACGATTCCTGAAACAACGACGATTACGAGACAATCCCAAGTCGAAAATGCTTTGCAAAACGCTCCGAAGGGAAGGAAATACATTATGAAAACAATCGCAATGGACGACAAAGCTCGCGGAGACATTATGACGCTTTTGCCAAAAGATGGCGACCCTCGGGAAACGAGTAAATATCTCGACCGCTTGCAGATCTCTCCACGAGAACCCTGGATCTTGCAACAATTCATCCTAGGCGAAGAATTCTGCACACACGCACTAGTGATCAACGGACGAGTTCGAGCCTTTGTGGCCTGTCCTTCTGCAGAACTGCTGATGCATTACAGAGCGCTTCCCTCTGACTCCGCCTTGTCACAAGCAATGCTGCAATTCACTGAAACCTATGCAGCAGCAGGAGGAGAGGGTTTCACGGGACATTTATCTTTCGACTTCCTAGTTGAAGACCCTGCTGAGAAGAAACCGGAGAAGATTGTGTTATACCCGATTGAATGCAATCCGAGAGCACATACGGCAGTCTGTCTCTTCAATCGTGCGGAGGATATGGTACATGGGTATTTGGAGCTCTTGGATGGAGTTTCTCAGAAAGATGGGCCGGACTGGTTTGCGAGTCCTGTGAGGAACGATGCGTATTATTGGGTCGGACATGACTTTGTGACACTCGTGTTGGTTCCATTAGTCGGAGTCGCGACTTTGCAACTGTCGGCGCGAGAGCTCATTCGAAGTGTTGCGACATTTGCTGTCCATCTATTGACATGGAAGGACGGGACGTACGAGTTGTGGGATCCTTTACCTTGGTTCATGCTCTATCATGTCTATTGGCCGATGCAGTTCCTCGGCTGTCTGAGAGAGGGGAGGAAATGGAGCAGAATAAATGTGAGCACGACTAAGATGTTCGAATGCTGATAGATTTACAAGCGAGTACAAGAGCGCTGGGGGTATATATGTATAACGACACTCATGAGGCTTGTGCCAATTGGTTTCTGCAGCTGTCTGCGAGCTTCACTGATAAGCCCCTGCGTTTGCCGTACGCATGGACGGCAAATGCAGCAGATATGCGCCGGCTCGCGACCGAAGCCTTACTGAAGTTACTCGGTTGGCGAGCAGAGACCAGAGTTTCTTGGTATTATTGTATCCATGCTGCGGCATGATCATTCATGGCCTCGACACATCGATCGAACACCTTGTTGGTGCTCAACTCTTCGACATTGCGAAAGAATCGCAAGCCTCGCTCAAAGGACTTTAGCAAATTCTTGAGCTGGCACCCAGGCTAGTTGCCTTGATTGGTGGCTGGACTTTTGTGCTCGCGCTCGAGTGGTCAGGCTCGATCTTTTCCCCGCAGCAAAGCTTCATAATATCGTGGATGCTTGTCCTTAGCATCATACTTGATGTCGTACTTGTCTTACCATTATCCTTGTGGCCGCCTGATCTTCGCAAACTCGGTATACCCATCACTGATCATCTGATCCACAGCTGAATCAGGGCTGACGCTCGATCGAGGCGGCACGTACTTCGTGCCCGGCGCAATTGCCTTCTCCGGACCCAAGTCGTCGTTCCGCGTCGCAGGCCGTGTGTCCAACTCGCAATACGTCCCATGTATCCCGAGAGTAGCGGAGGACCCTTGCAATTGCCGTGCATGGTACATTGGCGAACTATTGCTATTCTGCACTCTCAGCTCGTACCGCTGCTCAATGCCCTGTTCCATGTCTTTAGTCGGTTCGCATGATATCGGCCGGCGCACATATGTCGAAAGTGCTTTGCCAGAAGCCTTGCTATAACATCGTTGCAGTAACCCGGCAGTGGCTGGCATGCAGGCACAGAGGACTCCGAGGTTCAGCTCAACATTGCTCCATATGGCGATGGGGTTGTAGTACCATGTCATGTTCGTGGCGTTGCCCCACTGCACGAGTGTGCGGAGCCGAAGGATGGAACAGACGGTAACGAACCCTCCAAGAGCGAAAGTCACCACTACCGCAATCTTCTTGCGAGTGGGTATGCCAAGCGCAATCAGGCGCGGTAGTGGCAAAACGATGCATAGAATGTCGAATCCGATCGTGAAGCCGGCGTTTGACCAAATCAGAGCATTCTGGTCGATGCAATAACCTCTGTAGTACACGATTAGCACGCCAGACCTGTGTGAATTGACGGTTTCCCGGAGTCATACGTGTGAGTTCCATCCCAACGAAGCCAGAAGTAATTCATTGGCTGACACCCTAGGCCCAGGGTTGCTATTGCAACCACGGTGAAAGTGGCCAGAACTGCCATGAACATGATGCAAGTCTTGCGAAACCAACCAAATTCCGCCGGCCACATTCGCAGATAAAGCAAAAGGATCGAGACCTTGATCGTGTTCACCTCGAGGACATATAGCCACTCAGAAATGTAGAACAACTTCAGGATCTTACTGATCTGATACTCTGGGTCTCTCAACATCCAGATGTCCCGTCCAAGTCCCTCGTTGATCATGATGTGTAGCAGGCCATTGACCGGTATAAGGACGAGCCAACCGAAAATAATCGTCGCATCGTCCCAGCCATAGCCCGTACCTCCCAAGGCACGCATCCGAGAGAGACATCGAGCGAGAGTTCCGAATGTAGCGAGCGCGAACATGGCCCAGGATACAGACCTCGTGAGCGACCCTTGATCGCGGATCGCTTCCTTGCAAGTGATGGCGGAGTATTGTCGTGCTTCAAGTCCTTGGACAACACTGCAATTTCGTGCGAGGCATTCCCCCGTAGTGTCGGCGAAGGCTGTGCTGGCGCAAATACAGGTCAGGTCTGTTAGGGCCTTGCAATTTGAGACCGGCAGAGCCTCCGTAAGACATGATTGCTGCAGAGTATTAGCAAGATTTGGTAGCGTCTCATGGCCTTCCCTACCGCGCATGTCGAAAGTGTCGGTAAAGGGTGATATGCTACGGCCTGTCGCTTCACGAGTCCAAGATCAGGTGTGCTTGCGCCAACACTCGTGAACAGTATGGCAGTTCCAAAGGCCACACAAATTAGCAGCATGTTCATTGAAAGCCGCAACATAATGGTTTTTTTAATGGTCCAGGTCGTGTTCAAAGACACTCAGACTGGGCGAACTGCACTAATAACGGCACATCATGCAGCTTTTGTCGCCTACCAAAGTTCATGTAACCGTATTTCCTGCCTCGTGTTGGAGCTCAAAGGCAGGGCGGGATGAGCCCAGGCTTTCCGAGTCGAACAGAAGGCTGTACTGGGCAATGCTGCCCAGCACTGTGGTATTACCGCCATTTCCCTTTCCTGTGCGCTTACGACTCGGAACGTCCCAGAGGAGTTGATCGACAATGGTTCTCACGCCTATGGCCCAGCCTTCCGGGACCAACAATTCTGCTTTCCGGGAGCAGTTCCTCATCAGCAGGAAGCGTGGATGCTGCCGAGGCTGCTAACGGCGAGGCGGGTCTGAGACACGCGTGGCGGCGATCTCTTCGATTTGCGAATGCGCGGTGAGCCACGACGTCGGTGTGAATGTCATGAATTCAGGTGTTGCGTCGTGGTGGTACTGGGCTGGCAAGCAGGGCGAGGCTGGCACAATTGTGCCTGGCGGGTATGCAGTTTGCCTTTCCGCGTACGAGGCTGGACATGGAAAAAGGACGTGGAAATGGCGTGCTATACGTTTTCACGGGGAACCGTTGGCAACATCCATTGTTGAAGTTCGCGAAATCCTCTCACGCGTTTCTTCGAGAATCGGAAGATCGAGAATGTTGTGCTGTTGATGAAAAGAAGCATGGGAGAGCCCGTCACAAAACTATGGAGCTCCGGAAGAGAGTTAGTCTACTGTGCTCCGCTTGCCGGCATTGGCTGTCTACAGTATCACGCCTCCTTTCGTTTGACAGTCCCGCTCCCAGTAGACTCATCACACCCTGCAGGGAAGTTTAGACACTACTTATTCCTTTCATAAGTGAATGCACCTCCTGTGTTAATTGAAGCGCCTGGCATGCCGACGTGCCTGGCCGCTCCCGCAACATCGTCCCAGATGGAACCGAATTCACAAGGTGGGCACGCACGCACAACTCACGGCACGAGATAACATTCCAATCCGTGAGCCTTCTCCAAGCCATTGCACCTGGAAATGCTCACACTGCTTGCTTCATCCGGCCATTGCAACTTGACGGACTGCTCGCCTACAGTCTTGGTACGCATTGCCGAGTATGTGATCCCATGGTCCAAATTTGGAACTCACCGCCTAGCAAGCAATCTCCTTTCTCCTGTTTGCTGCGCAACCAATGTTGATTTCAGTGTCTGTCCATCGTAACGACACCTGACTCTTCTCTCACGTTACAGGTGCAGCGAGCTCGTGGTTCGTGCCACCAGGCCAAGAGCGCATGGTTCCATGGGAATGGCAACCTCTGCCGCCTCTCCGACCTCTCCGACCTCTCCGACCTCTTCGTGCTCGGCGTTGATCAGTTTTGAAGGCATGGAATTGCAGAGTACCATTATACTGACGATGTGAAGCATGTCCCGAGGACGAGAGATGCAGGTCAGATCAGCACATGTTATTGTCTACTGTTTTGCCCACGCACCAGCCCTTTCGGCCACCATCGATATTCATCCAAGCCTATTCCAGCACCAATCCTGACCACGTCGTCGTTGTGGTTGGAGGGCTTGATGTCGGAGAACGAATTGTTTGCGATCATGACATACTCGTCATTCATCGTCCGCTGGGTGATCGCGGCATCGAAGTCGTGTGAGCTGATCTCGCGAGGAGGGCACGGCTGGTCGGCAGGATCTCTGCGCAATAGACAAGAGCAATCGAGGTTCAGGACTACAGGCACATCCACATTGCATCGATCGTCTTCACTACAGTAAATTATTGCCCACTTACTGAACAGCAAGTTGTATCGCCACCGATTCCGAACGACCATGATATTTGAGCACCTTGCTTACCCCCATCGACACAACTCGCGACAAAATCATACTTCTCCCTCGGACTCTGCGCAATGAAAAACACAAATTCCTCCTCACTCCGATTCACAACACGATGCACATCCTCCGGTGGGACCGCCAAGAAGCTCCCCGGCTTCATCTCAAAATCCTGCCTCACGCCATCCTTCGTTCTCGTTTCAATCACGGCGTCACCAGAAAGCGGCATGAAATAGTCCCAGACGTGAGTATGCTTGTGCACAGGAACTTCTCCGCCATTGGGAGAGAATCTGATCACGGTGAACTTCACTTCTCCAGAAGAATGGATCAGAGTCGGATGCCAGCCTCCGGACTTCCCTGCAACGCGAGGAACGGAGATGAGAGAGGAAACGAAGTCGGGATTGGTGGCGTTAGTTATACGTCTCGATTGTCGGGCCATAATCACTGGGAAAAGTTCCGGCCTGCCTGAGTTGACAGCAGGTCTAATGAGTGCCGAAGCCGTGCCTCTGGCTTGGAGTCCTTTCGAAATCTGTTGCATGACAAGGCCAGATACCGAATGGGTATTAGAAAGGTGACGTAGCCCACTATATTGGTGTTGAGGGTCCGCGAGATGACGCAGAATCTACAGTATTTGCAAGAGAGCATTCAGATGATACGCGACTTCTTTTGCGAGCTGCAAATTGAAGTTTCATCGATTCGTGCACACGAGAGTGGGTCGCATTCCCAACACGCACACACGCGTTGAAACAGTCAACAAGCACTACAACAACACATACACACACACAGACACAAACACACACACCCGCACACGCGCACACGCACTCCGCATTCGAGCTCCACCATGCCTCGAACAGACATTCCCTATGAAGTCTTATTAACTCGGCCAGCACGGGACGGACAACCACACAAGATCGAGTCCCTATGCAGAGGCTCCCAACTCTCTTCCCCACTCTTTAGCAAACTCTCCGCCGAACTGCGTAGCCAGATCTACTCCTTCATCTTTCCACCCTCAAACAGTCCACATCGACTCCAAAGACTGTAGTATCAATGAAAAATGGACCCGAATCGAAACATATCGAAAGCTTCCGAACCGTTGGGGTGGTTACTCGACCGGCAACAGAGGGGCAGAAATACAAGTAATCACGAAACTGAGCTCTCACCTTTGCTTGTTTCCTCATCATTGGGAAAGTGAGTACGCTCACAGCAATCGACCTGCCACTATCCCAGAGCATTGCTTCGATTATTTTGGCATGTTGCCTATGGACGGGACTTATGTTCCAGAAGCGATCAATTCGTACGCGTTCTTCCATTCGCAGTGCACGACAAGAGGTATGAGAGTCAACGGGAGAAGGGATGGGAGAGTCGATCTAAGATTGTTGCAAACTTGTCGAAGAATCTACTGTAAGACTTGGGTTCTACCCTTCGTCATATTCACCTTCGATTTGATATAAGGCCGGCTGTCTACTCAATGCCACGACTTCGTGACTCGGCTGCTGTACAAGCATCAAGCGTGAGAGGCTGCAGGCTCATAACCAAGAGGTGTCGACTAATTATGGCGGTGCTGGAGGATTCTTGCAGTTTTTCCCTGGCGTGAAACATCTGCGAATCTCGTTCGAGCCCGAGACCGGCTTGCAAGGACAGAAGGAAGGAAGGGAGGAATTGGCGAGGATGAGCAAGCTGCAGAGTGTGGAGGTCATCGTTGGTGATGATCTGCATAGCATTATTTCACGCGGAAATCTTGATGCAAGACTGCCGAATAGGAAGAAAGCAGTCGCAGCGGAGAGGCCCCTTATGTGTAAGCCGGATGGATACACAGAGAGAGCTGGCGGCACCGAGAGCAACAGAGGGGCATGTTTCGAATTGGACTCGAACGTCTTGCTTGCGCGTCGAGAGAAGGGGGAAGTCTGGATAGTATAAAGAGATTCGAGAATAAGGCCTCAGGGCACGTACTGCTAGTAGGTACTAGGTGGCTAGAACTCGCTCCAGAGGACCTGTTGCGGTAAGTAAGTGAACAGAGACTCGTCACTTGCCGGATCCTCGGCTAGGAGGCTGAGAGCAGCCCATTCACCTTTCTCCAGCATCGACGGGATATCTTTCACTTGGGTGGAAGACTCGAAGACCATGTCAACCTGGAACAGTAACTACCTTGGATCTCTTGCTGCCTACGGTCACGCTTTCTGATGGCAGGCATCAACTCTAGCAAGAAGAAGGAACGAGACCAGCGGATCGACAGGGCAGCCACGTGGGACAATCCGTTTATGGGAATGCTGCGAAGCTTCAGATTTGCTCGGTCTGTATCGCATCAAGCGAGTGCGCGCACAAGCGACGGTCCTGCATCGTGTACCAGACAGCAGCTCGGCGCTCAGACTCGAGAAACTATCGACATGACCGGCGACACAGAAACGTCACAAAGCCGGAAGGAGAACGACACAGATGCTGTTCCTGTTGGCGCAACGTCTGCACAGGGACAAAAGCGCAAACTTCCTGAGAGCAACTCCAAAGCCTCTGCACAAATTACGAAGGAATACATCGACCTGACCGGCGCCCAAGAGAGCTCTACCCGTATTACCGAAGACGAATGGAGGGAGAAGGTCGGGCTGCCGAAGATCAAGAGGGTGAGGGTAGACTTGACAGAGGCAAGTGGAGAGGAAAGCGGAAAGGAAAGTGAAAAGCGCAGACAATCGTGAAGGTGACGAGGCAGTCTTGGCTGACGACCCAAGGTGGCTGGAAATATCGCTGAGGATCTGTTGGGCTGGAAAGCGCTATTGGAGGGAAGAGCATGGTGTCAAGCACTCGTTCGTCCAACAACTTTGGCACTCCTTTTGCAGATATAGATTCTGTTCTGTACACTTTATCGTTGCATTGTGTTCGGCCGATGTTGTGCGGTGGAGTATCCTAGTGTCCCGTCTTCAGCCTCGAGCTTACTAGACTAGCTTCGACACGATAAGCGCGGTCAAAGATTCTTGAAAGCAATCAAATAATGCTTGAAAAGCTGCGAGCACCATCTTACTAATCTGCCTGTTCCTGCTGCCTCGAACAAGCTTCCTTCGAAAGATGGCAGGACATCCGATTCGCTAAACATGCTTACAGCTCGGCTCCTCCTCCGCTACGTCAAACAACATCACCTCAGGGGCGACGACAACAACGGCATCTTTCCCACTTCAATGCCAACCGAATACTCGACCTCTCACGGTCTCATCAGCGCCATATACGAGGCCACCGAAAGACCACGTTGCCCTCAAGGTTTTTGACGTGGCGATCAATCCTATTGACTGGATTCTGCAAGACAGTGATATCTTCAAATTGGAATATCCTACAGTTTTCGGGAGCGATGCCGCAGGAGAGGGAGTGGATGATTTGAGATTGGGTCAGAGGGTTACGCGCGTAAGTCATACGGTATTGGTTTCCGTTGATGCATCTTCGAAGTGACTGCTGTTTGCAAATCAATGCCACGAAATCGTCTCCCCTCGAATTGGATCGACATGCAGCTCAATCATCAATGCGATCTTATGACTGACCATTTCAACACAACAAGCACTGCGTCCGCTCCCCCGACGTCTTCCGACCTCCCTCAAGGCTCCACGGGTGCCGTCTAAACATTCGTCGTCGTCCAACGCCAAGCGCTCTGCCCGTTCCCCAGCGATATCTTGACCTCCGGAGGCGTGGTTCTCCCCCTTCGGCATCTCCACGGCATCTGCTGGCTTCTACCAGAAATCAGAAATCCTTCCTCTCCAACTTCACCCCTCCCGTCCGAAGACTTCCAAACCACTCGATCGCGTTCTCCTCCTCTGAGGCGGAAGTTCCTCCGTCGGATCCTGCGCCGTTCAGCTCGCCAAAAGCATCGGGTGCAACAGTCATCACAACTCGCAGTCCGAAGAACTTCGACTACGTGAAGAAAATTCGGCGCGGCTGAAGCGTTCGATTATTGGGCCAAGGAAGTCGAGGATCAGATTGTGTGAAGTGGCTGGATGGGAAGACGGTCCTGGGGACATATCATGCTGTGGGCCCTGATGGGGCGATGGAAGCTTGTGCGAGAATTGTGGATCGAAGGTAAAGGAAAAGCGACTGTGGTTTCGGAGGAGGGCGATTCCGGATGATGGGAAGCTTCCGAAGAGTGTTAGGACCAGGCAGAGTGAGCTTTTCTCTTTTCTTTTCGATTTTCGAGAGTCGTGTAAGTTGTGGTGTACTTTGACTGATTCTGGCTTCTCTAATATCTGCGACAAAGCATCTTCGCAAACGATGTCGGCCCATTCATTTGGAAGGAATTCCTACCTGCGGCCCTCAAGTTCAAGATGATTGTTCTTTGTCCCGAACCCCAAATCGTGGGCGAAGAGTTACGTTCTGTACAACTTGGGCTCGACACGCAGAAGAACGGCGTTGGCGCAAAGAAGATTGTAGCTACATATCCTGCATCTCGTGAACAACTCCCGAGGACCAGAAAAAGGAAAGAGAATCAACGAGTTTACGAACATGATGACCAAAAATCCGTATCAACTTAACATCGCTTGAACGAAACATGCCATGACTATCCTGTAACTCATTACACCTTCGGCTCAGGAGAAAGCTCCCCACTCTCCAACTTACTCTCGATATCTTTCGACCGTCCATGCAATCCCAACATATGCGCCAATCCAGCCTCCTGCTTCAACCTCTCAATCTGCCACCTCCCAAAGCTATAATTGACCGGACTCTCTCCACCCTTGAAAACACACAGATCATACACCAGTCCACCCAGCAACGCTCCCGAAATCCCCGCCCCCCAAGGCCCCCAAAGCCACCAATGGTGCCTCACATTGAAAATATCCGTCGGATAACCCACCGCAATCGCCGCCAACCGTGGCCCGAGATCGCGCGCAGGGTTGAAAAAGCCTCCTGTACTATACGATAACGACATGGAAACCGTCGTCGCCAGCAACCCAAAAATGAAAGCGTGCATTCCGGCCCCCGGAGGAGAATTATGACTATCACCCAACGCCAACGTCGCAAGGCCAAAAACCGCCGCGCCAAGCAATTCCGTGACGAACGCCGTAGAATTCGATATCCATTCTTCCGGTTGCGTGTAAAAGGCACCGCCCGTGGATTCCGGAATGAGTGCGCCGTCGAGGTGCATGATGTTATCTTTATAAATTGAAAAAGCGAGGATGGCGCCTGTGAACGCTCCGAGGACTTGGACGAAAATGTAGACGGGCACGCGGCGTGCGGGGAAACCGCGGAAGATGCAGAGCATGATGGTGAGGCCTGGGTTGAGGAAGGCGCCGGAGCCGCCGCCAGCGATGTAGATGGCGAGCATGAAGGCGAAGCCTGTGCTCCAGTAGGTGGAATTCGTGTTGCCTGTGGTGTTTTCGGAAGTGATGACGCTGAGATTTACAGTCACGGCGAGGAAGACGTAGACGGTGACGCCGAGCCATTCGGCGAGGGGTCGTTGGAGGTGGAGGCGGATGAGGGCCCAGTAGTTGAAGGGGCGGTCTTCAGGGTCGAGGTCGTTGCCTATTGCTTCCTTGGCGAGGATTCCGCGGCATCTGCCTTTGGCGTCGACGTGAGAGAAAATGCGCTCTTTGATGTGTGGTCGGTGGGAGTGAGAGGGTCGGAGGGATTGCGTGTCATCATCTTCGTCAGTGCGTTGTTCCCGGATTTCCTCTAGTGTGCTGATCTCTGTGTCGACTGATTCTGGGTCAGCGCTGTCAGCTTCTGATAGGCATGGCAACTCACAATCATCTGGTCTGGGGTCGCGGGGGTCACGTTTCCCTTCGTTCGAATCATGTTTGTGCTCATATTCTTCCTGTCCTTGCCTTTCGGCGGAGGGAACCTGTGGTGCAGCTTCGGCCTCGCCTTTCTCCGGTGCAGGGACGTTGTGCGGTTGCTGATCCTTCTTCGATCTCTTTGCGCCCCATCTTACTTTGTGGGGAAAGGTACCAGCGAGCGAGAAACTTTCGTTCTGTGGCTGCTCGGTTCCCATCCACTAAATATCACCAGACACGTGAGCATAGTTCCAGGCTTTGGAGTCCCTTCAAGAGAGGACGCTTACAGGATTCGCGGCAGCGTAGTCGTCGTCGTAGTATGTTCCATGCGGGTCCTGATTGTTCCCCTGCGGTGCCTGTGGACCAGCCAAGCTATAGTCTACATCGTGACTCGTCCCGCTCGTTCTGTTCGATCTCGTAGTTGAGGTGCATCCTCGAGCCGGCGGCCGTGATTGTCGGACTGACATCACCGATGTCTGAGGCGGAAGGGAGGGAGATGGGAATTGAGCAATGTGCAGCTCACTACCGCTATATCAAGTGCGGTGTGGCCGATGTGGTGATGCGCAATGCACCACAATATCGTGCAGAAAACAATGGCGTGGCGAAAGGTGATGCTAAGATATGTCGAACAAGTGGGTCGTTTGCAATGTTTTTGACTGATCCCGGCTAGACGCGAACACCTCTGTACACTGAGAACGTGTTGCTCCACTCGTGGATGTTGTGAAGAAATGGGTTGAGATACCGCACAGTATAGCAATAGAAGACTTGGCTCGTACATATGCACTGAAGCCTTCGAGTCAGCCTTGGCTAATTCGGTTTTCACTGAAACAGAGAAATGAGTCGAGTAGGTTAATAACATGAATCTGAAGCTCATAACACGTCAGAAATACGGAAACCTGGGTTCGAGACCGATTCTCAGCGATGCGCTGTACACGTGTCGAAGACATCCTCTTTCGTTTTGCTCACCGCGCATTTGTCCACTGCCATCCAAAAGCACCGCTGTTGGGGCAGTTGTCAGTGTGTAACAACACTTCATCCTGGGTCATCGTCGTGGTATCGGCCCGAAAAAGTATAGTGCCGGCATCCCGACAAGTTGCAGACAGAGAACGCATTACTGGACATCATCCCTTGCTTTTGTCGAGCATATCGCGATCTGCAGAGTGTGGGTGAAGTCAGTCTGTTCGGGGAATAGGGAGAATGACAGAAGTATGACTGCACGGGTCCACATTGCGCGCTGCCGGTCCGTTCCGTTAGACAGACGATCGGGGCTCAATCAGCCTCAATGCTTCGCGGAACTGCTTATTGTATTTTTTTGGAGGCTCATGACAAGAAACAGACATCTTCGTCGGTTAAACCGAGTCATAGCCAGTTTAGTGTCTCGGAAGCGCGCCTGCCACAAGATATCACAGCTCCAAGACCGTCCATACGACCCCTTGAAGCATCCTCACTTCACGAAAGATGCAGGCTGTGTGAGGCTCTTGTTCTCTGTGTTCATTTCGCGGTACCACGAAAAGTCGATGCACATCCCGAATCGTGATTGACCAGAAGTCAGGGCTGTGCCGCTGATTCGATAGGGCAAGGTGACGCAGGTCGGGATAATGGGCAGCCAGGTGAGCAGGCGGTATGATCGATGGAACACGTACATCCACCAAGCACGGTTCCAGTCATTGAATTGTACCGTGGCTTCCAAGAGATCGTGAGGGCCAACCTTGTGGAAAGAATTTCCCCTCCTGTCAGATGACCAGCAAGTTGCGGGCTGTGGTCGTGCCCAGCGCGAACTCTGAGCCGGCCTCGCCACCATCGGGTCAATCTCCTCACACATCGGTGGCTTTGCGGCGGAAGAGGTTGAAGAGGCCTCTTCGCTTCTTCTTCGGCGCCACAGTGTCCATCTCGCTGAAAGGCCATCCATTCTTCGCTGCTTCTTTATTAAGCCTGGACATGGCGTCGAAATCGACAGGCTCCGCCCACTTGTGCAATGGAATTTCTCCCAGCTTCGTGGCGTCAGAGGCCTCGGAGCAAAAGGTCGGCGTGGGCTTGTTCGCCCTCCGCGGTGCAAGAGGCCTTGCAGCCAACGAAGGCTCCCATGGCAATTGACGATGCGTAAATCCTGCTGATCGCGGGTTGGGACCGAGCAGTGGAGCAGATTGTTCTCTTCGAGGCTCGTGCTGCACATGCAATGCTAGCTGAGACTTGGTGTTTGCAAGCAATGGTGCATGCGTTGGTTCTGCGAATGCTGGAGCCTGTATTGCCGAGGACACCGGCAAATTGGAGGTTGACTGTGCCGCCGTCGACATCTGGGTACCACCACTCTTGGGCGTCTTCTTCTTCTTCTTGCGCTCCGCGGACCGCACCATTGCCACCTCTCCCGGCTTCGTGGAATCGGCAATCACAACTCTGGCGAGAACAGGGCCTCGCGCTCGTGCTCGCTTCGAGACCGACGTGCGTGCCGAGGTCGTTGCCGATCGCAGGTCAGAGCTGCTGACTTGCTGGGGGACTGCGGACGAGTGGGAGCGCATCATTCGATGACACAGCTCTCGCAATGCGCGACACGTGCTCACGCGCGACGCATCGGACAGCGCGGTCAATGCGTGGTAGTCCAGTGGGGCCTCTTTCTTTTCCCTTGCAAGAAAGGCGTTGATCACCGTGACCAGACCCGTGTTGAGCTTCAGCAAGACCTCTGCCAGGGCAGTGTTCGCAACAACTGCGAAGGGGATCAGCGTGACAGCGCGTGGATGGGGCGCGATGAGTGATTACCATCGCCATGGGCAAAGTGGTCGCCGACAGCGGAAAGGCTGCGCTGATACTCTCGCGCGATGTCCTCGGGCCCTTTCTTCAAGCTGGACACCAGCTGCACTTCCTCTTCAGCAGTCGCCTTGCCGTCCTGCTTCTTCGGCCTACGCTTCTTGCTCCTGCGCAATTCGCGGAACTTGTGGAACACATCCAGCCCGCTTGTGAAGGAGGAGATGATGGACACCACGCAGCTCGAGACACTCGAATGCGCCATTTTGGAGGGGAGTCAGTGGGAAGAGGGCGAGGAAGCAGCGTACTCAGGTCGCCAGTGTGCGTACAAGTACTACGCGACAGACAGACAGACAGACAGGCACTGGGCAGCGATGCGCTGTCCCGGCCGTTTGGACGTACAGCATCCAGGCAAGCGAGGCAACGAAGGGCACAGATAAGGGCATGCATGGTATGCGAGAGTATTTAATACATGGACTCTCGCCCCATCTCCAACCGCGCAGAAGGAAGACGTGTGACCAGTCAAGCAGTCAAAACAACGAGCTGCTGCAGGTCCGGCTGCAGGTTGCATGTGGTCGAACGACTTGATTGGCTGCGCGAACAGCTCATCCAAAGAGGCATAGCGCCAGGGACACGCTGACTAATATATGTCACGTGACGCACTTCTCCGTGAAATCTACCTTACCTTCTACATCCCGCCAACATCCTCGAAATCATGAAACATTGCTCAGTGCTCTGCATGCCACAACCAGCACCGACATGCTGGCGCCGACTGTGGACTGCGGGTGTGATGCAAACATGATCCCGGAAAATCACCACAGACGCTGAATACTGTATCATCATCATACTTTGGCGATCGAGCGGAAGTTACGTGCCGCAACGCCACGGCATGGTCCACGGCTTCACAACCAGGTCACTTGGAAGTTGGCGGACGTTTGTTGCCCATTACAGAATTCAGCGGCTTGCCGAAATTCGCGTCACGCAGCTTCGAGTCGTCTCTCCACCACAGCCCCGCCTCGTCTCCAAGATACATCCACCAATGCCTGTTGGACCTTTCTACCGTATGCGCTGCCCCCACTGGAGCAGAAAGCCCCAATTGCGACCGACATGGGGTCCTACTGTATCTTGTGCGCAGGGTCCTGGCTGAAGAGGAGTTTCCGACGCTGCGACACTGACTAAGTCTCTGCGGCTCCCATGCCGATCATGGGGCTTCGACTCAAGCAACAAAGCAACCCCGGCCGGACGGACCGTACGCCATCTACGATCATGCTCGAATCATATCGTCACACCTGCAATAGTGGGAGCACATAGTGCCCAAAAGCGTAATCTGTCACCTAGGAAAGCCCGAGGATCAGGAAGGCCGCCGGAACATATAGCCACTCGATCCCTCTAGCGCTGCTACCCGGGGAAGCTTGTTGCTGCACAGTGTCTGACGTCGTTTCGTGCTACGCTTGTGCAGCACACACGGCAATACGCACCCCATCTACGCCTTCCTCGTCTGCCTTTCCAGGTCACTTCTTTCTCTCCTCAGTCGCTGCCAGCTCCGGCGCGCTCAATCCACGCTACAGTTTCGATATGACTGTCCTGCGCTCTGCAATGCGGTGCAAGAATCGCCACGGCCTTTGATTGTCGGATGACAGACCCGTGCTCTTGTGAGACAGGTTGACCGAACGTCAATGCTATGGCAGCGTGCCTCGTGGGCTCGTGCGATATCCAAGACTCGTTAGCCTCCCAATGATTTCAAGCAGTGATATGCGAGTTTGCATACCGCGACAATGCGTTCAGGATTGCTCTAGTATCATACATCCTCTATGGCATCGCAATGGTATTTGTGAATGCCAGGTTGATGTCACGCCTTCCGAGATTGCTGGGGGCTGGGTTCAGTCGTGATGACTGGACGAGGTAGTCGGTCGGCAGAAATCATCTTCGAATAGCACACAGTGTGATGTTAGCCCTTTCAGTAGTCTCCATTGGCTGCTTTTGTTAGCCTGTGGTTGTCTGTGTTGCCCTTCTGACGGGCATGACCGTTGTGCCCCACTACGACAAACACTACCACGGATCTGGAAAAGATGCTTGGACTGTCCCTTCTGCGAATCTGGAACCGTTCGCGTTGGTAAGTCTCCTTCACCGTGCTCCTCCAAGGGCATGCGTAAATCTGAACGGTGGTCCTTCGTTGACCAAGCGCTGTCCGTAATGGTCACATTCCCTTCGAAGCTGTCACTCTTGTTCGCATACCTTCGAATCTGGCGCGAGGAACCGATGAGCTCCTTACATCACCTGATGCATCCTCGCATGCATTTTTCCGTGTCTGCCTATTCGCTGCACCTAGCAACAGGTCCTCTCAGGCGTCACTGGAGAATGCTCAAACCGCACAGCTGCCGCTTCTGCTTTATCAGGCATCAACGTCGCGTACGATGTCCAAGTCCTGCTCATTCCTATACCACGCTCCGTTGGACTCAGCGTTTCTTTGCACAAGAAGATGGATAAGCAATATCTCTCTCCTCTCAGCTCCATTCACGATAAAGTCACTCACTCCCCTCCAGCGTCTGCGCCTGCTCCGTCGTCGGACTCGGTATAGACTAACAGCTTACTCTCTTATCCGTTTGACTCCCCTCTTTGCTCTTCAACAACTCTTCGAACCCAACATGGGAACTTGCCAGAACTTGACTTATCTTCTCTCATCGACGTCTACACCTGCGTGTGTTTGTGTATCGCTTCCTGCATGACAAACAGGTGTCACGATACGTGATGAGTATGAGCGGGTATTAAATGTTTCCTTTCAACGAGATCAGGGCAGTCCGAATGGAACTTTCTATAGTATCTGCCCAACTGGTGAATTTTCATTTTCAGCAGACGATACGCACATACCTCTTCCCCTCGATTGTCAGGCCTGTTCCAGCATATACATATATATATCCAAACCTCAATTACAACTTTTTTAAAAAAAAGTCTTCCCTATGCGTCATCACCACGTACTCAGCTGACGACATGGAGACTGAGACGAAAAATTTCTACCTTCAAAAATCTCCTTTTCTTCCACACACGGGCTTCAAATCTTCGTTCACAAAGTGCTCGTCTTCCAAGCTCGATGAACCAACCCTTCAGCTTCACAGACGATACAAATGATGAAAACAAGAACAGAGGAGGAATGTAGCGCACTCGTATCCATTTTCGGCTTGGTTATAACAAAAAGTACAAGAAGTTGAAGGGAATAATGATACACCATCTCCCAAGACAAATCGAATACCCAATGAAACCCCCCAATTTCCATGCCACCCCATCATTATTCGTCAAAGCAACGAACGCGAAATAGAAATATCACTTGAGCTCTCTTCTCCCCTTTTTTACAATTCCCCTCTTCTCCGTCCTCTACTCCTTCCTCTCCTGCATCTCTGCCTCTTCCTCCTCCTCAACCCGTTCTTCCACGTCCGCCGTGCTCCTGTCCGTTTCTCCCTCCAAGCGACTTTCATTATTGGCTCTTTCTCTCTCCAGCATGGCCTTCAACTCCTCGTTCTCCAGTCGGCCCTGTTCCAATCTCTTTCTCGCGCCCTGGCGATCCAACAGCCTCGCCTCCCGTTCAGCTTTCAGTCTCCGTTCCAACTCCTTTAACCGGTGAACCCATCTAGTCTCATTCGGTGCCGGAGCAGCCTGTTGCGGAACAATGATCTGCTGACGTGAAGGGGACGGCTGTGAATTTTCGTCACTCTGTCGTGCCATGTATTGCAGCTGCTCGACAGCCGAGGTCGAGTTGTGCCGGAGGAGGTGTGAAAGAGCTTGGCGGGCAGGACTCTTGCCAGAGCCGCTGATGCTGCCTGCGCTGGAGGCGGCGCGGGAGTGGATGGGTTCGCCGGAGAGAGCTTGGTTGTGTGCGTTGAGGAGTTGCTGCGCCATGGCGCTGGGGTGTTGGCGGTGGAATTTGAGCTCTGTCTTGAGGACTTTGAGCTCCGACTTGAGTCTGCTGATTTCTTCACTGCTCTTCACAGAATAAGATTTGCCTCGTGGCGGCATCTCTGGACGCGACGCGGCTTCTTGCGCTGCGATACGTTGTTGTTCTTCGAACTGTTGCTGGGCCTCAATTACAGCACGTTCGAGGTTATCCATCCGGCTGGCTCGCAGATCCAAGTTGTGTTCGAGAGTCTGATAGTCTTTCCACAGGTCTTTTTCGATTGCCCGTATGCGTTGTTTGAAGCCACCAATCACCGCTTCAATGGTCTTGACGGCGCTGATGATGTTCTTGTTGAAAGCAGGCAGATGTTTGTGGATAGATTCCACCGACGGTACTTCGCCATTGACCAAGCTGTGACGCTGGGCAAAGTCCGCACCGCACAACGTGGACAATCTGTTCCACAAAGCGAGGAGAAGGTTGTTCCGCTCGTGCATCTGCTCGCGGTACTTCTGTTCAAGCGCGGACATCTTGCGCTTGTCTTGGTTGTAGAGTGTCTCAAGCTCCAGCATCTTGGACTCTTGCTGCGCGATTGTACGCATGTGCGTCGCCTGTCCACGGGAGGACTTCTCGAACGACTCCAAGTCATACTTGCGCTGGTTACGTTCCTTCTCTAGCAAGTCCGACAGTCTTCTCGATTCCAAACTGGTGCTCTCCAGTAGGCCATCTCGGTGACGAAGAAGTCTATCCTTGTCCGAGAGATCCATCTTCGCCTTGTCGAGCGAATTGATGGTTGTCTCAAGCTCGCGTTGCAGTTTTTCAATGTCACCCAGCAAGCTTTGACGTGTGCCTTCGGGATCTCCAAGAAGGCTACGCAGACTCTGCTCCAGCTGCTCGAGCTTTGACTTCTCGCTGTTGAACTCGACCTCTTTGGCAGACAGTGCTCTTCTGAGCCTGCGAATCTCGTCCTTGGCTCTCGTGTTTTCGGCATTGAGATGATCGAGCACCTTTTGAACTTCTTCCTTGGATTTGTTCTCGAGGGTGTCGCGTTGTCGCCGTTCCTCCTCCATGCTCTCGTGCAGTTCGCGCAGTTTCTCCTGCTCGTCCTGGATGGTTGCATTTGCCGTATTGAGCGAGCCTTCCAGCTCTCCAATTTTGATCTTGTCACCTTCTTGCTCTTCTCTGAGGAACGTAATCTCCGAATGCAGACTTTCCTCGGTGATCTCAAGCTTGCGGTTCTTCTGATCAAGCTCATTGCACTTTTGCTCCCATTTGGTGATTTCCTCTTCCGCCTCTGCAATCTGCTGTTCAAGCGTCTCGATCGTGCGCATGTTATGCGTCTTGACATCGTCCAAGTCGATCACACGCGCAGTGATGTCACGCAGTTCGGCCTGCAAGCCCTGGTAACCCTCTGTCGTGGTCTGCAGTTTCGACTGTGTCTTTTCGAGCTTGCTGTATGTGGCTTCCAAATTCTTCTCCAATTTCTCTCGCTCCTGGTCAAGCGCGGTGATCTCTTCCAGAGCTTCTTCCTTGAGATTTGCGAGTTCCTGCTCTTTTTCGTCACCAAAGGCAAGCAACTCATCTCGCTCTTGCTGCAGATTTTTGATGTCTTGCTGCTGTTCTTCGAGCTCAGCCTCCATTTGCTGGTAGTCGCTTTCCAACACTTGAATGTAGTTCAGATACTGATTGTATTTGCGGTCGAGCTCTTGATATTTGAGTCTCTGTTCTGCGTTGGCGTCCCGCAGTTCGCCTTCTTTCTTGTGCCAGTCGTCTCGTTCGGCTTCTGTTATGGCAGTGTGATCGCTCTGCCGAGATTGCGCTCTTTGGTGGGCACGGGAAACGGAACGCTCGAAGATACTTTCGCCCGCCACAGATCTCCCATCGCCCTTACGCTGGAGAAGCTTCAAGCTTTCGATTTCTTCTTGTAACCGCTCGCGTTCGCGGTTGCGAGAAGTCAACATGCTTGTCTGTGCTCCGAGACTGCGGCGCAGTTCGTCATTCTCATGCCTGAGTTGCTCGATCACGTCGTTCTGGCCATTTTCGACTCCATTCACCATGTCTTCTTCAGCAGCTGATTCTGCCTCGTCAGCTGGTGGCGCACGGCTGCGGCGTCTCGGGGTCTTGAGGCTGCGATCCATGACACGGTTGGTCGAGGGTGATGCCTTCTCCATCTGCAGCTTGGTGAGTTCGGCCCGCAAAGCACTGAGCTCATCTTCGGCTTGCTCTCGGCGACCAGTTTCGGCATTGAGCAGGTCCTGCCACATGTCTTCCATTTCCTTCGTGCCGTTCGCGTCCGGACCACGTTTGCCAGCCATTCCGCGCATGTGCTCTGCCATCTTGCGCTTCTCCAGCTCCTTGTCCATGATCTCCTCGCGCAGCGTGGTCACCTGCTCTTCCAGGCGATCGTTTTGTTGGTGGAGATACAAAATCTCCTCGTGCATTTGCGCTTGTAGTGTTGGATTGTCATCCTCGTCATCCCGCATCGAGCCTTTGTGCTGGGATTGTGCCTCTGCCAAAGCTTCCTCCTGCTGCTTCATGCGCATTTCCATGTCACGCATCTTCTTGCGCAGGCTGGCATTCTCTTTGCGCTCACTCGCGAGGTCAGTCTGCAGCTGGACATTGGTCTCGACGAGTTCTCTAATCCCATCCTCGCTGCGGTTGCGCAAAGCCTGGTCCAGGAAGTGAATTTTGAGTTTCAGATCAAAGTTCTCTTTGGTGAGAGCATCGATCTTGGCATTCTGCTCCTTCAGCGTGAGCGTTCTACGCGGTCGCGCGTTCAGACGGGCTTCATCGTAGCCCCCAGAAGACGCAGGCCGGCGGTCGGGTGACAAGTCGCGTGTCTTGAGGCGGAAGTCGCGCGCTACCGTCTCGGGCACCTGAATGGATTTCACTCTGCGGATGACGGCGGTGTCGAGGGCATTGTCGAGGTCTTCTTCGTACTCGCGGTATGCCTTCTGCTCCGGCGACAGGGCGCGAGGGGTGTGTGGGTCGTTGGCAGCGGCCAACTCTTCGGGCAGCATGGTGTTGTTGGTGGAGGCGGTGCGCATGGTCGACATGGACGGCATGCGGTCCATCAGCGACAGGCGCGAGAGGGAGCTGCGATCCAGGTCGGACGGGGTGGTGCTGCCGCGGTTGATCTGGATGGGCGCGTTCGCGGCGGCATTGTGGGCGGCGGCGCGCTGGGCCAGCGGAGAGTCGAGAAAGGTGGACTCGAGAGCGGGCGGGGCCAGCAGTTGGCTGCTCTCGAGCGACGGCGAAGCGTCTTCGGTGGGCATGACGAAGTGAAAGCCGATGTTTCCCAGCGCA
This sequence comes from Cercospora zeae-maydis, assembly GCA_023512815.1. Taxonomy (NCBI): domain Eukaryota; kingdom Fungi; phylum Ascomycota; class Dothideomycetes; order Mycosphaerellales; family Mycosphaerellaceae; genus Cercospora; species Cercospora zeae-maydis. The sequence goes on from JAKLWY010000008.1 coordinate 1,294,239, forward strand.
TCGCCGGCAGGCGGAGGCAATTGCTGGACGACGGGCCGCGGCGGCGGCGGAGGAGGAGGAGGCAGCGGGCGACTCTGCGTGGTCTTCTACACCAGCGAGAGGGCGCGCTTTCCAAACGACGTCGCGTGCACCTGCAGTTGCTCGTTAGCGCCATGCACCTGCGGCAGTGGGGCCGCCTAACCATCGTGTCTGCCGGAACCTTAATAACTGCGACGGCCTTGTCTGGTCGATCTTGCTTGGAAATAGGGGCTTCTCCTTGCTTGATGCTGCTGGCTTGTGCAGTGCTGCTGTGCGATGTGCGAAAGGAAGCGAGCAATCTGGCCACAGACACTAACGCGACAAGCTTGTCGGCCCCCCCATGTCGTCCTGCGTAAAGTCGCGGAATTGTTGCTCGCAGCACACAACTCCACCTCCCTGCACGCGCATACAGTATCGCATTGGGCTACAGTACATCAGGGAGGCGTGTGTCATGTGCGCACTACTCGAACTCACATTCCGCTCCTGGAGAGCAGAGTCCTCCCTGTGTGCTACATACACCTCGGATCGTCCCACCTCGAGGGGCGTGCATGAACAGGAAACGGCCGTTCCCTCCATGCTTCCGTCAGAGAAGCATGTCAATCACCCACTCTGGGCACGTTCAAAAATAGAAGCCTATGAGACCAATTATAAAATGGTATGGGGCGGAGTTGGAGTACACTGATGAGAGGAATGAGGCACCCTCAAATGCCTTCTGCACTCTTTGAATACAATCCTCACGCCCATAGAGCGTAGCTGTACAAGATAGGCAGACCTCAAGGCTTCCAATATCTGGCTGCGAGCTGCTGTTGACTACATCGAGCCTGTCGTCCTCGCTTCTCAATCCAGCATCGAGTTTTGTCTTTTTTGAAGTCCACAAGATGGTCTGCAAGTATCTCGCAGCGTATCGGCCGCGCTTCGTAATGTACAGTACATGTACATTTCCTTATTGGCACGCTGTGGCGTGGCTCCGTACACCACTCCAGCTTGATTTCTCTCTCTTGCTACCTGCCTCCTTCTTGGCCAGACTTGTGACGATTGCGCGCCATATCTCCTTGCGCCATCTTCTCACAGATCACACATCCATACTCAGCATACTCACTTCTGCCCTCCTTTTCCCTTCCCGCTCTTCTTCGCCTCTTCTCTCGTCCCGGCTGCCTTCTCCTCCTTCTCCGCCTGCTGTCCAGCGCCACTGATGGAGCCCAACAAGCTGTCTTCTGACCCCTCTACACTCAATTTCTCCTCGCCCTCTCGTGCCTAAAGCCACGCCCAAAAGTTAGCACATCACTTCCGATCCCAAATGTCGCGTCCCCTCCTCCATACCCCTCACAACATATGTAACAGACGAGAAAAACTCACCTCCTCTCCATCACTCATACTCTCCGCATCATATCCTCTTCCAAATCGTTGTCGAAACTTCCTTAACCTTCCCGCCTCATCCTCTTCCACATTCAACAATTTCTGACTCGATGGATTCCACATGACACTATTCTTCGTGTCTTTTGAACTCCGGTATACGGGCGCGGGATTCGTTGTGCGATGCAAGAATGTCGAGCCGTCGGAGAGCGTGACGAGTTGCGTGAAAGTGTAAGGTCGTCTGGGTCGGCGTAGGAGAGTCGCGTGTCGGACTTGTTGGTGGTGAAGACTGCGGGTGGTGGATTCGCAGGCGGAGCAGAGGGGCCGTGTTGTGCGCGAGGAGAGCATGGTGGGCGAGTATGGATTGAATTTCTAGAGGAGATAGTTGGAAGGAATTGGGAGCTGGTTGTCTGCGATGGTTGCGGGGAGCGGGAATGCCAAGAGTTCGAGGTCGTGGAGCTTCGGCTACATGTAGGCGTTTCTGTCCTCCCTCTTGCGTACCTACCACCAATAAATGTCACGAATGAGCGTGGCTTCGCGCCGCTTCTATCGAGCTTTCTACGAATGGACATTACTCACTTTGCCCGCTGAAGTGGGTGCGGTTCCAGGTTGTGTTCACAGCTTCCACTCAACCGCCGGGAGATATAGGACGCCCAGTGAAAGGAAAGCGGATGGGAAGAACTCCAGCAATGAACGATTCCCGTCCGACAGCAACGAAGGGGGGGTGTGGCGCGCGATCGAAGCCGCTGCACCGGCGCGAGGCGATGAAAAGAATCAACTCACTCACGATGCAGTCGAAAGACCTCCACCAAAAACGTACGACGAACTTCACGAGAGCATCAAGCGATTGGAGAAAGCCCCGGCACATCATGCCAGAGACAGGGCGTTCCACACGCTGCGACCACGGGACGGCGTTGTAAGATACCGTACAGACCTCGGCGTCATGCTGGAGGTAGGTGTCTTGGAATCGGACCTTAAAGAAATGCAAATGAAATATGGCATTCGTCTGGGAAAGCTCAGCATGGCAACGGAGGCGATGATTCAAGTGCAGGATTTATCGGCGCCTGCAGATATTCGAGGTCAGGAGGGCGCGATAATGATTTCTGTGTTGATTTCTGGCACGTATTTGGAGGTTGCGCGCGCATATCACGAAGTCTGCGCATTTAACTCACATTCTGTGACACCAAAGGCCCAGATACAAGTGGACCAGACACAAGTGAACAAGTCTACCAAACCGGAGCCGAAGACAGTTGGCCTGGAAGGCCCCAACTGGGAAGATGCTGAGCCGCGCAAGCCTACTGGGAATATGGCGGTCAAATCACAGGACGTAATGCGTTCCATTGAATTACCATTACGCGAATTCGTGGTTCGAGAGGTAGAAGGCACTAGCGTGACAATCGAGACGAGTGTCCGCGAGTACCAACACGCGAAGTTTGCGTACCGGAATCTGGTCCCGCGTCTTGCCGGAAAGTGGAAAGTCAAGATATCTGTTGGCGAGCCAGAGCAGAGACCAGTGAAGACGCACTCGAACGTGAAAGTCCTGGCGCGCTCTCTGATCATCTCCGGTGACTCAAATGCGGTTATGCACGCAAGGAGCGATTACTTCCGTCATATTGGCATTCGAGAGGCAAAACGAAAGCGCCCCAGGGACTTCACGCAGCCTGAGGATGATTATGCTGAGGGAAACATATTTGAAATCGCCGGTCACCCTGCAGACAGCTATTCCTTCTGCCTTACCAAAATCGTCGGCCCAAATTTCGCAATGTTAAAGGGAGTTGTTTACGCGGAAATGACTGGAGAATTAGGCAAGAATGTTGTGCGTGGGGGACTTGGACCTAAGAACGAGCTGTTACTGCTAGGAGAGTTACCGCATATCGAAGAGTTCCACCAAAAGCTTCAGCAAATGATCGAGCGACTTTGTGACCAACACCGGCTCGAGCCGCACGAGCTTCAATGGTCTTCGAGTCCTGTTGCAGATGTCATTGGCAAACGCCCCACCGACCAAACTTACGAAATCTTTGTGCATGGACCGCAGGCGGAGAAACTCTGGGCAAAATTCATGCGAGAATGCGTTGAAGGATACAGGCTTTACGGGGAAACAGTTATCCATGTTCAGAAAACACGAAACTCAGTACTTTACACTGGCGCCACCCTTGGTGCGGCCGCGGCGCTGGAATGTTTTCGAAAACGACTCTATCATTTGTGTCAGGCTCTAGGATATTCGCAGCACGAAGTGGTGACGATGCGCAGACCAGCAGACCCCGAGATACTCGAAGGGTTAGTGGACAGGGTCCGGAGTGCCTTGCGTACCTTGACTCATCCTGTTGTACTGATAACTTCCGGCCGTCTCGACATGACTAGGCCGAAAGCATCGGACGTCAGCAAGCAGTCAGAGGAATATCTTCAAGGGCTTCGCGGAGCGACGGTTTCCTCATTCAATGCGGTCACTATGGAACCACAGCCAGTGGTGAGCTTCAACCTCAAATTGCCTTCTCGCACTTGGGATGTGATCCGGTCTAGAGGACAGTTCTCTGTGCACTTCTTGGCGTCAAACTCGAGAGGGGCGGCGATTGCTGAAACGTTCACACATCCCTATGAACAGCCTCATGCTGGATTCGTCACTTTACGCGAGATGGGTGTTCAAGTAGAAGATCCGGCGGCCCGAGGCAAATTCCCCGGGATGCTCACTGACAAGGTGGGCGGCGGTATCGAGGCGGCTCTCCAGGTTGACCTCCTGCTACACAAGTGCATTGAAGTCGAGGATCACGTCATCGTGGTAGGCAAGGTTTTCAGGTGTATTCATCTTGGAGGCAGCCAAGCTCGGCTTGCTCTGAGTTATGCGATGCGAGGGTTCCGCAGCGGAGCAGGCCCGATCACGCCCAATCACTCGCCTGCATTCGAATGGCAGGGCGATGATAACGACAGCTATGAAGATCGGGCAGCCAACCTCATAGCTGATGGGGAAGGACTCGACCCTCTTCAGCTGGGCGAGGACATTGATCCCGATGTAGCTGCTGGTACGAGTTCGCAGCTCCCGCAGCAAGAGCAGCACAGTACACCGGACAAGCGTTTAGCTCGCGACCCAGTTTACCGAACTCTCCTTACAACAAAAGAACGTATCAGGCGCGAACAAGCTAGTGATGCGCACGAGACGTCTGGCGCTGAAAGAAAGAAACACAACAAGAAACTCGCAGCGACCCAAAAGGAGGCCATAGAACCAGAGTACTCAGAATCTTCAGTGATAGCGACGCCGACCTCTAGCTCAACGCCGAGCTCTCCTTATACTCAAGCCCAACGCCCCTATTCAACATTCGCCCGCCAACCTCTCAACATCCTCGGCATGCCATGCCACGCCCGCCGCTTCGCGTCCACCTCCACAACGCCCTCCACGACCGACCTCTCCCGCGTCCTCGACCCTTCCACCGCCCAATCCACCGTCTCCGACTACCTCTCGACCCGTGATGAAACCCACAAACCCAACGGCAAATTCGACCTCTACGTGCGCCAACGCCGCGTGACGCACCTTCTCAACAACCAAGCCGACATCACTCGTCTCCGCGAGCTCCTCGTCCGCGGCTACAAAATCCTCGACAACGGCCAAGAAATCCCCCTCACTGAAGCTGAAATGTCCTCCATGAATGAAAAAATCGTGACTCTGGAGCGCCACATGGATATTGTCTTGGCTATTAATGCCCACCGCATGCTGCGAGAGATGCTCGATCGAGCGCGCTATGGCAAGATCTTTTGGCGGCAGGTGCCGGAGATTGAGAGGTTGGTGGAGAAGGGGATGAAGGTTTTGATGGATGTTGCGAGGGAGTTGAGAAGCGATTTTGATGAGAAGAAAATTAGTGGGAAGGAATTTGGAAAAGTTGGTGAGAAGTTGAAGTGGAGATATGAGGGATTGGAGAGGGAGATTTTGAGATTGAGGAGTGTGACCGAGGAAGAGGGGGATGAGGTTTTTGGGGATGATGATGATTAAATGGGATGACGTGGGGCAGGGCAGGTGCGGTGAGGAGAAGAAGAAGAAGAAGAAGAAGAAGAAGAAGAAGAAGAAGAAGAAGAAGAAGAAGAAGAAGAAGAAGAAGAAGAAGAAGAAGAAGAAGAAGAAGAGGATACTCAGCTGTGCTGGTTGAGTATCCTCCAGATGCACAAGTGGTATACCTATATGTGTAGACAGTTACATAAGAGAACAAGATGACGTTCTCGACTCTGGTCGCATTCCGCGAGCGTTGAGCCTTCAATGTTTCCCCGAGATTCACGGGCATCGAGCATCCGAGGCTACGTCACCAAACGAGGACCCGACTCTAGAGGCTCTGTTGAACACGATGGCGGCCATCTCGTACCGAACATACGATGATCGTGCACATGAGACCTCCCGTCCCGCAAGGATTCTATACGGACGACGTTGCACAACTCCATCGGGAAACACGAATCAAAAGGAAGGCCTTATCGAGCAGTCCCTAAGAGCTTCTTCGGTAGGCTCATCGCAGCTTCATCAGAACCCATTCGGCCAAGATCTTCTGGCTTTTAAACCACCCATGTAACCCCTCAGAACGCAATTTCATGTCAGAAGGCAATCGTGTACGGTCTGCAAACCTCTGAAATTCTGAAGAGCAGGCTGCAGAAGCCAATCTTTCAGCTGGAAGATGAATCTTTGCTTAAACACTATATATTAGGCAAGGTGTCGCTCAGAATGACGCTATATCGTCTTCTGGCTGGGTGGACTTCTGATTAAGGAACTTCTGATGTGAGAGCTGTTCTGACTTCTGCGAGCCGTTTCGCTCTACAGTTGGGCCTTCGCAAGGCGAGTGGTTCCAGACCGAGAAGGCGTTGACCGGAGTCACCGGACGCATCCGTCTTCAAAATCCGGTGCACGCCATTTCACTGTAAAAGTTGCCTTGTTGACAAGGGTTGGATGCACCGCTCTCGACCAAAAGCCAGAAGAGGTTGACCGAACACGCTCCGAGTAAGCCGTTGTGCTGCGTCAGCTGAGGAGTCGGCGAGCCTATAAAGCACAGGCGCTAGCCTGGCAGCGTCTTTATCTCATCACATGAGTCGTGAGGTGTTCCGGGCCGCGGCTCCGTGGCCAGTTGTCCGGCATTCTCCGGTATAGAGATCTGAACCAGGGGCCCAGCATAGCGCCACCGGGGGCTGGGCTAGCATTTTCGTAGTCTCTCCAGGTTCGCTTTGCCGCAGTTGTGCCTGACTGCGAAATCTGGTGTCTCGGTCCGACCAGAGCCCGAGCTCGCAATGGGGCACTGCAGCGTCGGCCGTATTGCGTGGCTGATACGAATACTGTAGGCTGTTCCACGGCTGTAGAAGAATGGAAGGCGGATTTCGATTTATTGGGGATCCTCCAAAGATGTCGAAAAAGACGTGGATAGTGCGCAGATAGGAGCAATGCGAGCGGTGGTTTGCTCCGGGAACAGATCGTGGACAGTCGCATTCAATGTTTTGATTTGGCGCCTTCGCTCAAGAAAAACTCTCGGAGGCTGAACTGAGCGCTCTTGTGACTGTCATGGCTGTTGTGACTCCTGCTGGTCATCCTCTCTTCCTGATGCTCGATAATGACTCTCTCGTCGCTGTCCAGAGAGTCTACTGGACACTTTGACTTCCATCGCGCCATCTCCAGGTTATAGGGATTTTCCACGGACTCCCTGCCCATTGAACGGTAGACATCTACGGATTTTGAAATGGTTATCTGACCACCAAATTTGCCGCTCGGATCTGGTGTTTCCTTCTTTGAGAACGGGAGGCAGTGACTGTCACTCGGTGTGGCCGCTCTGTCTCGGGACCTGGAGCTGCCCCATCGATACCAGTTCGAGCTGCTGAACAATGGCTTGATTCCCGGAGCACAGGCCACCATGGTCCCGACGCAGTTCTCTCTGCTCGTCCAAGCCAGCGAAATCGAGAGCGTTTGTAGGGAAAGTAAGGAGTAGTAAGCCCGGAGTATCGTCGCGATGATACAGAAGAAGCCCAATGAGCATAGTACGAGTAGGACCAGCTTTCGAGAGAGCTTGACCTTGACTCGAAACAGTATCGGCATAGGAACCGCTATGATGGCCAGTTCGCTCAGACCGTGCAAGATAGCGATTACGATGTAATTCATTTTCTTCCTGGTGCAGGTATCTGCGGGGCCCGTGGTCAGAAACCCGCTGTACTGGACAGGACAGCACGGACTCACCTCCCGGGTACGGCTTGACCTGCCAGTTTTTCGATGGTGGCGTGCAGACGAGAGTATGGCAAAGCATGGAGGCCACGTAGGTCACGATCGCAAACGCGCAGACGGCTCGCACGATCTGCTCCTGTCGGTCGATTCCAGTCCCGAGTTTGAAGTACACGGTGAGCAGTACGCCTTTGAGGGACCAAAGCAACGTGATGTACCAGTACCAGAGAGTAAAGCTGTTTTCAGGTGAGTACAGGCGCACGGGATCCGGGCAGAATGGGTGCTCACGCCAGTTTCGAGCCAAGCTCCATCTTTGGGAGTTTGTCGTCAGGAACTTCCATCGCGGTAACATCGTTCAGGCCAATATTGTTGCCAAACACCGCTGCAGAGGGTCATTAGTGCCAACTCAGAAGGTCTCTCAATATTTCACATACTAACGAGGTATATCCCTACAGTCCCGAGTGTGTACATCAACTGCGGCCTCAAATGTTAGCTAATCGCTTGCCAGCAGCAGCCAGAGTGTAACATACCACGGCGAGCCCGGCAAAGGCGTCACCAAGATCGAAGTTCCTGAGTCCGAACATCTTCCAGCGCGAGAAGAAGCGCAATCCCAGAAAGAACATGGCAATGGCATACTCTATCCACAGTTCTGTGAATAGAGCAGTATTGGTCGGCTTTGCCATGCCCATCGTGCCGTCACGTTCTACTGCTTGCCCGAGTGTAAAGACGTTGGCTGCAGCAAAGACGACATTGTTCATGCGGAAAAGATTTCGCGTCGCCCGGTGGGCGATCGCGTATCCCGTGAGACACACAACCTCAAGCTATCCCCGGACCGATGGCAGTCAACCAGGAAAAGGTCAGCGCCAGCCACATGGTTAGGCTCTTTTGGAGATCACGCCAGGGTGCCTACAGTAAAGGTTTCCAGATCTCAATAATGAGTCGGCGACTCGGCGTCGAGAATCGTGAGATGGCATTGGTGCGTAGCTGTTCCGTTGAGCGGCCTAGTGAGAAGGCCGGCTCGTTTGATGTGCCTTTAGGACGTCGATGGTGAAGAAAGCGTGGATATAATCCTGGTCTGCTGCCAAGAAGGAAGGTGGGTCCCGCGGGTGCTTATTACAGTACTGGCAGCGGCATTGCTTAAGTTAGGCGGTGTTAAACACTGAATCCTGTAGAAGTGCAAAAGCACCTGATGAAGCATTCCGAAAGCGCGTGTCGTTGACCTTGTGTAGATCTTGTCGGCTAAAATTACACGACTTCATTCACAGCCCTGTTCCCAACTTCCCACTCGCGCCCTCAAGAGCAAGGATTGCACTCTACTCTGCTATAGTAGCGTCCATCTTTTTGCGCACCATCACCATTCAGGATAGTAGAGACAACGAAGACACCAGCCAGCCATCATGGGAGACCGCAAAGTTGCCATCATCACTGGAGGCGGCAAGTTCACACTGGCCGTTTTCTAAGGAACAGATCCATGTGCTGACGATCCCTTTTTACAGCCAGTGGCATGGGCCTGGCGACCACCAAGGCCTTAGTCTCCCAGGACTCCTGGACAGTCCACATCATCGACGTCAACCCGGCACACCTCTCGAAAGTCTCGAAGTCCTCGGCAAATGTCACAGCTCACCAAGCCGATGTGACAGACTACTCTCAGCTCTCTGATGTGTTCCAAAAGGTCCACGAGTCCCACCAGCGTCTCGACTTCGTCTTCGCCAATGCCGGCATCGTCGAGTCGACAGATTTCTATGAGCACCAGAAGAATACCCCTCCTCCACCGCCCATCATCAAATCCATCGACGTGAACCTCAATGGAGTTGTCTTGACGTCCTACCTGGCGCAGCACTATTTCCGGCAGAGCTCGCATTATGGAAAAGGCACGCAAAGTCTGGTCTTGACTGCCAGCTGCGGGGCTCTGTATCCTAGCCATTACTCGCCCCTGTACACAGCCTCCAAACATGGTGTTCTAGGCCTCGGCCGCGCAATTGCAAAGCACCTTTTCCGCGAAGGCATTCGCGTGAATGTCATCTGCCCTGGAGTCGTCGACACTAATTTAACAAGTTGGGCCGGGTTCCCACCTCAGCTTTTCACTCCAGCAGAGCAAATCAGCAAGGCGGTTGCCCAGCTTGTTGACGCGCGTGAAGATCTGGTCGATGCAAATGGGAGGCGCATTCCGGTCGACCAATTGTATGGATTGGCAGTGGAGGTCAATGTGAATAAAATTTACGTGAGGGAGATTCCAGAGTTCTGTGACGAGGAGATGAAGACGATTATGGGGTTCACTGATCCCGGGAATCGAGAAGGACTAGTGATCAAGAAGGATGGTTAGATGCTGGAGAGTAATCTATCTGCATTGCTGGGCTCCGGCAACTCATACCAACACAAATTATCGGCCAGAGCCTCCAGGACCTTGCCTACCTCTCCAGTCTTGTCGTTGATGAAAACATCATATGCTGCAATAACCGTAGAGAAGGGTCTCAAGCTGTCAAACAGTCAGCAATTGCTTCCAGCTTTGGTTGGTAGCCTCTCTCGGAGCGGAGTATTATGTGAAGTCACGTCCAACTCACCACTCCTCACTAACACCCTCAACACACTCTTGGGGCATAGTCTGTGCAGCCACAGTTTCTGACGAAACACAATTCACCCAAACTCCTTCCTTTCGCTTACACGATTCCGCCATGCCTTTCACAAACTGAATCACTGCAGACGAATACGAAGGACACGAAACGGCTCCTCCAATTGAAGCATTCACAATGACTTTCCCCCTTGGCGCATCAAGATCCCCCGACAACAAAGTTCTCGGATTGAACTGCATGAAATGCATCGCCAATCTCACGCCATAAATCAGTTCCCTATAGCACGCTTCGGTGTCACTCAACTCCGGCTCTGCTGGCATGTCCCCCACCCCCTCTTTCTGAACTGTCCTTCCACTCTCTCCATCTTTCCGACAATTATCCACGTCTCCAATGTCCCCATTTCCAGCATTCAAGCAACATAAATCTATTTGTCCCCAAGTCTTCCATACCGACAAGAACATCTCCTTCTGAGACTCGTAGGACCCGACATCGCATTGGAAGAACTGAGCAGCGGAAGGATCGTTGAAAGGAGAGGAGACGTGGATGCCTTTGTCGAAGTTGCGGCCGACGAGGGCGATACGGTAGTTCTGGGTGCGGTGTAGATGTTGCGCGAGGGCAAGACCTATGCCGGACTGTATGAGAACGAAATGTTAGCGAGCAGCTTTAACAGGCCCTTCGCAATAGGAGTGGAAACGTACAGTAGCTCCAGTAACGATCGCGACTTTTCGATTGTCCTCGCTGTTCCCGCCATTGACAAAACCGTTACCATGAGCCACGGTCCCGTTCCCGTTGCTGTTGTTCTCAGCATCATCGTACTCGTTCAGAGATCCGTTCTCCCCAGACATAGTCACTGATCTTTCAACATCGACAAACGTCAACTGACGAGTTAACGCCCTCGAAATTCGTTTAGGCGCAACGCATGCTGCATCCAACAGTCCTCCTTCACCATTGCGACGTGCATCGCAGCTGTCTTCGATCATCGAACTTCATTCGCCACAGTCAGATCCATACTTCTCCATCAAAGAGGAAGGCAAGGCGCGACTCGTCTCCAGAATAGGGAGCAGCTCAGCACGAGCAATAGGGCATAAGACTACAAGCATTGTGTTCCATAGGGAAAAAGGGACTCGCTAATGATTTGTGCATTGTCCAGTTTCGTGAGCCGTCGAAGAGGAGCCAATGCATAGTGCTCACATCGTTTTCAAACTTAAAGAAGATCATTCACCACAACACAGACAATATGCTGGGGTAGAATATCGGCAAACACGATACTGCGTCATCCATATCGATAGCTTCAGGCGAACGACTCGCCTCTAATCCCTGTTCACCCGGATATGCAGTTGACCAACGACATCGCCGGCGGGAAAGGAAAAAGTGGGGCGCAAACTTCGGTATACCAAACTTAGTGAAAGTGAAGTTCCGCAGCCACACCGTTCCCTCGTTCAGCTGCCCTGTCACAAGCAGCCTGGTGTGCTTGTCCAGCGCATGTTCCCAAGCACGTTGCACGAACAACGACGTCAGAAGCTGCACTTGTGCAGTGGTCAAGTTTCAGCACGCACGGCGCGCTTATACAGGACATACATATCAGTCACGACTCACGACTCTCAACCTGCTGCCGAGCTCTCCCCCCCCCCTACCAAACGCACTAAATCTCTTTCCCCGCCAACAAGATTATCCCGACTTTTTCGCAACAACAAGAGACACTCGACACGAGTTCGTGTTCACTTGCGATCCCCGAAACAGAAACACAGACACAACCGAGGCCTGCACATCGGGTACAGTCAGCACTTCAGCACAGCCCCCCACACCGCTGATAGGAGTTCGGGACCGGGTCCTGTCCCCGAGTCCGAGCGAGATATATAACCAAGACTCAGCACATCTCGCCAAATGGGGAATCCCTTCAGCTCCATCGTCCAGCGGTACAAACACCGGCGCAATGAAAGCCGCACACGCCGTGAAGAAACGCTTCGCAAGCGAGACCAGGAGCGGACTTCCGGTGACGGCGACGGACTTCTTCGTATTGCGCTGAGGCGACACAATTCCGTCAACAGTTTCACGGCCGCGGATCCTGCGCAGTATTATCGAAACGGCAGAGCTTGGAACAATATGTGACGGCATCATTGGATGAAAGAGGGGGCTCGTTTTGCTTGTGTCTGTGCCATCATGAAGGGATGAATGAAAGGTCTCTTTTTGCGCACAACCGACAGAAGGGTTCGAGACAGGGTTTAGAGACAGATGCTCGAGACAGACGGGAGAGGAATGACTGTCAAGCGCGAGTTGCAAAGTTGCACGCAGGAAGCGCGCAGAGCGGATCAAAGATTTCTCGAGCTCGGAGGGAACGTTTCTGGGACTGCCGGCAAGCGGGCGGATGGACCCAGCAGGCACCATCTACGCGAGATAGATTCGCAAACGAGCGATGCGGGCGGCACGCTTGACAGGAGGTTCGGAGGTCTCAGAAACACGTCCGAGAATACACGAAGTGAAGGGCAAGACACAGGTCGTTTCTAGCAGACATCAGCACCAGATCAGAGATCGGGATTTACTCACCAGCAAGGTCTCGTTTGTTGCACGTCGCAAGAAACCACAGCAAGAATGTCACAGTAACTGGAGCAGTTTCTCCTTCATTCACACCACAGCAGACGATTAATGAAACGAAATGTACCGATCGTCCTGCGCAGCACCGCATCTACGACGATACGGTGCGTTGAAGAAGATTCATCGGCCTTCTCATCCCTCACTCGGCTCTCAACTCACCGTAGTCGTCGAGAAGCGAGTGCTCTGGTCCCCTTACACCATTTCCCCGGAGGTTACGGTTCTTCGAAGGACGGAGGCGGGGCTGGAGTTTTGCTTTTTCGCGTGTAATACTGAGCAAGGTCTCATTGTCCTTGAGGAAGTGCTCCACCTTGCCACGCGAAGGCTCTTACGGGTAACGGTTGGGGGCTGGGAAGATCTGGAAAGAAGCGTCGCGGTCGTAGGGGCGCAGGGGGCCGCTGGGTATCGTTAGTGGTACACGTCTAATTAATGTACATGAATTCCTTTTGTCATTTCTTCTCGACGAGCATTATCCGAGCGCTGCGGCGAATCCGACACGTCTGCCGGTGGGAGCGGGTGCGTCTGCCATGTTATCGAGCATGCGATCCATTCCATCAATGTCGAGCATACCAGCATCGAGCATGCGCTGGTCGCGATCCACAGGAGCACGCTCTACAAGCTGTTGCTGGAAAAGCGGCCGGCGCGCCGGAGTCTTCGTCCGTAGTGCTTGCAATATGACGGCCCGATATTCAGCTGATATCAATAGGTCGCGCTGTGTGTTCATTTGACCAATGCCGGCGCTCGAGATTGTTGAGCTGAATTGCGAGATGGATGTGATGCTTTCGCTGAAGAGTTTGACGTCTGTGATATGTGTCAGGCCGGGTGAATAGAGTGAACCGACTCCGCCGCTGTTGCTTGTGCTGCGTTGATAGAACGACTGTAGACTGTTGATTGAGTAGATGTCGCTGTTGTACCATATGACAGCGCTCTCGTCTCCAGGACCTGTTCGGTTGTGGTGCGCTGAGATCGAAATGCCGCCTTGTGGTGCAACTCCGGGAATCTTGGGCGCTCCCGAGAAAAGTTGCTCCGCTTTGGCTTTTCTTGTGTTTGGTGTCATGGGTGCGAGTTTCGACGACCCCTTCCGTCTTGTGTTCGGTTCCGCAGGCTCTGTATGGCCCGCTGTCCCCAAGAAGCCGCGAATCGCAAAATCCTCGACGCGCTTTCCGGTCGGGACCGATGCAATGTCCCAGAGACCCCATTCGCCGTCTTCGAGGAGGACGAGGATGGCTTTGCCAGATAGTGCCCACCTCGCGTCCAGGATCGATTTGCGCTGAGCGAAAGCAGCGCTCGCATGCACATTTTTCTCATCTATGTGGAAGGGTGTGAGATACGCCATGACCCACTTCCCCGTTCCTGCCGGAATGGTCTGACGGCTGAGCATAGAGTCGCTGGAGCCAGGCCGCCGCCGAGGAGTGGTGGAAGCATACGGGTCATAAATGCGAGCAGCGCCCGAGATGTCGGTGACCAGAACTTGGACAAGTCGAGGCGAAGGGTGGAATCGAACTTTTCTTCCGATCACAGGGAGCGGTGCTCGTCGCAGCAGCTTGTTGTCCGAAAGTGCCAGAATCACCTCGCCAGTCACTTCTAGAGACCAGACGTGTAGTACGCGCGACACGCCGGCGATGAATAGATTGCCATCAACGCCATCCGTCGGTCGCGTGGTGATTGGGAGCTGCTCAGCAGCGAGATATTTGATAGCCAAGTCCACGGGTGTTGGACCAGAGTCCTGCAGCTTCACGGTCGACTCGGCAATCTCCTGTAACAGTTGCTCCTTCTCTTCATCGGTGGGTAGCGCCAGGGGTATGCTGAGGACAGAGACCCTCCCATCCGTGGACCCCACAGCAACTATTGCGGTCGTCTGCAGCAGCTTCACGGGCACTGCGGTTGGGTGCAGGCTCGGAATGGCGACCCGCATCGCTCCTTGTGGTCTGTCCTCATTGCCCAGCTCGATGTCGAGATATTGGATGATTCCTGGGAACGGACAGTCGGTATCCTGCTCCTCTTCTTCCGCCTCGTACACATCGTCTATCGAGTCGTTGTCGTCCGCGCTCCCACGTGCCGTCGGCGTCTGCTGCTTCCGCCGCCTGCCCCCACGCCACAGCACACGCAGGCCCTGGGCGTGGCCGTAGATGACGACTGTCGAGCCATTCGGAGCGGTAACGGGGTAGATGTGCGCTGTGTGGATGCGGTGTGGGAGTTCATAGCTGTGCCAGGTCAGAACGCCGTGGAGGGCCATGTGAAAGTGGTATGAACGACAGCAAACCTACCTCAGGTGCAGGTTCCGCTCACGCTTGGTTATGCGCGGCTCCATCCTGATGTTGCTGCTGCAACTGCAGGGGTGCAGGTTCTTTTGCTGTGATTGTTGTGTCTCGCATTCGAGCTTTGGGCTCCGTCCTTTCGCGTCAGGAACGCGTTTCCTTCCCAATCGAGCTTCCGGCCACCACTTCACCTCCCACAAACAATTCTCGCCCGCCGCGCAGATACACCGCGCCGCCTCGGAGTTGGTCGGCAAACATGCTGAACGGAGTTCCGCTCATCTTTTCCTGGAATGGCCGCCGTCACCTCGCTCGGCGTGCACGCTCCCGTGGCGCTGCCATATCTGGTTGCTGAAGGTCTTCTGCCGCCTGATCCCAGCAAGGACCTGTACCAATGGGAGACGTATATCACCGAGTCCGACGACAGTGAAATTGAGGAAGAAGTGTTAGCCACCAAAACCGTTGTCGTCTGGTCACAAGGGCACTTTGTACGCAACGTCTATCGATTCGACCTCGAAGGCGAAAATGTTTCCCAGGCGCTGCTCACTTCATTTCCTACTTCTTCGAAGCCTCAGGTCCAGGGTGATCGCATCTCCGGGACACAAAGGACGCCTAGAAAGCGAGTAAAACTGTCAACTGGTGCGTCCGAGGATCACATTACACGCACACCACCAGCTCTGGAACGAGCTTTGGTTGTGCTACTGAAAACCAAGGCCCACATCCATTTCCTTCGAGGTGCCAGTCACATAGTCAATTTGCCTTTCGAGATTGACCGAGCGTTCTCAGCACCTCGCGGACTTCTGCTGCAACGCAAGTCGCCGGGAGACTCCTCTGTCCACGCGTCGCCACCGGTACCTGCCGCCCCTCCCAACTCGTTTTTGTCCCCCCAACATCGACTATCGCGGCAATCATACTTGCAATCTCCAACTTTTCCGAGGAGTTTTGGCAGTACGAAGCCCGCGCAACCAAGTCCTCTCGGAGGCGACACCAGACTCGAATCTCTCTTCAACAGCCTGACTTCTGCGTCTTCGAAAGAGAGCGACGAGGATGTCGCGAACATATATTCATTGACAGGTGCACTATCAGACCTTGGTGTCGTTACATACTCAATACAGCGCCACAGACCAGTCAAGTCCGGGAAACAGACCACCCTCAACGTGGAGTTCGAGGGGCTGGAGCCGACAGAGAAGGTCATCTACGTTACTCCTAAAGACGAGTTGGCGGCCTACGCAAGCTCTGATCGAGATCCATTGATCCTGATTGCGACGATCAACCCAAGCCTCAACGTCGTTTCGATATGGCACGCCTGGTATCTGGAACAGAAATCGTTGAACACATTGCTCAAACTACGAACCGAACATAAGGCTGCCAAAGCGCGGCGGCGGAGCTCGTTCCTAAGCGCAAGTGCTGCCACAGGGACTGCCACTCCAGCTGTGCGCCGTCGCGATGCTCCACGAGAAAGCTTTGGTGCGACTCTCCAGCCGGACGCGTTGCAAGGCAATCCTACGTCGCGAAAACCCACCAGGCAGGAAGAGGAGGAGAACATGGCAGCCCAGATGGATCCAGATTATCGGGCTACGAGCTCTCAGCAACCCGCACGAGAGGGTAATCGCAGAGTCAGCAGCATGAACGCTGATGTGCGTGCCAGTCAGACAACTGTCGGCGCTAGTTTCGCTGGCACTGCAGGGCGACGACATACATCTTTCGGTGGCCAGAAAGCAGGTCGACGGTCCCTCAGCCAACGCAAAAGTAGAGGGTCGACTGCCAGCAATGTCTTCAGTCAAAGTCTCGGAACAGATGATGACAGTATGGATCTCGATTTCACTATCGAAGTGGATCCGGAAGAGAACTTTGATGCCATTCTGCAGCATATTCGGAACACATACAATATCTCTGGAGTGGATACTGTGTTCGGAAGCGCTGAGGAAGGCTTTAAACGTGATGTCGTGGTCCGAAAATTGCATTCGTTCTCGGTTGGTCAGCAGAGCTTCACTCGTGGCAGTGGGAGCAGCGACTCATTCGCGGGCAATTACAGTGTTGCGACGCTTTATGATGGGCCTTCTATCAATGGGACAGATGACCCTAAAATCAGGATATACTTGCATGACCGACGAAGCAAAGAAGTCCAGTATTCGACACTGAAAGTCAAGTTTCGTCCACTATATCCCAACGTTCCTGGATGCCCAGCAATACCATTGCCGGCCCTTATGGGTGAGTCCAGGATGGTTGCGTGCGACGACATGGCCAAGCTGCACGATGGCAACTTGCAGGCCATTCTATTCGGCAACAGAGGCGTCCAGTTCTCGCTGGATGAGCAGTCGTCTTGTCCTTTGCTCTTCGACGCGCCATTTCGAGCGCACAGTGGTCTTGACTTTGCACTGCCAGCAGATCAAGGCAATGATATTGGCAAGAATCGACTGCTTGCACCACCTCCACCGCCACTGCTGCTGCAGCATGTTGGCTGCAGAGGTGCGTTCGATATTGTGGGTTCAGATGGTATACACCATCGCCGAGCACTGCGTTTGCGACCTTTCGATCTTGAGATTGATCAACTCATCACCCTGTGCACTCTGATGCTGTCCAAAGCGCACGCACGGATCGTTCGGAAGACATGGTGTATGGCATATGCGTGGATCAGCCAGAACCCATCGAGCCTGGAAAACACGGCTAGTAGTAAGGAATTCGTCGCCTTAGTCGGCACCATGTTCACATTTGTCCTGGAGCTGCTTGACGACAAAGCCAAAGCAGCTGTCAATCTCGCCAAAGTCGCTACTGGCAAGTCCTCAACAGGCAGCACCCAATCTGTCTCTGCTGGGCATCGTTTCAACCAGCGACACCTCCATACATCTTCCACGTGGTCATGGCTTTCTTCGTCCCCGCACTCATCCCCCTCGGTGTCACCTCGAAGTCGGGACAATCGGAAGGATCAACTTCTTATCACGGCCGCTGTGATCGCGGACGAGCTGGCAAGCAGCGTTGTGGGAAAAACAAAGCACATCGATTCCGTGGCGCAGACTGCGGCGAAATTTATGCTTGGTCTTTATGTCTTCCGCGAAGAGCGCACGCTCAACACGCTTACACTTGGCGGAAATATGACCAAGCAGCTCGCGCCCGTCATTGCCCAACTTGGGTCATGGTTAGGAATTCATGAGTGGGGTTTCACGACCGCTGGTGGCTACAGCCTGGTCGATGCCAAAGAGGAGGACTGGGCAATGATCAAGCCCAGAGTTGCTACTGTTCCGCAATTGGGACCTCTGGAACGGCCAGTCAGTGTCTATCAGTGGTACGAGACTGCTCTGAAGACAAAAACCCCAGATCACTTTCCTTCTCTGTTTTCTATCGCACGTCTTGGCGTCGATGGGATCAATGCGAAGGTTTCTGAGGCTACAGCCAATGCACTTACGCCCCGTCTAGTAGCGCTGTCCGATTTGCTCATCGCGAGCAACGGCTTGACTGCCAGTCCGACGACGATAGTGCGGCTCCTGGCACAGAAACAATTCACGATTGGTGCTTTGGAGACTTTGCCGGAATCTATAGCTGCTCCACTCATGGAGGCCATCGTGCGCTGTGAAAGAGAGCCTCCCACTACGTGGCGCAACGAGTTTCTTGAATTGGTTGGCAGGGCCGATCTCATTGTCCGTGACCGCTCAACAGCAACTTCTCCCCAGCGCCCTGCGCTGTCGTCTGCGACCGGCACACGCGATGTCCACTCAGTCTGCAGCGCGATCGATCGCCCGCATGCACCTGCCAAGACCAAAGAAGCTGGCCGACATGCGATCACACAGCTCATATTCAGCGATGATCGAAGAATGGTAGAAGCGACGAGCTTAATGCACTTCAACACTGTGCAGGTTGGGTGGTGTGCAAAAGAAGACGAGTGGGATGAGCAGAAGCACTTCGACATGCAGCGCAAGGTCATGCACCACGTCACGACCCGTATGATCGCTCTCCCAGCTGGAGATGGAATGTTCCACTACGACAGCCAGACGCCGTTGTTGACAGAGAAGTACCAGCTGCCGGGCTTCAGTTCCTCATGTCTAATGCAACCTATGGGCCACACGCTGACAGCCGATCGGAGTGGCCTGTCTGAAGAAAAGGTTAACTGGGCGTACTTTCACGCAGGTGTGTCTATCGGCATCCGGATCTCCAAGAGTGTCAAAGGCATCGATACCTCATGGATTGCGTTCAACAAGCCCAATGAGCTCACTAATCGTCACGCTGGTCTTCTACTAGCTCTTGGTCTGGGAGGTCATTTGCGGCATCTAGCCAAATGGCTGTCCTTCAAGTACCTCACACCGAAGCACACCATGACATCTGTTGGCCTTCTGTTAGGTCTATCGGCGTCTTACATTGGCACAATGGATGCCCTCATCACCAAGATGCTCTCCGTACATATCACGAAAATGTTGCCTCCTGGTGCTGCGGATGTCAACGTTTCACCAGCAACACAGACAGCAGGCCTCATGGGTATTGGCCTGCTTTACTACGATACCCAACATCGTCGCATGTCTGAGATAATGCTCTCGGAGATAGAGTACATGGAGGTCGAGGATCCTGACTGTGGGCCAGATCCGCTGCGTGACGAAAGCTATCGCCTGGCGGCAGGATTCGCCTTGGGCCTGATCAATTTGGGCAAAGGCAACAACTTGCGAGGCTTGCATGGTATGCAGCTCGCAGAGCGTTTGCTTGCCATGGCCGTAGGTCCACGACCCATTCACGCGGTACACGTGTTTGACCGTGCCACTGCTGGTTCTGTCGTGGCCCTGGCTCTGGTATACATGAAATCGGGCGAGAACTCTGTGGCGACGAAGGTCGACATACCAGATACCGAGACGCAATTCGATCATGTCAGACCCGATATTCTCATGTTGCGTGCCATGGCCAAACACATTATCTTGTGGGACTCGATTCAAGTCCACGCAGATCTCGAGTCTGGCACAGTGCAGGAAACCGTCAGTGGTGGCATGGGTGTCTGCAGTTCAACAGTGTACACCTTTGAAAAAGGCTGGATAGGTGCAAACCTGCCCCGATGCTACAACGATGGCCGCATCCAGACGATATACCAGGTCCATGCCCGCAAACGCGAACACAACAGCGCACATATTCCTCTGTACTATATTCTGGCCGGGCTTGCTTGGGCTTTGGGCCTGAAGTATGCTGGCTCGGGCAATGTGTGCGCTCGTGACGAGCTCCTAAGTCTCCTCGAGTGGTACGATGCCATGAACACAGGCGCATTCGTGTACGATGCCAAGATCACTCGAGCTGCTCTCTGTCGCTGTCAAGACGTCGTGGCCGTTGCGGCGGCTGTCGTGATGGCTGGCACGGGAGACTTGGACGTATACCGTTTCTTGCGGCCTATGCATGCGCGTCTGGATGCTCAGACGCCTTACGGCTCACATATGGCAGCACACATTGCGATCGGGATTCTGTTCCTTGCTGGCGGCACATACACGTTTGGCACGAGCGATTTGGCGATCGCAGCTCTCATGATATCGTTACATCCGATATGGCCGGTCGAAGTCAACGACAATCGCGTTCATCTGCAAGCTTTCCGCCACCTGTGGGTTCTGGCTGCCGAAGCGCGTTGCATCGTCATCGAAGACGTTGACACACGGCGACCAATTCACTTGCCCATCAAGATCGTTCTCAAGACGGGCGAAACCAAGGAAATGCGAGCGCCTTGTCTGCTCCCCGAACTGGACAGCATCGCGACAGTGCAGACTGCTGACCCAGCCTACTGGCGCGTCACACTAGATTTTGTCAGCAACCCTCGACATCTCGATTCGTTCCGCAAAGACCAACGCGTTTACGTTCGTCGATGTCCCGCGTCTGAAGCCCACGAGTCCGTCTTCTCCGCTGCGTTGGCCGCGTTGACAGATATGAACTTATCCGCAAAGCCTTCTTCATCCGCTGCTGCTGGATTCCACGCCGGCTCTGAAAATCAATCACATTGGTTTGATCTCCTGTCTCTACCAGCTTTTCGGAATGTCGATCACGCAGATAAGGAACTCATACTTCCGGCCGAGGTTCACTCGTCGGTGTATACGGACGAGAGAACAACGGTTGTGGACGAACGATTGGTTCTGGCGAATGCGGTCAGCAGTCGGAAGGTGGAGGATTTGTGGAATCTGAGAACGTTGATTGCTTGGGCAGAGAGGGTGGAGGAGGAGCGGGAGAGTATGGAGGAAAGGGGGAATGTTGGGGGAAAGGTAGAGCGAGACGCGGGCATGAGGTGGTTGGGAAGAGAGGTTTTGCAGGATTTGAGGGCGGGCATCGAGCAGAGGGGACGAGGTGGATGAGTTTGTGAAGCATGAATTTAAAGGCGCTGGGAACCGAGACGTGCGAAGAAGCGAGGCGCTGCATTGCGTGGATGATATGATATGAAAACGTCGTCAGCGGAGGAACAGAGCAGTCTGACCCTTCTTGTCTTCTGAGAGATGATTGTGAGATAAGAAACCAAATCGCATTGTGATGATATGTGAGAGCCCTTTTGGTCATGAATAGCTTATGATATGATGATAGAGGGAATGCAAATCGGCATGGTACCTTCGATAGTTGAAGAGGGGCGGCGAGTGGAAGGTTTTGTGTTGGTATTATTTTTTTTTGGCTCGGCGGGAGTGAGGTTCTGTGCGTCGGGTTAGGGTTGAGTGTCCTTGTTCGAGACGATGATGAATATGTGTGGTCGTGGAGTGGAGGGCCGAGTGTGCCGAAGGGGGGAAATTTTGATTGTAACGTATTTTCAGCTTGAGTTTGATCATCTTAAGTTTCATCACAAGGGGAATGTTGAAGCTCTCGGATACGATGGTTTATGATAGAGAAACAGAGAGTAAGCTTAGGTACTGGAACCCTCCGTCAAAGCAAACGCTTGACTTCGTGTACTGAAGAGTCCTTGGGTCTTGCATCGAGCACGCACGGAAAGTCGTCGCCGCTGGGTTATCGTACACATTACTCGGTCAAGTCATCACGCTACGCCCGATAGTATACAGCCTTCTTGCTGATCGTCGCCACTCGAGCAGGCATTCCATCCCAAAGGGCCACCTAGTCCCACGACTCCACGGCTTTTTCGATGATGGGCCGAATCACCTTCCTTCCCGCATCTTCTCGCTCATGATACCACACCATCTGTCGCCTTCCGAGCTCGTCAGCGCGATGCCAGGGCTTGGCGTTCAACGTCGGCTCGTCCTCGATGGCCTTTGATACGGTTCGGAAGAGATCATCAGCCTGATCTTCGTCGATACGCACATCGCTGCGGACGACAAGGACGATCTCTCGGATTTTCTTCTTGTTGCCGTGTTTGTCGCGGACCTTGTACTTGTTCAGTGCTACGCTGATGTCCATGCCGACTTGCGCGGTCCAAGCGGCTTCGATGGCGAACCAGTCGAAGAGGGCTTGAAATTCGGTCTTTTCGATTTGTTCGTCGAGTGAGAAGGGGATGGAAGCGAATCCGAGGCTGACAGTTGGTGTGCGCGGGGATGGGGTGTCGACTAAGTCTCCCTTGTAGTCTCTTCGGAGCAGGTCGCGTACACTGAGATCGTCGAGGTCCTTCTTGGCATCTTTCAGCGTCTCTGCTAATTCCTGCATCTTGTCATCGAGGTCACTTTCACGCCAATTGCTGCGCTTCAAAACTCGGAGGGCAGTCTTCCGGTCTTCTTCAGTCGCATGCTCTAGGCCGCCAGAGTCGATGGCAACGGCGCCAAGAATCAACTCGAGCAATTCATGAGGCATGTGATACTCTTCAGGAAGAGCTTCGAGCTCATGCAGCATCTGACGGGCTACGAGTGTCGTGCAGCTGGCCACTTTCTCAAAGATCCGAGGCCTAGCATCGGGCCCGGCTCCATTGTCTACGTGATGATCAAAAATGGAGAGTATGGGGGCCTGACTCCATTTGCGCAGAGGCACAGGGTGGTCGACGATAATAATGCCCTTGATCGCGCGAGCCAGAGTCTCCGGGTCCTCGGGGAGTTCATCAATGGTGAGCAGATCGCTGTGTCCGGAGCTCATCAGCGAGTTCTTCAATGCCAGCTTGTTCTCTGGTCGCAGATCGAGAGCATCAGTTGGGGTTTGCAACAATGCAATGGCTTTCTGAGGATGCGAAGTGTTCTGCGTCGAATGCTCCAGATGATAGGCCCATGCCAGAGCAGCGGTCATGCTGTCCAGGTCCCCGCCCTCGTTTCCTTGCACGAAGATCCATTCCGAGGACTTGCCGGCTTGCCAGTCGATGAGGAACTCCTTCTTCGTCGCGCGGCTCCATTCGCTGAAATGGCCGACGCCGGTTTTGATGCTGTTGTAGGGCGCAACGGGCGTAGGTTTGAGAATGGCCTGGGCGGGCGGCGGCGCTGCAAGTGCTGCCGAAGCGAACAGGCCAGCGAACAGAGCTCCCGCAGCTCTCGGGTGATGCCACATTTTTTTTTGATAGAAATGGTATCCGGATGCGGTTTAGATGAATTCCTCGATGACTTGACTCCGTGAAGAAGTGTTCCCGTCCGACGACGCTCAGGAGACGTCGGAGGTTATCGAGTCGGAGGCGGTTTGTCGACTTGGCGGTGGCGGATGCCTTGAACAACATACGCAACCAACCACAGGCGATGACGTAGAACAGTCGATGCGAATTCTCACCACTATTTTCAACACGTGCATCGCAGCTCGTTGATGGTTGGATCGATGGGCGACCAACTTCACCGCACCATCGTCGGAAGCACACCACATCCTCCATTTGATTATTGTTCTCTGCCCTCGACACGTCTCTGATGATGATTGTGTCGTCCTTCTCTTGCATTTCTCCAAACCCGCCGTGCCTATTTCTGTCCCGGCCCAGGCTTTGTGAGGAAACCAGAATAATTGCGCCAACTCTCGATCCTGGTGCACCGCTACCCCTGAGCGTCGTCCATGGACAGGGTGTTGGTGGCTTTGGTTACCAATTCGTGATACAGCATCCGAATGGAGCTGTGGCGCAGAATCCGGGGAATCAGGGCTCTGGGTACGTGGTGCAGAATTCTTGCGACAGGACTATTGCTCCGCCATTTGTTGGCGCGTTTGGTCAGGAGGTGTAGTCAATCATGACACTTACCAATGGGTTTGGTGCACGAATATCTTGGGAGGAGTCGCAAACCGGCATTCCTGTACATGTAATTCGTACACAAAGCTGCTAGAACCTAGTCTCAAGTCCTATCCTACTGCTAGCGCAATCCCGTCGCTGCTGGTCTTCGGTCGAGGTATTATCCCCCAAAATCTCGTCCATCTCTTCGAGGCTCTTTCCTTTTGTCTCCGATACGCAAAAGTACATCCAGACAACGCCCAGGGCACAGAAGGACGCGAAAAAAACACGTACGTTCCATGCCCCGTCTTCTCCACAAGCGGAGGTGTGATCAGACCACTTTAAGTGATTGAGTCAGCGTTCTGCACAACATGTGTTCATCCTGGAGAAAGCGTTGTACTCACATAATGACATTGAAAATCCACCTCGAATCCACAGAGACACCTAATCCTTTGGCTCGAAGCGATAGCGGGATAATCTCAGCTGGAGCCTGTCGAAACTAGGCTTCAACGGTTTCAACAGTCGTGCAAGACTGCAAATCCTCGCGAAAGTCGTGGTCTTGGCTCCAGGATCCCGTGGCGGAAAGCGTTACAGAGTTTGTGTCAGGATTTCTCTTCAGAGGATTCATGCATTCCGAGTATCAAGGGTATTCCATCACTCATGCGGACCGAAGCCTTCGCAGTAGGATTTGCTTGCGGACCAGCGAGAAATTTGATTTGGCCAGTGGGACCGATCAACAAACGTAGGGCCAATGGCCACAGAGCCGCCTCGTTCGTACAGTTGTGGACACGGAAGGGCGAGAACTCAGGAAGAGCGTCCAGAATGCTGTACCAATCCCGTAGCAGTCGATGTGCTCGTTCTGGCAAATGAAAGTCCTTGCCGCTCGCATCGAGACCGAAGTGACTGTGTGACACGGATTCCATTTCATGATCCTTGGTCTCATTGTGGGCAGGATCTTTCTTCTGTGGGACTATCATCATGTCCTCTTTGCGCATCGGCCGCTTTCTCAATCGTACTGTTCTCGGATGTGTGATTATCAGCTAGCATAGAATGTTCCCATTCTCATCCTCATGCTCTTCGAAATCTTCAATGGCTGCACCGCCTTGCTCAACAGTGCATTCTGCATCGCGCACGCTCTTGAGCTTTCCACCTTTACGTTTCGGCATGACCTGGAAAAACGCTTCGCCCCAATCTCCACATTCGAGCCATTTGACCAAGATCTCGTTGACGTGATTTGTTGCCAAGACCTTGCGACTTGACATATCCATGTATTGTCCGATGGGCAGCCTCGCAGTCTTCACTCCGGCCTTTGTCGCTCGTCTATGACATATGCCCTTTTCACGATTCTTGTCAACCAGACCTCCGATGATGTACGTGCTGTATGGTTTGAGCTCAAGCAAGTCCTCTGCGCCCTCTGAAGACAGATAGATCACCTCGCCCTCATCTTTCAGTTTTTGTCGACCTTCCTCGTCCAGGTCTTTGTACTTGGAAAAGACGCCTTCCAGTTTGCCACCTTGCTCCTCGGCCATCCACTGCTTGGCCTTTTCTGCGGTCTCGACAAAATCAGTCTCGAAAGTCCGCACGCCTCGCCAGGCCTTGAATTGTCCCGCCAAGACAGTCTCGAAGCGCTCTTTGAGTTTGCCTCCAAAGGAGCAAATTGTCAAATGTGCTCTGAAGGGCGAATTCTTGTTGTCGGAATAGCTCCTGGTTACCTGTGAGGCCAAAGACGTTCGCTCGCCATCATGCATGAGGTCATCGAAGTCGCAGTCAATCATGATCGTCACAGGCAGCTGCGTGGCCTTTTTGTAGTTGGCTTTGGTTGGCTGGGGAAGTGGGATGCCTTGCTCAATGGCCTGCTGCTTCTCTTCACGTTTACGCTCTCGCTTCGCTTGCAATTTGGCCTTTCGTTCATGTTTGCGGTCTTCGCGTTTAGCTTCCCATTCCGCTTTCCTCTTGAGCTTTTTCTGCTGTGATTTCGAGAGAGGCGGGTCAGTCGCATCCCCATTGATCGATGCGCCAGTCGTTTGGACTTCGATCTCGGACAATGGGATGCCGTTTCCTGCAGATTCTACGCCCGTGACATCATCTTGACAATCCTGTTGCGAGTGACTGGCCTCGTCCATTGCTCCTTGAACGCCTTGATCCAATCCTGGAGCGGATTTCGTGATGTCAGCTACTTCCGCGCCAGCATCGTGAGAGAGCTTCCTGATCTTTGTTGGCCGTTCTTCTGATTCCATGGTCGAAGCTGTTGCAACCACTAGGGATATGTTGGCGATGTAATAGATATCGAACTTTTTTGGATGCGTGGAAGCTTGGTGGGGCTCGGCACGTGATGACGCGTTCAGGCAATCTTTGAGGCACCCGCGACGCGTCCGGCTTGAACCGACGCGAACAACAACACTTCCCACTGTCGCCGCTCGATACGATCCAATGCTCGCAGGCATTGCTCGCACGCCACATCGACTCGGCGATGTCTGCCAGCAATGACGAGGAACAATCTGGACGAGCATTTGCGCTGGTTGTTGAGCGAAAAGCCATCCATCCCGCCCGAGACCATCGATTTGCCCCCAGCTCCCACGTCCTTCACTACGCCCAACGAGAATCAGCGTGAGACGGAAGGCAGTTCTACTGTCACTCGGGGGCTCTCGAACTCCGTGAATAGATCAAGGACTGTGCAGTCGGGGGGTGACGGAGTACATAGGAGCACGAACGGTTTGCCCACATCCGCTACGGGACCTGGAGCCGCGAGGAGTGGTGAGCAGCCAGCGGGACGAAATACCTCCGAGACGAAAACTGCGCTGAATGCGGACAGGCTGCAAGCGGAGAACTTAGCTCAAAAGCCAGAGATGGTTCGGCGAGCAACCGCGCCAACATCGGCTAGCAAGTCGAATGCTTCCTTCGGCGCTCGACAGCCCGATATGACACCCACCAAATCTGGAAGACCTGCTGCATTTCAGGCGAACTCCATGTCCTCTGCAAGCATTCGGACCACGACGCATTCGCAAACTCCGAGATTCGACCAAATTGAACAAATGGACTTGACCGAGGAGTTTGCAAATATGTGCAGTCCAAATGGGAAGAAGTCAGCCCCTTCCTCTGTCGCTGGACGGAAGCGGAAGAGCGACGAATTTGAGTTGGGTTTGCGAGACAAGTCTGCTTCTATGAAGCGACCCAATCGAGCCCCGATTATCGTTCCGCGGCCTTCACAAGAATTCCCATCCATCGACGAAGACGACGAATTTGACGATATTCCAACTGGGCCACCTCCGCCATACTCCACTATTCCGCCTCGACAAGAGAAAGCCAAAACAATAGTGCAGACATCGGTACCGCCTGCAGGGCTCCCATTGGCAAATACTCGATCCACTTCCTACGTCGAAGATTCTGAGGACGATGAGGATGATCTCATGAACTTCTACGATGAGCATATGGAAGTTTCAGAGCCGTCCAAGAAAGTTGGTAGCGCAAACGTCGTCCGTAGACAGCCTGGACCTGTTCTCATCAGCTCTCCGATCGTTGAAGCCCCAACCAGGATTGATGAGCGTGTCTCGTCCCCGGCGCGAGATCAAGTCGGAGAAAGCTCTCCCATTCCAAGTCCGCCACCACTGTCGTCACAGCCGAGAGTACTGGCTGCGGCTGGGCCCTCGAGCACTGCCCTTTCCAATCCCAAGGTCAACATGGCGGTCAATGTCGGAGTCACGCAGGTCCCGCCGCCAACGAGCACCACGCAGGCACAAGCACCCGAGGACGAAGAACTCAAAACCTTGATGCTCCGTGTCTTCGAATCATTTGAATCACTGTATCAGCGAGCTTTGTCTCGGATAGACGACAGATACAACATCGTCGTAGACGAAATGACCGAATGGATGGACGGTGGCAATGACGATGTCTCCGCGTTCGAGGCTGAGCAGGACGAACTTGATCTCAAGAGGAAGAATTTGGCGTCGCTCAAGGCGAAACGTGCATTCTACCTGAAAGCACAAGAGACCCGAAATCAGGCTAAAGAGGGTCTACGGCAAGCATTGCGAACCCGTCAAGGGCGTGACGAAGCCAATGCTGAGAATCGTGCGGCGCAGGAGCGCCTTGCCAAAATCGAAAAAGAATGTATCTCCCTTCTCAGACCATGCGCGGACGACCTTCGACCTTTGCTCGTACAACATGTTGCCGTTCAGTCGACGCAGGCCACGACAGGGGTCATGCCTGAACGTGCTGTTGTTCCAGGAAGTTCGAGCCGTATTGCCCAGACGCAGATGCAGGCCGCCATGCCGCCGCCAGCGAGACCTGCACTGCAGTCCAGCAAGTCTGAATCTGTACACTCAGCTTCGCGTGTCCGATTTGACGATACTGCGAGGCAACATGACAGTCTAATGTTTAGTGACAATGCGTTTGACGATGATATTGACGACCTCGACATGATTGACACCGGTCATGGCATGTACACCACACGTATGGGCACTCCCCCTGCAGCGCACGGCAATGAGGATGATTATGGAATGATGGATGACGAGATGCTCGACATAGTGGAAGGCTATGATAACGGAGGTCAGTTCACTTCTGGAAATCAGGGCAGAACGGCCTTCACTGAGATCTCAGCCAATATTCAAGGCCGCCAGGCACAACCCAAAGCAAAGCGAACGAAAGCAACGAAGTCTGCCGCGGAAGTAGATGCAATCGATCGTGAGAATATGAACTTCCCGTGGTCAGATGAAGTCTGCGAGGTCCTCAAGAGCCGCTTCAAGATGAAAGGATTCCGAGAAAATCAGTTCCAAGCGATCAATGCGACTCTCAGCGGCAAAGATTGTTTTGTATTGATGCCCACGGGCGGAGGCAAGTCCCTCACTTATCAGCTCCCCGCTGTCATTCAGTCGGGAGCAACGAAGGGTGTGACTGTTGTAGTATCACCACTACTCAGCTTGATGGAAGATCAGGTGCAGCATCTCAGCAAACTTGGCGTCTTCGCGTTCTTGATCAATGGCGATACCCCTCGCGAAGACAGAGACAGAATTATGGATGGTCTATGGAAAAGCAATGTCGAGGACTTCATCCAGCTATTGTACGTCACACCCGAGATGCTGGGGAAGAGTGAGAAAATGTTACGCGCTTTCGATGGGCTACATCGTCGCAGGAAGTTTGCGAGACTAGTGATCGACGAAGCACACTGTGTCAGCCAGTGGGGCCATGACTTCCGACCTGACTACAAAAATATCGGCGAGGTGAGGGTGAGGTATCCAGGAGTTCCAATGATGGCTCTTACAGCTACCGCAACTTCGAGAGTCAAGGACGACACAATACATAATCTTGGCATGGAGAAGCATGGCGAGAACAGATGCCAAGTCTTTACCCAGAGCTTCAATCGGGAGAATTTGTACTATGAGGTTCGTCCAAAATCGAAGGGCAGCCAAGACGTCGCTGCTATTGCCAGTTTGATCAAAGAATCTCACGCAAAGGAGACTGGCATTGTCTATTGCTTGTCGCGGAAAAACTGCGAGGATATTGCAGCGTCGCTCGCAAAAGACCATGGCATACGGGCAACACATTATCACGCTGGTCTCGAAGGACCTGCAAAAGCTGCAGTTCAGCAAGAATGGCAGGCCGGCCACATCAAGGTTATCGTGGCCACCATTGCATTTGGCATGGGCATCGACAAGAGCAACGTACGCTTTGTGATCCATCACTCCATCCCTAAATCGCTTGAGGGATACTATCAAGAAACTGGCAGAGCTGGCCGTGATGGGAAGCCTTCACGTTGCTATCTCTTCTACGGCTACGGAGATGCTGGCAAATTACGCCGCATGATTGACGATCCCAAAAACGAAGGCAGCCGAGAAGTCAAAGACATGCAGCATCAAATGCTGCGCAAGATGGTCCAGTACTGCGAGAATAAGAGTGACTGTCGACGCGTGCAGGTGCTGGCGTACTTCAACGAGCGCTTCAATGCAGAAGACTGTGATGGCGGTTGTGACAACTGCCTCTCCGAATCAACGTACGAGGAGATCGATCTCACAGCGGAAGCCAAAAAAGCGGTGAATTTGGTGAGGAAGATCAGGAAAGACAAGGTCACCTTACTGCATTGCATTGATGTCTTCCGAGGAGCAAGCAACACGAAAGCCAAGGCCAAAAAGCATGTCGAACTGGATGAGGCCGGCGCAGGCTCGCATCTTAATCGGGGCGATGTCGAGCGCCTATTCTACCAGATGATTGGCGAAGAGGCTCTCGTTGAGGAGAACCATATGAACAAGAGAGGCTTTGCGCAACAATACGTCAATCTCGGCAGGCGATGCAACGATTTCGAATCTGGTCGCGCAAAGCTCAAGATGATGATCAGTACCTCCCCTCAAAAGGCAAAGACGAGCAAGACCACTGTGAAAAGACCCAAGGGCACCAAAGCACCGAAGGAGTTGCCTATGTCGACCAATGTCTCCTCTCCATTACAAGGTCCATCGAAGCGTAACCAACCCACTGTCCAGAAGCAGCTCAGACGGCGACAGATCGATGGCTATGAGGATGACGGCTTTGTCGTCGAAGACGAGAGCGACGACGGATTCGCGCCTGTTCGCGTCGCCAAGCCATCAGTCGCTGCGCGCAAAGCCCCTGCCAGGGGGCTTACGGCCCCCATTGCCACGGATGAAATGATGGACAAGCTGGATCCCATACATCGTGATATCGTCGATCACTTTGTGGCCGAAGCAGAGCAAAAGCTCAAGCTCATCATGAAGAAGCAGAAGTTAGCATGGATGCCTTTCACGAAGATCATGCTTCGGACCATGTTCATCAATATAACCGATACGGATGAGAAGCTGCGTGCCATACAGGGCATAGATGCCGAACGGGTTCAGTTGCATGGCAAGCACATGATCAAATTAGTCAAGGAGGCTCGCGCCAGACTCCATGAAATGGGGGTTGCGGTCCAAGACGATGACTCTGAACCTGTTGAAGAGGACCAAGACGAGGAGCCA
This sequence comes from Cercospora zeae-maydis, assembly GCA_023512815.1. NCBI lineage: Eukaryota > Fungi > Ascomycota > Dothideomycetes > Mycosphaerellales > Mycosphaerellaceae > Cercospora > Cercospora zeae-maydis. Next base: position 1,325,180 of record JAKLWY010000008.1, read on the forward strand.
GCGGATGATCGTCAGCATGATAGAAATGTCATTGTCATTGACAGTGATGGTGAGCTGGACGATGACGACGAGGACTACGGCCTGGACGATGAAGAGGAAGACGGACCGGGCGAGCAGAGTCGCCATTTCCAGCCGCAGTCCGTCAGCAAAGAGGTCGCAGATTGGCATGCCGGATTTTCACAAAGTGCAAAGAAGTTCAAATACACTGCTCCTGAGTCACAAGCCTCCCGCAGAGGCACCTCGAAGAAGAAGAGTTACGTGGCGCGCGAGAAGTCTTCAGTCAAATCGCGAGGCGCAAAGGCACGCGGCAGGGGATCAAACAGTGCTGGCTATGCATCTGGGTCTGGAGTGAGCAAGAAAAGAGCTGGAGCGGGCAATAGCAGGGCTGATGCAGGCGGAGGACCTTCGATGAACGAGGCTGCTTTTGGAGGCATCAGAGCTATGCCGACATAAGTGAGCGTCGCATTCCACAGCGAATATCATCATGCTTCGGACTCGGTCGCTTTGCGGGGTTCCAAACGAAATTTGCGATTAATGAATGATGGCTTGCGAGCTCAGCTTCGCTATGAAATATACGATCGTGGCACCATAGTATTCTTGTGCATAGAAACTGAATCAATGAGTGCAAGGCCATGGCCTCCCATAGGTTTTCTTCAACCGAAGAGGAGTCGAAGCGGCCACCGACCTTGACGATTGTGCAGACCACCGACATGGGAGATTTGAGCTACCCTGACCCCTGGTGGACTGCGGAGACGAATTCTGGAGTGCATCCGGGGCTGGCTCGGATTTGCTGCGGTGTCATTTGCGCTTGTCTCAGTTCGTGTTCGCTGGGGCAGTTCCAGGCCGAGTACTGTATGCTACAGTACTCCGGCCGGCGACTGCTCCCTATGCAAAGACATATGCAGTCCTGTATTGGCGGTCTGACTCGTGGAGCATGAAGAGGCAGACAGCGGAGATGGATCGGATCGTGTTGTTGATCATGGTAACCGGGAGTTGGACGTCGTGGAAGTTGAAATCGTTGATTGGCTGCCATGGACAAGGTACAGCATGCTCGAAACGACGACACCACGATCACGGTTCACCATGTTGTTGGTGGTCCCGATGTGACGACTTTTCAGCCTCCTCCCCACTTGGTTTGTACATTTTGTCCAGCTCATCCCCCGGTTTCACATGTGAATTGCGATTTGTTGGCTAGCATTCTACAGTGTTACTACATCACGTCCTACGAAAGCAAACGGTCCTGCATGAATGACTTCTGCAGAGACGACGACACTGATTTTACGAACCTCGTGGAGTCGAAGCGAAAGCTCGGCTTCGCTCGGCAATGATCTTCATTATGAGATTGTACCGCGGCCGTCTCTGACGCTGAACTAGATGATGGATCGGGCGTGGGCCTCAAAGCTAACACAAGCGCTTGTTCGAGAGTGCTTAATCGCATTAAGGCTGCGGCGCGTCCTTTTGTGGAGAAGAGACATGGGCCCACGAGCAGCCAGTATGCTTAGAATATGCTACGGCAGTGTGACGGCATCTGCGTAGCTCTCGGAGACGGTACTCCTTTCGGTTCAGCTTACGGACAGTCGGTCACTGCAGGCGTGCCATCTCCTCCTTCTTGAAGTGGAGGCCGCTTATTATGGCCACTAAGCACATGCGTGTTCGCGGCCGCTGCGAAAGTACTTGTGAAGGTTGGTCCCCGGTCGTATTCACTTCGCAGTCTTGCTGTCCACTTTCTCTGCCAACTGTTACTCGTCTGAGCAAAGTCGACGGCAGCTACCATGCCAGCACTAATCAAGATCGCCGCTGCCGGAGCGGCACTGGCGCTCGCTGGTCTTGCTCATGCAAGACCTTCGAATTTCGAGTCTCGACAGGTCGATAACTCGAACGCGACCGACCTACCTGTGGTGGACCTAGGCTACGTGGTACAAAGAGCGACTGTTTTTAACGACACTGGAAACTATTACAACTTCTCGAATATCCGCTACGCGCAACCTCCCGTTGGCGACCTGAGATTTCGAGCACCGTTGCCTCCCCTCCAAAATCGCTCGGTCATTGAAACTGGAGAGACCGACCGAATTTGCCCTCAGTCGAACCCAGCTTGGCTTCTTACTGCTGAAATCTTCATTCCCGCATATCTCGAGGGCAAGAGAAACTTTACTCCTGCAGATTTCAACACCAGCTCTGGCAGTAGCAGCCTGCCTGCACAAGACCCTCGTACTACCGAAGACTGCCTGTTTCTCGACGTTCAGGTTCCAAAGGACATCTTCGATAACGCCGACAAGAAAGATTTTGAAGGCGCACCTGTCCTGGTGTGGATCTATGGCGGGGGTTTTGCGAGTGGCTCGAAGCAGGGTGCGGGAAACCCAGCAGGTCTTCTCGCAAGAGCCCAGAACCAGAAGAACAAGGGTGTCGTTTACGTGGCCATGAATTATCGCTTGGGAGCTTTTGGCTGGCTTTCCGGACCAAGTCTTCAGGAGGATGGCACTGCCAATGCTGGGTTGTACGATCAACGCCTTGCGCTGGAATGGATCCAGGAGAACATCCACAAGTTCGGAGGTATGATCAACCCACTTTCCTGGTTAGTGTTCCGAATGCTGACTCAAAATGCTGTGCAGGCGATCCAAAGCGCGTCACCATCGTTGGCGAGAGTGCAGGCGGAGCCTCGATCATGCACCAGATTACTGCCTTCGGCGGTTCGAAGCCAGTGCCATTCCAGCAAGTCGTAGCCCAGTCTCCAGGATTCCAACCAATGCCTTCCAACATTGAGCAAGACAGCATTTTCAATGCTTTCCTTGCACTGGCTGGCGCCAAGACCATCACTGAAGCTCGTGAGCTCCCATATGAAAAACTCCAAATCGCAAATATTATCTCGACAGGCGAATCCACCTACGGCCAGTATACATGGGGGCCAGTTGTGGACGGCATCTTCGCCCCACAATTGCCAGGCCAACTCCTCGCAAAGGGCCAATACGCCAAGGGTCTCAATGTTATGGTTGGCCACAACCAAAACGAAGGAATACTGTTCATCGATCCTCTCATCTCCAACTCCACTGCCTTTGAGGCGAGCATCGATACCATTCAGCCATCCATCAAAGCATTCCCTATATACAAGAACTACCTTGTCAACACCCTCTATCCAGCCGATGCCTATCCGAGCACGTACGAGCGCAGTGCAGCGGTCGTAGCAGACTCGGCTTTCGTCTGCAACACGTTCTACCTCGACAAGGCGTTCAATAACCAGACTTACGCTTACTTCTTCGTCGTGCCCCCTGCGCTCCACGGAACTGATATCGCGTACACTTTCTACAACGATGGTGGAGTCAGCAGCAGCGTCATCAACGTGGATGTCGCCATTGCCCTGCAGGAATATATTACGCATTTTGCAGAATTTGGATCTCCGAGCGAGACTGGCGTGCCACAATTCCCGATATATGGCAAGGATGCGACCGTGACGGTGTTGAATGTTACGAGTATCACGCAGGCGGTTGATCCGGCAGCAAATGAGAGGTGCAACTGGTGGCAGAAGGCACTGTACTACTAGATGAGAAATATCAGGACCAAGGGTCCGTCAATGAGATGCAACGCTCTGTCGCTTGTTCAATGAAAGTGCTGAAGACACCCAATCAAAACATTCGAGACTGGTATTACTTGTCTCGTATCCATACTCTAGGTGACTACTTGCTTGCTTTTTCTCGCAGCGAACCTCGCCTGGTGAACAAGTCTTTCGATGCTTCGAGGCGATATCCAGGGCGGCCTACTACTTACGTGTTCTGAACGCGTGATCGGCCGAGACTTGACGAACTGCCGCATTTCGAATTGATCAAAGCAGCCGCTCGAGAGGCTTCGGCAGGCTGGAGAGCAATTCTCCTGGCCACTGCATCGTCAACGTCAGTAAGACACACAGAAGTACCGTAAGAGCAAGAGTGAACATTCAAGGAACTCTCTTGACAATGGAGCGCAAATGAATCGAATAGAGTCAGTAATGGAGCATTTCGAGACGCTTCCAGCCACCTACCTTCCCATCCAGCCATGACGCTCACAATCGAGAACTAGTTCTCCGCCCAGGACGTGAGATCACATGTTGCAATATTGCGAAGACATCACAGCTCAAGATTGCAATGTCTGACATTCTCATGGTGGAAGGAAGTTAATGTCGAATCGACAACGAGTATATCGACAGATACCAAAGACAACACTTTAAATCGTACAACCGCGCCCTCCGAGCTGGATTCGAAATGAGCCCTGGGTCAAGCAAGTGATGATGTAGGCGGCGAGAATGTGCTGTATCGAGTGTCAGGACTTTTCCATGTATTGCATGGTGGAGCATCGGAGCATAGCTCGTGGAGGCTTGGCGTGTGTCGACCAGACGACGATCTCGACCTGAGGCATTCTTCTGTGATCACATGCACAAGACAGCACGTGCAGAGGGAAAGCGTCGCGTCCCACGTCTGCTTTCCTCCACTGGTTGCTGGTAATCCTTCGGGGAACGGTCCCGAGGCAATTGCGTAGCAGGCGCCTGAAGAGGAAGGAGGAGCTCCGCGCTGTGGCGTGGAAGTGACGTACCGAGACGATCACGGCCACAACAAACACACCTTCGAGCTTCTCTTCCCATCTCATCAACCAAACACCTGATCCCATTCCACCACCAAACTTGACCTTCCTGCCACCAAGACCACCCAGAGAACCTCATCACAATGTTCCGCCAACAAGTCGCCCGCAACGTCCGCCTCTTCAGCACCTCTGTCCGCGTCCAGAAGGGCCCGGTCGAGGCCGCAAAAGACACCCTCAAGGAGGTCGACAAGAATGTCTCGCAGACGATTGTTGCCGGCATTGAGAAGGGCGGTAAGTCTTCTTCATTATCCTCATTGTATCCACGTCGACACGTCTCACCTGCCTTCCCTTCGCGGTTAAGATGGAGCTATCGCGATTGGAAAGATGCGATTGCTGACATGGCTTGCATCACAGAGCAGTTGACCGGTCGCGCAAAAGAGCAAGCTGCAGAGGGCGCGAAGGAGGCTCAGCGCCAGGCGGAGGATGTCAAGGATCAGGCGAAGAGGACTGCAGAGGATGCGAAGGATAAGGCGAAGCAGTAGATGGGATGTCTTTCTGCCTGAACCGATCCCTTCAATGGTGAATACCGGAATGACAAAAGCATGAGTGAAACATGTCATGAGGAAGAGGACAATTGCGGATCACAGACCTAGTAATGAAGCGTTGTGGGAGCAGTGTGCTGCGAAATGATTTCTTCTTGCAAGCTCAAGGGCATTGCTGAAGCAATGGTTTTCTTATATCGGTTTTCGATGATATGTGCTTTTCCTCCCTTGCTTGGTGCTTGCTAGGGTGACCTTGGTCGCAAGCTTCTTCCCGAGTGTCTGGTTGAGGTGGTCGTTACGCCTGAAAAATGGCGATGCGTGAAGAGAAACGGCGGTAAATCGACATAGCATATCGTCTCTCGTGGAAACAGCGCAAATAATGGCATGAAACAAACTTGGAAAGACTGCACATGCACGGTTATGCAGAGTGGTACGTCAGCAAGAGGGTCTTGGCAAGGAGATCCGTCATCAAAATCTGTTGGCCTTCCTTCCTGTTCCTGTGTGAGCTGATGTGAACGTCCTGCCTCCACTACTACATGTACATCAGCTCTATCAACCTGACCTGACCGGTATTCGAGCTACATGTACATAGCCGCGTGTCAGGTATTGCACTTGTTTGTATGCGCCGAGTGGAGCAGCCAAGATTTCTACAACACCGCCGAGAACAAGGACGCACAGCCTCAACACCCTCGTCACGCAGGACGATCTCATCAGTTCTACATCCGATTGTTCATTCGCTGGTTCAAGAAGCCGCAGGCGCATGGACAGTGAAGTGCTCGTCGCAGAGATCGAGTCTCTTTGCACATATCTTTTCCAAGCGCTGGCCAACATGCTCACAAACTCGGTCGTGATCCGTGACTTCCTGCGACCGTGCGTATTCGAAACGAGGACTTTTCCAGAGAAAGCCTTCGCATAAGGATTCGGGGACCAAATTGAGTAGCTGAGGCTGTGGAGGCCGCGAAGGCTTCGAAACACACAGCATCTTGGCAAAAGTGGATAGAGGTTGCTAAGTATGGCACTTTGGCGAGGTCCACTTGCCAGAACGAGGCTAGGCAGTTGCAAGAATGCCTATTCGCATCCGGTCTTTACTGATGAGGCCTGTACAGAATCCTTTCCTCAATGCTACCAATTGCGAAGCCTTAGCATCGAATTCGGATCAGGAGCCTCTCGTGACTATGTCAAGACTCAGCCTCATCAGAGGACAAAGAGGGATGCATCCTGCTGTGTGCTCGAGAGCATATAAGGCTTACGTCTGGCACGATTGCAGACAGCTTCACTTCCAAGCACTACGATCACAACAAGATGCACTCGATCCACAAGATTCTCCTCATTGGGGCAACTGCAACGCTGTCTGCAGGCTCGCCAGTACAGCTCGGCAATGCAGATGCCGCAACAGCAAACGAGGGCAAAAATGTCATTCAAGCAAGACAAGACTTGCCAGAGATTCTCAACTTCGATGGTATCGACTGGGCACAAACGGAAGACCTTGGAAAATGTTCCAGAGACCAGATGGGTATCCTCATGGAGACGGCTAAGAACATATATGACTGGTACGGTATGGCTCCGCTCGCGGTAGAGAGAACGGACGATGAGGACCCAGTCTGGCAACGCTGGTTTGGAGGACGCATTGAGCAAGGCATTCCACAGCCTCGATACACCTGGTTCGGTGATCATGATGCCCGAAGTCCGGTCGAGAGACAATGGCTCAAGCAAATCGACAGCACCTACCAGCACATCTTGTCCTCGCTCAGATCTGCTCGAGACTATCCTATGATGGGCAATGCGAAGCCAAGCAAGAAGAATCGTCGTGTCACATTTCTGTGCCAGTCTGCCGAAAGGTTGCCCGGCCATTGCAAGTCAAACTCTAGGCTACCAGCCTACACGACGCAGAACGATGCGGACTGGCCAAACTCGGGCTTCGGCTATACAATCTCTTTCTGCGACACTTTCTTCTCCGAGGATCGAGTCTTTGCCAGAGATTTGGTCAACAGCAAACCAACATATACTCTCTCCAAATTGGAGACGTTCGAGCACATCCTGTATCACGAATACATGCACGTGAAATGGTTCGGTCATCCCTACAAGATTGTCGATCTCACAGAGTCGCTCCTAGTGACAGACGACTTTGATCAGCTCATTTACGGAGCGAATGCGTGTTCTGCTTTCGCCCGCAAGCTCTACGCTAAGGAAGCCAATTCCTCGGTCAATCCATTGACTGGTATCAACGCCGACAACTATGCATGGTATGCTACCAACAAAATCCTCCGCGAGGCCTGGGGAGCGAAGGATGATCCTTTCAATTACCTTGATCGAGACGACTACCCTCAACTTTCCAGTCCGAAGCGACGTCGCTCGGCACAGGCGGCTGAACCCGAAATTCTCGCACGTTCATTGATGAACGTTGCTCGAGATGACGCGGACCAGAACGAAGCTATAGAGGACTTGCAGAAATGGCCGCGGAACTGCATCTGGACTCTTGAAGAGGAAGACAACATGTGTGAACTTCTTCGCGACGACTACGATGACTGGGTTGCTGAAGAACTCGGCACCACACTCTCAGCGGAGTGTCAGCAGGTTGATCCGAATAAGCCTTTCTTCGAGCTGAATGCTGTTCATCCCGACTGCAAGTGTACTGATGACAAGACTGGCGACGACGTCAGGTTGTACGAAATTGGACGCTGCAAGGGCTTTGTTGGTGTCGCGCTTGGGTGTCGCGATGCTGATGACGGTGGGTGCGATTGTCGAACGAACTTGAACAACGGGCCACAGCATATCAGCAAGTCCGACAAGGGAGATCAAGCTTGCAAGTCATTTTCGAGAGGAGGCATGACGGAGCAGGACATTGACGACTTGATTGCCACTGGTGGTTGAAGGAGGCTTGAGAACAACCATGTCGAAGGCGCTGAGGAGTCTCATCGGTTCTCGTAGAGCAGGATAGACATTTTGAATGCATACGAACTGGCGTCACATCAATGCTTTCGCTGCCGTAACCAGTGACTTCACCGAGACGGCATCTGACGGCTTGCTGCACGAAGAGAAAGAAATTCGATGACAATTATCTTTCTGTGCCGAATGATGACCGAGAATACGAAAGCTGACACGCAAGCTCGCTGTCTGTCCACATCCCGACTTCACGCTTCGATTGCCTGATGAAGTGATCATCCGGGGCCCCGCGTTCTCCGACCGAGCACTCGTCATCATCCCCAAATCACGCTGGCTCCGGACTTGGAACCCCAACGGCTACAGTACTGTAGAAATGAGAGAACGGCAATACTTCGCGTGTCCGTTTGAGGCACTGCGTCCGTCCATTGGGCTGCCAGCGGACTATATTGCCCCGTACCGAGGAGTCGGGTATCCAGGATACTGTAGGCGGATGGCCTGCAATTGAAATACCTTATACTGGCCAAGCTGCCCTTGCCAGGCAAGATCGAAGGCGGTTGCAAAGAAGTTGTAGGGCTTCTCGTTCTTGTTTGCCTCATTCTTCCTACACGCGCTGAACAAGATGGTGCACCTGAGAAATGCTGCCTGCAGTTGGTTACTGACCGCAGCAACATCAGCCAACGCAGCCGCTCTCTGGCCTCAAGCAAAGCCACAGAGGCACCATGAGCTGTCTGTCTCAACAACATCAGGCCTCGTGCACGGCAAGATCGATCCAACATATCCGAACGTCAGACAATTCCTCGGCATACCTTTCGCCAAACCTCCCGTAGGACCACTCAGGTGGCTCGCTCCACAAGAACTCTTACAACCACACCAGCGTATCGAAGCCACCGAGCTCCCACCCAGCTGTCCCCAATTCCTCACCCCAAGCGGAGATTCCATCTGGACAAACGACGTCCTCCAATTCAACCTCGCAGGCGTCAACCAAACCGGTCCAACAGACGAAGATTGCCTCACCATAAGCGTCTGGACACCCACCACAGAAAACCAGGCACAATTCAGCCCTACCGAAAAATCAAACGACACCCTCCTCCCCGTCCTCATCTACATCTACGGCGGCAGCTTCCAAACCGGCGGCCAAAACGTCCCCTACCAACTCCCCACCCAATGGCTCTCCCGCACCCCCACCCACCTCGTCGTGTCCTTCAACTACCGCGTAAACCTCTTCGGCTTCCCCTTCGCCCCCTCGCTCCCCGAACAAAACCTCGGCCTCCTCGATCAACGCCTCGCAGTCCAATGGGTCGAGCAAAACATCCTCGCCTTCGGCGGCGACCCTTCGAGAATGGTCCTCTGGGGCCAATCCGCCGGCGCCACGAGCGTGGATCTGTACAATTTTGCTTACGTCGAAGATCCGATTGTCAAAGGGTTGATTATGGATTCGGGGACGAGTTTGTTGAGTGTACAGGCTGGAAGGAATGCGCCGTTGCCGGGGGATAACACGGGGAAGAATTTTACGTTTGTGGCGGATAAAGTGGGGTGTGGTGGAAATACAGAGGGTGAGGAGATGTTGGAGTGTATGAGAGGGGTGGATTGGAAGATTTTGGAAGGGTTTGTCGCGAATTATTCGAGCAGTGGGGCGCAACCAGCGTTGATCTTCAGGGCGGCTCCGGACGGTAAGGTGGTGTTTGACGATTATGAGGCGAGGGCATTGGGCGTGGGATCGGCGAAGATTGTGAGTTCCTTTCGATTACATTATGTTCTGATGAGACCGAACCTTCGCTGACCTTTTTTCTTTTCCTCTCCGCTAGCCTGCTATCATCGGCACAAATGCCCAAGACGGCGTGCCTTTTGCACCCTATAATCCCGACGGGGTCAGCGTCGCGGTAGCGAACAGTGTTACGCTCGGCGCATTCTTCTGTCCCGCTACAGAGACGACCAGACTCAGACAGGAAACCGATCGCTTGACGTACCGCTACCTGTACAGCGGAAATTTCACCAACATCTCCCCGAGAGGCTGGATGGGCGCCTGGCACTCATCCGAGCTGCCGTTGATCTTCGGAACGCATCCGAACTATCGTGGGAATAGCACCGAGGTGGAGTACGAGACCAGCCATGCCATGCAAGATGCTTGGGCGGCTTTCGCGAAAGATCCGGTGAACGGATTGGCGAGCGTCGGATGGAAGCCATATGAGGAGTTGGGGAGCTCGACTCTCCGCAACTTTGGTGCGGGTGTGGCTGTGAAGGATATCGATGTCAAGACGACGGAAGCAATGTGTGATGGGGCGGTCCCGAAGACTTCGTGATCAAGTTCTAGTAGACACGGCCAGGTACATCTTCACTGACTCGTTGTATTCGATGACTCTTGCTCTTCCCAGTCTTTCCCAGTGTTTTGTTTTTTTCACAATCGACTCACAGTCTTCCCAGATGCGCGACCTATTCGCCAAACCCCTTGAGAGTTCACCATTCACCATGCCGCGTCGTGGGCCGTATCACAGCTTATACCACTTCGTTCTGGACAGATCGAGCATATTCCGCACCGGCACAGGAGGAGGTTGGAGAGACTGCAGGGTTGTGCAAGTACTTCTGCGCTGTCGTGGTCGCCAAGAAATGATGGGGCGTATCGTATGGTCTTCTACAAGCCAAGCTTCCCCAAAGAACTCCATATTCTTTCATGAGCAAAATCAAGGGCAGCAGATTTCACACAGGTGAAGCGCTTTGCATTTGTTTCTTAGAGTGAGTCGACCGGAGCTGAACCTTCAAATGTCACCGTCTGGCCCGAATAAGTCTGTCTCATGTGGGCGAAGGCGGTCACAACGCGAGGAGGAAGGACTGCATAGCTACGAAGGTTTCGTAGAAGGAGGATCGAACGGCCATAGCCTTCTCGCCTGTTCCTCCGTCAACTCCTCGCTGACCCTGAATTCGTCCATATATGTTTGATAGAGCAGCTGGTGTGCAGATTGTGTCTCCTCCCTGCACTCCTTCGCGACCCAACCTTCAGGATCCGTCTTGAGGGTATCCATGATCATGGTCTTTAGTTTCAGCAGATTTTCGTGATCGGTCCAAAGACGTTGGTGTCTTTCCACGTCCTCCTGGGCGGGCTGGTAAGGACAGATCCCTGGTAAATGAAGCTCGGAACTCCATCTTTTCGAAAGATGATTCAGGTCATGATAGATGGCAGCTGCGCCGTGTCTCCATGCCGACGGAGCGAAGCGCATCAGACGGAACAAATCCTCGTCCATCTGCATCGCGGCGTGGAGTTTGGGGATCCATGCTCCGAGCGAGACAGACCAGGTTTGTGAACAGATCTCAATGTCTTTGCGCGCTTTGGACTCCTCCTTCTCGTTGCGGACCTCGTCCGAGCTGCCGACAATCTGCCACCGCTTGTCGAGTGTGCACAGATCGGGGGTTTCATTGGCGTAGATGTAGGAAGGCTCGATACTTGTTGACTGCCAGTCGATGAGACATGTGATCTTGGAAGGATCATCGTTGGACACGAAGATGTTCCTCTTGTGAAGGTCGGCGTGGAGAAGTAGCGGATCGGCGATGTCGCTCACCCGAGGTGAAACGGCAAGGGCCTCAAGTACCTCCTGGGTTATTTGTGCGAGGCGTAGGTGGGTTTCGATCGATCCTTGAGGCTCAGTGGGATCAAACCCGACCTTCTCCGGAATGCGGGATATCTGAAGGTCGACTAAAGCTCGACAGTACTCTGTATGGGTTTTCCCTACAAGGCAGTCAGATGGTTAATTGTTACAATGGAATGACAAACCTACATGGTCCACGATTCGGTGCTCGACGTTGATAGAATCGAGCATCTCCAGGGGTGCATGGCCAGTACCTTGGTCCGCAGTGGGGCCCAATGCAAAAGCCATCGGAGAATGGAATGAGGTCCGCAGATTCGAGCTTTACATCCGAAAAGTAAAGACTTCCGTATGCAGGAAAATGCAGCTTAGCCATCTGTCCAGCCATCTCTCCCAGGGATTTGACGCAACGGAAATGTTCTGGGGTATTCATGGAATCCCATCGCCCATGCAATTGCACTCCAGGAGCCACAGACATGATGATGTATTCGGTCCCAACTGGATTGGAGGATTCATCGCTCCAATCCAAGACTTTCGGAACTGGAACAGAGGTGTGTCTACGCACTGATGGATGTCAGGTCAATGAATGAGCTGCAGATCGAACGAACAGAGCAGTGACTGACCATACTCCATCGTAGCTACCTCGCTGTTAGTTCTGAGTCTCGGGGGGCCGGAGACAGCAAACGGAATGCGAGCAACGACGGAATTGCCATTGTCCAAATGGAGCACAAACGCTCGGTTGTAGCCGCCTTCAATCTTGTCGCATCGCATTATTTTGCGTGCACCAGCGGAGCAGGCAATGGCTTTCTCGCAAAGCTTTTCAAAGTCGAACGAGACGAAACGAGCATCTTGATGCTCTTGATTAAGGCGCAGCCAGTTTCCAGCGGCATATCGGAATGGGGAAAACGCTAGTGACAGAGGTTAGTGAGATGAACGGCACCACGAGCTTGGGGCTGCGGGGAGTCATGCCTTCCCGCGGGCTTGTTCCAGAGGAGAATAACCGGACACCAGCTGCTGAACGATGCCATCGTAGCCATCCTAGGGCTACTTGGTTCAGTCTATGATGCATATTACCATACGCAAGTGTCGATGTCGAAAATTAAGACTAGTTAGCGAAGGCCAGCGGGTGTCGTGCCGGCCAACCCAAAAATAGTTTTGCGCTTTATTACTAGAATCGCGTGGCAGGAAGCTTTTGTTTTACCCTATGGTATACCGTATTGTAGTAGTCGTCGCAATTTCTACAGCAGTAGCGTTTCGTACGTGGCTCCACATGATGATTTATATTTGGGGTTTTGCACCTTTGGTGTCAAAAGTCCGCCATCCTGAAGCCGCGAGTAGTAAGCGTGTTGTACCGTACCGGCGGAGTGGATTGTTTTGGAAAGAAAAGTGGAACGAGGTCAGGTCAGAATAAACGCGGTCGTGCCAAGGAATTTGGATGACTAACGCGGTCAGGCTTGGCAATAACGCGGTCGCGCCAGCTGTGAACACTACTTCTGCCAGCATCGAAACACTACTGAAACGACCGCTGCGAAACACTTGCGGCAAGATGCCGCGGCTCAATTGTATCATTGGTGTGGAACACCCGTCGATTTTACAGCTTTGCTTTAGAGACAGTTGAAATGTCGTCCTGGCGGAATCCTGGTAGATGAAGTTTTGGTGCAAAGCGATCAAGGGTAGCGGACGAGGCTGATGTTTGACGAGCCCCGCAAGGTGAAGATGCCATTGGGAGCTTTACTTTTGGAACATAATGATGCAGCGGCGTGAGTTTGTAGCTGGGTAGCCGTGGATCAGTTAGACAGTGGAATGCCAAGAGTGGTAAAAATTGGAGGTATATATTAGTTTAAATTTAAACCTGATTTGACGGCGCGCTTAGTCTACCTACCATTCACCTTGCCTTTTACCAGATGAATCCGTGGGCTAGCGCACTATGCCGCATTCTTAATCTTTGGAATTTCTCAGTTCGAGAAGTCGAACTTTTTTTGCCGAAATCTTTTGCACTTTTGCCAACCACTTGCATCTTGCATCGGAATAAAGACCTCACCGACAAAGCTGTATCGTTGATGAGACGTGATGTACATACATACATTTTTGCCATTTCTCTTCTAGTTTTGCGCGCAAACGCCTTCCGCCAGCCGCCCCCCTCCAAATTGCAAAACATTGCGAAGCGTCTTGCAAAGCATGACATGCAACTATCCCGATGACAATGACGGCCTGATGTATGCATGATAGACGTGTTCATTCCATGTGATGTGGCGTCTGCTGAAGTTGCGTTGTCGTGTGGCACGATGTGGTCAGTCGCCATCGTAAACTGGACGGCTTTCATGCTTCACGTCCTGTGCGATATTGTAGACTATGCTCGTCGCCAGTAAGTAGGTTTCCACAGCCGTATTCCGCTCGATTCTGCACTTTTCCGAGTGAGCGGTCAAGCACGTCTTGGAAAGGCGATGTCTCGCGATTGCTTCACCAACAACACCCTCCACATGAGTCTACTACATGTAGATTTAAGCAGAGATGATTCTTCTATAAAACATTTGCTGCACCTTTTTCTATTGACCAAATCAAATATCATCGTGTTCCATCTCTCGCCATGCAACAATACACCCCACTCTTCGCCCGAAAAGGACCTTTTGAACACTTCGACGCCTACATCGAGAACGTCGCCAAAGGCAAAGCCAAAATCTCCAGCGCCGTTCTCCTCCCCTCCACCCTCATCAAAGAACCTGACCGCTTGCTCTCCTCTCGTCGCGGCTTCAAGCCATCACCCAGCGAAGATGCCCTTGTTGCTAAAAAGATTTTGGATTGAACGGTGGATGGGTCGGAATATGAGGTGCTGTGACGCTAGGCGAACAGAAGATAGCTCACGGACGATTACGACTTTTGATGAACGGCACGCACGCATGAAAGCTCAAATGGGGAAAAGATTGGGATTAAGCGCTCGCGTTTGGTGCAGGTTGAAAAACTACCAAATATCGAATCGAATCTTCGAAAGCCCCTCTATCATGGCGTTTCCACGTGTTTCACTACTTCCGCTCCCTCTCTCCACTCCTCCCGCATCAATGTATGTCCTTGCCACGAGTCATGGGACTCCAACCTCACCCACAGCCCAGCCCGTCTTTAACCATATCTAAGACAAATTCTGATTCCTGGCAAGTTTCCAAACAACATAGCTCAGCACGTGCGCATCTCAAAGCAACCCGACTGACTCCAATTGTGATATGAGAAATCGCAGAGCATAGCAGAAAAAATCACTTCGACGACTAAAAAGAAAAGGTTTTGTTCTTACTCCCTACTACTTGCTACAACTAACATCCTCGTATCCTTTCTTTACTTTCCTTTCCTCCTTTCACGCTCTACGCTGTGAGAAATCTCGAAAGTATTCCAGAAACACGCTTTTTCATCTGCTGGAGTCCTTCTCCTGACGCCTCAATCCCAGCACTAGCTTCGGCACCCACTTCTCCTTCAACAGGAGCTGGAATCGGCACGACGATTTGCGTAAAAATTGGCGGGTTGGAGTCATCAGTCCCTGTAGTGTCGTCTTCCACGACGGGGGTAGCTGGCGTTGCGATTTCCTCTTCCTCGTCGGCGGATGGAAGGCTCGCTTCTTCGGCGGCCGGTATGTCTTCTGTCGAGTCGTTCGGGAAAGGAAGGATGGAGAAGGTTGGGTCTTCGGGTTCGGTTGGTTGTTCTGTACCAGTGCCTGGAAATGGAAGAGTGGAGAAGATTGGATCTTCTTCGGGGTCGTCTGTTGGTGTTGGCGTTGTGGTGGCAGGTTCTTCTGTGGAGGCCTCAGGAGCTGGGGCTGGTTCTGCCTCATTGTCGCCTTCTTCCGCTGGGATAGGCTCTTCTATTGGTACATTGCTTTCTTCTGTAGGTTCTGGAGTGGAAGGCACAGTCGTCCCCTCTGTTTCTTCGGGTTCTGTGACGATCGGCTCGGCGGTCTCTCCTGTTGGTTCTGGAACATCTGGAATTGAGGGATCTTCAGGTACTCCCGCAGGTTCCTCCAGAATTGGGGTTGTCGTTCCAGCTGGCACTTCCGTCTCCTCGATCGGCGTAGGTGCTTCCGTTGGCAATTCAATTTGCCCTCCATCGGTCAATGTGGGCTCAGCTTCCGCGGGCGTAGTTGCGATCGCAGGAGCTTCCGAGCTGATAGTAGTCGCCACGGCTGCTTCTTGCGTCGTAGTGGCTTCTGGAGCAATTGTCACTGAGGTATCTTCTGGCAAAGTAGTTTGGGGCTCGGCAGACTCTTCAGTACTGCTGGTCAACACCTCCTCCTCATCTTCCACATCAGGGCTGGCTGTCGTGGTTGCCTCTGCAGGGACATCTGTACTAGTCGGAGTCGGCTCGACATCTTCCGGCAATGAAGTTTCAGTCGGCTCAGTGTCTGCCGGTGCAGATTCAGTCGCAGGAAGCTGCTCTGTAATGGTCGTCTGCACAATCTGAGTGACTGTCTGGGTTGAAGCCGGCAGGGTCTCTGGCGTTTCGGTGACCGTCACTGTCGGTCCGGCTTCTGTCGTTGTACGCACTTCTGGGTCAAGAGTGACGTAAATTGTGGCAGTTAGCGTTGCAGCCGCGTCTGGAACTGTGACGGTCTGAGTGGTGGGGAGCTCGGTAACGGTGATGGTAGATACGTCCTCTCCGTTGTCAATCGTGACGGTCTGGGCCGGAGCGGTCTCAATGATCGTGGTAGTGGAAACCTCGCCATCCTCCGTCACTGTTGAGGTCTCGGCTGGAAGTGTCTCATAAATTGTAGACGGCTCTCCATCGATTGTGAGAGTAGCAACACGCGTCACGGTAGCCGTGTCGGGCGAAGCTGGCTCTGTGTAGGTTACAGTGCTCAATCGAGTCGTAGTCGAACGGGCGACGGTGGACGTCTCGGTGAAAGTTCTAGTGGTTGTGCGGACAGACGTAGTCAATACCGTAATTGTAGTTCTGCCATCGCCATCAGCATCGCCCCGGGATCTTGGAACGGCACATTTACCTTCCGACCGTCGCGGTCTGTCTCAGCGTGACAGTGCGAGTGGTTGGCGGCCCTGGAGGTGGAGGCCCTGGAGGTCGAGGTCCTGGGGGTGGAGGCCCTGGAGGTGGTCCAGGTCCACCTCGTGTAATGTCGTCCGGATCATCTTGACGCGCTACATGGAAGCGAGATGAATTCCATGGAAAGGCGAATGTCGACAATAAAAGCAAGCACCAGGTTGCTAAAACTTGCTGCAGCTTGCGAGCCATGGCGGTCAGACTCGTCGGGCGATCGTGGGATGCAGAACGGAGGACAGGCGCGCTGAAGTTGATTGATATAGTAGTTCATCTTGTCGACTAGACTTGTGAGGTGCCGGGTCTCCAGCCGCTGTGCGACGAGCGGCTCGAACCCAGGTCTGGGTCTGGTAAGAATGCACATTCCAGCACCCCAGCACAACGCGCTCGAGTGACGAGAGTGCGTCTATTGGCGGCCGGCCGTATTCAAGCCTTGTTCGCAAGGAGGCTATACATTCTATGCATGCAACGATCTGTATGGTGCCGGCCGAGCGAGTGGACGGTGTGGAAATCTGCAACAAGTCGTCTCATGACAAGTGATCCGGCGAAGCTCACGAACACATTCTGCATCTTGCCACTTCGCAAGAAGTCCTCTGCCACTTGCCAAGTCATTCCATCTGTTCGGTGAAACTTTTGATTCGCCATAAGCTGTGAGCTTAGTCGAGAGCGCCGAGGCGTTGTTTTGGTGTCGAAGGTGATCAAGCGAATGAATGCTCTACTATACCGCTGCCGCATTGCACTCTTCTGCCCTCCTGCACCTGTCGTTGCATAGCATTCGCTGCATTCATATGACACGCTAGGACGGCCTATTCATCTATTAGGGGAGGAACAGCTTCGAATCACGGCTTTGCGGGTGCTAGCAGATCTGCGCGAATATCCGACTTTGTGTCTCTTCATGGAGTCCATTCAAATTGTTGACATGGACCATCGCAAGTTGCATTATAAAACATGTGAAGCCGGCTCGCCAGGCAAAGACGCTGTGTGGGAATGGTTGAGGAAGATGATTATTCTCAAGGAACAGGCAATTTTAGCTGCTGATCAGCGGATCACTGAATGTCGTTTTTGCGAAGCTCTGAGGTATGATTCGGATCTGGCGAAGGCGAAACGCCCCGCATCACAGGGACTGGGTTCACTCTGTCCCGGAAAATTGACAGAGCTACTGCTTCTATCGAGAATCAGCAGGATGATGGATATACCACGAGGTGTCCCAATGATGATGAAGCGTTGGCTTACATGTATGCGATAGCACGGTCATGGAAGTAGTGCCCTGCGCAATTTGGCACCGCTAAGGGATGGGCGTACCCTTACAATGGCTTGACTGATCTGGATAGTAATGATAACCGTCTCTTGTAGTCGCTGCCATTGTGCCCATGAAGTCGACGTGGAAGTGACGATCGTGCTGTGATTGAGCGAGCAGTCTTGCTGAAGGCGACGAATTTCTGTATTTCTGCTGCATTGATGGCAAGGCACATGTGCAGAAGGCAGAAGCGACAGGTCATCCAGGGGCAAGAGCTCACGAGCGATCTCAAGGTAGGCGCTCTCGCTCTCGAGTACCTTCAATGCGCTGCCATCGCAATGCCGTTCCTCTTTCTCTTGCGACGAGACTGTGCTTCTGAACACTTCGCACAAAGCTCTATCCTCATCAACTCGCTCTCCATCAACAAATTTTTCTGCCCATCACTCATTCGAAGAGCATTAGGATATCACGCAAAACCATGGGTCCGTCAGACCACAGGCCTTCCATTCCACATTCGTTCGATGAACATTCATCCGACCCACGGCCTTCTGGAGCACCACATTCAGATCAAGAGCCTTCCACTCAACCATCTTCGAATCGACAGCTCACCAGCCAACACCCTTCCAGTCCAGCACCAAACATGGCGTCACTTCTGAGCCTCCCGAGCGAACTTCGCACTCAGATCTAGGAGCTTTTGATTTCTCCAGGTGAGGTCAACATAGCGGCGGTCCCAGCCTTTCCTTTCGCCCTGCTACACGTTGACTGCTTCATGCGCGCAGATATAGCGCAAAGTTTCTGGACTCGTTCTACATTGTATTTCTGGGACGATGAAGCAGCAGTGCGATGGATGCGCATGTTTCCCATAGCGTTCGTGGAATTTCTGAGGATGATCAGCTTTTGTGGACGGCTTGACCTTTGCGACGACCAACTTCGGGCGATCGAAAACTTCAGCACGTGGCTTGGGACCATGGCCCCAGCCCGCAACCTCGTCGTGTTGGACCTTCCGCTCGATTGGTGCCTTGAATTGGGCGCTCGAGCTGTTAGCCAGCGTCTCCTTCCACTGATAGATGCCTTGCGCCAAAGGCAGCCTCGAAGGAGTCTGTTCCGGACTCTGCGCATTGTTCGCTTCCCTGGGCATCATCTTGACAGAGAGCAATTTGTTTCGCAGTTCAGATTCTTTGTGACAATGGCACGCGGCACGCCTGAAGAACGAGAAGAGGCATTTGAGGCGGACGTCATGGCGGCGATGAAGGACATGCTTGCGTGACTTTTCATTAGTCAGGAGCAGCCGAATCGTTAAGAAGCATCACAACTTCGCCCGCATGTACCCCGGCTTACTCGCGTACTCTTCGTCATCAATATTTTCGCCGACACCGACATCGACCCCAATTCCTTCGTCGCCATCGGCGTGAATGTCGCATTCTTGGCAATCTTCAATCCCAACACCATTCGCATATTGCACAACCACAAACTCAATCTCTTTCGCTCCCAGAACCACCATTGGAGCATGCCAAGTACCAGGACCATACGTCACAGCCTGGTCGCCTCTCGCAACGAACGCTCGCAAATTCTCCAGATCCGGCAGACCAGTTCCCTTTGGTCGCTGCGATGCAGGCAGCTCAGCCACGGATCGCGTAGTGGATGGCACATAGTCATTTGTAAAAGGGTTTGGCCGCGCACCAAGCAATCTCTCTTTCAGACTTCTCCTTCTCCTCGGGGCGTCAACCGGATACGCCTTGTCCGACCTCTCGCCCCCAACTCTCGCCCTTGCAGGCAAAGTGGGGGCCACAACGACCAAATACTTCGTTTGCTCGTCATCTTTACCCAGACCCATTGGCACAAATGTCTGCGGAGTATATGGATGTCTCTCCAGAATTTCCACCTTGAACACCTCTTTCCCGTCCGATTTGCTTCTCGACAAAGTCCTCGGCTTGCACACAAACATGTTCATAACCACTTTCGCCGCCTTTCGGCTCGCTGCCCGATCGTAATGGTTCTTCATACTCGTAACATCCAGCCATTTCGTCGCAGTTCCTTGATTTGCGGTTTGATGTTGAAGCCTCCATTCCCCATTGCCGTCCAATTCATTGTGTGTGGCAGGATTCTGTATGACTTCACCGAAACTCGCGAAAGCTTGAGGTGTGAGAGGAGAGGCGGAGATGGTGCGGTTCGGAGCTTGGGAGCGCATGTTTGGAATGGTTACACTACTATGATTTATAACAAGGATGTCGAGGCTCGAGGTTGTCGGTTTGACTGTTTGGGCTGTAGCCGTCGCCGGGCGGTCGCGTGGATGTTTTCTTCAGCCAAGCAACGAGCTTGGAAGATGCCGATGGGGGTGGAATTGGGTTTCGAAGGAGACATGTTCGGATCGGACAGATGAGAGGTGAGGGATGGAAAGGTGGGGTCAGGGTGATAAGCGAAAGCTTTGTGTTTGTTTAGCGTTATCGGCTAGCGCGGTGGCAGGGATGAGCTCATCGACGCGTGAACTGTCGACGCGTCTTGAGGACTTCCACTTCATTTCACATTCGACTACAATGCATCCATCATGAGCTCGACACCACTGCGCGCGTCTAGCCAACCCGCTGTCTTCAGCGACTTCGCTGCCAATGGAATCAGTAGTCCTCCGAGCAGCCCTCCAGACGCATTTCCTTGGGAACGCCAGCGAGACGAGTCCTCTTCCGCCAACAACAACAATGCCATCCCCAAAACACCAACGACAGCAGGCCCTTTCAAGAACGTCTTCTCAATACTCGGCAAGCGCAAACCTTTGACACCGTCTACCGACAACCCGCGTCACCTTAAGACGTCCAAACCTTCTTCCACCACCGATGGCCTCCAGCAGATGCAGATGAGCCTCGGCCAGAAAGTCCAAAAGAAATGTCTTACATGTGGTATGGAATACGTCGCTTCTTCTGCAGAAGACCGGAAATTGCATGATAAGTACCATAAGCAGAATGTGGACGGATATGACATTGGCAAAGATTTTGTGGCTAAGGCGAGACAAGTGGGCAAGAGGTTATGCGTATTCAAGGGCGTCAAAGAAGGAGATGTGATTGTTGCTGTGGATAGCACAAATTCGGTACATCGGAAGCGGAAGGCGCAGGCGGTCTTGGAGGTCGTGCAGAGGGAGTTGGGGGCTGTTGAAATCCCGGAGAAGCAGATTTGGGAGGACAAAAATCGGTTGAGTGAAGGGGAGTTGCAGGATCCGGTGTATAAGAGTTATCTATACATTAGAGGCGCGAAGTGTGTGGGATTCTTGTTGGCGAAGAAGATTGAGACGGCATTCGAGGTGGTGATGCCAAAGGCTTTGGAGAGAGATAAAAGGTTGAAGGCGCCTTGGAAGGAGAAGACGGAGGCGGTGTCACAACCGCGATCTGCACTGGAGAAGCTCAAAGCTCGAAAGCAACAAGAAGCGGATGCTGTCAAGGCCATTCAGCAGGAAATCGAAGAAGCCGCGGAACATTCCGTTGAGCTCTCGACGACGAAGCATCCTGCCGTCATGGGCGTTTCGAGGATCTGGACTTCTTCTTCTGTGAGAGGACAAGGTATCGCAAGATGTCTTCTAAACACCGCGATCAATCGGCACAATTCCGTGGTTGTTTCTCAGCAGCGGACAGCGCAGGAGAAGCCGGGTCGAGGAGATGAAAAACGAGACAAGATATCTAACGCTCCGAGAACGGTTGAGCGGAAGCAGGATGTTGCTTTCTCCCAGCCCACGGCAGCTGGAGCGCAATTAGCGAGGAAGTGGTTTGGGAGGGCATATGGGTGGAGGGTGTACGTGGACTGAACAAGAAGAGGAAGAGCAGTATCAACCGAAAGGTAGGCGTCAACACCTCCGATCACCAGAAATATTGCACACTACGCATTAAGTCAACCTCCAAATATTGCAAATGTCAGGAGAGAAACTAGGCATTCCAGCCTCTTCTCCCTCCACTATTCACGTCCAAGCCTCGCCTCCATACGTCGGCCCTTCACTTTCCGAGATATAGCCCTTCTCACATCTATCAAACTTTACTTTTTGCTGCTCAGCATAGAACACATTGAACGTGTCTCGCATCGCATCCTTCAAGCTTCTCACATCGTACCGAGGATGCAAGACTTCCCAAGGGTGAGTGCAAGATCTCCCTTTGCAGCTTTTGAGGACCATGATTAAAGCATCCAGACGATCGATAAGGCGAGCAATAGAGTAGGTTGGACGTTGCTTAAAAGTCCGCGAGGTCGTCTCGGTGAGCAGTGACTGAGCGAGAGTCACGTGGGAGATGGAGATATCGCTCTGATAGTCTTGTTCGGGAGATGGCTTGTCGAGTGCGATGTGAGTGCTGAAGTGGTTCTGAGTGTAGAGATTGTCCATCTCGTAGGGGTCCTGAATCAAGTTGTACAACTCATGCTCGCCGCTGCACCAGATCGTGTATAAGAGGCTGTACCCTTGTCCGATTATGCGGAGTGCTTTGTACGTATGATTGGGATAGAGAATCGAGCCATGATTGCCTTCGGACATGATGACTCCCCAGGCTTCGATGTTGATGTGCTCTGTTGTCCACTCATCAGCTGTCGCAGTCAGAGACTTGCCGGCGTCATTCTCCAAAATCTCTGAACTTTCCCCTTTGAAAGGCTCCGTTCTGTCGACCCCGTGAAGTGGAAGTACCTGCCCGTCAAATTCGTGTTGAAGATCTCCGCCTGCCAACTTCACAAACGTAGGTGCAAGATCAGTATGTGTCGTTACAATCTCCGTGCTCCTGTTCCTCGGAATCCCGGGTCCGCGTACAATCATAGGTATATGGACATCTTCCTCAAAAGGACACTGCTTTCCGGGTTGAAGTCGATGCTGCCCAATGTGATATCCATTGTCCGTCGTAAAGAAAACGTACGTCTCTTCCGTGACGCCCACTTCATCGAGTTTCGCAAACACTGCATCAATCATCTCGTCCACGGCCTGCAAAGCTCTCAGTCTCGAACGATAGAAATGATCATTGAAGTTGACATTCGTCTGATTCTGCCTCGGTAGTTTCTCGACCCAAGAAACACCATGGGGAATCTCTGGATTAAAATGCGGTGTTCTTGGAACTACCACATCCTCGAACAAATGCGCGTGACGAGCAGCCGAAACAGGCGGAGACTGTGTGTTCGAGCCTTCGGAAAAGTTCCCGTCGATAAGGGTGTTCATGTGCACATTTGAGTGCGGGGCATTAGGCGCAATCGTCATGAAGAAGGGCTTCTTTTCTTGCTCATACTCGTTCAAAGCATCGTCAAGAAATCCCAACGCCATGTCTGAAATCACATCTGTGCTATACTGGCCTTCGTAGGAGACCGGATGTCCGTCATGATTTCGGACAAAGGTGGCGTTCAGGTATTCGTACGTGTAAGGATTCAGCAGGAATTCTGAGCCAGTCCAGCCGGCAGCTCGAGGTGATTCATAGTTTTCTACACTGTGCGCGTTGAAGAGTTTTCCGATGTAGTATGTTGCGTAGCCCAGTTCCTGTAGCCAGATGGGAAGGTACGCGGAATTGAAACCTTGAGTGACGAATTTGGGCCAGCCGCCTGCGTGTCGTGCGAGCAGTTTCAGCGATCTGAGCATAGAGAATGTACAACATTCGCATGTAGATGCGATTGCAAGGAAAGGCAAAGTGAAAACTGGTCTAGGTACCTACCGTATGGTGGGTTCACATCTGTAACGTTGGTGTTATGAGCCGTCTTGCCAGTCCAGATGGTCACTCGTGATGGACAGCACTGGGCTACAGTGCAATAGTGGCGGCCAAATGTTGTGCCTTGCTCGGTGATATGTTTCTTGAGGTAGGGCATATAATAAAGCGAGTCCATGTGGAGGTCTTGATCATCGGTCAGGATGAAAATGATGTTTGGCTGCTTTGTAGACGCTCCATCATGCGAGGAGGCCCTGCTTGCTATTCCTAAGCTGCACACTAGGCCCAGGCAAAGCAGTAGAGATTTCAGGAACGCCATGGCTGCTTTAGATTGTGGCTTTCGCTGTATCCGCATGTCCCTGGTGCTGATAACCCATGGAGGTACGATTCCCTCAGCTATTCAAGGCTGAAGGACGTCTTGTGACATGAAGACCATGCACTGCTTGCTCAAGCGAGGAAGCATGTAGTGATTGCCAAGGAAATTGGCGCGCAGCCTGCCGAATGCTGACCATTCAGGTTTTCTTCAATTGTTGTCCACCAATCTCACCGACGTCTACTACTGTATGCCAATGCCATGCCATTTCCCCCTCACCATTCCGTGGCAAGATTGATTGTTCCGATACTCCCGAACACAATCAACCGGATACAATCAGCAACCAGACGCGTGCAATTCGAGTCAGTCGCGTCAGGAAGAGGTAGAAAGCGTAAGTGATGGCCGCGTTGTTCACTGCCAGAAAAGTCCCCCTGCTGGGCGCAACATCGGCTCGGCTCGGTTAGCGTACTTCCGAAGTCGATATTGGCAACAGCCGAAGCCCCTTCCGACGAGAACTTCACTTCGACGAGTCCATGGGCCTCCGCAGTGCTCATGCTTCTCAACAGGGTTGGACCATGTGATTTCCCGGGGAAGCCTGAATGTATACGGTACAGCCCAGCATGACCACATTTATTCCCATCTGGTCACTCGTCGATGGCCTCTCTCCTCGCCAAAAACGCAAGCCGTTGACGCCGCAAGAAGACCCACATGTGAATGCAGACGAGCGGAGATAGCTGGACACTAGACGTGCCAGTTTTGCATACCAATGATGTACCTTGACTTCCGAGTCGGTGATCGTACTATGCACTCGGCAAACAACAATGCTTTTAAAGTTCAGGATCTGCCATAGCTCCAGCATCTAGAATGGATCGCAGGGACACCTCCTCATTGCAAAGGTCGTACTACCGAAGCATTTTAGTAAACTGTCCTTTCCCTCTCCGACCTCACTTGATCTGCAGTGGACACTCTCATATGCAGAAATGCTACCTCTCTTACTCACTGCCCTTTCAGCACTGATTGTTGGATCGTCAGCCGCAACATGCACGTCCAAGTCACTTGAAGCAGCGGGGAAGCCTATCGACTTGGAAGGCGTCAAGATTGAACAAGTCATCGCTGAGTCTGTGAAAGGATGGGTCGAAGAGCCAGTTCCGATGCCAAGGGCCTTGCCTCTACTGCCAGCTGAATCAAAGCCATTGGACTTCTGCAATGTCACCATTCTTTACTCGCATCCTGGTAAGTGCGACCTGGTCCTGCGGCAGCGAATGACATTGTACTCACGACCACAGGCGTTGATGGCCAAGTACGTGTGAACATCTGGTTACCAGAAGAGAATGAGTGGAACGGGCGGTATCTGGGTCAAGGAGGAAGTGGCCATGTAGGTGATTGAACTGGTACGCACCGGTCTGCATGACTGACAGCATGTCCAGGCATCGGGGGTTCCCGATGCACTTGCTCCAGCCGTATCAATGGGCTACGCCGCAGCGAACACCGATGGCGGTCATAGCAACGAGGGCGATATCGTGCACGTTGCGCTTGACTCTACCTGGTGGGGTGTGAAGAGCCCTGGAAACGTCAACTACGACTTGCTGCAGTTATATGGCTGGCGGTCTGTGGGAGAACTCGGCATGCTTGCAAAGCATGTTACTGAACACTTCTATGGCAAGAAAATACAGTACTCTTATTGGAATGGGTGCAGTACAGGTGAGTGCCCTCTGGGAAGAATTTGTCTAAAGCTTGACTGATGTTCTGGACTACTAGGTGGACGCCAGGGTATGATTCTGGCTCAACGATATCCAAAGCTATACCAAGGCATCCTTTCTTGCGCGCCTTCGTTCAACTGGGTGACGTTCCTCGTGACTGAGTTTTATCCTCATGTTGTCATGAAGAGGTTAAATTATTACCCGGCACCCTGCGAGCTCGACGCTATCACAGCTGCAGCAACCGCCGCTTGCGATGAGATCGATGGTGTCAAAGATGGCATCGTCTCCGCTCCGGGCCAGTGCAAATTCGATCCTAAGTCAGTCGTTGGCCAGAAGTACACCTGCGGCACCGACACGCGCAAGATCACCAAGCAAGCCGCAGAGGTGGCATCCTACGCTTGGAGCGGTCCTATCGATCCCGAGAGTGGCAAGCCGGTCTGGTTTGGCACCACTCCTGATGCATCGATGCCAGGGATTGATCCCGTTTTCGGAGGCCTCGCGACAACAAAGTGCGATGAGAGTTCGAAGAATTGCAAGTCCTCGCCATTCGGCATTTCCGCAGACTGGATCAAGACATGGGTTATGAAGAATCCTGACTTTGACCTCAGCACCGTTGATGATGAGCAGTTCTTCGATGAGCTCCTTGTGAAGAGCTATCAGGAGTACCATTCATCAATCAACTCGGCTGATGCTGATCTCCGACGCTTCCGAAAGGCAGGCGGAAAGCTTTTGGGCTGGCACGGCCTGCAAGATCAGCTGATTCCACCAAATGGCACATCGAGCTATCATGACCGCGTAGAGGCGATTATTGGACCAAACATCAACGACTTCTATCGACACTTTGAGGCTCCTGGTGTTGCACACTGCATCGGAGGGCCGGGTGCTTATCCTGTGGCGGCATTCTTGGATCTTGTCAAGTGGGTTGAGAAAGGCGAAGCCCCAGATCATCTTCTGGCACAGAACTTGCCATTCCCCGGACAAGATATGAGCACATTCAAGCAGTTCACTAGGAAGCTATGTCCTTACCCTCAGGTTGCTGCATTTACTGGAGATGACGAGAACGATGCGGCCAGTTTCGAGTGCAAGGACAACTTCGAGACAAGCAAGAGAGCCAAGGACGAGTTGTAGTTGAGTGAAAGACATGTCGAAAGCAAGAGAATTTGACGTCAAGTTTTCTACAGCATCGAGCGTTCGAGAATGCAGCAGATGTTGTCGGAGAGAATCAAAAAACCACGCAAATCGCTCTTCTCTGTACAATTTTCTTCATCCTTCATCAGGGCATTGCAAAACGAAATTACTTCTCTTGCATCTTCACACGACGATTTAAACTCTCGGCTTCGTACCGCTGATCTCGGCAAAAAGCGAGGTTGGTAGTTAGCCAGCCGACGATCTCTCGATCCAACGTCACACGTGCAGCATCCAGGCCACTACAGACTATCCGTCTCTCCGCTGGCTGAACGCTTGTTTACAATTGGCCATGGATCACGATCATCACCTTTACGCTTCATTGGCTTCGTCTAGAGCGGGGTCGAGCGGCAATGTGGCTGCCGCGAATGATGATGGGCAGTCATGATATAGGCTAGCCATGCCCTCGGTCGGATATGATAACAGCTTCTCGTTACTCTCAGCATACTCGATAGCTAGGATAGCAAAGGAGCTACACACGTTACGCCATGTCGAACCGACGCGATTTTCCAAGCGCAGACGAGGCCAAGGCCAAAGCTCAAGAGGGCAGACAGAAGGTGGAGAACAAGCTGGCAGATGATGGCGTGTGAGTGGTGTCAGTGTCGGAGTCATCACAACAAGAGACACACAGCTGACAGCAATGCTGCACCAGCGAGAACCCAGGAGGCCTAGCAATGTTCGGCTTTGGAGGCCTTTTCCTCGCCGCAATTCCCCTCACATCCTGGGTCGCACAACCCAACAGCCTCGTCGAGAAAGCCGTCAACGGCGTCATCAGCACAGTCGGTTTCCTCTCGTCCGCTGGAAGCACCTCCTCCATCCCTCAGTCTGGCAAGATCGCCGCGTTGGCAGGATTGTACGTCACAGTCACTTATGCGCTCTCGGGAGCAGGCAGCGCGGCGGGCGTAGCAGCGGGCAATAAAGAAGGCAGAGACAACGATCACCCACGAGCACAAGTCAAGAACTTGCGTGGGCTGCCACTCAGGCTGCACTCGGCACACTACAATCTGATGGAGATGTTCCCTGGCTTTGCGATCACTGCTGCTTTGGCCCAGGCTATGGCTCCAGGTGATCAGACGTTGATCAATCTGCTCGGCCTGCATGTGATTGCCAAGTGCTTTGTGTGAGTATTGAGATTTCGCAAGAGGTGAAATAGATGACTGGGAGCTGACTTGTTGGACAAACAGACATTACCCATCCTACGTGTTCAATTTGGGCACTCCACGGACGCTTGCGCATGTTATTGCGACCTCTAGCGTGATCAATGTTGCGCTCAGACTTGCGAAGAAGCCATTGGTCTAGATCGCGACCATTGATCAACAGCATATACGCGTGTGACCGGGAGGTAACTTGCGGGTCAAGTAGAGAGAGAAAAAGCTTGTATATAAGAAACAAACATCCGGAATGAATCGGTGTGGTAGTTGTACATATTTGTGATGATGCAGAAGGAATCCGTAGCTGTTGTATGCTGCAACAAAACTCCGCGTAGGTCATCGATACTGTGGTCAATCGCTGTTTATAGCGTTTCACAGCAGCGTCGTGAATGGACTGCTCAGCATTTCGACAACCGCGAACATGAAGCTTTCCCGCATTGAGTAAGCGCCAAGACAAAACGGGTGCCGGTTGACTGTTTTCCCGCAGCAGCCGCACCCACTCCATTTCCAACTCAACAACGGCGACTTCTATCATCTGCCAACATCTCCGAGGATGACTTTCCCTAATGGCATTGCTTTGTCGAGCTGCCCCCGTCCGCAAAGGTCTTTCGAATACCGTGCGTCACTGGTCTGAAGTCCGGAGCCGATGCCGGACGACTCAGTTCGTGGCTCAGCTAATGGTCTCCATTCGGTGGCTCATGATATGGCTCAGTCGATAGCTCATGAAGTCTATCGGTCAGTCCACGGTTGATGGCTTAGGCGGTGCTTCTTACGCCTGAGAATCATCGCCACGATCACCGTTGTGATGGAGCCTGTTCTTCAGCTATCACACATTGGGGCCTCGAACATCCAGCGGCCCCGAAGGTGACGAGAATTAAGCCCGTAATCAACTCTTTTTCATCTTCGCTTGGCCGCAATGTTTCCGAGTTTGAGCTTGAGTTTCCTCGAGAATGCAAGACAGCAATCATTTGACTTTGGGCTGCGAACGGCGGGCACACCGGTGCCGCACACGCTCTTACAGGAACAGTTCCATGACTCGTGCCCGAGTAGGGCGCCTAGGAGCATGTCCGAAGCCGAAAGTGTGCTTGAATCACGCTGATATGATTCCGCATAGCTTCATCCTTCAGAAGTTTCCCTTTGGCAGGCATTAAACATCTCCACGGCGTTGAAAAGTTGTCATGTGGAGAAAGAGGGTTTGTCACAAGCACAGAATCCAGACGCAGGAACTGAAGTCAAAGAGGACCCGATACAAGTGCCGGATTACAGCGTCATGAGAGTCGATGCGTGACAGACCGCCGAGGAACGCTTTTCCCTCCAGGTCGCAGCCGAGCGTGCCATTGTCCTGTGACAGCGAGGGGTGTCCGTTATTTCCATACAGCAACAGTCTCGAAGCCTGCGTGTCGCTGCCCGACCATTCACATACGTTGAAAGCTTAGGCGGCGAGGGTGGCGAAATGCGACACATACTGGAGTTCAGCGTGGTATACTGGCATTCACAGTCAGCAAGGTCCTCATACGCTGAGGTCTGACTCTGACTCGAGCTGCCAAGCAGTGCCGCCGCCGGCTGGCTGCTTGTGCATTGGGATAGACCACTGGAAGATGCAATTCCAGGATGCCCTTCCCTGGAACAATTACAGAGATGATGGCATCAGTCTGCGTCTGAAGGCTATTATCGTCTCGCCTGGACATGGCCTCGGGCACCGCTTGATCGTATCGTGTGCTCAATGTGGTTTGACTTGCGCCTGGATCATCGCATGCCGGGCATAGTCCACAATGCCTGGCCATAACGATACCTGCTACGTCGGATGCGAAGAAATGGCATCCATGGCGGAGCTTGTCTCTAACTCTGTCGCTAATAGCCTAATACACTCTCCACGGTTTGGGACGAGTCGTGCCATAGTTCGGCCTGCAGTGGTTGTTGTGCTCGGCGGCCCTTCCTCGTTCAACTCACATATGCTTCTATCAGCCACATGGCGTTCGTCGCTTGCTGGATGTGGCATTGTGGCTCAGTAAGCAACGCTCCCGAGTCAGTTCTAATGAGCATTGCAACTACCTGGAGCAACGTCGTGTCGAACCTGTGAGTTCAACCGGACGGTCTGATCGCCGCCATTGCGCTCAGAGGAAGCATGCACCTGGTTACAGTCCTGAGCTACAACAACATCTTCGTCACCTCAACCTGCGACGCTTCCAGAGGCGGTGCTTGGGAAGTCCGGTGATGTTTTACCGCTGACGCAAAGACTGTCCTGAGCCTGACTCCATTGGGAAGTCCGGTGATGTTTTACCGCTGACGCAAAGACTGTCCTGAGCCTGACTCCAATTTGAGAGCTGTCGTGGTATCACTTGCCTTCGACTTGACTGATTCATACAGGATTCTTCTGTGATTTGCAGCGTCACAACCACAGCCAACGGGGTCGTCAGTTTAACATCATGATTATCTCATGCTCGACGTGATGACTGACTCTGCGTATCACAAAGGCAGCGGTGAGCTTGCAAGACATGCTCCGACTCACCGAAAAGGGTTCCATCAACTCCACGCTTATGGAAAAGGGACCAACCACGCCGTCCAGAAGCCGAGACGCTCCCTCCCACAAGTCAGATTTCAGATGCCGTGCCGCCAGTGATGGCCAAATCCTGGTTCGCACATAGCATTTCGAACTATGTACTGTGGCGCCGGACGACAGCGCACCGTCTCGCCAAGTAGCGTCGTTCGCGATCGAGGTGAGCGCCTGTGCTCTCCGAACTTCCAAGGCCATTGTCGTCGTGATGCTCTGCGGCCAGCGCATACGGGAGCACCGTCCGAGCCTGTCCGTCCTTCACACCGATATCATTTGTGGCTGGGCGAACAAAAAGTGATGCTGACACTGCCGAATGCATGAGCTGAAACAGCCGTTCGTGGATGTGGCAAAGCATGAACTCCATCCTCGGAGCGCTTGCTCTGCTGGGGGGCCGCAATACCTGCTGCCCACGAGCCACGTGCCCATTCACAGCCAGACATCGGCCGACCTTGCATATCCGCGAGAAGCGGGCAGGTCGTCCGCAATCAAAGAAAAGGCTAAAGACCCGCCAACCCGGATTGCGGCCATGTTTTCGTAGCGCGTGCGCGCGGATTGTGATTGCGCACCGCCTTGCGCCACTGGCTGGTCCAGAAAAGCTTCCCGGCCTTCCAATCGACGCAACGTCGAAGCCCGTCGGGCGCCTGTCATCAAGCAGGGGCTACGCATGCATAATGAATGCCACGCCCTGCCATCCGCCCGGCGCCTGCCAGCGTGGCATGGGAGACCTTGCACCTTTTTGATCTGAACCCCGAGTGTGGCTGTGCACAGTGCAGATCGCTGCCCATGTCGGCGCGGATCTTCAACGTCAGGCGTCAGGGCGACACTTCCGAACAGCTCCACGCCCGTTGTCACCACCACCACCCACGCACCACCAACACGAGCGTCCATTGTCTCACGTTACTGTCTATAGCAACACCGGTCGGTCTCTTCTCTTAGCGCTGTTAGGGCAGCACCGGCACAGAAAGTGCTTCGGACGCGTAACACGGCTGCAGAGCAACGAGCTCATTTGCCACTTCGATATAGCTCCCACTGCTCCCCGGCCGGCAAATGGAATGAATCAGAACTCCATGCAGGGTGGCGCTTTCCACGTAACCGAATCGACACGCTTCATCGTTGGCATCACGAATGGAAACAACAACAAGTGATGCTCCGAAATAGCTACACAGAATACGAGGGCCTTCATCGACAAAGAGACGTGGTCCCGCGTTTCATGTTCGAGGCTGGTGGGAGAGCCATCGTTTGTGGCGCCATGCTCTTGCTCTTCTTCTTCACCCCCAAGCCCCAAGCCGCAAGTCCCACGCCCCAAGCCGCAAGCCCGGAGAAAGCCATACGCTAGTTACTTGTCTGCCTTCGTCTAATCTTGCAGCAACGTCCAACGGCCGGTCTTCCACGTTTGCACAAGATCAACATCTCGTCTCTGTAAAAGTACAAACCTAACAAGTATAGTTCCATGATCATCATGACGCGACGGTCTAGATTATACACTAGCCACAAGGGCCCAAAAAAAGCATCCGAGCGCCTCACTATCAACTTTTCACTGGCCTTTTTGCGTTTGCGTTTGCGTTTGCATGTTTCCTGCGCCACAGCTTGCATGCATGCGGGCAGCAGAAAGCTGAGTCTGTCTGTTTGTCTTTCTGTCGGGCTGGACTGCAGCAGCAGTAACGTGCAGCTTTGCTCATCTCATTACTACCCGCTGCTCTGACCATCGGTCGTCACCGGCCCGCCTCATCTCTAATCCGCAGCAGTAAGCATGAGCGGCAGCAAGAGCAACAGTAAGCGGTCAGTGCTCAGTCCAGCCTCACACAAACACCAGCTCTGATCATCTTCTTCTTCTTCTTTATCATCATCATCATCATCATGCGGGTGTGTGTGTGCTGTGGCGTTCATACGCGTTTGCACACAACGGACACGGCACGGGAACACGAAAGGAAAGGTCCAGGATCTGTGTCCACCTACTACAAAGTACTGTTCTGTAGCTCCTAGTAGTGAGTGCATGACATGATGATGACACTACGTGCGTTCCCACCGTTATCGCTGTCGCTACTGCTGCTGATGATGATGAAGCTCTCAGCACGGGCGCTTTTTCTTTTTCTTTTTTCGATCATCATTAACAGCAACAACAACAAGGGACAGGGAACTAACTAGCTGCTGACAAGGAGTGGAGCTATTTTTTATTCTCTGTTCTGTTTTGTTCTTTTTTACTTTTCGTCCGACTGACTAATCAGATGCTAGAGAATTCTGCAGCCTGCACTAGTCAAAACACGGAACTGGACTGAACTGCAATTCGTTCGTACAGTACGCACGCTTGCTCGCTCGCACCGCACCGCACCGCACCGCACGCACAACACGCGTATCATACGCCCCGATCACGGCGTGTGTCTGTACAGGTGTCTGTGTGTCTGTCTGTGTGTGTGTGTGTGTGTGTGTGTGTGTGTGTGTGTGTGTATGTGTGTCACGGGATGGTCGTTTTAGAGGTTTTCCTATTTTGGCCAGTAGTGACATGGTGGAGGAGACATCAGTCGCGTGTTCTTCGTCGTCGATCAGATTCAGTAAAGGACATGCGAGTTGTTTGTTTGGGTTGGGTTGGTTTGTTGTTAATGAACTGAACAGCACATCATCATCATCATCATCATCATCATCATCAACGATGAATCCATTTGTTGTGTTTGAGACAAGCGATCCTACTGTAGTGGGTAGGATTGGAGAGTAAGGTGTTCTGTGCTACTCCTACCTATCCTACACTGCGATGCCCCTCTCTCTCTGTCTCCCTTTCTCTATCGCTCTCTTGTCTTCTGCCAATAAAAAGATTCTGCCGCCATGACCATCAAATAGCCAAAGCGGTTTTCCATCATCCGGCAGTCACCTCTATTTATGTCCCGTGAGCGTGTGCCGTGTCCGCGTGTGCCGTGTCCGCGTGTGTTCGTGCGTGTGAGCGTGTGCATGTGCATAACAACTCCCATGTCCCATGTCTTTGTTCTGGAATGAACGATCCATGATCCATTCTGATCCCAAATATGTAGTAGCATTGTAGTAGCATACGTAGCAGCAGTAACCAGTAGCTGCCCCGTGTGTGACTCTTTCCGCCCGCCACAGCAGCAGTGGAGGCCCGCTCACCGCTGAATCATCGATCAAGTATACAGCAGCGTCCACCCGCCCGCTCGTCTGCCCGCCCCCCCTCCCCCTCGCAGACCAAAGAGACAAAAATACAGACATCTCCGATGCATTCCCCAACCGTCCCAAAGCCATCCATGTATTAATCTCTTGCCTGCGCGCGGGCGTTCCTGACCCAAGCTTACGAAATTTTTCAAAGCCATCCCGGTACTCGCAGGTGTGGGTATCTTCCAGTAAACAGTTGAAATTGAAAAGGTGAAAAACGGTAAAGTAGAGGAAAAGCGGGTTTGCCCCAATATCATAGTCGCTCTGTGGTATCTCGGAGGAAAGAAGAAGCAGAAGAAGTAAAAAGAGGTTGCCTTGTCAGTAGTCGCAGGCAGGCAGGCAGGTGGCGGTGAACATGTATCCAATGGAGGACAGGAATAGAAGTTCTGCAGAGTGGTAAGACCGTCCCAAATTCATGTACACGCTGCGCCGTTTCATGCAAGATATGCGTTGTGTCGTTCGTCGTGTTGCTCGTGTCGTGCCGATTAAAAACAAGGAGCGGAGGAGGGTGGGCTCCTCGATGGCGTAGAGGGGAAAGTTCATCGCTAAGACCAAATCAAAATAGTAATTTGAGCTCGTAGCCGTGAGAGTTGACGTTTTCGGTCGTGGAGAGTTCGCCGTCGCATTGCACGTCGGTGGGCCCGGCGTCCCATTCTCGCTCCGCCTTGACGGGTGCGTCGTCGTCGAGTTGCATTGGGCAGAATTCGGCGGCCATGTCCTGGCCTTCGGCGATTTCCTCGATGCATTCGTCGTCGAAGAAGACGTTGAGACCATTTTCGGTGATGCGATATGTGCGCAATACTTGGGTCGGTTCAATGTTGCACTTCCGGGCGAGCGCATTGGTAAAATCCTTGAGCGTTCGCTTCGCCAGGTAGATCGCGCGATAGTGGTTGTCGGATGGCGCGCGTCCGGCGACGTGTGGCTGGACGTAGAAGCACGCAACCGGTTTGATGGCCCTGGGTGGAGGTGGCCGGTAACTAGGATCAACTCCGACCGCTTCGATCCAGCCAGATACGGCGCCAACCTCTGAGGACTTGATCTGCACCTTCACGGGCGGATTCTCTGGCGGACTGTGGAGCTGTTCCGGTATCGTCGGCTGAATGTCCATGGTCGCAATCTGCGGGTTGTTGCGCCACTCGTTCGATGTTTGTCGCGACGGTCCACCGACGGGCGTTGGTTGCTGCATCGCCGAGTCTTTGCGACTCCCAATCAGCGAGTTCGAACTCGGCGTGGGCGACACCATCGACGAATCGTTCTTGCCATCACTGTGCTTCTCCCAATTCGCCGTGTCCGCAGATTCTGTCCGTAGAAGATCGATTTCTCCCGTGAGTTTGACCGGATACGCATCAGGATCGTCGCCTTCCTCGCCGCGCAGATACAGTACACTGGCGGGTCGCGTCGACGTGAACATGTCTTGCAGCGTCATCAATTTCATGTGCAGGTCTTCTTCTGCGCTTCCTCTGCCACCGTTGGACGCCCCCGAAGTCACTGACCACGTCCTTCGGTGCTTGGGCACCTTTCCAGGCCGATCCATTCCAGCTTTCTGTGCCAGGGAACCCGCTCGTTTTCGTTTGCTCAGGTCTCGCATCCCGGACTCGATCTGAGCGATCTGCTGGTTGAGTTTGTCGATAGTCTTCTTGACGTGCGCAACGTCGTTGGACAGTTTTCGTTCTGCGCCGTGATCGCGGAACAGCTTGACTTTGCAGTAGCATACTTCCGACCCGGTCGCTTGCGATGGAGTGAGAGTGGCCTCATCGATCGCTTCTGTTTTGGCGCATAACCGGACGGGAATGCCCTTGACACCTTTGGAATGGCTGAAGTCGGTCGACAAAAAGTTGAAGCGCACCGAGATGGGACATTCCGCGGCGCCGTTGGCAGGCGACCAGGTCACGCAGAAGCCATCGAACGACGAACATTCGAGATCGACGTGTGGTTTGGACGGGTCTTCGGCGCCTGCGAGTTGACCGGAGTCGACGTACTCGACTGCTTGCAAGCGACCGCCGCGTTGATGCGCTTCGTTGGTGCCGCGGCCTTCTTTCCAGAGCTGCCAGCACGCGGCGGGTTTTTGTCGCTGCTGTTCGTCTTCGAACGACACGCGCACGTAGGTTCGGTAGCGCGACGCGGGCGCGCCCTGTTGCGTGTGCGTATCGACGACGTTCAGCGTGTAGGCTTGGCCTTTGTTGAGGTAGGTGACGGGGATCTCATCGGAATGCTTGATCATGGCCGTGGGCGCATTCAGCGTGACATGGTAGCGGAACCTCGAAGGGGTGTTAGTATCGCGCGTGTTGTGATCTCGTCCGGGGACGGATACATACTTTTCGGCGGACGGATGCAGCGGGGGCGGTTGCATGGTGGCCTGCATGTTGTGCGGGCGGAAGAGCATGTCGGGCGACTGGTGAGGGTGAGGCAAGCCCATGTCCAGACCCATGTCGTCGATAGGCGACTCGCCCACCGGCCCTTGCAGATCATCGAAGCTGTTCTGATGTGAGAAATGCGAGGGCGCAAAGCCCTGCTGGTGCATGTGGAAGGGGTTCATGCTCTGGAATTGCTGCTGCTGTTGCTGCTGCTGTTGCATGTGCTGCGGTAGGCCGGGCTGGAAGGCGTGGAAGGAAGCGGCTTGCTGGCCAGCATGCAAGGCGCTCTCCGACGTGGGCATCGACAGCGGCGTGCCCAAGCCCATGGCGGCGTAGGTGGGGGTGTGCAGGTCGCCGGCCTGGCTGTGGTAGAGGGGGTTGCCGCCGCCGGCGCCACCGCCGGGGGTGGGCGAGTTGTAGTAGGCGGGCATCTGGTGAGCGAACATGGTGAAGGAGTGGCTGTTGGGGTCCATGAGGGAGGGAGTCAGTCCGGAAGTGCCAAAGGTCCACGGCTCGTTGGAAGGTCGCGGGGTGGGCTCGGCATCCTTGATATCGTGCGGCTGACTCTGGTGATGGTCGGAGGGTCTGGAAGCGGCAGTCAGTGCTCGTTCGCAAAAAGCGCATCGCAGTTGCCTGCCACGCCCGACCGCGTTTGTGACGGGGCCGACAGGGAGGTGCCTACCGCGGGTTGGACGGGATGTCGAGCGGTTCCGCGAGCGCGCTGGGCGGCGGGTCGCTGCTGGTGGAGGGTGG
Source organism: Cercospora zeae-maydis (assembly GCA_023512815.1). Classification (NCBI taxonomy): domain Eukaryota; kingdom Fungi; phylum Ascomycota; class Dothideomycetes; order Mycosphaerellales; family Mycosphaerellaceae; genus Cercospora; species Cercospora zeae-maydis. The sequence continues at coordinate 1,361,795 of JAKLWY010000008.1, forward strand.
CGCGCTGTGGCCGCCGAGCGTCGGGAAATTGGCCTTGAAGTTGCGGTACAGGTCGTCGCTGGGCTTCTGCGAATTTCTGCTGCGATGGGGGGGATGCGTGTTAGCAGTGTGATGAGAGAGCGAGGGTGGAGGGAGGGTGCGCGCGCGCCCAGGAATAGAGTTCCCGTTGCGCAACGCGGAGGCGATCGTGTGGCAGTGGAGGCTGTCCGCTGGCGAGCTGACGGCCACCGCGCCTCGCCCTCCGCATCGTCGTCGTCGGCGTCGTCGTCACCACCACCACCACTCACCGGTTCCGGAACATGGCCGGCAGATGGGGGCACTCAGCACTCAGCACGTCGGCCGTCGCGAGAGGAGTCGGGGGAGCATGTACGAAGGCGCGTGGGTGCGAAGGTGCAAAAAGACAGAGCTTTCTACGCCGTCGTGAAACTGGAGGAGAGATTATCTTCAGCCACAGCAGATGGCTCTGGGTGCTCCCATGAATAATAATAAGATGGGCAGGCCCTTCGTGCTGGCCAGGGGGGGGGCGCGACTAGCGTGGTCACAACGCCTCGACAATCCGCGGCACCTCGAACATCGTCTGCACGAAGTCCCGATCGATCAGGGTTCGCTGCCTATAGCGACACGCAATGACACGCCGCTGTCCTTCCACTCCCTTCCATGCCCTCGCGCGCGCCGCGACACCTCCGCTCGCCGGCCGTCAGAGGTGCAAGCGAGCTCGATCACCCAGGTGCATCGCATCGCGCGCCTGCGCCACAGGATCTGCACGCCCCTGTTAGCGGGGCGTTAGGTGCATGTCCTGGTGCGCATTGTGGCTCGTTTCGTATGTCTGCTCCGTCCCCGCCCAACAACGCTCTGATGATCTGCCACCTGCTGCTGCTGCTTGCTGCCACTCCCGCCCATGCCCAGCCGTGCCCGCTCCAGCACGTGCCGTGTCGTGAGAGGCTCGATGCTCGCCCACTGCAGACTACGTCCCGCCATCCTTCGATACGCGGATGCTGTAATGCCCTCTACCCTCATCCGTAGTCGATCATTGCGGTGGAGCGTGGCCTTCGGAGTCGTGCGGCCGTGGGACGCCCAGCCGAAAACACCTCACCTGCGTGGTGCACCAAAGTGTCATCGGCACCAAAACCCTTCCGCGCCAGCACGAGGCTGCGAAAGCTGTGACGTGCAATGACTTGCTGTCGTCCCATCAAATTTTCGCCCGTCGGCGTTGCACCAGCGGCTGCCGACGTGATCGGGTCTCCAGTAGCCTGCAAGACCTGAGCACCTCTGACGCTATTGACGCCCAGGGCCATGGCACGCTCCGCAGGATCGCGCGTACAGTACCGTCTGCCCGTGACGCTGCAGAAAGAAGCTTTGCATACGAAACACCTCTCTGTGACTGGGTGAGTGGCTGGTGTCCTCGACGGCACCGTCGCCGACTCTTCACCTCCATTCTCTCCCAGTAGCCGAAATGAGCGTCGAATGTGATGCCCATTCATCATTCATTGCTGCGCCGCGGGTGCCCGGCGCAATCACACTTGCACCCAGCGAACAGAGCATCCGCGCTGTCGGAGAAGCACCACGTCACGGGACTACTCTCTGTGCCTGCCATGTGTACTGCCGCTGGCCAGATGTACCTCTCACGACGCTGCTCTAGCCTCGGAGAGGTGCTGGTGCGCGCGTGACGGAGTGCAACTGCATGAGTGACCAGCATGCGGAGCATGTAGGAACCACACGCACCTCGGAGCCGAGTCGCGGGGGGGGCACTGGAAATTCGACTCCCATACCTGTCTTCACAGTACGAGATGCCGGGCGGGATCGTCGATGTGTGTCGCTCGCGGTGGGCCGTCAGGATTGCCTCCAGCGAGAATGAATAGTCGCAGAGATCGCTTCAGTCGCTCGGATGTGTGGCAAGGCTCACCGACGAAGCACAAGCGCGTCGTCACCACACAAGCCATCAGCTGCCACACCGGCCCGCAGCTTCCTTCCTGTCCAGCCGCGTGTGGCAACCGTTGATGCACGTGATGTGTGGCAACGCGACGGCGGCAGGTTGTGGCTGTGCAAAAAACCAAAACCCTCCACCCCTCACTTGCGTCGGTATGCATCTAGGCAACTGCCATCACCATCCACTGTCGGGACTGTGTCCGGCGACTGCTGACGTGGTGGCCCGGCACAAGTGCACCACATGGTGCTGATCTTCGACACGATGTGGCCATGTCTGCGAAGATCAAAGCGTGCCTGCGTGTTCACGCTGATCAAGCGGCCACACTGTGCGCACACCTTTGCGTCACTACGACTGTGCAAAGGATGACAGCGGACCGTTGGACTGCACGGTACTGTATATTGAACGACGGACTGCCCGAACGGCCTAGACTGGACACTCCCGGCGGAGGAGTGGCAAGCATTGGAGATGTTCTTCGGCTGCACTTCGTAGCGACCGTGTTCGCACGTGCTGTCGAACTAAACGTAGGAATTCGATCCATACTGACGTTTTCAGGCAGAACTTTTTTGCAAACATTGTATCTCCGGGTACATGCTGTGTGAGAGTGCCTGTATCGTGAATGCTGAAACGCGCTTGACGAAATACGGCCCCTGCCAATAACACCCATCCATGCCTATAGCGGGTCGACGCAAGCGCGTCAACGTCAACGCCGTGTCCGCCAGCACAGCTTTGCACCAACCCGCCGTTGACCGCCGGCCGTAGTGCCGCATGTCCGCATGTGCGCTGAGCCATCGTAGTGGCTGAGGAACGCCTCGAATGTCAGCCGTTGAGCAGAGCATTCATCAGCCTGGCGGCCACATGTCACACATACTGTTCTGCAGACTTGGCAATCGCTGCCCCAGACCAGCCGCACTGCGAACGCTTGGAGCAGCGCTCTAATCAAGATCATTGGATGTTCACGTCAGGAGCTAATGCGGGGGATTCATTTCGCCTGGTATGCGAGTGGCAAATACCGCGTTTGCCAATGAGCAAAGCCACAATGCCTCGTGGACTTGCATAGTGTCGACCAAATCCGGATCTCGTCGGCAGCAGTTGGCAGCGCTGTGTACTTCACGGGCCTAGAACTCAATTTCCAGGCCGCATATTCTCCTGGCGAACACCATTGCTGACCGAAGACGCGGTGTGACTGTTACGATACTGCTGCATACTTGGTCTCTTGAACTGTCCTCGAGGAGATACGTCTGGCCCGACGTGAACGCTGCGGGCTATACCTGCAGTGAGGCTGGAGCCACGTAGGGAGTGGGAGTGGCCCCGCAGAATGTCACTACCGTTTGAGATAGGTCGAGGTACCGGGCTCTGAATCGTGAGCACTTCTTGGACCGCGCGAGCGAGGCTGACGCGACTGCTCGATGGCGAGCTGTAGCTGGAGCTGCTCACCGAACTGGCCCGACGTTTCTCATCGTTTTGCTGAATGACAGTCAGTAGACTGGCTGCAGAGTCCTCCCTCTCTTGTCGTGGCCTGGCGAGTGAGCCAGGAGTGCAGACTGGTGTCGGAATTCTCGAGGGGGGGCCAAATCGAGCGTCAGCCGACGTGGACGCCGTTGGGCTCTGGGCGACAGGTGACAACGAGCGAGCTGGCGTGATTATATCAGGCCCTCTCAACGCATACGCCGAAATGCTCTTTCGCAACATGCGCTCTTTGCTGGTCGAACATGGAACCACAACCTGATTGTCGTCTCCTGGCTCGAAAGAGAATCTCCGAATCGCTTCAGGGGTCACACTCGGGTCCGTGTTGAGCTGCGGCACAAGCTTCTGAAGAAAGCCCGACGCTTTCGACATAACAGTGCGATGTCTGGGCGGTGTATTGTCTGTTGTGGGCGGTGTATTGTCTGTTGTTGCCATTATCGAGGTGGTTCGCGTTGGCCAGGGAGCCGTGGGGAAAAGAGCTGTGGGCATGCTGCCTGCTTTGGCGCATTCGACAGGCTGTGCATTGAACATGATCAAGAGCTGGGGCATGATGTGAGCAGGATCTATTTTGCGCCGACGAGCGAGCGACTCAGCAATCTTTGCAATGATGGCATAGTCTTCATCCTTCGACAACAACTGCTGTGCTGATTGCTCGGATGGTGTGAGCTCTTCGCAACTGAACGTCGAGAACGTGTCATCGGAGGTGCTTTGAATTGTCGACACTGTATCAGCACGCTTACGTCCGGTCAACCTGCGTAAGTCCTGCTCCAAGGATGGGTTCGTCAACGAGAATCGAATATCGCTATTCGGTGGTGTACCGAACGGCAGCTCTGTGTGGAGGTGGGTCATAGACTTCTTCTGTGCGAGCTGTTGCGACGCCTGTATATCTTTGTTGGAGGGGGACTGAACGATTGGCTTCATCGTTGCTGCAATCATATCAGCGCGAGGTTCGCCTGCGGGAACAACGATCTGTGACTGACCTCGTTGGTTGCCCCACGTCTTGTCGTCGTACAGATTTGACTTCTCGAGGAACTCGAAAATGGTCTCCTTTTTGTGAAGTCCGCGCGACTGCCGACCGTGGAGCCTACTGTGTTCACGCGCGAGCGTGACTTCTGCGACGCCGCGCTTGCTGGCTTTTGCCAGGAGCACCTCGAGTCGCTTGACTTCGTCTTTGTAGTCTTGTTTCTCGTCTTCCCAGTCCTTTTCAGCCATATTGAATTTGGCGACCAAGGCCTTGTTGGAAGCAGCTTCCTTTGCGAGGCGCTGCTGGAGAAGAACTTTCTCATCAATCAAGTCTCTGTAACCCTCCAAAACCAACATGAGTGAGCTGTTATGGCGGGGGTCGAGTGGCTTGTACAGAGAGGCCATAAGGGCACACATCATCTCATCCAGCACTTCTTCGGGTTTTGGATCAGGATAGAACTGATCTGGTGGCCACGCCGGGAGCTCAGCTGATGTCGCCACATCTTCGTGCAGAGACGACTTTTGATTGTTGCCGAAGTAGGAGGAAAGCTTCGGCTTTGTGCGTTTCTTCGGCGTCGTGGAGGAGAGGTAGTCCTCGGCTTCTTCGTGATCGGGAAAAGGCGTGGCTGGAGTGCGAGATCGTGTTGTTTGGATCTTGCGTCGCCATTGCTGAATGTCAGCCATAGCGGCGGTGACGTGCACGGGTGTCGCAGTTCTGCGTGGGAGTTGGGCGCCGCGGTTGTTGAATCAGACGAAGGCGGAAGGAGGCAAAGAACAAAGTGGCGGCGTTGGTTGCACTTCGTCGCTGCCGCCGTTTGCTCGAACTAAAGTGAATCGCGCTAGTCGGCGTTGTGCATGAAGGGAAAGAACGATGTCCTGGATAAATTTCTTAGTGAGAACTACAGAACCACCAAAGCCATAGTATGGAGTGAGTGAGCACCATGGTTTAACAGTTGGCTCGGCTCGTGCTCAATGTGAAGTCTTCTGAGGTGCAAGACCGTATCAGTGATGCCTACTCGCAGGCATTTCTGGTTGTTGCTGTCGACACTCGAGAGTCTACACTTCACGGTCAGTCAGTGTCACCAACGCGCTACATCTCACATACAGCACAATACACGCATACAAGTAACGGTCCATTTAAGGATGGGAAAGCGGGCTGCCAACGGCTGTGAGCAACAAAACATGCAACACCAATCAAGGAAAGAATCAACAAGTTCAAATTGCGTAGCTACCTACTCTTCTCGTCCTGTTGCATCTTGTTCAGAGAACAGGCACAATCGTGTCGAAATTGCTGTAACCACAGTCTTCATGCACAAACGCTGATAGGGAACGGCGTCCGTGTTTGGTAATGACATGGTATGCTCCGAAAAGACTCATTCTTGGCATGATAAATTTTCCTTCAACGCTGAAGCATGGAGAATGTGCGAGGCGTTGTACACACTGCTGCCGTAGGACGAAACAAAAGAAAGATATATGGGGCGGACACCAGCGATCCGGAAGGGCAATTCGCAGACGAAGAGTCGGACTCTTGTGGTGCTGGTCCAGCTTACTTGAGGTGGAGTGTTGTTCGTGGAGAAGGCGGGCTGTCAGTTCAGGCATGCAATTCAGCTACCTTCGTCATGAGGGCCTTTCTCAAGAAGGTATCTCCCTGCCGCGATGCCAATATTCATCCTTTCTCCCGCTTTTGCGCCATGGCATGCTCTCGTGTCGAAGCCGTAATATCAGACCACCGTTCGATATGCTCCAGGTCCCAGCAGTAGTTGAAAAGCAAAACTCAACGGGCAGATTTCGTTTATGCCGCGTCGCGCTTGCCCTCCTTGACCTCCTTCTGTTCGAATCGTCAGCGCTGTCCATCTATATTGAGGTACAGATGGTCTGCACGCACCAATGCCTTCATGGTACCGTGGAGAGCATGTCTGTGGTTTCTCCGAAACTTAGGATCGGTCCCCTTGAGCGAAGGGTATCTGTTGGTCTTTGGCTTCTTGATACTGTTCACATTCCTCCGTCAGCGCGATTCTTCTTCTCTCAACCCGATCTTTCCTCCCGTGCGCGGCACTCGCATGCTCGATGCATCATCATTCGGACGCGGTGTTGCTCAATCGTACCCGTTCTTGTGGTTCTTCTTAGCCTGGTTGTGCTGAGACGAGTTCTTTGACTCTGCGCATCTAATCAGTACAGTTCCAATGACACATTTGTATCGGCGCACGTACTGGCCATGGCGACGGTATTTGTGCGAACGTGCTGCGAGATTCTGTCGTCGAAGGTGAGCTTTGGCTGTGCGATTGCGGCAGGTGCGCTTGATTTTCCACTTGGCGCCAAGCCGGCAGCAGTTTCACCGAGCTGCTGGCCTCAGGCCACCACAACCGAACACATACTTTTGACACCTGCTGTCCAGAGGCTGTGTGGGCTCGAGACATGAGATGAGGAGATCCATCAGGGAAAGAGAAAATTCTGGTCTTCAAATTCATTGTCAGAATACATAGTCCCGTCCAGAACGACCAAACGCGCCTGAAATCAATATGCACAGTGCTACAGTCTCGTCGCTGACCGCGCTGGCCCTGCCTCCGACGCATGTAATGCACGAGGCGACGAATGCCGCCCGTTCTGTGTATCATTACGACGATTCCGAAAGTCGTTGCTTTCATTGCTCTTGTCATTCACTCCCCGAATCCTCATCCTCGTTCTCATTCAGCACCAATTTAGTTTTGAGCTGCCTTCTTGGCCATGGTGTTTAGTGCACTGCCGTTCTTGAACCATTCAAGTTGTCCCTCGTTGAATGTGTGCACAAGTGTAACATCGAAAGCTTTGCCGCCTGCAGCTGGGTGCACAGTCATGGTGACTGGCTTGCCAACACCAATGCCTGTGAGCTTGAGGTCGATACGATCATCTGGCTTGATCTTGTCGTAATCCTCTGGGTTCTGGAAGGTCAAAGGAAGCATACCCTGCTTCTTCAAGTTGGTCTCGTGAATACGGGCGAACGATCGGGTGATGATGGCAAGACCGCCGAGGTGGCGAGGCTCGAGAGCAGCGTGCTCACGGGATGAACCCTCTCCGTAGTTCCAGTCACCAATGACGACCCACTTGACGCCCTCCTTCTTGTATTGGCGGGCGACTGCTGGAACGGAGTCCCAGGCGTCTGTGTTCTGGTTTTTGACCTTGTTGGCCTCGCCGTTGGCCTCATTGATAGCACCGATGAGCAGGTTGTTCGAGATGTTGTCCAAATGGCCACGGTACTTCAACCATGGTCCGGCCATAGATATGTGGTCAGTAGTGGTCTTGCCTTGAGCCTTGATCAGGATTGGGACGTTGGTGGCGTCCTGGCCGTTCCATGGCTCGAAAGGCTCCAAAAGCTGGAGACGATCAGAAGTTGGCGAAACCTGGACCTTCACAGAAGCGCGGTCCTCTGGTGGGGGTTGGAACGTGTCTTGACCTTTGGAGGGAGTTAGCATTATTATGTTTTATGGTTTGAATGATTGACTTACCTGGGTCGTAGCCACGGGTTGGCAGTCCATCACCAGTTGGCGCCTTAAGCTTGAAGTCCTTGCCATCCTTGTCCTTGAGGGTGTCGGTGAGCGGGTTGAAAGTCAGATCGCCAGCAAGTGTCATGGCAACGACCATGTCCGGAGAGGCAACGAAAGAGTGGGTGGCTGGGTTTGCGTCGTTACGACCAGTGAAGTTTCGGTTGTACGAGCAGATGATTGAGTTGGCTTCGCCCTTCTTGACATCACGGCGCTGCCCCAGAGTCAGTAAGAATTCACAGAAACAAAGTATGGTTGGGAATACTGACATCCCACTGTCCGATACATGGACCACATGCGTTAGCTGCACACCTGTTAGCACTGAAAGCCGCGTCTCGTCAGAGAAAGAGGTTTGACGAACCAAGAACCATGCCACCGAATTCCTCGAGAGTCTTCAGCTGACCATCACGCTCGCACGTAGCTCTGATTTGCTCGGAACCAGGTGTGATTGTGAAGAGGGACTTGGCCTTAAGACCATGGTCAAGTGCATCCTGAGCAATGGCCGCAGCTCTGCTCATGTCCTCATACGAGGAGTTGGTGCAGGATCCAATAAGACCGACCTTGAGCTCTTGCGGCCACTTGTTCTCCTTGACAGCGTCTGCGAACTTGCTGATTGGTGTAGCAAGATCGGGTGTGAAGGGACCGTTGATTTGTGGCTCGAGCTCGCTCAGGTTGATCTCGATGAGCTCGTCGTATTCGGCACCCTCATCCTCACGAAGCTCGGCAGCGTAGCCACGAGCGAAGTCACCAATGTGCTGGCGCTTGGTGGCGGCGAGGTAGTCGTACATGCGGTCGTTGAATGGGAAGACCGAGGTGGTGGCCCCGATTTCAGCACCCATGTTGCCTGTCCTTCTTGTTAGACGCACGTTCATGCAGAAACACAAAGGATTGACTTACAAATAGTGGCCATTCCAGTGCAACTGAGGTTCTCAGTGCCAGGTCCGTGGTACTCGACGATGGCACCAGTTCCACCCTTGACAGTGAGGATACCAGCGACCTTGCAGATAATGTCTACAAAAGCTTAGTATTTGACCAGTGTAAACCACTTCACATTTCGAAAACTCACCCTTTGGTGCAGTCCATCCGCTCATCTTTCCAGTGAGCTTAACACCGATGACCTTTGGTGCCTTCAGCTCCCATGGCAAGCTAGCCATGACATCCACGGCATCAGCACCACCAACACCGATAGCAGCCATACCAAGACCACCACCGTTGGGAGTGTGAGAGTCGGTACCGATCATCAGACCACCTGGGAAAGCGTAATTTTCGAGCACAATCTGGTGAATGATACCAGAGCCAGGCTTCCAAAAACCAATGTTGTACTTGGCGCATGAAGAGCTCAAGAAGTCGTAGACCTCTCGGTTGATGTCGTATGCACGTTCCAAATCCTTCTCGCCACCGACTTGCGCCTCAATCAAGTGATCGCAGTGCACGGTGGTGGGTGTGGCAACAGCATCCATACCAGAGCTCATGAACTGTAGGATGGCCATCTGAGCGGTGGCATCTTGGCAAGCAACTCTGTCTGGACGGAGCTTGAGATAGCTCTTTCCACGCTCAATCTCCTGTCCATGGGGATCGTCCAAGTGTGAGTACAGGATCTTCTCGGCGTATGTGAGAGGCCTGTTCAGCCGCTTGCGGACAATGTTCAGGTTCTCGTTCATGCCGGCATAGTTGATGTAGTGGCCCTTCTCCCAGTTGGTCATCTCGACCTTCTTGGTGAGAGGCGAGTCATTGACGGTAGCGAAGGTCCGGCGACCCAGCCGGGGCTGTAGACAGGACGTGTCAGTACCTTGTTCGGCCGCTCAATGGCGTGGTGGTGTGGGTGCGCAAGCTCTTAGCAGAAGCAAACATACCAGCTGTCGCGCTGCGAGTCGTTGCGCCAACATCCTGAAAGACGCTCAGCCGAGAGACAGTGTCCCAACGAAGCTGCAAGAGAGGAGAGGACTGTCAGGTCGGAGGGCAGACCTGAAGTGCGGAAAGTGAGGATATCAAGAGAAGACGTAACAAGACGCCAGCGAAGAGTAGAGAAAGAGCTCAAAAGTAAGCATCAATGTGATTGGCCAGCGGCCTTCCGTCGTTCCTTTCCTCGGCTACACCCCCCGGCACGGCTTGGTCTCCAGGTCACGAAGAATTTGCATCGCGCCCAGCCGAGACGAGGAAGCGGTCCGATCTCGCTGCGCGCGTGCAATCCAAAGTTTCCACACACACCCAGAACTCCTATTGCAGCACCGACACAGGCGCTCGACCATCACAGACTCATTTCGAGACCGACACCGGCGCGGTGCAGCGCTGTCCATCGGACGCCATGCCTGCAATCAGAGGTGCGAACAGCAAGAGGAAGGCGAGGCGCTATGCCGCGATCCGCGATATCGATCAGATCTACGCCGACAAGCAGGACCAGAAGCACCTGCAGCAATTCAAGGACACCAAAGCGTTGGAAGATCTGCCCGGGTTTGGCGAGTGGTACTGCACGGAATGCGCGAAGTGGTTCGAGTCAGAGACCAACTACCAGCGCCATAACAAAGGCAAGCCACACAAGAGACGTGTTAAGCAGCTGAAGGAGGAACCCCATACGCAGAAGGCGGCGGAAGCGGCGATTGGATTACGGACGGACACGGACAAGAAGATGATGGAGGAGGAGATGGAGGTTGTCACGGATGAAGATATCCGATGAAAGATCACACACATGGGCCAGTACAAATGCGAAAGCAATTGCGGGATCGCCTGATCAGGCTGGGCAGAGTGTCCTCTGGTGGGCGACCTGCGACGAGTTTTCTGCTATGCCACTTGCTGCAATAACCGCTGCGGACTGGCAACTGCAATACCCATCATGGACGTTGAGAGCAACCAGACCACAGGCTTCGCCATCTCTGCGGTTTCATTCCTGCCTTGAATCCATTGGATACTGGACCCACGACATTCCTGGTGCGCTTCGGCCGTCCTCCAGCACAGCAAAATGCTGAGCCATCACATCATTGGGAATAGACTCGGTGACGATCAACGATGACCGCTACAGGCCCTGGAGCCCTCGATGAGTATGCACACCACGATGTGAGACAGTCCTTGTCGACACGAAATCGCCGAAGTCGCAAACGCTGCCGCGGAGTCAAAAGTTCCGTTGCCATGTGAATACTTGGCATTCGATCCTAGCGGTCCCGCACGTGCATGCGTGTGGCTAGCCTCCGCAAATTCCCGCTTGAAAGAGATCGGCGCAACAACATCATCGTGAGGTAGTGAAGCATATCAGATACATGCAATAGTATCGTCAGCTTTCGCAGTTGACGCGCTGATCTTCCCTATACACTGCTGTCTCGAGCAACGATACTTGGCCGCCGCGCTGAGGATGTAGTACATCGACCTTTTTTTCGCGAACATCCTCAATCTGCCGCGTGGTCGCCATGGTCTGGGTCGTGTTCTTTGTCTGCGTGATTTAGTAGTGCTGGCCGTCTCTTGCTAGGAAGACGAATGTGTTCAGAAGAAGTCATTGACCTCAAGATTGAATTCGCACGAACCGAGAGATGGCATGTCGGTCAGGATGCGGCAGTCCTGCGGACACTGTACCATGCAACGCAATTCCAATACCGCGATTGCGAGCCGCGGACATCCAACTCAGTGGCGGATGTTGTGCTCGGTGGCTAACAGGACTTCGGCTTCACCAGTTCCCTTCGATACGCAATCCGTCTGGCTCTAATGTGGCCATCACTGGGGTTTTCGACACTCTCGAACCTTGGTATTTTGTGAATCTCTGGCAGCCTGTGAATAGCTCACAGATCTGATCTATCCATTGTTCGCTTGTCCAGCTCGCTTTGGTACGAACTCCATCTAACACTGAGCTTGTTAGTCGTGCTCGTCAATCCGTGGTTTCGCAGCGTGCGAAGATCCGGCGGCAGGTGCGCACAACAGAGCAGATACGAGAAATTCCGTACGTTCCGGATGCCAATAGGAATATGCCGCAGGACACATAAGACGCAGACAAGCCTTCACTGCAATGTGAGGAGATCGATCCTGGCAGGCGGAGATCGACGCCTATCCACGGCACGATGGCAGGCATTCCGCTGCGGCCGTGTATCAGATGTTCTACTCCGCTGGCATGAACAAACGGCTGCAGCAGCCACTCCAAGAGAAGGGCACATTGGTAATCTCAAGCAGAACCTGAGTAGCTGATCGGTCCTTGTGTATCTTCGAAGACGGCATGCCCTTCCAAGAACATCGCTCTTGACAGATGCCACAGCCACAAAGGATCTCTTCAGAGGATAGGAAGCCAGGGATGCTCTTACATATGTACCTGTAATCCTTCACTTATTCTGCGCCTAGAACGCCTTGCGCTCCTCAAAACCTCGGCTACAGCACGAAACAAGTGTCAGCAGGTGGGAAGTGGTACGTGTTTGTGATAGACAACAGTAGAAATTCGGGCTTCCACGCATAGAAATCCTCAGTGCCGGGATGCCCCAATACCGGACGAGTACAGCGTTCGATGCGGCAGTTCGGTCCGTACACAGGCAGCAGCAGCAGCACACTCGTCACGGCGAATTTGCTGTGCTCTAGATTGCGCGCAACAGAGGTGCCAAGGAGCACATACATTGTGGCCAATCGTCGGGTCACGATGGCGGTGTACCCCAGCATCTACCGGTTCCACAACGTTCGCGTGGAAGTACTAGATGCTCTGAGTCGCGGCGGAGTCCTCGCCGAGCATTCTCATGCACGCCCAATCCAAAGAACGGGTCGTAGGAGGGTGTAGAGTGGCAGGAGTGTGGTATGTCGCCCTGTATCTGCAGCTGACGTGTATATCGGCTTTGTTGGCAGGAATGCTGCAATTGTACGAGGATGTTCCTGGTTGATGATGGAGGAAACACGCCTCGCAAACATATGCTCTGCGCCCACTCGTTACTTTCTCGCTGATTTCGTTACAACTAGCATTTGTGAAACCGTTGCAATCTATCAGGAAGGAGGGCAAGATGCCGACCACAGCAGCACTACAAGCGGCCGGCCTGAATGTGTGTGCACTGAGACAAATCATCAAGCTGGACAGAGAAGCCACAAAAGAGCTGCAGTCACAGATAGACAAACTCAGAAGAGATCTGAGAAACGGAGGAGTTTTGCCAGAGAAGACAGTAGAAATGATGGAAGACCTCAACAAAGACATGACCAGGGAGCTGATACAGAAGATCGAGAAGATAGAATCTCAAGACGCTCTTACGACCACTGATCGAGAACTCCTCCAAGTACTCAATGCTCAGCTTGCTAAGTGCGACCAGTCAGGAATGAAACTCGCAGAATTGAGGGATCTGGAAGATGAGCTCCGGCACAGAAGACGAGATTCTGGTCACAAAAAAACCTTGCCTTCGGGCGGCGCACCTCGCACAATCAGCAAGGCCAGCGCACGGTATACACCAGCAGAGGTTCCTCATGCTATGCGGCCAAGCAGCAATCTACCTCCGCCCCCACCGTATACCGCGACCTATAGCCCAAGCAGCAGTGATCCAGCATTAACGCCACCCACGTCTCAATCACCGCGGTCCAGCAACCATTCACTGGAGCGAGTAGACAGCAGCCAAGGCCGCAGTCGAAAGAGTATGGAACGCACTCGCACGCCCGCTTTCATGCCACCAACGAAATCCACGAGCCCGAGATTCCCGCCTCCCCCAACATCACCCATTGGGCCTGCGGCTGCTCCATTGAGCTCTACTCCGCCGACCCCATCATCCCCGAGATCCTCCAGAAACATGCCGTCACCTTTTGCACCAGCCGTTCACCCATCATACGCTCCTCCAGCGCCAATTCATCGAAGTGGCAGCAGTAACAAACCCGCCCCAGCAACCGGAGCAGGCGAATACCAGTTCTACTCTTACGCCGACTACGACGACAGCGATGACGAAGCCACTCACGCCGAATGGAGCAAAACAGACTGGCCGTTGCTGTACCGCATCCTCGACATCAACCCTTCTACTGATCCAGATGTGCTCCTCCTCCTCGCGAAAAGGTATGCTTTCACACGGAAGAATGGGAATGTTGACAGAAGACCGTGTCGAATACTGATACTTCCGCACAGACAACTCGAACGTCTCTCGCTCCGCCACAATCCGAACAGAAATCCACAGGATCCCGATGCTCCTACGAGATGGGTAAGTGGAAAATTTCCATCGCCTTTGGCTTCTTGGTGATACATGTTCCGATCGAAGTGCTGACCACATGTATCCAACAGATCGCGATCAACAAAGCCTACGATATCCTGACGCATCCGGAGAGAAAGAGGTATTATGATCAATACGGACGCGAGCCGGACGAGGTCGAAGGGATCGATATCACGAGATTGAAGATTACTTGATTCATGGATTTCTCATTGGTCGTTATTGTGTTTTGTGAATATCATGACTTCTCGGGCAGGAGCGAGCGTACAACCATTTGTGTTCTAATGACTTCGTTCTTTCCAACATGTTTTGAATGTTCGTGCAACGTTTGCAAATGTGAAGAAGCGGTGGAAGATAGCTTCAATCAATCCATCGTTTCATACATCACTTCTCATGCTACAATAAACAAACAGCAAAAGAGAACAAGGGTATCGCCTGATCGTACAACACGAATCGTACAGCAAACAAATTCATCAATCGTCGCTCCGTCGTCCTATGGTCGGGTCATGATAATGTTTAGACGTAAGTCCTTCTCGCACCCCGTCCATCCGTACCATTCATTCTTCGTGTGCCAGCAGCCTAGCAACAGCAGTCAGCAATCGGATACAAATCGTCGTCATAATTTCACAAAGTCAAGAGACTCACCTTCTTTCCACTCTTCCCTGTAGCGCTTCCTCTTAACTTCAACAACGCGCCCGAGATCTTATCGCCCATGCTCGTCTTCCTCTTGTGGTGGTGGACTGGCCCTGAAGAGCCCGTTGTGTAGTGTGTTTCGTGATTGCTTGCCAATGGTCCACTACCTCCGTGGCCTCGGTAGCCGATTCCGTTGGGGTGGGTGGTGGTCTTTTGAGTCGTGGTCGTGGTGCCCGTTATGGGGTTCGTCGACTGGCTAGTTGTGACTTTGGCTTGGTTCTTGTTTCGAAGCCGGGAGAGCAGAGACGGCTTCTTGCCCGCTGCGGTGGTGCGCGAGGTGCGCGTTGTGGTGTTGTGTTTGCGGGTGATTGCCATTTTGTTGTTTTCTTGTGGTTGTAGGTTGTTCTTGTTGCGACGTCGATACTGGAGATGATACTCTGTAAAAGTAGGCTTTGGTTCTGTGCTCTGCTGTGAAGGATAAGAAGGGAATCCCAGAATCGTCCGCGCTGGCATCACATATATCTATTCCAGATCTAGCGATAAAGCTTCGAGACTCATGTCCACAATACCTGATTTCAGCATCAAGGGGAGCCGAGCTCACGAAATGGCACTACATCATCGTCTACTTTGCAGCGTGACACAACAGTTCGCGTGGCCGTGCCGACTTGGACCAAAATGTCTCGAACAACGTCAGGCGGCACGCTTCAGAGGGTCGAATGTGGAGATGGGCGTAGTGGTGGTGTGGGTGGGAAGTTGAAATCCCGGCCAGAGGATTTGCTGGAACACGATCAGGGTCCGAATCGTGCTGCCGGGTCACGTCATATCGTGCTTGAAACTTGACAGAAGGCTAGACATTGGGAAGATCTCTATGCCATTTGAGTTAGGCGAACGCGAATTAAGAGAGCACAGCGTCAGCTCGCCTCGGAATGGTGTGCAGAATGCGGATGATGTGTTATATCTGATGTGATTGCTGAGCCACAACTGCTGTCATCACGATCAGCCAGAGCTTCAGGCCCAGGAGTATAGAGATCGAAGTAGCCACGCTGACAAAATGAACCTGGAAGCAAGTTTTAACGAGCAGTGGCGTGAGGCCAGGCATGGCTGGGGAATATACACAAATCCATTCTCTGACCATCTCTGTCAATGGTATCGTAGCTCTACCGATCCCAGAAACGCCTTGCTAATACCTCAAAAGTTTTTCATGCCAGGCTCTGTATGCTCGTGCTAGGTCACGCTTCACGGCAAGTACACCCCGCCTGCAACGACCAGATTCATCTGTGTGAAGCCGACCTTGTACACTGGGCTCTTCTTCGTCGGGAAAGCCGAGATCTGGTCCGGCGATACCACAACGTCTTTCTTGGACTTGCCCTTGGTGACAGCGCCTCCTGTTGCGGCGCCATCAATTTTGGCACCCGCTCCACCCTCGCCGATGACTTTGCCCTGGCCTTCTTTGTTAGGCTGCACGTCCCAGACACGGACGGTTCCATCAGCGCCGCCAGAGACGAGCGCGCTCGACTCTATGCTCCAGTCCAAGCTCCAGATTCCTCCGCGACCGTGTCCGCGCATACGCTTGACCAAACGACCACGCGCCAGATCCCAAAGCAGAATCTCTCCTCGATCATCCGCGCTGGCGAGAATCTTCCCACTCGGCGAGCAAGCAAGAGCTGTGACGTTGCCGACGTGGCCAGTGAAGATACGCACAGCTGACCCTCTCTGGATGTCCCACATGCGCACTGTCCGATCCGGCGCACCTGACCCTGTGAATATGTACGCGCTGTTTGGATGCCATGCAACCGTGTCTACATCTGCGTCGTGTCCAACGAAGAGTCGTAGCGGCGCAATCTGCGGCGTACTCCACAGGCGAGCTGTTCGGTCTGCAGAACATGATGTGAAGTAGTGCCCGTAAGGTGAAAATCGGACGTCCCAAACTGGCAGATTGTGTGATTTGTAGACCACCAGGTTAGTCCATGTGTCCAGCGACCACAAGCGGATGGTGCAGTCTGCTGAGGACGATAGCAAGTATCTTGGGTGCGAATCAGGTGTGGTAGAATTGTTAGTATGGCCATTGGTTTGTGGTTCTGGAATCGCAATTGATGGTGAAAATGAAAGAGCGTAAACTGGTCCAGAGTGTCCGATCAATCGCCGCGAGGACGATGGCTGGAAGTTGGGAGGATCAGTGGGTGAGGTGAGAGTCTGCCCGTCCAGCGACCAGACTCTGATGTATGACTCCGCTGAGCCGATAGCGACCAGGCAATTGTCGCCTGAAAATTCGATGCAGTTCACGCTGTCATATGTGTTATGGAACGTAAACATTGTCACGCTCACGCCTGGCCCGACACCGCCAGTTTTTCCTTCGATGCGGAAGCGATCGCGATTCTCCTTGACGCGTTGCACCTCCATGGCCACATCTCGTGCTGTCGATGGTGGGAAGGGTAGCGAGTCTCTTGACGGCGCCGCATCATCAGTTTCTTCACGCTTGATGCGCTGCTCGAATTCATCAATCAAAGAATTCTGACCTGCCGCGGGTGGGTGCGCGGCGTCATGGTCTTGTAGTTCTGCCTTGACGTCCTCGAGCAACTCGTGCTCCATCGGCAATGGGCCGAGTGAAAGTTTTGACAAGACAGCAGGTGCTTTTGGGTCGAGATTGGCGGAACCTGGATTGTGACCGGGAATACCTTCGTCTTCAGCCGGCACGTCTTCTTGTCCATCTCGCATTGCCAGCATCTTCGCCAAACTTCGCTCAGTGCCAGCAGCTGCGCGATCAACCACGCGCACATCCAGGTGCTGTGAGATGATGTGGGTGATGACCTTGCCGCCTTCATTATCCTTGCTCTCCAGATGCATCATCAACGTCTGGAAGGCCATATTGCTCAGAGTCAGACGATACTTGTTGTTGCGATACAGATCCGCGATCGTGTTTTCCTGCGCGTGCTCCGGCTCGTAAAGTCGGGAGAGCGCACGCAAATCGTCAGCTCGTTCGCGCTCGAAGTGACTTCGGAAGCGTGTAAAGAACTCCTCTGCATCTCGGGAATAGAACTCGCCGATGCATTGGAGGTAGGAGTACACAAAGAGAGGCCAGAGGAGACGCTTCAGCTCTGACTTGTAGATGTCCAAGACATTGTCGACCCAGTTCACGACGAGGTCGAAGGCGCGCCCATACTTCTTGCCGCCAATTTCATCTATCGAAGTGGCGACAATGTTGCCGTTTGCATCGGTATTTGCGCTTTCCTTGCGGAGCATGGCCTCAGTACGGCTGTAGCCCTTCTTGGAGAGATACTCCAGTACCTGAAAAGCTGGGTCAGTCACGATGCCGGTGCTAGTCTGGCGCTTGCACAGTGATGAGTGAGAGGAAGTGCTGGGTTGAAATAGTCAAAGCCGAGTTTGAGAGGTCGAGCCGATCGAGAGAACAGGAAAGCGCGAGTGTCGGGCTCGGAACAGTCAATGTTGACTTCGATTTCGTGAATGAGCGACCGAGCCAGAATCTAAGGCGGGCATAAGAGTGCGTTGTCTTTGTCGACATGTCCTCGAATAGGTCCAGCGCAATGGCGACCAACCAGAGGATGGAAATGAGTATACCAGAGAGTGGTATCAATCGACCGTGACTTCGCAGAAGAACTCTCGGTAAGTTCCTGTTCCTGCGCAACGCAGGAAATCCAGTGCGTCGAAGCGCTCATGTTGGACACAAACGGCGTTGCGAGGCAGCCTATATCGGCAGACTGTATTGTGCCACGGCCGGCGCAGACGAAGCGACGAAATCAGCGCGACAACCACTGAACACTTACAATTTGATTCAAATTCTGTTGCTGGTTCTGGCCACCCGCGCCTCCAGGCGCGTTTGAAGGCGGGGCGCCCATGCCGCCTGCACCCGAAGGGCCAACGCTAGTAGTCCGCGACGGGGGTAACGGCTGCGACGCCATGATGAATATTCAACGGGCGTTCACATGTGAAGGAGGACGGAAAAGGATAGATGGATGGACCAGCGAACAGTGTGGTAGCTGCAGTGGAAATCCAAGTCGAAGTGAAGCTGCGCAGGGTTCCCACGGCTCGTCCCGTTCGGCCGCTAAGCCGTACCTGCAGCTTCCAGCTGCGCCCACTCTGTTCTCACTGTGCTGTCGCGTTAGAGACATGAGCTTAATGACGATGTCGTGGAGAGGACGATCGTGATCATGACACAAAACCGGATTTTCACGCCGGAAGAGCGCATTGACGAGCTCTCGACAATCAACCAAGATGTATCCAAACTCGTCACCTCAGCGGGACAGGCTATCCACGCGCTCACAAACCGACCATTGAACCTGCACGCTTCCGAAGACGATGACGACGAGCAGATGACCGGCACCAGCAACGAGACCATCGAAGACCGGAAAGCCAGATTCAAAGACAACACCGAGTCCTTCTTCGTCCACGCACAGTCCATCTTCGCCATACTACGCCGACAGGTAATCGCTCTAGAGGAAGCTAGCATCATCACGCCTGATCCACAAGCGTCGCCCGAGCAGCCGAAAACAGTACAGCAGCCAGCGCAGTCGAGTCCAAGATCTTTCGCGCCAGTGCCCAAAGAGCAGCAATTAGACCCGGACAGGATCAAGAATGGAGGTCTGGGACATTTGGACATTGGCTGGCTGAACAGTCGCGGCAACAAAGTTGGAACTGAGAAAGAATCCGAGCTTATGCAAGAGGCAAAGACGCTGCTTGAAGACCTTCTGAAGGGTGAAGACTCTATTGATTGAAAGACGACACGATTAAGAGTAGCGGATGGCGGTCCGTTCTAGCGTTGCCTTGATGGCGAAGCCAGGAAGTTCCTTTGTTCGATCTTCTGCTGTCTTCTATTGCCCACAGGCTTATACGGGACTGGCTTGGAATCCCATCATGAAGTCGGCGAAAGCATATGCGAGGGGCACAGAACGGCAGTATATCTCATGCCGACCAACTCGAACAGTGCAGATGAATTTGGCCATCTCATCAGCCACGTCGCAGAGATATGGAGCAGTTATCGATGGCAGGAGTGCAGGCGCGGCCGGACCATTTCACTGCGATGATGCACCAATGCAGCTAGGAGATGCATACATGTATAGGCGTATGACAAGGGCTCATCGGCGAGAAGTGCCATAGGAGGAGACGTGCGGCACTCCAAGCAGAATTTCACGAACGGGAGAGGGACACTAGTGTGATGAGATACGGATGATGCATTATAACTTTGGTATGCGGTTATGAACCACGCTTTGGCTTGTCATGCTCTCTGATAACACCTGCTATTGATGTGCTGGTCTCTCTTTATGAGCACGTCCCGTCCAACCTGGGCGTTTCTCTCCATCCTGGTGGCATCCACCCATGGCATAGTCGTTCAGTACCCGAAGCGTGGCGCTCGTCCATCGTCCAAGTCTAGTCGCTTTTTGATTCTTCGTCGTCTGAACATTACAGAATGTAGTGCGAAGCGCCTCTCCTCACTTGCATCTCTTCTCTACAATTTTCGACCCAAACTCCTCATATTCTTGCCTGCTGACCCACATTTGATGAAACGTACCCAAGCTGCCCAGAACGCTCCCTCCAATCCACGCACCATACTTTCGCTCCGGACTACTGCTATTGGCGATGACTCTGACCTTGGGATTAGGGAAGAGAGCGGCCAAATCGGCCTGTAACCGCTCGGGCAGTTTATCGATCAAAGAGCCAGCACCGGTCAGAATCACGTTGTTAAGGAGACTTGGCCGTTGATCCACATCGACGCTCTCGACAGCTGTACGAACGGTTTGCGTTATTGTTTGGGCTTGCTGGGGCGCGGCGTGCTCGGAATCTGTGTAGGCGGCTTTGTTGTCGAAGAAGCCTTCTGCGACACGGAAGCGTTCTACGCCGAAGACTTGGTTCCATCCGTCCGGCATCTCGAAGGGCTTAGGTGGGAGATGTTTGACTGCGTCGGCATTGGTTTGGCCGCCGGGCCCATTGGGTTGGTCGAGGCGACCGGGGCCGGGCCAGGCTTGCACGACGCTTTCTTTGAAGGCGGTCAGGACGCGTTCTTCTTCTAGTTTGCGGTAACTGTCTGTGGGCGGCTTGTCGAATTTGACATATGTGGCATTGCTAGGTGCGCCAGCATCCACGGGCAGCTTTGACTTGACCATGTAATGCGGGACCAGAGGGACACTCTGCTGATTGTACATGAGCCGAATTTGGTCGTTGAGCCAGTTCCCAGCGAGCGGTGTGCGCTGAATGCTCTTTCTCAGCACCATGCCCTCGTGTAGTGCCGTAACCGAAGTGTTCTGGTGGCCAATGTCCACGACCAGCGCGGTTGCCTTGCCCTGCGAGTATGCAGCCAGCTGCCCGGTCTTTGCGAGAAAGAATGCCGGCACACCCCACTGCTCCATGGCAATCTCCATCGTCTTTTCTCGCGCCTTGGGCGGGTTCCAGCCTGGTTCTGTCATGAGCAGCGGATATTCGCCCAGCACTTTCTCCTGCTCGTCCGCCTGCTCTGCTGCCTCGTCCATGTTCACGTCACCATTCTCGTCCGCGTTGCCGTCATTGAGGCCGTTCTTCGAAGGTGGTGTTTGTCGATGCCCCGTTAGTCTGCTCGTTACTGCGTACTCCCACAAACTCGATGCTGTTTCCCAATCCTCCACAATTCCCTCTGCATCGTAGGGACTTAAGATCTCGACTTCGGGTTTCGGGAGATGAATGGCATTCTCGCCGAACAGCTTATCACCTGTTGCTGTCTTCGCATAGCTCGTGGGTACCTGCTCGCCTTAGCTGCATTCCTTGATCGTAGATCACGACATGCTCACCACTGACTTGGGCGTGTCTTCTCCTGCGAAGCCTGCGCGTACGCTATGACTGCCCGGATCTAACACTAGCGCATTGATCTCGTCGCCTGCATATTCCTGCTGCCCCGGCGCTTGCGTGGGTGGGAGGGTCGACATGTCGCTGGAAGAATGTTGCGCTCAATGCGCCGATATGTGTGAGCCTCGGGCGGCTTCGATCGGCCGCGATGGATGGAGCACGTGCGCGCAATTTGATTGATGCGATCGAGCGGTAGAGTCGTGGTCGGGGTGAAAGTCGAAATGAATTGCGACAATAATGCGTTGGAGTGTGTTTGGCTGCGAGGAACGCGACTCGCTCGCGAAGCTCTCGAAACGGCGCGGGGAAAGTTATCCGAGCCGGCGTCCTTCTGTGTCTTGGGCCCCTGCCGACGGACCACCTGCACTATTCCATCAACTCTTCAACATGCGAATACGCGATTTGTACAAAGTCGAAACGCTCGACACACGCTTTGCAGGTTCCGGCCAGGCATTGCCTACCGCACAGCCGTCAAAATGGGCAAGTCAGCTGGCACCATCGCTTGAGAAACGTGGCTAACTGTCCGCAGTAAGTGGAAGATGCGGCACGAGCATAGATGCAAGACTGATGAGGTCGATAGGAACACGGCGGAGTACTATGTCTACTATCTGGCTTTCTTGACCATCCCCTTTATGATGTTCAAAAGCGTGTATGATGTTTCCAAGTCAAGCCATCCGGGCTATCAGAAACTGGAGCCCCTTCTCGAGCCTGGCTGGATCCCAGGACGAAAGGTCGACAATTCTGACGCCCAATATGCTGGCTTTCGAGACAACATTCCCTACATGGCCATCGTCTTGATCCTGCATCCTTTATTACGAAGAGTCTACGAATCTGTCAAGTCTGACGGGAAAGTTGACAGCAAAGATGGGAACCCAGCGCAAAAGGCAGACCAGCATTTGCAGGACCGTGTAACTTTCGACCTGTTCTTCGCCATGATCTTCATCACAGCTTTGCATGGCGTATCTGCGACCAAAGTCTTGCTCATCCTCTACCTCAATTACCAAATCGCCACGGCTTTGCCAAAACAGTACGTGGGTGTAACGACCTGGGTGTTCAATATCGGCATTTTGTTCGCCAATGAGCTGTGCCAAGGCTACAAGTTCGCTGACATTGCTGCCGTGACACTTCCCGCTACAGTCACAGGGGCAGATAAGCCATCCGGAGACGGTTGGGGCACATGGCTTGACAGCTATGGAGGCTTGATCCCGCGCTGGGAAATCCTCTTCAACATCACAGTACTGCGCTTGATCGCCTTCAACTTTGATCATTTGTGGATGCTTGACAGAAGAGCTAGCAGTCCCGTTGAGGTATGTGCTTCTCAATTTTAGCCTCACGATGCACTGCTGATCAACTCTAGAAGAAAGGTCTCGATCCTGCCAACCTCTCCGAACGAGAACGCACCTCCGTCGGCGCCCAGCCCTCCGACTTCACCTTCCGCAACTATCTCGCATACGTCCTGTACTCGCCTCTCTACCTCGCCGGGCCCATCGTGAACTTCAACGACTACATCTCGCAATCTCGCTACCCAATGGCAACCACTTCCCGCTCACGCATCGTCCCATACGCGATCCGCTTCATCCTCTGTCTTCTCTGCATGGAACTCGTTCTGCACTACCTTTACGCCGTGGCCATATCCAAATCCAATCCTGACTGGAATATCTACTCTCCTTTCCAGCTCAGCATGCTCGGCTACTTCAATCTCCATGTCATCTGGCTCAAGCTCCTGCTTCCTTGGCGCTTTTTCCGTCTGTGGTCGCTCGTTGACGGCATTGATCCTCCGGAGAACATGGTGCGCTGCATGTCGGATAATTATTCCGCGCTTGCATTCTGGAGAGGCTGGCACCGCTCGTTCAACCGCTTTGTCGTACGCTATATCTATATTCCACTTGGAGGTTCCGGACAAGGTAAAGTGCGCGGGATCCTCAATTTCCTCGCCGTCTTCACTTTTGTTGCTCTATGGCACGATATCAACCTCCGACTACTGATGTGGGGCTGGCTCATCACACTTTTCGTTCTGCCGGAAATTCTGGCTACGCTGGCGTTCCCGGCGAAGAAGTGGAAGGACCGTCCGGATCAGTATCGCTGGGTTTGTGGGGTTGGGGCTGTGGGCAATATTCTCATGATGATGGCTGCGAATCTTGTGGGCTTCGCAGTGGGTCTTGATGGGCTCAAGGGTCTAGTTGATGGCATCATTGGAAGCTGGGGCGGGCGAGTCTTCCTTCTCGGCGCGATGGCTACATTATTCGTTGGTGCGCAGGTCATGTTTGAAGTGAGAGAGGCGGAGAAGCGAAGGGGCGTGAATATGAAATGTTAAATGGACGAGGAAATGTTTTGGCGTTTGTAGGAGTAAGTCTTGAACATGAGATGATGATTGTTATTTGGCTCATTTCGATTTCACAGATTACGTGCGAGGCCGAAATCGTCTTCCCCAATACCGATTTCTCTATGTTCAGAGTACATTGGACACGCACTGCATCCTTCAATACATATCGTAGGCAGGCACATTTCAATGCACTGGCTTCGCCACTTCTGTGCCGCAGGGCAGTTTGAGTACCATCTTTGTTGCTCAGACACAATGCCATCATTCACTGAACGCTTCTTTAGTCTATACTTGGCGTAAATCCAGCAGCTCTCACAAGATATTTCTCCTTCGAAAGAGCGCCAAGGAGGTCATTGTACCGACAAGATAGAGTCCTTTGTGCAACTTTCAATAATGGACAAAGGGATGGAGTATTTGAACAATGCAACAAAGAACCGCTGATATGTATGCGACACAATGTGATGATTAGTGCAACGCACATGGGCCTTCGAGGTCTTCACGACAAGGGACGGTAGACTGGTCTGTAAGTACTATGCCAGGGCTGGAGAAGCTGACTCTTCCGCAGCGATCCTTCTGGGTCTTGGCTTCAGGGGTCGTGGACGAGGCGGCGAACGTTACGGAGGGTTGTTCACAAGTTGAGTGGCGGGTAGTACGGTAGGACGCATGACTTCGACACTTGTGCAGGCACAGTGACAAGCATAGGATGGAGTCGGAGGTGGTTTATGTAATTCTTTTTGGCAATGGTAATGTAATTTGTGGTGTTCACTTCAGTCGCTGTTTCACGTTGTGGGCATGGGCTTTCATCGACACGCTGTCCCTTGCTGTGCTTGTGAACTCCTGGCTAGGGTAGTTCGTGCGTGGTTCCCGCATGGTGCTCGCTCTAGACTGTCTCGATGCATCCTCTCAACGTCTGTTTCAGCTGCCGTGTAGACCATGTGTCCGAGGATTGCGCAACGTGATGAATGGCCGCGTACGGTGTACGGGCCGGCTCCTGCAAATCTGTCGTGACCTTGTCGTGGAAGCCCCGGCTCGCCCAGGATTTGACCTTGGGGCTAGGCCAGGATGGTGCGGCCGCGGAGGCTGATTGCCTGTCGATCTTCACGGTCGAAGTGTGGCTCATCCCAGAATCCACGTCCATCACCATGTCATCGTGCCTCGCGCATAGAGTTTCTGCGGCCTCGGTGCCGTTGGTGAGAGTTGCTAATTCGGGGCGGGTTGGATGGCGGTGGGAAACATCTGTGAGGGAGATGTGCTGAAGATGGCTTTCGACCCATGCCAAGTGACAACAAGGAGATGATGAAGATGATGAGATGATGTTCGAATGGATTATTAGCAAGATCTTCGATCGGGACGAGGGAGAGAATATAGGAGAGGGCAACAACGCCTTTTCCCAAAGCACCCGCGCTCCCGCATCTGCCGAGCACACTGAGCACACTAGAGTAGTTTAGACTTTCGTGTAGCAAACCTTATTACCAGGACAGCAAACCCTGCGCAGTGAGCTCCTCGTCATCATCCCCAGCAGCAGCTTGCGCACGCTGATAATGCCTTTTGTTCGTCTTCGGGCGCCGCCTCTCACAACACGCTTCAAGCGACTGCGCATCACCCACCACGACCGAGGACCGAACAAGGCCGACGACATCTGCTGCCGGCGTGCAAAAACGTGTCCAGCTTCTTCCTCCTCCTCCTCCTCCTCATCATCATCATCCGCTCTCTCTCCGGTTCGCCAGAGGACGGCGGAACCTTAGCTTCAGGTTGCTGCGATGAGCTTGGGCACCGTTTGAACTCAAGGTTTACGTCAACACGCCGCACGTCCAGCCTCTTGCTCTTCGTCAACATCGCCTTTCGCGCCCTCTCCAACCATTCCATACCGCATTCTTGCCGCTCGAGCATGCGTATGAAGTGCGCTGGAGAAGCCTAACGCTGCGCAAGACGCTCTACATCGCACGGTCGCTACGGAAATTCTCATCTCGCAATGATCTTCGGTCGCAGGGTCCCCAAGGCCACTGCTGGTATGTTCTTCCGTCTTCACGCAAATCCTGCAGATGCACGTGTCTGACGCGAGTCCAGTAATCCTGCTCTCACTGACGGTAGCGCTGAATGCTGGCCTGACGACGTGTGACGACAATACTCCCGGATGCGCAGACTACATTCGCGCCGGGCTGGGCTATGACGGGCCCGTCCGGATAACACAAACAGAGGTCGAGTATTACACGACGACAGACCGTGTCACCGTCACTGCTGGTGCGCCGCCTCCGCCTCCCAGCCAGGAACTGGCCGCCGCATCCGCATGCTCAAGCAGCTGGAGTAGCTACCGCAGCCGGACCTCTGCCAACGTCGTTTACAAATATGTCACAACCACCATGTATCAAGCGCTGACTACAAGTCTTACCTACGGTCGCGGAGATGTCTACTCCACGGAATCTGCCTACAAAATCCCAGTAGCGCACGGCAACTTCACGCCGACGAGTACAGCACAACGTGTTTTGAACATTACCTCAACTGTGCGATGGGCTACTGACTTCACACGGAACAAGACTCTCGCAAAGGCAACACCAACATGCGAGCTTCTCAAACCCAAGGAATGCAGCAAACTCTATGTCGAATATATCTCGAGCCTTGGACTGCCGCCCAATGCCTCCGTCCCCAAAATTACGCCTGCGCCAGCAAATTCACCACCGTGTCCGGACTACTTCTACAAACCTTTCTCGACCTGTCAGAAGTCCTTCGTCACGAGTTATGCTACTGACTGTACAATTATGGGTAACAGCGTGGAGCTGTTCTACTTTCCGACTCAGTCAACCACCCCAACCCAAGACCCTTCTGCCACCATCACACAGCCACCGGAAGTAGTCTACGAATACGCACCAGGAACTACATTTACCTCGCCTTCCATCTATCTCAAATTTGATTACCTCTCTGCAGAGCGGTTGGTCAATGCGGATGATGCCATTTATTGCACCGTCTGCGACGAAAAGGGTTGTAGGACGAGTGGCGTGGATGGCGGACAGTCAAGATACGTGGAAGGAACATCGATCGAGGGTCAATTGGTCTCCTTGGCACCGCAAGAGGTCTCCAGCGTCGTGCTGGACTTCCACGAACAAGAGGCTTCGAGCATCATTAGCACCATGGCCCACAATCTGCCAGGATACGCAGATGTCATGGCACGAGTGGTCGGCAACTACAACGTGACCGCCAAAAGACTGAACTTGAGCGATGTGATCCATCCCCCACCAGAGGCCTACTACCTGCAACCACTGGACAATGCTCCTGGGTGTGATGTATTAGCCCCGCAGCCGCAATGCTCTACAATTTTCGAGGGAGCTTACCGCGCACTGATTTCTCTGCCGCAGGAAGTCACTGGATTGCAAGGAGCCTGGAAGTCTTGCTTTCCGGTCATCTACGGAGTGTACGATCCTCCCATCGCTTTGACAAAAGCTTCGTACGCCGATGGACCCACTCTGCCCGGCGGGTATAAGCCAACTCAGGGTCCGGAACAGACACCTCAAACACCCCAGACTCCTTTGCCCGGAGATCTGCCTCAGATTCCTCCTATTGCGCGACCGACTCATCTCCCAATTGAGCTTCCAGACGAAAACAGCCCTGCTGGGCCAACATTGCCTGATAGCGGTGGGTGGTGGGGAGGAAATGGTGGATCAGGGAACGACGGAGATTCGGGAAATAATGGAGGAGGTTCGGATGGTGGAGGGTCGGGAGGCAACGGTGGTTCAGAAAACGACGGAGGTTCGGGGAATAACGGGGGAAGTTCGAACACTGGAGGCTCCTCGAGCAATGGAGGTTCCTCCAGTGGAGATTCATCAAACAACGGTGGCTCTTTTAACAATGGCGGCTCTTCTAACAATGGCGGCTCTTTCAACAACGGCGGCTCTTCTGGCGGTGACGGAGGATCGACCGGCGGCAAC
The DNA here is from genome assembly GCA_023512815.1 of Cercospora zeae-maydis. Classification (NCBI taxonomy): domain Eukaryota; kingdom Fungi; phylum Ascomycota; class Dothideomycetes; order Mycosphaerellales; family Mycosphaerellaceae; genus Cercospora; species Cercospora zeae-maydis. The sequence continues at coordinate 1,389,493 of JAKLWY010000008.1, forward strand.
GGAGGATCGACCAGCGGCGAAGGTGGGGGTTCGTCCAACATTCAGGATCAAAGCTCAGATTCTGGCGGTGGGGGAGGAAATGGATCTGGAGGTGACGGATCTGGAGGCAACAGCCAAGGTGAGGAAGGCTCTGGAACCGACTCTGGAGGCAATGGACAAGGAGGTTCAAACTCTGGAAGCTCGTCTGGAGGTAACGGGCAGGGTTCGTCTGGTGGAAATAGCGATTCTTCTAGTGGACTCTCCAACTCCGACAATTCCGACTCATCGAATGGCTCTGAAAACGGAAGCTCAGGATCGCATTCGAACGGCGGTGGTTCATCATCGAATGGCTCTGGTGACGAGAACTCGAACGGAAGTGGTTCGTCGAATGGCTCTGGAAACGAGAACTCGAACGGAAGTGGTTCGTCGAATGGCTCTGGAAACGAGAGTTCAGGATCGAACTCCAACGGAAGTGGCTCATCGAACGACGGCTCATCCGGACACAAAGGCAAACCTTCACTTGCCTCTCCGTCAATACAAAGGACTAGCATACACCTGCTCGCTTTCTATACCTGCACGATTGTTTTGCTTGCAGAACTTCTAGCGCCTTGAGGAGCCCGAAGGAAAGCCTGAAGGCTAGACTTTGAAACGATGGAAGAGGTGTCGCTGAGCCGGACTTGATGCTTCCCATGCAAGACTCTGGCCGCCTCGCCGACGGGTCCGACGTCAAACGAAAGAGCACTCATCCACTAAAGCGCCGACTGCATAAATTTGCGACGCAAACAATATTCCACTAGCGCTTGCCACGGGAGCCGAGTGCAAACAGGCCACCCGCACTCCCATAACCCCAGATCTGGTGTCATCCGCCGAAAAGGGTATGATCTGTACAGGCACTCACATTCTTATTATTCTTGCCACCAAGGCATTGACGAACCTACAACTATTTGACAGAAATCCAGCAATGCCCTGCAATAGACAAGAAGAAGGCTTTCATTCTGGACCAAGGCTTTTTGGGAATCTTGTTACTGACCCTAGATCGAACGAACGGCACAAAAAGCGGGGGACTTACTATGTGGGTTTTGATCTTAGCGTAGGCGTTGTGTAGAGTGTGATTTGGTTTTCCTGATGATACGTGTACAGTAGTAGATAATAATCGTGAATATGAAGAACGATAAGGGACATCAGGCTCGTCTCGTCTGCTCATTTCCTATTCTTTTTGCTCCGCACAAACACGTCTCTTCGATCTTGAGGGCTGTTTGATATGCAACTCTTACAATCTATACTGAATTCGCTCGAAAAAAAACAAGGTGTTGATTTGGTTGGCCCAAGCCTATGCTCATTTTTCCCTCAGCTGATATCTTGTCGATGGCAGCGATAGATCGAACTTTTGGCGGTGGCACAATCTACGATCGGATAATGTAGTCGGGCTTGAACAATATTGAGCACGTTGAAACCTGAGGCACCAAAACTTCGCGACAACAGCAGCAATGTTGATGCCCTCGTCGCAGGTATCTGTCATCACCTCCAGTCTCCAGAACACTACCGCCAGCTGGCATCCGATCTCGCGATCTCTCGATGAAACGATCCCATTCGAAGATGTTGCCGTCGCCAGTGGTGGAGCTTCGCCGAGACGAGCTATTTAGAACCATTGCCATATTGTAGAATCCTGGGGCAGTATCTCGAGCCCGACACCCTCCATCCCCGATCGCACAGAGATACTGCGAATCTGCGTGTACGGGCGGTAAAATTGCTACGAGTGACCATCATGGTCAACGTGTACAATAGGAGGTAGACTGTGGATGGTACTTTGTCTCAGCCCCAAGCTCCCCGAAAATGCCGGCTCAAGTATAGTATCCCCGTCGTCTAGCCTCGCTTCGGTATACAGAACATTTCCCCCTCAATTTCTCTATAGTACTTGCAGAATCATGTCCTCCGGCGGCGTTTGGACACGATATAGTACACGACACTCAACCGCCTGGTTATGCGGTTCAACACCCAGAGCGAACTCATGCTATGTACTCTAGTATTCTTGGCTCGAGGCAAGGCACGCTCCCGATAATTCTTCTCACCTTGGCGATGAGATCCGCCAAGGCGATTCTCCCTACGCTTCTCGTAACGACGAAGAGGAGATTTGCCAAGGCGATTCTCCGAATGTCGGAGAATTACTTCCCAAGATGATACCGAAAACATCTTAGTGAGGCTGTGGCCGCTGGTCTGTAGCGCGGAACGCAGCACGTGGAATTTTAGAATGATTCCGAGAAAAAAAAATCAACATGATAGGTATATAATAAAGCAAGTGAGCCAGCCCAACAAACAAGAAACTCCATCAACAACAAGGAGCAGGTCTCTCATACATTTCACCTTTTCTTTTTTTTGGTTTCCTCGAAAGAATCTCAATCGAAGAGCAGGTCTCTCGAAGTTCTCTTAAATCACAAAACACTCCCGACAAGCAATTTTTTTTTAAAAAAAAAAGAAAAAAAATGAAGCTCACATCCTTCATCATCACCGCCGCCGCCGCCTTCCTGGCTGGTGCCTCAAATGCAGCTCCAATCGAAGGTACATACCAAAAAAAAATTCCACTTCCTACCGCATTCCCAGTTGATCAGCACTGTCTCTCGCTAACGCCCAAAAAAAATCCAGATAAGCGCGATATTGGCGTTTGTGCTATCGGATTTGGAGGACCTTGCAACGGGTACGCTCCCGTTACGAGGATTGGAATGGAATGGGAAAGACACCAATGAATTGGGCGCGGTAGGAGGTCTCCAAGCGCAAGCAGAACATGTTTTATCTCCCGTGGAGCACTGGAGTTCTGCCTTGATCGGCGGGATGATTTGGTCAGCAGAGGATCGTGTCGAGTTTGGACGGACAAAGGCTACGGGGCGCGGGTCATCTCACCAACTGGGTCTTGCATCCGATCACCTTGATCGGGGCGAAGTGCATGAGCAAGAGTACCGGCGGACAAATATGAGGTTGGAATCCAGCATTGATTCTGGCATACGAAGGCGACAAGCTCCGCTTTCTTTCCCTTGTCATTTGCCCTTGCCTTTGCTACTTATAACAGTTGCACATGGAAGTCATGCTCCCATGCTCCGTCCTTGAAATGTCGTGCAAGACCAGTGATGTGCAGAGTCTCATTGTGGAATGCGTACTCGCGGAGTGAATGCTGAGATCCTTGCATCTTCAAAGCAATGCTATGGGGCCGACGCTTGAGTCCTGCGATCGTGACTCTGGCCAAGGCGGGAGAGGCATGGTACTCGCCAGTGATACTGGCAGTCATTTCATTCGAAGAATATTTAAGCTGCAAGGACCATTAGCACGAATCACATCGGACCAACTATGTGAAATCTCTCACCTGAACCATCTTCGTGGCCACCTGCTCAATACTCTCGCCATCATCCAGGTACAAGTCTCCCTCAGCTTCGTCGCGACCATTGAGAGCGATGACGATGCCGTACAGACCCTCCTTCGTCTCGCGGGTCGTGTAGCCAGGCTCCTGCAATGCCAGAATCGAGCCTCCTCTGATGTGCAAATTGACATGCTCGAGCGGCGCATTCATCGTGATGTTCTGACCCGGTTTTACGCCCTTGACTTCTTGCAAGGTGTACCAGTCGTACCATCTCGTGTTTCCACGCATGCCAGGTAGAACGCCTTTTACGCTTGTCGAGCCTTGGTTTAAGACCGGTGTAATGAGCAAAGCTGATCCAAGCATGAATTGATTGTCGGTGGCTCGTAAGCTCTCATCGTTAGGAAATTCCCAAGCCAAAGCGCGAAGGACAGTATCGCCTCTGGTGTGTGCATGATAGAACAGCGTATACATGTAAGTCAGCAGCGAGTATCGAATGGCGATCACTCGTCGCGCTGCCTCAGCTACAGCTGGCCAGACATACGCTTCTTGGGGAGCTCGCATGACGCCGTAGTGATTCCTGCGACCGCGGATAGTGAGCAAAATGCATCGTACGGTCCACTTACTGATGCACGTACCTAAAGAACGGAAAGAAGGCATTCACTTCCATCCATCTCGCACACAGCTCCTCGTTTGAGTTTGGGCCGCCGAATCCACAAGTGTCAGTTCCAAACATGGGTACTCCAGCCATTTGGAAGGTGAACGCTTGAGATATCGACAAGTACAGAGCGCCCCACTTGCTCTCATTGTCGCCGCCCCAGTGTCCTGCATATTGGCCGAAACCAATTCCAGTACTACGTGATATGATGAACGGTCGTTTCCAAGGATGTACGGTGGTCGCCAGTCCATTGTATGCCGCTTTGGCGATTCCAAGACTCCACAAGTTATGTGCGTCGTACTCCCGTGTCGCATGTTTGTCATTGTGCGTTGCACTCATCGCTATCGTACCATCAATTATCTGGTGTGTTGACCTAAAGTTGTTGATCCTGTAGGGTGGGAAATCTAATTCGCGTGAGTCCTTTTTTTCCGGAGCATGCACAGTGCTATCCACAAGAACGTTATCAAAATTAGAAGGCTCGTTCACGTCGATCCAGATTCTGCTCTGAAGTTAGCTGGCATACCCAGCTTTCCTAGGCTGCGACGGGATGGACTCACCCACTAAATGGCGTCGCATCGTGCATAAGTCGAAGTTCGTTCGCAAACCAGACGTGAGTAGATGGCATCAGCCAGTCGGCCCATACACTGCGCAAAGTGAGCAAGAGCCTCGCCACAAGTTCCGTAGATCCTCACCATGTGCCCGGCCATGCTTTACCCACAAAATAGTCACCGGTCTTGCCATCGCGTATGAATGCACCAAGCTTGTCACCTCTCGTGAATGGGAGATAGACATCTTCTGGATCGTCTTCGTCAGGCAAGTAGATATTGCTGTCCACAAGTGGGACATAGTGCTGCCCATCCTCTTTCAGATCAGCTACAAACTTGTGCATTGCCACAGAAGGGAACTTGTTCTCATCATGTGTTAGCGACCGAGCTTTGTAATAAACATCCAAGTCTGTCCAGATGGCTTCCAGCGGGACATTCGCGCGTCTGTAGTTGTCCACCACATCGCGCAGATCCTGCACCGAACCCCAGCCCCAGTGGCATTGGTGGAAGCCGTGTGCCCAATAAGCCTGCATTGCCGGAAATCCGATGCTTCTCTGGTACTGTCGAATGACTTCAAGAGCTGTTGAAGCTGCGTCACTCGCGGCATCAGGCTGCCCGCTGAAGAAGAAAAGGTCAATACTGCCACCAATTGCACGATAGGTAACAGTTTTCTCCCGCATCAGCCATTCCTGTGCATGCACATTGCGAGCATATACACCGTGGGCGGACGAATTCTGATGTTTGCGATACCGAGTCTCTTGGTAGAATGGATGGCTGCCATAGGAATTGCTGTCTGTGGCGTCGGCATTGTCGACGTTGAAGAGAGTAGCATTGAAGTTTGTGCCAAACCGGAATGGGCGAACAATTTCGGCCAGGCTGTTCTGTCAATGCGCATTCTCGGTTGGTAAGATAGCTTACTGACCCATATATATTATAGTCGTCTACCATGTTTGTGATCAGCTCGTGGAACTGATCTTCATAGACGATCTTATGGCCAAAGGTAGAAAAAAGAACCTCGCCATTCTGGCGTCGAGAGACTGAGAATTGGAATGAGGGTTCGTTGCTCCACTCGAACTGGAGATGACTCGTTTTCGTAGTTGTGCTGCCGTCCCAACTCGGCTGGGCTACGAAATCATCTCCAAGCTCGAACCAGGTGGTGTTCTCAGGCCCAGTGTAGGTCGGTAATATCGTCACGCGCAACCGAGATGCAGTCTGATGCGAGACTTGCAGCGTAAGGTCTGGTATGTCGACTCCAAACACATTACAAGGCTTTCCGGCGATTGCAAGGCCGGCGGTGAAGCCATGTTCGGTGGTTGCCACACTCCAAGCCTTGTAGCCAGGACATTCTTTCTGAGCATCAGGCGCAGAAGTATCGTGAATAGTTGGAAGCACGGTCGGCAGGGATGCGGAATTGACGAATGATGGATCGGAATCGGGAAGAATTGCCACTTGCTGCCGGTCACTGAGATTCGGCAGGTGAAAGTGCAGCGGAGCACTCTTCGCATGCGCGAGTCCAGCCCAGCTACACGCGCACAGCGCTGAACGAAGATGCATACTCCTCACGCCCATGACCACGATGCTAGTCTATGGCCGGCGCTATGGCGGTGGAATGTCGATGAGGCGAAGTGCGAGACCTACTATATCTAGCCGAGGTCGCGAGGCATGTGGAGGGACTTCATCTCTTTCTTGGCTGTTTTCTTCCAACGAGTGAATACATACACTTATTTCTGGCACTTGAAGCATCGATATAGTAGGTGACAATATCCCAGAAAATGCCACAAAGCTCTGGCCATGTGGTGGAATTCCACTACGATGTAAGCACAAGAGACTATCCACAGCTGGTGCACGAGCCCGCCTGACATGGCCTAGATATCCTGCCCGTTTGCTTATATAGCTTCAACCAAGTATGTTTCCACCAAAAGTCCCTAGATCCCAAGCTAAGTCGGCTCAGAATCGAAGCTCTTCCTGCCCGAACAGGTGCGAAAATCATCTGGAGACCAGTCCTCCTTGGCGCCATCTATCGAGCCACGAACGCGCCGCAAGGCGCTGCAGGATCAGCATCCGATGTCTTCAATCCTACCAAGAAAGCAGTCAGCGGCCGAGCATTCCAACGGACGATCGCGAGACATGGCATCCCCCACAAACAACCGGATCGACATCCACAAAAGACTACGGCAGCACTGCGTTTACTCTACTTTGTGAGCGATCAGTACCGACCAAAACTCACTCACGAGCTGTTCAAGCTCTACTGGGTAGATAACGCTCCCGTGGGCGATAAAGCTTCACTAAAGAGGGCCGTTGAACGCTGTCAATTTCCTGCCGGCAAAGAAACGGACCGCGTACTTGCCGCAATCGACGATGGAAGCATCGAAGGCGCCGAACAAAAACAGCAGCTGGAGACTTCGACAGATCTTGCGGTCAAACGCGGAGCGCCTGGAGTACCCAGCTTTTGGGTTCCCGAGGAGGTCTGGGCTGACACCAATGGCAAGCAACATAAAGGCCGGCTCTACTGGGGTCAAGATAGGATGCAATTCGTCGAAGCCGTTCTTCTCGCACTCAACGAAGGCAAAGACGGGGACTCGCTGAGCAACATCACCACTCCACTGCGGTCTCTGATACCCCGTTGTGTTCGAGGAACGATCCCCAAAGACCAAGAAGTCAAGCTCGAATTCTGGTATGACTTCAGCAGTCCTTGGGCTTTCCTGGGCTTCACACAACTCGCAAGTTTGAAGCGACAATTCGGCCATCGCTTGCAAATTGAAATGAAGCCCTTCCTATTGGGCATTCTGTTCCGTGAGATTGGAGCGCCGAATCTGCCCATGGCTGCGATGTCCGAGCAGAAGCGGAATTACTCGCGGCTGGATCATGGTGATTGGGTGAGGTGGTGGAATGCCGTCAATGTCCAGGAGGGGAAACCAAACAAGAGTATCGACTTCCACTGGGCGGATGTGTTCCCCATTCGCACCCCGACACTTCTGAAAGCAGTCTTGGTTGAGCCAAAGTTGTGCGACGCATTGTGTGAGTGTCACTCATAGCTTCCTGATAGTCTTCAGCTGATCCATGACAGACCGAGCATGCTGGGAACGTAACTTGAATATGTCGGATGATCAAGTCCTTATGCAAGTCATCCAAGAAGCTGGATATGATGCAACAGCGATCTTGAAGGAAGCCCACAGCGAAAAAATCAAGCAAGAACTTCGTGCTCGAACGAAAGAAGCCAAAGATGCTGGCATTTGCGGAGTGCCTACATACAAAGTCTTCCATAAGAAGCTCGGTTCACCAGCCAGCACCTGGAAGCAATCCGGAGACCTGGTCTGGGGCCAAGACGAAATCGCCGTTGTGGAAGACCTGATCGCAGGCTGGGACAGCAGCACCGGCGTAGCGACGGTGCAAGAAGAACGCGCGAGGGACAGCAAGCTCTAACTCACTCAATACATTCCAAGAGTAGACCTGTCTCCCGCCCTCTACATCCCATCTCAAAAATCAAGCCAAAGAAAAACAATCAAACCACCTCCCCCTCCGTGACCGTCCCCTCCTGATCAAACACCCACCGATAATCCATCATCTCCGCCACACCCCTCGCCTCCTCCATGCCCACAAGCTGCGCGACCAACCACAAACTCGCATCAACCCCACAACTAATCCCGCCCGAAGTCAAAATCCTCATTCCCGCTCCCGTCTCCCCAGCATCCACAAACCTCTTCCTCTCCACCCTCGCCTCCTCACCCGCTTTCTTACAAATTTCCTCCAGGTTCGGAATATACCCAAAGTGCGTCGTACACGTCCTGCCCCCTAGAAGCCCCAAGGAGCCGGCAAAAGCGGCGCCCGTACAGATCGTGAGCAGAGGCTGCCGCCCTTTCCAGGGATTCGCAGCGTCTGCTGCTGAAGGAGCAGAACGAGAGATCTCCGACCATTTCTCGACGACTTTCGCGATATCCGTATCCCGATCAATCGCGGCTTGCACTCTGTCCCCTGGACCTCCGGGCAGGACGAGAACGTCGAATTTTTCGAGAGGGCGGAGAGGATACTGGGGATCAGAAGAAGGAGACGACGACGACGACGACGACGACGACGGATCCAAGAGAGATTTCAACGAGCGATGACGTTGGACAGTCGGTCCTTCGAAACTTGTCACGAGCTCTTGGGAAGCTGCGATGGTGATTTTCGCGGCGTGTGAGCCGAGGGCGAAGTTGGCGAAGACTTCCGAGGGGCCGCAGAGGTCGAGGATGTTGAGGCCTGGGAAGGCGAGGAAGAGGATTTGGAGTTGAGGCGAAGAAGCCATTTTGGCGATAATGGAGCTTCTTCAGTTTGTCAGTGAAAGACTGTTTGGTTGTATACCACTTCGAATTCAGTTCACGATAGAAGAAGAAGCACAACGAACGAACTCCCCAGCATTTTATACACACTCTCTTTCAGCTCTGGAAGTAGGACCAGGCGTAGTGGGGCGCATCGATCGAAGCCAATGGCTTGCGTTCCACACATGCAGCATAGCTCGCGCCTCCAAACGATGGAAGTCTAATCAATCAGGGCTGGAGCATGGGGTCAATGCAGCCCTGGAGCCTACCATTGCATCCTGTACCATGAAGCAAAGACGGAGTAGCGTAGCTGCGTATGCACACAAGCTCGCAGCTTCAAACCCTTAGCTAGCCACGTGGGTTCTTGATTTTCAGCTCGCTACAGCCGCCGTGCTCACCGTATCATACGTAGCCACAGTCAGTCAAGAAAACAGAGCGATGTTGAGAGCTATGACGACGACGGGATCGCAAAGCATCTCCGTTCGCACACTCTCTGCACTTGCAATTTTCGAAAGCACACTCGCTACGATGGATTTTATAAGCAAGAAGGCTGGTGTCCATAAGCAAGAAAGAGAGATATATACCCATGTGCTTGAGCACTCCTACAGCTCTTTTCCCGAGCGTCTAATTTTGCCCCCGACGCCGACGCTAAATTGCCAAAAATGTAGTGCAAAAGGGACTCGAAGAGCAGGAAAAAAAAAAGCTACATGAAACGACATCTTACACAGCCTGCGAGCCTGCCCTGTTTGCAGGATGCTGAACCTGGATGGGGCACTTCTCGAGATGGGTCATTGCGATCCCGTCATGAGTCTCTCTCGTTTCGGAAGGCGAAGGCTCAGAACGTGCGCCTTTCCCGTCGAGTCCGATCGTGCTTTGCGAATCCGTGGCGACGTGGCGAGTTGCACATCCGCCCGACCCGTGAATATCGTCGGAAGCAGGCGCGCAGTATTCGGTCAAGACCTTTCGAAGCAGCGGTCGCTTGATTGGTTTTGCCAAAAAGTAGTCCATTCCAGCTTGGTAGCAGCCCTCGATGTTGCTCTGCTCGGCATATGCGGTCAGTGCGACAATGGGGCCGGAATAGCCGTACTGTCTAATAAGCTTCGTGGCCGTCAATCCATCCATGTTGGGCATTTGAACGTCCATGAAGATGAGGTCGAATGGGATCCGTGGGGACATTGATGAAGTCGACGAACTCTCTACAAGCGTTGATGAGTCGTCTCCGGTGGACGAATTCGTACGCTCGCTGGGATCCGAATTCGTCTTGACCAGATCCAAGGCTTTCTGTCCGTCGCCTGCGATGGTGACGTCAAAGATCTTCTCCAGTTCCAGCATCCTGACAATCACCTGCTGATTAACCTTGTTGTCTTCAGCGACCAATATCCTGACTTTGCTGAAATCGTGTTTGGCCTCCTTGCTCGCCTTGACTTCTTTGCCCGCTTTGCTGATAGGCTCGACTTGCGCAGATGGGCTGCCACTGAGTGACGCCGATGCCATTGGCGCAGGAGAGACGCTGACTGCCGGTGGCGTTGGCGGGAACATGTAGTGCTGGGCCGTCATGCTGGCCATGGTCGGGACGCGCAGGTTTTGATGCGCCGCACGCACGTCCACTTCATGCGACGACTTTCTTGACAGCGAACTGCGTGCACTCCGTCGGCCAGTAACGCGACGAAGGGGAATCTTGGCAGTAAAGGTGCTCCCGGCGCCCACTTGGCTGCGGAGTCTGATGGAACCTCGCATCAGACTTGCCAGTTGCGAACATATGCTGAGACCAAGTCCCGTGCCGCTGTGCTTTCTGCTCAGACCAGCATCGCCTTGCACAAAAGGTTCGAAGATGGTTCGCTTATGCTCATCTGGCACACCCGGGCCAGTATCTTTCACCTCTAGCTCCACGTACATATCGTATCCGGGCGGAGGAGACTCCGATCGCTCGTGGGGTAACTCGCGAGGGTTGATGAAATTGGCGGTGCCTCTTGGATCGGGTGATGCCCCCGGTTGTGAATTTTGACTTCTGTGTCCGGGCGAGAACCTCACTGGCTTGCCGTCGAGCGAATGACGTTTCGGTGGTTCCTCCTTCAGTGCCCGAATAGACACCGTCACGCTGCCATCTGCTGGAGTGAACTTGAGAGCGTTCGAAGTGAAATTGATCACGATCTGCAGCAGACGGTGAACATCGCCGAATAGAGGGGTTTCTTGGAGAGGCGGTTCATCCGGCGACGAGAATCGATCCATGGGCGTCTCTTCGAAGATCACACTAAGACGAATATTCCTCTCTTTGGCTTGCTCGGCAAAAATCGCAAACACTTGCGACTCCAGATCGCGGAGGCGAAATTCCTTCTCGTCCAACTTGAGGACCTGGTGGCCGACCTGGTTAGTGCTGAAAGTAAGCAGGTCTGTCAGAGTCCGGAGCAGCAAGTCTCCACTCTTGAAAATGATCGCCAGTGACTGCTTCAGTTTGTTCGGATCTGACTCCTCCATGCACACGGCACACATGCCTAGAATGCCATTCAAAGGAGTTTTGAGTTCGTGACTAACATTTGCGACGAAGAGGGTCTTGCTCTCATTCGCTGCTTCGGCGGCCTTCTTGCTGTGTTCGAGCTCGATAGTCCGTTGCCGCACGCGCTCCTCGAGTTTCGAGTACTGCAGGTAGAGCTCGTCGGTCATCTCATTGAATGTCGTGATGAGGTCGGTCATCTCGTCATGGATCCAATAGTTCTTCTTCCCTGGCACTTTTCCCGGGATCCGAAAGCGATGGTCGTCTCTTGACTCGATGCGAAGCCCTCCACGTCGATGGCCCCGCCAGCGAATGATGGTCTCTATCAGGCCAGCACGCCTACCGTGCACATGGCTGGAGTGCGCAGACTTCGCATCTCCCGTCTTGCAGCTACGACTGACATCATCAGAAGATCCTGCAGCGTTTGGCGGGTCGGTGGTCTGTTCGGTGGCGGCACGAAGTCGGATGATGGGCAGTACTGCCCAATGCGCGATCGGGAATGAGACAATTAACCAGAACCCCATCACTGCGAACAAACACGCCAGAATGATGGCTCTGAGGTCGTTGATCGGTTTCCAGACCTCACTTTTAGCCTGCTCTACTACCACAACCCAGTCCACCAAAGTCGTTGGCGGAACCGAGTAGCTCACAGAGACACTGTGGTCAGCTTCATTGTGCGTGCGCAGCATGCTATTGACATCATCAATGCCTCTGTTGTCCCCAATAATGGCGCTTTCAACAGCAGGATATGCACCTGCCTTGAACGGCGGGTTGAGAGCGCCTGCGGTACGATTTGGATGGCGAGCTGCCACGGTCGTGTTGAGCGGCATCAGGTATTGCACATCAGCTTGTGCAGCCAGGGACTTATTCCCAATGATGCCTCGAGAGAAGTGGTTCGTCGTATTCGTCGGTCCGATCAGTAGTGTTTGTCCTGTGTCTTCCAGGCCTCGCTGATCTTGCTGAACAAGACGAATCAGCCTGGCATCGGTCACGACGGTGACCCAGCCCAAGATTTCATCACCAGGAGCCTTGTTGACAATGGGCAGCGTAAGTGAGAGGAGTGCAAAAGAGTCGTTCACGGAAAGAGGGCCTAGTATGAGAGTCGATCCTAGGTCTAACGATTGGCCATTGTACGTGGCGCTGTAGATGGCTGTGGCACCGCTTCCAGTCTGAGAGACTGTCAGATTCGGGTACAGCGCAGAAGGGTAGCCGTACTGGCTATCGCCCAAGAACACAGGATTGCCCTGCGGATTCAGCCAAGGAAGCTCAATATTGATGCCGGTGCCCGTTACGTTCAGCGCGCTGGAAGCTCCCGCCGGGCCGGATACATTTCTGGGGAAAATCTGAGCTTGAAGGACGAGCGGATTGCGCAGAGGACCAACAGTTCCGAGGGTGGCCTCCAAATCTGCAGCGGCATCGAGCCAGTTCTCGGCGGTCGTGTTCGAGCCATCATTGTACCGCTCCAGAGCTGACTGCGTAATGGTCCTGGTGGTGAGGAAGGTGGCGGCAGTCTGCATCAACTCCAGGTTAAAGGCAATCTGCGCGGCCTTGAGCACGGCGGTTCTGCGTAGGCGCGAGGCCGTGACGTCCAGGACGAAGTTGTGGTTGGTGATCCATGTCGCGATGGCCAGAGCGGCCAGGCCTACGACGGAGGAAAAGACCAGAAGAAGCGCAAGTTGCTGGCGTATGGAGATGCGCATAGCGCGCTACAGCCAGGCTTGGGGATGCGGCGGACGAGCTGGGGTGGTGGATGTGGGGAGTCGCCAGTCCTCCTCATTTCGATGTGTTGGACTTCGCTGCACCGGCGCCTTGCATGATGCTGATGCAGCGACTTCCCACCATACGCGTCGTTGCGGTGCTCCAGCTGAAGTCGGAAAGCAGTCACTGCCTGGACCTCACACAACCGCGCCACAACGCCGATCCGCGGATTGAACAGGCGTTTGTCGCGAAGAACGCTCCGCCCCGAGCTCGGTATCGGAAGCAGAAGTGCAATGCAGTGTGTTGTACGGGTGTCTGGCCACGCACAACGCTCATCAGTGGGATAATGGGTGGACAGTATGTGCGGAGAGAGAGAGGAAGAGAGAGAGAGAGAGAGGGAGAGCCCGCGCGATCCATCCTGTCTGCCAAGCCTGCTGCGCAGATAAAGGTTCGCGCCCCATCAAATCAGGCATTCCGCGCACGCTGCCATCCTCGCTCCTCACCAACAGCCCTTCTCCTTTCGTATTTCTATGATTGCATCAGCGTTTGTCTACCGCCCGTTCTCCATCAGCTATTCGGCCAAGACTGATGACGGTCATCAATCACCCTCCAGCTCGGATTTGTCGAGAGGTATACAGATGGCTCTGGTGGTGGTGAGCAGCCAAGATGAGGTCTCACCATGGCCCACGGCTGTGGCTAGATCGTTGCCAAGCGCAGCCGCAGCGCACTACTGTAGGGTCCACAGGTCTCCCCATTCTCCATTTCGGTCCCACGCCAGCTGTTTCACTGCCGACACCACGCGAAAGATGCACTTTCCTGGAGTGCCTTATCCGATCAGAAAACACCACCAGCTCGATCATCGCGCAGCTTGGATGAACGCATTCATCGTCTTCGGAGAACCGCGCGCGTCAATCATCATGTCAACGCTGGTACAGGATTTGCTGCACGCATGTGGGCTTTACTACATAGAGTGAGGAATGACTAAGAGAGTGTCTCTTAGTAATGCCCAACGCGTGTGCCTCGACACGTATACCATCGTATAGATGCGCTGCACGCTCGACGTGGTGTCACGTCCACAGCCAACTTACCGCGCTGCCTGCTTCTCCCCGGTCTGGGCCTCGGTCAGTGTTCGATGGCACAGATGTCGCTCGCAGTAGTCCTGTATTACTGTAGCGCATTGTCCCACAGGTCTCTCCCCGCCGCGAAGACCTGCGCACTCATGTCTGTTCTCAGGATGATCTGTATCACAATTGCTAGGGAAGTTACATGATGTACAAGGTTCGCGGAACCCACACCTGAGCAACAGTCCGTGGATCATCTTCGGCATCGGTATTCACTCCGTATGACCAACAGACATAGCCTGGCCCTGTCGCCTGACACGAGTTCGAGCGTATGTAGAACCAAGAATAAATTGAAAACAAATATTCGTAAATCATAACCTCGATCCAACGCTGTCACAAATCCACCTTCACTCTCCTCTCCTCACCATCGTCTTCTGTTGATCCCTCCCCTCTCTCAAGCCCTCCCTCCTCAGCATCAACAATCAACCTCGCCACATTCTTTCCCATCAAAGCATTCGTCTCCATCGTACTGATAAAATTGTCCATGCCCCCCGTGTACCACACATTCCTCCCCAACTCCACATCCTGAAATGTCACGCGCGGGGTTTCATAAGGGTACGAGTTCCAGGTTTTGCGGTAAATCCAAGTCACACTCTCCTTCTCACTGTCACGAGGGGCTTCGCTACTGTCGCTTTCGTTGCCATCATCGATGTTCAGGATCTCAGCGAGATAGTCGTCGGAGATTCTCGCTGGAGAGAAGATCTTGTACAAGTACTCCTCGCTTCCACTTTTCGGATTCGTGAGGGGTCGTAAGAGGGAGATGGAGAAGAAGCCTGGTCTGCCGACGCCCTCGGGCCCTGTATGTGCGGGTTCGCCATCGGGAAGCGTGGTGAGGATGGCTTGAGGAACCGCTTGGTCTTTTGGTAAGTTGAAGAATTCCGGGTCGAGGAGGTGGGGGCTTGTGAAGAGGGTGACGTGTAGTTGGACGTAGCGGATCTCGTCCGGTGTGCGGAAGTCGGAGGAAGACGGCGAGAAGTCGATGTTGGCGTATTGCCAGGGACACGCAACAACGACGTGGTCGAATGCTACTCCAGCATCTTGATCCTCTTGTAGTTGTTGCTGCTCTTCCCCTGCATCCTCAATAATGACGGCCTTGCTCGAAACCTGATACGTCCCATCGTCGAGTTCTTTCACCCCGCTCACCCTCTGCCCCAACCTCACATATGCCTCACTGGCCTCCACCATTGCATCAAATATCCTCCAATTCCCGCCTTGCACCTGCATCGCTCCTTCCGTGGCCATGCAGACCATAGCCTCCAGCCCGTGAATGTACTCCAAATTCTGCGCGTAATTCACCCTCGTACTCGCCTGTACGATTTCCCTCGCGAAGCCTCCCGCAATGCCATTCTCTCGTAAATACTGCTCTCCTGTCGCCGCTGTCACGGCCGACAATCCCACACGTTGCGCTGCGGCCGTGAGTGATTTGAAGGGGAAGTTGGGAGATTCGTAGAGATTGAGAAACTTGGCTATGACCGATTTCATCACCCTGTACGTCCGGATGGGAGCGAGACCGTAGCGGTAAAAGAGTTTGGCATATGACCAATAGCCATTGAGGTATGAGGTGTCGAGCTGGAGGAGGAAACTGTTTCCATCCCAGATGCCGAGTTCTTGACCGAAGTGGCCCTTAGGGTTGTCGGCAGTGTCGTCGGAGGTGCTGAGATTGAAGGTCGAGACGGCGGAGACGAGGATGTGGTTTACTGTCACGAAGATCGATGCGCCGAGTTCCGTGTCGTACTGATGTGGGGAGGCGAGGGACTCGAGCTCGGTGGTGGTGAGGTTGTAGGCTGCTACGGTGGTGCTGCGGCCACCGATGTAGGTGTTGGACTCGAAGATGGTGATGTTGACGGGAAGAGAGGCATTGTGGGCGTATTGAGAGAGATGATACGCGGCAGACGAGCCTGCTGCGCCAGCGCCTTGAAATGACAGTATTAGCTGGGTCCGGGTGGAAGCGATATGATGTGTGGTGGGAAGTACCGATAATGGCCACTTGGATCGGCTTGCCGGAATCAGTATTCTGCTGGAGTGGTTGTTGTACACGCTGTGCTGCTGCGAGGCTCAATGCCCAGAGCGAGCATGCATAGTGCAAGAGCCGCATTTCGACAGAGGCTGGCGGTGCTTGGGCGCAGCTCTCGATGGTGTCAAGTCACTTGCCTCTGCAGGCCGCGACTTCTGCCCTTCACATGCTGTGCAATCGTCGAGGTCGCGTGTTCTGGCAGGAAGAGAATCATGCCAACATCAGCATCACCAAGGTGCAGACCCCTGCTCCGATCGCTCGGAACGGATCAATACGGATCCACAAGACGAGAAGCAACCAGGGAAACTGTCAAAAATGCTGATCCCAAACGACGTCAGAGCCCTTCTTATCGAGACGTCAGGTCCGTCTCAGAAGGTCGCCAGACGATCGTCGTTTATGTGTCACGATCGAAGAAAGCGGTCAGTGCAAAAACACGACGGAACATATGCGATGAAAAGGAATGGGTTGTGTTTGACGAAGTTGCTATAACAGTATCTTGCTAGTCATAATATATCTGTATCGTGATGGGTATTCGCGTAAAGCACAAAATCGCTTGCTGAAAATATCTTCATGTTTGTCGAGTTCTGTGGGCGGTCAATGCGCTGTCGCTGGTTAAGCGGTTCGTGGTAGCAGATGCCGGTCTCTTTCATAGTGCCCTTCCAGTCCCCCAACGGTTCGCAGCAATATCATAGTCTCTTCAACTCTCTGTCTTGTCATTGCAGCTGCGTACGGTTCTGTTTGCTTCGCATCGGTCTCCCAGGACTGTGATCGTGATGTGCCCGCTCATGGCATGAGAGACATGCTCGCGTTCAGAGCGGTGATCCCGCTGTTGCCCAAGCTTGCTATTGCCTCTCTACTGCCATGTAAGATGCGCTGCGCCATGTCAGGCTCAGGTTCGATTGTCGTGGACGACATTTTGTATGTTCCAGTAGTGTAGTAGGCCAGCCGTTGGAGTGATTCGATCGCTGCCCGTGGGAGACAGTAGTACACTGCAGCAAAGCAGAGCGCCAGCAGGGAAAACACTACGAGATTGAACGCCATCTTCTCCCACGAGGACATCACATAAAGTCCTGTGTTGACTTCGTATCGGTAATACGCCAGTTGCCAATGATAATATGCGTCTGTGAAGACATTGCTGTTCTTTGGTCGTCGAGGGAATGTTGCTGGCGTGTAGGTCCCCATTTCGTCCTTGTGTGATAGGAATTGTGCTGTGGTCAAAGATTTGTAGCCCTGGTAGATGATGATCGCCGTTGTCACGAGCCACGACGTGAGGGGCAGAGATCCTGATATATAAGGATTGTCAAGAAACTCTGCGCTACAGTTTGTGGTTCAATCCTGTTTCAGCTTTTAATGCCGCGGTGAGATAAAACGTGCCTGAGTTAAGCTTCAGAAGCACCACACGCAATGATGAGCGGGAAGAGGGCAGAAAACTTGACCTCGCCGTGGCAGGCAACGCTGCTCGGAGCGGTGGCAGCCCACATGATTCGCACAGACCGGTCTTCGATGCATCTCGATTGCAGAGCAGAACGTCGAGGCGGTTGTGACGCTTCGCGGATACCCCGGCATCCTGCAGCGACAGTCCGTCACGAATGGTACAGAACATCGAGTTTATCCTTCACGTGTGTCGTCAGCTGCAGGTCACACGCTCGGCGGGCTGCAACACGGTGGTGATGGCAGTGCAGAATCGATACAACCAAGCTTGAGGGAGGCAGCAGTGCATGGTGCGGTGTTTGCGGCTCTGCGACAAGGCGAATGTCGTAGAGTTCAGGAACGATTCAGCAAGGTGATGTCAAAACTGGACCTGTCGAAAAAGTCGACCGGGAACATCCTCATACAAGCTTTGATCACCTACGGATACGATCGGCGAGAAAGAGGTGGAGAGAGAGAGGTGACTTGACGTCGACTTATGGCCATCGCGCTCCACCAGAGACACGTGGGGTCGCGTTGCAGGGCAAGCGCGCCCCGTGTTTACTCGGCAGTAAACAGAAAGTGTTTGACTGTTTGACTGCACATACTAACCAAACAGCAACACCGCCGCGCATCACAATCATGGCCGAACCTTCGACTAGACCTGCGCGACGCATGGCATCGAGGAGGAAAATTGTCGTCGACGAAGACGACGAGTCGGACGCAGAACAGAGTGTGGTCAGTAAGCAGGATGAGGAGGACGAAGAAGAATTCACACCAGCTGCAAAGGCTTCACCGCGTCGCAAGACACTTGGCGGTACGACAAACCGGAGAAGGACAGCCGCGCGACGGGTAACGACAGACTCCTCCATCGAAGCGTCGCAAGTGTTCAGCCCTCCCGACGAGGCCATCGAGGAGCTGGAATCGCCAACCAAGAAAGCAGCGCCCAAGCGACGCAGTGTCAAGGATGCGCGAGCGCGCAAGAGTAGGGCGTCGCGCGTTTCCATTGCGCCCGATGTGCAGGAAGAGGAGTCGCAGCTGCTTCCGACACCGCGACCAACAGATTCTCCAGCTTCACGTGAAGCTTCGTCGCGACGAGGGAGCGCGCTCACCGAGATTTCAGCGAACGAGCAGCAGACACCGCGGCAGCATTCACGACATTCGTCGATTCAGGAAGATGTGGACATGACGGACGCGACAATGGGTGAAAATGCTGTGACTCCCAGGGCTGCGAAGGCTCCAATCACCCCGCCCACCGATGGCGATGCCCAAGGTCCGGCGACACCACCGGAAGACGACGATTCGAACATGATTGAAGCTCTAGAGCGTGCACCTGTGCCGGAAGCAACACAAGTTGCATTCAAAAAGGTCGACGCGAATACGACCAAGCTGGACAGACCAATGGACATTGTGGTGAAGCGTAGAGCATTGGGCGTGCCTGTGTCACACGAACCTGCGGAACAGAAGCCACGAATGACCATCACCTGGCTCACGCTCACCAACTTCAAGTCGTATGCGGGACAGCAAAGAGTCGGCCCCTTCCATGCTTCCTTCTCTTCTGTTGTTGGACCCAATGGATCTGGCAAGAGTAATGTGATCGACTCACTCTTGTTCGTGTTTGGTTTTCGTGCAAGCAAGATGAGACAAGGTAAGATCTCTGCCCTGATTCACAACAGCGCCCAGTACCCAGACCTAGACTACTGCGAGGTTGAAGTACATTTCCAGATGGTCATGGATTTACCAGGAGGAGGCTCGGAGGTGGTCCCGGATTCCGAATTGGTTGTCTCGAGACGAGCGTTCAAGAACAACAGCAGCAAATATTACATCAACGGCAAGACGTCCGATTTTACCACGGTGACGACATTGCTCAAAGACAGGGGGATCGACTTGGACCACAAGCGATTCCTGATCCTGCAGGGTGAAGTCGAATCGATCGCACAGATGAAGCCCAAAGCAGCTAATGAGCACGACGATGGGTTGCTGGAGTACCTTGAGGATATTATTGGCACCTCCAAATACAAGACCCCAATCGAAGAGGCGGCAACAGAGACCGAGACTCTTAACGAAGTCTGTCTTGAGAAGAGTACGCGAGTTCAGCACGTGGAGAAGGAAAAGAACGGGCTGGAGGACAAGAAAGAGAAGGCGTTGGCATATTTGCGCGACGAAAACGAGCTCGCGTCAAAGCAGTCGGCACTGTACCAGGTGTACATCGCTGAGTGCTCCGACAATATCCAAGTGTCGGAGGAATCGATCGCTCAAATCCAAGGACAGTTGAACGAAGAGCTTGGCAGACATCAGGAGGCTGAAGCAGAGATCAAGGCGGTCGAGAAGCAACACAAGAGCGAGTCCAAAGTCTATGACAAGATGGAGAAGGAGCTGGCTGCTGTGAAGAAGCAAGTCGACGATATGGACAAGGCCGGCGTCAAGATCGAAGAAAAGAAAAAACATCTGAAGAACAAGGAGAAAAAGTCAGAGAAGACTCGTGAGACATCCAAATTCGAGATCTCCCAGACCGGAAATCTGTCAAAACAGGCTGCAGACGACATCGAGCGCTTGACTAGAGAGATCCAGCAGCTTGAGGAGCAGATGGCAGTGGAGGATGAGGAGCTTGCGGAGATTCGAGACTCTTTGAAGGGCAAGACGCAAGGCATCAGCGACGAAATTGCAGCTAAACAGAAACAACTGGAGCCATGGTCGGCGAAGATTAGCGAGAAGCAGTCATCCATTGCGGTTGCTCAGTCCGAGCTTGATATTCTGCGGGAGCGAGAAAACGCTGGCGCCACTGCTGTCGCTGAGGTGCAAGCCAAGATCGCATCTTTACAAGAGCAACGCGAAGCCAAAGCCGCCGAGATTGAGGCCTGCAAGAGACAGCGCAGGTCTGCCGAGAAGGACGTCCAAATCGCGCAAAAGCAACTCGACGAAGTTTCAGCGAAAGAGCCTGCTCTGAGAGCGAAATTGTCTAATGCACGTTCGAAGGCAGACGAGGCTCGCGCTAGTCTATCGGCAACGCAGAGTCAAGGCAATGTGCTTGCTGGCTTGACTCGTCTCAAAGAGTCTGGCCGTGTCGACGGCTTCCACGGACGTCTAGGCAATCTCGGAGCTATCGATGCGAAGTACGATGTCGCCATTTCCACAGCATGCCCTTCTCTCGACAACATGGTGGTGGACACCGTCGAGGCTGCTCAGCAGTGCATTGAATACCTGCGCAAGAATAATTTGGGCCGCGCCAATTTTATCTGTCTCGACAAACTGCCTAAACGAGATCTTTCCCCCATTCAAACTCCTGAAAACTGCCCCCGACTATTCGACTTGGTCAGAGCGAAGCATGAGCGGTTCCTCCCAGCGTTCTACAGCGTGCTTCAGAATACTCTTGTCGCAGACGACTCCCAGCAAGCGGACCGTGTTGCTTACGGGGCCAAGAGATGGCGTGTAGTCTCCCTTCAAGGCAAGCTCATCGACAAATCCGGTACCATGAGTGGTGGTGGTAACAAGGTGTCCAAGGGTGCCATGTCATCGAAAGTGGCGGCAGATACCACTAAGGAGCAGGTGCAAAAGTACGAAGTCGATCGTGATGCTCTTGAGAAGGAGTTCTCGGCGCTTCAGGATGAGCAGCGCGAGCTCGAGAGTCAGGTCAGACAGCTGCAGAATCAGATACCGAAGCTCGAGACTCAGGCTCAGAAGCTGGAGTTGGAACTCGGAAGCATCGACCGCAATATTGCGGACGCGCAACATCGGGTGTCCGAGCTCTCGAATGAACAGCGAGGGTCCAAGACTGACAAGAGTAAGACTGCCTCTCTCGAGAAGAGCATCGCCACGATGGAGAAGGACATCGAGAAGCTGCAGTCTGAGACGGAAGGTCTCGAATCGGAGATCAAGGAACTCCAGGACAAGATTATGGAGATTGGCGGTATGAAGATGCGTGGTCAAAAGGCCAAGGTCGACAGTCTCAAGGCACAGATCGACCTCCTCGCCGAGCGTCTGAACGCTGCAGAAGTGTCCAAGACCAAAGCAGACAAAGCACGTACAAAGCATGAAAAGGCACTTACAGATGCTGAGGCCGAGCTGGAAAAGATCGCAGCTGAACTTGAGATTGTCGAACAGAGTGCGCAGAATCAAAACACCGGCAACTCCGACCTGCGCAATCAGTACGATGAGGGCAAGATGGCGCTCGAAGACAAGAAAGACCAGCTTGGCGAGCTCAAAAACAAGATTGATGAGATGCAGGCTGAGCTCAACGAGACGAGAGGTGCAGAAGTCGAGATGCGCAACAGACTGGAAGAAAGCCACAAACATCTCGCAACGAATCAGAAGCAACAAGCCTACTGGAAAGAGAAACTCGGCAAGCTCACTCTGCAAAACGTCTCTGAAGAAGGCGAAGAAAGGGAACCCGAACCTGTTCCTGAGCTCTCACGCGACGAACTTCAAGACCTCGACAAGAACGACCTCAAGGCGCAAATCGCCTCTCTCGAAGACCGCACCGCTCAGGCCGTCGAACTTTCGGTGCTCGCCGAATACCGCAGACGCGTCCGTGAACACAGCGACCGCCTCGAAGACCTCAACACAGCCCTCGCAACGCGCGATTCCGCCAAGAAACGCACCGATGAGCTCCGCCGTCTACGACTCGAAGGTTTCATGGAGGGATTCTTCATCATCTCCCAACGACTCAAAGAAATGTACCAAATGATCACCATGGGCGGCAACGCAGAGCTCGAACTCGTCGATTCTTTGGATCCTTTCAGCGAAGGCATCTTGTTCTCCGTAATGCCCCCAAAGAAATCTTGGAAGAATATTGGCAATTTGTCTGGTGGTGAGAAGACGCTTTCATCGCTGGCGTTGGTTTTTGCACTGCATCACTACAAGCCAACGCCGTTGTATGTCATGGACGAGATTGATGCGGCGTTGGACTTCAGGAATGTGAGCATTGTGGCTGCGTATATCAAGGAGAGAACAAAGAATGCGCAGTTTATTGTTATTTCGTTGAGAAATAATATGTTTGAGTTGGCGGCGAGGTTGGTGGGGGTTTACAAGGTCAATCATATGGTGAGTTCTGTCCTGCAGATTTGGAGATCAGGGATGTTTGGTGCTGACTTGCCCTGCAGACGAAGAGCGTCACGGTGGAGAACCGTGATTACATTGATCCGAATCATCGGACGATGCAGCAAGCGAGAGTTGGAGCTGGACCGCCAGATGCTGGGCCTTTGCAGACTCCGCATTAGCAGCAGCGCCGAACGCAGCAGATGAAGGCAACGCAGGAAATACCCCAGGAGTTTACTTGGGCGAGGACATGATGTACAGCATTGTCTTCGGGTGATAGGATATCATGACGAAGGGACGGCGTTTGGACACCATGGTTGGGGTGCGGCCGCTCAACAGGCCATGATGGAATGCATAGTGGTGATTTCAAGTTGACGCAGGAACAATCGTGGACGAATGCACGCCTGTACCCGCATCGCGCGATCGTGCTCGAAGAGTTGTTCCTCGTCGATATGCACAGCGTGGAATAACATTTCGTACCCTCTTCCAGATTTTCTGCAAGGACCGGACACGGCCGATGTCTGTATGCTTGGACGTTTTGGGTAGGACTGATGGTCAGAGATGCAGAAGTGATTCCATCGCATGGAAGTTTTCCACAGAGGCTGGGGTTGTTTTGATTGATCTACAGCCCCTCCCATGCATTCGCGGATGGCCGAAATAAGGAGACACTCAGCGATAGGGCCTACATGCACTGGAATCGATGTTGCTACCCTGTCGCCCGTTCCATATATGCACGTGAGGGACTGTACTGAGGTTGGTGCTAAGAATGAGTGACATGCAGGCCAGATCGAAGATGGCATGCTGGACAGTACCATAAACGGAACTCGCAAGACAGAAAGCTGTTTGCAGAAGGAGCAGAATCATTGACAAGAGTTGACAGGCACAAGACGCGCGATTGATCTCTGCCATGGAGAGCACCGGCCATTATTATTGCACCAACACCAAGTTTCCACGACGCGCCACCAATCACGACACAAGCTACACAGCATCCCATGGCTCATCCTGCCTCCTGATAGTTTCACCAAAGATAGGTTGCCGTGCCACGACGATTGTTCCGCGGGGCGAGAGACCTACAGCCCATCACATGTGTTCGCGGATCGCAGGGCCTAAGGTTAGATGGACGACGTGCGTCGAAATTGCTGTCAAACAAGGTCAAGAAGGCCTGGATGAAGATAGATGCCCTGCTTCCCATTCCCGGGTAGACGTGGGGTGCATCGGAACAAAAGAACGAACTTCAGTGGTGAGTTGCAAGGATATGAATGACGTGGTGGTACAGTAACAAAAGTCTGACAATACACTTCACATGCAAGAAAAACGCTAAGCAGCATGAGGCTACTGTACGATCAGGCGATTCACTGATGAAGCTTGAACAGGACGGTGCTGCGGCGTTCAGTCCTTGTAGGGGCCAGCTGTGGAAAGCTCGAGGGTCTCTCAGTTAGTACTGGGTTGCAGGGCGGTTCTGAGTCTCTTTTGCCCAGGCACAATCAAAAGTCCCTGGCACATGGCCAGAAGAAATCAAACAAGACCCAGCTGTTCGGAGACTACTTTGGAGCCCACGTCGTCGATGTCTGCCGTTGCTTGCTTCTGGGGCAGGGCTGACAAAAAGCTCGGAACGTTGCTTGTTGGTTGAGAAATGCCTTTCAGCTCGACAGCACGTCGATCGTTGGGCTGACTACAACCTTCAGCGGCCGAGAGAGCCGCATTTCTCTTGTGGAAAAGGCCCCGGGCATGGGGCGATGCTATAGTTGGCATTGTGAAGAAAAGTCAACGTCACGCCGATGGAGCCAACCGCATTGGATGATAACATGCTGTGGGGGTGGGTGCACTTGCTATGCTCCGATTCGTTGAATCAAGGTATTGAGTTGAGGTGAAATCGCTTTGGGAGGAGCAACAACTACAAATGAGCCCAGAACTGCCAAGAGTGGTTGCTAATATATGAATAGTGTATGTCAA
This sequence comes from Cercospora zeae-maydis, assembly GCA_023512815.1. Taxonomy (NCBI): domain Eukaryota; kingdom Fungi; phylum Ascomycota; class Dothideomycetes; order Mycosphaerellales; family Mycosphaerellaceae; genus Cercospora; species Cercospora zeae-maydis. The sequence continues at coordinate 1,414,031 of JAKLWY010000008.1, forward strand.
CAGGCATGCCCCTCGCAGCACGCATCTTCAACCCCGGGGGCCATTGCCAGATGCGGAAGTCCACGAACTTTGTCGTTATGAAGGGCAACGTGAAACCTCACATGCTGTGTCATTTGCACTACTACAGAAATCAGATATAAGGGCTGAAGATTGCCCGACACTCTACTCATCATCACCAGCATCCAAACACAACAACAGCAAATACATCCGCCTCCTCCAACCTCAAGTAGCTCAACGCTTCGCTATTCAGCAAGTTGCTCCTCGGCACAACAACCAAAGAAAAGTCAGGATGCAGTTCAAGCTCGTCGCTGCTACTGTCGCCTCTTTGGCTCTCTCTGGCGTTCTCGCAGCGCCACCAACGGTTAATACTCTCGCGGACCTTTATGCCATTCACAATACTGATCATTTCCCAGAACATTGTTTCCCGCGAGCAGAATGCCCAACAAGCCCAGATGTCCCAACTGAACACACTGAACAAACAAGCCGCGGATGCTGATCAGGCCATCTCCGCCCAGATGGGCGACGCCTTCAAACAGGCATGGGAGTCGAATTACGACGTGAACCATCTTGAGGGTGCAAAGATTCCTTGCAAGGATGATTTCCAAAAGCTCAAGAACGCCATGCAGTCCAAGAACCAATCAGGCTCGCAAAAGCGTGATGCCGCCGCATGGGTCTACCCATTCGGTAGTCAAGCCTTCGTGCCTTACTGGGGCAATGTCGATTTTTGGGGCAACCCGTGGAACTACATGACAGCCTTCGGCTACTACGGCCCCAGCTATTTTGGTTATAAATTTGCCGATGACTCCTGGGACGATGATGCCTGGTGGTAGACGCAGCAGCCTCGGGGTCATCATCAGTTGTAAACTGATCAGAACTGCTGTTTTGACCAGGGTATCAATCACGACTGTCACGGCCAAAAAGCTGTGTTCGAAGATCGGAAGTCTGGGGATCAAGTTTAATGGCGCAGAGCGGAAGTTGCCTGGTTGCAAGCTTTTGGAATGCATGCTTGCAGTCCTTGTTACACAGCAGCAGGCACTCTTTCTGATAGAGCAGAAGGCATCGGGCATCGAATTGCCATAGTCTCATCACGATCTTTACTCACAAGAGCAGTGCATTACAGGGAAAATTTATGCGATTGGGACGCAAAGAACGGAAGGGTCAAAGGATGTATTTGATAGTGTGTAGAGAATGAGACGATATGATAATGACTTCTTACAACGTTTTTCATTTCGACTTCGAGCTTCGTCAGGTAACTGAATGGCAGTCATGTCAGTGTGAGCAGCCTGCTGGAACAGGGCAAACAAGTTTAGTATGAAGATGAATCAGGTTCTTCGAAAAGGCTTCAAAATACGGTCCGACTAATCGTCTAGCACAATTATCTCTTCGACGTTCAACTTCACGTTGGCCAACTTCTCCGCCACAATGTCGGCATCCGCAGCAGTAGCTTTCGAACTTTCTGCGGCAGCTGCCTTCTCAGCTCGATACTGTCTCCCCAAAGCCTCCATGACTTCCTTATGACTCGCTCCAGCCATCGACTTCTTCAACGCCGCGAAATTCTGCTTCACATACGCCGCGTACCCATTAATGCGCGGCGCAGCGGCAGTAGCGGATGTGCCATTTTCGCCATGCTCCGAAATCCCATCTGCCTTCTTCATCGTCCCTCCTCCTCCTCGGGGAACAGGTTTCACCTGCACCAAGTTCCCCTTGCACCCTCCACACCGATGCCTCTTCGGATCGATACTCTTACTGTGCCTCTTAAACTCCATCCCACACTCTTCTTCTTGCATACACTTCCAAACATATTTATACTCGATCTCATAACTATGTTTCGTCGTGACCTCGATTCCTCGATCTTTGAATGCCTGACTGCATTTCCTTCCCCAGGATTTAAAACTTGCACCGTGCGGTTGGTCCTTTATACCCGAGATCATGAAATTCGCCAAGTGGCAGAATTCGTGGGCGAGGACATTGAGAAGTTGGGTTTCGGCTTGGGAGGAGTAGGTGAGGACTTTTGAGGCGAGTTCAATCGTGGCGAAGTGCTTGTGTGTGGTAACCGTTGCCTTTGTGGGGTTGCTGTTGTTGCTGGAGTGGTGAGATTTCGTTGTTTCGCGACGCCAGTTTGCGCGCCCGGCGGTGCTGTTGAGGGTCTTGGACCAGATGATCTGGACGCCGCCGGTGGAGGCTGCGAGGGCGGCGATGCGGCCCTGGGTGATTGTCTGGTCGAGCTCGTCGAGGAACGACTGGGCGAGGGAGATCTTTCGGATCTCCCAGTCTTTGCGGGCTTGAAGTTCGGATTTGGAACGTTTCGTGGGACTAGAGAGTTTGGCAGGCGATGCTATGGGTGTGTCGTCAAACAGCTTTGTCTGGGCCTCGAAGAGCTTGCGGGGCGATCGGATGGGCTTTTGTGGGGAGTACTGATCATTCCAGTCATTTACTGCTGATGCTGTCCAGAATGCTTCCAGGCTCGGTCGGCCAGGTGGGGTGGGTATGCGGGGTGGCCGCTTGATAGGAGACTTGAGCTTCGTGGGTGAAGCTGGCGGTAGAGGTGGCGTCGATGGTCGCTCATCAGCTTCTCGCGAAACGAACGGCTTCTTAAACCGAGGTGGGGAGAACTTGATAATCGCATCCTGATTCTCTTTATCTGAAGAACTGCCGGGTCGTGATTTCGGTTCTGATGTGTGCTTCTTCTGTGCTGGTCGCCTCGTGGGCGGTTCACGTTGATCAGCATCGAATATGCTGAGAGCTTCCAGTTGTCTCGCCAAGTCAGACTGCTTCTGATCTGTCTCCTTCCGCCTCGCAGGGAAGAGCGAAGTCGGACTGGGAAGCTCATCTTCAGAGGCTGACGCACTGGGTTCTGAGCCACACCAGATACTCTCCTCGACATCCACTTCTTCATCCACGTCATTTTCGCTTTCGACAAATTCCTCGTCGTGATCTTCGTTCGCGCTCCCGGAAAGAACATGAGGGGCCAATGGTACATCTTCCAAAAACTTTGCTTCCGCTGCATTTTTCTTCTGTATCATTCTTCGCGCATCCTGCTTCAGCGGAGATCTTCGCCGCATCTTCTCTGGTGTGTCATCCTGGATCCTCAAATCGCTGAGACTGCTCAAGGACTGCAATGGAGCAAGTCGAATCTGAGAGGCTGTTTTCTCTCGGCTCCCCACTGTTGGTTGCTTCTTTTTCTGTACTACAGGTTCCTCGTCGTCAGAGTCCTCCGCAATAATATATCTGGCTGTTCGTTTCCGTCTGCTTGACCGGGTCGGTGGTGAATCGGTCTCAACTGTTTCGCGCGCAGGCGGAAGAAGTCCGCTGCTGTCTGCAGCAGCGCGCCTTAATCTAGCCATGGTGAAGTAAAATATATACAATAGTCTCCAACTCGCTAACAAGGCTGTACCAACGAATGTCGTGGCGGTGGACCGGTGCGCTGGTGTCAATGCCAAAGTCCAAGTCCAAGAGCGGAAGTTTGTTGTGGGCGTTGTCGAGGAGATCGGGCGAAATTCGGCTCCAGCGGCATGCATTGCCCCGTGCTCTACTGTAAATGCCTCCTCCTTTCACAAAACCATACTGATGCAAGACTGCATATCAGCTCAAGACAGAATACCATCATCAACATACCGCCGCCTGACTTCTACCTGCGCTGCCATATCCACCATGACGATGATTACCAGTTTCGCAGGCTGTGGCCTGTAGCCCTCCCGATAACGGATATCCCATTTGAGCAGAAATATGCACAAGACACAGCTTGATCTCAACCGCTGCGAGGAACCTTCCAGGACAGATGTGTTTTCCCAAGCCGGACACGATATGCTTCCTGGTTGATGATACGAAAGCTGTACGCTCATCGACCTCTTGGCGCATCTTGTAATATACTTATCCGTCAAACTTTTCTGGGTCCAGGTTGTTCAAATGATGGGAGAATGATTGTATTTTGCGAGGCCTTGAGGGTGATGAAGTTCTGGGCATCGTGGATGTAGGTCTTGTGGGCTTTGCGGTTCAGGCTTGCCACGATTGCGAACTCGCTTGATGGACCCGACTGGAGTGGTGATCGAATGTGTCTTTGTAGCGGAAAGGGGACCCATAAATACTTTGTCGCTGCTCAACGTGAATTGCGGTGTCCTAAAAGACTGTGCGATGTCCGTCCGCTTCGTCCGCGGCTCAATTGTCCGTTGGCGGCCAGGAGAGTTTGGTCTCAGCCGCCCCGCTGCATAAAATGGCAGTAAGATTCGACTTACCTCCTACATCGTCCGGGACCCTTTCTCTTCAGATGGAAGGTAGTTTGTTGATCCAGCATCGCCATCATATCGACAAGAAAGACTCAGAGGAAGATGACAAAATTACTAGAGAGTGAAATGAAAAACTGACTGGTATCTCATGATGCACGTTACCCAAAACACCCCAAAGAACAATCCAAAGAGTAATCTTTCCACCTGAGCTCGTGAAAGCTCCTCTGCACTGTACATTTCTTAGCAAGCATGCAAGCACGCATGCAAGACTTCTAACGTCTCTTCACATCTCTCTGTTCACATGGCTGTCGATTTGCAAATTAGAAGAGGCAACACACTCGAAGAATGGGTTCATCTCATCGTTTTTCAAAACCTCCCGCTCAGCCTCCCCAATCGACTCTGCTTGGGCTCCTGCAGAGATTCCATCATGACGCTCTGTCGCGAGACCGCGAAATTTCCCTTGGCCATCATGGTGCGATACTCCATCAGGTCTGCCTGGTTCGCATCCCATTCTTTTCCTTGCAAAAGAGCTTCTGAGCGGCCTTCTTTTCGTTGCTTGATGCAGTAGAACGCGAATGCGATTGCACCGATCAGAACCACACCGAGGACACCGCATGCGATGCCAATCTTGGCCCCCGTGGATAGGCCTTCCCAATGTTTCTGGGCTTTCTCGTACGTGGTGATTTTGTTCATTTCTTTGTAGGCTTCGGATTGGCCGTCGACAATTTTGATGCTTTCCCATGTGCCGCTGTGATCGCCGTAGCTGTATTCGGTGGCATTGGTCGTTCCGTCTGTGATGCGGAGAGATTTGATCTTCATGACAAAGGGACTGCCAGAGGTTGTCAGTTTTGTTGTTCTAGAACATGGCGTGTTTGGACTCACCCTTCGTCCCAGGTGGGCTTTCCGCCGGCCCATTCGACAGTACCTGGCTGGTCGGAGCACCCACCACACCACACGCCGAATTGGACACGACTTGGTGTTTGCGGGTACTCGCCCGCCACTCCGGCAGGAATATTTCTCACCATGTCGCCATTGAGATATAGTTGGATTCTGTCCTTGGTCCAGTCGATCGTGTAGTTGTGGAAGTCGTCTTGTGGTCCTGGGTTCATCGCAGGATATTCCGAATTATACTGTGATAAATTTCCCCACCCATAGTAATTGTTCGATGCGCTCGTGTGATTGCCGCCTTTTATCTCCCAATCAATCTCGTCCAAGTTGTCGCTGAGAGTGATGACTGTGCTGATAATGCCATTTCCCTGCGCAGCCTGGAACAAGAACTCGACTTGTCCCCAGAAAATGTAGAAATTGGATCTGACAGTGATGGACTCGCCCTCGTTATTCAAAGCCAGCTCCGCGCCGTCGTCGCCGAACGAGATGAGCTGCTTGCCCGCCGTGACGTTCCAGAAGCGCGGGTCGAGCTCGTTGAATGTCTTGTTGTACTCTTCCGAGAACGTGGTTCCCAACGCTGGGTCGGGACCGCAGGAGGAGTTGTTCGGATTGCAGTCCGTGAAGGTCTGCGCCAGGGAAGATGCGACAAGCAGCGCAATGCTGGCCAGGCCCCCAAGACGGCGAGACATGGTTGATGCTCGGGTGTCAGACGTGTGTGGCGGTGGTGGCGCGTGGAGGAGGGATCCGACCAGCGGATCTCGCTTTTGCTGAAAGAGTGGCTGCAGTGCGATTCTGCGTGGGAGGGAGCGTGGTGTGCGTGAAGACGCGGTGATGCGGTGCGGCGGAGGAAGAGGTCGTATTCTCGTCGCAGAGCGTCGCGCAAACGCCTCCTGGCGCTTGGGCAGGGGTTGCGAGCTAAACAGCAAAGCTTCACCCATTCGCTCGCTTCGAGATGAAAGCCGCCAGATCTGCAGGCACACTTGCCCTTCATCACTGATCACATGCATGGTGACGCCGCCCTCCTGGTGGTATGGTGGAGGTAGTTCTATCTCATGCATCGCGTCTAAAACAATGGGCGTGTCCCCAGCATTTGGCCTCTTTGCTACTCGCCATGGTATACTGTCTTTCAGCTATGTATCTATAGCATCAAAGTTCAAACTACGGTATCTTGGTAGACCATACTGGAATATGAGCAATGCCCGCCCCTCACCCCCACGGCCCACCAACTAGCTTAGATCGGACAGCCGGGTCAAAGTCTTTGCAATCTCAATGCATACGAGCGGCCGACGACCGACCGCACAACGAGTATAATCCGAACCATGGAACATCTGCTCTATTCTCCATTCGGCAGGTGACAATTCCCCTATCGGTGTGTAGAATGAGGCCGAAATAATGGTTGCCAAGGGCACAGCGCCGTTTCATGTAGCTCGGCCAGGCTCCGCAACCGCCAGCGCAACGACTTCCAGCTCTGCCACTGTGACACACCACCATGTTTCGAAAATAGTTGCGCTGTTGCATGTGAACAGATCATCTGCTCTGCGACGATGTCGAGGGGGCAATCAGAGCCATTTGCGGTGGCAGACCCAAGCATTGTAAGCCAGTCTGCTGGAGCATAATATCTGAGATGGTGGTTGACCATGACGCCTTGCGACGTGTGGTAGCTCCAGGTCATATTGGAAATACGTTGCGAACGCAGCGCGTACCACAAAGAAGCGACTTGATGCCAGCGGCAATAACGGACGTTACATGTCGCATCGTGTCCAGGACTGCTGAGCAGCAGTGTCGTAACTCGCCCAAGAGACCAGTTTCAAAGGCGGTCAATCATCCAGAAAAAGGCCTCATCCTTCTTCACCCACTTTCAGCGACTCCAAACAAGCCCTCTTCACATCTTCGACACCTGTCACGCCCTTCCATGCTTCCAGCATCCTGCTGACCTTCTCCCACTCTTCCTGTGCCTCCTCATCCCTCCCATCCTTCTTCAGCTCACTCAATCTCTCCGCACTCCCCAACACCCACCTCACACACTCCTGTTGCTTCCTCCTCTCCTCACCCCTCGCCACTTCCCCACCCGCGCTCGCTTCCTTCATCTCCCTCTTCAGCCCCGCCGCAGTCTCAGCAATATGCCCAATCGCCGGTCCCAGCGTGCTCGTGCCAGGCATCATGGGATCCATTTTCTCTCGCATAACCTTAATCGTGTCCGTGGCCGTTATTAGCTTGGAATAATTATCATATACCAGTGCCTTCTTCTCTCCATCGAGATTGCGGATGTCGGAGACTAGACTGGCTTCGATCCGGAGCACGCCGTAGAGGTCTTCGGTGGTGAGGAGGTTCTGGACGTATCGCTCGGGCTCGAAGCCGGGCTTATCGAGCTCGGATTCTTGATCGGGATCGAGGGAGGGTGTGACAGGTGTCGAGATTTCTGGTGCTTTCGAGGGAAAAGTGGTTTTCAGGTTGTAGTAATCTCGGAGAGCTGTGCGGTTGCGGCGGAGGGAGCCTCGTTCGGCTGCTTGGGCTGCTGTCTTGGAGGTTGTGGAGGTGGTCGTGTCAATTGATGTGCGGCGCGAGGATAGAGTCACTGATGGTCGAGGCGATGCGATGGACATGGTGATGTTGAAGTGTGCTCCCACTGGCACGCAGCGATAGAAGGAGGGACTATCGCTACTGGTGACGCAGGAGGACAACTACGGGCCTTGGCAGCTTGTGAGAGACGCGCTTCCGATTTCCGAATTTCTCTTCCTTTTCCTGCAACACCCAAACAACAAAGATGTGAGGCGACCAACCATGGCTGACGCTGCAGTCAATGCCATCCGCAACTCTCTCATCTCCAAGTCACTGACACCCACTGCACAATGGCTGCAGTCCTACAAGCCGTCCATCAAACTGCAGACTCCACCCATCGTGCAACAAAAATCCGCCGAGTCGCGTCTCTTGACCACAGACTTCACGACCACGCTGCAGCACACTGCGGCTTCATGCTTTCCTGCAGGCGTGGCGAGTCCTGAAGTCCAAGAGCTGCGCGTCCCAGGTCCAGTCCCCGTTCAGGTCCTCGACATTGAGGACATTGGTCGCAGTAGATGGAGCCAGGTCGAAGCTATCGAGATGGAAGAACGAGGCGAAATGCGGAAAGGACACGAGGTCATCCGCGTCGTAGCCGATGAGCAAGATAACACGGACATGAACCCGCCAGCGAACTCGGCCGAGAAAGGCGGTCCGCATAAGTTGTTGCTGCAAGATGCGAAGGGCAGCAAGGCGTACGCCTTTGAGATGACCAAGATCGACAAAGTGGACATTACTATGGGCATTGGTGCCAAGCTGGTACTCAAGGACTTCACTGTGTCGAGAGGCGTCATCATGCTCACGCCTAGCAACGTGGACGTGCTAGGTGGGAAGATCGAGGCGTGGGACAAGAAGTGGAGGCAGGACCGCAAGAAGGTGCTCAAAGAGAAAGCCGGTTGGAGGGAAGACATGGGACCTGACGTGGACGCCAGTTGAGGTTGTGCTTTCACATCTCGCCCCAACTGCAAAGTTCTCTCCTCTGCACTTTGCGTGAACGGCCGCACTTCCCGAAAATGCGACCTGCGGCGCATCCCCATCAAAGCTCCTTGAGCCTTTTCTCTTGAATCGCACTGTAAGTCCAGTCCCACCCTCCTCATCCACTCCGAAATGATTAGCAACTGTTTCATGCACCACTCATAATCGCTTTGTCTTCGCCTTCGGGTTTTGACGTGAGCAAGTTTGATGAGAAACAACTACACCAATTGTATGATCTTCATACCACCACTGCACCCTTTCTGAACACCCTGTGTCGGATGTCAATGCTGACTGCGCATGAGCAGGTCCAGGCCCCCTGGGATGCTCGAGTCAACTTCAGTCCATTACGTTGTGGGTTGACGGATCCTCATCGCACATATTCTGGAGCACTTTCGCTTCCCTTCACCGCCGTCTTCGATCGACGCTTCTCCAGCCATCGCTTCAACACATTTGGCTTCCGCTCTTTCTCTTGTGTCGTCGCCACTTGATAAGAAGGAGGCCCAATCGGCGCTTCATACTGGCCATGATACTTATCCTCGGCTTGACCCGCGCTCGAAACTGTTCGCAAAGGTCCGCCGAGTGCGAGCGAAGTGATGCCACCAACGCCAGCGCTCAAAGTGCCTTGCTCGCCTGGCGTCACGAATTTCTTCTCTTCTGCCCAAGCTTTGAGAGAGTCCAGTCGTTCCTCATCGGTCATCTCATGCACATATTTGTAGTACCAGCTTGGCCTGCGCGACGACTGCGGTGTCGTTGGCGGAGCCATTGTGGCGACTGTGCTGTATCGAGCCAGGGCTATGGCAACAAGAAGAGCGTTGCCCAAGATAAGCTTTCGTCGTCCCGTGGCGCCAGGACCAGGTCAGGTATGTTTCGTGGTTCATCCGCTTTGTCAACCGGGAAGTCCTTGCAGTGGTCGTACTTCCGTCAGCAGGGTCGCGTGACCCGACATACAATGCGAGAGGCAACTCGCTGTTAAGACCGGGGCAATTGTCAGAAGGAGTGGCCGCCCGGAGTTGTGTGCCGCGTCTGACGAATCATTCCGCAAGCTCAACTTCCCAAGAGCTCAAGTCGAGCAGAGACAAGCTTAGCGTGACACGTGCGCGCGACCACAGCTTTCAGTCGCGCTGCAGGCTGCTCATGGAGTGTGTAGTGGATAGAAGTTCGCTGTGAACTTGTTTAAAGCAATGCTGACTCAATCAGAACTTGTCTCGTCGGCTTCACCACTACAGTGGGCACCTCGACGAGCACTTCCGTCACTACCACTGTGGTGTCCAGCATCAAATATTCTTGCGAGCCGTCCGTCTACAATATTAACCCTCGTGCCAAAAGAGAAGCGGTCCGGCCCTACCAACAAGAAACCAGTCCCTCTCCCAACATGTCTCAAAGCGTTCGAGAAGGCACTAGGCAGCGCGTGCAAATGCTTGTCACTCAAAGCCCCTACTCACAGTGACAAGCTTGGTCACTTCTGGTGTAACGAGCACAGTCGTTTCCACACACTCGAGGACAGAATTCGACACGACTACTATCACAACCACCGTTGTGTCCACCACCACAGTACGGACAACTACCACCTCCACAACCAGCACAGTCTCCATCACCGCGTCAGAATCTACCATCTCAACAGCTACCACTACGACATTCACCTCCACAACCACGTACACCGTCTATTCGACTTTCGCACTTCGTCCTACGGCATCTGGTATAGCCAATTCAGGTTCCTTCGCAGAAATCGTACATTACCTCGAAACAACCCCCAGATATGGAGTCGTGCTCAGCACACGCAATGCAGCCGATGATGTCGAGAACGAACTTTTCCAGCTCTCGCCCGAGTGCCACCTCACAGCTTTAGGCGGTGACAACCCAGGAAGCCGTCTCTTCACCGAAAACTGCTGCTTACGCGGTGGAACATCGTTCGCTTTCCTCCGCTCAACCCCTCCTGGTCCGATAGCCGGAGTTGGCACACAGCCATCGATCTGCAGGAATAATCACCCAGAATCAACTGGATTGTGATTTCATTTATGGAGCAAACGAATGGAGTCAGCAACTCGGCGAAGGCGGTCCGTACTGGAAGCTGGGCAGGCCAGGTGCATATCGGGGCTTTTTCAGTAGTAGTGGGCCTGATCAGTTGCTTGGTTTCCCCAGGGCTACGCCGTTCAGCAGGATTTGTGGTGAGCCGGGGTACAATCAAAATAAAACGTGTAACATAACATAAACATATTGATGCCACTATCAAAGCTGTCGGCCATTCGTTGTAAGCTTTTCTCAAATCAGCTCCTGCGTCTTCCACTCAACGGCTACGGTAATGACTATCGCAGCTTCTCACGCTGCTTCAGAGCGTACCGTATGGCCCAATACCGCATCTTTCAGGACATGCAAGTCATGGCATTCTCTTCTTTGGCGAGTGATTCGCCAATGTCGTGAGGAGAACTGCACCGTACGGTATTTCAGCCCAAAATCAAGATGGCATTGGCCAGAGAACGAGCTTGAATCTGCAGATAGCTGGACTCAATGCACTGGAGAGCTTTCGAGCTCATCCATCAGACTGCATAATTGTACGGCAAACAGCAAGGACGAAGATATAAAAACTGACTTCTCCAGCCGCCAACTCATACTTTCACTTCATACAACTCTACAAAACCACAAACCAAAACACCACATACCTCGCACATCAAGATGTCTGGCCAAATGTCCAAAGCAGATGCGGCTCGCATCTAGTCCGCTAACGTACGTTTGAGTTAGCCTCTATCGAGTCGCGATGGCTCGCCCACACTGTTGCAGGCCAATCCCGGCAATTCCAACTCGGGCTCGAAGAAGAACTGGTCAGAGCTGTTCATCACAGTGAGATGGGTTCGGGTTAAGCAGTGGTTATGTGAGGCGAAAAGAGCCAGAAATCAGTCGTTACAGCAGGAAGATCCATAGCACTCGTTCACAATCAATACAATTAAGCTTCCCTTCACAACACCAACCCTCCATCGCGCGAAGTTCTAGAGGATTAAGTTTTAATCCAAGCGTGGCCATAGCATCTCAATCAAATCCACCGAAGAAGAATTTTCAGCTCTGAGCGTCTCCTTGAGCAGTTCACTGCTCCACAGTTTCTCCATATTACAGCATACATACCTGAGCACCAACTCGCGCAAGTCATCCAGTTTTCCTTCTCGCTCAGTCGTGTTCTCATAGGTGTACCGTAGCAGTGCGCCAATATCGTCTCCTCTTTCCGGGTACAGCATAAAGAGCGACAGAGTTTTGTGTAACTTCTGCAGTGAGAGAAGTCGGAGCGGTTCGATGGCGTAGGTGTCTGCGAAGACGTACATTCTGGCGTGCGACAGGAAGACGTTTGTATAGTCTTCACAGGCTTCTTTGTTGGGTCGGACTTGATCGTCTAGTGTGTTTCCGTTGAGAACAGCGCAATCCCAGGACATGTATTGAAACTTGCTCCATGCACTCGCACGACTTGATGGAACAGCAGGTTCGGAATTTGAGAAGAACTTGCCTTTTCTAGCTTTCTTCTTCGGTCTGCATTTATCAACATGGTGCACACCTCTTGAGTCAAATGCGAAGACATCATTCGCCTGTGACAGGCGACTCTGCTTCGCAATCATGTTGGCCTCAGAAGGATTCTCCGGTCCATCCGAAGCCGCAGAGAGCGCTATGGCATGTTCCGCGGCAGGATAATTCTTCGTGTAACAAAACTCCAGAAAGTTTGCGAAAGTGTTCTCGTCGACATCTTCGATCCGAGCTTGGCCCTCTCGAGCTTCTCTCATGGTCCCGTTCATTAGGTTGGTCAATGGTTTTGACTGCCCAGTGATGATGGCAGAATGCGCGAAGAATTCTGTAGCATTGCTGCCGACGATGAAACGGAATGGCTTCGTTGTGGCGATTCTGTACAAGTCTATCGATGTGCCTCGTTGAGGAATGAATGATGGTAATCACATACTCTCTGTATGAAGCAGCCATAACGGCACTATTGAGCGAGAATATTCGATTGTGGGTGGAATGGTTTCTAGGACGTCGAGGTCAAGCCGACCTTGTGATTTGGATTGTCTAACTATTCGAATGACTTGTCGGTTGACACTTCGCCTGAGCGGAGCAGTCTTTGCTGAAGTCGATCGAGTGACAGGCACGGAGCTTCGGAAGTCTTATTATAACCAAATGAATGGCGAGCTGAAGCTCGAACCTGCACCCATAGCTACAGAAGCTCCTCTCAAGGATATCGTTGCGTGCAGGAACAGAAACAGGCATACTCGGGTACTATAACAGGGTTATACCCGGAATGCCGCAACACGTCCAGTATACCGCACGTCAACCATTTCGCTCCTTCAAATGGTCGGTGTTTGCGCCAGTTCGTGCTAAGCCCTATTTTATGAATAAGCTTGCAAGCACGACAATGATGGAGTTCCCGGTCACCCTACACCTGCGTCGGCATACGCTTGACGACATTTTCAAGGAGTGTAAAAGCAACATGGTCACAGATGCGAACAGTACGGCTGAAAGACGCATTCTATATCAACTCCCGAATATGGCAAGCCACGTAGTTGTTGACCAAGTTGTGTAGTTCGAAAGTGCTACCATCCAATGGTTCCCTGTAGCCCTGGCTGTATGACAGCAGCTCAGCGATGTCCTGTGCGCAAGTGTCGAAAATCGTGAATGCAACGAGCACCCTGTGCAGATTCTTGAGTGTCAAGGCCTTCAGACGAGTGATTTCGTATTCGAAGGCGAAGGCATATAGGCGCGCGTGAGACAAAAAGACCTTGCTGTAGTCTTCGTCGCCACTCTCGTTCGGCCTTGCGAAGTACTCGGCAGCTTTACCTTCTTTCTGCGCCGAAGGCCAAGAAAGTGCTTTGAAGTTCTCCCAAGCTTGCTTGTTGGCAGAGAAAGCAGGCCTCAGATCCACTTCGACTCCTGGATCTGCCTGGGGCTCCAGTGGACGCTGTAACAAGCTAGTCTTCTTTGGAGCCTTGCACGCCCTGGAGGCGGCTCTGGCTACCGTTTTGGCCATGTGTCGCACTGGACACACAACGGCAGTACGTCTGTGCAGGGATCGCACGTGATAGAAGCAGGGCACTGAAGGTATTAGGATGTTCATCGACTGGATCGAATTGCTCATGCCGTAATGACAAGACAGCATGACGAGGAAGACGTGAAGAAGGAGATGTGGTATCGCGTGCGAGGTAGAGGCCAGCCTGAAGCCGACCGTCTTCGGAAAATCGAAGAGTATCAAAGTATGCCGGGAGATGGGCAGCTTGAGCTTGAGAGAATCGCACAGGAATGGTCTTGTGAGCCTTCTCGGTTCTGGGATCTGATTGATCCAGCTGTTCTTGGGCGCGCTGTGGAAGGCCACGAACGTCTCCTCTTATGCTGGAGAAGTGCATCGCGAGTGTTATGTGATGACGCTTAGTCTCGCATGCTCACTCGACTTGCGTGTGTAATCCTGGTTCATTATCGAAAAGCACTCAACCGCTCCCGGTCGGCCGTAGGGAGACGTCCACTGTCGCTAGACCAGGCGGCATCTTGGCTGCAGCAGAATCGCATGCCGCGCGATAATGTCTCGTCCATCTTGAAGGACCTGAAAGCGATGGAAGACCATGGGTGTAGATACATAGGGTTTGAAGAGGCGTTTGGCGGTGGTTTTTGCCTCGTGCTGAAGACTGGCGTTGCCAAAGATTTGTCCGTCTTCCACTGACTCCGGAGCATGATTTACTGACACTGGTGTAGCTTCGAAAAACAAGTGCCGAAAAAGCCAGGCGGCGATCGAGACTATGTGATGCATCACATCGAAGTCGGAACGGACATTCCCCATTTGGCCCTCAGATATGCCGGGTTACGCAACCGACTTGTCGAGTATGAAAGTGGCACATTGGCAAGGCTGATTGCGTTGACGGAGTTGTAAAGCTGGCAAGCTGGCTCGTCTGAATACACGAAGGGTCGATTATCATGCAGCGTAGCGTGGACCTGCTTTGCTGTGATAGCTTGGTGACAGCCGCCATGCTGGGTACTTTCTGGGTATCACCCCGTTTTATGAACCCACAGAGCCTGCCAGAAAGGTGCTGCGGAGTTTTTCTGTCAGTATCTACCGCCACGGCAGCTGGTCATTTGGCAAGCTGTGAATTATTATTCGGCTTCCCGCTGCGTTGAGCAACAGGCTGCGAATACAGTAGCGCGCCCCACTTAGACGTGTATTGGTCGCCAGTGGATTTGGAGTCCAGCTTTGATCGGGCTTAACAGTAGAAGCGTCGTGGTTTCTTCTGGTGTGAGGTCGTTCTCTGTCTTGTGGTAGCAACGACTCTCCAAATGCCGCTTCATGTCTGATGGACATCATTGGCATGATCTAGTGCTTGATAGGCTCCAGGCGGCATAAAGTACATGTACTGTAAGTGAAGCGAAGCGCCTCCCGCACTGATGACACGCCAAGACCTCGCGTCACTCTCGCGTTCACGCTCTCACTTCCTACCTCCATGTTCCAAACGCCCTCAAGACAGTCCAAACCAAGCTGACGACCGAGTTCATGCATATCGCGTATCTATCAACCGAGTCCCTACAGCCGGTCATGCAGTGCATCTCCCCCAACATGCGCCAACCTCTGTCTCATCATGCAAGAACGCTCCAATGCTCATCGCCAGAACAGTAATCCTTCCCAAACAGCAGGGGTGCACAGGTATCCGAAAACTCATCATGCCACATCACAGTCGTATATGCCAATTCTGCGGCTCATCGGACCTCAGATCTTCTCCCCCTCATCGTCATCATCCTCATCAAGAGTTTCGTCCATAGTCTCTACTTCGTCAATGGCACCGGCTCGCTCGTTTCCGGTAGCGTATTTGGGCTCTGTGTCGTGCACGTGTATAATGGCTTTGCCTGGCATCTCTGATACTGCCTTTCTCCATTGCTCGAACTCCTCTCTATCGTGGATGAGGAAGCCGAGGAGCATCGAAGGATCCATTTCAGAGAGGGGCAGCTTACGGATCCGTCGCGTATGGCATGTTTCGACGTCTTCACCCGAAGGCTGCGGCGATAGCATCGGACGCGTGTAGTGCGGATCGAGGTAGAAGAACGCATCGCCTTGATGGCCGACAAAGTAGTGGCTACTGCTTGGTCGTCCACCTGCAATTCCGACGCTTTGTGGGAGTTCAAGTGCTGCCTTCAAGGCTGCGTGGTATGCTGGCGTAACCTTGTCTATGCCCAGCCTGATCCCGAGCACAATCAACGTTGGCTGGAATTTGTCGTCTGCATCTTTTTGAGTCGCTGTTTCAAGGAGGGCATCTGCATAGACATCGCTGTCATTCGGTCGTGCGTAGACTCGCAGTCCTGCTTCATGGTACTTTTCCGTGAGGGCTCTGTGGCGCGTCAGTGATGCGCGGCCGATCGAATTCACTGCACTCACCGTAGACATCTGGCCGTGGCGTTCGGACCAAACCACTCGCCCGGATATGTACCACATGCCTGAGCACCATGCTCAACGAATTTATGTATAGAGAAAGGCGCCTCAGGTGTATCAGCAAACAGCGAAAGGATGGCTTTGTGCTGCTCCTCCTCCTCCCCCTTCCTGCCCTTTCTCCAATCTCGGCCTAGCCTGTGCAGGACTATAGTGTTTGCCAACAAAGACTGTCCACTTCTGATCATGCAGCCCCAACCAGTATCAGAAGTGAAGCCTTGCTGATTCGCGAGGCTTCGTAGCTTGGTCGTGAACGACATCTTCGAGCCGGCGGCCGGGTCTGACGACTTGGGGATCGGCGGGAAGCCATCTCTGTATGTGATCCATATTCGCGACTCAAAGTCTTCCACGAACTCTGATGGCCATCCGAGATCCTCCTCATCCATACTCTTGCTAAGTTGAACCTGGTCGAAGCTCTTGACCAGCTCATCATCATTATCTTCTGGAGTCGCTTCGTCCGGCTTCGTGCTAGCTTTGGTCACCACTGCACTGTCGGCGTAAGAGACATCTGACCGGGCGGATGGGGAGGTGCCTGGCAAGGCACCGCTCGCTGAGGATGGTCGGTTGAGAGTATACTCAGACTCGTAGGTTCGGCCCAAGCACCAGATGGGCGACGGGTCTTCGTTTCGGGCGGGTCGGTCGAACAGATAGTCGACTGCCCGCTTGGAGAAGCGGGCAAGATCGTTCATGGCGACAGTGACACACGGTACGTGAACGTGCGAAGTTGAAGACGGTCTACGACCTCGATCCCAACCAGCAGTGCTCACGCGCGGGTTGCGCTAGCGTGCGAGCATGTGACAGGTGAGACAGCGGGGCGGAATGATCAACCTTCTGCTCTTGCGAGCCAGCAGCGCAGGACGCTCGTAGTTGGGGCGATATTGCGAAG
Organism: Cercospora zeae-maydis; assembly: GCA_023512815.1. NCBI lineage: Eukaryota > Fungi > Ascomycota > Dothideomycetes > Mycosphaerellales > Mycosphaerellaceae > Cercospora > Cercospora zeae-maydis. The sequence continues at coordinate 1,430,985 of JAKLWY010000008.1, forward strand.
TGCTCAGGATGTGAGTGCCGACAAGAGTCACTCGTGCATGACGGCGGGAAGGTGATGAGTGCTGACGATGTGTGCCTGGGTGCACGGCTGGCTTGCTGGGCGGCGGGGAGTATTCGAACTACATGTAGTTAGACTAGTGTTGCGGCAGGGTCCCGTCCAGGTGCGGCTGCATGGGGATCATGCAGTCATCGTGAGTGGCCGACCAGGACAGCTCGACTTTCTTTCACTCCTCCACGTCGCCCATCCCCACCATTGTCGCTCCCTTGCGCCGTGGACTCTCTACGCCAGACTCATAGAGAGGAGAAGTTGTTTGTTTGAGCTCTCGTAGCCGGGAAGCATTCAGCGCACGTTTCGCCACTCGAAATACTGCAGCGACCTCCTGCGGAGGCCAACGACAATGGGCAAGAAGGGCAAGGCTCAAGGCCGTGCTGGCAAGAAGCAAAAGGCCAAGAACAACGGCAGTGCGCAACATACTCCTCGTCGCAATTACTCCCAATATGACGACAGTGATTGGGGTGGTTCGTAATTCGACGTACCGGCTGCCAGTCCGCATGCTAAACCATGACAGACGATGACAACCGCGTGGGCTTCAAGGGCTTCAGCGGCGCAAAGGCGAAGCCGTCCAAATTCGGGACGCCTTCGAGTGCGTCTGTAAAGTATCGCCACCAACCAATTACCTTTGTGAGTGTGGGTGTGCCACAGTCCACCATCGAAGAACGACATCGACAGCTCGATGAGACAGGACCGAGCACAGGTGGGGAGCTCGACGACGATGACAGCGAAGACGATGACACCGAGATCGACGACAGTACGATACAGACGAACATCCAAATGGAAGCAGACATAAGTAGCACTGGAGACGGAGTGGCAAACATGGCGCTTGACAGCTCAGAAGTCATGGACGTTGACGCGGAGACAGCCATAGCCAGCACGGAAACACGCATCATTGTCGATGCAGAGCCAGTTCGGGGACCGATACCGGAGCTGCACTTCGTCGTCGACACCGTAGGGGATGATAGCCTGTCGCGGACTTCAAGATCGATGAAGGTGCAAGGCAAGCGTGCACTTCGCGAGCCCTCTCCAGCGCGATCGGATTCGAGTGAAGAGGTGGTCATGTTCAAAGGTCGCAACAGGCCGACAGTCATCAATGATCCGTTTTCCGCGCCGCAGCGACCACGCGAACCTGTCACTTCTCACTCACAACCTTCACGAGTGAGCTCACACCCGACCGACCATCTTCTACAGGCGCTCAACGGCGGCATCGCATCTTCGCAAAAACAGGCAGCAGGCAAACAATCAAAGATACAGGGCTGGGGCTCAGCTCCTTCAAGGCACGACCTCGCTGTCACACCGCAACAGGAGTGGACTCCGGCACCTGCTACACCGTATTGGCGTAAGGATAAGAGCCGACCTCGACCAGATCTCGACCCGTCGCCAGAGGAGCGAGAAGCCTATGAGAGCTCTTCACCAAAACCATCAAGAGTGAAGTTCGCTGAGCCCGCGACTGCAAACTCAGACATTGGGGCAGCAGACACGATCGCATCGCTACAGTCTGACTGGAAAGAGGCGTTACGAGAGAAGAAAGGGGCAAAGAAGAGCAAGAGCGCGTCAAAGTCGGATCGAAGAGGGAAACGCGGTAGAAAGAAAGACAATCGCCAGCTGCGTGCAAACATGACATCGGAGGACGAAGACACTGGTGGAGAGGCTGCGTACGATGACTATATGCAGAATCTGATCGCACAGATGGACCAGGAGGGAGCCTCGAGTGACAACTTCATCGCGGAGATGAAAGCGAATGCGACGCTGGGTGGTCCGTCACTGGTGGTCGATGGCCGCGAAGTGCCAGACGATGAGTTGCTGAAGCATGCGCGCGTGGACAACGAAACCGAAGGTCACGACGACAACGAAGATTGGGAGAGCGTCGATGACAGCGAGGACGATGATGCTTCGTCTATAAATCCAGACATGGATGAAATGTCTTCCGACGGCCTGGAGTCTGAGCTTGAGTACAACGAGCAAGAAATGTGGGAAGACGAGCAGGATCTGCGACAGCGACGTCAAGACATGATGACTGACGAGCAAATCGCCAGACTACTGGCGAAGCAGGAGGAGTTTGGCATGGATGGGGACGAGCTCATGATTGACGACGGCGGCATGTACGGCTCCGATGCTGGATTTGGAGACGTGGAAGCCGCTCGAAGAGGTCTTGCCAACATCACCAACATCGCACCTGGTAGACCGAACAAGAACAGCACGCGAAGAAGTGGTCGTGACAAGAAGACCAATTTCGTAAGTGCCTCGCTGCTCGCAGACACCGTTGAGCAGTATGGCGAGAACGGCTTCGACGTCATGGACTTTGAGAGACCGTCACTTCGTCCTCGCAAGAAGGGACGCAAAGGACAGCTGCCCGTTGAGCTTGAAGTGCTCTCGGACGAGGATCTCAAGGAGACCTTGAACGATCAATGGAATCGAGACCGATCCAAGAAGGCGCAGAAGAAACTTGAGCGCGAGGAGCTGCGCCGCGAGGGACTTCTTGGATCTTCTGGCAAGAAGGGCAGGCCTCATCTCGGCACCAAGTATCCTCTCGGCATGAACATGCGCAACGTCCACGATGAGCTCCGCAAGTTCCTGCAAGATGAGGACCTGAACCAGCGCGCTTTTCCTCCCATGGACAAGACCGACCGCGCGGCTCTGCACAACATCTGCAACGCGCTCAACCTCACTTCTCGATCGCAGGGAGCGGGCAAGAACCGCTTTCCGGTTGTATCGAAGACTTCGAGAACGGGCGAATATTCGGAAGAGATCTTTGTCAAGATCGTACAGGCTTCGACGAGAGGTTTCTTGTCTAACCGCTCAGCGGCCAAGAAGTTCGCGAAGAAGTCTGGTAAAGGTGGTGGTAAGGGTGGTGGGTTCGACAAGGCTGCCGTTTCAGTCAGACATGGGGAGGTCGTGGGTGCCGCTGCTCCAGAGATCAGTCATACCAGTTTTGGAGCCAAGCTGATGGCGAAGCATGGCTGGACGAAGGGTATGGGTCTCGGAAAGGACAATGAGGGTCGGACGGTGCCTGTCGAGCAAGTCATGAGGATCGGAACTGCTGGTTTGGGTTGATCGTGTGCGGGTGTTTGTGTCCGGTGCGGTCATGATCAGCGCATAGAGCAAATTCCAGCGCCATACTCTTTGGCCGGTTCTGCGATGTGCGCGTTGCTCGCTAGCATGCGTACTGTTGACACTCTTGGGCGGATGTGCATAGATTCTTCGACTCGAAGCCACAGCTTAGGGTTCGCTTAGGGTCCGCTTAGGGTTAGTTGGGATTAGAGGGCAACAGCAACATCATGACCCAATTATGCCAAGACTGGCTCCATAGCACGGCAACTGTTCTTTGGGTTATGTTTGTGGGGTTTGGTGTACCAATTTCTCTTTTCCGCGGTGTGGTGTCGTTCTGATCGGATTAGGCACATGTCTAAACTGATGGTTGATCAGAAGGACAGCAAATAATTATCGTGGTTCAAGGCTATATTTCACGTATCATGCGACTAAAGTCAACATTCGTGACGACCGCAGCAAAACAACAGAAGACATGACTCCGTGGTCCACCGATACCGTATCTCGGCTCCAACGCAACCTCAGCGTCCTGGTTGTCGAGTTGATCGATTCTATGACCGGGCTTGGCGAAAACGAGACACGGACACATCACGATTGCAACACCACCTCACCTCACTCACACACTCGTCGAATTATCGCCACATTCTTGACATGCTGACCCACGCCACTTCCCATGCGAAGAGCAAGACGTACCACCGTCAAGCGCCGAATCGGGGATATCGCCACGACCGGTACAAGAGGAGTGGCTTTGACGAACCAGTCGCTGTTCGCAGACGATCCAACTGAGCCGTGAACGCTCCCTCACAGCCACAACGCCTCATGGACATACACTACATCGAGCCTCTCTACAGGGAAGAATCCCAGATGATGCACGCATGGACGAGAACGAGAGACCCTCTGGGTGCCGCTTCAGGACGAAGCTCCGACTACACCTGCGCGATCTGCATGTTGGTGACATCACAATCTACGCATGAGGATGGAAGCTTGTCCCAGTTTTCGTGACAACATGGCGGGCACGAGGAGCCACAATGTAGCCATGCGGTAGGTTCTCTTAATGCTTCTTTTGCACTGGTTCCATTGTTTCACCTAGCATTCCCTGCATGCTATGCTACCCATCTAGCTCTCCTCGCCCAGACACCAGACTCAATATCGAACCGTCATGGTGAATAAGCTACAGAAGCGGAATCCTTCCACCGACAGAGCTGGTACAGACGGGAGCGATACAGACAACATGCAGCCGAAGAAAGAGAGGAGACGGTTGAGCGGGATCTTCAAGAAGAAAGACAAGACGTCGAACTCACAGTCCACCAACACCACCTCATCAGATCTGCTTGCCCCAAGCAGCACGCCGGCCACAAACCCATCTACAGACTTGCTCTCACCGAATCCCAACCCGGCGACGAACAATGAAAACACGCACAGCTCGAGTACCATTCCGACAACCACATCACCGATGAGCGGAGCAGTACACGATTCGGCATATGCCAGTAGCGAGGCACCATCGAACGCTCGATCGAACACCTCCAACAACAACATTATCTCGGTACCGAACGAAGGGCAAATCGAAGGCGTGGATAAAGACCGCAATCTGGCAGTGAACAAGGTGACAGGAGATGTCTTGGATGAGGACACTGGTGAAATTGTCTCGACCGTGACCACTACGACCACAACCACAACGACGACAACATTGGTGCGCGGCAAGGATGGCAAGAAGGAGCTGAAGACGAATGTGAATACTATCCCGATGGGGACCACAAGTACAGCTGCTTCGTCTGGTCCGGCACCAGGACCTGGTGCTCAGCCAAACAGACCAAGAGACAACAGCGGAGTCTCCGAGATGCCAGCAGATTCGGCGCCTAGACGGCCGAGTGTAGATGTATTACTAACTCCACTGTCTCCCATAGCCACCCGCGGTCAGTCTCCACCGGCACCGACTCCTCTGCAAACTTCCGCATCAAGCTTCGTACCAAATGCGCCAGATTTACCTGCAAAGAGTCCAAAGCGACTGTCGCGGGAGTTCGATCGCCCTCCCGGTGAAACAGCAGACGCTGTACCTGCGAGTCCCATAGTAGGCAGCAACTTTGGTCCCAACTTCTCGTACCTCAACAAGGCCAACGATATTTCGCCATCGAATAATCCACCTCCATTGCCCCACAATGCACCTCCCGCTGCACCATTCTCGCAAGATGCAAACAGATATAGCCCCAGTGCCGTGCTAAGGCCACAATACCAACAGCAGGGCGCACCAGGAAACAATTTCATGCCAAATCAGGCCCAACAAGGCACACCAGCGCCGTTCCCCCCTCCGCCACGCCCACCAGTGGCAGAAATATACCCGCACGGCCCAGAGGACTATCAGAACTATACAGCTGCTCCAGCCTCAGGTCATCCTCATCAGTTCGCGCCTCACGCTGCAAGCTTCAGCCACGCAGGCGACCAGCATGAAGGGTACGGCCATCCTTCCGCACCTCCTTCATCATACGGCGGTCTATCCACAATCGAAAGCATGTCCGAGACCTCCTCCGTTGCACCCAGTGCCAGCGCCTCTCAAGCACCCTCCGCAGCACCCTCAGCACCCGCTTCCACATTCGGCAGCCTCAAAGCTGCAGCGAAAGGCTTACACGTAAGTTGCTCCCCATCCTACCCACCTCCCACCACAACTCACTAACATTACCTCCATGAACAGGGCGTCGGTGAAACCCTCCGCGGCACACTCAACAACGAAATCGACACACGCTTCCCTCGACGAAACGCCGAAAAAGCCGCCATCGCCAACGCGAAGAACCAAGCAGCAATGGAAAGAGGCCAAACGGAAATGCAAGGCTTACAAGCCTACGAAGCCTTTGCCCCCAGCGGAGCTAGAAAATCTCCTTCTGCAGAACTGCACCGAGACGGGAGCTTAGTGGGTTCGACAACGACGACGAACAATCATTCTTCGTCGATTCTGCAGCGGTGGCCACTGAGACGAGAACATAGTATCCCGAGGAAACCGATACCTTGATTTGAGCATGTTTTCGAACAGTTGGCCGAGTGTTGGTTGCGGGGATGAGTATGCGTTGAATAGCTGATGATGATGATGATGATGATGCATGGTGTGATTTGTTATCATTACGACTTTGAACGATGTGATGATGAAATACATGACGAGTGGCATGATGAGCAAAACTTCCATTCGCCTGCGGGCTGCTTGCTGCTGGCTGCTACCTTGCGAGGCTTGCGAGGCTTTGGGATAAATAACAGTACATACATATATGCATATTCAAACAACTTCTACACGTGTCTTTCTTGTGCTCACAATTGCTATTGTGCTGGTTTCTTCTGTGTGGACCTCTCAACTGCCGCTTGCCTGTTATTTCTCGTTGATGCAAGACTTCCGATGAAAGTAATAGCTTCCTGATCTGAAAGGTTTCATTTTCCTGATATACTCGACATGGTTTTACTTTCAATGTTCCTTTAGGCGGCCTTCCAGCGCTCTCCTCGTACAGTGCAATTGCAATGATGCTGTCGAATGGAATCCACAGGGGTCGGTCCGCGAATTCTGCTGTGCACGACAAAAGGCCGGCAAGAATTGTTTACATTGCCATCTCTTTCCGGCCTAGCGTGTCAATCTCGTGACAGAGGAAATCAAAACAAACCGGCCGCGCACCTCACGTCTTTGATTTGGTGCTGCAGAATGCAAAGTCGCGTCTTTGGCGGCTTCAGTAGAACGAATTCAGAGGTCGAACAAGTTGGAATGAGATGGTGAAATCAGTGTGAAGTTTTTGAAATCATGCATTCATATCAAGCCTTGGGTATCAGCCTGATGCGACCTGCTACACTCTCTCGCCCTTCTCTCTCTGCCGCAGTTGCTACTGTACAGCACCCACCACCACCACTGCGACCACCCATTCATGCATTCCGAAAGCTCTGCTTGCGCGCGCGTGCCGACTGCGGCAACCGGGCGCGTTGTGGTATTGTGAGCAATCGTAAAATAAAGAAAACGGAACCAAACCAAAACCCATCCCATGATCGCATTATCTGAACGCCATCTCATTGTACCCAGTAGTTGTGAGTCAGAAAGGAAAGCCGCAACCCAGAGCAGCCCCTTCTGTCATTGTGTCGCAAAGCAGGAAGGAAGTCAAACGCCAACATTACATCAAAGCCATATTGATGTCATGTGCCACGTTTACTTGGTGCTGGAAGAGTACTTGGTGACGGCCTTGGTGCCCTCAGACACGGCGTGCTTTGCCAGCTCACCGGGGAGGATGAGTCGCACCGAAGTCTGGATTTCGCGTGATGAGATGGTCGACTTCTTGTTGTAGGCGGCGAGCTTGGAGGCCTCAGTTGCGACGCGCTCGAAGATGTCGTTCACGAAAGAGTTGAGGATGGACATAGCACGGTTGGAGATACCAGTGTCTGGGTGGACCTGCTTCAGGACTGGAGGAAAAAGACGCGTCAGTACAAGGCTCAAAGACTGCATGTGACTCAAACGTGGTTTGAAATCGAAGTGCGACTTCAGAATGAGCTGAATGAGGCGAGTGGAGGTGACATACCCTTGTAGATGTAAGAAGAGTAGGTCTCCTTTCTGGTCTTGGTGCGCTTCTTCTTCTCGCCAGATGGGGCAGCGGTCTTCTTGCCGGCCTCCTTCTTCTCAGCAGGAGCCTTGCCAGCTGGTGCCTTGCCGGCGGTGGTTGGGGTCTGCAAACGACGCGTCAGAAAACAGCGCATGCGCGAAATCGCGGTGCAATTACCTTGGATGCTGTCTTTGGTGCCATTTCGAGATTGGAAATCGGAATTGGAGTGTGAGGACGAGTGGTGGATGAGATGGGTCGAGTTGCGTGGATGGATGCGTACGTTGGGCGATGCTGGTGTTGATGAAAAGGAAGAGAAAGCTGCGCAAGAGCGTGGGAAGTGGAGGGTACTTGTACTCCGCAAGTCAGAAGCGCGAATTCCAATCAACAGTCGCGGCCGCCGGCGAATCAGCGACGCGTCGCAGGCAGGTGCGTCCGTGCGGCAAACAACTGTTGATCTGGCAGACCCCACAGCTTTGCCTGCCCTTACTTAAGCCCGCCGACGCCCGCCTTCTGCGAACGCGCTCTTCTTCTTTTCATCACACATCCATCCACACACACCCAGCGACTCACGATCCCGTCACGACCTCCAACACACCCCATTTTCAAATCCACACCCACCACACCAATACCATCAAAATGACTGGAGGCAAGTCCGGAGGCAAGGCCAGCGGCGCCAAGTCCAACGCTCAATCGTGAGTCCGCCCCCCGCGCATTGCATCGGATGCTCCGTCGCAATCCGTCGTGTTTGATGCGCTTTTCGCATCCAAAACAACGTGTTTTCCACCCGCAACCTCCATCGGCGCAAACTGACATCATCTCTCCAATAGCCGTTCATCCAAGGCCGGCCTCGCATTCCCAGTCGGTCGTGTCCACAGACTTCTCCGCAAGGGCAACTACGCTCAGCGTGTTGGTGCTGGTACGTCTCATCCTCATCAACGCGTCTGCCTGATCGCGTCATCTGACCCCCGCCTCCAGGTGCTCCCGTCTACCTCGCAGCTGTCCTCGAATACCTGGCTGCCGAAATCCTCGAGTTGGCCGGTAACGCTGCTCGTGACAACAAGAAGACGCGTATTATCCCACGTCATCTTCAGTTGGCCATCCGCAACGACGAGGAGTTGAACAAGCTGCTCGGTCACGTCACCATCGCACAGGGTGGTGTGCTTCCAAACATTCACCAGAGTAAGCCACATTCCCGATCCACAGTGCCTCGACCATCCACTGACGTTTACTTTCTCAGACCTCCTGCCCAAGAAGACTACCGGAGCCAAGCCAGGCAAGGGTGGTGCATCACAAGAGCTGTAGATGCGCAGTCTTGTTTCATTGGTTTAAGATCACGGCACAATGGGGTATGGCGCAGAATGGGGTTGTTTCGCGATGATAATGGGCTCATCGACACGGGCGGGCACGAGCTCAGGGTTATGGCGTGCTCTTGACTTTTTTACTACTTTGCATGCACGCAGGCTTCTGATCTGATCCAGGAGCGAAGGCTGTACATTATGCCCACGATACCATAGCAGAGTGCTATTTCGGGCGACAGGCTTATGATGATACCAAGAATCGATCAGCACTTCAAACACTTCACCATTGTTCGCAATTCTTTCACTGCATCTTCTCTTGCGCGGACCTGATGTGTACATGTAGCTCGCTTTCGACGCGTCGAGCGAAGTCGCGTCATGGATCAAAACAATGCCGGTCTTGGCGGCGCGTCGAGCACAACACATTATGCAATTCGGCAGAGCGAGGACGTACGACAACAACAGCGATCGCGAATCGACAGTCTGGAAACAGCTCGATGTCGCGATCACAGAATGAGGGCAGTGATAGTCGAAGTGAGCTGAAATCAGCGAAAATACGTAACACCGCATTCCTAGGCCATGCCACAGGAATCACCGGAACATGCAGATAAGGAATGATCGTTTCTCCTCACTTGAGGAGTTCATTTCTGGGAGTTCAAAATGTGCATTCGCAGTTCTGCGAAGCAGTCAAGGAAAATCGCGCGATATGCACGATCGAAGAATGAAGTGAACACGTAGGAAGGCGTATTTGAACCAACAGTTTCAGGGCAACTGCAATGATTCATCTCTCTATGCGTATATGCACAGTCCTTAGCGATCCGACCAGGAAGAACATCTTTTTTTATTTATTTATTATTAATTCGCTAGCCAGCACACACTGTACAGCCTCCTTTGTTCCGCACATCTACGCCAACGCACCCAAAACCCTCTCCTCGATACTCTTCAGCGTAGCTTCCGTCGTCGTCAAAGCAGCCATCAAGTACAGGACATTTCCCATAACTCTCGAATGCATCACACTTCCATCGACTCCTGGGATTTCGAGAAGGTGATCGCGCAGACCCGTGGCTGCTGTTGAGGCGTAGCCTCCTCCGGAAGGATCTTTCAGACAGATTGCTACGACGGAACCGAGCGCGAAGACGTGGTCTACGGAGTTCTTGTGCGAGGCTGTGGAGATGAAGGTTTGGGACCACATGCTCCATGCAGCAGCAGCTTGTGTAGAGGATGAGGATGGTGAGCTTGAGGTTGAAGCAGTTGGGGATGTGGTCCAGTCTTGTTGGAAGGTATCCCATGCTCCTGACGTTTCGAGATTGTCGAATGTTCGGAGGCTTTCGTTCGCGACGGCGCAGCCAACGGGGTGGGCGGTGTAGCTGTGGCCGTGCAGGAGAGCGTCGGTTTTGTCGTTGCTGAGAAAGGCTTCGAAGATGGCGTTGCTGGCTGTCGTGGTGCACAAGGGTAAGAGGCCTCCCGTCAGCAGTTTGGCGTTCACTACGATGTCGGGTTGGACGCCGAGGAAACTTGCTGCGCTGAAGCGGCCGAGACGGTAGAGGCCGGTGAAGACTTCGTCGAAGATGACAGGCATGCCTTGCCAGTCTAGTGCGTCCTTGGTGCTGATGTTGCTGGTAGAGAGCGCTGGATGCTGTGCAGGCTCGAAGGATTCGTAGTAGAAACTCCTTGCGACTTCCACGAGGCACTTCTGGAAGAGCGGATCAGCGAAGAGCATACCTCCTGCTCCGAGGATGATAGGCTCAATGACGAGAGCTCCGAGACTGGCGCCTTCTGCCTTTACACGTTGGAGTAGGACCTCGTGAATATGCTTCTTGTATCGCTCTGCGTCTTGCTGCCGCTGTCGGAAATCGAAGATCGCACTCAGAGATACAAACTGCTTCACCTCGCCAGTGCCTTCTACCGGATCGACCAGCCATTGACCGTTGCGCATCTTCACTGTTGGAAAGTCGAGCCAAATGCCGCGGCCACGATACCATTCGACTTTCTCATTGTATATGCTCGGCTCCGAACAATCCATGGTACCAATCGTGTCACCATGATAGCTGTTCGTCAGACCAACAATTCGAATGTCCAGATTCTTACGATCCTGAGGCTTATACCTCTCCACTGTGGCTCGAAGTGCCATCTTGACTGCAACTTCCATACCGGTCGATCCATTGTCTGAGTAGAAGGCCTTCGCCAGTCGAGGATTCCCCGACTTATTGATGATGGTGGTGGCCAAGTCCAGAGCGGGCTGATGGATGGCGTTGGCGAACATGACGTGTCCATATCTTCCTGCGGCGTGTGCTGCTGTAAGTGCTAGCTTCGGATTACCGTGTCCAAGACCTTGCGTCCACCACGATGCTGAACCGTCAAATGCTGGCTTGAGCAGAGACGAATTAGGGTTCGATCTCAATTCCCCTTCATGCGCTGTTCTGTAAGCCTGGAAGTGATCACCATAGGCAGAGTCCCAAGCTGTAATTGTGTCCTTCGAACGTTCGGTATGTTGCATGAAAGGATGCCAGATGGCCTCGTTGGCGACTTCGGACATGATTCGTAGATCTCGGATCCGTTGCTCGTGAGACTCAAGAAAGCTTTCTGTAAAGGCGTCCACTTCGGGATGTTCGCTCATCGCTTGGTAATATTCCCGCATGGCTTGTTGGTCTGCTTCAGCGGATGGCTGGCGTTCCGGAGGTTCCTCAACAGCGAACGTGTCAACCTGTCGTTCTCGGAAGTAATCCTTCAAGTACTCATAGTTCTGATAACGCTGCCCAGTGAACAGAGCTATTGCGGGGACATCGTATCCTCGCACATGGAGAGACTCCCATGCTGAGATGGTCGTTGCAATGCCTCCCAGTCTGTGATCTCCAACAAGCAGAGATGGCAGACGCAGTGGCCGGTATAGATCTGCCTGTGAGCTTCCAGAAGGTGAAGGCGAGAGCACACCTCCTGCTGTCTCGACAATGGCAATGCCTTGCCGGGAATTTACGTAGGATTTCAGCTCATCGTAGACTGCAGCTTGAACTTCTGCATCTGGTAATTTTCTGCCCATGATTCGAGCCGCGAGGTGCGGACTCACAGGGTCGTCGAATTGGAACAGACATTTTGAATCCACGATATTGCCATTGAAAGACTTATTGTGACTATACTCGCATTAGCTGGCATGCATGGCAAGCAGTGAGTGGCATCTATGCTCACTGGTCATCTGCTTCTTCCAGCGGCCCGGTGGAGATTGGCTTCAAGTACTTGACATTCTCCAGCTTCTTCCTAAAAGCTCGACATAGTATTGAGCTGAAAATCGTCTTGCCGACTCCAGTATTTGCGCCATAGATTTGCAAGACTCTGAGCTTCGGCCAAAGCACCGAACCGATTGTTCTCATCTTGTCGGCATGGCAAAATGTGACGAGCGAGAAGGTGTGGAGACTTGGTCCGGAGGCTGTCACGACTTCACCTCCGAAAGTCCTCGTAGTCCCAGAAGAGCAGACACTCCGCTCAGTCTCTGATAACGTGCTTTGCGACAATGGCAGTCCTACATATACCGGTGAGAGACGAGATGGGATGGAGCCGGCCAGAGGAAATAGCCGATCTCATTTCTGTATCCTAGGAAAGTCAAAAACGCCCATTGAGATTTTGGCATCCACCACCCCACATCTGAATCCCGATGGCGACTTCACCATAGCTTCACAACGGCCATTTGGATATCATGAACACAAGGCATCCATATCAGTAACCCCGCAATGGACAAGAATAATTCTTCTGCGAGTCTCGAAGCCACACTGTCCGCAACCCTCGCGAAAAGGAAGAAGAACCAAACAATCCGCAAACTCACCACCTTCCCCTCCACGACCGCCGACTTCTCCAGCAACGACTTCCTGTCCCTCGCAACCTGTCCCAACCTTCGAAACGCCTACCTCCAAGAACTCTCCCACGATCCAACCCTCACCGGTCACCTCGGCTCCGGCGGCTCCCGCCTCCTTGACGGTAACAGCACCTACGCCGAGAACCTCGAAAAGCAAATCTCATCTTTCCACTCCGCCTCATGCGGTCTCCTCTGCAATTCCGGCTATGACGCTAATACGGGTCTCTTTTCCTGTCTCCCGCAGAAAGGAGACTATATCGTCTACGACGAATACATTCACGCCTCGGTACACGATGGAATGCGACTCTCCCGTGCCAAGGAAACAAGATTCTTCCCGCATAATGATGTTCGAGCTCTACGCAATGTTTTGGAGCAGATTCTTGAAGAAGACCAGGATGTCCGAACAAGAAAATCGAATATCTTTCTAGCGGTCGAGGCAGTCTATTCCATGGATGGAGACATGGTTCCTCTACGGGCAGTCGTGGATTTGAGAAACGAGCTCTTTCCAAAGAGGTACGGGTCATCGAGCACGAATTGCCACATCATCATCGACGAAGCCCACTCAACAGGCTGGGTCGGACCCAAAGGTCGAGGACTCGTTTCCGAACTCGGTCTGGAAAATGAATGTCTGATTCGATTGCACACATTCGGGAAGGCTATGGCTGCGAATGGAGCGATTCTGTTGTGTTCGTCGGAAGTGTTGAGGGAGTACTTGATCAATTATGCAAGGCCGATGATCTATACGACCTTCATGAGTTATCCGAATTTGGCGGCGATCAAGGCGAGTTATGGGGTGTTAATGTCTGGGAGAGGGGACGTTTTGGCGGGGAACTTGAAGAAGTTGATGAGGGAGTTGTACGAGAGGCTGAGGGAGGTGGAGAGGGAGTTGGAATTGGGCATTGAGGAGAGACATTTGTTGAGGTGTCCAATGGAGATGCCAGAGACGCCAATTTTTGCCGTGTTATCGAGCGAGCCAAAAGCGTTGGCGGCGTACTGTCAGAGGGAAGGGTTTGTGGTGAGAGGGATTGTGCCACCTACAGTGCCGTTGGGGACGGAGAGAATCAGAGTGTGTTTGCACGCGGGGAATACGGTTGAGGAGATTGATGGGTTGGTGAAGTGCATTCAGGCATGGACTGTACAGCGAATGAGAGAGATTGAAAATGCTGGCCGCGGACGGCTATGATCATCATGGTCTTCGTCTATAATTCTTCTCTTCTTCTAGTTTCCTTCACGTCTCAACCAATGATATCCCCTCTCTTCTCGCGATGCCGTACACCCAATCTTTAATCGGCTTCACATCCGTCGTCTTAATCGGCACCCTATGATCCCCATCCCACTCAATCGCGTCACTCGTCTCCGGGTCACAATACTGCTTCAACAACCTCCGATGTAGCTGCAACCCAGCATCCCGCAAACCATGTACATGCAACGTCGGTACCTTCAAAATATGCGGACTCTCTCCATTGTACACGAAGCCCTCACTCAACCCTCCAGCCGTAACCAACGCCTCAGAATGACTATACTCCCCAAAACTCACCAGCGGATTCCTCCCGGCCATCAAAACCGCAAACTTATAATCCGTCTCCCCCCACTTCCCATCACTCACATTCTTCTCTTTCCTTATCTGCTGATCATACAACAAACTCGCCGCAACTTTCGCTCCTTGCGAGAAGCCCACAAGCCCCACCCACTCGCCCGTGGCACCCTTCTCGTCATCTTCGCGTTTACACCGCTCAATCTCGTAGAAAATCTCCTCTTTCGCGCTTTCGTCGTCGGTCTCCGGCTGGTGCGGCAGCCAGCGCAGCCAGCGTCGAAAGGGCCCGCAGTCCTCGTAGACCGGGAAGATTCCCGGGCCGGCTTCGCAGAACCAGGGCCCGTCGGCGAAGACGAAGCGGAAGGCGGAGAGGTGTTTGATCAGGGAGCGGCATTGCATGCGGAAGACGTCGCTGTTGACACCACCGCCGTGAAGGCAGAGGAGGCGGGGTTTGGAGAGGGAGGTGGGGGGTTCGACGGGTGGTATGGGTGAATTGCTGCGGGTTGTTGTGTGGGAGTTGGCCATGGTTGGGATTTTCTGTCTCTGTCGTTCCGACTGGAGCGCCGGGTGCGTTTGGCTTTGCTGGCGTTGGGATGCTGATTCTACTGTGTCGTGATCATCCGTTCACTTCTGGAGTTGTCGTGTTCGTCCAATTCGGTCGCAAGTATGTTGCAGTGAGCAGAACACTAAACGATGACGAGAGAGATGTCAAGTGAGAACGGCGGGAAAAGAGATAACAGAAACAACGAAGAAACACTCCTATACTACTCAGCTACGCCTCAAGATACCGGCGCGGTGTTCATGCGCTACGCTCAGCGTGCGAGCTAAATGCAGCAGCGTCGTCGGGCTGACCGCGCAAACACCCCGAGATTAGGGAGAACTTATCGCCGAACAGGGCCGCATTGTCATCAGCTTGGCACTTGTCCTTCGTTTTGCTGAAGATAATAAAACACGGAGTATGGATAATGGTGGGCTGCATGAGATGGAGCACGAAAGATTTCAACGGGGTTGGAGGACTGACATGATGGAAGACCATGTTCCGTGGAAGTCAATTCCTCCCCCATGCCTGCCCTTGGCAAAGTCTGTTTCCATCACCATGCGCGTGCACTGCCAAACGTTGAGACCTCTCACGAAAAGAGACCGGAAGAGAAGGTGAGGCGGATGAATTAGGCCAGCTCGATCTGGTGCTGAATTGGACGTTTTGTACACGGGAAAATGCTACATCAAGTGACACGCTAAACTCATCTACGCCAGGAGCATCTTTCTGGGGTCCTCAATGTATTCCTGAGAAGATCTGGTCAGTGCATGTCATAGATTAAGCAATTGTGAATGGAGCGTACCTTGATCTTGACCAAGAAGGTCACTGCTTCTCTACCATCTAGTAGTCTGTGGTCGTATGTGAGGGCGAGGTACATCATGGGGCGGATTTCGACTTTGCCGTTGATAGCGACTGGCTTGTCCTTGATGGCGTGCAGACCCAGGACGGCGGTTTGTGGAAGGTTGATGATGGGGGTTCCGAACATGGAGCCAAAGACACCACCGTTGGAGATGGTGAAAGTGCCGCCAGCCATGTCCTCGATGGTGAGCTTGTTGTCACGAGCCTGTCAACGTTAGCCTGTGTCTCCTTCGGCAGCATCTCCTTATGGTATGCTCACCTTCTTGCCAAGGTCAGCAATGGCCTTCTCGATGCCAACCATGTCCAGGCTCTCCGCATTTCGCACGACAGGCGTCACGAGACCCTTCTCGGTCGCAACAGCAACACTGATGTCGACGTAGTCCTTGTAGACGATGGTGTCACCACCACCTGGTCCCTCAATTGCGGCATTGACAGTTGGGACATCCTTCATGGCCAAGCAAGCAGCCTTGGAGAATGCACTCATGAAACCCAGCTTCACACCGGTCTTCTTGAGGATTTCATCCTTGTAGTTCTTGCGCAGATCCATGAGCTGGGACATGTCAACCTCGTTGAATGTGGTGAGGGAGGCAGCGGTGTTTTGGGACTGCTTCAGACGCTCGGCGATCCTCAGGCGCATGCGGTTCATCTTCACACGGTTCTCGCTGCGCGAGCCATATGGTGATGACTCGGTCTGCTCCTTCTTGGGCTCCTCCTTTTTGGGCTCAGGTTTTGACTCCTTCTTTGGTTCGGGTTTTGACACTGTCTTCTTTGGCTCCGGCTTTGATTCCTGCTTGGGCTGTTGGCTCTCCGCATTCTCCGTCGAGCCCTTTTGCGATGGAGGCGTCTTCTGGTCGGCGGGTGCGGCATCCTTGGGCTCCTCCTTCGCCGGGGCCTTCTTCTCTCCTGGCTCACCACCGAGCTCGAGCCTCACGAGATCTTGTCCCACGGTAACAGTATCCTCCTCTTTTGCCAGGAATTCCTTGATGGTACCAGCGGTGGGAGCGTTAACGGCAACGTCGATTTTGTCGGTCTCGATGGTTGCAATCTCTTCATCCTGCTCCACGTAGTCCCCGACCTGTTTTGAGAACTGTTTCAGGGTTCCCTCGGAGATGGATTCGGCCATTTGTGGCACCTGCACCATTTGCTCTTCTGCAATGCGCAGTCAGTAACAGGTCATGCTTGCGCTACTTGCTCAACTTCCAGAGCTTGCATACCCCATCGCCGCGTAGAGAGGCTAAACTGGCGCAGTTGAACAGGTGAGAAGAGCTTCCTGAGGCCACGAATCAGTGTTTGCAGGGCGGTATAGGAGACGGTGAAATGTTCATACGGTGATTGCCATAACGCGGAAAGGCCTTTCGAGGACGAAGGAGCTGTGGAGAGTGCGCGCAAGCTGGTACATGATTGAGCTGCACGGGTGGTGCTGGCGAGAGGCTGGCGCAAAGTTGCTGGTCTGCGGGCCAGACGGCGCAAACACTGCGAGCTGGACATGGCGGGCGAGAGACGGCAGGTTGCCTTTGAGGAGGAGCTCTCGGGGGAGGAGGAAGGCGAGGTGTCGCGTGAGAAGTGGTGCGGTGTGTATGCAAGTATGGATGTACAGCAAAGCAAGCAAGCCAAACGGAGGATTGAAGCTGATCAGTGATCGGCCAAACAAGTCTTCTTTCGTCACTTCCACCGCCGAGGAACCTTTCGGAATCGGGAACAGACCGGGCGCTGTGTTGCGCTTCCAAGACCCCAAACGCATGCATCCACGGCACACCACCACCGACACCGCCACCGCGGAGACACACCGGCCGCGCATACTCTCGGCTGTGCCCTGCGCCCACCACTCCTGACACCCCACCGCTTCTCGAGGCCTCGCGTCCGGCCACAATCGCTGCCATGTCCGCCGCACGCACCCAAGTCCTGTATGCCCATTGAAGCTCCTCCAATGGCTGCACGACTTGACTAATCCTCACCTCTCCCGATAGCTCCCTCTACCGCCGCGCCCTCAAGCTCTCCCTCGACTGGGCAGTCCACCGCTACATCTGGCGCGGCCAGGCCATGTACATCCGCTCCCTCTTCGAAGCGAACAAGACCGTTACACAGCCGAGACAGCAAGCAGTACGTTTCACGCCCGCGTCCAACCGCGGAGCAGAAGAGCGGGAACTGGGAGGAAGTGGAAAGATTTGCACATGCTAAAAAACACCCCTTCGCAGGCTCTCATCGAAGAGACAAAACAACTACTAGAAAAGTGGAAGCACCCCGACCCATACAGACCACCGACTGCTCCTGGTGGCAGCAAGTACGAGCGGAACTTGCCTTGCCCCAATTTGGACCGTACGTAGCCACTATCTCGCACTTGCTTTGGACCATTCCACTAACCCATCTGTCGTTAGCTCCGCCGCCAATGCAGGTGTAGAAGGAGGACGGGAAGAGATGTCTCTCGTGAACAACACTGTAAATATGATATGGCATGTGGCTGGATGAAAGCTATAAGTGGGACATGCATGGACATCGAACGAAGATCCTCTCATTTTGTGGATTCTGCAACACCCACTGTACCTGATATCGCGGATAGCGGTACACTGACCATCTAGGGCGCCTTGTTATTCGCATCGGAGACAACGCGAATGAAGTGATGAATCACAGGCAAATTGACTGAGGCCAAGGCACGAATTCCGCGTGCAAGCAGAAGAATATTCATCAAGGACCCCTTACATCGGAATTACTCCCATCTCTTCAGCTCGCGGTCCTTGCTCACGCATCTGGACATCACTTCACACCACACGCTCGCAATGAGTACGCACGGTCTAATCCAGAACATCGTCCCGCAAAGCGAAGGCCTGCCTCATCACCTCATCCATCTTCGACCTTATCGCATCATGATACATAACATTCGTCGTAAACACCTTGGCTCCTTTGATCTTCTTCGCAGTTTCACTCGCAAGATCAAAGTCCACATACATGTCCTCCACATAACTCGCAGCATACACGGGGACCTCATTCTTCTGCAGTTGTTCCTCGTCGAACAACGCCGGCCAATCTTCGTCTTTCGCGATGCGTTCCGCCACATCTTGAACTTTGCGCAATTCGGCATAGTCTTCGAACATCCAAGGGAAGACCATTTCGCCAGTCAAATAGATTGGCTGCGACTCGTCTGAGCGGTCATCGATCTTGAATTCGGGATACTCGGTCTGTAAGCGATGCGCGGACCAGTTGGGTGCGCCTTTGTTTGGGCCTGAACAGTATATGGGTTCATGGAGGATAGCGTAGATGAGATGGTCATCGAAAGGAGTGGATGAGTCGATTGCCGATAGTGTTCCTCTGGTCAAATGTCCGAACAGTTCAATGTCGTTGTTTGCTCGTTGCACGATGTCGTGCACGGAATCGAGTCCTCCGTGCGCGCCGAATGCGATACCCATGGCGAGAAAACGTCTTCGAGTCAGTGTGCCTTCAGAGGGAAGCTTGATCTTGCCGTCTCCGAAGCGAGAGAGGTATGATAGGATATTCTTGACCCGTTCCACGTCTTCGGGATATTTAGCGTAGAAGGCTTTATTTCGTTCTGCGACTTTCCGATATAGACGTCTGTAGACTTCATCCGGGGTCGAAACGAGAGGCTGCAAGCCGCCGAAGAGGAAGCATTCGCGTAGGCCTTCAGGGTAGAAGGAGAGATAGGTGATGGTGCAGAAGCCGCCGAAAGATTGGCCGATGGTGCTCCACTTTTGCTTTTCGGGAGGGTAGTCTGTTGTCAGGGCTTGCCGAATCGCTTCGCAGTCTCGTACAATGTTGTCTGCGCGGTAGAGCTTCAGATATTCGGCCTGCACGTCGTTGTGCCCTCGAAGACCTAGCGTGGATGCTGTGACGGGAGTGGAAAGACCTGTGCCTCGTTGATCGAGGAAAAAGGCTTGGTAACCAGCGTCAAGGAGTCGATGAAGGAAGGGGTAGTGGTGAGGAGGGCGGCATTCGAGACCTGGACCGCCGTTGAGGTAGACAATCCACGGAAGTTGAGAGGCCGTCTTGCGTTCTGCTTCGGGCTTGGGGACGATGGGTTTATCATGCTTGCGAACACTGCGTCCGAAGACGCGGATCGTGGCGCCGTCAGGCTTGCTGTAGTCTTTGGGAACGTCGAAGAAGTGCTCCGTTATGCTCAGCTTGCCTAGCGTTGTGGTGGTCAGCATGACTTTCGACGAAGAGAAAGCATGGGAACATGCCAGCGACTCGGTGCGTTTTCTCGCTCACGACTTTCGCCGGAGCGACTGCGATTGATGACATCTTTCGTCGCAGAATGTTCATGGATGAAGTTGGAGTTGCCGTGGTTGCTCGATGTCGATTTCTTGGCAGAGCAACGTGAAGCTGGAGAAGGAAGGCATCGGTGGCATGTCGCCGCAGCTCCACTTCCCGAACACCGATCGCGGGTCAATATCGCATCAAATATCGACTTTTGTTCGGAACATCAACACCACACTTTCGACAATGGCGAAGGATAAGAAGAAGGACAAGGCAGCTCTGAAGGCTAAAAAGGCAGAAAAGGCGAGCAAAAAGTCGGTCAAGTCGGAAAAGAAGAAATCTGCAAAGAACAAGGATGATTCAGACGTCGAAGATGAGGCCGATCTCGACGCAATCCTCGCAGAATACCAGAAGCAGCAAGAGCAGTTCTTGAAGGTTACAGAGACACTTTCCGAGCCGCCCTCGCCGAGATCCTCAGCAACATTGGTTGCCTCGCCAAGTAATAACAGCGAGCTCTTTCTTTTCGGTGGCGAGTATTACAACGGAGCACTCGCACAATTCTTCAACGACTTGTACGTGTACAAGGTTAATCAAGACTCATGGCGGAAGGTGACATCGCCGAATTCTCCTCTACCTCGCTCGGGTCATGCTATGTGCCAGGGTGGGAACAGCGGCGGCATTTATCTCTTTGGTGGAGAGTTCTCGAGTCCTAAGCAGGGCACATTCTACCACTACAACGACTTCTGGAAACTTGACCCTGCCACTAGAGAATGGATGAAGCTCGAAGGAAAAGGTGGGCCTCCTGCTCGTAGTGGCCACCGCATGACTTATTTCAAGAATTACATTGTCCTATTTGGCGGCTTCCAAGACACAAGTCAGCAGACAAAGTACCTGCAAGATGTGTGGCTTTATGATACACAGCAATTCATGTGGCATCAGCCAGCATTACCACCAGCTTCAGGAAAGCCAGATGCACGATCATCTTTCACTCTGCTTCCGCATGAGAAGGGTGCGATGATCTTTGGAGGCTACTCAAGAGTCAAGGCGTCCGCAGCAGTGAAATCTAAAGGAAACAAGCCTGGCTCGTCACGAGTAATCATGAAGCCAATGGTGCACCAAGACACCTGGTTCCTGCAAATTACGCCTCCAGCTGCTGATGCTCCGCCAAAGTCACCGCCTACTGTCCGATGGGAGAGGAGGAAGCGTCCCGTCAACGCTCCTAATCCGCCAAGGGCTGGTGCGACCATGACATATCACAAAGGCCGAGGCATAGCTTTTGGTGGCGTGCATGATGTCGAAGAGAGCGAGGAGGGCATGGACAGTGAGTTCTTCAATAAACTGCACGCGTACAATATCGATCGCAACAGGTTCTTCGAGCTGGGTCTTCGAAGACCGAGAGCACCTGGAAAGAAAGCCGCAGCCAACGTCGAACGTGCCAGGCGTGGGAGAGGCAAAGCAGATGAGGAAGAGTTGTTGCGAAACCTAGCTCTTATTGAAGGGAATGGGAAGCTCGACGACCAGGATCATGAGGTCCATGGCAGTCCCGCAAACAACGGCGACGACGAGGACGAGCCCGCAAAAATCGAGAAGCCCACGATGTGGGAAATGCCGCATCCAAGATTCAACGCTCAGCTTACAGTACAAGAAGACACACTCTACATATTCGGTGGTACCCTCGAGAAGGGTGATCAAGAGTACACCTTTGACGAAATGTGGTCCATCGATCTCGGAAAGCTAGACGGCGTGAAAGAAGTCTTCAAGCGCGAATTGCAAGACTGGCAAGGAAGCGACGACGAAGAAGACGATGAGGACAGCGAAGACGAAGACGACGAAGAAGGCTCCGAGGACTCTGCAGCAGAGGACGAAGAACCGCCACCAAGCACGCCGGCCACATCCGTCTACAGCGAATCTCTCCACCCCGCGAACGACGAACCCGAAGAGCAAGATTCCACTGCAGCCGCAGAAAGGGACACTTCCCCGATGCCCCGACCCTTCGAATCCCTCCGCGAATTCTTCTCCCGTTCGTCGAATGAATGGCAAGACATCGAACTCGAAGCCATGAAGTATATGCGAAATGTCGAGAACAGATCCGTAAAAGAGATTCGACAAAAGGCTTTCTTGCGTGCTGAGCAGAAATGGTGGGATGTGAGAGAGGAGATCCAGGCTTTGGAAGATGAGCAGGAAGAAGCGGGCATTGGGGAGGTGGTGAGCTTGAAAGATAGGGGTGGAGGAAACGCAAGTGGGGAAGGGGGAGGAGTCGGCAGGAGGCGATGAGTGCGCTCAAACAGTAGTTGTAGATAGGAAGTGGTATGCGGGTGTTTCATGCCTTGGCTACTTTGCCGTCTCGTCATGTTCTTGCTCCGATAAATCCCTTCCCGGCTAGAAGACTCCGGGGTATTGTTATACATTTTCCACGGTGGACTTGATTCGACCCGTTTTGAGCAAATCCTCAAATTCGAGATTCCCCACGCCGCGGACTCATCTATGCAGCGAACGGATATAAACTTCTCGAGCAATGTTCAAAAGTCATAAAGACCACACTCACCGGTCCTGAACACCTCAGATCAAAGAGGGCATCGTCGCCATCAGTCCCAGCATTTTCTTCTCATGTAACCCTAACGTCTTGGCATCGACCAAGCTTCGGCCGGCAAAGTCCATCAGAGCAATCGGCACAGCACACAGTTTAGAACGCGCCAGCCGAGATGACTAGAAAGAGAACATCGAGAAGAAAAAGGAGCACAGTCACAACACGAAAACCACAATGACATTTGACGTCGTCAACACTATCTACCACTCGAACCCGTCTGTTCGGTCGGACTCTGTGGCGGAGTCTTCTTGACAGGAGGCCCGATCACGCCAGGATTCGGCTTATGATGTACCTGCAGACCAGAAGGAATGAAAGGTTTCGCTTCAGGACGAGGACTATTTGACCCATTGGCAAGGACACCATTCAAAATGCTCGGGCCATCCATGAGAGCTGCTGCCCCGGTGCCGCTGCCGTTCTGACTGGCGCTACCACTCGTGGAACCAGAGCGCGAAGCAGAACCGGAAGCATCGCCGTCGCTTGCCTTGCGCTCATCCATAGCGCCAACAACGGCGGGACTATGTTGTGCCGGCCAGGCTTGCATGTGAGCTTGCTGCTGAGCTCGAGTTTCGTTGGTGGGCGCGAAGTGGAACTCATCGCCGTTGTCGGTGAAGCCAGAATACTGGCTAAGCATCGAGGAACTGCGACCACGTGGCGCGCCATAGCCATTCATATTGCCAGAGAAAGGTGAGCCGAAGAAATGTGGGCCAATGGCGGAAGGGCCGTTGGTACCGACCGGGAGAGGTGGCGTATGCGAGGAATACGGAGGCGGGTGCGTGGACAATGCAGCGGATTCCTGGTAAGCGGAAAATGCCTTGCTATTCTCAGCCTGGATTTGTTCCTCCATCTGGGCAATAAGGAAACGCAATTGGTTCTCCCGATTCTCCCGCTCCTTCATTGCCTGCTGGCGGTCAAATTCGAATTTATGCTTGGCAGACATTTGCTCCTGTTGCTTGATCTGAAGCCTGTCGAACTCGGCAGTACGCTGCGCCATCTTGCCGACAAGTCTCTCCCGGCGAGTTTCTGATGCACTGATGTCGCTCCTGATGCTACTCAGATCCCGATCTTTGTCAGCCTTGGCACTGTCCAGCTCCGCCTGTGCTGAGTTCATCAAATCCAGTGCAGACTGCCATTGTTGGCGCATGGCATTAGAAGCGGCGACATCTTGAGCAGGAATGTCCCCGAGTTCCTCGATCTGTTCCCGAATCTCCTTGGTGGCTTCCTCCGCTTGATTCTTGTGCTGGCTGATCTGCTGCAATCGCTTTTCCTGTCTTTCGTCGACATCCGTGGAAGATGCAAGCTTGTTCTTCAAATTTTGGATTTCCCTTTTGATGTCAGCATGGGCACCTCGTTGGTCCTTCTTGGCTTTCTTCGACCGATTCCGAATCTCATTGAGCTTAGCCTCGGCCGATTGGATGGATTGTTTGAGAGTGGTGATTGGAGAAGCGGGGCGCAGTGCTGAGTGTTGCGCTGGAGGAGGTACTGCGGCTGCCTGTTCCGCAGAGGGAGCTGGCTGAGTAATCAAGCTCACCGAGCAGAGGGTACGATGAGTGGCGATGCTCACTGCTTCGCAGAGATAGCTGCTGAGTGGCGCTAGGCCGAAGATCTCACCAGTAAAGCTGTTACCAGCCAACTTGTCGTTTTCCTCGTTGGGCACAATCCTGGTCGAAGTCCAGGTCGCCCCGTTGATGCGGATGAAAAAGGGGTTGGACCTATCGATTCCAGCAGGGATGGAATGCGTCCCATCCTTGTCTTCCAGACTTTCGGCAGCGGCATCCGCAGTGAGGTCTACTGCAAAATGAATCTCCGTGTCCCTGACTTCACAGATCCAGATCCGGTCGGTAGTAGAGTTGATAGCGTCAATGTAAGTGTTGCTTGTGTTGTTTGTCATGACAGAGGCTTCGCGAGCATCATCTGCCGCGTCTCGTTGCTCCATTTCTTTAACGAAAGTGACTTTTGTACTCGCAATAGCAGCCCAAAGCGGTTGCTGGCTCCGTATCTGGTTGGCCTGCTTCCGCTTCTTCCTACTGCTGGACTCCCGCGCTTTGGTTTCGCGCTGCGCGGGAGGCAGACCGGGAGGGCGGCCATCTGTCGCAGAAACAGCGTGCGAGGGCTGTGACGTTTCTGCTGCGCTGGCGCTGGAACGACCTGTGGCCTCGGTTCCAGCGATTGCTTCGGTGTCGGTTTTCGTGATTTGAGGAATGAGAGTGTCCTTTTCGCTAGCTTTGGCGTTGGCGAGAGTGCGGCGGATGTATGTCGTTACGCCCTGTGAAACGATGTGTATGCCGAGAATGGCTCGGATGGCATTCAAGAAAATGCCGCGATCCAGTATCGGTGAAGAATGAAAATGCTGTGCAGAATACAAAGGCTCGTAATTCATACCACCGAATCTACTGTGGTAGACAGAGCGAATGTAGTCAAGCGTCGTGAGATGTATCGCTTTGTACCGGAGCACGTGAACGATGCAGACCAACAGGGCGGAGCACGCGATGCTGTACGTGGGCCCATCCGGAGTTGCTGCTGCACCGCTCAGCGAGACTGCAATGACTGCATGCGAGAGATCCAAGAATACGGCTTGCGCAGGCTTGAGGGCAGCCAACCATAACCAAATCAACCCAAAGACCATGTCCACACTAAGAATGGTCGCCATTGCTGGATACCCAAAATTGGGAGAATGAAACATCTCCTTGATGTTGGGAAGTGTTGACAGCGAGATGCCAGCAGTGGGGGGGACGAAGGTCAGCGAGGCGAACAGGGCTTGGATGACCAGGACCAGCGTAGGCGGCAGAGAGAGGAGGAGGATGAGGATGGAGATGGCATCGCGCAGCGGGTAGTAGTGCAGAATGGTCGAGACAGAGCACGGCGCGGCAGCAGTGCGTGGGAGAAAGACTTTGTCTGCTGGCGCATGCGAAACGTCGAGCAGTGGAGTCACTGGCTCTGGCGCGTTGTCCACCATCTCTTCGCCGGGCCCGATGTCGTCGAGCGATCCGTTTGATGGGGTCCTATCTCTTTGCGTGACCTCCGCCGCGGCCACATGTTCCTTGGCAGCAGCAGCAGAAGCACAATGCCCAGTCGAGGTGCCTTGCGGGCGTGGGAACTTGAAGCCCTGATTTAAACCCGTCGAGGGGAGGGGCGGCGGCGGAGCAGCGGACGTCGACTTGCCATTGGGCTGGCCGTTCAGCTGGCCGGAGGATCGCTGGCGTGGTAGACGCTTGCCGGGCGGGGCGAGGCCTCTGTCGTGGGTGGTGTCTCGGTTTGATGCGTTTCTCGACTTGCTTGCCTTTGGAGGCATGAAATTGCGCGGCGGCCCGATCCAAAAGGGTGCCCTCTACTGGCTCGTCACGGACGGACGGCGAGCCAGACGAGGGAGCGGGATTCCAAGCGGGCGCGGTGGTGTAGGGATAGAGGGCGCGAGCGGATGGGTTTGGGTGTGCGAGAACCAAGAGAACGGAGGCAGACTTTCAGCAGGCCCGTCAGTGCTTGAGCGTAGTTAGCAGCAGGACCAGGCCTGGAAGGCTACTGCCGCAACTTCATCATACTCGAACAGGCAAGGCCTCGAAAAGGGTCCGGCATCACGGCGATTGTTCTATGTACTGTATGCACCGAACGACGTCTCATCACAGCTGACGCCTCTGCACCGCGCCATCGTCGCGCCCACCACCACCGCGCCGCCGTCATCACCCGGCACAGAAAAAAGCGAGCACACGTCGGCACCGCCGCTCCCACCGGGCGCGGTGCGGCATCGGGACAATCATGGCCAGTGATGGCATTCTTTGACGTGCTAGCTCGCTCCACGCCGCAGATCACTTTACACACCTTAAGACAAGGCCCACGACGACAGCGGGGGGCACCGTGGCCCGTCTGCAGCTGGATTGGCTGTGAGATGACACGAGCTGCTCCGACTCTGCACTGCGCCAGCACTTTCACTCCACCTCCGTCTCTCCCCATCGGCGCTTTGCGTGGTGCCTGTCCATAAAAAGCGGCCTTCTCTTGGGGCCCAAACGTCACCGCGCGCGCTTTCGCCTGAGTCACCGCCAATGGTCGATCGCACTGGCGTTGGCGCGTGGAGAGAGCATGACCACCGCACTTGATGAGATCCTGTACGCGTGGAAGGCCTCCATCCATCGGCGACTCATCAAGCAGGCCTCATCGTCTGCTGTGCAGCCACCGAGCATGCTACTTTACTAGCAGGTACTGCAACTAATGCGCCGTCTTCAGATCCTCCACGAAGGATCTGAAGCTTGAGGCTTGATCGAGCTTGCTCCTGCTGCTTCCAGTGGGCAAATGCGTACTGTACCGCAATCGGCAGGTTGGAGATCACACTCTCGCCTCTCTGCAGACTGCAGCAGGTGCGTCGAGCACTGTATGTTGGTCGCTTGCTCAAACAGACATCTCATCTAGCGACCGACCGCTCTGCATGGCCACTCGCAGCAACAGCATACAGCTGTGCAATCGACTGGTCACCATCGTCACGCTCAGCGGCCCGCACTACCCATATCTTCCACAGCGCCTTCTCTATCCCACGAGTCCTTCTCGAGCTTACGAACCCTGTCCAGAAGCGCCACAACTCGCTCGCTATTGATTCGTTTCGTCTCCTCCTGCAGCCTCCACGTCTCCCGCAACACTTTAAGCATAAATGGGAGCAGGTGCGCTTTCTTAGCCACCCTATAGTCATACAAAACGCAGTCTTCCACGCACCTCGCCGCTGGGCGCTGATGCACTTCCGACAGGATCATCACATCCATGATGAACGAGTCGGCGCCCTCGACGGGCTCCGTGCCGAGTTTGTGATAAATTGAAACGTGATCGGGATACTTCATAGGCTGGACCGGCTGTCAGCGGAAAAGATGACAGGAGCTTGGAGACACGGGATTACTGGACTCACAAACTTGAAGTCGGTCCTGATGCTCTTCAACAGCAGACCGAGATCCTTCGGCGTCAAAATCGTCCTCCACGCTTCAGCATTGCGCGGATCGACGCGAGCTAATTTCAGGAACCAGTCCACTCTGCCTGTCTCAGCGTATCGATTGTACACCACATTGTTGACGTGACCCTTGAAAGAAGAAGACCATACCTTAGCCTATGTCTCTACAAGTCATGCGTGAATGGCATGCTGATGATGAACCTGGCAAGAGGTTTACCTGCCGCTTACCATGGCGTCCTGCTCACCCCACACGACTTGTTGTCGAAAAGTGCTCCGTCTCTGCTTACTCGTGAGAAAGCCTTCGCGTCCGGCAAGCAAGTCTCGCCAGTCGCGTGCGATCTCTTGCAGTATCTTTCCAGCTTCTTGCGTCTGTTCCGGCTTGAGACCCCACGTGAGACAGTATCCCAATCTCTGCTTCACGTCTGACAGCCATCGGGGACTGAGCTCTGCGAGTGTGGATTCTTGCGACGCGGTCGAGCGGTGCCGCCGTTGGCAGAGCTGCCTCGCGGCACAACGCGGAACATTGGACGGTGGGGAGAGTATTCGCGCGCAGCTCAGTGCAGTGAGCCCTTTTGCACGCATCGCGAATGCGAGTCTCTGTGCGCGACGATGGGAGCGTGTGCAATGGCGAGAAGTGGTCTGGGAGATTGTTTGGGAACCAACAACCCGAAGCCGCGGACGCTGTGCCGAAGACCACGGTTCGCCGGTTCGTGGTTTGTGGACTCTACCCTTGATTCGTTCCGTGGTTCGTCATCGACAACACCTCCAACTACATGTGCATGCAGTGAAGCAGGGCACCATTTACACTCTCCATCAAATTCTCGAACTCACACAGCATATTCAATCTTCGATCGCTTCCATCGAGCAGTCCCGGAGAATCCGCCCTTCTCACCTCAACAATGACATCGAATTCTCTCCGCCACGATGTCATCCGCATATACAAAGGCAAGTCATCAAGCTCCAATACAACTCAACCCACCACCCGTCAAGAACATGATTCTGACTTGCCACGGCTACATTCAGAACTCCTCTACCTCGGACGCGATTACCCGTTAGGCTACTCTTACTTCCGACCTCGCCTCCACAAAGCCTTCATGTCCAAAGCGTCGCTCTCAGACGAAGACCAGATCCGAAAAGGCATTGCGCAAGCAGAATACGTGAAGAAAGGTAAATTATTCTCCGCTTCAACCTTCCAATGCAGTTTGGTGTATCATCTTGTCTATATACAAAAGGCCGTCTCATCATGATGTTGGAGATGATGCTCAATGCTAAGGATGCTAACGCACTTCGCGCAGAGATCGAAGCGCTGTAGGTCTTCAAGTTCCCTCACCTCATTCAAAACTCCTTGCGGTTCACTTCTTATCTGCAGTATTTCCTACTGCCAGCTGCTTGTCTTGTAGCAGCTGTGTGGTATCATGTGTTCCCTCTCCTCTCCCCCCCCGCCGGTCCTTTCACAGTATATGCATTCGCGGTCGACAAAGAAAATAGCGAGCAGTGCCGTCCCGCCCTTCAATAACACATTATCGCCCAATAATCATGCTTCTTCAGTTTTCTTCCTAACAGATTGCGATTCAAAACGGCAGATATTACCTCAAGCGCTACCGCGCACTGAAGCAAGGGAAACAATACGTTGGCGCATGAGCATGGACAGGGTGATCACCACATCACACATCCAAGAATGAAGTAGCGCCTCTGTCCTCGGTAACTTCGAACAAGTCGAAGTCGTCAGGATCGCCAACTTTTGTTGCCCACCAGGCACCCACTTCCAGACATTCGCCGACCAGACTGTCGTTTGAGGGGTCGAGTAAATCTGTCATCATGGAAGCCCACCAGATACTCCACTCTTCGGCATTCATCTTACTGGCAGTTTTCAAGTCGGGCTCCAGAGCCTCGATGAGTCCGAGCACTGTCGTCAAAGCCGAATGTCTGAGGGCTAATTGGTCTGGAGTGAGCTTCGCACGAGAACCAGGGCCGGCGCGGTCGTCGACGGAGTCCGCGGCCAAGGGCGAATCGTGTCCGCTCGCCGCAGCGTGCGCACGTTCTTTCTCCCACGGAAGTTCTCGGAAGGGAATGGCAACGCGACGATAGTTGACGTCGTGCAGTCCAGGCTCGGCCATGAGCATTTCGGCTATACGAATAGATGGAGCAGGGCTCATTTTCCGTTTGTCGAAGGCCTCTTCCAGCCATTTGTTTGCCTTTTGAAGATATTTGTTTTGTGTTGGTGTGAACGGGGATCCAATCGGCACGGCGAACGTGCCACTGCGGTCTGCGTCTTCCTGATGTTCAGGCACGCGACTTCTTGGAGGAGGAGTGTGACTGAGGAGCGATCTGGTGACATGATCGGATTCCCAGACTTCCATGTAGCCGCCAGGCCTGAGTATGCGAACCAATTCGATGAGAATCTTCTCCGATACGGGGTCCAAGGGCATGATTGAGCCGCAATCTTTGATCATGATCAGGTCGAATTCGTTGTCGGCGAATGGGAATGGCACGCGTCGCACGTCGTGCTGTACGAATTTCCATTTGATACCCTTTTTCCGAAGGTTGGGCGGGAGAGGTGCCACGTCTACCCCTACAAACTGAATGTCCGAGTGTCCTCGAGCGGCGTACCAGTCGTGGCACATTGCGGTCCAGAGTGCACCGCCGCAACCAAGTTCCATGACTTTTTTGGGAGGCTTCCGTCGTTGCATAGCGTTACATACGGGCCCGCCGAATACTTGCAAGTTCAGCAGGGTCCTTAGACTCTGCCTGTGAAGCTCTTCTAAATCGCAGGGCAAGAAATATGGGACGGTGCTCGGTAAGCATCTTCGACCATGCCGCAACTCAAATGGGTCCTTGAGCAGCTTCGTCTCGCTGGAT
Source organism: Cercospora zeae-maydis (assembly GCA_023512815.1). Taxonomy (NCBI): domain Eukaryota; kingdom Fungi; phylum Ascomycota; class Dothideomycetes; order Mycosphaerellales; family Mycosphaerellaceae; genus Cercospora; species Cercospora zeae-maydis. The sequence goes on from JAKLWY010000008.1 coordinate 1,461,282, forward strand.
TCTGATGTCGAGCGCGTGAGTGCGCCCGAGACCGGGCACTGCAGCAAGTCTGCGCCGTGAAGGGGTCTCATGTCCACCAGCGACAGGCTGCTGACGCCGGCCAATTGTGATCGTGCTATCGTGGCTTCCATGTTTGGTACGTCTTGTGACGAAGATGAATACTTTGAGAGCTGGACGTGCAGCGCCGTACCCCGGTAGTTCTCCGGCAGGCGGCTCTTGAGGGTCATGAGCGAGGCGGACGATGTGCTGGTGCGCACGCGCTTGAGAGATCCCAAATACGAGCGCTGGATATTTTTTGACAGGCTCCGCTCGAGATGGTGTCGCGACGTGCGCCGACCTGCAGAACGATGAGATGTGCAGGAAGCATAGTACGCAGATCCCTCGCTCATCCTAGACGAGGCGTCGCATCCGATGTAATCCCTCTCTTAGTACAGTACTGTCGCCGAGTCCACGTTTCTCCTAGCGTGGGTCACGCTAGGAAAGCGGCGCCGTTGCTGCAGATTGATGCAGGATCGCTCCTGCGGTATCGACAACTCTAAGATATTATGTGCCGCCTGGGCCTGGCGAATCACAAGTGGAACAGAGGCGGATGATGAGCAGATTTATAACCAAGTTGCAAGGACTGTTGGGGGGGGGGGGCGGGCGGGGGCGAACCGGTGATGGCGAGACACAGGAGGCAAAGTCTCGAGAAGTTTTTGTATTCGCTCTCCGCAGGGGCGGAGATGACACGCGAAGCGACAGCATGGGCAGAGCAGCGACCGGCTTCCAGCTGCCTGTGTGGTGTGAGACAGGTACCTCGCGCCGGCAATGAATGGCGCACAGGTGCTCGATGCACGCGGTACGGCTCCGCGACGAGCCTGCGGAGACGCATCAGATTGCCGCTAGTTGGCGGACGACGGCCTAGAAGGCGGCAGTGCGTTGGTGGAGCCTCATGTCGGGAGTCGCAAGCGAGACCTGAATCATCGCAACGCGTGAGAGGTCGGCGGGTGTCTTTCGCATCATCACTTTTGTCGATGATGATGATGCTGAGAGAGAAGCGCCGCAGGTCTCTCGATGCTGGAGGATGCGCCATGTGCACGCACAGCAGCGGCGGATTGCTTGTCTCAGGGCGATATAAGGTACAGGCACAGCCGGCCTTGTACCTTGGCACTGGCGCCCGCCCAAGCTCAGAAGGTTAGGACATAGATTGCGGAAGAGAGACCGCTCATCAAGGGATGGATTTGGAGTGCATATAGTACATGTAACATTCGACAGCTGACGTGTGTTTTGTGGCGATGCCACTGACTCGCGGACACGGCAGCGACAGCGGCAGCACAGTTGTAGGCACGCAAGCACGTCTACGAGATGATTACCGAGTGTCGTGAGATACAGTTCGCGACACGCTGCGTGCTTGTGCCACCCGTACCAGACAACGCAAACCGTGTGCCAGCCAATCGTGGGGCCCATGCCGCCGCATCTCGCGCTGTTCGTCATCGACCAGAGCGTGAACGGTGGTCGAAGTGGTTGCCAAGAACAGTCACGTGCGGACCAAAGAAGCTTAGCGGCTTTCGCGACAACGTACCTCGACTGCAAAGCACAGTGCAGCTCATTGCCGACGAAGCATCACCAGGACCATCGTGCTCATCGCAACCGCGCCTGCCCATCCACGCATTCCCACGCCACAGTCTGATAGTCGTGCACAGGTTACCAGCGGGCATATCCATTGGGCAGCGCACGACGAGCTCCGACGCGAGCCCCGATCCACGTTTCGTCACACCTTGGACTCGCCGACAAACGAACCCTCCTCCGTTGCGAGCAGCCGCACGGAGCCCAGCGCACGATACCTCACCGGACGCGGCGGCGGCTGTTTTCCTTCGTTCATGTTGGCGGGCGCGGGCGCTCATGCAGAAGAAACGCAAAGTGCGCCGGCCAGATCCTCCTCCACCCTGAGTAGACCTCAACCCACCGCCCAACCGCGCAGCAGCAGCATTGGGCCGTGCAGAGGACGTCGCGCGCGAGCTCCCGTCGCTCCCCTCCGTGTGTCGTCTGCTGGTGATGGCCGATGGTTTCACCCGGTTCAATCCCGGCCACCAATATCTCTACCAGAATCATAGCTCGCACACGCGTGGGCCACAGCTGCGAAACGGCTCGCCCGTCAACAACAACAACAACGGCCGCCTATTCCACTCCACTGCCGATACTCCCTCCCCGAACCGGTCGCCCGGCACCAACTCGCCGGCGCACAATCCCTACAGCACCATGTACAACCACACTACCCACCGACAAAACCACACCCTTCTCAATGGCGCTGCGCATCAGAACTTCCAGCCCCAGCAGCCCACACTGGGAAAAGGCTTTCAGAGCACCATGCACGGCGCGAATCAGCATCACATGAACAATCAACATCACGATCACGGCATGGGCGGGCACGCGAATACCTTTGGCAATCACCAGCACTCGATATCCACGAGCACGCTTTCCAATGCGACGCCTCATTTCACACCTGCGCATCTCCAGAACGGTACGCCCGAGAATCCATTGGGTAAGCCTCACAACGAGCATTGGGCGGAGCAGGTCAGGGAGTATTCGACAATGAAGATGGCAGATCCGAAGGTACACTACTACGCACGAAACGCCCCTGGTGTGACCAGACTCACGGGCCGAACACCGAACAACGCCGCGAACAGGACGGACAGCGAGGAGCAGGGCGAGAGAAAGCGCACAATCGATGAGGATGATTTCATGGGCCCGTGGGGCGATCTCGACTTCTCCGGGCATGGGCTCAAGGTCATCTCCACCATTGTGCTCGAGCGGTACCCAAAGCTGAAGAAGCTGTATCTGCCATGGAATAAGCTCACAACGATACCGCCGCAGATCGGAACGCTGCGATTCCTGACGTTCCTCGACCTCAGCTGGAACAACCTCAGCTTCTTGCCCCCCGAGATTGGCATGCTTACGAACCTCAAGAAGCTGTTGTTGTACGACAACAACTTGGATGATCTCCCTCACGAGTTTGGCACGCTATATCAGTTGGAGATGCTTGGTCTGGAGGGCAATCCAATGCGACACGATTACAAGGATCGACTCGTCGAGTACGGTACGCAAGAGCTGATTCGCTACATCCGTGAGCAGGCGCCTAGTAAGTACCGCACGAACATCAGAGTGGGATGTTTACTGACCATGCGCAGCTCCTGAGCCACCGGTCGACCGAGCATGGATTCCACTCGTCGAGGAAACGACTGAATTTGCCGACTCTTTCACAGTGCTGTCATGGAACATTCTGTGTGACCGCGCGGCATCCGCGACCATGTACGGTTACACGCCTTCCGAAGCGCTCAGCTGGCAGCGACGACGAGACATGATACTCGACGAGATGAAGGGCAGAGCAGCGGACATCATGTGTCTGCAGGAGATGGACGTGGAGAATTTCAATGAGTTCTTCCGACCAAACCTGGCAAACTCCGATTACAAAGGCGTTTTCTTCCCCAAGTCGCGAGCGCAGACGATGGCCGAAAAAGAGTCTAGGAACGTCGACGGCTGTGCCATTTTCTGGAACAACACAAAGTACATCGTGCTCGACAAGCAGTTTCTTGTCTTTAGTCAAGAGGCAATAAGACGTCCAGACATGAAGGGCGAGCACGACGTCTACAACCGAATCATGCCGCGAGACCACGTTGCAATAGTCTTGTTCGTGGAGAATCGACAGACAGGTTCGAGGCTGATCGTTGCCAATACGCATCTGACGTGGGAGCCATGGCATAGCGACATCAAAATCATTCAGGTCGCCATTCTCATGGAGCACATCCAGAAGTTGTCGGAGAAGTATGCCAAGTGGCCAGCTCTGAAGGATGCGGAGAAGAAGATGTTCGAGTTCGGTAGCGAAGACAATGCGGACGGTACTGCGATTGTCCCCATCAGACCCGGTCCTTCACTCAAATACGACGAGTCCACACAAATTCCGCTCATTATTTGTGGTGATTTCAACTCGACGTCGAAGTCGGGAGTTTACGACTTGATTACGCAAGGTTCACTCTCGAACTCCTACGAGGAACTCGGCAAGTACAGCTATGGAGACTTCACCAGGAATGGCATGAGCCACCCGTTCAGCCTCAAGTCAGCTTACAGTCACATCGGGGAGATGAAGTTCACCAACTACACGCCTGATTTTCGCCAAGTCATTGATTGGCAGTTCTACTCGACACAGTCGATGCAAGTGACGGGTCTTCTCGGCGAAGTCGACAAAGACTACATGAAGCGCGTTCCCGGATTCCCGAACCATTACTTCCCTAGCGACCACCTTCCACTGATGACAGAGTTTGCGATAAAAGAAAAGAAAGAGCGGAAGGTGACCGAGACGGATTTTGGCAATTCTAGACGTAATTGATCGTCCAGGCGTTCGATTGGGATGGGCGTCACGACATGGGATGGTGTGCGTTCGCGTGTACAAAGGACTGGGCGATGGTGGTGCGTGCCCTCTGGATGGAGGGGCAAAAGATACGAGGATGGGCGTTCACGACTTTGTTTCCAGGCAAAGCAGGCAGGAAGTTCGAAGCGTTTTCCCTTGCTTATTATCGCATACGATTGTTCAATGACTCGACGGGGAGGGTGCATGGTGGGCGATGAATGTGGTAGTGGTGAGGGCGAGGGCGCCGGAGGACGTTCTTGGAAAGAAAGGATCATTTATGCAACTGTGCCGACATACGCCTTTCCGTCTGTCGTGTTGCGATCATTCACGAATTGGAGTGGAAGATGACGAGGCGCATGACCGGGGCGAAGCATTGATTATTCGGAGCGTACACAGTTCTTGCGGCGTTCCGTGCTTTGGGGCTCTTGCTTGAGATGACGCGCGATTGGCTTGAGAGTTGATCTTCTGGCTTGTCGGGCAAGTGTTATGAGTATAGCAGCATATATAGATAGTTGTTCGCGTCAATTGCAGATGAACTGTCGTTACTTTTTCATATTCATTGTCAAATGGTATCCACGGGCTTTGGATACGGTAAGACGTCTTGTCGCTGAGTCAGGCCCGATAGAGGCCCTTCGAACCGGGGCTTATGTTGAGTGGTGACCAAGGCCATTTTGGCCGACTTCACTTGTGTCTCCCAGTTCCTTTCGGCTTCACATGACGGACCGTTCATGCGAGACAGCACCGTGCCGTGAACGCGAGCTAGCTCCCGCATCTGGGGGTCCAATAAATTATCGTTCCTCGACACCCCCATCCCACAATCCGGGAAGCTAGCCGAGCCTCCATCTCACTTTCTTCTCACCAAAAAAACCACGACACAAGTTCAAGCACAGAAAGTCTCCGGCGAGATGTCTCGCTTCAAGAACCTCGACGGCTCGATAGAAGCCCAGACGAAAAGACCCCGAAAACGCAAAATCGAAGAAGCACACGACCCGCACCAAGCCAAGAAGCAAAAACTTCTCCAAGGCCGCACAGCACTTCCCATCTGGCCCCGAGCAGACGCAATCCGCAAATCGCTTTCCGGCAACAAGGATATCCTGATCCTGACCGGAGAAACTGGAAGCGGAAAGTCGACTCAGGTGCCCCAATTCCTGCTGGAAGCGAAATGGTGCACGGGCAAAATCGCCGTCACGCAAACTCGTCGTGTCGCGGCTATCACGTTGGCTCGACGCGTTGCGGAGGAAATGGGTTCGGCGCTGGGTTCTGCGAGTCCGGCGAGTAAGGTGGGGTATAGTGTGAGATTTGATGATAATACGAGTCCTGGGACGAGGATCAAGTATCTTACTGAGGGGATGCTGCTGCAGGAATTGCTGAGGGATCCGAAGTTGGGGCAGTATAGTTGTGTGGTTGTCGATGAGGTGCATGAGAGGTCGGTCGACGTGGATTTGATTTTGGGGTTTCTGAAGCAGTTGGTGAGGGAGAGGAGGGGGAAGGGGAAAGTGTTGAAGGTGGTGGTTATGAGTGCTACGGCTGATGTGGAGAGTTTGGAGGAGTTTTTTGCGAGGGGTGAGGCTGAGGAGTCTGGTCAGAATGGTGTTGAGCAGGGGGGAAATGTTGAAACGGGAAAAGCAGAAGCTGGTGACGAGTCGTGGGAAGGGTTTGAGGATGCGGAGCGTCAGCAAGAGGACACAATTCTGCCTGACCGAGTTGCGCGATGTCACGTGGAAGGGCGACAGTATCCGGTGAAACTGCACTACACGAACGAACCGACGGAAGACGTTATTGACGCAGCACTGCAACGAATATTTCAGATACACTGCAAGGAGCCCATGCCCGGGGATGTTCTGGTTTTCCTAACAGGACAAGAAGCCATCACTGGCCTTCAAAGACTAGTTGAAGAGTTTGCATCGAGCCTCACAAGCGACTTTCCAGAGATGCTCGTTCTTCCACTATATGCAGCACTGCCTCAGCACGCACAGCAACGAATTTTCGAACGAGCGCCGCCGAACACACGGAAAGTAATCCTATCGACCAATATCGCCGAAACGTCTGTCACAGTACCTGGAGTCCGATTTGTGGTTGACACGGGCAAAGCCAAAATCAAACAGTTCCGACCTCGCCTCGGTATTGAATCCTTACTGATCAAGCCCATTTCGAGATCGTCAGCAGATCAACGAAAAGGTCGCGCTGGCAGAGAAGCACCAGGACAATGCTTCAGACTCTTCACGGAAGCGGAGTACAAGTCACTAGAGCAGAACACCAAACCGGAAATCCTTCACTGCGATCTCACAGGCGCAGTACTCAAGATGAAAGCCCGAGGCATCGAAGACGTTTTCGGCTTCCCATTCCTCACACCACCATCGCAAGAAGCCATGGGCCAATCACTAATGCAGCTCCATCAACTCGGCTGCATCAATGACACGGGCAAGATCACCGAAATCGGCCGCAAAGTCGCCCGCCTACCACTCCCACCGGCCCTCGGCCGCGTGATCATCGAAGCTGCAAAACCCGAACGAGACTGTCTACTCGAAGTCATCGACGTCGTCGCCGGTCTCGATGTCGAAAGCATCTGGCTCCCCGCGGAAACCGAAGAAGCGCGAGAAAAAGCCATGGAAGCCCGCTCTCAGCTCTTCTCCCGTCGCGGAGACCACATTACCCTCTTGAACGCCATCCGCGCTTACGCAGACGAGAATTCGGATCGCAAACGCTGGGCGACCGCCCACATGATTTCTCACCGCGCGATGCAAAACGTCATGGATGTGCGGAAACAACTTCGGATTCTGACCAAGTCTCTTTTTGCTGATGAGAAACAACGACAACAACAACAACAACGACAACCTACGATCCGACAAACGGTGTCTGAAGAATGTCAGGATGCGGTGCTGAAGTGCTTTTTGAGAGGCTTCAGCGGGAATGTGGCGAGGTTGTGTCCGGATAAGTCGTACAAGACGTTTGGGGGAAAGCAGCAGCAGGTGGCGATTCATCCTTCTTCGGTGCTGTATGGAGCGAAGAGGGAGGCGATTGTGTTTAATGATTTTACGTTTACGACGAAGCCGTGGGCGAGAAAGGTTTCGGCGGTGGAGTTGAGGTGGTTGGAGGAGGTGGAGTATTTGATGGGTGGCGATGGGAATTAGTTCTCTTCTCCAATCTAAAAGCGAACGGTGTGTGTCAAGGGACAATTATCATAATTCATACATACCAAGCATATTCTGGTTCGCATTCGAACTTTCAGCGCTGGAGGATCGCAAATTGCCGGACCACACTCTCCCAATGTAATTCATTCCGCGTCCCCGCGTCTCATCTCTAAAATCAAACCCATAGTCTATAGATCTGCTACCATCAATCCTCCCAATCTCCCATGTCCCTCTCCTTCCCCTCAAATCTGCTGCGTACATTGCGTACAAATATTCAAATTCGTATCACACGTCAGCACCAAACCAGGATAAAGCGACCTCGTCCTGTACGAGAACACAAACGCCTCGACAGCACCCGCCGCATTTTCTGCATCACAACAACAACAAATTAGCATGACACCTCTCCGAAGGGACAAAATCGAGGCACGCAGCAAGCACGACTCACCTCCTTGCATGCCCACGGTGGCGAGAAAGCCATTGTCATTTTGCGCCGAGTCCAGATCGAAGAAGCTGTAAACGAACACTCCCGGGTTGGCGAAAGCATAGCTGACCGTGTAATGGAAGATCCTCGCCGGATCATACGGCCTGGAAAGGTAGAATTCGAATGTCACGCCGGAAGTGTCGTTTTGGTAGTAGATTCCTTGCCGGATGGTCTGGTTGCCGAACATGGCGGTGTCGTCCCAGAAGGGGACGATGGCGTACGGGGGAATGTCGGAGGTGGGCAGGCGGGTGTTTTGGTATTGGGAGGAGCCTTCGGCGAAGGAGATTAAGCCGTTGGTGGAGGCGAAGGCGGTTGTGAAAGAGGATGAGTAGACTTGGAGGCCTTGCGGGATGTCAATGTTGCAGTAGGAGTCGTCGATCGGCCAGTCGTCTGGGTCGCCGAAGTCGCAGGGTGTTGGAGTGGGGAGAACGAGCCAAGAGGAGGCGCGGGCTGAGGTGGCGGAGGCGTAGAACTGGGGGTTAGGGACTGCGGTGGCGGCACAGCTGGTTGCTGGAGAAGGCGATGGGGTGGATGACGGGGCGTTGGAGTATGCTGGTGGAGCTGGAGCGCCGGTAGGACCTGTGTAGCCTGAGATGTATTCGGGTTTGATCACGGCTACCAATGTGTTGTCAGCTGGTACAAAGCTGCCTTGGCCGATGAAGGATTTGAAGTAGCAGTATCCTGTGCCGAAGCCATTGGTGCTTCCATCAATGCCTTGCCAAACGAAGCCGCCGCAGTTGGTTGTTCTATCGCAGGTGACATAGCATGAATTGTATGGAGCTGTAACCCTCGTGGATGATATATCATAACCTCGGAAATCAGAACTGCAACCGACGACGTACTGTACACCGCTTGCACTCGTGGCGAGGAGTCCGTTGTCGTCAGGGCAGCGCCCAACTCCAGTCCCGGCTGGCGCAGGTGCTGAAGATGTGGCCGAAGTTCTGGTCGAGGAACCTTGAGGTGTCGTAGCACTGGCCGGAGCAGTGTATCCTGGTGGCAATACTGCGGCGCTCGAGGCAGACGATACTGCACTGGAGTAGCTGGAGGCCGCACTCGAGTAGCTGGAAACCACGCTGGACGCAGCGCTGCTGACAGATGACAGGACGCTAGACGGCACTGTATACTGTGGAGGCTGCACAGCAGAAGAAACGCTGAAGAGCGCAGAGGAGACGCTCGAGGCAGCACTGCTCGCGAAAGAAAGCGGGGAGGACGATGCTGCGGAAGGCGTTGAGTACTGCGGAGGCTCATTGGCGCTTGACGAAGCACTCGAGAGTACCGAAGAAATGCTCGAGAGAGCAGAAGACCTGCTCGACGCCTCGCTTGAAATGTAGCTACTCGCGAGAGATGAGTAGATTGGTGGCAAAGTGGAAGCCGTCTCTACTATGGTGAACGATGGTGTCCCGAACGTTGGCGTGTATATTGGAGGCTCTGATTCGAGAGTCGGATATTGCGATGGTATGATCGGAGTGCCAACAGGTTCGCTATAAGTTTCCTGCGTGCTCGTCGCTTGGCTGCTTGTGATTACGATGAGGCTGGAACTGGTGAAAGTGACGTTGCGGCTGACTGAGTAGCTCAGGCTGGCCGACGTGGAAACTTCCAAAGAGGGTGAAGGCACGGAGTAAGCTGGCGGCGAAAGCACAGCAGTAGAGGACTGATATGTCGGTGGCACTTCCTCGCTACTGGCAGTGGCGATGGGCGGAATCGTCAGGGCCACAGTGGACGAATAGGAAGATGCATCTGCCGATGGCACACTTGAGGATCCATAGACCGGTGGTGGCACAGCACTGCTCGACCCATAAATCGGCGGTTGTCCAGCATCCGAACTAGCAGGGACTAGAATCGAAGTCCAAGCCGAAGATCCAGCAATCGTAGTCGCAACCTGTGTCCAAGTACTACTAACCACATTATCACACGTTCCAAAGCCGACCTGGCAGCCAGCGCCACAGTAGTCTGGTCCGGATCCACAGTATCCGTACTGACTGCAACAGCTTCCAGCAGGTGCGCCAAAACAGTTATTACCTTCAGTCCCAACACCGCAAGCTCCGTTGGGGTCGACGTTGCTCGAGGGCGTCGCTGAGGCACTGGCGAAAGTGGATGTCGAGATGGGAAGAATGGAGAGGTCGCCTGAAGCGGTGGTGAAGGTAGAAGTCGAGATGGGAAGGATGGAGAAGCTGGCCGTCTCACTGACGCTGTCTCCACCGTTTCCTACACCGGCAGAAGTCGAAGATGGCACGGCAGCGCTTGTGGAAGACTGCACGGCGTTGGAAGCAGGTTTCAAATTGAAATCCACCGCGGCCCAAGAAGGATCAGCCACTCCGTTGAGGCGAACGACGATTCTGGTCCGGTTTCCTTCGCGTGTCTGGTAAAATTCTGCAGCTCCGCCTTCAAAGGCAGTATCGTTCCAGCCCAACTTCAGACTTCCAGAGTAGAATGTTGTGCGAATAGGCTTGAGAGTCGTGGATGCAGCGAATGGGATGCTCCGATCTGTTTCGTTGGCTGTGACTTGTCCTTGGCTTCCAGATGAGACGAGAAGTTGGCCGTTGCTGATGACATATTGGACTGCCTCACTGGCTTCCGATGTGAGGTATCCATTAATGTCTAAAAAAGCCCGGGCGGGTGGTGCTTGTCGTCTGTTCTTTCTAGAGTAGCTTGCGGGTTGGATTTCGACTACGAAGGGAGTGCCTTGGTTGATTGTATCGTCAGTGAAGGGCGTGGGAGCGACTGTGACTGTTGATTGTACGACTGTCGAGGTACGGGAGCCGCTCGAGGAGCCAGTGTAGGTGAATACTGTCGTGTATGTGGCTCTGCACGAGCTTGGGTACACTGTGACTGTGCTGACTTGCGCCAGCGCGAGGGCTGGCAGCGCTACGAGGGCGCCAGTGAGACGCATCGTGGTGTCCGCTTGGTCCTCGCGATGCAGGTCGATATGCAGGACAGCAGGCGTTAGCAAAAGAGAGACTATAGTTAGGATGCCTGCGTTGTACTGAGCAACGATCTCGCGCGAGGAAGAAGATGAAGACTCTCAAGGTGCCAAGTAGCAAGGAATGAAAACAACTTACGCCTCGCGCGTCTATGTAATCTCGCCAGTGTTCCGCGGAATGTGTGAGCAGTGGGTCAAGTTATGACGGTACTGCTATATGTTGATGGCAAATGTCGGGCGTCCTGCTCTCGGCTTCTTGAAGGTGACATGTTGCTCAGGTGTCAGTTGAATGTTGGCTGATAGACTGTCCAATGTTGTGATCGTATAGTACAAAAGTTGTTCGTCGTGATCATGCAAGGGTTTGAGATAGCCGCTCTCACTGCCGTTCCTCGACCGTCTTATCATACAGCGGCACCCGACTCACCTCTGCACTCCATAGCTCCCAAGCCCTCTCTGCCACACCTCGAATCTGCGCCCAGCTATCTCGAACTTCCCTCTCGCTGAGGTACTTGATATCTTCTTGCTTCGCGCCAGAAGAGTGCTCCTTCTTCCCAAACTCATTCGCAATGCCCCGCAGATTGAAGCCCATTTGTAAAGACAGACTCGTCGTTTGAATCTGCGCATTCCTGCACGTGTATATAGCGCGATAGACAGCCTCTTCGATCGTGGCCCCCACATTCGTGAAGCCGTGTCCGCGCATAAGCACCACAGGACACGAGGGATACGCGACAGGTGTGGATTCGGAACCTGCCAAGTAGCTCTTGATCACGCCGGAGACTTTGGAAATGGGACCTGTGGGATTGAAGCCTGCTGCGAGGCCTGCGCCCAAGTGTTCGTTAGTGACGAGGAGCGAGTGGAATTCATCGGAAGGCTTATAGTGGTTCCCAATGTCGAAAACTGGCACTTGGGTTCCTATCACGCCGCCCATGTGGTGAACTGCTTTCAGAGGTACACTGCCGAGACCGAAAGGTATCACGGCGTCGTGGTGTGAGTGCACGACGCTGTTCACATCTTTGTAGGCTTTGTAGATTTCAGAGTGGATGTGGCGTTCTAGAAAGGCTTTGGGCACATTTCCCTCTTTGCTGACAGGCGAGGCGTCAGAGACGTGGTATTCTTGGATGTCATCGCGCGACACAAGAGCCGGGGCTAGGGAGCGAGAAAGGAAGAAGGTCTGCGGATTTTGCGGATTGCGGGCGGAGATGTGGCCGAATGCGTCGACAACATGGTTGTGATGCAGGATGTGATTGGCGGTTACGAGCGTGTTGAAGAAGTCCTTTGACGGAGGTGTTGACGCCTTGAGCAGCGCTGATCGCGTGTCGGTGGACGTGGACATGGTAACGAAGGATATGGAACAGAAGCCAGAGGCAGTATGCTCCGATATCGGGGCCGATGTGCGCCGACGACGAGGTTCTCGCAGACGTGACGTCGAGTCGTGCTTGACGAGTGCAAGGAGCAAGGACGGAGAGAAAGTCTTGTTGCGGAATATTGTCTGCGGCCAGCGTTGTTCCAATATCAGCGCCAGGTTCCAGAGACGCAAGATCAGGATTCAGGACCAGACACGAGCAAGACTTGGACAGGTGATGTCAACACCACCCCCAGGCAACACAATAATGATGTAGCAGCTCTCATTCTCGCCGCCGCACCTCCGACAACCAATACTGTAGCACTACGGGACAGGAGAGCTCCTCACGGTACAGCGGGGTAGTCTATGCCCAAAAGTGCCGTCTCTGTCCAAGTAGTAAGCGGTAATCACTTGGAGCTCTCTACAGCTCCTCACGAGCGAGGTAAATGCTGTGCCCGACCATCTCTCTTCATCATCACCTCGGACAAACGTTTCACGACTGTCTGCCTGCTCCCCCGGTCCCCTCGGCTTAACACACACTTACTTGTCGTCACAGTTGAGTTTGTGAGCTGCACAAACACGTCCGCACGAACTCCACCTCTCAGCCCAATCACCAGGATCTCCTCCCCTTCTGATACTGGTTCAAGTGACCAGAAGACGTCGGCAGCAGAGTAAAGCCTATATCTCATACCAGACTCCTCACCACGCAAACCCGGCAGTTGAGAACCTAAAGAAGAAGAAGAAGAAGTCACCATCGAGTTCAGACACCACCGCAGTCGTCCGATCTCACGCAACCTAACAAACAAGTTATTCCAAACCCATCTCCAGAGCCGCATAACACTTTCCGTCTTCTGATCCTCCCCTTCGGCTTCTCAAACGAACGAGCAAGCGAGACAGATCCACGAAACGAGAACCATCATGCCCGCCACAACCGAAATCCTCGTGTGCCCTCTCACACCGGGCTCAGACATCGGCTCCGAAAGCAACGAAGCCTCGCAGATTCTGAAAGAAGTCGGCTCCACGTTGCGCAGGACGGACGGTGTGCAGCAGATCCAGTTTGGAATGCAGGTGGAGAAGCCTGATGTGTTTCAGTTGCTTGTTCGTAAGTTCTTCCTCCTCTCCTTCCTTGACCCTTGCTGTTCCTTCACGTTCCTGTTATTATGTGGAGTAGAGAGATGGTTGTTGCCATGCCCGGTGCTTGGCGCTTCAGAAGGGAAAGCTGTTTGATTTTAAAGCTTGTTGGGACATGTGAGGAGAGTTTTGTTCGGCTCTTGCGAATTGAATTTCCACGGATACATGGCTGCCGGCCCGCCGCAGCGGTGTGACAAGGCGAGACACGATTCAGAGAAGCAGGCTTTCTCTTCTCACGTTGTACGAGAAGAAGAATTGGCTTCGGGACCTGCAGCAGCTGCTGCAGGAGACTATTTCGGACGGCCACATGTGAAAGGGCTCGTTCCTTCGGGACAAATTGCGGTTTTTTTCGACATGCTTATTATTAAACTTGTGGAGCCCGTGTAACGTCGGTGGCTGACTCGAGGCACTCTGCAGATTGGGATAGCGTTGACCACCACAAGACTTTCATGGCCACGGAAGAATATAAACCCTTCTTGAACCGTTTCTTGACCATCGTCGGTGGAGATTTGCAGATGATGCACGCGAAGCTCGAGCCTTCGGGCGAACTTACCAAAGCCCTCTCTGCTCCTGTTACGGAAATCGCCACGTTTTACTTTGGCAGCGATGGGGCTCCAGAGGGATATGTCGAGGGTGTGGGGAAGTTCAAGGAGGTTATGGAGAAGGAGAAGAGTGATGGGTATGTTGCAGCTGCGGTGGGGTTGACTGTGGAGGACAATGTCAAGAGTCCGGCCAAGGATGATGTCGAAGGGAAAGCGGCGGTGTTGGTCATCGGATGGGAGAGTGTGGAGAAACACATGAAGTTTCGGGAGACGGCGACGTTCAAGGATAATCTCCATTACTTGAGGAATGGGGTCAAGGATGTTGAGATGCATCATGTGACGTTCATGAACTTTGTGGAGTGAGTGGAGAATGAGGAGTGCAGTCAGAGGGCAGTTCGTAGGCTGTCGATGTAGACGCTGGAAACCTCGTCTCTCGTTGAACCTTGGCCAAAGTTGTCTTCAGAGGAGAATAGTAGCAGATGTGTCTTCGCGGCGCCATTGCCTTTGAGGCTGTGAAGATGCTGGGACACTGGTCTCTCGTTGAAACCTGGGAAACGTTGTCTGTAGAAGAGAGTGGTATGAGATGGTTCTTCGCGGCGCCGTTGTGTTGAGGTTCCAGATCACCAGCATAATTCTCTCTGTTAAGATGGAAGAAGTGATGCATTGATAGTTGCTTCCTGATGCTGGTTCGTGGTCGTAGATCGAGACTGTGACGCTGCTTAGCGCGAAGTTGATGAAGTGTTTGAAACGGGAGCGGACGTGGGTCGTCGTTGGACACAACCAGGTGCAATTTCCAAGATACTAGCCAGCCCAATCTACGGTCATCTGGTGGAAAGTGTGGGCGCGAAGACGACTCCGAGGCGTCGTCGTGTCGCAGCTGTGCCCACGCTACCGTGGCAGTCGGCGGCACCTCAGGTGGAGCACTTTGTCGGTTGTAGACTCGTCAGACTGCTCCAGGATATTGGACATGCTCGGTACTGTGCGGCTCCTGGAGCTGACGCACCGAGAGAGGGTTGTCTCTGCTGCGGTGGTTGCCGTAACACGTTCCTTGCAGGATGAAACAAATTTCTTGGATGTCGACAATTCCGTGAACGAGGAAGTCACGCGATCCTGCGGCGTTTCCTTCCGAATCCTTCGGCAGGTAGCGAGCAGCGCGCAACCAGGCGGCTACCGCTGTTCTATGATTCACTCCGCCCGATTTTGCAGGCGATTCACGGTGTGAGAATAGCCATGTCTTTCGCGTGGGCGATGGATGGTGCCGGCACGGTGGCTTTTGCGACTTGGCACCCGCTGCGTGTAACCTGTCCGCAGATCATGGCCCACAAGATCCAGGCAGCTGGGATCGGGTCGTCTGGAAGCTCATCCGGCGCAGCTTCCACGCCAGTCGGTGAAGCTGGTTGAACGTCGTCATGGATTTTCCAGGTGCATGTGTGTCGATAGGGGGGGAGATGGATGCCCGAAGCAGCAGAGTGGGCGATGGACACGACTCAGACCACCATCTCAACCATCATCTCCCGGAAGCGCGTGGGGAGAAGGCCGGAGCGGTGTTGTGTGGATGCAGCATAGTGTTTCCCAGGTGTGCTGCCGGCGACCACGATGTTCCCTCGCGTTTCAGTCGGCCGGCGGATGCTGCGGTGTACGGTACATGTATGTACTGTATGTAGTATGTACATGGACGGCGGCGCATTGCCGAGCTTGGCGCCACTGACGGCATGTGATGATGTGAGTGATGTGCACATGCGCGCGTGGGAGTCTCCCTTCACCTCCTGCGACACGCGGTCGGGAGTCGGCACAGCACATTATTATTATTCACACATTGAATGTACTGTATGTACTACACTCTGGGCTGGATTTCGTGCGCTCCGAGACGTCTCCCAAGCCCGCGGCAAGCTAGTGCTGCTCCAAGTTAGCGTCTGCTGCCTCTGCACTCCACTCACCACTGGCTGCCTGGCCGAGAATCCATTCTGCGCGCTGCATACTGTAGTCTACTGTAGCTTCCCGCCCGAGAGCAACCACCCACACCTCACCACCGCGCCGTGGATCTCTCCGTCGACACCCACGCCCGTCGCCGCCGCCACCACCACCACCGTCACCGCCGCACCGCTGTTTGTGGCATTGATCCAGCACGCCGAACGCCCTCCCGTGCATTGCGAGCGCCGCCTGCGCTGCCGCCGTCTCGGCTGTCCACACCTCTTCTCACCAAGCGGAGCGCAGCCCGTGTCGCTCGCTTCTGCACGTCCCGACGTCTGGGTTCCACCATCACCGCAACTTCGTGTGTGAAAACACCACCGCCCCCGGCCGCCCCTCGACGCCGACGCGCCCGTCGTTCATGCCGGCGCTGCACGCTGCGACCCTCCACCGGCGGCATTCTGGCCGCGAGAGCGCCGCAGACCGGACGGCCAACGGGTGAAGCCCGACAGCTTTGCTCGAACGCCCTGTTTCGCCATCATGAACGCCTACGGCAGCTTTCACGGCGCCTTTGACGGCAGTACGATGGACCACCACGACGATGCCATGCAGATGATGGGCCAAGATGGCATGGGTGGCATGGGAGGGCAGTCGCTGGACGATATCGTCAATCAGAACGCGAAGATGATTCGCCGGCAGAGCATGCCTGTGGGACAAAACTACGGCTCCAGCCCACACCACTTGAATCCAGACATGCGACGCATATCGATGATGGATTACGGCTCTGGCTCACCTGCCGGGTCTATGAGCAGCTTCCAGTACGATCCCAGCTCGGCCATGGATCACAGTGGTTTTGCATCGGGAGGCGTCACGCCCACTGCTGTCAGCCAACCGCCGCAAAGAACACACAGCGGCCGCCGGCCTTCTCATGGAGATTTATCGCTGGATACCACCAACTTTCAGAATAATCAACAGAATTACACCTCCATGGTCGCTCCAACCTCGGCCATGGCCACGTCTCCCGCACATCCCTCCACGTCCATGGATATCGGAGGGATGCAGGCGAGTCCGTATATCGATGCCAACATGGGCATGAACATGGAAGACTATGGCGTCGACGCGAGTGGCCTCAGCTCGACCATGACCCAGGACCCCATGCAGATGAATTTGTACAATCAATCACAGTTCAGTACATCCGCCTTCAACTCGCCTTTACACCCCACGCAACAGCAGCAACCGGGCGGCGTGACTCCCCAATCAGGCCGCTTATCTTCGCACGATCCGGGTGGGGGGAGCGGGCAGCATTCGCAATATGGTCCTCAAAACAGTAGTCAGCCCTCCACGGTGCGACAGTTATCACGAACGCAAAGCCTGCAAGTACCCGATCATCTGAGTAGCCCTGCTCATGGCGCCTCTCCGCACAGTGCTACACCCGGGAGTGGTCACACTTCATCTCATGGTTCCCGCCCACCCCTCCACAGTCACACGACTTCTCATGCATCTCCACACTCGAATGCCCCTCCAGCTGGAGGTTTTCCTGGCCAACCCCAACATCCGGTCCCAGGTTCGCACGATGACCGCGGCATGAATCGTCATAGAGCACAGTACGATGGCATCAATGGGCCCGTCCCGGTAAAGGCACAAAATCATAATCCTAATAACCAAAATTTTCCCTGGGAAATGCCCGAAGGCGGGTGGCCGTCGACCATGAGCGGGAAGCCTCATATGCAGTCCGTGTACAAGAACGCCTACTCTTCGACCGGATTTGACATGCTTGGCGTCCTCGTAAGTGAAGCCAACCTGCTCGTGCTTGCAGGGTGCTGATTCAACGTAGATGCGCGTCGCCACCAGGCCTAATCCTGAGATAAACATTGGATCCGTGGACCTGTCTTGCGCTTTTGTGGTCTGCGATGCCGAAAAGGACGATTTTCCCATCGTGTACTGCTCGGAAAACTTTGAGAGGCTGACCGGCTACACGAAACACATGATCCTTGGCCGCAACTGTCGGTTCCTGCAGTCACCGGACGGGAACGTCGCGCCTGGCATACGGCGAAAATACGTTGATGATGATTCGGTGCTCTACTTGAAGAACATGATCAACCTGCGGAGGGAAGCCCAGATATCGCTGATCAATTATCGACGAGGAGGCCAGCCTTTCATGAATATGCTGACCATGATACCCATCTCGTGGGATTCTGATCAAGTGAAGTTTTTCGTGGGATTCCAGGTCGATCTGGTAGAGCAGCCAAATGCGGTGACGAACAAGAATCCAGGTATGATCGTCACGTGCGAATGGATCTCGAGGTGTACGCATGGTGCTAATCTACTTTTGCAGACGGTTCTTACTCGATCAACTACCAACGTGGCATGACCATGCCGCGCTACGTGATGAATGCCCCGGATCCATCCATGAAGGCGGAGACTGGTCAGACGGTTCCACGCGACGATGTTTCGGCGATTCTGAGCACCATCGGTAGCGGCGAGTCGGAGTACGCCAAGCGAATGTGGGACAAGGTTCTCCTCGAAAACACAGACGATGTCGTACACGTTCTCTCACTCAAGGGTCTCTTTCAGTGGATCTCACCTTCGGCCATGCGTGTGCTCGAATACGAACCGAGCGAGATCATTGGCACTGCGCTCAGTTCTGTGTGCCACCCCAGCGACATTGTCCCGGTCACCCGAGAATTGAAGGACACGTCCAGCGGCGCCTCCGTGAACGTGGTGTTCCGCATTCGACGAAAGAACAGCGGCTACATGTGGTTCGAGGGCCATGGGTCGCTGCACACCGAGCAAGGCAAGGGTCGGAAATCCATCATCATGGTGGGGCGAGAGCGGCCCGTGTACGCTTTGAGTAAGAATGAGATCGTCGCCGCCGGCGGCATTGGCGAGAACGAGCTCTGGACGAAGATGTCGACGTCGGGTATGTTTTTGTACGTTTCGTCGAACGTGCGACAATTGCTCGATCGACAGCCCGATGAGCTGGTCGGCGTCAGCATACAATCGCTCATGCGTACCGAATCCAAGTCGCAGTTTGGCAGGATCCTCGAGCATGCTCGCACAGGCAAAAAGGCATCGGTCAAGCACGAGTTGATCAACCGCAGAGGTCAAGTGCTGTCAGCTTACACGACATTGTACCCCGGGGACGCGGTGGAGGGCCAGAAACCTACCTTTATCGTTGCACAAACGAGACTCATCAAGTTCTCACGAGGGCATCCATCTGTTCGACCTCAGATGTTTCCAAAGAAGGATTCGTCGGAGTCGATCCAATCTGACACTCCTGGTGGTGGACATTCCGGCAACACTGGCGCAACACGAGAGGGCGATGCGACGCCCAATTCTGGCGCATCGAACGCATATCCCACCACGAACGAGTCGGCTGTCACTTACGCTGGCGTCAATGGACTGCTGCTTGGCAGCCAAGATCAATCACTGGCTTCGGACGACAACCTGTTTGACGAGCTGAAAACCACCAAATCGTCATCGTGGCAGTATGAGATCAGACAGCTTGAGAAGCGCAATCGCATGCTCGCCGAAGAAGTGCAATCGCTGATTGCAGCCAAGAAGAAGCGGAAGCGAAGAAAGGGTGCAGGCAATCAACAAAAAGACTGTGCCAACTGTCACACCCGCGTCACACCGGAATGGAGAAGAGGGCCGAGCGGGCAACGCGATCTGTGCAACAGCTGTGGTCTGCGTTGGGCGAAACTTGTAAGTTTGCGAATACTGACTGTCACGACCCGCCTCGTAGCCCTACTTCCGGAACAAACACTGACAGGTGCACGAGCAGAACGGTCGTGTGTCTCCTAGGACGTCGTCGCAGCAAAGCGTCCACAGCGACAAAGCTAGCAGAGCATCCGCATCTCCTCGACACCCGAATCATGTCCACAGTTCTTCGTCAAATGTCAAAACCGAGCAGAGCCCGAACGGTGCCAATGGTGAAGGCACGGCCAGGGAGTCTCCTTCCACGAAGACTGCCCAAAGGCAAAGGCCGCTGCAAGGACCCGACGGCCATTCAGCAACGATGGAAGGGGCCGTCGGTGTTCCGGGAAAGATTGATGAAGGCGTGGAACCTGATTGAGAAGGCTCTCGGGAAGGATATACGCTACAGGATGCCGCTACCCTTTGCCGTGGAGAGGAAATACACTCTTCTACTCGACACCTCTGCCGTCGCACACTCACTATCGCTTCTCACGACTGTCACTGGTCTGGTCCTTCATCCGCGAGACGAGCTACACTGAGACAATCGACATGCGCTACGACATGCAGTGGAGGTGTCCTTAGCCAGGATGTACACGTCTTATCATGCATGCAGGCGATCTCAGGGACCACGCGCACGCGCAGCATGGTGGGCACTTTCAACAGCATGATACGGCGAAGTTCATGTGCTCTGTTCCAGGCTGCACGAAGGGGTTCAAGCTCCAGAGGAGCCTGGAACGTCATCTCGAAGCCAAGCACGACGGGGCTGATCCTATTCAATGCCCGTATGATTGGTGTGCATACTCCACAACAAGAGAGGACAACCTGCAGAGGCACAAAGCGTCGCAACATTCTGGGCCACAGGGAGCGAAAATCCCGGCGCGGATACGAAGACGTGCAGACAACAGCACTCCACCAAGTTCAAATCGGGACTGCAGATTGGAGCCCGGCACGTCGCCGGCGGATGCACTGCATCAGAGCCGACCGGGGGCACTGTCGCTATCTCGGAGCAACGCAAGCACGCAGTAGAGCGCGGTACTACTTGACGCTCCCGTGGCAGATGCAGAGCAATCATCATGTGAAGCGCGGTGTCCCGTCTCCATGTTGCTGTGCCCTCGCAGTGAGCCCGGGGATTCCTGGTCGCAGTCTGGTTCGACTTCGGACGCAGGAGCTCACGTTGTGCAAGACGCGGAAGTGGTGCACCGTGACAGGTGCTCGGTTATTGAATCAGATGAGCATCCAACACCGCCTTCAACGGCTTTGGACCACGGCATGACTTGGGCCAACGCCACTTTGGAGTGGATGCACATTTTTCCCGGGCGATGATCAGGGACTCGAGCGAGCAGTGGGAGCGGATTTTGTGGAGATTGCAGAGGTGTCGCTTGATTGGATCTTGAACTGACGTCGGCGACATTGGCAGCTTTGCTCCCGCGTTGAAGCGGAGCGACACAACGTTATTGGACGTCTTATTCATTTTGGATTGACGATTGGGAAAATTGGGATTTGGAAGATTGCATTTTATTTCTTGACGGAGGGACAGGAAGGGAAAGGAACGGAAAGGAAGACATTGGACATGCATCAGATGCAGTGGACTTTGACGAATGGGTTCATGATTTGGCATTCCTTGGGAGAGACGACGATACAGGACGGTTGGTGGTCTGCATAGGAGAAGGGTGGAGAGGAAGAAACATTGTTGTGACGTTTTTTGTTTTCTACACATACGTTGATACCCAGTGCTCTGCTGCTGCTGCTGCTGCTCTGAAAGAGGGGGGGGGGGGTGGTTCAATGAAAGAAATGAACAATTGTGGCTTTCTCATCAATGTTTCTTCACGGCATGTTGCATGTTGCATGTTGGGTGTGGCGCGTCTGGGAAGAGAAGAAAGGGAAAAAAGCATGGAATGTGATTTGTGTTGGACTTTGTTTTCATGTTCCACAGTGGTGAGGCTTGCTGAGGCTTGCGAAGGAGGGGCCGAATTAATTGAGATTGCTCAATTGACCAACTTGGAAATGACACAAACTTTCCTCGCGAGGCAGAAGAGGGAAGTTTGTTGAAGAGCAAGTTGATGTTGATATTGATATTGGTATGGCGTGTGGGGATGTTCGATTCATGAGACGGGGGTCCGTCGGGGGTGAGGAAAGGAATCCTTGGTGTTGTCGTGTGTGCTTCTCAAAGTCTCGACATGGGGCGGCGGTGGCGAAGGGAGAGGACGATATGATGCCTGTGTGTGTGCAGTGGGGCCCCAGTTATACATGTATGAAACCTGATGAAGAACAGAACTTGGTTGAAGGCTGTGTCGTGTCGTGTCGTGTCGTGTCGTGTCGTGTCGTGTCTTGAGGTTGAGGTTATGGGGAGTGGGTGGCAGTAGTGCACTGGACAGTAGAAAGTGCGTGTGAGGGAGGACTCTCGTAATAATATTATGGCCCGTGAGGTACAGGTCAACTTTTTCCCCCCTCCCCATGTCATCATGTAATGTAATGTACATGTATCATGCCTCGGGCACATCGGTCATGGAGACGCTGGTCCGGCGGAGACTTCAATGGTTCTTTGTAGTCGCGACGTGCAACAACAGTCATGTGGAAGACACACAGGAGACACGCTCGCTCGCTCCTCACCTCCCGCGAATGATGTGGAGGTGCGCGTCGACTGGTCGGCATTTGAAGCTGCCGGTCGATATAGGTGGGTGTATTACGAGAACAATAATCATAACAAGCTGCGTGTGAAGAGATGTATATAAGGTATTATTACTGTATTATGTATGCGGTGCCTGATGGCAGTTCGGGCAAGCCAAGCGACGATGGCTCCACTCCACGGCGCGCCCCCCTTCTCGCTGGCCCATCCCGGTGCTGCTCCTGGTCTGGTCGGATGGGAGGTGGTGGATGAGTGCGGGTTGGGTAGCATCGCCTCAACTTTACCTCTTTTCCTCCTCCCGCTGCTGCTGCTGCTGCTGCTGCTGCTGCTGCTGCTACTGCTGCGAGCGCTGCCCGTCATGCTGCCCTTCTGCTTCCTCCTCTTCCACCTCCTCTTCCACCTCCTCTTCCACCTCCTCTTCCACCTCCTCTTCCACCTCCTCTTCCACCTCCTCTTCCACCTCCACCCTCTGATGGACGCCGAGCGGATCTGCATCACGCCAGCGGACACCAGCCCAAGCCTGCCGTTCTCCTGATGACCATAATACAGTAACTACCACTACGCCTCCTCCACGCACGCCATCGCCTCTTGGGGAGGAGACCCGCCCGCACCACACCACACACCATCGCCCGCTTGGCTTGAGCCATCCGCGCTGCTGCATTCCCGTGCGTGCAGGACACACATTGTACGGTAGCACTCTCTGTACATTCATTCCCTCGCCGCACCAACGACCTCGCCGCCCGACGGTCGTACAATAACCACAACAAAGACAACAACGACAACAACCACTCGACCGCAGCTCGCGCACGTTTGTGCTCTTGCGCCACCCTCGAACCAACGCCCGACGACCACCTTTCGCCCGTCGGCAGTTGCACCTTGCTGCTCTGCTCCGCTGCTCGCACCTTCCCTCGTCCTCCCTCGACCTCGACCACCCGCCAACCGCGATTCGGCCCGCTCGCCCGCGCATGACGATACTGTAACATTGATACCTGCCTGCACTGACAACAATGGTCGAAGACGCGAACAAGATCTCCATCACCATCTGCGGTGACGGCGGATGCGGCAAGAGCTCCATCACCCTGCGCCTCGTGCGCAGCGAGTGGACGCATGAGTGTGTTATACCACCCATCCCAGTCCTCGCTTCCCACACTAATGCCCATGTGCTGCAGGTACGATCCCACCATCGAAGACTCGTATTCCGTCACGAGGAGCATTGATGGAACCACCTTTTCCTTGGCCCTCACCGACACTGCCGGCCAGGAAGAGTACCGCAGTCTCTGGTCGTCCTCCAACTTGCATTCCGATGCGTTCCTCCTCGTCTACGACATCACCCAGCAGAGCACCCTCAACTCCCTCGAGTGGTTCAACGAGCTGATCGAGCAGGAACGCGAGCGTCGAATCGAGCGGGGAAGAGTGCTGCCCGTGTGCATCGTCGCCGGCAACAAGTGCGACCTGCAAGGCCTGCGCCAGGTGGGCGCAACAGAGGGTCTGAACTGGGCGAGAGGTCGAGGCTATGGCTTTATGGAAACAAGTGCTCGTGAGATGGTCAACATCGAAGAGACCTTTGCTCGTTCGTCCCCTCCCCCGCCCACACTCCCGCCGTGACATGTGCCCAAGACCGCTAACCTGGGTGCAGTTCTCGTCCGACGCGTCGTGGGAGCCCGCAAGCAACACCTGGAAGGTCTGCCGCCCAATCTGCCCTCGTACGCCTCGCGGACAAGACCGCTCGATCCCTTGCCAACATCGCCCACCGAGAAATCATTGCCATCCGAGCCTTACTACCCGCCTCAACATTGGGAGCCCGGCGAGAAGCTCGGCCGCAAGCATTGGTGGCACAAGCTCCGCCTCCTCAAGTGCTGGTGATCGATTCGTCTCGACATGCAAAAGTGAGACGCACACCCTTTCCCTTCGCACCATCCGCTTCACCCTGCTGTATTCTTATTACACACTCGACCGCCGTGCTTCACGATTCTAGCCCCGGTCGACACGACACTGGAAACTTCTGTTAATGCTCGCACTTTGCCGTTGCACGGACGGACGGGGATCATGCCACCGCGGTGACTGTGCCACGAGCAAGTCTGCACGCACATGATTGTTGCCTTGGTACACCCGCAGTCACGTCCTGGGCCCGCGTCCATCGCGCGCGCGAGAGAATGCATGTTTGCACGCGCCTTTGATCTAGAAAGACCACGACATGTCAGCCACACGGCTACACCCTGGCATCATCGACAAGTCGGATTCCGAATTCCCCTATCATCATCATCATCATCATCATCATTATCATCATCAGAGACGATCACAGGGCTGACCCACAACACACACGAAATTTCTGTTCTGCAGCGGACACGCCTATCGATCTGCATCCATTCAGGACAGGCGATTCCGACATTTTACCAATGTATACCTAACGACCGCATCTGCATAGTGGCGGGAGGATCTGTCTCCGCATCTAGCTGTATACCCCTTGTATCATTATAGTTAAACATCACAACAATGCGACGACTGTACTTGACAACCATCTTCGTTCGAATCGAGTACGCCATCACTGGCTGAAGACGGCAATGCTTGTCATACTGTGACGGTGCCTGAGAGACGTGTGTGCCTCCAACTTGAAAAAGTGCGCAGTGGCCCGCTGCATGCATGGCTCGAAGCTGCGAACCCTGGAGAACGGCAACCCGATCCGGTATTGCCAGGAGTATTCTTCGTTCCAGAAAAAAGCCATTGTATGCACTGATTGGCTGATCAGCACGCGTCGGTATGCCTACAATATGCCAGTGCTCTCTGTGTGACTGGTCGGCCAGACCTTGACCACCAAAAAGTCGAGGCGCGCAGAACAGGTGTTGGCGTCTATCCGACGCGAGCCCCTAAGGATATGACAAGTTTCGACTGCGGAGAGCGACACCCCATAATGTGACGACACTTTTTGAATTGACGACACTTTTGAATGTACTGTGAATGAACGAGGCGGGCGGAGCGACAACGGACGACACCCGAGCGTGTAAGGCACCTGCCCCTCAAAACGCTTTGTTCCTCTCCGTAGTGGAGTCTGGTCACTCTCCTTTTAGTACTCGCGTCTGTCCCGAGGCAGCTGCCTGTAGAGGATCCCGGTGAGTGTGAGGAGTATGTACAGTAGTTCACGGTCCAAGAAGCAAGAAGCTTTGGACCTTGAAACACAGCGGCGACGACATCGGTCCCTGTCTAGCACAAACTCTTTCTGGCTAATTAACACTTCTCCTCCAGCAGATCACCGTTCCCCAAGCCGGTAAAACTGCGGATTCACCGGGTCGCAAACGTGCTCGACGCGCCATGAGTGAGACACGAGAGAACGAGACGCTGTGAGCGCAGAGCGCAAATACGAGAACTGGTCTGCAACGACTCTGCGAACTGGACTGGATGTTCGAACTGGAGGAACTTGCATGCATGAACCCACCACTCGCGCGTTCCGCATAGTCCGCCGTCAGACGGTAGTGCGTTTGATGAATCATGTGCCCTCCGCCTGATGGAGAGCAGTACTGCGCGGCCCACGATCATGGCGAGCGCGAAGCCTTATATTCCGGTGTCGAGCACCTGCACATTCACTTGGACAACGACCTTTCCAGCTTCTGGCAAGCTTTACACTCCTTGAAGAAGGCTTTCCGGCGTCGAATCTCCGCCTGGTTCCGGCTCAGCAAAGACGACGGCGATTCATTTGAACACTCGGACTAGATCCAACAGACTTTCAAGGACAGGATGGTTTGGCTGTTGCCGCATTCGCTACCAGCGTTGATACCTGTCCTCCTATGGAGCTCGATGTGCGTTGACGCCACTGGGCCGCTCAAAGGACATGCCATCAACCACAATCGTTTACACGCTGCTGTGGACTTGCCTAAGAGGAGTGGAAATGTGCAAGCTGCAGCTGGGAATGCAGGCCCCACAGGCTTCAAGACGGTCGGCTATTACGCCAGGTAAGCGTTGGACGTATCGCTCTCCACACACACAACCTGATGACAAACACAGCTGGTCGATCTATGCCCGCAACTGGCCGCCCCAGAATATTCAGTCCGAGCAACTCACCCATCTGCTGTATGCATTTGCAGGAATCGACAACAAGACTGGCGAAGCTTCCTTGACCGATCCATTCGCAGACGTCCAGAAGAAGTTCGATGGAGACAATCCCAAAGACAACAGCACATCGAATCTCTACGGCAATTTGAAGCAAATCTACCTCCTCAAGAAGAAGAATCGCAACCTGAAAACTCTACTCTCGATCGGAGGATGGAATCTCCGAACATACTTTGCGCCTGCCCTCGCGAATGAACAAGGCCGCAAGACTTTTGCCCGCACCGGCGTACAGCTGCTCAAAGACCTCGGCTTCGATGGCCTCGACATCGACTGGGAATACCCCAACACTACCAAACAAGCCCAGGACCTCGTAGACACTTGCAAAGCATTCCGCAGAGAACTAGACAACTACTCCCGAAATCTCACTGGCAACCCACATTTCCTCCTCACCCTTGCCGTGCCCGCCGGTCCCGACCATTTCCCCTACTTTGACATGCAAGCCATGACGCCCTATGTCGACTTCATCAACCTCATGGCATACGACTACGCGGGATCCTTTTCCAATTTCTCCGGCCATGCGCAAAATTTCTACCCAAGTCTCGATAATCCTCGCAGCACGAACTTCTCCACGGCAGCTGCGCTGCAATACTACCTCAACGAAACCGGCTGGAGCCCTCACAAGCTCACACTGGGCATGCCCCTCTACGGCCACTCGTTCGCGAACACTTCCGGCCCCGGCCAAGCGTTCAGCAGCGCGACAGACGGGAGCTGGGAAGCGGGGCTTTGGGACTACAAAGCTCTCGCGGGGAATGCCTCGTTCGGAGAAGGCCACGCGGATGAGAACATTGTGGCGTCGTGGGCGTATAATTCGAGCACGTGTTATATGGTTTCGTACGACACGCCGGAGATTGCGAGGAAGAAGGCGGAATATGTGAAGGATTTGTGTCTGGGAGGCGCGATGTGGTGGGAGTTGAGTGGGGATGCGGCGGTCAATGGAACGGGGACGGGGACGGGGAAGGGGATGGGGAAGGAGAGTTTGATCGGGGCTGTGGGGGATTATTTTGAGGGGTTTGGTGGGTTGCTGCAGGAGAGGAATGTACTGGATTATCCGATGAGCAAGTATAGGAATTTGAGGGCGGGGATGAAGGGGGAGTAGGACGAGAGAGGAGAGGGGAGCTTGCAGAGAGAGAGAGAGAGAGAGAGATGGCGTGCGGTGAAGGAGTGTAGAATTGGCATTTAGCATGAGCATGAGCACCCTGCGGGCAGAGTGCAACGGCGCGTGGAAGCCTGGTTGACTGACGAATAGATGATGTACGAACTTGCCGTGTTCACAGTTCGATTATTATGCCGCTCTTGTTGTCCGAGAGATGTTTTTTTCGTGCCCACCCTGAACCTCACTCACTCAGACCATGCGTGCATATAGGTCAAGGATCGACAGGAGCTTGACTTTACTGCCTAATGGTAGGGCAGGGGGCGGGGGTTCGGCATACATCATACATGTACTATGCATGTGTACATTTGCAACGACTCTGTTGCTGACTAACTGCCCTTACATCCAAGTATGCTATTCGCACTAGTGACGGCCATATATTGACCTCGCGACAACCGCCCGTCTGGAGAACAAGACAGACAGCAATCATTCATCATCGTCCAGTAGGAGGTAGTAGAAACTGTGGGAAAAGAAACCAGGGACTAGACTCACTTAGGTCTTGGCGATGTGCAGACTGATCGATCCGTCCATCGACCTTCCCGATCTGGAACATGACGGTTCACGCAAGAGAAACAAGCTGGAGCCGAGGGAGTTGGTTGATGAAACACGGGACTGACCACTTTTACTCCCAACTCCCCGATCTTCATGATCGAATTGAGAGGTTGGGAGTTCATGTTGCTCTTGCTAACGGCCGAAAGCATACTGTATATACCTGCCCGTGCAGAATGCCATGGCTAGACTAGCAGTTCCGTACGCGGGACCATACTTTGACTGCCACATTACGATCTTCATCTTCCATCACCATCTCCTACTTCCCACATCACGAACAGACCGAAAAAACTGCAATAATAACTCGAGCTGCAAGCCGTGTGGTTTTTTTTTTCTTTTTTTTTCTCCAACATTTGACCTCAATTACGCCATCCTACATACAAGTACATATACACCATGCAGCTGCGCCCTGGGCCCTGAAAATCCGAGGCCCGATCATCATCCGTGAAACCCATTGATGTTCTAGCAAACCGCCCAGATCCGGATTAACTTAGATCAGCATTGGCGTCTGCCGAAAGGAGTGAAAAGGAGGGGCAAGTGCCTTTCGGGAAGTCAACGACATGTGTGGCTTGGGGGATTTGGCGTCATTTCTATGCGGCAAAACTCATCACGACAGCTGTTGCAGCAGCTGATGAGATCTTGTTGTTCCTCCTGTCTTGTCTGGCTCTGGGATTTAGACTATACTGGGAACAAGTTCAGGCGAAGGGAGTGGCAACTTTCTTGGTTAGTCTAAGGGCTTTGTAGGGGGTGACTTACTTACTGTAGGGCGGCGTGCCACTAACTAGTTAGTCTACAATAAGAGGGTTGAGGAAGTAGGTTGCCTGAAACTAAACTAAACTAAACTAAACTAAACTAAATGATGAAGCGGCGCAGGTTATAAGGTTAAGTTGCTTGGAAAGGTGTGTGTGTGTGTGGACGTCTGGACTTGACCTGAACTTGAGTAGCTTGCTGCTGCTGCTGCTGCTGCTGCTGCTAGTCCTCTACCGGGCCTTTCCTGTCTCTTTCTCTTGCGTGATTTATTTGGAGCTGACCAGCGAAGAATATTATTATTATTATTATTATTATGATCATGACTTTGCAATAGCACTGGCAAGAACGAACGTATCGACTTCTTCACGCCGACCGCACACAACGTCCCCACCAGACGAGCTGCAGGCGCCATCCGAGTCACCACTCAAAGGGGGAAAATATCACAGCATCACGCCTCGAATCCCTATAAAAAACATCATCACTCCCCCCCCCCAAAACCATGTCAACATCCCTCCAAATCCTCCTCCCGAACTCCCGCCATATCTTCGACGCGAAACACCACCCTCCTCCTCCAAACCAAGCATCCGATTCCATACTGAACCCTTTCACCACCACCACCACCAACTCCTCCTCCTCCTCCTCGTCCTCCTCCTCGACCGCCCCTCCCTCCCCCGCCGCCCGCGAACTCGAAACCCTCTCCCGTGCCGTCATCCTCTCCATCAACAACCGCTCCTTCGTCGCAACCAAAAAACTCGTCGCGAACAACTACAAAGGCGACATTGACGAACTGCCCAAAACCACCAGCTACGAGGCCGAAGAAGACGAATTCCGTGCGGTGGCACAGGCGAATCCCGAATATCATATTGATGTGGTCGATGTCAGCGCTGATGTGGATGAGAGGTTGGGGTATGCGATTGGTGAGTTTTTTTCTTTCTTTTTTTTTTTTACTGCATTCTCCTCTTTTTTTTTATTTTTTAAACACACTCTTCTTTTCAAAATCTCTTCTTTCTTTCTTTTTTTTTTCTTTTTTTGGGGGGGGTTTCCCTCCCCCCGGGGGCAATGTGAAATGCTGGACTGCGGGGGCTGATGCGCGAGAGGTTCGGAATGAAAAGTCTTTTGCCTCTTGTCTGTCAAAGGTCGACCGGCGAATGTGCGGAGGCAGTCGGTTTCGGTTGTGGAGTGGATGCATCGTGATGGGAGGTGGCAGTATTATAATGCTTCGGTTATGAGGGGGCTGGATGGGTCGGATTGTTATGGGAATGTGGTGTCGGAAGTAGAAGAGGGGGGATGATGATGGTTGAGAGGGAGGGAGGGAAGAGAAAGAGAAAGAGAGAGAGAAAGAATTGTAGAAAGGTTGGAAATGGAGTAAGAGTGGTGAAGAGTGTTGGTTGGTTGTTGTTGTTGTTGTTGTTGTTGAGTGATGGGCATGGGCTTGGGGGGAAATGGGATTTTGGGATGCGAATGGAGATGAGCAAGATGTCTGGACTGGCCATGGGACAATTCTCGTGAGCAGAGACCACGCCGGCAGGGTGCATGAGGGGCAAGTGCTCTGGTGCAGAGTTCCAGAGGTCGCTCATATGCGGAGATGACGGGAATTCGGTAGACGGCGTTGATGGGGCGAAATCTGCATCGCGCCGCGCTCAGCCCAGGAAAGAGCACTCTCCCAAAGAAGGAGGAAATGTTCACATAAGGTCATGGCTGCTGTCAGAAAGCATACCGTTCACGCTCAGGCACGCTTCTGAAAACCAGTCTTGGGAGGGCATATTCTACTCCTAGCGGCGTTGAACGTGAAGAAACCGGAGAGAAAGAGCTCAAGTAATGTAGTGATAACAACTTTCTGCAATCAGCGCAGGCGGACATTTGAAGAACTCATACACATCGTGAAATAGAAATAGTGAACCAGCACTGCCGCAAAATTTTCTAATATCCCCCAGAATTCGGCCGGAATTGCCGTTCATATTGTTCTCGTTGCTTCTGCCAGCTCACTGCCGGCAGTAAGGTGGGCCCACCAGACATGTTCACATTCGCCATGTCGGCCACGCTCGGGGCGCGGAAGCCGGCGTCGGCTGGTGCGCTGAAGCTCGCATCTGCTCCGGGGCCTGCGTAGGATGCATTGCTGATGGCGTTGATATTCGGACCAGCGGCGGTATTGTATCCGTAGGCATCGAGGGATGAGGCACCGGTGAGGACGGGCCCGGTGAAATTGGACATGTCGAAGTCTGGGACGTTGAGGTCTCCTGTGTAAATGGCAGGATTGAATACTTTCTCCCATTCGGCCTTCATGGTGTGTCAGTGGTGTCTCATGCAATTTATCACTCATCGCAATACGAACCCAATCAATCTCTTGCATGTGTGTGTCGGCGTCTGTGTCCTGTGGTGGTTGTGTCTGTGCTTGCGCTGCAGCCACGCTCCCGTGTCTGCTGTCGCTTTCACTTGACTGTGAGTCCGGCTGAGGTGGTGGTGGCGAAAAGCTTTGAGGTGGGAAAGACATGGCCATCATGCCTGTGATTCCATCGTTTGGTTTCTGCACGTGCACAGCAGAGTCACTGCTGACGCCACTTGGATTTCGCACGTGAAGCTTCTCCCCACCGCCAGCACGGTTGAGCATCTGATTCGACACCTTCATTTTGCGTGTCTGGTGGAAGGTCTCCATGCGATCTCTCAGATCGGTCAATACCAGCTCGGCTTTCTGTTTCGGGGCTAGATGGGATGGGATTTCAAAGATGAAGTCCAGGCATTTCCATACCCTCGTTGCTTCTTTCCGCATGGGGTAAGCATACACCTCCACCAAGAGCAGCAGCCCTGCGTGATATTGGTTGAATGCGCCTCGATACCAGAGCCATGGCGACAGTTCAGGGCTGCTCTCCCACTCCACAGAGCACTCCATCTGAGTCAACCCAGCCTGAATAAGGACCTGCCTCAACCGATCGGGCATGCGTTGCGTCGTGCTGAAGAGGTAGCGGTGTAAAACCTGGAGATGCAGCCCGCCGAGCATAGTTTCCAGCATTAGGAACGCAACGCGCTGCAACGGCACGGAATTGTCAATCATGGGGATATACTTTTCCTTTGTGCTTGTGATGAATTTCTGTATCTTGACCAGTACGGATGTGAGGGTCTTCTTCCTCTTGTCCACCGCCACGATGTCGTACCAAACCCTCCTACGCATCTCTTGACATTCAGCTCGTATCCGCTCGAAGGTGGTGTCCGTCCAGTAGTCACGATCTTCTGTCACTGGGTAGTCTCCGATGAGATCTGCGTCGTCCACGTTCCATGGCATTTTAGTGTCATAGTCATCAGCCCGGATTTGTGGTCGAGGCCCTGTTGCCTCGCAAGTCCTCATGTCCAAGAAACAGAGTTGATGCCATATCATACGGCGGACCTGTACTTCTACGGCCGTCATCGAGTAGTGTGTCCCGTCCCGGTGCAGGCCCATGCATTCCGCCAGTCGAATGGCGGTGCCGACTAATGCAGAGTGCGCTCTCGACACCTCAGCTCTCACCAGTGGTATCAAATACATCACGAAAGCTTGCATGGTATCGACTCTGGTCGTCCTCAGGAAGTTCGCTTTGGCGAGTGCGAACTCTGTTCCCGACCGCAGGCTATCTATGAGGGCATTTTTCGTGGTGCCAAATCTCTGTAGTATCTGCTCGTTTGTCATGCTTACAGCAGCAGTGAACATCGCAGCGAAGATGATGGCTTGATTCGAAGCAGGAGGCTCGGTGCCCATCACGATTTGGGACCAGAATAGAGCGTACTGCTGCTCGAATGTTGGCCGATGAACGATCTTGCACATGTCGTGAACTGCATGCCAATATTGCGCCACCAGTTGGTCAGCAGTATTTTTGCTGGGCAAGTAGTCGATGAGACTAGTGCTCATATTCGTGCCAGGAAAGAAGAAACTCGAGGCAGGAGCAATGTAATCGGGACCCGGACCGATAAAGGACTTGGGGGTTGCCTGGATCTTCGGAGCCATGCCTGGCCGCAAGTCTCGATGATCTTTTACCAATGGCGTTTCTGAAAAACGCGACTTTCCGGCTTTCACGTCTTCCAGCGTGTCAGTAATCTCATCGACAAGCTTTGGACGAATCCAGCCTCCTATGCGTTCAGAGATCCGCATCTTTCCCATCTGGACGCCCAAATCCATGAGCTCATCGTCGTTGTTGTCTTCGTAGACATTGTCCCGCGTGGCCAGTGGCGTCGGTTCCAGATTGTCTTCGTCTTCGTTGACTTCGTCTTCTTCAGCTTCTTCTTGAGCCCTGAGTTCTTCTGCGGTAAGTTTGGTCACCTTGCCGCCACCCAGATGACCCTTCTGCGTTTGAGCTGCAACCTCTCTCTCGAGATTTTTTTCTAGCATGCCCATTTTCTCTTTGATCTCAGCTAGCTTCTGCTGTGCCTGCGGATCCATGGCAGGTGCCAGATACAGACAATCTCTGCGGAATCGCGTACAGTTGACGCATGGTGCTTGTTTGTCGCACTGACGTGGTCAGCGATCACGTCGATCGACCATGTCATGCATACTCACCTTGAGCTTGCGTCTTCGACACTCGAGGCATGATGTGATCTGCCTATTTCGCCTCCGTATCCTTGGCGCTGCGTTTGCCGAAGGTTTGGGGGAAGTTTCTGGTGGTGAGGCAGAATCTCGAGAGGTCGCAGCTTGAATAGCTGAGTAGTTTGTCGAAGCACTAATGTCACCAGAGCCGTATGGACCGGACGAGGTGGCATGTCCACCATTGGCTGGCGCGTACATCCAGTTGTCCATTTTCGACAGGAGTAATAATGTCTGGCTGACTGGCGTGTGGTTGCTTTACGGCCGAACGAGTACCGATGCCAGAGCTCGCCGTCCGCATATCAGAAGTAAGAGCGCTGAGCCGCAAGTAGCTCCGTGAAAGCACCCCGATCCCTCCAGGCTACAGCATTTGCGTTTTCGCCGGCTGATCGAGCGCGCATGTGAGGTGATGGAGATCCAGGTGAAAGTCTAAGCGATGAAGCGGAGGAATGCAGTGCCGGTTTTTCCCCTCTGCTGTAACGTCGGCTCGCAGAAAGGGAAGCGTAGCCGACCATGTGGGATTCGCGAACAGAATCTCACTTCATCAATGTGCGATGTGCTGGCGTATTTGGAGACTCCACTTGGGCTGCTCATCTGGAAGATCGATCTCACTGCTGGGCAAGAATTCGGAGGCCGAGCACGCAACAGGATAGAACTTCGCCGGGATATGTCGTCTTTCTCCACCATCATAACAAGTGAATGGGCCGGCCCCCTCCGCATCCTGGACAACTCGCCGAAAGCAGGGCAACCGCTGTGCTGTACTTCAGCAGCATAGGCTGTGCAGCTTCAGCTCGAGAGGATTGCAATGCCGCGATACTCCATGCACCTCTGTCGCCAGCAGTCCACCTTGGCATGGGCGGGAGGGTACGAGCTTGCTGACCACAGAACCGCTTACTGGGTACTGCCGAGATGTCGACTACTGTACTGCAGAGGCAATGATGGTGTACCAACATTTTCCATGCAAGCCGGGGTGCGTCAGAATGCCTGCTAGTCTACATGTACTTTTCACGAGCGTGCCAACCTGACGGCAGCTTCCAACGCAGCATGATACCTGCTTCAACCGTACATCTATGCGCTTTCCAGCATCGAGAATCAGGACCGCAAAGTCTTGAGCATTCATCTCGGCGCGGAGAAAGCTTGTAGACAGCGACACGAAAAAGCCGAAACTCTCGCCTTGGCCCTCCTTTGAGCTGGACCTGGATTCATACTTGTCTCGGCTACCTCTGAAGCGGTCATGGAGTATGTTTCTATTCAATGCAACGCAAGTGAGATCTGGAATTGTAAGCAAGGTTTTGTTGGAACAGTGCAATTTTGATACTGGAACGCCGAACTCTGCCAGCATGACGACTGATACAGAGTCAGCCGCTTTACCGCCACTGGAATTATCTTCCAATACCAGCCAGCAGGTTCGAAGCGGAACGTTTGCCTAAATGAGCAACGGCAAGAGAATCTCCTTCACGTCTTGGCGATAGCACGCGACGCTCCTCCATGTTTCCATTCACCACTGTTCACGAAAGAGCACAATGACCAAAACAGCGCCAACGCAGCAATCATCCCGTCACGAGACAGAAGCACGCAGATCAAAAATGGAGACGCTGTACTTTCACACGTCCCCTGCTGCCACATCTCTCGACGTCGGAACAGCTTTGTCAAGCGGCTCAAAAGTTACCACTGCAGCAGCATATCATTATGGCAGGGAGCTTGGACTCCAGAGCCGGAGTCCCGCGCGCGTCCAGAACCATTCAGGCCCCTCGTATCACGCACCACAAGGCGAATCCCTCCAAGCACATTCGATACGACTCCCAGAACAAATTTGCCGCACATGATGAGCACGCCTCTCGCAGTACAAACCAATACTCAGAGACCGAGCAAGCGCGACGCGATTCTGCGAGACAAGCGCGGCCAATGCAAGAACGGACGGAGGACCTGCCACGAGCGTCGCACGGCCGAATCATAACTCGCACGGGTCGGGAATTTGCCGATCTGACAGGGGATACCATCACGTTCGCAGCAATCGACGAGGACAAAAGCCGCAAGTTGATGGGCTTACCAGCCAAGATCAGAGCGCATATTGATTTGACAGAGTCTGGGGCTGTTTCAAGTCCTCGTGACACTGCATCAGGCGATGGCTCTGGTCGTTTGGATTCAGGACCAGGCTTAGACAGTACGCAATATCCCTCGCCGCGATCTGATGCCCGACGAGGGACAGACGCCGACACGACGACCGCAAGGCGCTCTCGGTCGCCCTCTCCCAGAGCGAGTCGTCCAGAGACTCCTCAGTATAGAATCAGAGATCATGCGGTGCGGTGGACATCTCCTGTGTCGCCAAAGGATCGCAGCGTTACGACGGATTTGCCCCACACAGCAGCGATGTCACGTAGCAGAGATGGCTTTGAAGGCTTCAGAGAGGTTCGGTGGTCAGCGACGCCGGGCAATGCTGCTGCTGCACGGCCCACAACAGCACCGCATCGAGACGTCGCAAGACTGCCGCAAAAGCCAACGCAGGCGCATCAGGCATTGCATTTGGAGAACTTAGCGCACTACTGCGTGCGCGATCGGTACAATCATCAACAGAACCCTTCCTATCCGCCTCCGACCTTCCACCAGAACGACGCGCGTCCTACAAATGGAGCGCTCGCTGTTCAGGCACCATGGACTCCAGGAGAGTCTGCGGTCCGGCAGCCATCGCCAACACCTTTTCAGAAGATGTTGAGTGAACAGCGGGCCGTGATGCGGGAGCGCCTACGAGAGAAAGCGGTGGGGTCTGGACCAGCAGAGCAACAGAGGTCGGCGATCCAACAGCAGCAACAGCCGAAATCTGGTCAGCAATTCTTCGAGGAACAGGTGGCTCTTTTGCTTGAAGTGGGGCGGAGACAGCAGTAATTTTTCCTTCTATTCTAATACGATTCGAAGGATGGCGGCAGCGGTGTGTGTTGGCTTTTGAAGCTCTAATGGAAGGTGTTCACCTTTACGCCTGTCATGTTGTCGACATGCATTTCGAAAAGCAGAAGGGGGTCTGCTGACGAAGTCTCTCCGAGTCAATACTTCCCGGCTTGGCAGAAGCTGTAGCATAATTATTAATGGCGATGCATGCGTTCAACACTACTATCCGGCTCGACTGTGATATTTGACGCTCACGCCTCTGCACACTCTTTGCCGGCGTGATATGCCCCGCTGAGAAGTCTTGGCAATAATCAATGGGACCGGGGTAGGTATGCTGCATTGGCCCAGCGGTACCGATCAGAATCAGTCGATCGGTCTCTACCCTCGTCACAGGCTCATAGCAGTGCGCACCGCCTGGGAGATTTGCTGACGCGCTAGTTCATGTTCAAACTTTGTGACTTTTTTGGTCTGTCACCCCCCACTTCGTCAGCGATTTAGACTTGGAGAAGCAGTGGCCGACCTTGGGTGCTTCGAGGGTCGAAGATGGGGGGTTTGAAACGACGCGGGAGTTTTGGCGCATGTCGCAGAGCGGAGCGATGGAAAAGAGGGCATCGAGCGTTGCGAGCTTGTCACGATTAAAGCTGCATGATGCGCGAACAGCTGCTACCTCCTACGACCATGGCATGGAGACGTCTCAGGACCAGGGGCAGCTCTCGCGGTGCCTGTCATGTGGAGGCAGATGTCCCCGCAGCTACGTGTACCGTAGTGAAAGGGTGCGAAGGGAAGGAATGATGATCGGAAGGCGAGCCACGCCGGGCGCTGAATGAAGAGCAGACGTTCGGTTGTTGTCATCTTGCAGAGGACGGGGAAGTCTTGTTCTTTGATCGGCATTTGGAATTCTGGAGATGAAGAGATGAGCACGGGCTCGGAATGGATTTGCATTGTCTCGTGTGGCGGCCACGTTGTGCGGGGATCATGGTGTTTCGTCGTGTTCGGTACAGTACCAAGGTAATGATGAACGTGCAATTGCGCTGGTGACTGTGAAACGCGTTCAGATGTCGCTGGGTCAGAGCACGAACGGTTTAGGGCGGAGACGTCGAGGCGCCGGCCGGTTGGCCAAAGCGATCGCCGACATGGGACGGGCCTGCTGCTGTGGCTGGTGCCAGTAGTGTACTTTGTACAGTTACATGTACAGTAGTGAAAATGGATGTGATGATGTGAGAGTGCTGTTCGTGCTGGAGCGGTTGGTTGTTCGCGATGGTTCGTAGGAAAACATCACAGGGCAAAGTCTGGAGGCAGCACGACTCATCAGTCACAGCTGGCCAATAACCTCGTCCCTGTTTTTTTTCTCTCGCTCTTGCAGACCATACCTGAGCTGTGTGCGGCTTCTCGCAAGTATTGGCCCCCCCCCCAAAATCAGCACTGTTGCGATCACGACTCGACATCTCCCAACGGTGGGTGGGCGGGTGGCTGATGCGCCGAATGAACAAACAAGCGCGCTGGGGCAGACACGACCGGGGTGAGCAACATTGGGAGAAATTGGCTCTGCAGGACGGCGCAATTATTACTGTACCCTTTACAGCCCGACCCGTTGCTCTCCCGTGCGGTCGGCGAGCTGTGAGGTGCTTTCTTATCATCCTTCGAGCCACGAATAATGGTGTGCGGATGTGGGATCCCGTAATAGACTAAGCGCCTGTACTGTATGCAGCTCCGACCAGGGTAACTACTGAGAACTACCAACCACCGCCGCCCTTGCGAGTAGAAGAACTATACTTCTACTCTACCGCCCCCGACGGCACCCTGCTCTACGACACTTCGCCACTCCACCCCGCCGCGCAGGAGCATCCTTCCGCCTCGCCGCTCCCGCCAAGTACCCCGTCTGCCTCATCGCCAGCACCTCGAGCGCATCCCTATGCCGACCCAGTAATGCAGCCGTCCACGCCCGGCGGCCATGGCCAGCAGCAGCACCAATGGCCGCCGCCTGGCTCGAGGCATGGCCCAACCGACGGCCAGCGAGCTTTCCTCCCGCCTCCACCGCCCCTCCAGCCGCAATCGCAGCCAGGCATGCCGTGGCCCCCTCCACCTCCAGGACAGTTGCGAACTCCTCTCGGAGCCTTCCACCCTCCTCCGCCGCCGCCCACCGGCTATGCTTATGCCAACCAGATGCGCCCCGGCTATGCGCCGACGCAATCTCAGCCCAAAGAACCACGCGCCTACGATCCCAGTGCATATTCCGAGTACTTTCAGCTGCCCCCCATGCCGCCCCCGGATCAGCCTCTCACCTCGGCCACATACATTCCGGGGGGAGAGAGCTTCGGTCCTGGTGTAGGCATTCCGCCTTTGCACGACAGTAGGACGCCGGTGCATCAGCCCGCGAGGCCGGTGCCCGTGCCCCACCAACACACCCAGAGCTATTATAGAGGAGGATCAGAAGACTTCACGGCGCACAACTCTTCGCAAGCCCTATACGCAAATTTCTACAGCCAGCAGGATGCAGCGGAGAGGTCATGGTACTCGGGAGGGTACACGCAACAGCAACAACCGCCGCTCGCAGCGTCTGCGCCTCCGCAGAGCAGCTTCCCTCCTCCCACGCCAACCACAGGGAAACCGAAGGCGTTGATTGCCCCTGCCAAAGAGACGGAACAGCATGTATCGCCCGCGCATGATGCGAGGACGGCATTTTCTCACGCGAGCCTCAGTCAGCACGCGGAGAGCAGCAGTGGCCTGACGAGCACGAATCGCGACCACTCCTCATCCGGAGACCTCCCCGCTTCGCCAGCAGACCAGAACTGGCCCGCAGATCGCATACAAATCTGGCTCGTGGCACACAGCTTCTCGAAAGAATGGCAGGCAGCATTTCAGCATTTGGGTGTGCATGGCGGCGCGTTTTTGGACATTGGCAGGAGTGGAGGCCAGAGAAATATTGGTTTCATGACGCACACGATCCTCCCGCAGGTCGCGAGAGAATGTACTTCCAACGGAGTTGTGTGGGATCAAGCGAAAGAGCGTGACGAAGGCAAGAGGCTGCGGAGACTGGTGCGGGAAGTCATCAGGAGCGGCGGCGGAGGAACACCACACACGGCAGCGACGAGTAGCACTGCGAGCCTACCTCTGCGCGCGAACCGTCGAGAGTCTCAGCAGAATCTGAATGCGACAAGCGCGGGCACTGAAGGCAATGTTGAGAGCTCGCCGAGCATGTCACGCACGGATAATACCGTCTTTGGCTCGACCCCCTCCACGGCCGGCGGTGGTGATGATTCTCCAGGTGCGAGGATGCCCCATGTCACGAAGGGGAACACCGCAGGGTTTCGATCAATCACTCTGGACTCGTACGATCAGAAGCGAAGCGCGGAATCCCGCAGTGCTCTGGGAGCCGCGGGAGATCTGAAGCAGCGCCACCATTCGCCCAGTGGAGCTCTTGCAGCCAGCCCGCAACAAAGTCCTGGCTTGACGAATGTCCGGCCCCAGCCAAGTGGTCACGCACGGACGAGCAGTGGTGTTGGACACTTCAGAGGCAACAGCATCAGCGCAACGAGTGACAGATCAGGCAATGGGCCCGGCGAAGAGTACACTCCCAGGACAGGCCTCGATAGCCATCGCCCGCCGCCATCCGACAGCGGGCGTGGCAGCAGTCGAGACACACCACAGAGCGCGA
Organism: Cercospora zeae-maydis; assembly: GCA_023512815.1. Lineage (NCBI taxonomy): Eukaryota > Fungi > Ascomycota > Dothideomycetes > Mycosphaerellales > Mycosphaerellaceae > Cercospora > Cercospora zeae-maydis. Next base: position 1,501,077 of record JAKLWY010000008.1, read on the forward strand.
CTGCCCGCGAGCATCGTGGCGGAATTTGGGCAAAGTTCCGGCGCGATCGCAAAGGCAAAGACGCCGAGCACCCCTCGCCTGAGGACGAACACGGCCCCAGGAGCCCCGGGGTGTACAAAAATGGGCAGCTGGTCGCAGGTTCTGACATCTCGTTGAACGATCGACCGTCCGGCAAACCCCATGCAGACTTTGACAGTGTCGCTGCGCCGCGCGGACGACCCATCGCAAGGAAGGATGACAAAAAATACGTCTTCGTCACACCCGACGGCTGGAACTACCGGCTCATTGATATTACGGATGTCGAAGATGCTGCACAGCTGCGAGTGGTCATTTGTTACAACCTTGGCATTCCTGAAAGCGACGGCATCTCCGTCCACATTACCTCACCAGGCAAAGAGGAGCACGAGGAGGAGTTGAACGATGACATGCTGCTTGCCGCCAGGTCCCGCATTGCCGACCCAACTGGAAGCCTGAAGTTGTACGTTCGTGGACCAAACATTGGGCTGGAGCCTGCCCCTGCCAATGCCGGATTGGGCCTGGCAGGCGTCCCACAAGAAGCCTCTGCCAAACCCACGTTCTCCGGCAAACCCCTGGACGAGGACACGCTGCAGCGCTTGCAGGGAGCCAACACTGCAGACTGCGCATTTGCGATACCCACGATCAGAAAGGGGGAAAGTCCGGGGCCCGACCGCAACAGGCTTGCGCAGATGATTCCCAAGAAAGACGGCGAACAGCTGATCAAACGTCAAGAAGAGTTCTTGCAAAGTCATTTCCAAATGCTACCCGAAGACAAGCAGCAAGAGCTACTTGCAGCGCGCGCTGAGGAGCACAGACGAGAGACGGAGCGGAAGCGCAAGGACTATCAAGCCCAACGATCCAGCAGGCTGGTCGACATGGGCAACGGCAAGAAAGTGCACGACTTCGACTCGCCGCGGACGCCGTACGAGCAACCACCTCCGGCAGCTCCTCGTCCCGAGTCATCGGGCTCTGGCTCGAATGATTTCGAGCGGCGAACAGACCTGCAGCCCGTTCGCAAAGCCCCTCCTGTACCCGAACCGACGGCGACGCTGGTGAAGGCGAACAGCCTGACCAAGAAGGGTCCAACCACGGCGCGCACGAGCTGGCCCAATCGACGCGATGAGTGGAAGCGCAATTCGAATGGCTCGATCCCGGAGGAGGAAAGCAAGAAGCCAGTAATTAAAGGCATTGGTGCAGCGTTGGCTGGCGCTGGTAAAGCGGCTGGCGCCATCGCGCGTCCGAGCACTAGCCCTCACAGTACACCTGCCGGCAATGCACCTACAATGCCTTCTGGTTTGCAGAAGTCGTCGACTGCAGCCGATTCCCACACAGGTCTGAATGGCAATTCTGCTGGGCCACCAGCAAAATCTGGCTTCCGGCGCGCGAGCCCGAACGGTCGTTCTGCGTCACCTCGAAGTCCGTACACCCGATCAAAAGGAGGCCAGACATTCCGTGTGCCCGAATACATTGGACCTGAAGACGATGAGGATACGCTCAAAGCGAGTCAAAGACCAGGACTGCCACAATTGCGGATGCCATCGAACCCTACCTTTGACAGGCTCCGCGAACAACCCGGTCGTCGCAGTCCTCCACTCAGCCCAAGCTCTCAACACAGTGCGCCGAGTGGATTGAGCAGGGCGGTCAGCAAACGGGGACCAAGCTTTGATGTTCCCGAGAACACCATTGAGTTTGCTCCCTCGCCTAACGCGGGCCTGTACGAATCCGACGACGACTCCGACGATGGTCTGTTTGCCATCCCCCTTGCTAAGCAGAAGGAGAAAGTGGGCATGTCTGCAGGACTATCGACCAAATTGTCCACCCGGAAGCCATCAGACAAGAAGGCTCGAGAAATCCTCGGCATGCCTCAAGTCTCTCCAGGACGATCGCCGAATAGGCCACCGCTCAAAATACAGACTTCGAAAGCGACAGTCAAATTCGAATCGCCCAAATTGCCGCCGATCGAGAAGCTCGGCTCGATCGGCGAAGGCACCGACAGTGGTGACAGTCATTATCCGCACTCTGCATCGACAACGGGGCCATTGTCTGCGGACTCTCCGCGAGACTCTGCACAATTCGATCCTCGTCGTGGTAGCGTTGCTTTCGACAGCAACAACTGGGCCAACCGTCCTCCTGTTGAAGACATTGCTGAACAGCTGGACAACTTCTTCCCCAATGTTGATCTTGATCAGCCCATGGGCGAGGAAGGCGAAGAGGCTGAAGGACTCGGCGCTTCAGAAGACAAACCGGCTGGGCTGGACCCGCAGGCATCGTTGTCTGACACGAGCGCAAGCCGCAGTGTCACACCCGCCTCGAGTATTGATGATCAAGACGGCACTCTGGGCAGTGAGGAATCTACATACAAGAGCAATTACAACTCTGTGGCGCATCGCAGTGTGCGCAAATCTGGAGGCCTGGGTCGCACGAAGAGCATCCGTGACGTGGTCAAGAACAATTACGCCCAGGGCATGCTATCGCACAATCCATCAATGTCTTCGCACGCGTCCAGCCGACATCCGAGTGTGTCGAACCTCACATTCCAGCAGCCGCTACAGAATCGGATCAGCACTCTGCGCAACGATGTTTCCAGCAGTATCGTGCGTCGGAAGTCCACCAAGATGTTTGGTGCCAAGATCGAACAGGTGAAACCGCAAAGAGGCAGCCGACTCATCAACAACCTCGAGACGATTCCGCAAGACCACATTGGTGTCATGAAGCCCGAGCGACAGCCCACATTCAAGTGGATGCGTGGTCAACTCATCGGCAAAGGTACATTCGGTCGAGTGTATCTCGGTATGAACACGACGACAGGAGAGTTGCTCGCTGTCAAACAGGTGGAAGTCAGCCCCAAGGCCCAGAATGCGGATCCACAAAAGGTCCGCGAGATGGTCAAAGCACTTGATCAGGAAATCGACACGATGCAGCACCTCGACCACGTCAACATCGTACAATACCTGGGCTGCGAGCGAAAAGAGTACTCCATCTCCATCTTCCTGGAATACATTTCTGGTGGTTCCGTTGGCTCCTGTCTCCGAAAGCATGGCAAGTTCGAAGAGCCAGTTGTCTCGTCTCTCACTCGACAAACCCTTTGCGGCCTGGCATATCTACACTCCGAAGGCATTTTGCATCGTGATCTCAAGGCCGACAACATACTCCTTGATCTCGACGGGACTTGTAAAATTTCCGACTTTGGTATCAGCAAACGTAGCGCGAACCCATATAATAACGACATCACCAATTCCATGCAAGGATCCGTCTTCTGGATGGCACCTGAAGTCATTCGTGCTCAATCGCAGGCCTTGAATATCTCCGGTGGTAACGGCAGCGGCAACAGTATGGATCCCATTTCGAACCAAGGATATTCTGCCAAGGTTGACATTTGGTCTCTCGGGTGCGTCGTGTTGGAGATGTTCGCGGGACGACGTCCGTGGAGCAAAGAAGAGGCCATTGGCGCAATTTACAAACTGGGAAGTTTGAACCAGGCTCCTCCAATTCCAGACGACGTCTCTACGGTCGTGGGACCTGCGGCGCTGTCGTTCATGTATGATTGTTTCACGATGTGAGTGACTCTTTTGGGACAGCGAGGGCATTGGGGAGTATGAACGTTTGAAAACTGACTTTGCTCTAGTGATCCTGGAGAGCGTCCAACGGCCGATACGTTACTGCGAGCGCCATTCTGCATTTTCGATCCGCATTATAACTTCTTGGATACGGAGCTTTATGCGAAGATTCGTGGAGCGTTCTGAAAACATTGATGAGGATAACGCATGACGACGAAGCAATCTTTCGCGATTTTCGTGCTGCTGGAAGCATCTTCTTTGCGTGTGACGAAGACTTTCCCGGACCTTTTCTTGCGTATACCAAATGGCCTCTCACCAGCTTGTGTGTCGATGGGTGAGCATGGCCTGCCCGCCCTATGATTTCTGCCATACTCTGGGATTTTGTCTTTGCTGCGTTTTTTTTTTCTCGAAAATCGACATATATACCCACGCGTTGTATCTCCTTTTGAGTGGATCTTCTGGTACAGAGGGGAAGATTTGAACTGTATAGGTGTAAGAGGTGGCGCTGTGGCATTTTCTGGCTCTGGTTTTTCTTCTGCTTTCATGGTTACGAGGTTATGACTAGGGATTTCAGTGAAGTCATTTTTTTTAAAGGAGCGCACAGGATATGTGTTGAGGTGGAGAGCGAAGAATTTATTGAAGGAGGGCTGTGTTGGATGGTGGTGTTGGGTTTGATTGGTTGAAAGGGGATGAAGCGGGGATGAAGCGAGGATGAGATGAGATGAAATGTTTGCGTGCAGCTCAGGTGACATAGCGAAGTAGCGGGGTGAAAGAATTCGTGGGGAGTGGGGATGATGTCTGCTGTGCATTTCGATTGTCTTGCTCTTTGCAGTACTTAAGTAAATGCTACGACCTGGCTGGCCGTAAGCGCTGCTCGGAAGCGAGCTTAGAGACAGGGAATAGTAGGGTAGTGCATCACTCTGCATTATTCACCCTCGAATGTGTTCTGGCGCAACAACCGTGCTCCATTCTCCTTGGGCTCATTCGACGTCCTCCTCACTTCTCAGCAGCACCCGGCAACATCATTACGTACTCCCTTTCGCTGTCGCCAAACTGCAACACGTCCTGGTCCAACAGCTCCATATACCGACTCGCTTCGACCTTTTTCCCATTCACTTTCGTCCCATTCGCACTGTCCAAATCAATCACGTACGGTTTCACTTTGGACGATTTATCCCCGTACTCATTCGTCGTCGTGCGGTGGCGGAATTGGATCACGGCGTGCTGTTTCGAAATACTCGGATGTTCGAGATGGAGGTCGGTGATCCGGGGATCACGGCCCACGAGCCAGGCACTGCGGTTGTGCAGTTGAATCGTATCGACTAGATCGGATTTCTTGAAGACGTACATGCGCCATTGGGCGGATGAGGGCGGTTTGCGGGCTTCGGGCGGTTCGTGGTATTTGAGGACGGTGGTCGTGCCGGCTACGGTGTTGGCTTCTTTGGCGAGGAGGCCTGTGGGTTTGTAGTTGGGTTTTTGCTTTTCGATGGGTTGCTCGCTGGGTGGGAGGTTGTAGTTTTTATTGAAGGAGTCGAGTTGGGAGGGGAGAGGGGCGCGGGATTTTCGGTGTGAGTGGGCTTCTTGATGTTTTGGTGGTGAAGCGGAGCGGGAGTGGCGTGTTCGAGATCTGGGGTTTCGGTTGTGGCGATTGCTGCGCTCGTCTTCTCGTCGTGTGCGTGAGCGCGAACGCGAACGCGAACGCGAACGGTGGCGATAGTTGCGGTCACGTCTTGAGGATTTGCGGTCGTCTGAGGCATAGTCTTCGCTGGGATCTCTTCGCTCTCGGCGGCGGTCTTTGCCACGATCACGGAATTCATCTTTTTCTGTCCTCTTTCGGCGGCGCGAGTGCTCGGCTTCTGAATCTGCTTCAGAAGGCGACTCTGATCTTGGACGGCGCCTCTCATCCCGGGAATCCGAGTATCTGCGTTTACGAGAATTCTGTCCATTTTCAGAAGAGGCAGACCGGCCCCGTCTTTTTCTGCGCGGCGGGCTTCTGTCCTTTCCCAATCGATAGTCCTCATCACGAGTACTCCGTCTATAGCTTCTGCTTTCCGAGTCCATTTTCTGCACGTTCTCTGATGAGGACGAGTCGGCGATATGTTCTTGTGCAGGGCTGGACTGTGTTTGAGTGACAGGCCGCCGGGTCGCGCGTGACTCTACTTCGCGACTTCCTCACGTTCGAACCTCTTGAGAGTGCTTCTTTGCCCGGATTGAGGCGTGATTTTGCTAATTGGTGAGTGGCTGGTTGCTGCTGTCGTCGGCACAGGAAAGAGAGGCGGCAACAAAATCGGAAGCGCGGCCAGAAGTCGGTGTCACGACAGCAACCTTTGTCATCGACATTCACCTCGCTCGCACAGCACCTCCAAGACTCCAGCGCGTAATCCCGACTTCCATTGGCTCCACTTCCCATGCCGACATGTCTCGAGAATCGCGGCAAATGTTTCAGGAACAGCACTTCCGGCTCTGATGGCCATTCATGCTCACTAGCCTCGAGGAATCAGACCTACAATCGAATCCCCAACTCCTTCCCACCAGCTTGAGGCAAACTTCCTGCTATATGCACAATCACATCGCGAACCACACCTGCAGCATGAAATTTAGCAGGAGTCTGCTGCGTACGCCACTCACGATGCTGGCGCGTACCTGCGGTAGCGAGCCAGAGGTTCGTTGGCATGCATACAGATGTTGCAAGCTTGAAATAACAATGTTCGACCACCTCCGCTAGTCCCTTCCCATGGTCCTCATTTCCAAGTTCTTCCTATCGCATACCAGGCGGCAAGGCTTCTGTCGAATTTTTGCAGGGAAGGAAGTCAGGCCCCGGACGTGTCTTTTCAACGCAGTCTTACCTGCGGCCAAACCACCAATCGCAGGTCTCACTCTCTTATCCAAAGAGCGGATACGTTTTGGACATGGCGTTCACTGGCCCTTGAGCCCGCGTCGAATGTATCACTAGACAGCATGACGCCGGGAGGATCGAAGTTCTTCACATGGACAAAGGGCGACCGCAAACATGCCTCTGCTGGAATGGTTCAGATACCAGTCGAGTGCATCGAGATCAAGGGCATGAGCTACGGACGCAATGCTCGGGTAAAACTCCCCTTGCATGAGCCTTTCACCGATATTCACACAGGTGAAGCGTGAATTCTGATGCGGCGAAGAGAAAAGCGATGGCAGTGTCTCTGGCCACGGCGCAAGACAGCACTAACGTCGTCACAGGGCTCGCGCAAAAATGGGCGCAAACCTCTTCCTCTCAGCTTCTCTGATACCAGGTCAGACTACAGCGCACAGTCGCACGACTCCTTCACGCTACACGAGGCTGCTGTGCAGTCCGCTACCAGCCTCATCGCAGCCATGTCCGATATGCTCAAATCGCCGCATTTCAACGGCGGGCCTAAATCAGGCGAGCTGCGTCCTCCACAAGGCCGATTACGTTCTCATACTGCACCGCCAAGTCCAGCAACGCCACTAGTCGAAGCACCGCACCCCGAACCCGTTGAACTCCCAGGGACTGAATCTACTTGGCTACGATGTCGTCGTGGCGCATCAATATTAGCAAGGACACCCCCTTTGACCAGTGAGTTACAGGAAATGGAAGTAATGCATCCAAAAAGCATATCTCCCAGAGGGCCTGCGCGACCGCCTGCCTATGACAAGATACAACTTTCTGACCACGACCAAGACTCGAACGTAGAGCGCGCTTCTCTCGATTCTACGTTGTGCCGCAAGAGTGAAGATTGTTCCGGGACACCGAACAGAAGTCAAGAGTCTTTAGCCAAATCGGATACTTCTGGCCTTATGAAAACCCCGCAGCGGCACATACCACGCACGCCTCGTCAAGACCATGAAACGGAGGTCCCAACGAGAGCACTCGAGATCTGTACACAAAGCGTGAATCCTCAATGCAGCTCGTACATTGTCTCTGAAGCTTCCGACCTTGTGCAAGGCAATATTTCCAACGTGCCAGGCATGATGGCTCAAGTGGCGAATATGCGAGCTGCACACGAGGCCCATATCGCGACTTTGAAGGCTGCCCATGATCAGGAAATCACTTCTTACCGTGCATACGTTGCAATTTTTGAGCGACAGCACAAACAATTGCAGCTCGCTGAACCTCGACAACCGCTCTCAATCGATACTGGGCAGCACTGTGGAAGAGCCATTGGCGGATCAGATGCCAGTCGTACAAGTTCTTTGCAGTCACTAGAATCCTTGTCGACAAGCTCAGCGAGGTCGTCTTCGGACTCCATCGCAGGGTCTGAGGCGCTGAAGCGAAAACTGGATCTGGCAAACAAGACGAATGCTGACTTGAGCGATGTGCGACGCGAGCGGGACCAGCTCAAGGATTCCGACAACCAGAAACAACGACGAATCGCGCAATTGAAAAATATCATCAGTAAAACCCAGAAAAACGAACACGCACAGAAGACTGCAGTAGCTAGCCTTCAGGCGGACCTCGCCGCTGCAAATATGCAGCGGGTTGATGTGCTGGCGGGACTGGACGACGCTTACAAAGATCTTCGTTCATCGTACCAGCGAGAAAGGCGATTGCGGGAGCGTTGCGAAGAGCTACAGAGTCATTTGAAAGCCACCAAGTGCATGCAATCTGCTTTATTGGTTCAAGGCACACCACAACTAGTGATAGAGCTCGATCGCCATGATGGAGACAAGTTCGATGTAACAAAGTGTGATTCTGCTGTCCCACATGCATCCACAAACGACCTTGTGGTGCTCGGTGGTAACGGCCCATGTCGGCGTGAAATGTGCCAAGAGATACGAAGTCGGCTCGAGACCGTAGTCACCAATGTCAAGACGCTGCAGGCACAATTCGCGAGGTGCCAACATAACCTGAAGGCGGCGCAAGATGATCGCGAGCGCTACAACACCCTACTACATACAGAGTTGAGACGTCAGTCGAAGGCTGTTGTGCAGAAGGGGCAGGTTGCCACACCGGAGATTCAACAAGAGATAGCCACATTGTTGACTTCAAGGCTTCAAGGGACTTCTGCGTTCATCGGCCCCAAAGAACTCGAATCCGGTGTCAGTGTCTCTACAAGAGATCAGGCCTGGGAGCAAGAGTTGCGACATTGCGTGGAGGAGCTCATCATGTACAAGCTTGATGTCAAAGGCTACAAGAAAGATCTAAAGCTGGCGAATGCAAGGATCGAGGCGCTGGAGGCAGAACTTCAAAGCACGACTGCGGGGCGACGCGCTCACGAAAGGCATCGCAGCCACCAGGACCACGCACCACTTGAACGAGATTCGAGGTCTTCGTCAGAGCAGCGGCCTGGCCTAGGTATACCGTGGAAACAACAGCGCTCATCATCGACACCCAATGCTCAGGCCTCCTCGCATCACACGCGTGCCGGATCCAATACCCCAGTGACAACAATGCCAAGCTGCATATCTCCGCGTCGACAGCCCACGACTGCTCTCGGCGTGCATAAACAGCTTCCACTGCCTCCTCCACCTCAAGGTCACAGTCCACACATTCCAACTTCACTCTCACCGGCTGCAGCGCACCCCAAAGCCCAAATCCAACGAGCCGAAACTTTGAGGTCGCTCTCCGATTCTATCATTAGCAGCTACGCAAAACGCGACGAACCTACCTTTCCGATCGATGCCACTGAGCAGAGTTCTAGCGCGACTTTTCCGCCTCCAAGGCCTCTGCGGGCCGCTAGAGGAGGTGGCGGGTTCATTCCACATCCTTCGCCTCCCTCCTGCGGCATGGAAAGTGGGGAGAATTTTTCAAGAGGCCATAGTGCAGTGCTCATGCCGATATCGAGGTTCTCGTCGGGTATGCCTAGGACTCCGAATTGAGGAGTCGTTGGTGGGGCGAAGGGAGGATGAGATTGCATTTTGTGTATTGATTGGTGCGACTATAGGAGTTTGGCTTTGTGGTGTGAACTAGTTGGGGAGATGCGATGCTCAATTCCAAGACGATTACAGCCGGCCAGAAACGATCGTCCAAGCTCGTGGTCTGGTCCATGTAGCGTCTCAGCCGAGCTTCGTCATATCTGCTCCTTGTATGTTTTATTTATAAGGCCTTGGCTCATGATAGCAGCCAGTTCACCACGTGACGGCCAGCATCATATCGCTACATCCCATAATCACTTTCACTGTAGCGTCCTCATCTATTGCTTAGTTGACCAAATCGTCAATAGCAATCCTCTTACGCAAAGCTTTGCCCGGCTCCGGAGCCCACACCTCGAAAGCATTCAAGCTCTGTTTCAAACCGTACGTCCCTCCGTCGCTATCATCTGTATCCGGCAGCATCCGCTCTGTATTCCCATACATGGACATGACCCGATCCGACCAGCGCATCAACCTCTTGACCAAAGGCGGAAAATTCAATTCTTTCATTCCGCCCCGCAGATCAATCATACGTCTTTGCGCTGGTCGATGGATATGGTTCGCGGCGTCTCGATTGCCATACATGCATTCGTGCAGAGCAATGCGACCGACTGCTAGGATCAGGCCGTCGGAGATGGAGCGTGCGGGATCAGAGAGCGCTTCGTTGATGACTTTGATTGCTTGCGCTTGCAGCCAGTGCGAGCGTTCGCGGCGGAGGAAGCCGGATTGCACGAGTTCGCCGGAGGCGAAGAGAAGGCGAACGTAGAAGAGTGCGGGCTCTTGCATTGCGTGTTGCGTCATGAAGGTCTCCCATTTCATGCCTTCGGCGGAGGTGATTTTGAGGGTGGGCCAGGCGCGCGGGGCGAAGATGGTCATCATGTAGTGGAGGAGGCCGTCGTACCAGGGTTGCCATGGGGTGGAATAGCTGTTGAAGGGATCGTGGCGGGCGACGCTGAGGCTCTCTGGAGTGGGCAGCCGCTGCGGGAGTACTACGTCTCGGGTGCTGGGAGGTTGCTCGGGAGTCGTAGCTTCCTTGGTCTTGGAGACATTCAAGCCGATATTGGTTTCGTCGATAAAAGTCCGTGAGATCTTTCTGCGTTTCTCATGTTCTGGTCTGCTGGGACATGTTGCCGATACTGGATCAAACTGCTGTGAAGGCGTGAGCTCGCGCTTGATAGAATGTACTGGAGGGTGAGAGAGATGTGGCGAGTCGGACTCAGTATCAGGTCTCGTTGAGGGACTCGAATCTGCTGTAGGCGTTCGAGAAGTCCGTATACCGTCCCGGCTTCCGTGGGATGATTCGGGGGGTTCTCTCGCTGCATCCGGCGGCCCTTGTGAGTCGACATGCTCTACTGCCACACATTCTCGTTTGGTCGAGGACGGCACTATCTTCGCGTCAGGCTGGAAAGGCCGAAAGCTCTTGGCCGTGGTAAGAGGTCTCCTGCTGCGATGCTGTTGTTTGGTAACATTACTGCGGACTTTTCTGCGATACTGCGAGCTTCTGGCTTCTGAAGGGTGGGAGATGTTGAAGAATGTAAACGCTGATTCGCTGGATGCAGGTTCTTTGCGTGAAGGTTAGTCTAGCTTCCATCGCGGCACTTGCTCGGCATGACCTTCGGCGCTTACCTTCGGTCTCCTGCTTAGGGCCCGGGTGGACAGGAGTTCTACCTGGAACAGTCATGTTGATGGGATATGAGGGTCCATATCTACAGTCGCCAGGAGATGTCCTAGAGGCCTTGGCAATGACGCGAGGGGCGTGGGAAGACGTGCATCTCCCTCACTCCTCCCCGGGGCTTTGGGGGTCAGGACTCAAAAAGGAGGAAGTCCAGTCCCATACCGCATCGAACGAGTTGAAATGGCGCAAAGGCAGCAACTACCTGCTCGAAAACTTTGCGGTGGTAGACGAGAAAGCAACTTCCACCTTCGCCATTGGTGTATGTCATCATCACGGCTCTTACAATACCGAGCAGAGTCTTGCGGCAGGCTTATAGCCGGATTGATTGTATGGGGAGGTGAGCATATCGCCCGATATGATGAGAAGCACTGATTGTTCGGGGCATGATTGTGAATAGCACCGCAACGTCCGCCGAGACGAGAGTCCTCCAGCCATCCCATTCCCGCCCATTCCAACATCTCAAATCTCTCGTTGATGGGCGCGTGGTCGATCCTGCAGAGCCTAGTAGATAGACTAGATGCAGTCTGTAGAACGAACGCCACCAGTCGCGCACGTGGGCTGGTGCGGTATGTATAAAGGTCGAGCCAAGAAGGTGGATGGAGCTGGGACTGTTCACATCTTCCTACGCTACCCTCTCAACGCCGTCGGAATGAGCACCAAAAGTGTTTGCGGCCGCTGCCAAGTCGAGACCAGATGGGCAGTGATGCATGCTGCGCAGATTGGATAGGACGTTCGTTGCTTGGGACTTTGCCTGCTGCTGGTCTCATGGCTCTCAACGCACCTTCTTTCTAGACGCATACCCTGGCGCATGTATATATTCCCTCAGATCACGATGACGACCGCACAAGATATACCTCCTGACGTTCACTCTCTTGACTTTTACTTATAGTCCCCTCAACTTGTGCTCTCATAATCGTTTCAACCTGCACTGATTATCGAAGCAGTATCACTCATTGAGCCGTCCGACCTTAACGCTTTGCAACATAGCAGACGTTATGACAAGGCCGGCACTCCTGCCAAGCGATGCTTATAATATCTGGGCTCGTCAGCAAAACAAAGATTCTATCCTGTCCCATCCCAGCATGATTGACAAGGTCAAACAACTTGTCGAGTACAGAATGGTTCATCTCCGACAAAAAGGTAGAATGCGAAAGAAAGAGAGAAAGTAAAATGTCCGCTTCAGGCTCCAGCATGCACCCCAACCACTCGGCAGACAACAGATCTGCCAAACAGCCAATTCGAAGAGCGCATACCTTCGCCTCACAAGCGATTTGTCCAGAATCATACTTCGTGGACAAATTTCCCCATCTAAGCTTGCCTTTCTGTGGTGACGACCGGGTAGTGAGGCCCGCGGCATCTGGAGCCAGAACGGTCGAGAAGCCATTCGGCGGATCGGTTGGCTGATGCTATGCCGAACGGATCAGAAGGGAGCACTGCATCTCAATCTGTTTCCTGCCCGCCAAAACTGGTTGTTTGGCACGTAGACATTCGTAAGCCGACCGTCATGGATCCTTTGTTGTCGACTATGCTGGTGGAGGACTCATTCCAGCCAATAAATTCTCCAAACCCCCGGGTTGAGATCATGGTTCTTTGTTAGGCTATCGACTCGAATTCGAGAGAGGTATATGCGCAATGTGCTGTGGTGAGTCACGATGAGCAACTTCTTGGCGTTGAAACCTGGGGCTACGTATGGGGACAACGAGGTTGTGAGTCCACTGGCTCTGCCGAACGTGCCATACTTCTGTGTATCACAAGTGATGGGATACCAATAATATACGTTCGGTATGGCAAAGACACTTCCTCCTTCGTTCGACTCGATCACGCTCGTTCACGGCAACAGGCTGCTGCCTCATCATCTTGGCGGACCGAGATTGATGCTAGTTATCAAGTCATATTCTATTATCCGCTTCGATGCTGATGTCTCATGAATTCTCCAATTTCCGCAGCACGTCCTCTCCGGTCCAGGGCCGCTTGATTAGCACTTCACATGACCAAGTTTATCGAGACAACGCAGCACCAACAACTAATGCAACGATAAGAATTGATGACGTGCGTTCTGACATGAGGTGTCCAGAATTGAAACACGCCGCAAGGTCCGCGTGACGGCTACTAACGGCTTCCGTCGCCGACAAAGTCCCCTGTGCTGTCCAGCATTAGGAGAGTTCTCAACATACGGTGTAGTATTATTCTCCTTCAGATCAACACTCCTTTCCGACAACCAGAATATACCACGAAATCCCAAGAGAATTCTTCACAAATCAACGTCTGACAAAACAGTCCTTCGATCAAACTCTTCAAGGAGGAATAAAAATCACAAATCATGCATCTGCTGTGGAAAGCAACCCGACAAGCCACCGGCCCGGCCTTCAGCACCTCATCCACAGCTTGTGGGGAAGCGCTCACCAAAGCGCGCTTTACACAAGAAGAACGCTCCATGAAAACATGGAATCGAATCTCGACGCAGTCGTCCAGTAAAACGTCCTCGACGGCATCGTCTGCTATGGCAGAAGATGATGTTCTCATATACACGGGTACTGGGAGCGATCCGAATATGCTTGCAAATTGGAAGAACCCGAAACCGAGGGATTTGAAGCAGACGTGTGGGTTCGAGGAACGGAATGAATGGGTGGCGAGCTGTCATTCCACGACTGCGGCGATGAGCTGTCAGGCGTTGGGCTATTGTCAGGCGAGGAAGTATGGAGGGAAGATATGAAAGGGAGCGGAAGAGGGTATTGTTCACTTGAAACTCATTCTTCCAGGCTGAAGAAGTCTTTTTCTCTTTTCTCTCTGACACCGGAACCTGGACGTGAAGAATGTGAGACCATCGAGCCCAGATCCTCTGCTTGCGGATGATACCGGACCATTTCTCTCGCTTTCTGACCGTTTCCATCAACTTATCTTCCGTCCGCCACTCACGATCTAAGGACAAGAGGGCGCTTCAAAAGGAGGAACCGGTCCCCCGGAAGGGTAGCATCCACCATACACCTTTCCGCACTCATTCGTCGCGTACTCGCAGACCTCCGTCTTCTTGACGCCGTTGCACTCCGGAACATCGAAGGTCTTTGACGGCTCGTTGCAGAAATTGTAGCAACCACCGTACATTCTACAAACAAAACACAGTCAGTCAAATGGGGGCCTGCCACAAGGTGGTGGTGGTGGCAGCAGAGGGATAAGATGAGAGGACTTACTTTCCGCAATCATTCGCGCGATCAACGCAAATCCTGCAATTTTGGCCAGATGGAGAAGGCGGCGTCGGAGCAGGAATGCATCCACCGATCGTCAGTCCCTCTTTGTTCTTCTTGAAAGTGCAAATGACTTTCTGGCCCGAAACCCCATTGCAGTCTGGGACGCTGAGCTCGAATTGCCCGTTTTTGCAGAAATTGCGGCATTCGCCGTACTTTCTACAAAATTACAACAAAAGTCAGTCCATGATGACAGAGGCGCGGACGAGATACCAAAACATGAACAAGGATTTTTTTTCACTTACTGTCCACAATCATTCACTCGGTCGACACACACCGTACAATCCGCGTCTGGACCAGAAGGCGGTGCCGTGGTGTTGGAAGCATAGCATTGACCGGCAAAGGGGCTGCCTTTGTTCGCGGGTCCGTAGTAACAGGTTTCGTTGAATGCACCGAGTCCATCACATGCCGGGACCAGGAATTCTTTCTGCGGCTCGGTACAGTAGTTGTAGCACCCGCCGTACATACTGTGGTAGAAGAAAAAAGGGAGAATATTAGCACACGCTTGGCCCAGTAGGTTTGCTTTGATCCGTAGGAAGGAAAGGACGATCGAAATTACCTACTTTCCACAATCGTTCACTTTGTCGACGCACAGGGTACAGCTTCCATCTCCCTGGGGAGCAGCGGACACCAGGGAAAGCAGCAAGGCCGAGGCGAGAGCGAAGGATTTGAAGGCCATTTTTTTCCGTCGTGTCTGGCGATGAGGGCGCTGTGGACAAGTTCTGTCGTCTCTGTCCGAAACACAAAGAGTAAAGAGTACGGTCGTAGAATCCGGCCCAGCACGATACTGTATATAGACAAGATCCCAGTCCAGTCCAACGAGAACTCTAAACTCTCTCAAGCAGTTACCAACCCTCAAAAAAGCCGTCAGAGAGGAGGGCTACCAGATGTTTGATATAAAAAAGTCTCCAGATTTTTCTTTTGCCCGCGACATCCGCACTAGAGACTGGACTACAGACCAAGAGATCTACATTACCGCTCTGACGATCTCGTGCCACAGTGACCGTCACACATTGCTATTCTCAGCCCCTGGCTTGCACCAGACACGAGGCTCGGCACCCAGGTAGGGCTGCCAAGGGACAATTTGGACAGGGAAAGCATGGTCTTCGACCAGGCAAGGCCAGGCATGATCCGCACGGTGCCGGGCAAGCGCTCAGGCGTTGTGAATGTTGCTTTATACACGTTATCACTGGTTGTAGACAGACGCAGGCAAAATAGCAATGGCTGGAAGCATGGTGGATGACAGCCAGGGCCAACTGGGGCCTACGTAGTGAACCCGGAATTGTTGAAGTTACCACGTCATTGTCAGCTCTTTTAACAGGGAAATTAAACTCAGGATATGCCGGGAGGTAATACCGCATGAGTGACATCAGCCAACAACGCTGATATACCCAGGCAAAGCACCGGTCCATAAGTGACCGAAGCAACCCTTTTAGCAACTGCTCAGTCTGCTGACAGAGTCGGTCGAGACGCGACGATTAGACCAGGTATTGGAGACCGAGACCTTCAGATGTCGCACAGACAACTTTCGCTCACTCCCGGGGACACCTCCGAGAGATAGCAGACCGCCTCCATGTTCACGATTCAGCATGTCGTTTCTTCCTCGCAATCCTCTTTTGTTCGTATTCAGCAAAAGGCTTGAACCTCTTGTCACTGACGTAAACTTCGACTTCCTGGTCTGTCGGCCAGCCTTCCCACTCTTCCACTTCTTCGATCAGAGTCTTGACGCTCTCTATCAGCTGCGGCTTCGCCGGAGTAACAAAACTTCGAATCTCTCTTTCGCGCTCGTTGTCAGCGTGGAACGTACTCATTTCCTGCTCCCGCGGCAGCCAGCTTCTCTCCAGGAACACACGCATCGCGACAATAGTTCGACGCATCATGGCATCGCCGCCACGATCTTGCTTCTTGCGTTCTAGCAATTCCTCGCGATAGTTATTCATCCATGTTGCAAGATGAAGGGCATCGTCGTATCGACCCAGCCAACCAATCGCACGCACGTAAGCATGAAGCATACCTGGGTTCGGAACGGTCAGCAGACGGGGCAAGTCTCGCGCGCATTCCTCGCGATTGGCGGCACCGACCAGTCGAGAGAACAGCTTGTGAGGGCTTCTACGCAACTCGTGGTCACATCGGCCATGGAACATTTGCTTGGCTGTGTGTGCCATTTTTTTGACCACGTCGTCACCTCCACGCTTGAGTTCCTCCGTCTCTCTGCCTTCGGCAAGCTGGAGAACTAGCCAGGTCGCGACAGCTCTGTTTTCTACCACGTGGCAAAAGCTGTAGAAGCCGGAAGCATTTAGTTCGAAGCCATGGTGTGCTTGTAGCCTGCTCACAGACCAGAAGAAGCGATAAGCGAGGAAGGCGCCAGCACAAAAGCGAAGATCTAACGCAGATCCGTTTGCGGGCCCTGCGAGCTCGGCTGTCAGTCCTTCTTGCGCAACAACAAGGCGGGCGAAGTGGGGGACATTGGACTCGCGCCGCAAGCCTGAATACACCGCATTCCACGCGCTCTGATCGATTTCCGGCCGCAGGCGTAGAAGCTGAGCGGCGCGGACGATACCGCTTCTGTAATTAAGCTCGTAGGCATCATCAGAGTCACCGGCAAGAATGGTACCAACAAGGCTGCGAGCGGTTGGCAGTGAAACGTCGTCTGAAAATTGAGGAGTATGGGCATTGCGCGTGAATAACACGATAGCAGCCACGTAGACTGACACGGGTACGTTTTGTACCGCCTGTGAAGATCGATGCCCGAGTATGTCGGCAATACCGGGATGTACCGCAATAGCATTGTGGAGCATGGCCAAGCCAAATGGAAGCGTACGGGCGTGACGAACGAAAAACGCCAGAGTGTGGTCCTTGATAGTAATATCTTGTCTGCGCAAATCAAGATAGAAGCCTTCCAAGGTAGGAGGCCGTGTGCGCGTATACGTTTCGAGATGTGTCGAGGGTGGCAGAGGGGAGAGCTCCTTCATATCACCGGGGTGGAGTGGCCAGGACTCGGGACTTGATCGTTGTGTTGCTCTGCGCTCTATATGCGGGCGCCTCTGTTCCTCTCGCAGCTTGACAGCGATGGCTAGAAGAACGTTTTGGCAAGCCGGCAGTTGCTTCTCCTGCCACGCCAAGTAGCATGCCCAAGCTTCCTGAATCGTGCGCGTACATGTAATCCGTGCTGCCCAACGCAGTGACTCGGCGGTGGTGGAAGGAATGTGATTGGAAACACGCATACCAGATTGACTGAGGAAGACTCTTGTCTGTATCGTTGGCGTGTTGTCAATGTCCCACCCGGTGTGAATCCCAGCCAACTGCTCCCAATGGCCAGGAGCATACCCGGCCTCACGCATACGCAGCAGAGTCTGACCAGCTCTTGAAGTTCCGTGGTCTTCTTTCGTAATCAGCACATCCATACCCGTGCGGTCTTCCTTCCACGGGGGCCACGAAAGCGTCTTTAGCTCTGCCCATTGCCGTTCATTGGAGGTCTTGCGTTGCCCCAGCTGGATGCGAACAACAGCTCGATAGCCTTCTCGATTGATATGCAGTGGCGGCTGGTGTTCTGACATGTATCGAAGTATAGGTATCACCGATGCTTCTTGGTAATCACTGTCTTTCTTTGGCTGCTCAGCCAGTGTTAGCGACACAAGACTCATAAGCTTATTCAGCTTAAAAGTCTTCGCTGCCAATTTCGCATTCGGCGCATAGTCGGCCTCTTCGCTCTGCCCGATCGGTTCCTCAAGCACGAACTGCACAATGTTGGACATGCAAGCAGGCCAGACCTCTCGCGCGTGACGAAGTAGACGGACAACGGCAGTGAAGCGCGGCTCGCTGTCCACCCCGGGGTTGGCCAGCACATTAGAGCGCTGAGGAAATATGGACCAGGCCTGCAGCAGAAGAAGGCGCAGTGCATGAGCAGAGATGTATGGCCTTTGCAGGAGCTTAAGATAGACGAACAAGGGAGTGGCAAGTACACCATGTGTGTCGTTTCGGGCCTTCAGGTTTTCGGCAGCTTTGACAGTGTCTTTCGCAGCCACAATATCTGCCCATGCGATGACATCTTCCATGGAATAGCCTTTGGCGTGCAAGAGCTGGGCTTCCCGCAAAGATGGATGGTATACAGCTTCCCAATCTGCGGTCAAGCAATCAGACTGCCGGGCCTGATGCTTCACGTACTCGCCCAAGATGCTTTGCAGAGATACAGCAGTAAGATGGGGAGCATTGGACCCATCCTTCTCAATGTGCCTCTTGCGGTTCTCGATGGCTTTGCGATATGCGCCCTGTCTTCTAGGATGCGCATAGGAGAAATTGGGCTTGGTCGATGGCTGCTGGTAGAACAACTCTTCCTTGCCCGTCGCTCTCAGAGCATTGCCCACATGGTCGATGCGTGTCCGGCGGCGCACTATTCGGGCGCTGACTTTAGACCTGGGAGCTCCCTCTGCAACGGGTTTGTCATGCTCGGCATCGATTCTGGAAGCAGCAGCTGTTACAATTGGCCGAGTTCCAGTGATCGAGGTAGCGTTGAGGGCGAAAGAGGCATTGCCATGATGGGCCCTTGTGCGCGGAGAAGGGAGGTCAAGTGGTATAGGGCGGTTAGCGGGCGGCGGGCGGCGGGGTGCGGACAAGTTGACAAGCACAGAACGCAGCTGCTTGCCGAGCGGCGTCAGTCGTCCATGTGGCATGCAACAACCAGAGCGGAACAGGTAGAGGGGTGGATCGGAGGAGGGAAGTCGTTGAAGCTGTGTTGTTCAATGTTTTTCGCGACGCGAACTTCCACCTTCGCGGCGGCCACGACTTTCGCCGTTCATGCTGAATTCCCAGAAAGCAATTCCCGCCAGGAGGTGTTGTTTTGCGACGTGTGACTCGTGCTCAATGGACGAGTGATCCTGCATCGATTTCCCTCCATCTACTTGCGCGTTGAGGCGGCATATCCTTGTTGTTGTTGTTGGACATCGTCTCTTCTGACATTCCGCGGCACGTTGACTGTCTCGTTCTCGCTAGCGACAAACTCGGACCAACGCCAGACCCAGGCCCATCTTCTCACGCACACGTATCGCTGCCCACGCTCCGCTGCATTTCCTCTCACATCCTCGGATCCGGTACATACTCCGCCGACTGGGACCTGGCGGAGCGTCGTGCGTGGAATCGCGCAAAATTCACGTGCACCACTGCCGCCGCGAGGACGTGTTGATGGAGCGGCAGAAAAGTAGGCTTGCTTGATTGAACCCTCCACCAGACGCGCGCGACCCCAGGCTTCGAGCAGCACCCACACGCGCCTGCAGCATGGCCACCCTCGCCAATGGCGACGCCGCCTCCGCCGACACCGTCACCGTGACCAACAAGCGCAAGCGGCCCGATGAGACGACCAGCGGAGAAGAGGCATCGCGGGTGATGCGACTGCAAAAGGACATCTTGGATGTGCTCACACGGTTCGTGGGCCCAGGCACGAGATGAACAGCAAGCACACTGACAGCTACCAGACACGACACGGAACCGTCTTTCCTCAATCACGATATCCCAACCGCCGAACCATTCCAGAAAAAGGCCAAATTGGCCGCTGCCAACAACGAACATGCCACCATAGCAGCCAGACTGCGCAGCACGAATTACACCTCCCTCCACGACCTGCGCAGGGATGCTAGCTCCGTCAGCGATGATCTTATCACTGCCATCAGGACGAAGGCGCGAGAACGCACTGGATTCACTGCGGGGAGGCCGACTGTGGAAGAGCTGAAGCAGATCAACAAGATCCAGTCGGTGGACAATCTGGTGCAGGAGATTGTTGACAGAGAATGTCGCTCGGATGATGGCGAGGATCAGCAGCTGAAGAAGGAGGACAGCGGGCTCGCGAATGGGCACGCTGCGTCCGCAGACAGTTCCCGAGGAGGAACGGTGCTCACGCTGTATGGGAACGCACTCACTGCGAAGCAACTTTTCTCCTCGCTGCAGCAGCCCAGCGACCGGAAAGATACTCTGATCAAGACGGAACTGCCGGTGGAAGAGCTGAGCTTGCCGAATGGGATATCTGCAACCAAGGTCGCGCCTGTGGCCGAGGACACAGCGCAGAAAGCTCCGCCTTTCGAACAGGCCTTTGCGCCGCCATACAGCCTGCCGACATTACAGCCGCCTAAGATGCACAAACGGTCGGCGACTCGTGATCAGTCCGTGACGTGGGAGTTCAAGGACCCCATCCCGCGGAACAAGAGAGGAGGCTACACAGTGCAGCCGTTGAGCACGGGCACATGGCTAGGTTATGGTGGTGTAGATCCCTCGGACGCAGCTTCGCCGCAAGAAAAGCGTAAACAACGCGACCGAGCCTTGAGCTCGAGCGATGGAATCCGGCGAAAAGACGCGACAGAGCCTTCTGGTGAGGCGCTGAAGAGACAGGAAGAGGCGCTGTTTCGACGAGCGTATTCGAGCTTCGCCCCATCCAAGGACAACTCCAACGCTATCATCCCGGAAGAGGTCAAGAACATGGTGTGGTGGCACAAGATTGGCGAGAGGAAGTACAACGAGACATTTGCCATCGATCCGGCCCTACTGGATGAGGATGCACTGGCGACCAGAGCACCCGAACTCGAATCTTCTGGTGACCTGGAGGAAGAAGAGTTCAGCCGAGTGTTGGAGGATCTGGATGAACTGGAAAAGACCGAGGATGAGCAACCTTCCCAGGCTCAAAAGGATAAGACAGACGTCGAGCAAGTGCTGCGAGAGGTGTCTGAGCTCTTGGAAACGCTGGCTTCTCATCAACGCATTCGCAACACCACTCTTTCATCGTCGTCTACAGCAGCACGTACGCCGATCAGTCCCGGCCCCATCGTTGCGTCCCAAATTGGAAAGCCCGATGAACCATCGGAGCAGGAGACGGCGACATATCACAACTTGCGTCGGGAGCTGACTTATCTCTTGTTGAAGTTGCCTCCATATGCTGTTGCCAAACTCGACGGCGATCAATTAGCAGATCTTGAAGTGAAGACGCTGATACCCTACGAGACCAAGGACATAAGAGGAAGTATGGAGGAAGACATTGTCGCCAGACAAGCCAAGCTCGCCGCTATGACCACGGCCAACAGCATCACCAATCTGGCCCGGCCCAGCTCCTCCACGTCTGCGCAGCGCTACAGCCAAACTCCCCAAGGAACGCCGGCAATCGGAGCAGCGGCGCACACGCGGTATGGCTCTTCCTACAACAGCCGTGCACCAGTGGCTGCGACACCCACTTTCCAGAGGCAGCAAAGCAACCCATCGACATACTCCACGATGCGACCATCCTACGGCACCCAGCCGCAGCAGTATACCCGACCAGGGGCCGCGCAGCCAGGATATGGTCAGACTAACGCTCAGCAATACTACGGGCAGCGCACGGCTCAGCAAACTCCAGCCACGTACAACTACAACCAGCAATACCAACAATCCCCAATGCCAAATCAGCAGTACGCGCGCGCACCCATCATGGCGAATTATCAGCCCAACATGGCGCAGCAGCCGACGTACAATCGTACAGTCTCTCCTGCCAAGCCAGGCTTTGCAGCACCGCCAGCAAACGCGCAACGGCCCATGTATCCTGCGCCACAGCAAGCGCAGCAACAACAGCCGGGATCTGGTAGAGCCACGCCGGTCAGCTATCCGAGCAATCCTCATACTCCCGTCAATGGGTATCCGCCACCTGCACGACCGGTCCAAGGTCTGGCGCCGCGACCGACGAGTACTACCCCTCAGCCGCACCACAATGGACCCACGCAGCCGCCGCCGCCGCAGCAGGTGTTTGCGAATGGAAATGGGAATGTCTGAACGTGTTCCGCTGAGTGTAGGCTGATGGAGGGAGTGACGGGTTCTGTCGTGTGCATCTGGCATTGCGGGTAGTGAAGTTGGGCTAGCCCGAAGGGATTGGCGGTGATAGATTCTGAAATACCCCGAGCTCGTTGCCGTTGCGGTATGCTAGAGCTGTGACGTTATAGACGAAATATCATTAAATGACAGGATTCAATACTTGCTTCGTCCAGACTGTGGCTGCGTTGTACAGGACTGCGGACTGTGTCGATATGCAGCTCCGGCACTGTCGAAGTCTAGACCCAAGCGCAGCTAAGCACTTAGATCATGACATTGGCGACGCTTGATTTTCACCAGCAAGACCTGGAGAAGCACCGATTGCTCCTATTCTTTTCCGTCTACGACTGACCGCTCTTGGACATTGCGTCAGTCCGCGATTACATATCTCCAAACACCCGCTGTAACGAAATTGAGTCTTGTGTATTTAGAAGCCGATCTTGCAGAGTGGAACTGAGGTGTCGAAGCCTCTGCTTTGTCAGACGTCGAGTAGCTAACACTGAGTTGCGCAGACTTTGCGGTGTCCACGAAGATAATGCAAGTGAGAAGCTGATCGCCAAGCTCTCGATCAAATATAGAGACGCCTAAGTTAGTGCAATTTCAGGAATAAAATCGAGCACTTCCTGCTGAACATAATCTCCATAATCCTGAGAAACTCCGAGCGATACCCGAGTACCTCCGTGATCATGAGCTCTTTGACGCGGTGCCCTCATCTGCCATTACGGCGACGTGTTGTTGTTCCCAACCACATTTCTCTGTTTCTGCAAAGCGGAAGTGCTACGGACGCAGCACATTGTGATGTCGAATCCGGGCCCTTGATGGCCTGCAGTCGCCCTCCTTCGCTGCCGTCCTTTTCGTCCTTGAGCGCTGCAGCATGCTAGCATATCGGCAGAAAACTTGAAGAACAGGAATGGCTCGACGAGCCAGCAGGGTGAAGCAACTTTTGAGGAATTTGATTCTGCTAGCCGGATTCTTGGGCATTCTAGTTCTGGGTGGGAGGCTGTTTACTGCAGGTACTGCATCTTTGCAAGCAGATCACCGCGGCTATGATGATTCAAGAGCAGCAAACAACGCTGCACCGGCGCCTCCTCCTCCACGTCCTCGTCCGATAACTGGCCACAGCCCTAAAAATGACCAAGTCAATGATTCCAACTCTAGCGAGAGACTCAATTCCACGATCTCTGTAGCAACGGGCTGCTCTCCGTGGCCCTCGCGTGCCAATAGCCCATGGCAGCGCTCCATTCATCTCGGCACTCTCACTTCCCCCGACGTCATTCCCTCCACCCTTCTCGGAACCGCCTCAGTCATGGGAAGACATAATCCTGACGGCTGTGTTTCTGCTTTTGAGCGTCTGGCGCCATTCGGAGCTCTTGGAGCAGGAGACGAATTTGAGAACTTACCATGGAATGAAGTGCAATGGGGCAGCGTGCAAGATGGATGTTTCCAAAGTCACGGCGGGAAGAGGGAAGACGCGACTGTGGGGAGGAAATTGAAACGGCCAGGTCAGAGGCTGGATCAAGAGCTGGAGGATCAAATTCGAGATGAGAGGAACACGGGAAGAACGGCTGTCGTGCTGAGGACGTGGGATACGTATGAATACGGAACGAACCATAAGGCGTGGCTAAGGGCCCTTGTTGCCGAATTGACATTGGATACGGCTGGAAAATTTCAGGTCTTCCTCCTCGTGGACGTCAAGAATCCGAAATTTGGGGATTTGCTCAATGATGAAGCACTGTATGCTCGGATCCTCGCCCGCAACGTGCCAGAAGAGTTCCAGGACATGGCACTATTATTCAATGAAAGGCTCCTACAGGAATGGTACCCGAAAGTCAGCAATCACAAAGCCAAGGATCAAATGTACCAGGCGTTGCAGATATTCAGCTATAGTTTCCCAGAGTTTGATTACATTTGGCAATTGGAAATGGATGCTCGGTTTACAGGTCATGTTGGACATATGCTGGAAGACGCTGCTGCCTGGTCTCAAGAGCAACCACGAAAGAATCTTTGGGAGCGCAATGCAAGGTTTTATATCCCTGGCCTGTGGGACAACGAATATACCGCGTTCTCAGCAGCTCTCGACGAAGAGTTCGCCGACGACGACGACACGATCTGGGGCCCCGCGCCCAACGCAGAAACATACGTCAGCCCCCGTGGTCCGCTTCCACCACCCCGCTCCGATTCTTCTTGGGGGATCACCGAGCCCGCAGACCTGATAACTCTCGCGCCCATGATTAATCCCATTGGAACAAAATGGGATTTCGAGAGTGAAGTCTACAATTTCTCCCCCACCAAGAAATCCAACCTCCTCCTTCCCCGACGCATGGCCATGATAAGCATGACCCGCACCTCCCGCCGCCTCCTCCAGACCATCTCTCTCCACCAAATCCAAACAGGCGCCTGGCTCGTCAGCGAAGCCACGCCTGAGACCTACTCTTTCCTACACGGCTTCAAAGCCGTGTATGTTCCCCATCTAGTCTCGTTTAATCTCGGCACTGGAGCTCTTTCGCCGGAGATGCTGGATAGGCTATTGCACCACGGACCGAAAGAGAGTCTGGCGGGCGGGCGACGTGCGGGGTTCTTGTGGTGTGGGAGGACGTGGAAAATGGCTACTACGCAGTGGTTGGCGAGTAGTTATATTTGGTGGGGCGGGGCGGGGCTGAGTTTTTGGTATGATTACGTTGTTTTGGGAAAGTGTTTGCCCGAGATGGTCTTGCATCCAGTCAAGAGGGATGGGGAGTTGGTGTTGAGCAGTGGGTGAGAAGGTTTGATCATCAGCGGCTACCAAGCGAAAGGACACATCTTCCTTGTACCAGGCATCTTTGATCGCTTCCCAGCAGGAATGGAAACCCGAAAAATGCTGCCGCCGCGAAAGGCGATTTCCGAACTGGAGGGCCTTTGCTGCAGGATCTGGTGTCCTTGGCTTGCAGGTCTTCGTATTCACGAATAATACCTACTTAGCAGGGCAAGACTCGTCGTGCGTGAACTGCACGCTGAAAAACGCCACATTTGCGTGGACACATCTTCCCGCATTGTAGACTGTCGATACAGAACTACAGAACATGGTCTTTTTACACATTCGACGCCGTTGCGCGATCATGCTTTAATGTAACAATGAGTGTGGCCAAACATACAACAACGCTCCAACGATTATCATTGTCCCAGCAAGAGCTTGCGCAATGATGAACGGATTTCTCCGCTGGGTCCGCCAGCGCCCCAGTAACAATCGGAGTACCGGTCAGCGTCCCAAGAGCAGCTCTCATCGTTGCGATACCCCATCGACTTTCATAAACCTCAGAAGTTGTCCAGGTCGGATGCGCCGCTCGACCCTGTCATAAGTCCGGTCGCTATACTGTATATTCCTCCCCATCCACCGAAGCCATGTGCGCTGTGCAGTCCGATCCAGCCGAATATCACAGCAGCAGCAGCTGCTGCAGCAAAGTTGACGGGCACGGCGAATCGTATTGCACCAGT
The DNA here is from genome assembly GCA_023512815.1 of Cercospora zeae-maydis. Taxonomy (NCBI): domain Eukaryota; kingdom Fungi; phylum Ascomycota; class Dothideomycetes; order Mycosphaerellales; family Mycosphaerellaceae; genus Cercospora; species Cercospora zeae-maydis. The sequence continues at coordinate 1,526,705 of JAKLWY010000008.1, forward strand.
GCGCCCCATGATAAATGCTGGCAGTAAGCTTCCCATCAAGTGTCTACACTGAACCACAGACCATTTGACGCACCGGTAGCAGATAGCAATGTCAGTCTAGCAGCGATTGTCAGCAGTACGAAAGCTTCAACATGTATCTCAAACAACGCGGTAAGAGGGGGTGTTCAGGCATTTTCAACATGATAGATCGGATCCAATTATCTCAAATAATCTAGCTCAGTTATCCAACTTCTTGCTCTCGCCCCAATGTGCCTCGCCGACCCTTTGGCCTCCCGCAATGGGAATCGAAGCAGGATTTTCCCTCACGCCACCCTTCGTATCACTTCTTAAATGTTCCTTGACGCTTTCCTTTCCACTCCAATGCGGGTCCTTTGGGTCGGTGTGTCCTGGTGCGGCATGAGCTGGGGCATCGAAAGCTCGGCCCGGGTTCTCGCCGCCCGGTTGGGTCTTTTGTGTACTAGAAGCCTCGTCATCGCCAGGCTGGGTTACGTCGATGGACTCATCGGGTAGACGTGGCGCACTGAGTCCGTCTCCGGAATTCGTCTCGACTGGGTTGAGTGAACCTGCTCGAGCGGCGAATTGCTCGGGAGATCGGATGGGAAGGTCAGAAGCTATAGATTTCTTATGCTGTCGTTCCTCGGCTTGAGGTACAGAAGCGGCTGTTCTCGCGGGGCCCAGGTCCTGGACTACAGTTGAATCTCTTGGGCGCTCCTTCACATTCTCGCGAGCTATAATGCCTAATTCCTCGTGAGGTTTCGAAGATCCGAAAACTTCCTCTTTTGCGGCGTTGAGGTCATCGCCCTGAATTGGAGCCACGCCTTTGCCTGGTTCCGGGCCGTGGGTGTGAATGACAACTGGCGGGATGGAGTCTGACTGTCCGGAACGGCCATCGTGTCCAATTTGAGCCGTGCCCACGTGGGGATACGCTGGGTCTTGTCCCGGTTGGTGGTCCGGTAGCTGAGGTTGAGCACCCGACGCGGAGCCTTGCTGCGTTGTGGCAGCAGCAGTGCTACTGGCTCCGGTGGCCGACGCAACGGCAGCAGATCCCAGAACACGAGCGGTCTCACTGCCCCAGTTTCCAACCTCTTCCACTCTGGCCACGATCGTAGGTGCGTTCTTATTCGAAGCACGGCTCTCATCACCCCGGGCAGTGCCCTCGCTCGTAACGGGCGCTGCATCAACTTTGCTCCGCAGTTCACGTTCGACTTGACTCTTCTCGTGCACAGCTTCGCCGCTACCTGAAGCCTCAGCTGGCCAACCTCCATGAACGCGACTGACTTGTACCCGAGCAGGTGTCCCATCCACGGCCTCTTCAATGCCTTTCTCCTGCTCTCGCGCCACAGTCTCGTCTCGAGGAAGCGTCTTGGGACGGTGCTCATAGCTGACATCTGAAGCGGAAGAGCTCTCGATGGTGTCACGCGGGATACCGATACCGAAGCCTTGAGGTTCATTTTGCGGTCCTGTCGGGCGCGAAGCGGTTTTCTGGTCCATGACCGGGAGTGTAGTCAATTTCTCAGTATCTGTGTCCTTCTTCTCAAGTTGTTCTTTGATGTAGTTCGTCCCATCCTCGTGAATCTCCTTGTTCTCTTGTGCCTTTTGGTGACCTGCTACAGTGTCTTGCACATATTTGAGACCGCTCTGCACAGTTCCCATTACAGCCTCGACAGCCTTGTATGCCGTTTCCTCTGCTTGGTGAAGACCGACCTGAACGCTGGTGCCAGAGAGAGCACCAGTCACCGGCTGCTGCTCGCTTGATGCGGAGTCCGAACTAGCAGTTTGCTCGCCTCCCGAGTCGGGGCTGGACTTCCAAGCACCAGGTATAGCGCTGGTATCAGGACTCGTGGCAGGATTGCCCAATTTTGCGGACGAAGCATTCGTGGTGGTGTCTACGCCTGCCGGTGCCACATCTCCGACTCCAGGGCGGGAGGCTTGGGTGACCGTCATAGCATCGTCCTGATGTCTGCTTGAAAGAGTGCTCGACATTATTTTCGCTTGTGCTTCAGCAGCTTGTGTTGACGGGAAGGAAGACCTTTGACAAAGAATTAGAAGCGATTTCGTGGATCAAGTATGAAGAGAATAGGCGGTCATCCGGACCAGCTTCACTCCTCATCACCTCCACAATGACCTGGCAGTCCACACGTCATTGCTACACGTCCTCCTGTGAAGGGGGCATGCCAACACACTGACGATATGCGGGATCCATCATCATAGGAAGCCGAAGGGCGGCCATTCGTTACATATGGCCAACCAATGGAGCTTGGCAATGTCGTGCCAACTCGTCAAAAACTTGAAGTGCGTGTGCACGAACATACGCCGTGATTGCATCATGCCGGGAGCTGTCTCCGGGACCACAGCCGGCTTCGATACATGTACGTGTGGGTCTGTCCTGGAGGAAGGACCTTTGACGAGAACTTTGTATTCTGATCATACATCAACTCGATCGATCAATAGCAATACATTGATTCTTCCTTGTACATTTCGTCTCCCATCTCCATCCTCAACACCAACACGGCGCCATTTTAAGCGTAATACCGGGGTTCGTTAAACACATGATATCTGTGGTCTCTCACTCCATTGCCTTTGAACATCTGTGGGAAACGCAGCGGCTCAGGGACCTGATCCTCAGGAATGAGTGCATCGCCGCCCTCAGGTTGACCCACAACAAACTTGCCGATCTGCAGTTCAGTGTCCGTGATGGTAGATCTCGAGACACGGGCGTACCCAGTACGCCTCAAGCCCTTGTATAAGATGTATTCACACCAGCGGTCCCAGTCAGATGGATCGATATCTCGCATTCCAGACGTCTCTGAGACATAGCCGTTGTAATTACCTTCTTTTGGTTTGGTGACCAGGTAGGACAGAAGAATGCTGGGTCTGTTTGTGCTACCCATGAGTTTGCTGAGATACTCCGTCTGCAATCGTCGATCTTCAGGGTCCTCTTCTTGTCCGGAGTGGAACACGAAGACGTCGACCAGTTCGCCGTAAGCGTCGATAGTCGCGTGAATCGCTGGAGCCAGTTCGCCGACTGGCGACGGGAGCAGGTGATGTGTCGAGTTGACTATCGGGAACTTAGAAAGGAGCGCACTGCCCCAGGTGTGCTTGTTCGGACCAGGACCGTAGTCGACGTACATGCCGAGCTCCTCGGCGAGGTATTGGGTGGTGTCACGGTTACCCATGATGATGCGCTGAAGGTCAGACTCAAGCAGACCAACGACGTCGAGCTCCGTCTCGCGAATAAGCGCCTCCATGCGACGTTCAGAGCTCCACATATCATTGTCGATGCTGAAGTGAATGGTCCAGATGCCAGCCGTGATCAGCTTGCTGTCCTTGTGATATGGCTGATAGTTGTACGTTGGGAAGCGGAGGTAAGCGACGCTGACGCTGATAAGCTGTAGGGCGAGCAGAGCGTAGATAAAGTAGCTCCTCTGTCTCTTCGCAGCGGGGTTTGGTGGTGGCTGGAAGGACCTTTGCTTCGCAGGACTGCTGTTGTGGATTGAAGAGAAGACTCCAGCACCAATCATGAGCATGGTCGTAAGCATGACCCAGTCAGTGTGTTCGCGGACAGCTGGTCCGCCGGGCACGAAAGCATATGCTACGACCCAGACATGGAAGAGAACCAAGAAATTGTAGAAGAAGAAGCCGAAGAAAAATGTCCTTCCTGGGGCGAAGCGGACAGCATTGGTAATCAGGGAAGGAGTCACGGCCATGAGATAGACTGCCAGAGTAAGGCCGCCGTAGTAGCCTGTCCAGTGTGCCTTGAGTGTAAGCAACGCAGCACCGACTGAGCCAATGCCATAGGCTGCCCAGCCGCGCGATACATTCGGATACCAGAGTCCAATAAGTAGACCAAGACCCATGGCACCGATAGTCCAGGCTCCGTGGGGCGAGGCAAGAGGACCGCGGACAGGAAAGCCTTCCCATACCCACAAAATCATAGTACTCGAATCCGAGAGCAGTGAATGGAGACCGAAAGTGGCACCTGCAACACCCATTGCAGCAAGAATTGAGGGCCCCTTGGGCTTGTCCAAATTGCGCTCGCTGCCAATGTTCTTGTTCTGCTTCTGATAAGCACGGGCGACGGCTAGCACAAACAAGACAATACCCGTCTTATTGAAGCCTCCATTGGCATCGTGCATGATTGGCCATAGCGGGTTATTCGTCCAGAACGCGAATTTGGAGATGCTGCTTGCAATAAGACCAAGAAGCCAGGCGGAGATCTTCACCTCGAGCATCGCTGGCTGGTTTCGCTTGCTCCACCAAAGAGCAACCCAAGCAAGAACGCCCTGCCAGACACCCAAGCTGACGAGGCCTAGACGTTTTGGCGGGTCCACAACGAGGTACGCGAGGAGTCCAACACCTGAGGTGAGCATTACGAGCGACACGTTTCGGGTCACCAGTCGTCGAAGCGGAGGAATGCCAAGTAGCGCAGGCGATACAGTGGACATGACAGCAACTTCGTAGCCCGAGATGCCCATGTGCCAGAGTGGGAAGTACCACACCACAACACCAAGGGATGTGAGAATTGTCCAGAAGATATAGCCAAGATAGACATCAGCGGCAGCGTCGAGCATCTCGTCCCAGGTGAATGCGCTCGCATCGAAGACACTGCCGATCGGCTTGTCCTTTTGTTTCCCCAGTGTTCTTTCGGCGACATTCCCTCTGCGAATCTCGCTGTCAGTCTATCGGCAGAAGCAAGCGAGCACAGTGTCCGTACCAGCTATTTCGGAAGCCAATGGACATACCCCTTGCTGAGTCCCTTGACATCTTTGATCTGGATCTCGAAGCTGCTGAAATCGTATGCGGTGACAGCGTCGAAGGCGACGTCGAGAAGTACAAGCGACCACTCGAAGAAGGCGTAGATGGTGTATGCTGTGATTGTCATCAGTATGCGCTGAGCCAGTCTCTCGAGGGCAAGCTTACCACCGGGTACGCGGTGCACTTTGTGCTGGATGAAGAAGTACACGAGGGGCACCAGAGTCGCAAAGAACGTGCCTCCCAGGTATTTTCTCAGTTTGATGGCCTGCGGATTTGGCGGACTGAGCGCAATGCAACCGATCGTCCATGGCAGGGTAGCCACCAGGTAGCTGATCATGAAAATGTCATGCCAATCATGATCGTCGGTCGAGGTCACGTATGTCCAGCCTCCACAGGTCAAAGTCCTGAAAACCCCCACACCTGCGACGAAATTGACAAGTCTATTGCTGCCATTGGGCTTCTTGCCGAGGCACCACCAAAGAAAGCAGAGAGCGAATCGAGGACCAGAGCAGATGGCGATGAAAACCTGGAAGAAGGATCGCTCGGGATAGCGGTCTCCAATCGTTGCAGAGACGGAGGGAAACCATTCAATGGGGTAGCCGAAATGTTCGTTTTCTACGATTTTGTGGTAATGCAGGTATACGCCGACTATGAAGGCGCTGATGAAGGCGGCGTACGCAGCGACGGTGTGCGCGTGGCTGACGAACGAACCAGGAATCTGTCGCGTCCTGTCAGCGCAGGAGCCATTGGGAGTGCTGGGAAAGGTGTGCTTACCGTAGCCACGACGTCGCCGTCGCGGTGTTTGGGGGCCATGATTGACTACAACGATCCCATCCAACGGGGCGGAAGAGGAAGAAGGGGACGACAAGGAGAAAAGGAGTGGTAGCGGTGGTGGTGTTTTTCACATGTTACCGGAAAGTCCAGAAGCGAGCTCACCCTGAAGACGCTCGACGCGACACGCCGAGGAACGCGCGGAAGAGTAGTTTATCCGAGGCGGCTTATCGATTATCACAAGCGAGACGCTAGCGCCAGACTTCTGCCTACGGCTTTTGCATCCTGAGCGTCGTCTGCATCACCACCTCTGCCCGCCACTCGCTCCCACCGCGCGCTCCTCGCCGACAACATGGCCGCCGCCTCCGACAAAGCGCGCTTCTACCTGGAACAATATGTGCCTGAGCTGCGAGAGTATGAAGCCAAGGAAATTTTTACACGAGACCAAATTGCCGCCATCACCAAGAAGCGCTCGGACTTTGAACACACTCTCAACGCGCGTGGAAGCACGCCCGCAGACTATGCTCGCTATGCTCAGCATGAAATGAATCTGCATTCCCTCCTGAAGAAGCGCTGTAAACGTCTCGGGATTCAGAAGACTGCAACCACGAATTTTAATGGCCAGAGGACCGTCTTTTTCATTCTCGACCGTGCAGTGAAGAAGTTCCCTGGTGATATCGGGCTCTGGATGCAATATTTCGATTTCTGCAAGAAGGAAAAGGCAAATAAAAAGCTTGCAAAAGTGTTGACAAGAATGCTGAGACTGCACACACGGAACTGGAAGCTGTGGGTACTTGCTGCAAAGCACTATGCAGAGGTTCAAGGCGACATGGGAACAGCGAGATCGTATTTTCAGAGAGGTCTGCGGTTCTGCAAAGACGAGAAGAGGATTTGGAATGAGTACATGAGACTTGAGCTCACGTACTTGGCCAAGCTAGCGGCTAGAAGGAAGATCCTGGGCATTGATGGGGACAGCAAGATGGCTAGCACAGGCGAGGAGGAGGGTCTGGGAGGCGATGGCAATGAGGTCAAGTTGCCCGCAGTCACAGCCGCAGAATTTGAAGACGGCGAGGCAGGGAAGGGGGTCGAAGAAGTCAATGCAGATCTGTTAAAGAGATTGAGGGATGCACCCGCTTTCACAGGCGGGATACCCATGGCCATCTTCGATGCTGCAATGAAGCAATTTGCGGCACGAGCAGCTGAAGTCGCCGAAGAGATGTACGACCTGGTGGCCAGCTTCGAACAAGCTCCGGCGATCAAGAACGTGCGAGACCACATCCTCGAATGGTTGCGCACAGATGCCCCGACTTCCGCAGAGCATATTATTTGTGAGGCAAAGAACGAGTTGCACGGCCTCGATTCACGCACTGCCGCCTTCCCAGCTGCCCTCACGCGAGCCCTTGCGCACGTGAAGACTGGCAGAGAGACTCTCATCGATACTGGGCGACCGAACATGGCCGAGAAGATTGCGCTACTCCTTCTGCCATACTTGCAGCATGCCGGACAGATGGATCGTGGCGTTGTCAAAGTATTGGAGTCAACTGTGAAGAAGAACCTGAAACTGTCTGCAGATACTCCCAACCAATCTGGTAGACAACACCCTACAGCTGTCATTGTGGCGAAGCTGCAGTACGAAGGTGCTTCGCAGGATATTCAGACCCTCGAGCGACTGGTTGCAGAGATTCGTGATGATTATATCGGGGCTTCAAATTGATGGACGCGGGGAAATTTTACGAACGCTTGCTCTGCTAACCGTGCTTTGAGATACCCCCAGAATGCAAATAATATCTTCAGAAACTGCACTGCTTTCACTTCCTCGCGCACAAGACTTGGGCCTAATGGGTTTTCAGCAAAATTGTCTGTGCTTCGCCGAGGCTTGCGAGTGACGAGCTTCAGTTCACTTCTCTCATCATGGAATCAGATGTCGACTCATTGGCATATACACAGACGCACTGATTCGACTGATTGCCCCTCCAAATATTAGAATAGCGACTCATTATGGTAGCGAAAGATAGGAAGCATGGAATAAGGGGTAAGGCAAAAGAAGAAGATCAAACTGATTTCACACGTTAGGCTCACATTCACCTTACGACGCCAGAGTTGTCCAGAGCTGTTCACTATCTGTTCGCAACAGCAAAATCATTCACTTGCCTTTGTCAGCCTTCTTCATCCTTCAATAATGCGCTCACTTACCATGCACCACGCACAACACGTCTTGTGCACGTTGGCACTCCCGACACAGCAAGGATTCTCATCTACGCAGCAAAATCATGTCGATCAATCTTCAACAGATTCGGCTCAGACACGACGCTGTCTGGGTTCCAATGAACCAAGTCAGTTCCGGCGCTTGGTCTGCTGATCTGCAGTTCCTTGCTACAGAATACCTCAACGGGTGCACTGCGGTTGCTATCGTCTCTGAATATGGCGGCATCCTCGCTCACATCGCGCCGCGCACGAGCACGACCACCGGGGATCAGAATGTTCGCGATCTAATGACACAAGTTGTCCATCACTTCACCACGGGCAGAAACGCAGGGCTGTTTCCTTCCGCCACCGCCGTCGTCCTTGCTGCCGTCTACGAGAACGAGATAGCACTTCCGGACGCTGTGGAATTCATTCGAAGAGTCCTCGAGAGGCTTGATTTACCGATCAGGTATCAGAAGTATCGAGTCCGAAGACAAGGGGAGGCCCGAGTAAGTGGAGAGACTTCTTTCGTGTTACACGGTCGCCGCGGCATGAGACCTGGGCTGTATGTCAACGGCACTCAGTTGCACAGATAGGCATGCAACTGCGTGGGCGGTCGATTTTCAACAATTGCCGCAATCACAGAATGGCCGTGGGAAACGGTAGCGCATCAGACCCGAGCCACTGACTTTACACACACATGGTCACGAACAGAATGTGGTGCTGGCGGCTAGTTGAACTGAGTCCCATAAAAAACCGGAAAAGGTTACCATGGGACCGGGGTTCAAAGTTCGTGGATAGTTGCTAGCTGAGATAATGCCAAATGTGGCGAGGCGAGGCTTGAATGCCGAATGAGACAATCGAGTCCTTTTGCTTCCAACGGTTAAGTTATATGGAGCTGGTGAGTAGGCGTGACAAAACCTAGGTAATATTACGCTAAAATCTTACGAATGCCTGTGGTCCTGATGGCTCATTGTCCCTCGGTGACTTTTTGTTATGGATCGAGTGCGGCTGGGCCGGGTGGAAGGGAGATACCTGGATTGTGAATATCTGGGTGCTAGGATGCTACCAGATCCTCGGCGCATGAACATTCCCATGGCTTCGCATCAAAAACCGATAGTCTATGCCATCCATCCTTTTGTGTATATGGAACCCAGCAAGGCTGTCAATCACTGCCAACAGAGACCTGTTTCCACACTTTTCCAATATGGTTACCATATATCCACTGCATGTCGCGCCCGCCTGGCTGAATGACTTTGTTGCGAACGAGATCTTCTTCGGTCGGGTTTACGACCTTCTGCAAATTTTGACTCCTTCGCTCGGCCACGTCAGCGAGATGCGCGTACATCCGAGAATAATAAGGCAGGCGTATCTCGTTGAATATGGGAAGCGCTCGATGGATATCATTTTGGCTTGCTTTCAACGCTTGAGCCAAAACCCAGCCATCTTCCATAGCAAACCCAGCACCAGATCCAAAGGCTCCTGAAAGGGCGTGCGATGAGTCCCCAACGAGCACAATCTTGTCGTTCCAATTCGTCAAGTCATCGAGCTCTGGACCAGCGAAAGCTGCGAATTCTTTCCATCCCCCCTCGGGCACCCTCTGCAATGCTTTTCTTACTTGGGGCAAATACTCCTGTTCAAGAACGTCAATACTCCCCACACACGTATCACTGGCATTGCTTACTCCAAAGTGAGACTCTACAGTCTCATTTACCACAGGAACGCCCCAGCTATGTTTATCAGCAGCATGTATTGCAGGATCCTGATATGCTCGAGCTGCGATCTCCCACAAGCCTTCCCCCACGGGAGAGAAGTAGACATGCGTGGTGGGAGTGTGCCACCATGCCGTGGTTGCGAATCTCGCGTCCAGATCTTTCACCGCATCCCAAGGAAGTAGAGTTCGCCAGATGGTCGTGCCAGTAAATTTGAGCTCGTAATCCTTCCATGCAGCGTCCCTTACCACCGAGCGAATACCATCAGCTCCGATTACCAAATCAGCAATAGTCTCCGACCCGTCTGCGAATCTCAGGAGGACTCCATGCTGGCCAAGATTCTCAATGCTTACAACTTTGGCGTCTAATTTGAGCTTTTCATCAGGGACATGAGACCGCAGGGCAGATTGCAATTTGGTTCGTTGTGTTCGTATCGGTAGTCGCTTGGTATCAGATTGCTTTTCAAATCTTGAAAGTTCTTCTCCAGTGGCACCATTGCTGCGGTTAGCCGTCAGTATGAACATGCGTTGCCGCAAGTCAAGATACTCTCACAGATTTAGCACTGTCAGCGTAGGGTGTCCACTTGTCAAGCTGTCGGCAACGCCCAGCAACTCCAAAACATTCCACGAGTTCTGGCCTATGCTGATGCCAGCTCCAACTTCCCGCAGCACCTTGGCCTGCTCATAAATGGTGACTTCGACATTGGGAACTTCATGTAGTGCTATGGCCGTGGCAAGTCCGCCTGGACCGCCGCCTACTATGGCTATTCTTAGTAGAGGATAATCGGAATCGATAGCCATGATTTAGCATAACCCAAACAAAGAAATTTTATGTTGCTCGAGCATACCAAATGAAAGGTGAGGTATCGCAAGGATATCAAATCATACCTGACCGAGACAGCTATTGCGCCACCATGCTTGCCCATGATGTGCCCTAGATCTGGACCCACAAGTGTGTGAGAGCTTTGCCGTTCTTGAATCTGCTTATCGATCACTTTATCTACTGCGTAGAAGGGATAGCTGGAGCGTCCTGCATTGTTCCCGCTGTCTTTCGTGGGAATTCGCTCTGAGCGCAATCCTAGGTCGCCTTGAGGCTCGAGCAAGAGGGAGCATCGCTGAAATTGCATCAGTTCTTACATGAAAGGCGACTGTAAGCGCAACTGATATGGGTATAAAATCTCTCTCTCTCTCTCTCTCTCTCTCTCTCTCTCTCTCTTTCTCTCTCTGGGCCGAGTCGAACTTGCTTCAACTTTCAATCTGCATGTTGACATTGCTGAGCAGTAAGGCCGTGTGGTTCAGTGCAGAGCAGCCATAGTTGAGATGAGGCGACTTGTAACCCAGCACGGTTGTGAGCATGCACAATTTGGGGTAAGATTGTGTGTTCATTGTGTAGTTTGTTTGATTACAAAGGCGCGCTCCTCTCTCTCCCCCGGAGGTGAGGCTTGGCGCCCTGGTTCACGCTAGACCGCATCGGATGTGACCGCGCAAGTGAAGCTCAGAACAACACTTCTGGTCTCACAGCTCTTCATCCTCGCCGGTACATTTTCATTGCACGGAAGCTTGCATGTCCCTCGCCTCACAATGCGAGAATATGTACACATCCTCTTGCTGCCCGATACGAACTCCGACCAGCGTCCTCTTCTGAAGCCAAGACGTCTCCTGTCATGTCGATAGGAAGTGAGTCCAGACCGCTGTTGAAGACCACTCAAGGGTAGCTGTGCCGGCGGAACTATCGCCAGATCTGATTGATGAGGTGGAAAAGACGTGGGACCAGGATGGCATGACATAGAGCGCAGTCTGTGGGAGCCCTCGAGCAGGGCCAAATTTCAAATTCCAATGCAAGAGAGGGTATCGAGTTCCAAGCCAGGTGGTGGTATACTACGACAGCGCATGTTGTAGACTGAAGTGCGTAGGTGTAGTAGCACGATGCACTCATACAAGCACTTTCGCTGGCTTTCCAATTGAGTCCTGATAAGTACAACGACCGGCATCTCGGGCAGACTGCTGCAGATTATTGCACCGCAAGTTGACATCTGACAGCACGCAAGTTGGCAAAAGTATGGAGAGAACTACGCCCTAGGCCTTGCCCATATTGAAGGTCACATGTTTCCCTTGGCCTCACTTTCCGCCTTCTCCACCGAGGTCGAGTCGTGTTACTGAACACCTCAGTGTCTTCTCTAGAAGCGCTGCGAGTCTCGAAGCGGCATTGGGCGCGCCTGTGTTGGCTCACAGCTTGCGAACCGATCAGAGAGCACCACGCAAACGCCGGTGCCAAGACTTTCACTTCATACAGCTCAGTTCACCCCACCTTTCAGTCACTACAATGGTTGCGAATATACGAAACACAATGTCATTTCGCCATCTCTCCAGTCATACTTGTCATCTCATCACTGGGGCGCAGTCGCATGATTGTGCTCAGCGAATCGCTATTGAGCGAGAGCTACTGGCCACGACAATCACATTCGCACAATATGATCTCCACGTGCACGAGCACAATGTCGTTATTGTCATATGGAGCTTCACATTGTAAGCATTCTGATCAATAGTGAAGATTGTTCCTATTGTGAATGAGGATGATAGGACGGCGGCCTTGCTCTCTCATTTCTCGTCTTCTTGCTAACATTGACGATCACATCCACTCCCATCACCCCATCTTCACACCTTTCTCCCACTATTTGAGCACCATCCAAGCCACTCAATGGAGAGCTCAAGCAACATCGTTCCCGCCAACACTGCTGAGCAGGTCTCGCAGTGGAGTGGCCTAGCCGACCTCTTCACAGATTATTTGCAAGACTACCTCACGCGCCAAGGTCTCGACGAGGCCTTTGTAAAAGAAAATATTACAGCACAAGTCATTCTGGATTCCTTTCGAAACATCCAGCACACCACCATCCCGCCAGCACCATCGGGCCCTCGCTCAGGCGCCCAGAGGCTGTCAGATCATGTCTGTACTGGCCATTTGCAGAGATACCTCATCGACAATGACTTCGACCCGAGTTTCGCCCGTCAGATCACCGGTGTGCACATTTACAACAGTGTCATCTCGGAGATGCCAGAAGAGCTTCTCCCGAAACTTCCTTCTGTGAATGCCAACAAGAAGTCAAACACGCCAGAAACTCCGGCAAAAGCACCACGGAAGGACAGTTTTCTGGCCAGCAAATCCAGCCCAGACAGCGAGGACGACAGCGAGGACGACATGCCGCTTATCCGCAGACGCGCCACCCGCAAGAGATACATGAACGAGGTCCGCTCCGGCCGCATCAGCAAGCACATCAAGCCGAAGAAGCTCGATTTGTCCAAGACATATCACAAGATCCAGACCGCCTGCCTTGCCAACATTGAGCTCTCCGAAGACAGCAGCTTCAACTCCCACATCTCATCGAAGGCTTACGACAAGTTCCTCGCCTCTTCCGCCACCTTTCTTGCACCTCGCTTTGCCGCTGTCAGCGTCACACTTGCTCGTGCGGGCCAGGATGAGAGGGCAGAAGCTTTCGGTCAATTCGGCATCGATCTTCTCGGCCCAGCGATTTACAACGCATATGTGGCATATCACGAGCAGTACGAAGATGAAGATGATGAGACTCTGCTGCAGTCAAGGATGGCACTGATCGACTGTCTCGATGAGATTCACAACACGTGGAGCATTGGCGTTGCCTCGTCATTCAAGCATCTGATTGTCGATCACAACATGTGGTGGAGCAGTGGGCAGAGGTAGAAAGCGTCTTGACGATAAGCGAAACAGGCACGATGGCATGGTATGATGGTTTACGCAGAGGCGACACGGGCACGACGGCATTGGCACTGACTGGCATTGACATTTCACGGCAGAGCGGGGCGTTATGGTACAGCATTGGGCACTGACTTTTCAACGTCAGAGGGCGGTTTGTGCGAGTGAGGGCACGAGTGGTGGGAGGTATCATCAGCGTCGCATTGTCACGCCAAGAAGCCTTGCGTTGATATTGCACATCAATCAATTAAACCCGTCTTGCTCCCGTTCCACTGTGTCATATGTCTCTCGAGAACCCCCAGCATCTTCAGCTCATGAGGCCCGTCGCCCTCAACGATCTGCGCCAACAAAAACGCTCACAAATGCCAACCCACGAATCCAGCAATTCCATCCAACTTCCCAATCAACCATCCCAATGATCACGCCTCAAACCTAAGCCCCCGACATCCTCGTAGCCGTACAAGCCCTCTTCCCCACCGACCACCAAAGCTGCACATTCTCCCTCCACTTCTCCACAACCGGCCGACTAGCCACAGCGAAAACACTTGCCTGGTCCTCCTTCAACTTCTCCTCGTGCCCCGAACAGCACATCTGCCGATATCCCGCGGCCAACTGCGCTTCCAATTCGTTCCCCTCCAACATCGTGTTGGCGGCGGCGCCCAAGATCCTGCTCAAGCCGAGCAGATACGTGTCAATCACATACGGCTTGAACGTCCAGGTCTCGCACTGCGGCGACGAGGCCGTGGCGGTGGTGTCGGCGTAGACACAGCGGAAGCGAGCATAGTGCGTGCTGGGCATGTCGACAGGGGAGGTCATGGGCACGCCGAGCTCGGCGTTGCGAGATCGGAGGGAGATGGAGATGGGTAGGCGGGCGAGGAGTTCTTTGTAGGCATTCCGGAAGATGGGGGAGAATTGTTTGAGTTGGAGGAGAGCTTCTATCTGACGGTGGGGCAACGAAGGGCGCTGTTGTTGATGTTGATGTTGATGTTGTTGTTGTTGTGGTTGGTGTTGTTCTCGTGGATTGCTGGAATCGGAATCGCGGTTGGCTTTGGCTGCGAAGGCTGCGAGTTCCTCTTCGATGTATTTGAGTTCTTGGTCGATTTGGTAGAAGATGTCTTCGGGCTCGGCGCGGGGCGGTTGATGTTCGTCTTCGGACAGTGTGCGGTGGCCGGCTGGGGTTGGCTGCGGTCTTGTCGAGAGAGCTGGAGGAGGAGGATGATGATGATGATGATGATGGGATGCCATGCAGGTGAAGCTGGGCGACGAGACGAGACTGGACATGGAAGCAGGCGAGAAAGGAGACCTACCTCATCCAAGAGCAAGGTTTCAGAGACGACGAAACTGTTTGCCTTGGTGTGATCAAGAGGCCTAGTGGGTGGCAGTGTGCCGCATCCTGCAGCAGTCGTGCAACCCTCTTACTAGTGATGCGACGCATGCTGTTGGAAGGTTCTACAGAACGCCAACAAACCAGTGTGACCCGCAATCCTATAGAACTAGCACCCATGTCGAAACGCGTCGCCGCTGGTTCTAGACCATGGACCAAGCGAAAGCCCGCGGTTCGTATTCGTCCGTTCCCGTGCAGCATACGCCCAGTCCGACTTTTTGCCTGCAGTGGGTTGCATGCATGTGCTTCGTCGACCGTGATTGAGCTGCGCGCCTCTGGAAAGTGATGAACAGCACCTCAGCGTTCCTTCGCAGCCAACGACCGGTTGATGAGCGCATGCTGAATTGCCCATATTTGCACACGTACATGTAGACTATGTTGTGTATTGAAGTACAGCAAACACTCGTTGCCTGCGCCAAGTGTCGAGATGCTGCAGCTGTCGTTCAACCACTGCTCCTGCGGGTCACTCGCGATCATTGCTGAAGCTTGACCTGAGCTACTGTACGGAGGTACCTCCTACGAACACTCCAAGGACTCAGGAGTCGGAGCCCACAATAGACGCGGCAGATTAGACGCCGAATGGTGTGAAGAATGCATGCACTGGAGCGTATCATTGGTAGATCATGAGATGGTGACACTCTGTCGTATAGCGGGATACAAATTTGCAAACATTGTCTTTGGCGGCATCAATTTAGCTGAACCCCAGCCTATGTATAGTATCTTCAGTGCTGGAATCGCCGATTTAGGCTCGTTGGGCGACTAGCGCGCGCATCAGTGAGACCATAGGAAACGCTCGTACCGCTTTGAGCAAGTAATAGTAGCCAAAAAAAAAAGGCCCTTGGACCGGGAAGCATAAGGTTATTCTAAGTGCCGCG
The DNA here is from genome assembly GCA_023512815.1 of Cercospora zeae-maydis. Lineage (NCBI taxonomy): Eukaryota > Fungi > Ascomycota > Dothideomycetes > Mycosphaerellales > Mycosphaerellaceae > Cercospora > Cercospora zeae-maydis. The sequence goes on from JAKLWY010000008.1 coordinate 1,542,112, forward strand.
AATGACGGTACGACGCGCCAGCCCTTATTCCTTAGATTGATCCTCCCACAATACCAGACATCTGATTTCAATGCTTTCTCTCGGTGCACCTTGGTCGTCTGGCAGATTGAAAGCACTGTGCGGTGCCCACCTTGCCCTTCCGTCAAGCTTACTGTCGAAGCATTTGATCAGAAGCGCTTCATTGGGCTCCATCGCGGAAGGCCAGTACCATTTGTGCTCTGGATTAGCCATGACGTGCCATATTTCAACATTCCTTTCCGTGCTATCGGGGCTGACTTCTGGACGCACTCGCATGGTATAGCCACGAAGGTCAGACTCTGGCACTGTCGTGGCGTCGCAAACAGCCAGTGGCTGGCGAGTGACGGTCTTCAGAGGTTTCCATAGGTTGATCACCGCCCATCTGCAGTTTGCGGCCTTGGATCGGACGTATTCGGCCTCGGGGATTGTAAGGCATTCCAGAAGAGTATCGGCACTTCTATTCGTGTGATCTATGTGCACCTGCATGGCAGGCACATTGGTCGATCGATACTCTGCCTCGTCTGGGACATCTTCTGGTATATCAACAACTGCCAGTGCAGGATCCCGTCGAAGCATGTGGCTCATGGCGTACACATGGGTAGCGCCTGTGCTGTTGAGCGCTCAGCATTTGCCTACGCAGCATTGGACCTCAGCTTACGTATTTTTGATTAGCTCTCGAGCCTCATTGAATATAGCGTCTGTGATAATGGCATCGTTCGAGAAAGACTCGTGCTTCGTGCCCACTGGACCGGGATATTTCAAGAATTGAAACCCATTCTCGTCAACGGTGAAATGGTTGTCGGTGGTTCGCAAGTCTGTGATGCGAACTCTCTGCGGCGTGTGCTTTATGCGCTTGGAGCCGGCAGTATTGACGTACGGGATTTTGATATCCTCTCCCGGTGCCGGCTCATAGTGATAGTTCATAACACTTTCAATCGAGCTTTCCGGAGCTGCGGTGGCGTGAGGCATGTTTGCGATCAAGTGATGATCGAAAGTCGAGCTGGAAATGTTGAACGCTTGTAATTTGACAGAGTGACAGCTTTATATATTAGTCTGGAGCCACCCGTGCCAACGACTCCCACCGACTGAAAACGCTCAGTTGAGTCTGTTGATCGGTGGCCGCAATCAATAGAGTTGGAAGCTTGCCATGACCCAGGTGGAAAGCTGGGATGATCCCCGAATGTGGCACTGAGCTGCTACGACGTGTGGCCTCGCAGTCTTGCAAGTTGCAACACATCCAAGAACCAGGCAACAGTATGCTGGTGGAGAGAGGTGGAGCAATGTGGTTTGTGCTTATGCGGTCCTACATAGGAGGTTTAGTAGCGGCCGTTGATCAGCCACAGCAGCAGCGGCGTGTGCGTGAAGGACGTGAAGTTACACTTGCCGTGACGGCAAACCAAGGTACTGTGGTCTTCCAAAGTTACAACTTTATTGATTGAGTGCATTGCAAACTCGGGACTCGGCTGCTAAAGACGCCGTCTATGCAGTACAGTCGTCACTCGGTCAATCACTGTGCCGTCTATACATTTCAGATCCGTTGTCTGGGCAGCCTCGACGAACAGGGCATCCCCAGGAAACCTCAGAATGATTCTGCCCTACAGCAGAAAGCAAGGAGGTTTCCAAACTCTCATCGCGTGTAACCCCGCGATATAACGATTGATTTCGTGAGCCTTGGCCGAGACGAGTTTGGAAATTCATCGGACTCTTCCTCTGCTCACGTTCGTCTCGGCACGACTGCGTGCGAGCCACCTTTGTGGTCTTGCTCCGCATTGCCTGGCTACCGAGAGTGCGCGTAGAGCGTAGATGACAAGCCCAGCAGTACAGCTCAGTATCGAGGACCGTGAGTCTTGTTCTGTACCGCGTCGTGAACGAGTGATCCTCGCCTGACTGCAGATCCTGTTCAATCTACGTGAGCGACGTTTGAGCTCTGGCGTCCAAACCTTTGATGAGTCTGCAGAAGCACACAATCCCTTGAATTGGTACTGTCTACAGCAGACCGTGAATGATTTTGCAGAACTTTTGATCGTCAAACGGTTTTCCTTACGTCTTGGCAGGCAGATATTGACACGCAGCCTGCAGTGTTGATCGCTCTGTGGTCTCCGATACAATGGTATGCCGACCCCAATGAGCACAGCCATCATTAAAGCAGCCAGCGAATGCACGAGACGTTGCTTTCCTGCGTTTCGAACTTCGGAGGACAACTGTATGAGACTCGGTTGCCGTTGGTGCCGTCTTTCTGTGAGCGGCTCCGGGTCGTCGTCAAAAGGCATATCAATGGAAGCACGAGTGTCGCCGAGGTCGCATGCCCACGGCATTGCCCTATCGAATTCGTCTGATAGGTTTGCTGATGAGACGACAAGCACTCCAATCACAGAAGGAGGCCGACTGACCGACTTCACGCCCTGCAAAACGAGCTCACGTGGCCTCGGGCTGTCGGCGGGCTCAGTGGGCTCAGTTGTCTCAGTTGTCGGGGAGTTCCTTCTCCCCCGCGCTTTTCCAACCCGTGCCAACTTCCCAACTGGCTTAGCTCTGAGCACGCCTTCTGTCGCTGTTCTGACTGGCCGTGAACAACCACGAAAATGTCGAAATCAGGCCAAATTCGTCTCAAACAGCTCGTCGGCATCCCGAGGACGCTACTCCACACCCCGAAACCCTGTCAGCAGCCGATTGGACCGTCTGTTGGCCCGAGGAGGCTGTCGACGAATCATGTCAAGCAAATTGCGCCCGGAGAGGCTCGAAAGAGTGGGTCGAGATATATATCGTCGTTGGTGGTGAAGAGGCAGGAGAGATTTTTGCAGTGGAATGGGATACGCCAGTCGTCGTCTTGGAGAAACGCTTCGCAAGCTCGACAGTCCGATGCTAAGGGCGTGCTGGCTGTCTTATTTGGAGCATCGGCGGTAGCTGTATTGGCAGCTCCAGTCGTTTCGTGGGTCCAAGAGACGTTCGAAGATGTTGTCGATGGCGAGGATACAGATGTCAAGGTCGTCGTCAATGGAGAGACAGGTCCCGCCAAGTTCCGCTTGTCGGACGTGGTCAAACATGATCGATCGTCTTCGAGCAAATGGGTCATCCATGGCACATCGGTATATGACATCACATCGTTCGTCGGCGCACATCCAGGAGGAGAGGTCATACTTCGAGCGTGTGGAGGTTCCATCGATCCCTATTGGAAGCTGTTCAGCATCCACAACAAGCCAGAGGTGAAGAAGATTCTTGACGACTATTACATTGGTGACCTGGACCAGCGAGACCTAGACAGTGAAGGCAAGATCAACTGGTCTGGCGTCGCAGGTGCTTCCATCGACGACCCGTTCAAAGACGATCCGGAGCGTGATCCAGAGCTGATTGTGCGGACGCCCAAACCATGCAATGCAGAGACTCCCGGTAAACTGCTCGGCGACTTCATCACTCCTCTGCGACTTTTCTTTGTGAGACATCACTTGTGGGTACCGAAAATCGATGCCAGTGAGCATGAACTGAAAATCGAGCTATCCAACGGCGAGGAGGTGGCGTACACTCTCGACGACCTCAAGCAAAAATTCCGTGAGCACACAATCACGGCAACTTTGCAGTGCGCAGGCAACCGCAGAGCGCACATGAATGAGTCCCAGCATGGCAAGACTTCTGGCCTTCAGTGGGACATTGGCGCAATTGGTACTGCAGAGTTCACCGGGGTTCGCCTCCGCGATGTTTTGCTCGATGCTGGCTACGACGTGGATATAGCTTGTGCGACATGTCCCAATGACCCCGATGCGGACCAGCATATCCACTTTTGCGCGCCCTCCGATACATACGAGCAGAGCATACCACTTCAGACAGCATTGAATCCTGCCTCAGATGTTCTGTTGGCCTGGAAGATGAACGGGGAAGAGATGCCCCGCGATCATGGTGGGCCTTTGAGGGCGATTGTGCCAGGCAGCGTTGCAACCCGTAGCGTGAAATGGCTCGGAAAAGTGCGCCTAAGCTGTGAAGAGTCTCGGTCGAATTGGCATGCTCGAGACTACAAGTGCTTCGGCCCAAATGTGCGAGCTTCCGACCTCAAGCCCGAGGACTGGGAAGCTGCGCAAAGCATCCAAGAGATGCCCGTTCAGAGCGCCATCACGGACATCATGAGGTGTGACGACGGGAACACACCGCTTCGCGTCAACGGGTTCGCTTTCAGTGGCGGCGGCAGAAAGATCGTCCGAGTCGATGTATCTGCAGATGGTGGTCAGACTTGGAGGCAAGCTTGTCTGCGCAAAGACGAGGCCAAAGGTACCAGAAGGTGGGCGTGGACGCAGTGGACTATTGATTGGCCCAAGGACAAGCTTCCGCAGGCGAATCCAGTGTTTGTGGTGAAGGCTGTCGACGAAGGCTACAATACCCAACCACAGACCTTCGATGCGACCTGGAACTTCCGGGGCCTCTTGGGTAACGCGTGGCATAAGGTGCCAGTGGAGATATGAGTGCAGCTGTTGGACAGACAGTACTTTGCACATGATCCTCCTCTTTACAGACGATATTCTCGTAGCAGCGCCCTCGGAGGCCGCCAAGATGATTCGCGATAGGATGATAGCCTTAGTCCAGAATGCTGATCTGCTTGTAGCACTTCCGATCTCATCGAGTGTCTCTGTACAAAAAGGCTCAAGCCAGTCTGAAAGCGCCAAAGAACACACAAAGCGCCTTGCTCGCCCCTTTCATGCAATAGTGTGTGACGGGAAGCTTCCCGTCTTGCTTGGCATATTTCGCCAGCTGCTGCACGTCCGAAGTCCGTGGTAGGTATAGCACAACCTCATTCGCAATCGAGAATGCATCCCACAGCACCTTCAGGTTGTAGGGCTCCATGTAAGACAGGTCGAAAACATCCCAGTCCGTGTACGAGGGTCCTCCCCAGGGAGGACTGGCGAAGATCACAGCATTCTTTGCGGACGCCTTCAAGCGCGCCTTGAGCACGTCGAAGATGTCGCCGTGGATCCACCAGATCTTCTTGGCGACGCCGTAGATCTCGGCGTTGTGCTTTGCGCAGGCCAACGTCTTCGCGTCCTTTTCGACCGCAAAAATCTGGCTCCAACGGCCGGAGAGGGCAAATGCTATCACATTGCCACCCACGCCCGCGAACGCGTCGATAATGACCTTCTTCTCCTTGGGCGCGGTCGCCACGTGCTCGGCAATCTTGCTGCAACATGGTCAGCCTCGGCCTGGTTTGCATCTCAGGAGATGTGCTACTTTGCAATGGGCTCCGGTGTCACGCCGAACCAAGCATCATCCGTCAGCCAAATGCCTTCGTCGTATTTGGAGAAGATGGAATTGCGCTGGTGCCAGTATTTCTGCAGTTCGTGCGGCACTTGGTCCACTGATGTGTATGTTTGCACGCCCTCGGGCGGTTCCGTGGCCGATGACATGGCGCGTGTGATGTGTGTGGTGTGTGGATTGATTTCGAGTCGCAAGTCTGGGAATTTCATGTCGTAACTTCTGGACATCGGCGCTTGCGTCCCGCGACTTCTTTTGGTCGCAGTTAGCCTTGAGATATCGATCTCCTTTATTCTCTCCACGGCTTCATCGCGCCCGTCCGATTCAATAACAACATCTGCTGACCATTGACATTGTCGAATCGACTGCTGGCAAGTTCGTGTAGTGGCGGCAACTTCGAGTGACCGCCCCCTGAGCCTCAGGCATAGCGAGCGCAGATCCCGTGATATCGTCAAGGCGGCAACATCAGCTTCGCTGGGTCGCCATCCAGAAATATATCAGCGACCGGAGAGGGGCTCCAGAGATCCCCAACTCGAGCCCTCACAAGGCATGTCCAGCAGCAGGCATCGTCGACGCCATGCCTCGGAGTCCGATCCGCTGGCAGTTCCCAAGCATTATTGGCCATGGACCGATCCGAGTACTCGCCACCTTTATGCTTCCCCCTCTCCTGTCGAGCCGTCGAAACGCCCCAAATGGGAGCCGATGGTCCAGCATGCGGCCTGGAAGATTGAGCAATGTCCCCGTGTGGAAGAGACCGCCCTCCGCTCGCTCCAACGTCAAGGCTGTCAGCACCCGTTGAAGCACTATTATCCAGAACACGAGTGCCAAATTCCCAATCGTCGCCTGCAGTGTTTACGCGAAATCCGTCGCTGGCAGCGTGATCGACCGCTCGTCCTTATCATGGCCGAGAAGTTGCCGAAAGAGCTCGTGCTGCAGATCCTGGAGCATATGGCTCTTGATACCATGGATCATGTGTATCTACAGGACGAGACTTCGATCATCACTGCCGCCCGCAGGCTATTGGGCGAGTCTCTGGCTACCGAAGCGCTGATGCCGCTGTCGCTGCAAGCAGTACTCGAGCAGTCCATACTCTCGATTGATGTGGATGTTCAACGTACAGAACGCGGCAGAGTAGCCATACTACCTTCCTTCGTGCCCGTGCTGCCTCATCCGGTCCGAAAAGCGCGTCTCACCCTCGACTTTGAGATCCCCATTGGTCGACAAAAGTATCCTGCCATAATCTATACCACTAAAGCGGGAATGGCGTCGCTGTTGTCCCAACTCCCGGGTTTGAGAGTACTGCACATCTTTCTCAACATTGAGCTGACTCGACCGCCATGGGATCATAGAGGCTCGGCTCTCGATGTTGGATGCAGAAAAGGCTTCAGCGGTACGACCACGTTCCGATTTGCCATCCAAGAGTTGCTAGAGGCTGCTCGCATCGAACGACCAACACTCGACGTCTTCCTTGAAATTAAGTACCTATACGAGGGCACTTGGCGTGGTTCTTTTGAGCATCCTCCTGAGGTAAGAATATGTCAAGCGCGATTATCGATAGAGCGAGCTCTGCGATGGCTCCATGCTCTACTTTGCATGGATTTCATAAAGCTGTGTTGATGGGGTGAAGCTGACAAGACCATACAGACGTACAATGTGGCAATGGAAGCCATGACTGCGGAGGCAGTCTTGCGAGAAGCCGATGCGAAATGGTCACAATGTCGCTTCAGTCAAGGCTAGACGAGATTGAGATGTCGTGTCGAGATTGATGTACATGACCGCATCATCCATTCGACACGTCCGAAGATGCAAGCAGAGTCACGAGTGTACGACTGATGCAATTACATGTACAGACCGAGCCAGCTTTGCAAACTCGATGCTGATCTTACATCCTCCAGAACGCCGCTGCCGAGCAACAAAGCTTTCTTCGAGCTTTCAGCAGTGGACTTGCGTGTCACGCGGAACCTCATGAGCTTCCTGCACGCTATCGATCCCATGCTTATGCACTTACTGTGATGTGGCGAAGTCAGCACTTCAACCTCGAGTCACAGACTACTACCCTTGCGACATAGCTAAAGATGAGAGGGACTACTACCTCCAGTAAGACAAGACTGCTGATGTTCATCATACAGTGGGTCGGCGATTAGGGCTCTCATGCAGCCGAAGCACCTTTTGCGGGAGGAACAGAGCTGATGCTTCTGATCAGCTGAAGTACGAGACCACAAAAAGTCTATCGAAATGAGATCGGCCTCAGCGCAATTTGTCAGGCAGTACATGTATCATTTGCCGGGCAGAAAGGTGCTAGTTCGAAAGTATTGATCTCTCTCATTGTTCCGCTCCTGCGGCTGACTCTCACTAGGTCGAGAATGTGAAATCCTTCGCCAGACCTCCCAACGAGTATGATCCGGTGCATGGAGAGTGTCATTTGTCCTGCTCAGCACTCGGGTGACAACGAAACGATCATGAGCTGTTGCTGCCAACATAAACGTCCGAGGGTTGACGCTTACAGCCTTATACTTCGGTGACCAGCAACAGCCCCGCCGCTGCAAAGCTCGTCGCTATCGTTTTGTACTCAGACATGGCGATATCTAGTGACGTTCAACACGGCGCCAACCCGGCGAACGACAAGCAAAGAATTCCGACTTACCACGATCACGACAAGGCCGGATATGCACTGCCCAATGACTCTGCAGAGCATCATCGCTTGGACAGACAAGCAGGCCACCTATCAGCAATGATGCTTGGCAATGTCCCTCACGCACCTGTGCAAAGTGGCAAGAGCAACCGCATGCTCGACGTCGGCTGCGGTACTGGCGCTATAACGAATCTCATCGCATCTTTTTACCCAGACGCTGAGTGCATCGGCCTTGATCTCACGCCCGTGCCAGCAACTCGTCCACACAGAGCAAACACTCAATTCTTCCAAGGCGACTTTTGCTCGAACCCTCCTTCACTCTGGACACCCATCACTGGCGACTCGTCTCTTCCAAAATCACCACATCTGTTTGACTACATCTTCTCGAGACTGCTCATCGCTGGCATGACCAAGTGGCCCGAATTCATCACAAAGCTATTCTCGTTGCTGAGACCTGGCGGCTGGGCAGAAGTTCAAGATCTCGATTTCCATTGGTATGACGAGAACAACACCCCCATTAGTCAAGACTGGAAATGGCTCGACAAGCTCGTAGAAGTTTGCGAAAAGAAAGAAATGGACTTGCGTTGTGGTTCAAAAGTCCATGGATGGGTGAATGACGCTGGGTTCGCGGATGTTCAGACGTTCGAGTATTCCTGACCATGGGACACACAGGCAACGGAGGCTACGCCGGAATTGCGGGAAATGGCAGAGTATTCTGCGGAAGAATTACCGAGCGCTCTTCATTATACGTTGGAAGTGGCGATGGGTGAAGAGGCAGATCCTGATGAGGTTGAACAGCTGCTGCTTGAGCTGAGGCAGACTCTGAGGCCTCAGAAGGGCATGCATCAACTGTTCCATGTGACGATGGGACGCAGACCTCCTGAGTACATTGGTCGCAGAGCCTGTAGCACTGCAGACCGAAACACTCGATCGGTTTCGTTCCAATATCTTCCAGAACTTGAAGCAACCAACACAAGAGGAACTTCAAAGTATCACCCGCATTCTGCGTACCGTGTGCTCCTGTCAAAGTCTGTATTCGACTGACACTGCACGCTTTGCGAGTGATCATTCAACCCCCTTCATCCTCACGCGCCATGCAAATACAACGGCTGCCCAATATCTCGTTCCCCAAAAAGCATTTCCAATTATTCGAACAATTGCCTCCTGGGGCTTCACCTCGCACTTGTGAATGATTCACGAGAGGAACAAACATCCATCTCCCATCTAAGACTCCAAATACGGGGAAAAAAACACCACCGACACGGAGATTCCACTCTCTGGGGGAAATTTCTGCTATTCTCTACGAATAGGGCCGGTGTTCATCATACCGCCATTCCAAACAAGAGCCCACCCATCAAACACCTAGCCCGTGCATAATTCTTCCTCATACATCAACCTCACGCCGGAAACCAAATTCGATGCGATCCGACCCCAGCATTCGTTCAGCATACATCACTTGTCGCGGAGTTACATATTGCCAACTCTGACGGGGAAAGAAAAAAAAAAACACATTGCAACATGCCAGTCCAGCCAGTCCAGCCAGCCAGCCAGCCAGCATGCATGCATGCATGCAGTACAACACATCTATCCTTCTCACAATCTGACGAATCGAACAACGATCCCGATCCGATCCCCTCACACAAACCCGTACCAAGCAATCAACGGATCAAAGACGCCTTAACGAATCTGCAAAAATGGCCCAGCCAGCCAGCCAGCCAGCCAGCCAGCCAGCCAGCCAGCCAGCCAATCTGGCACCCCCAAAAAATAAGGATGCAGCGCAGCAAATCGTGCACGTTTCAAAAACTCCGACGCCACTTGAGTCACACACATCATATCCATGGCGCCCACAAAGACGTGTCTCGAGTTTCATGTTCTCGTGATGAGGAAACCCAACTACCAACGAACGCGGGAGAGAAAAAAAAAAGAGGGCCTCTGAGGGCTCAAAAGCGGTGGGGAGATCACCGGACACGTCAACAAAAGACCACACACGATGAACAGACTTTTTTTTTTGCCAGCGAGGTGGTTCGATGAGAGCGCCTGCGGCAGCGATGGTTACAGCCTGGAAATCCATCATCTGATAACAGTAGTTAGTGGCATCATCTGCTGCAGCAGCGTCATCAGAGAAGAACGGTGGCAGCATGCTGCTACAGCGAAAGGAGCCTGGAAATGATGGACAGCCGGGTTTCGTTATCGTACACGGCATCTAGAAGAGCTGGTCGGACCGAATTCAGAAACGTCCCAGAAAGTGGAAAAGAAAAATCTCGTATCCTACAAATTAAACAACAAAAAAAACCCCAAAAACCCAAAAAGGAAGGCCGTCGCAGCGAGATGACCATAGAAGGCAGTATTCGCGACAGTCTCCAATCGACGTGCAGCATGTGGTACCACAAACAGATATTGAACAATAACCCTAGCTGCTCTGCAGAAAGTTTTAATCATCACAGTCCTTCTCATCATCACACGTAGTGTACCCAACAAGCCCTGCATGTACATCTCGACAAGCCGTTTTAAATTGAGCATTCGGCAAAATCGCATTCGGGGCCCAGAAGCGCCAAACTTTTACTATTTTCTGCCCCTCGCCCCTTCGCCCCCCTGGTCGTTAGTCGGAACCGCAACATGGTGTTACTGTGACAGTATACGAGCCTGGGAGCATGGGTCGTGTATACAGTACCAACGGACAAGATATGGTTCTTTGGCCGACGCGTGGTTTACTCTGACGGCTTTCCAGAAGGGCTGTTTGCGTGGTGATGGCAGGTGCTGTAGGGTTGATCGATGGTGAGTGTCTCTCAAAACCGGTTTCTTTTGATGTGTTCCCCCGATTGGGACAGCTCTGCGGTGGCTTCATGGTGGTTGAAGCAGGTTTTGGGCACACCAGTCTGAAGTGACAGGGTTGATCGTAGCAGGACACGCACAGCTGTAGACAGCAAAGCGCGAATTCCAGACCGAGGCTGGATTCGTCCGGGTCACGCTTCAATCATGGCTAAGGTTTCGTGGGGTTCAGATTCTGGCTGCACATGTGCACGCAGGTGCAGACATCGAGATCGAAGGAGCAAATGGACAACTTGGAGCCCAGAGCTGATGAACCATCGGCGTATTAGCCGCCGTCGGTGTGATGAGTTATGGCTTAATAATAAGACGGTCACTAATTAGTAGTGGAGACTGAGACTTTGTCTAACAGAGCCCCGCATCACCTGAGGCTATAACCCTGGCTTTGTTGTTAGTGCGACGACTGCTGATGAGTGCGTTTCTCTTCAGCTGTCAAATGGGTGCACGAGAATGATCGACTGCGCAAGCTCGGTCGCCGAACGAGATAGACGGTGAAATGACGCGGAGCAACAGTTGTGCATCGCCGATCACGGTAGGCTGAATGTGGTCGCAGTGACGCTCCGTCCGTATGCCAGGCCTCGTTCGCGGCATATGCCAACAACACACAGTGCGTGTCAGGGCAGCGACGATATGTCTCGGGGGTATCAGCCAAGATCTCGGTCGGAGCCTGGGAGAGGTTGTACTGCTTCCTGCCTCCCCTCGCATCGTTGAGATACTTGGCATAACTGTGCCCCGTACATCGACTCGGATTTTGGCTTGGCGCCTTGGCCAACCCGTCTTGTCGGGCAGCGCATAGGGTAGCACGAGGGGATGCTTTCGAGCGCCAAGAGCAATGTACTGCTCAACTGGTGACTTACACCTCAACTGCCGTGCTCCATTCTCCCTGTAGGCTCTGCTGCTACGGAGCAATTTTGCCTTGGCGACAATCAGGCCACCATGCAGCAAGGTCTGCCGCCTTTTAGCTTTTGCCAGACCAGGATGCTGCACGATGGGTCCCAAGCAGACTTCAGCGGCGCCCAAGGGCTGGCTGTGTGTTTGGAGTATTGCATTTCCCAATCAACTTGCAACAAAGCAGCGCCGGCGCCGGTGGGGGTTGCTAGCGCGCGTGCCTGCAGAGATCGTGATGCCATGGCCTGCTCGTGGCCGCGCGCTTCACTTCACGATTCGGGCCATTGCGGGCGAGGCGCGGGTGAAGAAGCAAGTGGATTGTTGGTCGTCATGCGGTGTGGGAGTGCGGCATGGAATGGGCAGATCCCCACGACCAGGCTGCCACAATCAGCCACCAGAGCTGACTTCGTCCGCCGGGCATTTGGCACGCGATGCCCGATGTCGACGGGGAGGAATGTGAGTAGTGCGAGATTCGCACAACCAGGATGTTGAGACAAGCGCGGAGTGATCGAGGCGATGCCTATCGTGGCGGCGGTGGTGGTGAAGAGAAGGGCGGGAAAGTGCAGGGTAGGGCAGGGAGCAGCACGACGATGGTGGTGACGACAAGCATTGCGCGGAGCACGGGGTCGCGCCCGGCATCCGACAAGTTTTTCCGAGCCGAGTCCAGCTCGACGCCGGGTGTTTGGCGCACACCGTCTGGCAGTGTGGTTGGTAACTCTAACGAGTGATCAAATTTCTCGATGCCTGCGACACATCTATCTCAGGAGAAGAACAAGCCACTTCAGGAGCTTGTTGAGCAGGAGAACGTCCACTCCATGTTGTTACATGTTGTGCGCCCGACAATCTCGCGGTAGTGACATTACGAGCAGAGGACTCATAATCGGCCAAGTTCGTACTGGCCGTATTGATCAGACCTCCGTCGTATCTTGTCGATTGACAGTCCTGCGGAGTCGGTCTCTGGTGTCGAGATCCATTGCGACGTGCTTTAAATAGGCGTCGGAGCATTGTAACCACCCTGGTACAACATGCTTGCTTCCATACGACGCGCGCGTGCTGTGCCTTCAGCCGGGCGCGAGACTCCCAGACCAACATTCGAATCAATTCTCGTGTGCTTCATCGCCAGGCCTCGGATGCTTCTCCGTCAGCGAGACGTGCTCCGCCGTCCACGGCGTGAGAGTGCGTTGTGAACGTGCGCAGCAATTGAGGCAAGGACTCACCGGGCTGATGGCTTCGTGATGATAGCAGGTGAGAAGCATTGACCTACGGTACCGCCTGAACGGGTTCCCGGTGCCCACCGCTCTCGACGTCCAGAAAGGCAACGAGCTCGAGTGCATACTGCGCGCAGGTGGCATCATTGTTCAAGCCTTGGGTAGGGCGATCGCCAAGCAGGTCAGCAGGAGTGGTAGCGTCGTGTAGTAGTGCTTGAAATCGAGCCGGAGATGCTCTCAGGAGGTGACTTGAGCTTGGCAAGGAGCGTGTCAGCGTGTTGGGCGATAGATGTGGCTTGCGAGTATCGGGCCCAGGTGCAGCATGGCGCCATGGCAATCGCCAGTGTCGTTGGGTGCGGTGCACCTCATCTCCGCTGAGATGAGAGGTCTTGTCCGCAGTATCTCCTCGAGAGCTTTGCCACCGGTCTAGATGCAGAAGGTGGTGGTCGAAGCGGCATGACAAAGGTTTGAAGGCGCGCTGACTGATGAGCTGAATCCACGGTGCAGCAGCGGACTGTCGCAGCTTGACGAATCACGGTGAGACATTGCCCTTTCACTTGACCGTCCATTGGCCCTCGAAAGTGCGCGTCGTGGGCGACGTGTTTGACGTGCTGCTCATGTGGGTAGCGCGCAAGCCGCGGCCGCTGCAGGCTCGCACGCAAAGCGTGGCGGTGCGAGCGCCAAGTGTACGGTAGGCTGGGTACCGGAGGTATGTACAACAGTGTCCCCCCCATGAGTGATGCGCTCATGGACCGACAGCACAGCGCAAGCCCACGTCTGGACGACGAAGGGGTCGACAATGGACTCGTAGTAGGGCACGGCCAATACAGGACAGGACAACAGGCAGGCAGGCAGGCAGGCAGGCAGGCAGGCAGGCAGGCAGCAAGGATAGCACGGGCGAGGGGTTTCCAAGGCGGTGCCAGGCCAGTCGAGCATGGCCTGCGGGTGATCATGACATACATCCAAGTTGGGTGTCGAGTGATAAACGAGCACCGCAGCATGTAGTGGCCGACACGGTGGTAGGGCGAAGTACGAAACACGGCAGGAGATGAGGCGGCGGGAGGGTTCAGCACGCGCCCCGGCAAGTTCCGACACGCAACGAGCGTCTTTCACGTCCTGTCCTGGTCGCCCGCCAGATGAGAGGTAGGTGTGTGTGTGTGTGTGTGTGTGTGTGTGTGTGTGTGTGTGTATGTGTGTGTGTGTGTTGGGGGGGGAGGGTGTGTGTGTGTGTGTGTGTGTGTGAGTGATTGTGATGGAGGGCGTTGTGCAAGTGGTGAGTCGAGTGATGATTTCGCATGCACCTGCTGTCCTTCTGCCTCGGCAGCCCCACGTCAGCACGGGAGGAAATACACGATATCGGGCGTACGACACGCGGGAGCGATAACGCGTCAGAAACGGGTCGCGGGTCGCAGGTCGCAAGTCCCGAGCTCCGTTCGTCTCGGCTCGCGTTGCTGCACCAGCTTGACGTCAGAGCGAAGAGTGGTAAGGTACATGTAGCTAGTGCCAGGCCCGCGTCCGGTTCAGCAAACAGAGTTCACTTGGTCCCATGCCGCGAAGTAGGGCATCCCCTCGCACAGTAGTGCGCTGCGCTACGGTCCAAGAGCCGCGCCACATCCTGGCGTGCTATGCGCTCGACGCATCGACGGCTCGCCCGCTGAGCGCTTCCGTTGCGCGCGCAGAGGCTCCTCTTGCACAATTGTCCAGCCTGGGTCGCCAGGATGCCTCATCGCTGTATTACCCAACATGGGTGCCGAGCTTGGACTCCGCCGAGCGACAGGTAACACACACCTTCGCTCGCTCTGCCTATAACACCACCCACTTCCTCCCACCACCTTCTGGCCCTTTCCGTCCTCCAACGAAGATCCTCCTCTCCCCCCATTGACGCCGATGACATAGCCCCTCCCCGCCCATCAGTTGATTGTTCGAGCGCAACATCCACTGCACAGCGATCGCCATGTCACACCGCGGGCAGCTTTCCTGCCTGAATGCACAGCCGGTGGCATATCATTCACACAGCCTGACCCCCTCTTCACACACACCCGTCACCAAAATGGCCCCCTCACGGACCGCCTCGCAAGACTCCGCCGCCGACGGCATCAGGAAACGCGTGTGCAAAGCTTGTGACCGATGTAGATTGAAGAAGAGCAAATGCGATGGCTCGAACCCGTGCACTCGGTGCAAGACCGACAACGCCATTTGCGTATTTGGGTAAGCACATATCCTTACCACCCGGCGGTGCCGAATTTCCTCTGACGATTCTCAGCGAGCGGAAAAAGTCCCACGACAAGGTCTATCCCAAGGGCTACGTGGAAATGCTGGAACAGCAGCAAGCACAGCTCGTCAGTGGCCTCGTCGAGCTGTACGAACGCCTGGTGAAAGCGGAAGCCTGGACGGGTCCTGCCGTCGAGGAACACGATGGCAAGCCCTACACCCACCACATCCTGGCCGCGCTCGACTTGCTCGAGACTCGAGACGGAAGCGCAGTGGACTTCGAAGAGGACACCGAGAAGCTGCAGGCGAAACTCATTGCGGAGGGAGCGGGCATGGCGGGGCACGCTCGTCGATCATCAATCAGCTCCGACTCCGAGCACAGTCAACACAGCCACGCGAGGTCGCAATCCCACGGAACACCGCAACTGTCACAGACGGGATCGCTGTTCAAAGAGGAGTTCAAATTCGGAGTCCACAGCGAGCCTTCGTCGCCGCCAGCCCCCAGCCCCGTACACCGCAGTCAAAGACATTCGTTCCAACAACCACCGCACCCCTCACCTCTTCAACACAGCTCCCCGGTCGATGAGGATCCCAACATATTCCAGCCGGAATGGCAAAACTACCCACCCGCCAACGACGCCAAATTCGCCACACAACCGATGATGCGCAACGACTTTGCCATGCAAGCGCCGAGCATGCATCCACAATCGAGCATGGCTGGACTGCCTACTTCCTTCCAACAATGGGAAACTCCGCAAGACTACTCCTATGACATGATGCCCGAGCCCATGCCAGGTTACTTTGATCCTTCCATGAGCGCCTTCCACAACCACAGATTCTCGGCACCTGATATGACAGGGATGCACCTCCAGCAGGAAATGGACATCGAATTCGGGAACTTCGTCTCTGTTCAGACATGAGCGGAGCAGCTTACCACTTTTGTATTTGGGGGAAACACGAGATGATGAACAAGGCGTCTGCCAGGTCCAGATAGGACGGGCACTCCTCGATTTGGCAGCATGGAAGAGCGGGGGTAACGGTTAACGAACCAGAATTCCCCAGGTCGACTTTTCACACGAGGCACTCTGGGACGAATGCGGGCATGTTATCATCCGAGGCTCTGACTTTTTGTTTGAAATTTTATTTGCTTTTGCGTTCGAGCGAAAAAGATGATACCCATCATGTTCGTTGTGGGTATGCTGGGACATAGATTGGGCGGCAGCATTTGTGCATGAGAACCCCCCGGTACATACGATCGCTATGGGGCCAAGCCGAAAGGGCTACATAATACACTTCACGAACAGGTCATGTTCTCCTCTTATTCCGCGTTGATTCATTCGCCATCACATCTTCACGCCCGTAGTAGCCTTCGGTAGTCGTGACTCGAACCAAATCGCTCAACAGCGTGGCAACCATGGTGCTTCGCCTGGTTCGGATACCCCGTACAGTCCTTTGCATGTGCACTGCCTGGCAACCAGGTGCTGGAGCCCGAAAGTGACTGCCGAGACGCTGGTCTCACAGCTGCCATGTTCGCGTCGAATGGCAGCTGCGATGCGTCTTGGCGCGAGTACGACCTGGAACATGTTGGTGACTTATTTCGAGCAGTCCGACGTCGACATTAAAATAGCCCGGTGTTGGGGAATAAGCTCGCCAAGACTGCTGGGATCTCGTCACGCATCTTGCACCCACCACGATCGAGCCATATCCTCGACGCCAATTCTCCGCGACGACTGCAGCAGCCATGATGGGTGGGAGCATGCACTTTTCCACGCTCCAGGATCTCTCGAACGCGAACCTCAGTTGCTGTTGAAGCCGGGAAGGCCAATTGGAGCTCCATTACAGGCTAAACACAGCTGCCGTGGGCGCCCACCTTCACCGGCTCCACAAGAGCTTTGGATGAATGAGACGTGGTAGCAGACAGCGAACAACCTCGCAATTTCCCACTCCCCTCCCACCGGTAGGCGTCGCAACTATTGTACCATCCCTACTTACAGCACAGCCGTCTAACATGGCCGCATCTCGATCTTCCGATGCCTTCAAGTTCCTTCCTCAAAGCGGCCTCATCCAAGAATTCAATGTCGGCGGCCGCAACATCGTGCTCGGCTTCGAGTCCCCAGAGCCATACAAACAACGGAACAGCCAATTCTTTGGCGAAAATATTGGCCGAGTCGCAAACCGCATCGCCAACGCAAAGATCAACAAACTGAACGGGAAGAGCTACGATTTGGCTGCCAACGATGGCCCGAATGCCTTGCATGGCGGGCAAGAAGGTTGGGGCAAAAAGACTTTTGATGGTCCGCACAATGTCTCACGCAGTGGTCGTGATGCACTGGAGTGGAAGTACGTGAGTAAAGATGGCGAAGAGGGCTACCCAGGCACAGTCGAGCTGCGCATGTGGTACTATCCGACCGTCGTGAAGGATGATGGCAAGGACAAGACCAGCTTGGAGATCGAGTATGAAGCGGAATTGATTGGCGACGAAGTCGAAGAGACTGTTGTCAGTTTGACTAATCACAGGTGCGGCACCACGCGTCGCTTGCAGCCCATCGTCAATGCTGACACACTCCACTAGCTACTTCAACATCTCAGACGGACCCACCCATGAAGGCATGCGAGTGGTGACTCAGACGAATCTGCACCTCCCTGTCGATGCGACGTCCATTCCCACGGGCGCCATCGAGCCATACCCGGAGTTTGACGCCAACAAGGAGTTTGTCTTGGGCGCCCACAAGCCCGAACCCGATCATTGCTTCATCATGAATCCTGATCCTGCAAGCATACCACTTGATACCCGCAAGGAGCCAATGAAGAAGCTCATCGAGCTCAGCCACCCCAACACCAAGATCCACTTGGAAGCACTCAGCACCGAGCCTGCTTTCCAGTTCTACGCAGGCGGCAAAATCCAGGCGCCTCCTGCGAAGGAAGGCCTCCCACCCCGTGGGCCTAGAAGTGGCCTGTGCATCGAAGCGAGCAGATATGTCAACGCCATCAACCAAGAGGAGTGGCGCCAGCAAGTCGTCTTGAGGAAGGGTCAGCTCTGGGGCAGCCGAACGATCTACAGAGCATGGGTAGAGTAAGAATGTTCCCAACAGGTGCATGCGCCCTGCGCTGTACGAGAAAGACTTTGATCGCCACGGTGCGCAGTTCTGAATGCGAATGCGAGCGCTCGCGACATAGCACTTTCCATCTCCGTGTCGTGAATCCTCTCCTTGGCTTGCACAAATGGCATAAATGAGTTAGGCGAAAAACGTGTACGTGGAATGGCGCAAATGGCTTGCGTGGCAAAGACTAACCCTATACGCAGCTGACGAAAGTCCTTGACACAATTTGACAGCACAGCTACCATGTCCGAATTCGGCGAATCCGTTGGCTGATGTAATATTCAATCCTGCACCTCCTTTGCGAAATGTGGTCGCTTGGCACACAATGATAATCGCGGATTCCTTCACCAGCCTTTCCAAGACAATCGAAGCCTTCGTTGTAGCACAACTTCAAAATGTCAAGCGTCAAGGCTCCCTGTTGTATGTACCGACAAGATGGCACCTGATGATCCGGGAAGGCCTTCCTCATGCTTAAGGGCTGACGATGATCATCAAATTTACCACGTGGAAGGCCAGCGGCGGCGGCCCACAACCGCATGTGTTCCGTTGCCGTTCGCACCGCTACGATGATGACGTTGTTCCACCGCATACCGTGCATACGGTGGCGGCATGGGGGGAGTCGCCTCCGAATTTGGCCAGGATGGAGTCCCAGACTCCAGCAGGCCATGAAAGCCTGGTTCCCAACAACAACAACAACAATAATGATAGCAAGACAACATATGCCCATGTACACGCGTCTCTCGACATCCACAGTCGTCATGTGTATGCGCCTTGGTTGCTGCTGCAGCAGCCGCAGCAGCAGTAGCCAGTCAGTGCAATAATGCCCGTGACGAACTGCCGATGCGATGATGTGAATCTTCCAATGCACCGCGGGTGACAACTTGACTTGATTGCTTTCATCATCACATCGATCGAGCGCCGGAACGCAAGCCGTCAAAGAGCTGCCGCGTGCCGGCCTCACCATTACCAACGGCATTGCGGACGACAAAATGCTCCGAAATTCCGGAACAATCATCCCCCATCATCGTAAAGCTACTACGACTACTACTGTACCCTTTAAAGTGCTTCTTCGCACACTAATAACCACTACTACTGTACTAAGCAGCTAGTCGCAATTTCACTGCGGGCTCGCGGCACACGCTGCCGGGTTTTGGGCTGCCAAGCAGCGAGCATATAATTTGTTGAATCGTAAGGGGAATTTGCACAGCGGGTTCAATATCAATCACATGAACACCAGACTCACAATTCAACTCACGCTGATTGTTGGTCTGGTGAGACAAGGAGTGTATGTAGCTTGCTAATAAGTCAAAGGAACGTTTTAGTATGCTGTCCGGGAAAAACTCTTCTACTATGCTGTGCTTTGCCTTGCTTTACTGTTTCAATAATGGTTATTATGTAGTCATCAGCAGCCAGAAACGACACGACACGACACGACATCGTTTCCCGGGCTCGTGCCCGACAAAATTACGGCAGTCGCGATTCTCAAATTGTCGTCCGGGAAAATCTCGACTCGAATCGAGTATTTTATGCATGTCGCTGACGCAGCCGGCCCATTTCCTCCGCGGAACCAAGCTTTGGCAAAGCTCTGCGCCAATTGGTTGCCCTGCAGCGAATGATGGAAGAAGAACACGGAGAGGGAGAAGCGCGGCAAACTCGTGTGGGAACCACCCCGTGCCATCGGCCGAGCAAGTCCTGATTGAGAATGTCGTTGCGGTAGTAGTTAGTACGTGGTCAGAACCGTTCTGTAGGGGGCGGTAGAAAGTGGTAGGTGACGGCGCAGGTCGCCTCTCCCTCCCTGTTCACGCGAGACAGCCAATAATCGTTATCTGTCGAATCCCGCGTCGGGTTTTCGATCTCGTCCGTTGGGAAGGAATTGCTTGAGCTCCACACATGCGAGATGGTCAAAATCGACTGATGATGATGACGATGATGATGAGTTGGTGACGAAAAATTCCATCCCATATGACGCTTTCACGAACTACAGTTTACGCGGGTAAGTGGTACGGCTATCAGTGAAGAAGGACAACCATTTCGGTGCCGTGAAGATTTCGTTCGTTCAACCAAAGGCAAAGAGAAAACTAAATGATCAGTCATCATTAGTCGCCATGGATTTCCCTCCCGAGGTGCATCGCATGAACAGGTGACGCCATCCATCATCGTTCACACATGGAAGCGCTGCTGCTAATGGAAACGCTGAGCGGGAATCATGGGGTGAGGTTCCCGCCTCACAGGCCGATAGTGTGTCGTGGTCCATCGGCGGTGACACCGGCGCCGATTCGGTTCGCGCATTTTCGGGAAATGGAACATGCTCGCTCGTCTTGTTGCCTTTTGTCACTAGTATTGTGTTGGTGGATACGATGGGTGCCTGCCGTGTGGTTTGTCTGTGAAGGGCTTTCCTATATCTGCTTTACAAACTTAGCACCGCCCGTGCTACTAGGAAGAATTTTGTTTTAGGTATAGATTCTAATTAAACTTCCTAGCTATTTAGACCGATAATATAGCGCGATGAGCGCTACTTACCTTATCGTTAACTCTTATAAATCTATTAAGCTACGCTCGCCTAAGTCGTTTAAGAGTAAAACTATTAAAGAGGCACGCGAATATATTTAGGCTCTTAAAGTAAACTTTATAGTAGTATTAACTATTAAGGAAGCTTCTAATAGAGTACTATAAGGGTATTATAAGTATTTTATTCCTTATTATTAAGAAGTATAGTCTAGTTAGTACTTCCTAAGGCACCGAACTAAACTACCTAGTTTAGTTCTAGGGTTAGGTAATATAGGTTATATAACATTAGGTTATATAACCTACCGGGAAATATATCTTAGGAGAAGGTGCAATCTATAACTAACTAATATAATTGTTAAGAAGTATAGTCTAGTTAGTACTTCCTAAGGCACCGAACTAAACTAGCTAGTTTAGTTCTAGAGTTAGGTAATATAGGTTATATAATACTAGGTTATATAACCTACTAGGAAATATATCTTAGGAGAAGGTGCAACCTATAACTAACTAATATAATTAACTCGGTTAGTTCCTACCTACTATCTCTACTTCTACTACGCGTTATACCCTTCTACCGTAACCCTTCTAAAAGGTCTTTTAATAGGTTATAAGCCTAGGTTTATAGAGAGGCTCTAGGTAGTAAGAGTTAGCCTTCTTATCCTTAAAGTAATACGTTTTACCCCTTATAGGACCTATAGTATTAACTAAATAGAGAAGTAGGAAAAGAGTATATAGGAGACTAGAGGCATATCCTATCTATACTACTAAGAAGCTTTAAATAATTCTAGCTATATACTAGAAGTTCTTAAAAGAGTAGATAAGATAGAGAAAAGCCTAGTAAGGCATACTTAAGACTAGACGAGTATAAAAAGGAAAGGGTTAGCCTTAGGCTATAGTACCTAAAAGAATAAGACTAGGCCTAAGCACTTAGTACTACTAATACCCTAGAACTAGCCGGTAGTACCCTTCTAAGAAGGTAGATCTTCTAAAGGTTCTCTACCTAAGAACCTAACTAACTCTTCTAAGAGAGAAGAGTCTTTAGATACCTTAGCTAAGAGAGAAGAGTCTTAGTAATAAAGGAAAGTAGCTATCTAGAAACTACTATTAGATTAAAAGAGCTTATGTTTTTTTAGAGTTAGGTTTATTTATTTGTTTTTATAGAAATAGATTTAGTAAGTAGAATTAGTAAGAGAAGGGCTATACTAGTACTATATAAAGAAAACTAGAGATAATAGTTTAGCCTACTATAGAACTACCTTAAATTAAAGGATATATTTTAGATTATCTTAGAGACTATACTAGAGTCTTCTATAGAGTTATTACTATTAGTACTTAGCCTAAGGCACTTAAGAAGTAACCTAGAATAAGTTAAGGCTAATACTACTACTAGGTACGAGATAATAATCTACCTATTAGAAGATAATTAGGAGGAGACTATTAAGAAGAGACAAGCCTTAAAGATATAGGAAAAGATAAGAGCTAAGTATAGTAAGGTATATACTATATATATAATAGCATATATCTAGGAGTTTATAAACTTCTAGATAATAGAGGATATAATAATTAGAAAGGCATAGGTATAACTAGCTAGCATAGCTAGAAGGATTATAAAGGTAGACCCTTAGGAGGTATACTATAAGGAGCTAGAGAGGAGACTTAAGCATCTCCTTAATAGCTTGCCTAAAGCGTACTAAAGTATAAAGGATACTATCCTTACTTAATAGTCTATATTATATAAGAGTGCACTATAGCTACTAGAATTATATAAAGCTAGACTAAACTAGTTCTAAGAAATAGCAATATTTACTAAGGGAAAAGGGATCTAAGGTATAAGACTAAAATACTACCTCTATAATTAGGAGCATTTTAGAGGCGTTACTAAATGCTTATACCTTAATAAAGCTAAGAAGACTATTAACCTAAGATAAAGCTATAGAGTAGAAAAGAGAAGAATACTACCTAAAGAGAGTAGCTTTAGAAGGATATCCTTACTAGATAAGGAAACATTAAAAGAAATAGTAAAGAAACTTAACTTAAAAGTCTAATCTCTTAAGAAAAGATAAAGCTTAAGGAAGTTTTCTAAGAAAGCTTATACTACCTAAGAGAATGCAGAACCTTTAGCAATATCTAAAGTATCTTAATCCCTATTAGAGGATAATAATATAGATAAGGTTATATACTTAACTATAGAAGTAAAAGGCAAGTATATACTATTAAAATAGCTACTTAACTCTTACGCTTTATTATATATAACTAACTAGGAACTACTTTTTAGAGAACTAAAACCTCTTTAGAGGAAAAAGTAGATTAAGGTTAGTAGTAGCTATTTAATAGCTATATATATAGGAGACGTAGTAATAGGTAGAAGAAGAGGAAAATAGATTATACTTAAGGATGTCCTCTTTATACCTAGCTTAGGAGTTAATCTTATTTCCTAGAGCTAATTTAGCTAGTAGTATAGTATTTAGCTACTAAAGTTTATACTTGTTTTATTATCTAGGAAACTAGTTATCTAGATAAAGCTATTAGGAGGAGTGCTATTTATTAAGGAGATTAATAAGGCCTTATAGAAGCTTATAATACTATGCCTTAATTAGAATTAAGAGAATAAAGCCTATACCTTTAAAGCCTAGGAGAAGTCCTAAGAATAGTAGAAGCTTTAGTATAGGAGGCTTATATACTTTAGAGAGGGTCTTCTTAGAAACCTATATAAGGTCTCTAACTTAAAGGCTTAGATTCCTATTCTAAAGAAATACTAGCTATATAGGGTATATTCCTTAGTAAAGATAAAGAAATATAGAGAAAAAGAAACTAAGAGGAAACTCTAAAGGTTATCTCTAGTTTTTATTAATATCTATAGCCCTTTGCCTATCTTAAGACTAAGATATAAATAGTAGCTTAAGGTTGTTAATAACTTCTTAAGAAAGAAATAAACTTTCCTAATAAAGTCTAGAAAAGATATACTAAGTATTCTTAGAGACTAGAAAGTAAAAGCTAAGCTATAATTAGGAAATCCCCTCTAAGTTATAAGGAGTAATAAGGCAAGAGAGCTTCTTACTATACTAAAATAGTAGGAGAAGGAATATAGAATTTCCTTCTATACTACTAAAGCATATAACTCTATCTAGAATAGAGTAGTTAAGAGGTTAATCTAAACCTCTAAAGATTATATAAGAGCAATGCTAGAAGATGCTTATATACCTATTAAATTCTAGCTAGAGGCCTTAGTAGCCTATATAGTTATTAGAAATTCTCTTTCTAATAGCCTAGAAATTAATAGATTTAAGGTATTACTTAAGGAAGCCTTTTTAAGCATTTAACCCTCGGTATTATACTTTAGTATTTAGGGTTGCAAAGTAGTAGTCTATATAGATCCTAAGTTCTACTTAGCTAGAATAAGGTTAGATAAACTAATAAATAGAGGCAAGGATGCTATATTTATTAAGTATGTTCCTAATACTACTAAAATATAGCTCTTCTAGAAGCCTAATATAAGGGCTATTAAAGCCTATAGCACTATAACTTAGTTTAAGTATAAGAAAGGAGGAGATATAGAGCTAAATATTCCTAAGCTTAACTAAGCAAGTAATATACCTATTAGAAACCTAGTTAGCAGACCTCTAAAGAAGCTAATAGCAGTTATACCCCCTATAACTACTATACCTATAGCTATAGTAATAAAGCTAGTAGGTCCTAGCTAGATACTCTTTATATAGTTACTACCTCTACTAAAGGATAAGGAGGAGTACTAGAGGATAAAGGATCTAGAAGAAGAAGACCTTAGGTATACGAATACTAAGATTAGGGATAGACTATAGGTAGCAACTAAACTACCTAGTTTAGTTCGGCAGTTACGTAATCTAACTAAACTAGCTAGTTCGGTTTACCTACGTAACGTAGGTAGCGTACTTATACTTGCCCCGAATATCGTAGAGTAGAACCTAAGGGAGGAAAATAAGGACTAGGAGGGAGACTAGGACTAGACTTATAGCTAAAAGAGAAGGAGATCTATCTTAGATAAAGGACTAATCCTAGAGCTAAAAGCTTATAGTATAGTTATAAGACAAGTGCTTTAGAAGAGATAGAGAGAATATAGATAAGAGGAAGAGCTAAGTACTAAGTATTATAAGGCATTTCTTAGCTAAGTCTAAGGCTAAGATTAGGAGTAGATCTAGAAAGCCCTATTAGAGGTCTAAGAGTCTATATTTATAGTACTTACCCTTTAAGTCTCTATATAGAGATAAAAGGTATCTATTCTAAAGTCCTATAAAGAGGCGATTTAGGACCCTAAATAGGGATATATATAGAAGGATATAGTCTAGAAGGAGCTAACTATATTAAGAAGTAATAATACCTAAATAGAGGTTATTCCCCTAAAGGAAGCAAACCTTATAATATCTAAATAGGTATTTAATATAAAGAGATTAATTAGTAGAGCTATTAAAAAGTTTAAAGCAAGACTAGTTATAAGAGGTTTCTTTTAGAAATTTAGAGTTAACTTCTAGGAAACCTTTATACTAATAGTTAGGTATAATACCCTAAGAGTATTTATAGCTATAGTTTATAAAAGGACCTAGAACTTTACTAAGTAGATATAAATAATATATTTACTAAGAGCAAACTCTAAGAAGAAATCTTTATAATTCTACTACTAGGAGTTAAGATTCTACCTAATATAGTCCTATAAATCCTAAGAAGCTTATATAGACTAAAGTAAGTAGCAAGAGACTAGAATAAACTCTATATCTTAAAGTTAAAATAGATTAGGTTTATATAATTAGAAGTAGACCTATACCTTCTTATCTACTAGGAAAGGAATATTCTAATCCTAACCTATATAGATAATATTCTAATTATAGTACTAAAGCTAGAAGATATACTTTAGTTTAAGGAATAGCTAAGTAGGGTATTTAAGATTAAAGATCTTAGAGAACTAAAGAAGATCCTTAGAATAAGGTTAATAAGAGATAGATAAGCTAGAATTTTAAAGCTTAATTAGGAATACTTTATCTAGGAGAACCTTATAAAGCTAGGAATAACTAAGGAGATAGCTAACCTAACTCTCTCCCTAATAAACAGTTATAATAGTCTAAAACTAATAGGCTTATATAATAAGAGAGGAAATAAGATAAAGTACTAAAGTTAAACTAGTATCTAGATATAGCCTATAGTTATAATAAGACTAGATATTGCTTTCTCTTTTAGTAGGCTAAGCTTATATATTTTAGACCTAGCTAGGAGATACTTATAAGCTATAAGAGCGAAGTAAAGCTAGAAGTTAGGGGCCTTAGGCCTTACTAGTACTTAGCAAGCGGCTGCTGCCGCATTACTTAGCGCATAGTATTCGCATACGCGAAGCATACGATATATAATAACTCTATAAGAATTAGCGCTATCTTTAGACGGAGGTCTAAGGTAGTCTATACGTTGCTATATACCCTCTTATAGTTCTAATTCTTCTACCCTATACGGGGTAGCGGCCTATAGATACTAATATTAGATAAACGAGAATTGCGAGCGCGTCGTACTAAGAACGTAGGCTCTATACTATAAGCTCTACTAATATAGGAACTAAGCGAAGAGACGCTAAACCTTAAGGAGATAATAGTAGATAATAACGTTAACGCGGAGTATAGGCAACTTAAACGCAAGACGGAGGAGCTTTATAAGTAACTCGTAGTATATATGCTCTAAAAAGAGTATAAGCGTCTTAAGCGCAAGCTCGCTACGATACTAAAAGGCAACGACTCTCCTTTTAGCGAATCCGAAGCCCGCCGCATATAAAGTAGTATAGAAGGGAACGCTAAAAAGGAAGAAGAAGAAGCTAGCGATACTAGTATAGCCGATATACGGAGCGTATATAATACGCTATTAGAAAGCTCGTTAGTAAAGAGCGCAAAGATACGTAATCTAAAGCCGTTTAAGAGTAAAAGCGAAGATAAGGCTTAGAAGTTTATCCGCTATCTTAAGATAATCTTCGTTAATAATCTAATAACGTACTATAGCCCTTATAAGAAGGCGCTATATACTATTATATAGCTCGTAAGCAAGGTAAAGGATATATAGCATAACTAGTATAACGCTAAAAATCTTCTAGCTAAGTATAGCTAGGAAGACTTCTAGTAGTTTATATACAACGTAGTTAGAGATTAGGCGAACCGTACGCTTCTTACTACTATTAAGTATAAGAAGGCCTATTAGCGTAAAGGGCAGAGCGTACGATAGTTTGCGAATAAGTTAGCTTATTTAGAAGTATAACTTAGCGACTATCGCAAGCCGTAGCTAGTTCGCTAGCTACTCGCAAAGTTAAGAGCTCCCTTATAGAGGGATATTATTAAGAACTATAATATAATAGGGTTTAAAAGAGCCGACCTCGTAGCGCTTATAATACGTTTAGAATAAGCCGAGAGGGCTATATCCTTACGAAGCAACTATAGAGGTTTATTAAGCAAAAGCGGGCTAGGTAAGTATATTAGACGCGAGATATAGGCAAACTATAAGCGTAAGGGTAGCGATAATACTACGGCGCGATTTAAGAAAGAGAGATCCCGCCCTAGCGAGTAGCGTTAATTTAAGAGGGATAAAGATAACCTAGACTAGAAACTTAAAGCTAAATACTATAGGTATAAGGAAAAGGGGCATATTCGGTTAGAATGCCCCTAGCTAGACCTATAGGAGCCGCCTACTATATATAGAATAGCTATAGGTAGGCCGCTAAAAGGCAAGGTATCTAGAAAGACCCGCAAGCTCTAGATGCCGTAATAAGCGGAATAGATTACCTACCTATATAGAGTAGGCTAGCGATTCCTATTATAGCCGAGGTTAAGACGAATACGGGCTATATATAAGCTAAGTACGTACTTAATAGAGGCGCTAATATTAATATAGTCTCTAGATTCTACGCTCTATAGTATAACCTTCTAGTAAGGAAGAATACTGCTTTGCCGCTAGCTATATCCTTTACTAAGCAGCTAGAGTACTATTATAGTATATATTATATACGCCTATAAGCTACCGACTCTAAGGGAGCGACTCGCATATATAAGGGCATCTTTTATATATATAATATGCTAACTTCTTATATCTTACTAGGCCGGCTATAGCGTATAGCCTATAAAGTAATAGAGGATACTAGTATAGATAAGTAAACCTTTAGGTCTAGAGGCAAGACGTATATAGTATAAGTACGCGAAGCGTATAAGTTTTATAAGAACCTTTAAAAGGCCCCGTATATCTTTGCCGTATTACTCTAGAAGGTAGATACTAGCTAAGAGCCGCTACCTATAGAGTTTTAGGACTTTATAGACCTCTTTAATCCTATAGAGAAGATAAGGAGCATACTAGTCGAAGGCGCTAAGTATATAATTAACCTACTACCTAGTACTAAGCTGCCGTTTAAGCTACTATACTATTAGTCTAGCCGCAAGCTTAGTAAGTTAAGTCGTTACCTCTAAGAAGCGTTAGAGCATAATTAGATCGAGCGGAGCGAAAGCGAGGCAAGTATGCTTATTCTATTTATTCCGAAGAAGAATAGTACCTTATAGTTATATATAGATTACTAGGAATTAAATAAGATTACGGTAAAGAATTACTATCCCCTACTACTTATTAGCGAGACGCTTAATAGGCTTATAAAAGCTATATAGTTTACGTCGCTAAACCTTATAAATACGTACTATCGCATCCGTATAAAGCTAACTAACCGCTAGAAGACTACGTTTCGTACGCAGTACGGATACTTCTAGTATAAGGTAATGCCTTTTAGGTTAACTAATATACTAGCTACCTTTTAGGGGTATATTAATAGAGCCCTCTTAGGCCTTATAGATATATACTATATAGTATATCTAAATAATATCCTTATATATAGCGCCTTACGTAAGGCCTATATATAAGACGTATATGCTATACTAAAGCGACTCTAGAAGTTCGGATTATATACTTAGCGCGTAAAATGCTACTTCTTTAAGAAGGAGGTTAAGTTCCTTAGATTTATTATACGGCCTAAGAGCGTAACGATAGATTCTCGTAGAGTCGACGCAATTGCGGCGTAGCTAACGCCTATAACGCTTACTAAGATATAGTTATTTCTTAAGTTTGCTAATTTCTATCGGCAATTTATATATAGGTACTCTAGGATTATCGCTACTTTAATAGTACTATTAAAAGGGGCTAAAGTAGGTAAGAAGCTAGGGCGTATTAGCTAGGGCAAAAGCGAGAAGCTTGCGTTCTATAGAATTAAAGACGTATTCTAAGCTACTTTACTACTAAGGTACTATAACTCTACGGCACGTACGTAAGTTAAAACTAATACGTCGGACTTTATAATTACGGGCATTTTAAGCTAGTTATTCGAGGATAGGAACTAGTATCTAGTAGTATTCTTCTTATAAAAGATAATTCTAGCAGAATGCAACTATAAGACTTATAATAAAGAGCTTCTAGCTATTATAGAAGCATTTAAGGCGTAGTAGCCGTACCTCGAAGGCACCTTATATTTAGTTACTATACTTATTAACTATACTAACCTTAAAGCCTTTATAATAATAAAGTAACTTATAGGTAGATAGGCTTATTAGGCCGTATTTCTAGCCCTATTTAATTTCGTAATTAAGTATTAACTAGGGAAAACGAACCTAGCCGATACGCTATTAAGACGTAGTAACTACGTACGCGAATAGGCGCATATATTAAACCTACTGCTAATATTATAGAAGAAGCTCTAGGTATATAGTATAAGAGCTAAGTATAGCGATTAGGCGTTCCTCCGGCGTATTATAATTATAATATAAGAGCAACTTATAAGTATAGCCTTAGGGTAGCTCCTAGAAGGGTATATATAAGACTACTTCTCGAGTAGCGTACGTATTATATACGTAGCAGTTGCTATAAAAGAACTATACCTAAATGTCTTAGACTTAGTTCTTAACTTTACTAAATCGCTAACGCTATAGGAGCCTAATATAAAGGAACTCTTTAAAGAGGCGTAGCGTAGTAGAGGCGAATATAATAGGTATCGTATTAGGGAAGGAGTACTATATTATAGCAATTAGCTATATCTTCCTAAGGACTATATACTACGGACGTAGGTAATCCGTATATACTACGATAATCTACTTGCTAGTTACTTTAGTAAGGACAAAACTACCGAGTTAGTATAGCGGAAGTATTACTAGCTAGGAATATCTACGGATATTAGCTAGTACGTCTAATTCTATTAGAAGTATTAAGTATCGAAGGCGAGACGCTATCGACTATATAGCGAGCTATTAGCATTGCCGCAGCCGGAGCTTTTATAGAAGGAGCTAACTATAAACTTTATTACGGACCTACTACCTAGCAAGTAAGACGTATATATATACGATACGGTCCTAGTAATTATCGACCGGTACTTAAAGATAAACCTCTTTATACTAACTACTAAGAAATATATAAGCGTAGACCTCGTATAGATTCTAATTAATAGGGTAATTTGCTAATTCGGAATGCTATATAGAATTATAAGCGATAAAGGCACTATCTTTACTAGCTAGTTCTAGTCGGACTTTTACTTCGAGTTGCATATAAACTATAAGCTATTTATAGCCTTCTATCCGTAGACTAATAGGTAGATAGAACGTACTAACTAAACGCTAGAATAGTACTTGCGTATCTTTTATAACGATAAGTAGAACGACTAGGCGACGTTGCTACCTTAGGTAGAATTAGCTTATAATAACGCGGTGCATCTAACGTTTAAGATAAGTCCGTTTAAGGTAGTATATAGCTATAACGCGGAGATTGCGACGAGTATATAAGTTGCTTAGAATAAGCTCTCTAGAAGAGAGGTACTAGTAGTAATTAACGCTATAAAACGACTATAAGAAACGTATAAGGACCTTACGAAATACTAGCGATATATAGCTAAAGCGTAAGCTAGATACTTTAATACTAGGTATAAGCCGATAGAGTTTAAGGTTAGCGATATAGTATTATTATCCTTAAAGAACCTCCGCTTAAAGGTACCTATAAAGAAGTTAGTATCGAAGTTCGTAGGTCTATTTAAGGTAATTAACGCGATTAGGAAGTAGGTATACCGCCTAGTCTTACTAAGCGTATAGCGTATTTATAATATATTCTACGTATCTTTACTAAAGCCTTAAAAGGGCGCCGTAGGCAATACGGATACGGAGGGTATACCGCTCGTAGAAGAAGACTTAGGTAAGTAGCAAGTTAAAGAGATCCTAAATACGTAAGTTAGATATAAGAAACGTTAGTAGCTAGTTAAGTAGATAGGCTAGCCGGAAGAATATAATATATAGGAACTAGTTAAGTATATTAGAGAATATAAGGCACTAGACAAATTCGAGGCAACGCGTAAGGTAAATAAGTATAGCCTAAAGGTAACGTAACGGCGCGTCGTATATAATATATAGGCATAAAAGGTAGAATAAATAGCTTTTTATTCTATAGATAAGCTTTATATTATTTATAAAGAGCTAACTAAAATATTTATTATAATATATTATATACGGTACGTACGAGCGGCGTATATATAAAAGTATAGAAGAGCGTAAGGAGCGCTAGCTTAGATATCCTCTATAGCTAGCTTATACTTAGAGGCCCCCTTCTCTAAGGAGGCCTTCTTAGCCTTATCCTCCTTCTTTAAGAATAGATAGAGGCTAATAGTAGCGTTAATAGCGTCCTACTTTACTAGGACGCCGCTATACTTAGCAATCTATAAGTGCGGTTAGTATACGATATAAAAGCGATAAGCTACTAGATATACCTAGGTAAGTAGCTCTATTATACTTCTAAAGGTACTATTAAGCTAGGTAGCCTTATAGATAAGTGCGTAGGACTCTTATAGGGCGCTGCCGCTACTCTTCTTCTTAGTAGGCTTACTGCTAGCTAGCTTACTATCGTTAGTTTAGAAGCGCTTTATAACTATCTTAGTCTCTATATATATAGTTAGTAAATGCGAGATATAAGCGATGCGTACGCTATACGCGACGTTAAAAGGAGAACTTACCGGCGTAGGTAGCGTCTAGCTAGGTCTAGGCATCTACTACCGCTTGCTAGCTATTAGCTCGTACTATATTAGTTCTATAGCGGCCGAGCTCGGCCTAGCGACGTATTAGCGCGTTACGTATATTATATATACGACGTATTACTAACTTAATAGCTTTATAGTAGGTTTACTTATAGGTATACTTACTATATATATAGCGTATATACTTCTTAGTATTAATATCCTTAGGTAGCTTACTAAAGTACTTAGCTTAGCTTATACTACGGTTAGTATACGAATAGAATGCAACGAGATAGTAAGTAGAAAGGGACTTACGGTTACGTCTATCTAGATCGCAGTTATTATAAATATAGCGATTATACTACTTAAGGTACTTAGTCTTAGCTATACTAATATAAGAAGTAGTAGGAGCTAAGCTAAGTACGGCGCTAGTATATAGTATAGTAGCGGCGCCTACGAGGCGTTAGCGCTTTATAGCTAGCGTACGGTTAGAAGAGCCTATAGGTCTATTAGTAATAAGGTCTAGTAAGGAGCTTAGCTCTAAGAACGGGGAGCGAGCGCGCTTTATAGGCGTACCGCTACTAAGTAGAAGTTAGGCCGATAGCAACCCGCCTAGCGCGCGCTTACTTTAGCCTCTACTTATTATTAAGCTAGAGCTAATATAGTTACTATTATAGCTATCTTCTCTAAGACGTCTAGTAGTATTAGGGGCTAGGAATAGGCTTAGCTATAAGCTACTACCGGGGGTATTAAGGCTTGCCTAAGGTAAGCGCGCGCTACGTATACTACCCGTCTAGTCGCTCTTACCTAGTATAATACTACCTAGATATAAAAGGGGGGATTAGCTACTAGCTAAACTTAGGGCGCAGCTACTAGGCGTACTAGTATTTCTACCGGTATACTTTAGGCCCGCCTATAAGCCGCTTAATAGAGGGGCTATAGTAGCCTCTTTACCCTTAGGTAGATTCTTATTCTTTTTAGAGCCTATCTTATAGTAGTTCTTAAGTACGTATAGGGAGCGTACGTAGAGAGTATAAAGAGTATATATATATATAGCAGAGCGAGTACGGAGCGCGTCTAAAGAAAACTAAAATAACTAAGTAGTAGTATTATAAAAGAAGTTTAGAAGCGCGTAAGTAAGAATTTATAATGCTATTACCGCAATAAATATAATAACGCGCGTTGCTATTAATAATAATATATAGCAACGACTTACTTATATTACGTACGCAAATTATAATAGTAACGTATAATAGAACTTAATAGAAGGCCTACGAGTAATAAGAGATACGCAGACGTAATAGGAACGTCGCGTATATAAGAAGACTACTACCCGCCTATCGAGCTAAAATAGCTCGATAGGGGGAGGGAGGCAGTTATAAGAGCGAAGTAAAGCTAGAAGTTAGGGGCCTTAGGCCTTACTAGTACTTAGTAAGCGGCTGCTACCGTATTGCTTAGCGTATAGTATTCGCATACGCAAAGCATATAATATATAATAACTCTATAAGAATTAGCGCTATCTTCGGACGGAGGTCTAAGGTAGTCTATACGTTGCTATATACCCTCTTATATAAGCTCTAAAGAAACTAGTAAGGTACCTAAGATTATCCTAAGACTTAGAGTTAATATTTAGGAGAGGAAAGGGAAAGTTAATAGGATATTTAGACTCTAACTATATAATAGATAAGGTAGATAGAGTCTTAATCCTTAGAAGCATCTTCTTCTTTTATAGAGCCCTAGTTTCTTAGATAAGCAGAAAGTAAAAGTCTATTATAATATTAATAATAGAAGCTAAGTATATAGCTATAAATATATATGCAAAGCAGTCTTAATTCTTAGTAGTACTCTTAAGAGAGATAGACTATATAAGGTTAGTAGGAGAATGCCTATTCTAGCTAACTATTAAAGCCTATCCTAATATAGTAAAAGAGCTAAGGCTAGTGCAAATTATAGGGGACAATTAGGTAGCTTTAACCCTTATTAAGGATATATATACCTATAAGAGATCTAAATATATTAATATTACATATAACTATATTAGATATCTCTAGTAGTAAAGGAAGGTTATAGTAGAATATATTCTAATAAAAGAGATAGTTACTAATAGCCTAACTAAACTAAAGAATAGGCTATAGTTTTAGAAGTTTATAAGACAACTCTAACTTATATAAGGAAAGGCAAAAGAATCCTACCCTAACTATAGATTAAACTCTAGACCTTAGGAGGGCAAAATAAAAGATCTAATCTATATAGGCTAAGTTTTTAACTATATAAATTAGAAAACTAAGCCTAGGAGTTATACTATAGGAGAAGTAGCTTACTATACTTAATAACTTATTATAATTTAGAGAGGGATTTAAATGCAAGTAGAAGACTATCTAGCCTAAGTAGGAGTATTAAGAAGTATAGTTTAGTTAGTACTTCCTAAGGCACCGAACTAAACTACCTAGTTTAGTTCTAGGATTAGGTAATATAGGTTATATAATATTAGGTTATATAACCTACCGGGAAATATATCTTAGAAGAAGGTATAACCTATAACTAACTAATATAATTAACTTAGTTAGTTCCTACCTACTATCTCTACTTCTACTACGCGTTATACCCTTCTACTATAACCCTTCTAAAAGGTCTTTTAATACTTATAGATAATACGTAAGAGATATAGTATAGTAAATACTCTAGTATATTACTAAAAGAGTATACGTAGCTATAGTTCTATTATAAGAGCGAAGTAAAGCTAGAAGTTAGGGGCCTTAGGCCTAACTAGTACTTAGCAATCGGCTACTGCCGTATTACTTAGTATATAGTATTTATATATATAGAGTATACGATATATAATAACTCTATAAGAATTAGCGCTATCTTTAGACGGAAGGTCTAAGGTAGTCTTTACGTTACTATATACCCTCTTATATCTATTAATTTCTATATAATATCGTTAGGAACTAAGTAAACTATATTATTATATACTTCTTATAAGTTATAGAACTCGTAGAGCCTATTAGTAGCGTCGTAGGATAGTAGCGTCCTTTATAAGCGACGTAGCGCTAATAAGTTCTTTAGAATTAGTATATAGTTATTACTTATAAAATAAAGAATTAATTACTAAATTATATACTAAAGAAATAAGATTATATACTAAAGCAATAAGGTAAGTAGCGCTAATCGCGCTATATTAACGGCCTTAATAGCTAGGAGATTTAATTAGAATCTATACCTAAAACAGCGAATTCTTCCTGTTAGCCCGGGCGGTGCTAAGTTTATTAAGCAGATATAGGAAACCACATCATCACTCGCCCGAATACGAAGTCTCGCGTGGAAGCGAGCCGTAGATTGTACAAGTTATATCCATGCGGGCACCGAGGCAGCGGTCGAGAAACTAGGCATCAATTCACCGTGGATCGCAACTTGCTCCGAGGATCCAGACCACGGCGTCGAAGATCACGAGGTGGTGTTTCGAGAAGGTGAAGCCACTCAAGAAGCGTTCAGTAATCACTCCCCGTACAGAAACAATGGACTGACCGCCACCCCAACACGTACTCCTTGGCTCTGTCCGATCTTCTGCTCGGCTTCTATGCGCCACCGACTTCCGAGATCTACTCAGGCTTCCCTCGCAACATCGAAAGAGAGTCCGTGAACACGGGCTTGATCGTGGGCCAGTCAACGAGTGACTTCGACCACTTTGTTCGTGGTCGGTCATCTTGAAGCACCACCTGTGCGACTCTGATCCAGTATCGCCCGATCGCAGCGCCAAAGACTTTGGAAATGGGCTTCATACCGCATCCGGTCAGTAGGAAATGGCCATGACCGATCCGTCGATGTCATCAAACACTACAGCCTCCGTACAACTGAGCGGTGTGATGAGAAAACTTTCAGGCTGCATGTCTGCAATAGTAGCTCTCGCGACTGGCATAATGGAATTGTGTTATCTTATACACTAATCTGGGTTCCGACTGCTTTGTGTGAGAATGTACAGGTGGTCTTGGCCGTGCTCATCTCTACGAAGACACTTGATGCAATGCAATGCAGAATCAAAGCACAATACCGCTATGCGTCAGACGGGGGCGGGATGCTCTGAGGGTTTCTAAACACATTCCGAGGATCATATACCCCTTTGATCTGGGTTAGTCGCGGAACGTTTCCTCCCCAATACGCGGTGAGGGGATCTTGCAAGAAGGGATCCACGTAGCCGGGATATG
The DNA here is from genome assembly GCA_023512815.1 of Cercospora zeae-maydis. Lineage (NCBI taxonomy): Eukaryota > Fungi > Ascomycota > Dothideomycetes > Mycosphaerellales > Mycosphaerellaceae > Cercospora > Cercospora zeae-maydis. The sequence continues at coordinate 1,577,943 of JAKLWY010000008.1, forward strand.
CACTCTCGTCAATACCAGTATGCAGCTGTCGACAGAGTTGATTGAGGCCAATCAGGAATTGGCGAGACGTATTGGTCACTGGGCCCAACGGGTTGACGACGTAGCCTTGCTGGAAATGTATGGCATCGCGATGCCAGTATGCTGTTGCTGATTGTGGAATCTCCTCGATACGACCTCCGTTCAAGTCCCAAACCACGAACCAGATCAGCGTTCCCTTGTCAGCAGAGTCCAAGTACTGGAACAGCTGGTCAACAGCCGCATCGGATAGCAAGGTCTGTCTTGTATATTTCAAATCGGTTGAGTAGAAATGCGCAGGTATGGAGCCACCAATATCGTAAATCAGAGCCGAAAGGTCGGATATGAGTCCTGTCACGACACGACTCGTCACCGTGATGCCCAGCTTCTCCTGGCCGAAGGGCACGAGGCCCAGGTTGAGCTGGTTGAAAGCGTTATCATCTCCGAAAAAGCTCCCAGCGAATATCATCACGTTCGGGAAGAGCGTCAATGTGGCGGCGAACTTTTTCGACAGCCCAGGATCGGCGATCAAGACTTGCCATTTCTTGAAGGTATCTGCCAGGTCTGTGATTTTCCCGGCAGTGATGTTGTACTGGAATTGCGTTACAGCGCTCGGTGGCGGCGAGGTTTGCATCTGGATCTCTGTCATGATGCAGAAGGACCACGCCGCGCCTCGGACTGCGAAGAAGAGATCTGGATGCTCGGATTCAGACGCAGTGACGATACTGCCATCAGCCAGCACGCATTGGACCGAAACGACCTGATCTGATGCCAATCCGAGTTGTCGAGATAGAGGTCCCAGACCTCCAATGGCGATGTGACCTCCTGTGCCAATGTCGCCTACAACGCCATACGCCATAACCCTGTCAATGGCTGCAAGTTGAGTGTTCAGATCGGCCAGCTTGTTGCCCGGTCCAAAGGTGACAGTCAGGTCTGCCGCATTATAGCGGAAATCATTCAGGTGCCCCAAGTCCAAAGCCAGCGCACCATTTTGCCCACCGTACCCTTTCCACGCGTATCAGTCGGTCGTCTTCATTCACTATTTCACCAAGCCCTCACTCACCGAAATTCAGATAATTATGCCCGCCAGACTTGCCCTGTACCGCGATACCATATTCTGAAGCACAGACGACCAGCTTCGATACATCGATTGCATTTCTCGGGTACGCAATCGCCGCCGGTTTCCACGGCCAGTCCAAATTGTATGGATGGTTGTTCGTGATTCCCTCTAGAAGATCCTGCGGAAACGCATAGAGCGCCGAGTCATGATCCAGAGCGTTCGCAACGCACTGCTGAAAGGGTCCTTGCGGTGGAATCAGACCTCCCGCATCGCCAACAACACCTCCTACACTCTGCCCGACATTGTCCAGTACGCCAGGCACTTTCCCAACTGCTTTGCCCAGAGCGTCCGTAGCCGAATGAAAGACATCACTGAGCCCTAAGCCGCTCATCCTGCAGCAATTCGTTGAAGGCTGCGTCTAAACAAGAAAGCGAATGTGATGAGGTCGGTGTCACTGCAGAAACAGGGTCTGCCCTTCCTCGACCATGTTCCTGCGCACTGCTCTCATAAGAAGGCTAAATCGAGGACTTCGAACCACTCTATTCTAGTCTAATATAGCAGCGAATATAGCACGAATTAGACGCGCGTAGAGAGACAAGGAGACGCGACAACGAACGGACTACTTAAATAAACACCTCCGGGGTCACTAAATTCAAACTCGGGTGCAAGGTGCCGTATTTGGCGACAAACCAGCGACAGCGAGGTACATAGCATGCAAATTTGATAAACTAGCCCTCTCATCTTACACCGCGTGCAAATTTCGGGCGGGGCGGCCCTTTTGCAGAGCCTCTTCAACATGAGTACCGAGAGGTCGTGTCTCAAAAGAGGCGCGTGAAAGCGAATATCAGTGAATAATCACTCGCAGGGGTAAGCCTGGTTATTGGTTCATTTCGATCTGACGACCGAACGAACGACCGACACCCTGGTCGCCCGTGAGCACTACAATCGATAAATGGATCACCACCATCTCCCGATGGTGGCACACAAGAGATCCTGGACTATCGTTCTTTCTGTATACTTCGACTTCACTGTTGCCCATTGCCGAAATGTTCAAGCCGATGGTGCAAGAACTTGACGGCCAGGTTCTTGCTCCTGTCTCGAGCCCTGGTACTGCACTGTGTCAAACTCAAGCTAGCTCGTCTGCGGACAACGCTCCGAGGTACAGAGGTCGGAGCCTCGGAGGGAGCTGCCTGCTAACTTTTCGTGGTTGAGGACTGGCAACATGGCGTGGATACCGGGGCGAGAGTGACTTGGCCGAGAGTGTCTTGGATCTTGATCTCAAAGAGAACCCTATGTCACAGGGACCCCTTCACCCGGTTTTGAGTTGTTGCGAACGGTGCCTGCTGCTTTCGAGGATGACCTCTTGTCTGGCAGAAACCTTGAGTTTCTGTCGCAGTCGGACATGGGCGAACTCTGCAGCCTGCAGAACTCGGGCTCGAGTCGACGATGACGAATATTCCCAGCTTGCCCTCTGCTGACATCCTCGATCTTTGAAAATGCAGTGGTCTACTTATGCGCACAAGGGAAAGGGTTGCACAAGCTATTCGTGTAACATTGTCCAGATATGTGCAAATCCACAGATGCAATGTCCGTCCCAAGGCTCGCCAAGGCCCAGGCTACTCGTGTAGCGTTGTCCAGAAACATGCAGATGCAATGTGAATTCCAAGACTCGCCAAGGCCCGAATGAACTCCAACGTGCACAGCTTCTTCGTGCCCCAAAGCGGGCAGCTCTGCGAGAGACTTTTGCTGTACCACAAGCGCGCTTTACTTGCTGCATGTCAACATCCTAAATCAAGCCTTGCTTCAGCATGGCATATATGCAGTGTCGCGGCGATTGCCACACGGAGCACTTGATGTTGCCCGGTCATCGCCAGACGTTGCGAGCGCCGACGTCCCAAAGCAGTTGCAACACGACATAGACCCTGTATTGGTTGCGTTTTCGGCAGACGGTGACGGCCTTGCTAAAGTTTATTCGCCCATGTCAAGTGCTTTTCTGTACAGTACCATGCTGCCATTCTGCCGGGTTATGCCCGTGGCCGTGGACCTTGGCAATGGTGTTGAGTTTGGCTTGAACGCCGCCGTGTTGTGTAAAACCTTCTCAAAGAAGCTAGCAAGCCGAATGTACCCAAGGAATTGAAGACGACAGCAGGATACGGCATAGTGATTGAGATAACGTCGGACTCCGCGCAAGGCACGGATCTCGTAGCATATGCTGGGGCTTGAACGTTATCTTTGCCAGTACCTTGTAAACACCCACTGGGTATTCTGGGTTCGGCGCCCGTGAAACGCTGTCGTCTTTGACTTCCATGGACCGCAATTCGCTAACCAGGGTATTGAACAAAGAAGCAGCTAGCTTCACCTCTTCGTACAAACTTCTATTCACGGACCAGAGATACGCCATAATCGCCGCGGGGTTGTAAATTTAGTTGATGCTGAACTCGCTGATGTAGCGAGGCTCTGCATCGTGTCTGAGGTCATGCGGGGGAGCGTAAAAGAAGACTGTGAGATCATGCGCTTTGCGTTTCGGAGCGATAACGTCGATATTGACAGGTGGTGACTTTGGTACCGTGAAGATATGCTGTCATGAAGCTCCTCAGGCTGGAGAAGTCTAAATTCTTGAAAAGAGGCTGGTTTCTGCGTCGTCCGTCGTTGAGTCAGGCAATGCACTTCTCCATGCTTGGATTTTGATTATTGCCGTCCTTTGAGAGCATCAACGCCGAGCGGATGCTGCCCGTCCTCAACACTGGCGAGACAATACCTTGTCGGCGTTCCGTATGCTTAGCATCTCGAAAACGGGCGCAGCAAACAATGAGAACTCTGTCTCGAAGAAGGTCTCGAACTCTTCAGTGGTGCGCAGTCTATCGCACCGGATGTTGCTTGGAAACATGCCCGTTCCAGATTGGGATTTCCCCCACAGCGTCGCTTGTGCTCATCGTCCTAGCGGGCCTATAATGCTGCCGACCATGACAGCTGCTTCCCTCTCCCAGTTCCCCTTTTCTGCCTGGTTCCTTGCTGCAAATTTGCCTCGATAGCCGCGATCCACGCACTCGCGCACCGCGTCCCGTACATGGTTTCTGTTCGATCGCAAAGTTCTTGCACTCACTCCGCCACGGGATAGAATATCTTGGACGCGTGAAGTTAGCTGAGAAGCCATGCTGCGCCAGAAGTACGAGGGCAGAGAAGTCGTCTCCAAGTGGCGCAGTAGAGGCTCGAGCAAATTTGTAGCCTGATCTGTATATTGAAGACCAGGATGGGCAATGGGCGGCTTGACACTTTCCAGCAAGGCTTCCAGAGCAATAACATTTTGACACCTGGCAGAGACCTCGATCAGCGTTCGGTCGAGCATTGGCAGAGTGGCCAATGCCCTACTCAGCGCTGCCAAGCTTGATGTCAAGGCCGTATCCAGATAGCCCTTGAGTGCCTGCATCAAAAGACTTGGCTCAAAATCGTCAATACTCACTTTCGCGCCTGGCTTCACTGGTGACAGCAGGTACAACGACTGCATGCTTGCCTCTGCCCTGCGTTTTGTCTCTTCTGCTTGTGCAAAGGTCTTTTCGCCAATCGATGGGCCACCTAAGCTGCTCATGGAGAATTCTCTCACCACACTCCTGCACTTTTCCAGCAGCGCTCGTTCCAGACTGCTGCCAATATCCTGTCTCACGGAAGCTGCCACACCCACTTTCGCCAGCATGGCTCCATCCTGCCCTTGGAAGCACTCTCGCATCTCCAATACTAGCCGTGCAGCCGGCACCATAGATCGGTATCCACCGCCTGCCCTCTCCACTTCATCCATTAGAGCTTGCAATTGCCTCCCAAGATTGACCACTCTCTGCACGCCGCGCCCCAGCCTCAATGATTTAAGCAGTCTCTCACTTGCTATTCGGACTTCTTCGGCCGCCTCGTATCGCTCCACAACTTCCCTCTGCAGTCTTGCATAGCTCTCCTTCAGCCCTTCAACTTGTTCTTCAACGGTTTCCAGGACTCGAGTGGCCGCGTCATGTTGCTGCCCCGTGTGCTGCACGATTGGCAGAGCGGATTGGGTGGTCAGAGTGTCGATATGCGTATCTACTTCCTGGACATCGAAAAGAACGCGAGATAGTGGAGTGGACAGGTCGAGTGGAGTATCGGAGGCATTGTTAGTGGCAAGAACAAGGCTATTAGCGTATGCTGTAGGTGAGAAGTCAGGCGCGTGGAGTGCCGGGGATAGATATGAAGAGGTTGTATCAGCGGCCATGGTCGAAAAGGCGCACTGAAGTCATTTCTTGTGAGGTCGCGATGTGTTGATGCCGACTTCCTCGAAGCGGGAGAGCGAGCTTGTGTGGACGTGACTGTTGCCCGCTCGCGCCGTTCCGTTCCGCGGAAGACAAGCGGATTGCTTCCCGAACTCCGCTTCACTTCCTCCGCCCTCGCCAACTCACGATTTCTATTATGAATACCTTCAAGGTCGCCTGGGCGGCTCTCGATATGCAGAAAGATATCTCCTGGCTACTCAGCTCCGACACAGTCACTGTCTAATTTGCCTGAACGGCCCCGGTATTGCCCTCAAGCGCAGAAGACATCCCCGAACTTAGCGCATTCTCCGCTGCCGGCCACATGCTGCATCATATCTGCAGAGCAAACGCCCGATACTATGCCTAGAAAGCAACGACCAATATCATGCGAGCCATGTCGGACGCGGAAGATGCGTTGTTCTCGAGACGGACAGCCATGCTCGACATGTATGTAGGATATATGTTGCTTCGGGAACAGAGTGCGCATGATGCTGCTCCTCCTGCGAGTCGGTCTCAACCAGATCGATGAACAAGCCTACGCCCCTTCGAGCGCTGAATTTCTGCCGCTTCCACGAGCAAATCGGGACGTGGATGGCATTCTTCACGTTGAAGAGAACGGCTATGTTCGATTCATTGCAGGCTCGCCGCAATGGCAGTCGTCTCGAGTCGCGTCCATCGACATGTCTGCCGTAAAGACCGGGAGCAGTGACCGCTTTCCGATGGACAGCATCAACAAGCCCTCCACGGAAGACATGGTCGACGCATTGCCATCTCGTCAAAACTGTACTGAGCTGGTATAGATATACTTCCGGTCTTATGCGTCTCTATTTCACGTTCGTAAGTACATCAATATGTTTCGGTTCCATTTCCTTGCACCCGAAAGCATTCCCTAGCCCGGGAGCGCTGCTTTATTCACGAAAGTCATTGAGACGACACGCGTGCCTCAGATGTACATTGACCGATTTTTCATAGTACATGACCCCACTTGACAGCGTCAGTACGAAGAATTCGAGCAGCGACATCACAGCGTACCATTAGCGTGGCTTGCACTCCTCCGCGCGATACTGGGCACTGCCGTTGATGCGCTCCCTGCCGAGAGCGCACTGCTTGACCTCAGTCATCATCAGCAGCCGCCGAACAAGATGGAAGAGTTATCTTCGCGATATCGCACCTTGGCGATGAGATGTCTTGAAGCTGCTCACTATCTTTGGAGACAAAATGTTACGACCCAACAGACCTTGATACTCAGTGAGCAACAGTAAGCGCCTCACCACCGGGCACATGTAAACGTCCTACGATCCAACGCTCGCCATATTACGTTGCTATTGCTCCAACAAGTCATACTCAAGACAAGCGACGCTGGAAACGATGACGAAGTTCTTCGGTGGTCAAGTGAACGTTCCATAGACGCTGCAATGAGCATATTGCATATACATGCTTACGTGCAGAGCGTCCCGGAACCGGAGCATTACCAATGGTATAATCGAGGATTGGACAGTTTCCACGCTTTGCATGCTGCGATTGTTCTTGTGATGATGCGCCAAAGAGGCTTGCGCCAGAATCGCAAATATGGTATCGGTCCAGCATTGTGAGACTGCCGCGCTCGATTCACTAGCATGGGTGAGCTGAGCCCGTTCTGTGCCAAAGCTGCACCATTACCGCAGAGGCTCGTTCAAGAGCTTGAGACCACGAGCGAGACAAGTGAGCCGGGCTCAGGACGGCCACATGGACGTCTCGTTGTGCAGCGCGACAGTGCTGCAAGCAATGCCGAGCGTCAGCCGTACTCATTGGCTCTGGAAAACAGCCATGATACCGTCCCTGGCGTAGCCAATCTTCATAGCCTCCTCAATCACGATGCTCCTGTTACCAATAATGATAGCGCGCTGGATTGGAACACGCTTCTGACGGAGATCCAGCCTCACCAATGGATCAGTCCGGCAGAATTCCCCCTTGGAACAATGGTTCAACATTAATGACAATGTGGTATGAATGGGAACTCTCGATTCAGTCTAGCATCATGCTCAGCACTGCCGCTCCATCATTGCGTGAGGTATGTGCGGTGAGCTATTGGCGCCCAGCTTCGCTTTCACAGTACCTGACCATCTAATGCCAACTCAAGCTTCAGGAGAAAGCTGTCAAGCTGTTTGCAACACCTTGCACATCTTCAAAAACATGCCAATGACCCACATCCTCCAGGACGACGAGTCCTCTGCTATTTCTGAGTTTCTCGCTGTAGCCCTGGCACAGCGCTGGTGGGCTGACCTTGTCCTCTGATCCTGTCACGATAAGAGTCTCAGCAGGAATGGCAGATAAGTCCTTGGCGTCCGTGGCCCCGGCCAGGCCATCACAAGCCTTCGCATATCCTTCCGGGTCTTGTGCAAGCAGCGACATGCGGACAGCGCTGACCGCGAGACCATTCTCAGATTGCGTCTTGGCAGAGGTTCCAGCTCCGACGATATCATCTACAACTGCGGCCATAGTCTTTTGACGCACGAGCATAGCACGTGCTTTGTTGTTCTTGCTTACGGCGTCTGGAAGCGGAATCGGCGGAGGACCGATCAGGACGAGCTTCTTTACAAGCCGTGGATTGTCCAAGACGAATTTTATGGCCACAATACAACCCATCGAGTGTGCGAAGAGTGTAGCATCGGACTCGGGCACAATTCCTGCGTTCTGGAATATGTTCTTGAGATCGGCTGCGAGTGAGCTGATGGTTATTTTTGATAGAGGACTTGTGGGCGATTGACCATGGCCTTCGAAATCGAACAGATGCAGTGCATGGCTTTTGTCTAGACCTGCTCTCTGGATAAGAGGAGTCCCTGATCAAAGCATACCGCAAGTCAGCTTGACACCCGAACATGTCGACTCCGAGCCGATAGACAAGTGGAGGAAGGATGCTGCTATGCTTACAGTAGTCCAGAGTTCCGCCGAGGCCATGAAGGAAGACAGCTGGCGACCCGCACTCTACGCCACGACGTAGAACATTGAGAGGCTTTCCCGCAATGTTAGTCAGTCCCACATTCGCATGCAGGCTGTTCCCGGCATTCGTTGTGGGGATTGCTTTGAGCTGGTTCTGCTGCACACGAAGAAGAGTCGGATTCGCGGCAGATTTCAAGGCTATCTTGTTGGTGAGGGTGCCCAGCCCATCGATTGAGATGGCAATCTCGTCTCCTGGGTTTAGCTGCACACGAATGACACGGCGTCAGCTGGCATCCTCAAGCTCCCAAGTGACTGGTGAAAGACTGTGCGACTTCACTCACATATACTGGTGGGTTCCGGCCTATGCCAACTCCTGCGGGCTGGGACTCGAGGATCAGCTAACAGCCTTTCCGTCGCTTAGTGCCCCAAGAACTCACGGTTCCTGTTGCCAAGACATCACCTGGCATCAGCGTCTGTCCTTCCGAGAGTGTTTTGATGAGGAAAGAAATGCCTGAAGGAGCCGCACGGGTTAGCCTCCATTTTAGACTTTGCTAATCGTTCCAACAGTTGAGGAAGGCGCTCACTGAAGATCAGATCATCTGTTGTTGCATTCTGCCGCAGTTCGCCATTGATTTTGGTCTGCACGCGAAGTGCACCAGTGAAGCGATTTGCGGGGACTGCAACAGGACCCTATCGAATGTAAGGCTAGTGGATCAAGCTTTCAACCTCATCATCTGGAACGCAGGCGACCCACCATTGGGCAAAAGGTGTCCGGAGACTTCCCAATGTAGAATTGCTTGTGATCTCTTTGCCTCTCTCGCGCTGTCATATCGTTGACAATCGTGTAACCCCAGACATGGTTCGTTGCATCTTTTTCCGAGATTCGGAACCCAGGCTTTCCAATAATCACACCAAGTTCGCCTTCAAAATCCGCACTTTGCGTAAATTCTGGATGCGGCAAGATTTCTTCTCCATGTGCAATGATTGATGTGAATCGCTTGGTGAAGATGACTGGATGGGTGGGTTGATCGACTTTGTCGGAACTGTCGAAACCGGATTTGTTGAATTCGACTGCATGCTCGGCGTAGTTTTTCCCTACGCATAGAATGTCTCGGCCGTTGATTGGAGGGAGGAGTTGGACAGAGCTGCGTGGCAGAGGGTCCGAGAAGGGAATTATGGTCGACTCGTCTAGGCTGATCACTTCGTAGAGATTCGAGAGTGGTGTGCCTGATGGGTATGCCAGAGGCTGGATTTGGTCTCCGTTTAAGCTTCCGATGCGCTCGCGGCCATGGGCTGGATCAATGTATGCACAAAATTGGTATTGATCGTTGGATGGCATTGTCGACGTATCCTTGGGTTGGAGAGTTTCTTCAAAGTACCTTTACTCCGGCCGGGTCGATCTGAGATATGTGACAAATTCGTTTGTTGAATACAGGTTTAGAGACGAATTCGCACAAAAATTGTTGCGACGCAATCGAGCTGCGGTGATAGCTCTTCCACTAGCGTGATGCCCATGTGGGCCCACGATGTCGCGCTTCCTGTGTTCCCTGCGTTTCCCCTTCAGAAACGAGCGGGACAGAAAGTGGGCTTCCAGTATTGCACGGAGAAAGAGCGGACTTCCGCTTGCTCGTTCCTCCACGCCGCTCACCTGGATCACCAGACCAGTTGATCCTGGGTTGAGAGAATCAATATTGGAATCCAATGTGCAGCAAAATATGCCGACCATAAGCTGACAGATCAGTGGGCGCCGGGATATTGATGGGAGCGGCTGCGTTGTGGGTAGTCGTCGGCCAAAGTTGTATGGGAGCAAGACTTGCACTTTGTTGTCTTGCTTCGAAAAGATATGCAAATAGATGGGGTAGTCAAGGACTAGTTGCAGTTCCACTCTCACCTATTTCCACTAAGTAGGCATGCCAAAACCCATTCTCTTAGTTGCCTGCGCTCTAGCCACTGGCTACGTTCGGCGGCATGGCGCTTCCTTCAGCCACGGGTGTCTCGAAGGAGTCAGAAGTGGAGGGCCCGTGCAATGCGATTGTGAAGCTCCGGACAGATTGTTGGGATGAGACAGTAGTTGGTGTCGGGTGGATCCCGCAGTCCAATGTCTACTAATCTCAAGCATCGAAGAGCAAAGCCGAGAGACCGGTCAACACGAGCATGGGCGATACGAGGACTACCTAAGCCGACTGTAAAGCCATGCAGCGTGTAGCAGATCTGAACTTGCGAGTATACATGTTCTTATCCCTGTCCTGCCGACCTGCCTGGAACGTATAAGCGAGCAGTAGCGGAAGCTACTGCCACGAAACGGACGATGTCCGTTGACCGAAAGCACGACTTCGAGCTCATGCTCCCCGACGAGCACCTCCAGTGCTCATCAAAGTAATCTTGTTCTTCTTCTTTCCCTTCTTACCAGCAGCAGGTTTGGCTTGGACGTTGAGCCCATCCATGCTGGCGGCAAGTGCCTGCTGGGCATCATGGTCAAGCAAATCTTTCTCCCATCCTTGGAGCCATCCATCCTCTTGTTGTGAGAACTGGTTATCTGTGGGCAAACTTGCTGCGTCGCTTGATGCAGGCAACGCTGCGGTGCCCCACACAGTCCGAGGCATACTCGGCGAGGTGCCAGGTGATGCTAAGCTGGCAAAGCCTGGTCGTTCTGTTCTGGGACTCGAACCGGTGGGGATGTCGATCTCGCCCGAGACATTTGGAGCCAAAGCAGGCGTGAAAAATGCATCATTTCTCGTGATGCTCGATCGTCTCTGCTGTCGGATGTGCGCAAGTTCACGTTCTTGCGCCTTTTCAATCCGAATGCGCTCCTTTTCTTCCCGGGTCTCCTTTTCGTCATTTCGCTTTCTGCGCCTCTCGAGCATGGGGCGGAACTCCTCCAGCACGGAAGCGCTGACGACATCTCGCCAGTCACATTCCAAAAAGCCGACCTCGCAGCCGTATGGCAAGTGTCCGAGATATTTGACGCGTTTCCGCAAATCGTCATCGACCACATGTCCACTAGAGACGCGCTCGACCCGCGGTAATATACTCGATGGAAAAGAGTGATAGGATCCAAAAGCAGTCTTTAAGATTCTAATGTCGAGAGGTGAGAGGTAGAAATGCTGCAGGCCATGGTAGAAAAGGTACTCGTTCGGTTGTGGTTTCTCCGTTTGCCGCTGTCGCATCTCAGTAAGAGTTCGTGGGACATATGGCCTGTCTTCGGACACCTGCTCGAGACTTGAGCCAGGAGCCTCTGCTGGAGTGTGAGGCTGCGGTTCGGCGTGCTTCTGAAGATACATATCCGGCACTCCGTCGTCGCTCGCGTTGAACTGGATCGGTGGACGACTTGGCGCTGCCTCCTCAGCTGGATCTGGTTTCCGTGGCTGAGCGGGTGGATTTCCGATTCCTCCCACCTTCTCCTTCGCCTCCTGCAGAGCGCGAACAGCTCTCCTCGTCCATTGTGTGTCTTCTCCGAACATCAGTTCGTCTTCTTTCTCCAGCTGCTCGATTGCAGCAATGGCTTCATCATACTGCTGAAGCATATACTCTTCGCTCCCCTTCATCACTCTTGCATAATCCATGACTTCGGTCGCAAAGTACCATGGAATATCGTCGCCTTTTGCAATGACTTCACCGCTCTCACGAGGCATTGCCAAAGTCTGTCCAGGCTTTCTCTTGACGAGTCGCAGTACCATGTCACCTCCTTCACGAGGCGGATCGTTTTCCTGTCCTTCAAACCACCTCACGGGCCGAGTCTCGGACACATATATGCTGTCGTGGCAGATCGGGCACTTCTTCCACCTCGCCTTCTTTTCTGGGGGAGGATTCGAGGCGTCCTCAGAATGCATATACCGAATCAGACATGGCATACAGAAAATGTGCCCGCATTTCGCCATTCGTGGTGCGGTGGGCTCGCCTAGGCAGATCGGACAAGAAGAATTCTGGGTTTTACTCGAAGCAATGACCTGTAAGACGTTGTTCCAGTCCAGATGCACGTCAGCGTCTTCGGCTTGGGCGTGATAGTCGCCTCTCGGGTCGACAATGAAGCGGTAATTGGCATGAATGTACCTGCGCACTGTCAGAATTGTTGCTCCTTCGAATGTCCCGCATATCTGCATGCTTACCTCGCCTTGTCCACTGCGTGATAACCACTTCCGAGGCCCCACGTCGCATTGTGGCGATTGTTCCTCCGCGGACCGTTGTAGCTATGTCTATGATATCGATCGTGGGTGTTCGGTCGCGGTGGCAAAGCAAACTGCATCAAATGCGTGATACTCTGTTGGCCGCGTCGGCCGTGTGGATTCTGCATGCTGAACGCCTCAGCCTCTGCATCCTCATCCAACGACCGAAACTTCTTGCTCTTTGCGTGCTTCGGCTTTGCGGATTGCTGGTTTCGAGGTGCGGCGGGAGATGCTCGCGAAGTGGACGCGCCACCCTTCCTTCCGGCTGGAGAGTCCTGGAAGAACTGCTGGGTCGACGAGAGCGCGGGACTAATCTGACTCTGTGTGGCAAGAGACTGGCTTTTGCTGCTGGATTGTCCTGCTTTAATCGAGGGTGGATTCGACATAGTCTCCGACAGCCACTGAAGGCGTCGAATGGGACAGGGACAAGGAAGTGTCGGAGGCTGCTGCGGGTGAGAGTGCAGCTCGTTGTCGAGAGCCTAGCGAGGGGCAGAATGCAGGACGCGATAGCAGTGATGGTGGTGGCGGTGGTGTCGCTAGAGTCAACCCAGAGGGAGGACTGCACGGGACAAGGAGGAACGGGCGGCGTTGGTGTCATCACATTGGATCGCATCGCTGAGTCATCACGCGGTAGTCTGGCGGGGTAAGGTACGTGTAGTTCCTAGTCATCCCCAACCTCACCACTGACAAAGCTCATTCACGCCACGCTTCTGTTCTGTCGTTCTGCGCTGTTTCATCTCCATCGCCCCCACTCATCGCGAGCGAGGTCAGGTCATAATGCTCATCACAGAATCTCACAAAGATGTCGCCACCAAAGCCGGCGGCGACATGCGTACGCCTCCCAGCAGCACGCATCTCTCAGCCTATGACCAAGGCTGATAGCGAAAGGTAGGCGTCTTTCTCTTCCATCCCACCATCCCGAATTACCCCAAAGCGAAATTTCCTGGAGTCGTAGTCTTCAGTGAGATCTACCAAGTCACGGGCCCAGTTCAACGCTTTGCTCGTCAGATTGCCTCGCACGGCTACATTGTCGCTGCTCCCTCGTCCTACCACGAATTCACTGGCCCTGAGCCATTGGCCTATGATGGCCCGGGCACCGACAAGGGTAACGACTGGAAAGTAGCCAAGAAGGTCTCGGCTTACGATGAGGACGCGACTCTCTCTATTGACATGCTCATTGGTCTCGAGACATGCAATGGACGCATTGGAGCGACTGGCATGTGTCTTGGCGGGCATTTGGCTTTTCGCGCAGCATTCGACAAGCGTGTACGAGCTGCAGTATGCTATTTTGCTACCGACATCCACTCCAAGACGCTTGGTGAAGGCAAGAGCGACGACTCGCTGGACAGGGTCAAGGACATCAAAGGTGAACTCGTCATGATCTTCGGCAAGCGCGACACCCACGTCCCACCTGCTGGACGTGATCTCATCAGAAAGACTCTGCACGATGCTGGTATTGTATTCAGCTTCTACGAGCCTGCTTGGGCACAGCACGCATTCATCAGAGACGAGTTGAGCAAGGGAAGATACGATCCTGCGCTGTCGGGCATCTGCTTCCAGATGCTGCTCGAGCTCTTTGGCAGGACACTCGATGGCGATCTTGGACCACTGGTGAGCGAGTCGGGTGAGGTCGAAGATGTTTGCTAGTAAGAACATGACCACGAAGGAATGCAATCGAATAGAGAGGCGCGGAGCACAACAGTCGCAAGCGATCACTGCAGTCGAAATGCCTCGTTCCGATCCCTGCAGTCGCATTGCGACGCTGTTCGTCAAACAATGAAAGCGGCTTGGTCGGAGTCAGGCTCATGAAATCTCGTTGCAAAACCAGCCGATCTCGGTCTGTTCAGGTTGCAGCCAACCAGTACCTCTCCTCTTCACCGCATCTTACCTTTTGCCTCACACATGCCACAAATCTCTAAGCGTCGCGCCGATTGACTTCCAACCCATCATCCTTCACTTATCGACCACAAAGTACGTACTTTCCTGAAATTGTTGCGGATCTTGCCGATCTCGGCGTTCTTGCCGGCTACACAGGTGTGAATTGGAACACACATATATGTGTGCAATGTCGCCAGAAAATATCTGTCGCAGCAGAACAACATTCAGAGCTCGGAATGACTGCCCCGGCAATGGACACTTCCCAACGAAGAGAACAATTCGAGATGCTCGACGAAGCAGATGAGACTCAATCAGTAACAACTCGACAACGCCGCGATGTCAACAACATCAGCAAGAAGCAGACTTGGCTCGTACTTGGAGGCTCCGCAATCCTACAGCTGCCAATCTGGGGTAAGTTATGCATTACTTGCGCTCACAACAGACACCTTCATCAGAGCCGATGCCTGACTTCTCTCTCCCAGGTTTCGCCATGACCTTCGGAATCTTCCAAGAAAATTACGCCCACTCATCGAACCTTCCCTTCCACTCCACCTCTGCCTCCGGCGTGATTGGCATGCTCACGAACGGAGTCATGTACCTCCTCATGCCCCTGCTCTTCACCCTCCTCGATCGAGGCCGCTTCTCGCCTTACCGCCGCCTGGTCGCTACAATCGGAATCTTTCTCTCAGCCCTCGCATTCCTATTATCCTCCTTCAGCACCGAAATCTGGCATCTGATTCTCACTCAAGGAATCCTCGCCGCGTTGGGAAATACATTGGTGTACAGTCCCACAACGCTCTACCTCGATGAGTTCTTCCCGTCCGAAGGACGAGCCACTGCATACGGCGCCGTTCTATCAAGCAAGAACATCGTCGGATCAGGATGTCCATTAATGTTCTCGGCCATGCTTACGCACTGGGGGTTCCGCTGGACGTTGCGAGCCTGGGCACTGATGGTTCTGGTCATTGGTGCAGTAGGACTGGCTATCATGCCGAAGCGCCCTTCGGCTTTCCGGAGAGGAGCGCAGCCGCAGCAAAAGGTTCCTTGGACATTTCTGCGACATCGGACGTTCTACGTTTATGCTGTTGCGAATACAGTCTTCTCTTCTGGATATGGTATTCCGCAGACGTATCTCTCCTCTTATGCGAAAGAAGTGCTGGGACTCTCGACATTATCATCCAGTTTGATGATCACGCTTTTCAATCTTCCAGGTATAATTTCTTGCGTGGGGTTCGGCCTGCTGTTCGATCGATTGAAGGTCTCTGCGGGAACAAATACGTTCATCGCGGCATTTGGGTCTGCGAGCTGCGCGC
Source organism: Cercospora zeae-maydis (assembly GCA_023512815.1). Taxonomy (NCBI): domain Eukaryota; kingdom Fungi; phylum Ascomycota; class Dothideomycetes; order Mycosphaerellales; family Mycosphaerellaceae; genus Cercospora; species Cercospora zeae-maydis. Next base: position 1,593,562 of record JAKLWY010000008.1, read on the forward strand.
TGTTTATGTGGGGACTGGCGTCGAATCGCATTCCAGCAGTGTTGATATGCTTCTCTTTGTTCTACGGATTCTTTGCTGGAGGCTACAGTTCCACTTGGGGAGGCTGGATCAAGGAGCTGGAGAGCGAAGCTACGAGTAATAATGAGGCGATCAACACTGGAATGCTGTATGGGCTGCTCAATGGTGCGAGAGGTGTAGGATATGTTGTAAGTGGTGTGACTGGAGTGGAGTTGCTGAAGAGCGGAGGCGTGGCAGAGGCTGAGAGATGGGGGTATGGGACCAGGTATGGTGGTTTGATCCTATTCACGGGATTGAGTTGTATTATTGGTGGATGGCATGTGGTATTCCACGGGTGGAGTATGGTGAGCAAGTCTTTCTCTGCTTGAGAGAATTAGTTCCATCTGCGTCCCGTTCTCTGTAGAGCACCTGCCGTATATGACCTGGGAGATGAAGTCAACTTCCTATTCGTGTAGATGCCGTGCAGCTCAGAAGGCTGGCAAGTCATTCCGAAGCAACCACGATAATTACACCTTTCTCTCGTTGAACTCAAGGCTTCCGAGCTGCCCAGCTTGGCTGCAGACGGGACCAGGACATGAGAATCTGCCCGAGACGAGACTATCTGTAGCACTCAAGACATCTGTTTTAGGTGATGCTTGAAGGTGCGGCATCGGTCAGCGAAGGTTGGTGCTTCGATTAGCTGCGCACACAAAGTTTGTGACGAGTGCAGTCGAAAAAAAGAGCATCGAGCTGTGGGACCCGGTCAAATTGGCGAGTCTCGTATCCAGGAGGGTGAAGACGATCAGACGCAAGAACACGCGTGGTTGTCATTTGTCGCAGCCAATCAATTTGATCACCCACTGGAGTCTTTGACGGACGAAACATCCCGCGACGCTTCATAAAGTGCCGCTGAAGATGGCCTCGAGCGTCAACAGGGTGACTCGCCACAGGAGCGTAGGCGGTGTTTCTCCAGGTTCAAATTCGCAAGACGGGTGCTCGATGTGCGAAAGCAGAGGGGTAGCAGTGTTGTCTCCGAATAGAGAAAGACAGATCCGCGAGTTCAGGGCAGAAAGCAGGCGCCTGATAGAAGGACGAGCACGGAGATCGCCTGCGACTTTCAATCGAGGAGAAAAACAGGAGCTCTTTCCTGATTTCGCCCTTTACTGCAGGTACCATTACTCAGTTTCGAAAGCCTCAACATGTGATTTTCTGCACGAACTGTCAATCCGGACTTTTTTTCTGCCTTCTTTCTCTTTTCACGTCCCATTCGCACCCACTGCACTCTGCACGTTCTCGCTACTTCCTCTCAGAGCCCAGTCGCTCACGTTCCCTTTCCAGTCGCTTATCCTGCCGTCTTTGATATTCACGACCACAACCCTCACATCCTCCTCCTCGATATACGCTTCTTTCCCACCATCGCCGGCCCCTCCAACGCTACCTCTCCCGACCCTCGTCGAATCTGCATCCTCAAAGGTATTGTTCGCAACATGCTGTTCTTTGCACCACTTTTCCTCTTCGCTCCCGGGCTCCAAGACTACAGCCTCGCCGTTCATGGTGATACTGAACGAACTCACAGCCGTGGAGTTCATCTGCATCAGCATTGCCGCAAGAGATGAGCGAGCGCCGCCGGTGGGACTGCGTTCGCGGTCGCTCCCGGATAGAGAATTCGGCGGTCGGGATGAGACCCAGTCGTGGACGAGTATTGAGACGTTGGGGTTTTGGAGAAGATTAAGCGTCTTCTTGGAGGAAGGATTCGAGGTCATGATGATGGTGGGGCCGGAGGGCAGTTGGGTGGCCGTGGACTGTGGGAAGGGGTGTGATGGGAGATAGGTGTACTTCATGAGCGAGACGTGGGGCACATTGTTCGTGCATGTAGCAAGGTGGAGCTGAGGCAGTGAATGTCAGTCGCACTTCCATCGTGAGGTCTGGCCGGTCGATGTCAGCTTACGAAACGGGCGTTGGTAAGGCAAGTGACGACTTCATTGGGGAGATGGTCGGCGACGGTAGGATGACAGGCGTCCGCGCTTTCTTCCCAGCGAAGCGGAGCTGTCGAAGGCATTTTGGGAGTGTTTCAAGAATGACCTCTTGGAGAAGTTCAATGTTGTCGATAAGTCGGCCAATGTTGTTTGATAGCGGCAGTACCTCCTAGTGACGTCTAACTACAAAGTAGTTCTAACTAGTGGATCGGCACCCGCGACGGCTTTCGGCCCGTGCACTGTCTCACGCGTCGCAATGTGGCTGAGGAGAGCTGCGGCAGCCGGTTCGCTCGCTGCAACAAGACACCTCGACGACCACCCTCACGCCCGGTCCGGATCACATCTCGCATCCTCGAATCCCTCTGGCTACAGTACACAGCATGTCCACCGAGATCGACCGCGACGCGAACGGCCACGCAGCCGTTGAGTCCGCCGCTCCCAATGGATCGCTTCCCAGCAGTCCCATGAACGATAGCGCGCGCCCCGGCACCAGCGGCGGCGCGTCGCATGGCGGGGCCAGCGTATACGATAAGCGGGTGGAGGATGTCATGTACTCCGATATTGGTATCAGCACTCTCCTGAACCGACTCAGACAGAGCATCGCATCAGCGCGCGACTTTGCCCAGTTCTTGAAGAAACGATCTACACTAGAAGAAGACCAGGCGAAAGGGCTGAAACGATTGACTCAGACACAGCTAGAGAATGTTCGAAGAGCTGATGTCCGGAGCGGAACGTACGCTCAGCAGCTCACTGAAGTGCTGCGCATCCATGAGCGCATGGCAGATAACGGGATGCAGTTCGCTCTGTCGCTGCATCAAATGCATGAGGACCTCGATGTGCTGAGCGCAAACATGGAGCGTGGGAGAAAACAGGGCAAGCATGAAGGTCTTGCTGCAGAGAAGAATGTCAGCGATTTGGAGGCGGCTATGCAGAAAGCCAAAGCCAAATATGATGGCTTCGCCGAAGATTATGACAAGGCGCGCACTGGGGATACCAGAGCGGGCAGGAGACTGGGTATCAAGGGTCCCAAGAGCGCAGAGCAACACGAGCAGGACCTGTTGCGGAAGACGCAAGCTGCTGAAGCAGAGTACCGCGCCAAGGTGGACGAGGCAAGAATTGCGAGGGAAGACCTGATCAAGAATCAACGACCGAAATTTGTCAAGGAGCTGGAAAAGTACATCAAAGAGTGCGACAGTGCCCTGGCGCTCCAGCTGCAGAAGTTTGCCACTTTCAACGAGAAGCTCTTGCTCGGCAATGGCCTTTTGGTACAACCACTCTCGGATGCCTCCAGCATGCAGCGCAGCTTGCGTGACTTGGTCATGGACATCGATAATGAACGCGACTTCAACTCCAACATTGGCGCCGAGCACCATAAGATACCTGCTCGGACTCATGAGCTGGTTTTCGAGAAGAGTCGCGTTTTGGAGCCAAAATCACAACCGTTGCAGAAACCCACCTTGGCACCACAACCTCCCGCATCGCAGCCTCCACTGACAGTGAATACGGCTCCTTCGCACCCTGGCTCGAGCACAGCTCGTGCAGGAGGGGCGCCTCCGCAATCGTCCTTCGCCGGTCCGCCGTCGTCCTTTGCTGGCCCCACTAATGCTGGCCCTGGCCCCCATAACCATTCCCCAGCTCCTGTGTCTGGCAGTATGCCTTCGTCGGATCCATTCCGAGCAGTATCACCTCCATTTTCTGGAAACAGCAGCTCTTCCCCATACAATCCGTCGACAGCGCCACTTCGCGACACGTTCAACAGCACGCCGCCATATCCTACTCATCCTAATGAGAGAGCTGCGCCCGGCTACAGTGGCAGCACACCAATCCAGTCGACGGGTGTAATCTCGAACTCGCCCCATGCAGCTCCTGCGCCGGTCTTTCAGCCTTCGCCAACAGCGCTCAGTGCTGGTGGTCGTGGCAGAGTGTTCGGCGTGTCTCTCGAAGATCTCTTCGCTCGTGACCAGTCCGCGGTACCCATCATCGTCTTCCAATGTATCCAAGCTGTCGACTTGTTTGGCCTGGACGTTGAAGGCATCTACCGACAAAACGGAAACATGGGTCAAGTGAATCGTCTTCGACACATGTTCGATACCCTTCAACCTAACGACCCTCAACTCGACTTTCGGAACCCGTCGAATTTCGGCCACGATGTGACGGCCGTCACCAGTTTGCTGAAAAGCTTTTTCAGAGAGCTTCCAGACCCTCTCTTCCCGAGAGATGGCTACACCAACTTCATTGAATCTGCTCAAGTTGATGGGGACGATGCGAGACGAGATGCGCTGCATCAATGTATCAACGATTTGCCAGATGCGAACTACGCTACTATGAGAGCTTTGGTCTTGCATTTGCATCGCGTGATGCAGAATGAGGCTCGCACAAGAATGACTGCCGCGAATCTGGCCGTGTGCTTGGCGTGAGTTTCCCCTTTTATTTTATCATTTCCGCTGCCGAACATGTCATGCTGACAAACCATATAGTCCTACCCTCATGGGCGCCCACCAAGGCCCGCATATTCAAGACGCTTCGTGGCAGCATACTGTCTTGGAAACAATCCTGAGCAATGCTACTGCGATCTTCGATGAGGATTAGCTCAGAATAGAAGATGATGAGGCTTGAGCTCAGCTACGACAGATGTGGAGCCAACCGTACTTGCGCGGAGTCCCACTGCTGCTTTGGCCCCGCCCTTGGCGAGTGTGATAGAGAGTTGTGGCCATGTGATGGGTCTGCGGTGCGAAGCCGGATCTGGCCAGAGATAGAACGTGGCGAAGGTGGCAGAAGCGTCCTTGCTGGGCTGTTGGAACAATTACGGTGAGAGTGACGAAAATGGTGATGCTATTTGGAACATGCTTTAGGATGACGACGAAGAAGAACTCAAGGCAACATGAATGGCACGAATAGGATGGACGCGATGAATTTGTATTGCACTTGCTCCGGTTGCTGTTCCTCTCCTTGCATGTAGATCCTTAATGCTGATGTGGAATTTGTGCTTTGGTCCTCCTCCCTGCAGACTGACGTGCTTTTGATACCAGTACTGAGCTCCCCATGTTCTTCGATCTTGGTATTCACGAGAAGTACCACGAGTCTCGTATTTCGCACTTGTAAATTCTACTGCTCCTGCCCTATGAAGGTCCGAGTCTGCTAGGCAGGCCCCTCAATCTCTCGTTCGCTGCAGCAAGCTGTATCCTCAGACCCTGGATCACCTTCTTCTGCGCTCGGTTTGCAGCTTCCCAGTTCTCATTCTGTCGCCTGAGAATAGCATTGGCAGCTGTGAGATCACGAATGTGTGACTCCACTGTTGGCTCGAATGCCGGTGGTGGTGATGGTGCTACTTGTCGAGTCGGTGGGGGCATGGGCTGTGCAGTGACGGCGAGGGCGTGTTGGGGCGGTGCGTATGGCGGAGGATATGCGTTCGGACCTGATGCAGCTCCAGGCTTGCCGTCCCAAAACTTCAAAGCATCTTTGACACGCTTGTGAACAGCCCTCCTGGTCGGACGAGGTAGACCGTGGCGGGCATAGCAGTCGAGAGTCTCCATGATGATCTTGTTTGTCGCCACCGTATGCGGAACATCCTTCAAGATGGCAAACAACTTGCCGCCTAAGTCGTCTGGATGAATGCTTCCAACCTGAAAGATCTGTGGCATTGAGTTTTTGCCAAGGAGAAACTCATTGTTCCAGGAGTGCAAGTCTTGACCGGCAGGACGAATCGATAACGGGAGGATCGGTGCGCCGCTCGCTGTCTCTACGTCTTCATCCGGATCGGTTGGATGGGTCTTGGTGCCCGTTGGAGCAAGCGGCAGGAACGGAGATCGAAGGGCCCCAGCGGTACTGTAGTGCGCGACAGTGGATGAATACGGCGGAGGAGCGGGAGCCAGGGAATGGCCGCTGTTGGCCAGCTCTAACAAGGCGTTTGCAGCCTCGTCGAGTCGCTGATGCTCCTCCACGCTCTTGGAAGACTCGATCGAGGCACTGCAGAAGGCTGATGGTCAATTCGTGGCATGTCAGGGGACTGCTTTACTTACACGTGTATGAGCTTGTTGCGGGCCATGTTGCTGGAGTTGCTAGCCATATCCAATAATGCGGCGACAAATGTTATTGAATAAGTGGGTGATCGAGCTGAGTGACTGCGGACAAGTCGGGTGAGTTCGGTGGAAGTGACTGGCGGAAAGCTGCCTGACTCCGCAATTGCTAGCGTCATGCCGTCTATAAGGATTTTTGAAGTTCGCTCAGCAACTTAACTTCCTTTCCAAACATCAGCACCCACGGCATCCACAGACATCAGCACCCACGGCGCCCACAGCATCGACACCCACCGTATCGGCATCACACGACATCGGCATCGGCGACATCGGCACCCACGACACCGGCGACATCCGACGACTGGAAAGGCTCGACGCAGGTAACTTGGCACTGAACACAGCAGAACTGACATGGCGCGCCAGTAGCTGCTTCGAGGCTCGTCTTCAAGCTTCGGGTGAGCGCGTTCGTTCTGCCGGCGTCGCGAGCCCTTGCTGTCTTGTCCACGAGCACTCGTCGCACATGCCGCGCGTGCCAACTTCGACAAGCCGTAGTCAGAGTGCAGGTTATCGAACTGCGGGCGCCGGGATGGGTCGTCTGCCGCGACAGAGGTCGGAGGTACATTGCTGGCTGTGTCCAGAGGTGTTGTACTGTACCGCCTGGCAGATCGCTCACCGCCGAAGAGCCACAGGGAGACTACAGCGCTGATTTGCGTGCACTGCGAGTTGGCTGAGCGACTACTGCGCGCCACGTTGACGTTGGCTTGACCGTATTATGTGTGCGAGGCATTCGGCCTCGCGGACGCTGACATTGATGTTTCTAGGTCATCAGACATTTGGCGCCATCGCGCCGGATGCTGGAGACCATCATAGCTGATTTGGGCTCGATAACGACTCAATGTCCACGTCCTTTGTCACCTGCACATCCGCCGTGAAGGACGCGAGAGGTGAAGTCGGGGCGAACGCCAGTTCGTGCCAGCTTAGACTAACTTAGACTAACTTAATGCCGCGCCGTTTCATGCGGATACGGAAACAGCCCCCTTTGAAACAAGGCCTTTTTCATGAAATAATGCCTTCGATATGCTATCCACCACATAGAGCACATGGACGGCTGGATACCCAAACGAGGCAGAGACGCACGCGGAAGTGCCGGGGAGGTACGTCGTATGATATTCAGCTCTATCATTTGTACCCAGGTTTTCCGGAGGTCCTGAGTTCATAACGTCGAGAGGTAGAGCCAGTATCGTCGTCGGAACTACATATACAGAACAGAGTCCAAGTACTGCGGTACGCGCAGTCGCCCTACTAGTTACAGTAGATGGGAGCCGTGTCCAATGGAGCCCTAGATACGTAGGTGGATAGTAAGCGCTAAACAGCTGGCGGCTGGGGAAGGCGACGATTACGCGAGCATAAAAACAAGGCTTGGAGCATAATAAGGCCGTATTTACAAGACACTACCATGGGTCAGAACAGATGGTTCGCATGCTGAGAGCGATTTTTGACTAAGTTTGAGGCGTGGAAGAGGGTCTCGGAACAAGAACTTCGGCAGTGATTTGGGTATCTCGAAGCCCGTTGCCCGCATTCCAAGACCAGTCTGGGCAGAGTACCAAAGTGCTGGAAATACCGGGTGTGAATACAGCTCGCATCTCTCACATCAGCGACCTCCCTCCGTCAACACGAAGCTCGATGCCCGTGATAATACTCGCCTCATCACTCGCGAGGAACGCCGCTGCATTGCCAATATCCTGCGGAGTGGCAAAACGGCCCATCGGAATGCCCTTGGTCACAATTGCTCGTCCCTCTGCACTGTCCGTACCACCTAAAACCGAAGGTATCATGCCAGTGTCGGCTGCAACTGGCAATATGGCATTGCATCGAATGCCATCTTTGGCGAACTCAGCGGCGAGACCTATGATGTATAAATCAGCAAATGGCAGACAGTCAGAAGATTTCCAGTCAGCCTCGGTGGGTCTTACCTTTCGTCACCGCACTCACTGCTCCCTTTGACCCAGCATACCAGACAAGATTTGGTCGTGGACGAGGAGCGGAAATGGAACTGATGTTGACAAAGACGCCACTCTGTTGCTGTTGGAAATATGGTGCAATCACGGCAGCTGTCAGATACAATGGCGAAACATTGACCTCCATGATGCGATCGTACTCGGATCTGGGGACAGTGGGCGAGGGCTGTATCGAAACAATCAATTACCAGTCTTCAATTCTCCAAATCGTCCCAGAACACAACCCAAGCATACTCACAGCAGCAACATGAACCACACCTGCATTATTCACCTAAAACTCCTCATCAGCTCACACACACATCTCTCGCTCCATGTCCGCACACGCTCCGTCGCAATCCAACTCACCACAATATCCAACTTTCCCGTCCAGCCCAAAACCAACTCCAAAGCCTTCTTCCAATCTTCTTCTTTCGTCACGCTACCTTGAAAAAACTTCACGTGCTCCTCAGTGAAGCTGCCAGCGACCTTTTGCCCCAGTTCCGAATTGATATCAAAAATCACGACTCGGGCACCTTCTTGCACGAATTTTCGAACAATGCCTTCGCCCAATCCCATGGATCCACCAGTCACGATGGCAGTTTTTGACGCAAGGCGGCCTTGAGTTGTCATCTTCACGGTTCGTTGAAATCGGTACTTGTAGTCCGAGTAGTTGTTTTCCTTCCAGATTGAATCTTTGTTTATTGTGGCGAGACGACGATGATGACGACGACGACGACGTGAAAATGAAGTGAAGTCGAAAGACACGCGAGACTTCGATGACTTATTACCCACGGTTAATACGTGCAAGCTACTCCGCAACAGTCATGCCTACTTACAGCTACTACTACCTTGGGCAGACACTGCGCAGATCATCACTGACTCATCGAGTCTGCGATGAGCAGTAGCAGGTCTTGGCCGCTGAGTTCGATTCCGCTCGCACGAGGCGTTGCAAATGGAAAGCTTTCCCCGCTTCACCTGATGCGAGCGACCCCACTCTTGTTCAGGTATGCAATTCGGCACAGCTCGATTCGCATAGTATAGAGTCTTATCGCAGTATGATATTATTATTATTATTATTACTACTACTAACGAGGCTGATATCCATCTTCGGTCGTGCCCTGCATAGCTGAGCGAAGCATTCACTTCGTCTTCGCATTGCAACGCAACCAAACGCAAAGAGAATCTATTACCACCAGACCGTCTCGCTCCTAATCTCCTCCGGACTCTGACAAATGACAAACTGCGCACCATCAGCCTTCGAACTGGTCCTCCACATTTCTAATTTCGGCGATCGTGCTTCTCCATCATCATCATCATCATCATCATCATCGATAGTGCCCGAGCTCGTCTTTTTCGATCCAGAAGACTTCTTCTTGGCAAATTTCTCGAAATCTGCGGCTTTGGCGTGCCTGGAGTTCAGTGCTTCCAGATCAATGGAGCCAGTGCTGTAGTGCGTTGTGTCTCTGCCTCCCGTGCGAGATAGGCGAGTAGAGTCGCGAGCTTTCTGGCGAGGGATCAGATTGCTGGAGGAGCTTTCCGATGCAATCGAGTAGCCGGACTGACTGCCGGAGTCAGAGCTATCGGAAGAAATGGACTGGAACCGTGTGTCAGCATAAATTGAACACTGCAATGGACCGAGGAGAAAACTTGCATCTCCATCGGTCTCCAGCGCATTCTCATGATCCTCGATTTCAGGAACTGCAGCCGGCAACCCCGCAGGCACGACCCTGGCAGTGGAGATCCCATTGATGCTCGTAACCACAGGCGGCAACGCCATCCTGCTCTCTTTCTCCTTGCGCGACAAGATATCTGGGAACGATGACTTCCAAGCACGTTCTCCCGCAGGACCAACCGGTTCCGTCACGGCAGGCTGCTTTCGCCACTCTGCGGCCGACCAGTTGAATTTGGAAAGATCAGAATTAACCTTGGCACTCAACTTTTTCTTTTGTAATAACGGCATCTCAGCCCAGGTGTCGTGACCTGGATTGATAACTGGAAGAGTCTTCTGGCTGGCAGGGTTCTCCGACGCAGATTTGGAGAACTTCTTGTCTCCGTTCTTTTTGCTTGGTCTGCCGTCCACGTCCTCGATGAAGTCGCGAGCTTTGCCTTTACCCTTGTTTTGCTTCGACGACAAAGCGGAGCGCCAATGTGAGCGCCGACTGCCTTGTGTCGCTGCCGGCGTTGAAGCGGCCTTGATCAGTCCTCTCTTTCCGACAGACTGCTCGAGACCTTGGTCGGGCGGGACTTCTTCACTGTGGATGCGCACTGCTTCAGCAGGAGTGCCGTCCGATACTCTCGGTGCATATGGCGATGACATGTACTCCGCTGACGAGCCATTCGAAGTCCTCTCATCTTCGGCCGAAGAAGTGTCTGGAATAATGCCAGGCCGAGGCACAAAGCGCTCAGCTGTCGTCTTCTCAGGCGTAGTGATGGTCGTCCAGCTTTCACTGTTTCGATCGCTGTTGGCAGAAGATCCGAAGCGCGATGCCCAGTCGATGCTGGCAGATTGTCCTGTGCTGGCAGACATCGCGCTGCGGTCGATGTCACCATGATAGCCACTGGTACTGCTTCCCATTCGAGCTGGCAGAGTGCTCGGACCAGCCTGGCAGTCTGCGCCAATGGCCATGCAATCATGGGTGCCCGCTGAAACTGCTTCTCGGAAGACTTCCGGCTTCCCATGTTCTTTTCTGATGACCGCATCGTCAGTCTTGCTGCGTTTGCCAAGCTTGGAGCGCGGGAACCAGGTGATCAACTTGGGGAGGCTTCTCTTGAGTCTGCCCAGTCTGTCCGACTCGTTGCTGGTTTTTCGAGGCGACGCAGTCGCGCTAGACAGGTCAGCAATCATCTCCCTCATGCTCACATATTCACAAAACGCACCCTTGGTTATCTCCAGCCATATTTCGCTATGAATGTGTGTGAACACCCGTGCGACGTGCTACTATAAACGTAAGTGTGAGTGTGTCTTGAGATCATGCCAGGCTTAGTGATTGAGAACGGCAAAGGAAACAGGAGAGGAGAGAGAAAAGGTGATTCCAGCAGAGCCACTACTGCGCCATGCAGGCCGAAACACCCAGCGGTTGCAACGAGGCGTTGGGAGGCGCCTGGTCTGGACTCGATGATGGCAGCAGAGCCTCTTCCGAGCTCTCCGAGCTCATGGGAGGTAACGTTGGGCGCAAACAATGTCGCATGTTGCAGTGATTGAGCAGGCAATGCAAATGGCCCATTCTTGATTCGTCGTGCGGTAGACAATCTACTGGTATCCTTGGCGTTTCGCCCCGCTTCTGGCGTAAGTCGACCAGACTTCTCGATCTTCACGAGCGCGAGCGGCGACTGGGAGATACATTCGCTGAATTCGGTCCTTCTTTCCAGACAGCCCCGACAATTGCATCTCACAGCATTGCGGTTCGCGAGATTTTCGGCGACTTCAGTACACTGAGCTTGATTCTGCTTGACCTGAAGTGCTGCTCGTCCCTGCTGCGCGTTCTTTTGCCTGTTGTGCAATCAATACACCACCGCTAGTGCCCAGACGGCTGGCTCCAGCTTCAAGCATCTTGATCGCATCATCGAAGGATCGAATGCCGCCGGATGCCTTGACAAGCATCTGATTTGGCGCAGCGGTGTTGGGTACCGGATTTTGAGCGAGGTATTCACAAGCAGCTTTCATCAGGCGGACGTGAGGCACTGCAAGATGTTAGCTGCTGATGTGCAGGAGTGTCAGTCATTGTCGGCCTACATGTTGCGCCGTGTCCGTGAAAGCCAGAAGCGGTCTTGATAAAGTCCAGTCCAGCAGCAGAAGCAAGTACCGCGCCTGCGATAATCTGCTGGTCGCTGAGCTGTGACGTCTCCAGGATGAGCTTGATGAGGGTTGGATGTGGTGCAGCTGCTCGGATTGCTATAAGCTCCGCGTAAATGGTGTCGTATCTAGGATGTATCAGCATGACTCTTGTACTGCACGTCTCTCAAGCGGCAAACACTCACTCTTGCTTCTGCAATTGTGGCCAATTGACAACCATGTCCAACTCCGCGGCACCACTTTCCAGACTGATCTTGGTGTCCTGCAATTTCTCCTCCAGTGTGTACGTGCCCTCGTGAAAACCGACCACACTCGCGACATTCACGCCGCTTCCCTTCAGAGCTTCCACGCATTGCTTCACCCACTCAGGTCTCACACAGACCGAGCCGAATTGGTCTCGTCGTGCCTCATTGCATAGGTCGTCGAACTGACTGCTCTTGCTGTCAAGCTTGAGGAGAGTATGGTCGACGGTGCTCGCAACGTTTGGCACATCGTATTTCTTGCCCTCGTCGATCTTCAAGTTCTTCTCCACATCGATGATGAGACGCTGCCATTCTTCGTTCGTGTACGGCGAGGCCATGGCGAGGTATCGTTATGATTGTAGTTGAAGATTTTCTTGACTCGCAACGTCGCGTGGGCTCAGTCGTTTTCGTGTGGGAAGGAAAAGCGGACCGACCAACCGGAACGCCGTGAAGACTTCAACGTGGTAAACATTCTGGCAGATTTGGTGCGGCCATATGCAGGTACTGCTCAAGCGTGGTGGGAGAGCTTGAGAGGGAAGACATCGGAGCTCGCCTGACCTTCCTCATTCAAACACATGCCAAGCCATCGCTCTGAATTGAATGACGGGATCTACTTTTGATAGCAATGAGATGTACCGAGTGCTAGATTACGGTTGACATTAGTTCATCTACTCATTAATATACTGCTTCAGCTAAAGCTCGGGTTACGGTGACGGAGTCTTCGACAGACGTGCATTTCCCCTTCACACTCTATGCGCCAACAGTCACGTTCTGGATCTGGCAACCAGTCGCGTTGTATGTCCCACCAAGCACACTATCCAAAAATGCTATAGCCTGAGGCTGATTGTTGATTGACTCGCCTCCATGGTCGCCGACAGTATTGCGGTCATACCTGATAGTTGCTCCAACGCCGCAGAACCTGTTGATCAGTGCATCGGTGTCATTGACAGGCGAGATCTCATCCTGGATCGCCTTGTATGCATATACGGGCATTTGAGGCACTCCATGGTAGCCCATGATTCCGTCACGGTTGATGACACGCTGCGATATTGGGGCGAAGAGTGTATCCAGTCCTCCTTCGAAGTAATCGGCGATGTTTTGGCCGATGAAGGCTGCGATGGATTCCACCAAGGTTTGGTTTCTGGCCATCAAGAAACCAGTGGCATTGAATTCGCCGTCTTCCTTGAGATTGTCCATAAGGAACTGCTCCAACTCGGGGTATTGGCTGGCGAGCCCTAGAATGCCAGCAGGGATCAAACCAGCGAAGACGCTGCCAGTGCCAGCGGCGAGGACGCTTGTGACATTCGGCGTGAGACCTCCCAGTGCCACGCCTGCAAAGTCTAGGTCCTGTGCGTACTGAACCTGCAACTCTGCAGCCCATTCACTCGCCAATGCCCCTCCACTGTATCCCCACATGGCGTAGCGAGTTCCATTCCTCATGCCGAAGCCCGAATTCAGGACAGCGCGCACGGAGTCGAGTGTGGCATGGCCAGATATGACACCGGCTGTGAAACTGGCCAAGGGCCCCTCGTAGTCTGGCACATTCACGTACCATCCTTTACCGAGCGCTTCTCCGATATCAGGAAGGCCGGCCCCGTACAACGCGTAGGACGGACTGGCGTCCAAATCAGCCGAGTCGTATGGGATCTGGTAGGATAGTAATCGATCATTGCCGAATAGGACCGTAGTGTTAGGCACGAAGAGAGTTGTCACTGCCCATGTCGGCCGATACTGGGAGTCTGTTGTCCTGTAGAGGATGTTGTATGCTGCGCTAGAGTTGCCTTGCACAGAGGTGATGTTTCCGGCGGCCAGTCTGACTCTGAGAACCGCCCCGGGTGCTGCTTGCTCGAGATTGGCTGGTGCTGTGTACCACGGATCTTGCTTCGGCGGTAGAATATCGACAGCAGGTGAAGACTCTCGCAGGAGCTTGGTGATGGGGTTGGTGTACCAGGCTGCACTGGTCGCGGCGAGTGAAGCCGTTAGAGCTATGCTGCTGAGCTTCATCCTGGTTTGTCAGAGGCAGAGAGATGCGGAGGAACAGAGGCAGAGAGAGGGCAAACCGCCCACCGGTCTACGAAGGGCACGCGCATCTTTTGTGCATCACACACGCGTTCGCATATAATGGTAAAGCCAATTGCGCATCGGTCTGGTTGCGATTTGTGCTGGTGAGGTCATCTCGACCGCTTAAGCATGAGGCCGAGGCTCTGTGAGGAGCGGCGCATGCCCGAATTCGGCGAGAACCCGCGTGTCTTCGACAGGATGTGGAGAGACTGAAGCGGGGAGCGGGTTGTACGAGATGGCTCCTTGGCCTTCCCATTGGGTGAGTCGTGATGCAGGATGCGATGTCAATGTCGTTGCCGCATGTCAGCGAAGACCTAGGTGGAAGTCGGCACGTTGGAAATGGCGAACAAGACCGGACGCCATCTATATTATTATGAGCATCAATACCCGCTATTCCCACATTCCTCGTCTCGACTTTTGTACCCCGCCGGCCCCTTGCCTTGCTTCGGCCCGAGGAGGCAGGATAGATACAAAAGAGTCGTGTTTACAGGACATACAGCGATACTCTCTTGTTTTTAACCGCGGAATGTCCAATCATCAGCAAGTACGGGAGCGATCATACCCGCATCATCCACTGCCACCGGTCCGGGTCTCGGGCAGACTGGACGCCGCGCAGGGCGTCGAGCAGGCGAGCATAAGGTACACGGAAGCGGGATGCTGATAACCGGCCGGGTAGCGAAGGTCGGTCGCTGTCGACACACGCGTGACTTGTGCCACCAGAGTCATCCCGAATGCCGTGCCGAACGCGAAGACCTCGTCCAGCGAGCATAGTTCGTCGAAAAGCATCTGGTGATGATGGTGTCAGATGGCGGCGGCGGCGGCGGCGCGGCGTGCTTCACCTGTGCGTCCTGACGCCGCCCGTCATTCGTCGTCCTGGGTATCCAGATCAGACGACCTGCTGCCTGAACCAAAGCCACATACCAAGCGGGCCTCCGGGCGATGTTTGACACGAGGCGTCCGACGACATGTCCCCCGGGTCCACGGAATGTCCTAACAGTCGAGGTGCTGGGAAGTGAGCCAAGCGGGCCGGTGATGAAGGTGGCAGCACGCTGGTGTCGACTGGTCTGATGGGAGGAAAGCAGCACACGTACTGTACTCGCGCGGGATACCGTGCTGTATGGGAAGCTGCCCCTCCCTCGTCCATGTGCTGTGGCCGCATGCATGTGCGTGGCATCGTGGTGTACATACGGCAATCCTTCCAAGTTCCTGTATCTGCTTACTGTAACAAACTTGGCACCGCCCAGGCCACCGGGAAGAATTCGCTGTTTTAGGTGTGGATTCTAATCAAATTTCCCGGCCATTTGGGCCGATAATATAGCGCGATTAGCGCTACTTGACTTGTCGTTCTAGCATATAACCTCATCTCTTTAGTATATAATTTAGCGAACAATTCTACGTTTTATTAGTAATAATTATATACTAATCCTAACAAAGTTATTAGCGCGACGTCGCCTACTAAGGACGCTAGTACCCTACGGCGCTACTAGTAGGCTCTATAAGCCCTTTTTACTTAAGGTTTATTAATATAAAGTTTATTAATTCTATAGTATTACTAGCTAAGTCTAGCTCTGGTAATATTATTTCTAAGATATACGTTTAGTTAGTATAAGTAACTAGTTCTTAAGTTATTATCTAATATAAAGATATAAATTAAGATAGTTATTATTAAGATAGAAGAGAAAGTACTTCTTAGATAGGTATAATATATAGTAGAAGTAGATATCATAAATATGAACTAATCGAGTTAATTATATTAGTTAGTTATGGGTTATATCCTCATGTCGATGAGCTGGACGTCGACCATTGTCGGGCTACGGTGCTTGCTTGCCAGAACAGACTCGACATGTTCGGTGGGCCGACGGTGGCAGTTGCGCTGATTCCGGGTGAGCAGAAACATCGACTCGCAGTGGTAATCCACCACTTGGTTGTAGATTATGTGTCATGGGAGATCACTGGCCGTGACATGGAAGAATTCCTCACCTCTTCTTCTGCACCATTGCATGGCAAGCTTGGCACAAGTTCTCAACAGTGGTGTCGCTCGCAGGCACATGCGACCGTCCCTATGCATTCGCGTGACGTGTGTGCCCCTCACGGCCTCTGTTTCGAAAGCTGGCCGCGGAGCTCAATAGTGATGACATGCTGAAACTTCCATCATTCTGGTCCCACACCGACGAACACATCGAGCCGCCATCGACCGCCAAAGAGCACATGCTCCAAGGCGTTTGGTGCCACACGCTGCATCTTGAAAAGGATCTTGTTGGCAGAGGGAGCAGTTTCTTCCGCCTGGGAGGTGATTCTCTGACAGCGATCGAAGTTGTTCAGTCGTGTAGACAGTTTGGCCTGCAGATTTCAGTCCGAGATGTCTTCCTACATCCGACACTCAGCGAGATGGCTGCCTGTCTTGATCGGTCGCCGACTGACGTGATCGCGTCAACAGAGCTTGCACCGTTCTCGCTGCTGAGATCGACCTTGGATCGCGAGCTGATCCGGCATCAAGTCGCTACAGCGTATGGCGTGGAAGATCAAATAGTCAAAAATATTTACCCTTGCACGCCGTTGCAGGAAGGTGTCATGGCTCTACCTAGTCGGCACGCGAGCGAGTACGTGCTCTGCTTCGCCATCGAGCTCCAACCAGACGTAGACCTTCAACGGTTGGAGGCTGCATGGAACGCCACCGCTCAAGAATTGGAGATCCTGCGCTCCAGAACTGTCCACCTCGATGGCATAGGACTCGTGCAAGCTGTGATCGTTGCTCCGACTGAGTGGTCAGTTGTGAACGGGATCACTCTTCAAGCTCACCGAGAAAGTCAAAGGATGCGGCCGTTCAACTTAAGGGGGCCCCTTGAATACCGTCTGCACCCTTCACACTCCATCTGCGAGCCGCTACTTCACTGTAACCATGCATCACGCAATATTCGATGCTTGGTCCCTTGAGCTCATCATGCGGTGCTTCCGCTCGCGATATCTAGACTCCAGTTTGGCGCTCGAACGCTTCGATCTAGACGTCATCGGACGAGTCATCCCAGATCCCGATTCTTCTGTGATCCGGACATACCCTTTAGTCCTTCGAGTGTTCTCGGAAGGCACGGGATCAAGGTTTCTGCCGACTTCGATGGGGCATACTTGAGTGGTGCCGAGGTCGACTTGCTCGTGAATCACCTGCTCACGATTATGTGGAAGATTATGAGAGCATCATCTACAACGACCATGCTCGAAATCATGACCATAGAGCCTGAAGATCTGGGAAGAATTCATGAATGGAACTCCACTGGGCCCCAGGCCATCAGTGCGAGCGTTCACGCTCGTATTGCCGAAACGGCACGCGGAAGCGACCATATTTCGGTGCTAATCTGACTAAACGTACGCAGGCCTCGAAATCCCCCAAGGCAGCTGCAGTAATGGCCTGGGATGGCTCTATGGCATATTCCGAACTTGACAGTCTCTCTGAGCTTCTTGCACGCCTACTTTGCCATGCTGCTGACTTCACACGAAAGATTGTACCATTGTGCTTTCCCAAGTCAAATTGGACAAGCGTCGCTGTCTTGGCCGCCATGAAAGCTGGTGCAGCATCAGCCTTGCTGGACGCTGAGCATCCCCTCGATCGCTTGCAGGCTATTTCACACCAGTGCGAATCTCCTATCGTCCTCTACTCCGAGGCAACAGAACAGCTTGCGCGCTCTTTATCAGACAGAAGAGTAATCGTTGTCGGATACCGTATGCTGCTCAACCCGGGGCTGATCCACTTAACTCACGGACTGCCATGTGTGCACCCCTCAGACCGACTATGTAGTCTTTACATCGGGAACTACGGGACTGAGCAAGGGCGTCATCATCACGCACTCGAATTTCGTCACGGCGGCGCGTTACCAACATCACAAGCTTCTGCTGGGACCAGAATGCCGAGTCTTGGACTACGTTCTGTATGCTTTTTGACGTCTCGTGGTCCAAACTACTACACACGTGGATCGCTGGAGGCTGTGTATGCATGCCCAGCTCATCCGAAGACCTTGCGGGAGCTATCAAAGATTCGACGTGAGTTACGTGCACCTCACGCCATCGTTGGCACGCATCCTGGTGCCGAGGGATGTACCAACACTTCGTGTTGTATCATTCATTGGAGAAGCTCTGAAGTGGACGGACGTGGTTCGTTGGCGGGAATCCGGCGTTTCGCCGCTGAACACCTACGGCCCAGCAGAGTGTACTGTTGTCAGTACGTTGCAGCACATCGATCTAGAGCACATCAGCGACGAGCCTGCTATTGGGATCGCGGCTGGCTTGAGATCATGGGTTGTTGATCCGGAGCACCCCAATCAGCTGCTACCTGTCGGATGTACTGGAGAATTTGTCCTCGAAGGCCCTTTAGTGGCGGCAGGTTACCTAACAACCCAGAGAAGACGCGCGAAGCCTTCGCTGATGGCCCTTCGTGAATTTCGCCTGCCGGTTGAGGACGCTGCTATCGCACTGGCGACCTAGTGCGCTTTCGCGGCAATGAAGACCCCACGCTCCTATTTGTGGGTCGCGCAGACAGCCAAGTCAAGATTCGTGGACAACGGTTCGAGCTCGGTGAGGTGGAAACTGTCGTCGTGCCTGTGTCGAAGTCAATCCTGGGGAGGGCTGATATTGATGTGGCAGCGCACGTATCAGCTCCTGGGGGCGTCCGTTCTCACTCGACCCTGGTCGTCTTTGTCGGTTTTGAGGCCGAGTCTGACATATGCAAAGCCGACGGAAGCATCCCAAACGTCATGGACAGACACCATCCTGTTTCTGCCGACTCCACACTAGTCAGTAGAGTTTTGACGAAGCTGCAGAAATATCTTCCTCACTATGCGATACCTCTAGGATACATTTTCGTTCGCAATATCCCACTAAGCCGCACGGGGAAATGGAACAGACGAGCACTTCACGAGATGGGGTCAGCGCTGTCTCTTAGTGAGATCGTCGGGTCTCCTGGTGCCGCAACGACCCCGACGGGGCCTGCGACACAGACAGAAGTCATCTTGCGGGGCGTTTGGTCATGTGTCCTTGAAATCGAAGCCGAGCAAATTTTTGTCATAGCGAGCTTCTTCCATCTCGGCGGGGACTCGATCACGGCAATGCAGATGGTCTCCATTGGTCGTGGCCGTGGCATACGTTACATCAGTGTCGAAGAGGTGTTCACCGAGAAGACGATTGCCCAGTTAGCCGCCGTGTGCGATGCTCGATCCGGGTCCAAAACCAGCGGGGCTGCTGGCGAAGCTGAACCCGTTGATTAACAAGACTCGTTGGTGGATTCCCAGGAGGCACGATTCGCTCGCGACCTCGGACTTGAACCATCCGCGATCGAGCGTGCGTGCACGACCTTTTTCGAGATCGTGCTTTGCATCAACCATCCGCTGCCGCGCTCATAGCGTCTGATGCGACGTTGACGTACCACCAATTGAACCCCATGTCTGATCAAGTAGCTGCAGTCTTGAAAGACCATGGCGTGGGGCCTGAAGATTATGTGCCGTTCCGCTTTGAAAAGTCTATATGGGCAGTCATCGCCATGCTTGGCGTACTGAAGGCCGGAGGCGCATTCGTTCCGCTGGATATCACGTGGCCAGCATAAAGGTACCAGGAAATCATTGAGCGAACAAATGCTCGAGTTTTGTTGGCCTCCAGCGGATGTGCATCGGTCTCTTTGACCCGCCTGCAACATGCTTGGGGCATCTGCATTCGTTCCATTCCGATTCTACGTACCAGGATCATTACCCTAGGCAATTGCGGCCTATTCCAAGTCGTCACAGATAACGATCATAATCTGCTGCCAACCCCGGAGCAATCTTTGGACAGATGCATCTATCAGAAGAATTCAAACCCGCCGCTCCCAGGTCAGCAACTCTTCCACCTCGCTACCTTTACACCGCATGAGCACATAAACCTGATCGTCACCATACCTCACTCACTGTTCGATGGCTGGTCGCTGCGGCCCATCCTTCGTGCAGTGGAGCAGGTCTATCACAGAGCGGTCTCGACGCCGGGGCTGGTTCCTTATAATCGATTCAACGAGTACTTACATCATACGCGCGCCGAATCCGCCGCTGCAGAATTTTGGAAAACATCTCTCTCGGACTTCCAATCGCCGCACTTTCCCTTGCAGAACTATTCGACTTCAATGGACATTCAAGCACGTACATTTGCGCCGCACGACGTGTTTCACCTGCTTCAATCTTTCGCCCACGTAATCGACCAACTGCACAAAGGTGACGCTCCACCGCTTGGAAGCGTCACTCCTTTGGCCTCACACCAACTTGATGCACTCTGGTCGGGCAACCAGAATGTCGTGAAACTGTCGGCACACTTCTTGAGTGATGTCATGACTACATTAGCACAGTTCGACCATCATAGCAATCCTGAACCCGAGGTCGAGTTGTGCGCCACCAGCTGGCTCATCGACCCCCTAAGCCTGGCCATCCTCAGTCCTATCGGGGCAGTCGGGGAGCTCATTATCGAGGGATGCCAAACAGATCTTGGGGACAAAGCCTCCAGCGAGCTGGCCCAATTGGATGATCCTCCCTGGCTACTTGCTAGCAGCCAGTCTTATGCTGGTCGCCACGGACGGCTGTTTCGCACTGGCTATCTTGCCCGTCGCACTGCTCCCGGCACTTTTCGAATCGTAGCACGCAACGATAGTGCAGCTCCACATGTGAAAGGGTTAGAAGGAAATCGACCCCCAAATATCGAGATTGTTCCACAACATCGGCTGGAATCACTCGAGGCGCAACTGCGTGATGCATTTGCAACAGTGCTAGAAGTCCCATTCAATACAATAACCCCAGCAACAAAGTTTTTTCCGTTTTGGCGGGGACTCTGTCTCGGCAATGCATGTCGCTGCAGCGTGCCGGAAGCGAGACCTCGAGGTCTTCGCAAAGGATATTTTTCCAAGAGAAGACATGCATCGCGCTCGCAAACGTGCTGCTTCGGCGAAATCCTCGGCATCAGCAGTCCACGTTAGAGGTTGACCCTGACGGACCATGTCCATTGACACCAATGCAGCACTTATACCTGTCTAGGAATGGTGGCGATGGTTCTCGCTTCATTGAACGCCGCCTCGCGCTTTTCGATATGCTGGCGATTATGCTTTTTGTACGACTCAGCGTCAGCTCACCAAAACCGAGTACGAGACTCGATGGCGGGATTCCAACGTGCACTTGAAAGCCTCTCGTTGCAGCTGCTGAGGAGAAAGCCAGAGCGTACATTAGTGCATTACACGTTGCGACTTCCTGGGTACAAAAGCCTTTCTCGGTTCCGGCACCAAATTCTGCCTGAACTTGGCCTCAAGGACGATGATATCGAGGATTTCTATCCTTGTGGACCCGTTCAAAAAAGGTGTTCTCGCGAGTCAAGCTTTGGCTCCGCACTCGTATATCATGCGGTGCGATCTGCAGATCACGTCTCGACAGCAGAGCATGTCCGTAGACCTTGGCAGGGTCGTGCAGTGCTGGAAAGCCCTTGTGAGGCGACATGACACATTACGAACTATTTTCATCGAACACGTCCCAGACGTCGGCCCTGTTCGAGCTGTACTACGCGAGATCGAGCCGTGCATCACAGTCAGCAAAGCGGCGTCCCCAGAAGAAAACTTTCGCTCGAAGAAAGAGACCTGCAATCACTTGGCCCAACGCTGGGTAAGGATCTGGCAGTGCGAGGAACCTGCATCCATGATACTGTCGCTCACGATCCGTCACGCTTTACTGGATGCAGCGTCGCTGGAGTTGGTGACAGGAGAGCTTCGAAGTATGTATGTCGAGACGGAACTGCCTGCTGCAGTATCGTTCAATGGCTATGCTGTGCAGATGCAACGACAGAGCCCTGCAGCACTCAAAGAATCACAAGACTCCTGGGCAACAAAGCTGTCAGGAATTGATGCATGTCACATGCCTGAGGATTCCTACTGGGCGTGCGAGTCACGTACAGAACAAGTGACCTTGCCGTCACTCAAGCACGCACAGTTACGAGGGTTCTGCAAACGCAGTGCTACCAGTGCTAGTAGCATCTTCTACCTGGCGTGGGCAATGACTTTGCAAGCATATACCGGCTCTTTCGAGGCCTTGCTTTCGCTGGATTGCCTCGAGCCGTGACACAATACCAGGGGGTGCTCAAATCGTTGGTCCATTGCTGAACATCGTTCCATACATCATGCCGCTCTTAGACCATTCTTTCTCTTTGATAGAGGCAGTCCAAGCCAGTCAAGCTTATGTTGCAGAGACGATGCAACATCAATCATGCTCCTTGCTGGACATTCAGCACACTGTGGTTGGGGGGCGTCTCCTAAGCTCTCAAGACTGCCATGGTCTTCGGGCGCGCAGTTGTTCGTGACTCCCAGGTCACGGCCGGGGTGTCGGCGCTCAGCGCCTTGACTACTTCAAGGCCACACGTGCCCCCTGTATGAGTCTGAATCTCACTGCTCGCCAAACAGCGCGCAGCGCTCGGTTACAAACTTGCGTGTCGAGCAGAAGGTCCGATTGTCGCACCTATGAGGTGGAGCGTAGTTTGGCCAGACATGTCTATCTTGCCACCTCGCCATGTGATCAGTGTCTGCCCTCCGAGACGGTCGTAGACGTCCTGCACGGTGCTTCTCATGGCTGTATCGGGCGGTGTGAGATCGTCTTTCGACGCGGCAGTGGGCAGAAGAGCGGCGCGCTGGAGGTCGAGGAAGAGAGCGCGGCACAATGCCTGAAGAGTGTCGGCGGAGCGGTCAGGCGGCGCGAGAACAGGGTGTGACCGTGGAACAGCAGCGGTGGTGTCTTCTCTGGGATGACCAAATGTCGTGCCGAGTGAGCATGAGCGCGAGGGGCAGGGAGCGCACATGCAGTCTCGGGTTCAATAGCGTTGGCGCTGGCCGTGACGAGCAGAACGGCAGCAGCGCTTGCCTTGGATGGGCGCCGAGACGGGTGCGACGAGAAGGAAGCTGTGCGCCCGTGTGGTTTCCGTCTCTACATGGCGGCGTGCGGCATTGTGCTAGGGCAGGCAGATGAATGGACATGCTGGCAGACTGTAACCGCAGAGAAGTAAGTCAAGACTGGAGCAGCGACGGCGAAAAAGTGGGCATACAAGGCGCATGACTCTGGAGACAGGAACATACAGCTGGACGAGGAAGATGGAAACGGAGTGGCACATGGACATGAAGCAGAAAGGAGTGACATTGCACAGCTATCTGCGATGACTATCTAAATTTGCTGACTCGGGCGGAGGCGAAGGCTCGAGAGCGGCGAGAGAGGGAGGGAGAACGGCGGCGAGAGGAGTGCGGAGGACGGCGGCGGCGCAGGAGTAGGAGGACGGTGGCAGAGGAGGAGGAGGAGGAGGAGGACAGCGGAGGAGGAGGAGGAGGAGGAGGAGGACGGCGGCGGAAGGGAGAGGAGGACGGCGAGGTCGATCGGCGGCGGCGGTGGGCGAAGAGGAGGAGGCGAGTCTGTCTTGGTTTCGCCGAACAGATATGACTCTGCTGGCTACTGACACCGCGCACCACGTGAAGGTGCAGACTCTCTGGCGCAGCTGGTCGCCGCCAGGGCCGAAGCCCGGCAGCACAAGACCATGCCTCACGGCATCCGAAGACGCCAGCAAGACTTGCCCAACCCCGATTTGACCTTGTGGTCTCTCGAGTTTGTATGGATGCGCGACGCCGCGAACGACGTCTGCTCAGCTGCCTGGGTCTGTAAGGCGACCGGCAGCCCGAGCTTCCCCTGCATGATCAAGAGGCACATGCAGTATGAGATTTAGCGTAGGCGGCGTCCGAAGACGCCAGCCTACTGCAGCCGGCGAACGCATTCTACAATGCGCGCCGGCTGCTCCCCCTTACATTGAGAACAAGTCTCTCCGTAAGTGTAGCGAACCAGTTCATGAGGCCTCACACCTGCGGAGGAGTCAGCGTTTTTGCGACGAGGGGGCCGCCCGAGGGCGAGGGAGAGGAAGATGATGATACTGCCACTGAACCTGGACACGCTGTTCGGAAGAGCCCCGAACTCATCCGCGTCCCAGAAGCGTTGGCATCCACACGGGAGGATGAGGTCGTACGACCCCAACTTCAAAGAAGCTGCCACGTCTGGGTTGCAGCCCTTTCTACGCCGGAGGCGAGAGAAGAGCACCCTCGGAAGGGCCAAACCGCAAAGCATGCTGGCGTTTGGTTTGATCAAGAAGCAGAGTGTTGATCGTCGTCTGTGTTGTGTGTGATGGAGTAATAATCACAATGCTAACCGTAACAAGTCTGTGAGGAAAGAGAAGAGAAGAAGAGCGAGGGAGGAAGGGCTTTTTATGCTGTCCTCCAGCTGTCTCCCGCGAGCCCCCACTGTGAGTCAGGTCATGCTAGAATCACAGAGAAATGGGTGTTTGTATGGTACTGAAGCCTGGACCCACGTACCAGCGTCACAGCGGGCGACACGGGCATCAGAGCGACAACTTGAAACTCCCGCACGCCTTTCACCAGAAGAAAGGCCGTACAGGTAAAGTTGGCTCAAGAAGAACCGTCGCAGCACTTTCCGCGATCTCCAGGGCATCGAAATGGGCAAGATATGTGTTGCAAAAGCACTCAGGAAACAGAAGTTGCGCGAGTCGTGCTGTAGGCATGTGATCGGCTTACTGTGACGCCAGCCCCCCCGAACCGAAGAACTTCAGCACAGCGTGATTCCATGCTCTCTCACTGGCTGCATTAAATCGCGCAGTGGACATGTGCGTCGTCTTAACAATTGCACAGCCTGCCCCAACCCAAGCTTATGCTCCAGAACAGAAAGCGCTCGAAACAGTCACAGGCACCCTCTACGTCCTCCATTCTCACTGGCCTAGACACCGCAGCTCGTGCTCCACCACCGGATTGAATCAGTGGGGCATCAGCCTCCCTCCATTCTGACTCGCCGCTGAACTGGCAAACGTGTCTGCGGCCTCCTTGCTGCCTGCCTCTGCGGTGGAGACGCAGTGCCAAGATGCGGCATTTCTCACGGTGACATCGTCAGTTCCCTGCAACAATCGTCGTAGCTGAACAGTCGCCAGACTACATTGGCAGTGTACGAGCACAGGGGCTACTGCTGCTGGCATACATATGTATGCAAAGTTGTTTCCCGTGGCATATTCTCACTGTTTGCTCAAACCTGCCCGCCCCTAATTCACCTCCGGGCGTTGTCAGGGTAGAGTAGACAGCTACATGATAATACAGGTGTCATGTGTCTCGTAGCCCATACTCACTGCTCTTTTGCCCGTGAAGTTCTACGTTGTCGAAATCACAGCGTCACAAACGCGTGAGGGCGTTGTGCCTCGCCGCCGGTCGCATTGCCCACACGCGTCTCAAGCATGTGTATTCAGCGCTTTACGGGGCGCGCTCGACCGTAGAAGTACACCGATCGAGTATTTACAATCACGGCGCGGATATTCCATATGCGTATCAATTTCCAGAACTCCTATTTTGTAGACTGCGCTATGTACAAGCCCACGCAACCAAGGCCCTCAGGCTGTACGACGACAAGACCGCTCTTCAACGCGCACGAAACGCGACCGCTCTCTGGCCACTGTTGCGCCCGCGCCTCTTGATCTACTTGTACAGACGGCCCTGACGTCTCCTTGCACGCCCGGCATCGCGATACGCTGTGTCGCAAACGCCCTCATGAATGGAACTGGAGAAGGAGGCCACGAGGACTACAGCTCATCTCGGGCGTTGCGCAGGAAGACGAGATGCGGAGGATCGCAGTCGTACGTAGGGAAGCGGGTATGGTCGTGGCTGGGCGCGACTGTTCTAACTGCTGTATCGCATGGGCTTCGTGGACACGTCAATGGGCGATGTGACTCGCACTGGGCTGGGAAGTAGACGAAGCGACACAAGGTATGATGTGAACAGAGCGAGAGTTCAGTGTTCTGGTTGCTATCGTCTTGTACGCTCTTGTCGCGAAAAGTTGGCTGGCAGTTGCATCATAAGCAAATGTACTTTCCAAGTTTCAAGGATTTCCGGAGAGGCAGGAATGAGCCAGATTCACTACAGGATGTTCAGAACAGCAGTGATTCCTTCACAACTTTGCATGATTATTTCATATACTCTTCCCAGTCATATGCAAGAACACGAAGACCGAGAACATTGTTGTCGCTACTTTGCTGTCGTCCCATGACTTCTTGCTGATGCTACCCTAAGGGTTGCTGGTAGATCCAGGCTTGACTTGGGCAATTCTGCCACGTCTTGAATTCCAGATGACAATCGAAACAAGACCGGATGCAAGTGCATGTCACTGAGAGTGCGAAGAAAGACGAAATGTATTGTTTCCATGCAGTCTGGACCCGGATGTGGACAGCATGAAGTCGAAATATGCTCGCGCGGACGGGTCAGGCATCCTTGCATGACAGCCGTGAGACATCTGTTCCCGCCCGTCGGCGGCAACGAACTTCATCGCAACGCATTGGAGCGGGGACAGATTCAGATCAACGACCTTCGAATGGCCAGAGAGTCGAGCAAGGGGCACGATGAAGACACGGGAGCTTTGCCAATTGTTCCGACTTGATGCAGCGCACGCACTGGGGACTTGCGCTCCGATCGAGACTAGTTCCCTTCGTCAACTTCACATCCTCCTGCACGAACCCTGCCTTCTCCCCACATTATTCAACCCCCTCCGCATCTGACGCTGGACAAAGAGGGGAGCCATGGCCCGGTCGGCCAGGATACCAGGTCCACACGTATCCCAATGGAAGCAGCTCGAACAGCGGCGAGCTGCATCAAGTACCCCTCATCTTGGTTGTCGTGAGCGGGTGTTGTACAGTCAGATTGGCAACGAGGTAGTATTCTTCTTCTACACCTCCATCTCTCATCCGTCTCCTCTCTCTCTACGTCCTTCGCAGTAGCTGCATTGTATACTACCTATAGATCTCTAGACCGCACTACCCACTATGGCCGCCGAAGTTCAACAACAACCTCAAACCCTCCCAGACCCTCAATCCGCGCCCGTCCAGCAACAACAACAACAACCCGTCGATCCCTCCGCCGCTCAAGGCGCACAGATTCCTCTCACAGACTTCAACATCCCCTCCTTCCCACCCGAAGCCCGCGGCCTGCAAGCACTCACGCTTACCAGCGACCTCAAAGTCGACGAGTACCAAGAAATCCTCCAACGACCATGGACCATCCCCACCACCATCCCCACCTCGATCGAAAGCCTCACCCTCGAGCTCTTCAGCATGGGCTACCCCAAAGGCTTCCTCTCCACCCTCGCCGACCGCCTCCCCAACCTCAAAAGTGTTGTAATCTACTCTCAACTCTTTGCGGGAATCACGCCAGAAACCCAACAAGACGCGATAGAATTCTTCAAGAAGTCGCGAAATCTGCGCGCTCTGCACCTGCTCGACGTCTTCGCCAAACCACACTTCTTCGAGCGCGCGGCGAAATGGCTGAAATATAACGATGGCTCGGAAGATGAGAGCCATGCGAGGAGAGGGTTGATGTTTCTCGAAGTGAACTATACTTTCCGACATGAAGATGAGGATTTCATGGGCAAGATACAAGCGACGGAGTTGCCCTTGCTCATTGGCCCAGGCTTGATTTCTTGCTCGTTCAATCTCGCCGAGCCGGAGCATGTGACAAAGGAGGACGACGAACAGGATCCCACGGTGATCGCGGGTGCCGCGGATAAGGAGGGCATTATGGCTTTCAACAAGACATTGGCGAACGAATTGATTGAGGCTTTGACCGACGGGGAGCAGGCGCCACAGGTGAGTGGAAGATATGGTGTGCGATTCCCCGCGCGCGCTAATGTGACAATTGCAGGGGCTTCGTGCATTGAACGCTACACTGTACACTCTCACGCCAGAGCTGATTCGCAAAGTGCTGGAGAAACAAAAAGGTCTAATGGTGATGAGTCTGACAGCTGAGATTGAGCCTGGCGAGGAGACGAAGAAAGACTTGTTGAATGCGATGGAGCTGTGCAAAGATCTGGAACAGGTGGAAATTGTAGCGAACCCGAGTCTAAGGTTCTTCATGGGTGAGTACATTACATGTCGACATCTGTTTCTACGAGCTATACATCTGCGTGCAGGTGCTGTTCGTGTAGCACTGCACAGGATGCCATGCCGAGCCGCTGCAAAGTTTGAGCGGCTGGCTTTTCGCCTGCAACTGGCCGAACGCCGAACGAATTTCTAACATACTCGCAGAGGTGCAGAATCCACGCAAACAGACGCTGGCAAAGACATTCCCCGACGTCTTCGATATGAACAGGCTCTCCGAAAAGTTGCCCAAGCTGTCGAGTTTCAAAGCGAATGTGCTTCGTACCAAAACGCTCGGCGAAATCGAGTGGGAGAAGGTCGAGTCGAAGTGGAAGGGTGGTGTGAAGGTAAGTAAGTTGCCAGTGGTGGACTTTTGTACGCTCGCTGACGTGGACCAGGAAGGAAAAGGCTTGCCCGCAGGAATGGTGCCGGCGCCGTAGAGTGTGTAATAAGACCTTCAATGTTTTCAGTCGAGTTCTGGCCCATCGACCTCGTCATCCATCAGAGGATATTGTGTCGTGGTCGTCGAGGTCGATCCGGCGTCCGTATTTGGCGTCGTCGAGGGTAGTGAACAGGTCACTTATCTCTCGGGTGGACTTTGACGATGCAATACTTTCCACGAGGCGCGCCTAATCTCTGAAATACTGACTTCATCCAGAACGACTCGAAGGGTGGTGCGAGTTGCTTCGAAAGGAGGTGAGTGCGATGAACTTGTCTTCGTTTCAGCGCTGCGCTGGAGGTCTTATTGGCACTGGGTTTGGGTAACTTGCTGAAAGTTGCAACGAAGGTACGTACGCACAGGCACCAGCACGCGCTAGTAAAAGTCGCGCGAACGGAACGCGTAAACTGAAGCAAGAGCGAGCGTTGTGTGGGTCGGTAAATCGCAAGATGCACTCACCCAAGGAAGGAACAACAAGCACGCTTTCGAATTCCTCTCTCTATCTGTAGCAACTCCATGTGCTTTCGTCGCTGTAATGCATGTCCGCCTTCTCTATCCCCCCAAGTTCATCATCGTTGTTCCATTCACGGTGCAATCCAAATCGAACCACGTCGAATTGCGACTTTCGCCTTCTAAGCGGAGCCGTTACTCGTTGCCTTGCCAGCTTCAATCACGCCGCGGACACCACCTTTCCCGCCTTTCTCCTTCGCCACAATCGTCAATGTCAAATCAGCCGCGACGTTGATCTGCACCTCAACTTGGCCCTTGGCTTTCACGCCCTTGATAGCAAATTCGGCCAGAGGCTTCCCAGCCTTGTAGACTTTCTCGCGGATCTCCTCGGGCTCATCGTCGGAATCGTCCTCGTCGCTGTCATCGTCGTCTTTTTTGCCGTTTGTGGCTGGCTTCTCTTCTTGCGTGACCTTAATTTCTGACATGCCCTCTGCGAGTTTGACAAGGACGTCACCACCTTGTGGGACGGGGATGAGCGCGGTTCTCCGGGCTGGCGCAGGAGTATCTGCAGGCACGATAACAGAGAATTGGCCATCGCCGGACACGATACCGATAGCGTTCTGCAGGTGTGGTGTCACCGTCACTACGGCTTCTGTGTTCTCCTTGACGTCTGCGGGCTCGAATTCGGAAATCAGCGACGCCTGAATCGCAGCTCCACGGGCGGTAAGCTCGGATGGATTGACCGCAGAAGGGGTGGTACTTGGTGCAACCACGACGGTAGTCTCTGGGAATACATTCTGAAGGTTGGAAGCGATCTTTGGAATGTGCGAGGTACCGCCAGACAGAAGGATTTGGTCTACGTCCAGAACATCGAGGTCGGCCTTTTGTACTGCATCTTGGATGAGACGCGTGAAAGAGGCGAAGATTTTGTTTGCGAGGAGTTCGAAACGCGTGCGGTTGACTGTGAGTGTGAAGTCGATGCCATCAATCAAGCTCTCAATGGAGAAGTTGGCAGACTGTCCGATACTGAGGGCCTTCTTCACGCCTTCAGCTTCCAGCGTGAGCTTTGACAAGCTGCGCTCGTTTGTCCTGGGGTCCTTTGCGTTCTTGTTCTTCTTCAAAAATTCCTTCGCAGCATACTCAACCAACACCTTGTCCAAGCTGGCACCTCCAAACTCGTAGTCGTGCGCGGTCGCAAGTGTGGTGTATATGCCGTTGCGGCTGGCAAGAACAGCGATGTCTGATCGAGTGCCTCCGAGATCTGCCACGACTACAATTTTGTCTTGGTGTGATGGGCTCGCCTCGCCCGCAGAGTGAATCTTGGCGTCGTAAGCCAGAAGAGCAGCCACAGGCTCTGCGATGTATTGCAGTACTTCGATACCAGCGTTCTTCGCAGCGGCCGTCAGTGCTTCCTTCTGAGCATCGCTGAAGTCTGAAGGAACGGTGATGACGGCAGCATTAATCTGCTTGCCCAGATAGTCCCCGGCAGCCTGTGCTAACCGCCTGATGTGTCTCGTCGTAACCTCGTTGACGCTCAGCGTGCCCTTCTCTCCTTCCTCACCTTCTGCCACTTCCTTCTCTTGCACCTGGAATGCTGATGTCCTGCCGCCATCGTGCTCGATCGGATGTGCACTGGAGTGGTTCGCTGTAGGGTCAATCTCCTTGAAGGACTTGCCGAGGAAATCTCTGAAGAAGGCGATGGTGTTGCGTGGGTTTCGGACGATCTGGGCTTTTGCCTGCGCACCGGAGAACTCTTCGCCGGCGACGTACGAGATTACCGTGGGGATTTGTCGATCTCCATCAGGATCGGCTATCATAGAAGATCAGTATGAAATAACGTGCGGCAAGTAGAATATGTCTCAGCGTACCAATCACCTCAGCCTTCCCATCTGCAGCATTTGTATGGGCGATGCTGGAGTACGAGTTGCCAAAGGAGATACCGATGACGTTGCGGGAGCTCTCCTGCTCAGTGGCAGATGTTTGGTCGTCTGCGCTCATCTTGGCCGTGTGCAACGAGGATGAAAGATGTCAAAAAAGCGATCTGCCCTCTTCGCGCAAGTCGCAACAAATCCAAAAAAACGTACAGACCCTGGTCCAAAACTTCGGCTTGACTTGCCGAAGCCCTAACCAGCCTATGGAGCAGAACAACCTCGAGCAGCAGCAGCCATCACCAGTGACTTACACAACACAGAAATGGCCTCCACGATTCTCCTTCCAGGAGATCCCATACCTCCCGATGTTCTCCCCAAATCCAAGAAAGGCACGCTCACGCTCGGCCCGCACCTCCGACACCTCCCACCTTCAACGCTCCTTTCCACCAGCGCCGGCACATTACAAGTCGACCATAAAAAGTCCGCTCTTTGGCTCGAACACCCCAATGGCCGCTATTTGCCCGCCGTAAACGACCTTGTTATTGCCCAGATCCACCACAGCAGCACGGACACTTACCACTGCTCTCTCACACCTCACACGCCGTACGCGCTTCTCGGACAACTCTCGTTCGAAGGCGCCAATAAGAAGACCAGACCGCAGCTCAAAACTGGCGACTTGGTGTATGCGCGCGTGGCGAAGGTCAATAAGTGGGATGATACAGAGATTGAATGCGTGAATTCGAATACGGGGAAGGGAGAGGGGATGGGGCCGTTGACTGGGGGTATGGTGTTTGATGTGAGTGCCGGGTTTGCGAGGAGATTGATGTTGGGAGCGAAGAAGGGTGGGGTTGTGATTTTGGATGTGGTGGGTGAAAAGGTCAAGTTTGAGGTTGCGGTGGGGAGGAATGGGAGGGTGTGGGTGGACAGTGGGAGTGTGAGGGAGACGGTCGCGATTGGCAGGTTGTTGGTCCGGGCTGATGAGGAGGGATGGGACGAGGAGAAGCAGAGGAGCGAAGTCAAGAAGGCCTTGAGAGAGGTTGTGGGCTGAACTTGGGTTTGCTTCTTATGCCTATCTGGTTTTGCCTGCAGAGAAGCAGGACAGCAGCAATGCAGGGCCGCCGCAGTTGCAGGAGCAGCTGAGGACTATCAAGGTCAAAGCACTCAAGGCTTCGCGCACCCTCGGAGTTCCACTTATGGAAGAGCATCTGGACGCCCAACGCCGTGGGGCATCTGTGTGCAGCAGGCTGCTGCAAGTCCTCCGACAATCTTCCTCAGCTCCAGCA
The DNA here is from genome assembly GCA_023512815.1 of Cercospora zeae-maydis. Classification (NCBI taxonomy): domain Eukaryota; kingdom Fungi; phylum Ascomycota; class Dothideomycetes; order Mycosphaerellales; family Mycosphaerellaceae; genus Cercospora; species Cercospora zeae-maydis. The sequence continues at coordinate 1,625,649 of JAKLWY010000008.1, forward strand.
CGAACTCTCCGAGACCCTCGGATGCCTCGCGATTACTCTGCAGCCAGCTATCGGCCGCAAGCATGAGAGTTCCAGGAGTCTTCTGCGCTATGCATCTGCCATGATCGCTCCATCCTGGCATGATGCATGCAGCTTCACGATGTACTTCGACGATATGACCGGGCCGGGCCCTCTGGTATACGCTTCCCACCTCCATCCCCTCGCCGGTCCTATCCAGACCCTTGCAGACACGGACACTCACGACGAAGTCCTGAATGCTCTCGGTCGTGTTAGAAGCGGTTTCGCTGCCGCCAAACCCGACTAGAGGATTTCGATAGCTGAAACACCAATTCTTCACCAGGCCGAACCATTTCCCGCCCTCACTCTGCTTGACACTCAGGACTTCGGCCCATTTCTGCACCGCTGCAAGTCCTGCCAATGGGGTTCTAGTTGACGCTGAACCGGTCTTAGTCGCCGCAGCGCGAGTGTCTTTGGCTGTCGCTATCGGCGGAGCAGTATCGACTGCGAACGTGTTCTCGCCATAGTAGATCGGAAGAATGGCTTCCCGAATCTCCCTACAGACCAGGGACATATCAGGCTGCTCCCGGCCAGTTTTGGTCGCAGGCCAGACGCAGAGCTTTGTCTCGACTACGAGCAGCCTGTAGATCTGTGTCTTGACGATTTGGGGTAGGTCTAGGAATGGGAAGACTTTCTTGCCTCCTGCCATTCTGGCCATCTCATCTCTCGGTTCAATCAGCACGCCTTCGGAGCTCATATCGTCCCCACGCTCTTGTCGTTGCTGCTGTCGAGCCCGCTGAACTTTGCTCGACACGAAGCGTGAGGTGAAGGGTATGTAAGTCAACTCTCCTGTTTCACTGACCTGTGTCAAGGTCAGTCAAGGAAGTCGCAAGAGAAACAGAATCCCAAATTTGAGCATCGCAACGCACCTCAAATCCCGCCGTACGACTCTGCATTTCCAGAACCTTCATCAACCCCGGCATTTTCGCCGGCTTCCCCTTTCCTCTCAATCTCCCCCGTCCTCTCACCGCGGCGGCCTTGTCTTGTTGTTGTTGTCTCTCCACTCGGCCCGAATTCTCGCCCTGGTGCTTAGCCGCACCAACACAGTCCTTCCCATCGTCTTTTCCCTTTCTTTCCTTTTTGGTTTTCCCCTTCGTTGTCCTCGCTGCCGCTGCCCTCGCTTCTCCCGTCTCTGGGGCACGCAGATGCTCTTCTGCGTGCTGCGTCATCTCGCCCGGAGGCGGAAGGGAAATACGTTTTGTGATAGGCGCGAGCTGGCCTGGGTATGTGCCTGTGGGTCGGAGGTATCGAGAGGAGGTGGCGCCGGAGCGTGCTTTGGGCGCGCTGTGAATGTTTGGCGGCTTTTTGCTAGGCGGGCCGAGGGGTTGGTTACTGGAGGTGACAGGCTTTTGGGATTGGAGGGCCTTGCCCTTGGGGCGGGTAATGGGTGGCGGCATGCTTGAGAGACGCGGGTGTCAACGAGGGGTAGTGTTATGACTGGGTCTATGAGGAACATAGGCGAATTCCTTCACGGCAAGATTGCTGTTGAGACCAGTGAGGTGAATGATCACTTCGAGCAGATTCCTTCTGAACGACTCGTATGCATTTTCCAGGCCACGCATGACAATTTTCACTTTACATGCGGAAAGAGATTACCCGGTGGCACTGCACAATGACCTTGACGTACTGTATCCCGATTCTATGTCTGACCTTGCTGGCAGCTGCTACCTCGCTATCGCAATCGATGCTTCGTCCGTCTCGTGAAGGGGCTCTGCTGCGCCACGTTCACTTCCCACGTGGAACTGCGTCTGCTTCTTGATGATCATCCTCGTGGACTCATCGCTAGCAATACTCCTGGCATCATATCCTCCACGGACTTGTGTGTCATTACTCCCTTTGTCCGGCCGAAATTTCTCTTCGATAGGAGACGAACCAGACAGGGTAGCACGGTGCGCAGACTTTGTGAGCTTCTCTTTCATGGCGGTTGCCCGTTTCCCTCGGTCTTTGGATGCAATGGTGGACATGGCGAAGCTGCTGCCTTTAGATCCTTCGGGGTCTTTTCTGCTTGCGCCGCCGATGTGAGAGCCTCCCATGACTGTTTCGGGGCCCATCGCGCCGTAGTTGGTGACGAAACCTGCTAAGAAGGGTCGCAAGCAGGGGATGGTGGCTGCCATGATGCCGTAGAAGATCTCGATTTGTGTGAGAACTACGGTGGTGGTACCCTCAAGGGTAGGGTCTGTAGCGTTTTCGAGGTCGCGGAGGTAGATCAGACGAACGATAATGACTGCGATGAGGCTGCGCCAACTTGTCAGCTGGACGGTTCCCTCCGCGCCTCCGACCTTTTGACGCATGCCCGGATGAGTGCTCTTCAGCGCGAGGCTCTACTTACGGCAAGCGAGTTCCAAACGCAAGTACCACACGACTCTTATTCTTGACCGAAGTCTGCAGATTCCACACGAGCAGCATGCTGATCGCGAACAAGAGTAGCTCCGTGACCATGTCAAACACTGCCACGGCAGTCGCTTGTGCAAACATGCTAGAACAGTGCTGTCCATCGACTCTCCATGGTGCAGTAAGGTCGCACTTGAGCCCTACTAGGAATGCGGAGATTATGCCAAAGGCCAGACAGGATGCGAGAAGACCGCGGGCCACAGCTTTGTGGAATCGGTCTGCGGATATTCGCGCGAAGAGTAGCACGACCGATGCCTTGCTGGCATAGATGGTGAGAATGTAGAGGATCACTGCAGCGAGACCAAGCTTCTCATTGTCAGGTTCGTCCTGGGATGTCCGCAGTAGATACTGTGCTCAAGCTCACCTTCTGCACTCGATCAATTGTCGCGTCGCTCAAAAGTCGACTCGCAGTGCCGAATCCGCTCTGGACCTGGGCGAACACGACTCCAGCTTGTATGATCGAGAGCACAGTCGCTCCCGCCAGGGTCATATCATCATATCGGAAAGGCGGGCTGACTTTGGTTCTAATCCACGTTCGAATCGCGAGAGCTACGAGTATCACAACCAGGCCGAAGCCATTGGTGATATATATCCAGGAACCACGATGGTCGTCGTCGAGTATTGCCGCTGCGGGCTTGTAGCCATCAGGTAACGAGGTCGGAGAAGGCGTCGACATTGATTATGGATTGCATGGGCGCCAATGAGCCGTGTTGCATGTGGAAGCTCGCCAGCGCGCTGGATGAGGTTATGCCTGCGACAATAGTGAAGAAGTGCACGCTTACATCGCTGCGAAGGTGCAGAGATGATGCAGGTGCGTCAGCAACAACATGGAGTGCTCGTGCAGCGCGAACAGTGGGCATTGTGCTCGAAGCGAGGCAGCTAGGCGAAGGGTTGCATAGCTTTTGGTCGATGGGTGATAGGATGCCCATCGTGCATCAGCGCGGGACGGGACTAGGGCGCAAAATACAGTGCCGCCATTGCAGAAGCATATTACCCAGCTCTGATGAAATTTAGAGGGCCGCAAAGACGTAGTAAACATATTGTCAGCCCCATGTTCGCGGAGCAGTCCGGCTTCAATTACCTAAGTAGCCTGTGCAAGACGTATGAGCACACCCGACGTTCAGGAACAATTTGGCCGAATGCACAGCTGGCAGACGAAACATGCCAAGTCACAGACACTCCATGCTGTTGGGTCCCATACGGTACCAGGACTCCACAGATCGGTAGTTCTGCCGCGAAGGAGACGGACGAATGCGTCCGGCTTCTGCTTGGTGTGTTCGGTCTGCGCGTGGCCCGTAGATGAAGTCGAGACAGCCAAGGCCAAACAGTCAAGGACGAGCGCATGAAGCAATTTTCTGGAGCGAATGTGGCTGTTGGAAAGGGCCCCTGAAGACGGGGGAGACAATACTAAGTTGGGACAAAGTCGACTATTGTCGTGCAGGTCCAGCGCGGCAGACTTCGAAGTAGATGGCGTGGTGGGGATCAGTCGTCGGGCCACACTCCCGCTCGAGCAGCAACACGCATGTCGCTTGCAATCAAAAATATGGGTCGTGGTGATGTTGTGGAGCGACTGGAAGAATTTTCGACGTCCATGTCGTCGTGTCTCGTCGTCGCCAAGCCTCCGACGCCTCGACTTCTTCTCAGTTTTGAGCAGTTTCTGCATCCAGTCATGCAACGACATGTGCGCCACGATTGCTAGAGCATACTGTATCAGCAGAACGCTGCAGTCCGCGGAAGAAAGAAACTGATGAGAAAAGACTTGCACAAACACGACGCTTCCTCCTCCCGAAAATCGGCAGTCCGACGGCACACTCGTCTCCACAGCTCCATCTCGCTTGACCAACAAGATGCATCTCCAGCCATCTGCCGAACCGTTGTACGCGGGTGCTCGTGCTCATGCTCTCATCGATCCAGCGACTTGCCCTTCGACGTCTACAGTCAGGACTCTCGGAACGGCAGAACTCGACCCTGCCGTGCTCTCTTCTCTTCACAGCTTATACATACTGCAACCGTATTCTAGTGGCGCGCGCCCATTCTGGGTGGGTGTCTTCTTGCTTTCTGTATGACCTTCGCTCCGACCACCATGTGCAACGAGACCTGAACATCACTACTTTTCTTGAGTCGGCGGGTGACTCTCTTTTTCTTGGATCCGCGCAATGTCTGCGACCATGGCAGCACATGCTCACTCCGCTGATTCGTCGCCGCGATCAAAGGAGAATGGACCGATCCGAAAGACTCTTGAGAGCTCCGAGGAGGATGCCTATGAGCTTTCAGAGTACGCTGTTGCCAACAAATGGAGAGGCACGCCGGCGGATAGGAAAGAGATGTCGCAATTGGGGCGTGTTCAACAGCTGAGAGTAAGTGGCGACTTCGGTGTCGAGTTCCATGGCGATGCAGCATCGATGTTGCGTGTTGATGAATGTTGCTGATCAACCTCGCAGCGTAACTTCCAATTTCTCTCCGTTCTTGGATTCGGCTGCACTCTCATTGCCACATGGGAGGTGCTGTTGACGACCATCAGCTCCGTCTTGACAAATGGAGGCACCGCAGGCGTGATCTGGGGCTACATCGTGGTCGTCTTCGGCTTCAGCTTCGTGTATTTGTCAATCGCCGAGATGACCAGTATGTCTCCCACTTCGAGTGGACAGTACGCTTGGACTAGTGAATGGGCTCCCCAACCAGCGCAGAAGTTCCTCTCATACCTGATGGGATGGCTATGCTTTACGGGTTGGCAATGCGCCATCACCAGTATCACTTATCTTGCCGGAACGATCATTCAAGGACTTATTATTCTCAATAACCCAAGCTACGTCCCACAAAGGTGGCACGGAACGCTGTTGGTGATTGCGGTCGCCGCTTTCGCTGTTCTCTTCAACACAGTCTTGGCGAAGAAGCTCCCCATGGTTGAGGGCCTGCTTCTAATCCTTCACGTCTTGGGCCTCTTCGCAATCATCATTGTACTCTGGGTCCTGGCGCCTACTGCAAATGCAAAGGATGTGTTTACGCAATTCACGAACGCTGGCGGATGGAGCTCAAATGGCACATCTTTTATGGTTGGCCTGATCACTCCCATCATTTCTCTGATTGGATTCGATTGTGCAGTGTAAGACTATCAAAAACTTATTGATTTGTTGCCGCCAGCCAAGCCTGCTGACTTCGATCGTACAGACACATGGCTGAAGAGGTCAAAGATGCCGGAAAGACGCTACCAAAAGCTATGCTCTGGTCTTTTGGCTTCAACAGTGTTCTGGGATTTCTCATGGCTGTCACCATGTGCTTCACTCTCGGTGACGCGGACAGCATTCTCGCGAGTGATACTGGTTTCCCATTCATCCAAGTCTTTTACAACGTTACGCAGGTGAGCTCGAGGCACAGACGAAATTTTCTTCAACGTGAAACTAATGATATCGATAGTCATATGCCGGCGCATCGATTCTGACAGTCATCCTCATCCTAACACTGACCTCCTCCGCCATCGCCGAGATCGCCACCGCATCCCGACAGCTCTGGTCGTTTGCACGAGACCGAGGCATGCCAGGCCACACCTGGCTCTCACACGTCACACCAGGCTGGAACATACCGCTCAACGCGGTCCTGGTTTCCCTCCTTGTGACCTCCCTCCTCTCGCTCATCAATATCGGGTCCACTGCCGCTTTGAACGCCATCCTGGCCCTTACAGCAGTGAGTCTCCTGACAAGCTATATTGTCGTCATCGGCTGCGTTCTCCTCAAGCGTCTCAGACATCAACCTCTCCCGAATCGAAGATGGAGTTTGGGAAGATATGGAGGTGTCGTTAACGCAATCGCTTTGTGTTATTTGCTCATGATCTACGTTTTCCTGTTCTTCCCTGCTGCGACGCCTGTCGAGCCGGAGTCGATGAACTGGGCGATTGTCATGTTCATCGGTATCATGGGCATCGCGACTTTGTGGTATTTTGTGCAAGGACACAAGAGCTATGTGCCTCCTGTGGCGCTTGTGAGGAGAGAGGAGTGGGAGAGGTGAAGAGCAGTGACATAGTTGGGCAGATGCAACCCAAGCAGTAGAAGTTTCTACGCTTTTAGCTCCGTCACACGGCTTGAAAATTTCCACGCCAACGATAGAGCATCATGTCTCTCTACTTCGCACGCTCTGTTCAAACCATGCTTCTGCATGCCAGCGCGATCATGGCCGAGCTGTGGAGACTGTCAGGATGTTTGCAGAGGTGGGTAACTTATCAAGAACTTACCCGAGCAGCGCCCAGTTCAAGTAAGTAGTACCGGCCCCGGACTCGTTGTTCTCTGCACCGCCAGTCTCGTTGGCATCCCCAGTACCATCAGATCAGACTACCTTGGCTCTGCTTCGGCCTGCACCAGTATACGCTAGCCGCGCCTTGTATGGCACAACAGTCATTGTTGGAAAATGCAACTGGTTGCGCTATGCAGCGCATTATCAGCATGCTTTTTGGCGTATTGCACTCTCTTGCTGAAGTGAGATGCAGCACAGACTTGGCAGTTGTACACATCCAAGTATGGCGGACTCGCGAGAGACGCGTCGGGAGGGGATACAGTAAGAGGAGATGGCGAGATGGCGGTTGATATGCTTGGCGCGCGGCTCAAAGTTCTTCCTCCCCTGCGCATTCTCCCCTGTCGAGTCGGTTTCGCGTGCACTTACATCACTCTCCTGCGCACTCGCATCCAACACGATGTGATGTCGCAACACCACCAGCTCCATCCCCTCACCACAGTCTCGCACCAGTCCTCCCGCAACAGCAGCGTGCACGGCGCTTCCCGCCGGCGGAGCCACCAGCACCTCCGCCCGGACGATGCCTTCTACCACTCCCCTCCTAGGAACGCCTCATCCTCCCTGCTCCGCGCCGATACCATAACCTCGCGCACGACGCATTCGCAACTGCATGGCCAGCAACAGAGATCGAGTCGCGAGAAGCGTCGAGGGAGAAGCTCTTCGCGGCGGCGTGCTGCTCTCACGCCCAAGCCACCTTTGAATGGACAGTGGAAGAAGTTACTGTGGGTGAAGCAATCATATCCCGACAATTATACCGACGAGGAGACATTTCTGGACCATCTTCAGATGAACCCAAAGCTGAGACCGTATGAATTCTGGCCACTGGTGGCAGACAGCACCATCATTGTGCAGCACGTGTGCTCTGTCCTGATCTTTGTCTGCTGCTTCGCTGCCATTTTCAGCGGCAGAGTCAAGCCGGAGAGTGTAGTAGGATGGGCGTCCGGTGGCACTGTTGTGGCGTGGGGCTTCAGGGACAAGTGGCAGGGCCGCTCAAAAGACAGTGACAATGACGAGGGCTCAGAAGACAGCGCTGGTGGTGTGGAAGGAGATGACGAGAAGAGCTCACGAGGCAGTAATGAATTTGGTGCAGACTTTGGCAAGCCGTTCAAGGAGATTTCTGAGATCCCTATCACTGCAGCAGTGCCGAGCAGAACTCATTCGAGGAACCCTTCGGCAGCCTCAGTTGCTCCAAATGGAGGCATCTCTGGCTCAGTCTCGCCCAACTCCCCAATCGGCGAGGCGTTGCCCCCGCCGCCGAGCAAACCTTCATACATTCCACCTTACGACAGCCAGGAACCGTCCATACTCTCTCCAAGAATGCAGGAAAGGCTGACCACCGCCAAGTCCGCGATTCTCATCTACTGCTCGCTCCTGGGCTTGTCGCCGATCCTCAAATCCCTCACCCAATCAACCTCAAGCGACTCCATATGGGCGCTCTCCTCATGGCTGCTGATTCTCAACATCTTCACCTTCGACTACGGTGCTGGACCCGAAGCGAAGTTTCCTGCCTCGCTGAGCACAAACGCTGCTCTGATGGCCTCCACAGTTCTTGCCTCTCGTCTTCCAAGTACAACTCACGTCTTTTCTCTGACACTCTTCAGCATCGAGGTCTTCGGACTCTTTCCCGTCTTCCGCCGACATCTTCGCCACCACTCCTGGACGGGCCATGTCTGGGTCACCCTCTTCTTGGTCGTGCTTGCGAGCGGCGGCCTAGGCATGACGATATCCGGGGGAGGATGGGGATGGGGCGTGCTGGGCGTAGTGATGGGCACAGTCATCATGGGTCTAGGCATGGGGCTGACGAGCTGGTGGCTCATCGGACTGCAAAGGTACAAGAATGAAATCTATGGACCCTGGGATCCGGCGAGGCCGATATTAGGTGGGAGAAGAGGTTGGTCATGAATGATAGCGATGAATATGATACCCCCGAATGCAATGATATGAAATATTCGATGATTTCTGATTGAGCTCGGCTCCAAAGCACTGCCTGGATCACAGAACAACAAGTAAGGACGAGCATTCGAAGAAGGGCACAAAATTGCAAAAGTCTACCACTGCGAGGACCAAGAGCAAAGACAATCGCCCCCCGATCGAGTCTGCACGTCTGACCTTCCCTCTCCGAATGCTCTTTGGACAGACAGACAGAAGAAGCATCGTCCCTTGAGCCGGCATCGATTCGCGCCTACGACTAATGAGTTTACCGCTGGAACAAGGACGATTTCTGAAAGACTAGACTGCTGGCAGACTTGAAAGCTCAGTGGGCAAGACGGGTCGATCCTGGGAATCGATCAGTCGCTCTGATCCATATTCATCATCACGCCAATAGAGCTCCAGTTCGAGCGAAGCGAGGCTGCATGGACTTGAGCGGAGCACTCTTCTAAAGTATGCCAAGACTCCAGTATATCGTCTAGGAAAGCGCCATCACGGCTCCCGATTGTGTAATCTAGAGTTCTCTCGCCATCGCGGAAGCATTGGACCACTAATCTATTGCTCTAATTCATTTTCAGACAAGAAGCCACCAAAGCTCCGGAAAGGTCTGATCGTGCTCTTGGCCGACCAATGGAGGCATGGGTTTTCAAGGCCCATCTCTCTACAGTTCTGCCATGCACTGTGGCGTTTGCATGAGTTCCTGTGGTTGGTACGTCTTTTCACTTTGTCGGAGCCGTTGGCTTCACATGCAAGTGAACACAAATTAAGTTTCTCTAACGCGGCAAACTGACAGGGATCCTCAATTTCCATTCAGTTCCTCGCCAAAACAACAAGCCGCACCTCTCCAGCCTGTTCTCTCCCTTCCACATACATCCACCACCTTCGCAAAGATGTTCCGCTGCACCACGACTCCAAGTGAGCCGGTCTTCAGCACCAACCTGGCCGCTTTCGGCTTCCACAAGAACGAGAAGAAAGAGTTCGTCAGCGACGCGACTGGCGAGCACTTCGACTTCTTCCACACCGACAGCGACCGCGTCAACGACTTGCGCCGCGGCGCCTACCAAGAATGCCTCCGCAAGGAGATAGCTGCCGAGCTGAAGGAGAAGCACGGCATCGCTGAGCTGTTCGTGGCCGGCGCCAATGGCGCAGAGATCTCCTCGTCGCGGCCAGATGGCCCAAACCTGAGCCTGCTCACTACGCAGGTAAGTGAACTCGTGCACAAGCGCGACATCATCATCGTCATCGGCGAGAGTGACCAGGATTGCGGCGTGTGGGCTTGGCGGATCGTTCAGAGAGGGGGAGGCATGAACGGGGGTAGTCTCACTGGGCTGGCGGGTAAGGTGATGGAGCAGGTGGAGGCGTCTACTGGCGGCGGTGTTGCATGTCTCACTCCGGACAAAGACATGCAATCCAACGAACAGAAAGCCAAGGTGAGATTGCAAATTCTTACATGTCAGAGACACGGACACATTTACTCACATTGTCAGGCACCCGGCATCATCGTTCTCAATCCTGGACAGTTGCTCTACTCGCACGATCTAGGTAGATGCCTCACTGTAGCATCCTGGCAGAGTCGTCCACGCCCTACAGCCATCAGTGGGCCGTTCAAGATCGAACCGAAACACAACTTCATCCCAGGTAGGTGCAATGACGATGGAGTTGACGACACCAGTACTGAATCGTGGACAGGACACGAGAATCCGCACAAGCACGTCAAGACCGTATTCCAGCGCATCTTGCCACAGATCATTTCTGAGAAGGCCCGACTCCATGTCATCGCCATCGGCGACGGCACCACGGCTACAATCGATGCAATCGACCACTCCACGCTCGCACAGGACCGCTTCCTGGTCGGTGGCGGCATCCTCGAGTCCATGGCCCTGATAGAGGCGAAGCACGAACATGAGAAAGTTTCGCAGTCCCTCAAGACCTTTCTCGCATCAACTAGCAGAGGCTGGGTGCAGGGTGAAGCAGTGAAAGGCACGGTCGTACAGATGCCAATCCCAACATCTTTCGGCGCGCCAGCTTTGGAGTGCGCACCAAGCGCTGAAGCCCGCACTGATGCGCACGAAGAAACCGCTGCCGACGGCGATAGCACGGCAAAATCTCCAACAGTCAACGGGACGAGCTCTGCAAACGGCGATCATGGCGAGCTCTTGCAGCCGTTCGCTACACTATCTGTATACGAAGAAACCCTCAGCGTGCCGCTCGCTCCACCCAATACCCCAGCTGACTCTGGAACAACGACTCCAGCCACTGTCGACTCCACGTGCCCTTCTCCAGCGAAGCTGAACAAGGATGATGCCATCGTCGAGGACGAAGATGAAGATTATCCCGCTCCTCAACCACTACCAGTCTCCTGCCCAACCTACAGCGCAGGTGTCTCTGACGGTGTCACCGAGACTGTCTTCCCAGCTGTCATTGACGACGTCCTCGAGCACTTGTGGTTCTACATCCAGAAAGGACAGGAGAAAGACGCAGCGGATGCTGCACACCTCGACTCGAGAGGAGAGGCTTGACCGAGCGATACTGGCGATGATTGATTGGACAAATATCGCGTGGGCTGGTCAAGGATCGATCACTCTACAAGTCATATAGCTTTTTGTATATGGACTTGGAGCAACAGGATACGCCGGCGAAGAGTTGTCGCCTTAGCAGCAGGCACCATACCGTGGCTGAAATACCGTAGCTTTTTCCAATGCCATGCGCACGAGATGAGTTGTAGTATTGATTGCGCCAAACTAGATGAGCGTTCAGGCAGCATTTTCCAGCCTCATCAGCAGATGCTTTTTGGGGGGCATTTCTGCTAACGTCCTCGCCCACGCTCTCGTCGGCTTTCTTCCTGATATGTGTCTTATTGTACTTCTCAGCCGCCTAACCTACGTTTGAGAAGTCCGTGCGCGACGACAATGAATCGGCAACGACTCAATAGTGACAACAGACCCGCGTGCAGACTGGGCAAGGCGGTGACATTGCATACGTGTTCGCATGTCTTCACATTCACCCTCTTGCTACACGCCTCAAAATAGCTGCGCACGGACGAACTTGGTGAACAAGAGGGCTTACTTTGGTGCCTATTAACTCCTGTACTCCCCAGCCAGCCTATCGAGTCTTATCGATCCTATTCGATTACTCTCAGTCTTGCTTCCACTTCTGCCATCTTGATCACCATCTGCGATATCAAGACAAAACACACGTCAAGACATTCACGCTCGGTTTCGCACTTTACTGTACACTCGGAACCTCCGACTTCTACATCACTCCGAACTGGGACAAGCTTAGATCATCTACACCCAAGTGCGTCTATTTCATACCACCATCAGCCACCATCGACCACCAACGACATCACCATGGACGCTTCACCATTCGGCAGTTTCCCAGCAGAAATCCGCAACAACATCTACGAGCGAGTCCTCCTTTCAGAAAATCCCATCCCCGTCACCTGCAAAGCCGCCGCAACTCCAGGCGCACCACGCAAGTACAAATACCTGCCCGGCCTGCTCGCCATCTGCAAGCGAATCCGCAGCGAGTGCGAGCAAACCTTCTTCAAGCGCAACACATTTGACCTCAGCCTCGCCCCACGTCCAGCCAAAATCGACTTCACGCCCTACCGCGACGAGGCGCACGCTCTCTGGGCCTTTCTCCACGGGCTCCAGCGCTCTCGCTTCCCGACTCCCAAGCACATCACGACGCGCATCAGCAGAATCTTCGGGCACATCAGCGCCCTTGCTAGCCTCTCTTTCACCGGCGGCGAAATCTGCCACCAGCTGAACGAAATTGAGAAAGTTCGCGATCGGTCGGCGCATTGAGAGAGTCGAGTGTACGATCGAGTCATCTTGGGGGTTCACGGTCGCCCCGGAAAGCGCAAGAATTGACGTGAAGGATCTGAGAGGCACGATTCGAGCAGCATTCGATGCGTTCGAAAAGAAGCACGAGGATGGGTTGCTGCCTGATCGGGCCGAGAGCGTGGTGGCGCATTTTCATTGGAAGGTGTTGAATTTTTTGCACAATGCCTGTGAGGCTCGTGAGCAGAAGCGAAGTAGTGCGTGCAGAGAACGAGCGCAAAGTAGCTGAACCGCATGCACATCCTACAATGATATCAAGCACCTTCTGCCGAATTCTGTCAGCTTCTACGCACCATTGTGCTGCAGTAATGTTTTTCAAGATATGGATTTGTTCCCACGTTTCCGCTGCTCGGCTTCATTGTCGTGCTGCACATGCCCAGATGCCTCATCACGAAGATTTCCCGAAGGAGAATCAACGCCATCGATTTATAGCCTAATCGCGCGATCAGCGAGACCTGCATGAGAATAGGGTCACAGCACATGAGTAGGTAAGGAACTCGAGGAACTTAAGCAACAAAATTGCTGCATTAGACATATCTACCCAGCTGCGCAGCTCTATAATCATGTTCGTGTGCCCAGTAAGCACTCCTCGCTGTTATGCATGCTTGAAGCTTGTGGCAGCAAACGCTTAGGCCGCGTAAGCCTTAGGCGCTTTTGGGTCGGCAACGTGCTCGTCTTCAGCGACGTAAGGCTTTGGGTCAGCTGCAGCGTATGTTTCCTTTGGGTCGACAACGTGCTCGTCCTCGCTGAGGTATGGCTTTGGGTCAGCGGCCGGGTAGGTTTCCTTAGGCTCCTCGGGCGCGTAGGTTGGCTTGTAGGCGGGATATTTGGCGCAGACCTCCTCATCGGCGCAGACTGAGGTGCTCACAGTGTAGTGAGACAGGGTCTTGGTTGGGTAGCCGGTAGTGTAGGTCGTAGTCTCTGGCCTCATGTAGATGGACTCAACTGGCTTCTTGACCACCGTGGTATATGGCTTCTCAAAAGCAGTTGTGTAGGTCCATGGCAGCTTCGACTCGATGGTGGTGCGGATGTACGAGTCCACCAAGATGGTGGTCAGGTATGTCGTGGTCACGGTCTATGGTATTTTAGTCAGTTGCATTTGGCGACCTTTGACCGTGATCATACCTCGACTTTCTGAGTCTTAGTCTTCAACTCAGTCTCATACGTCGTAGGCTGGTAACTGACGTAACCAGATGGCACTGTTTTGGTCAGTATGGCACGAGCTATTACTTTCGAAGGCAAGCATACGGTAGTCGGTTGTCACGATGGTCTTCTTGTCGTACACAGTAGTGGTGTACGGCTGGTAGACAGTCGTGGTCTTGGTTTCCCAAGCGGTGGTTGGCACTTCCTTCTCGTACGTGGTCCAGGTCGGCTTGCATGTGTTCTTGGTGGAGCACTTGTGCTCGCCTGGGTATTTAGGCTCTTCCGGGTACTTTCCGTCATCCTTACCCTCATGACCTGGGTAAGGCTCTGATGGGTAGTTTACATCGTACTCAGCCGGGTCCGTTGGCTTGGCCGAGTAGGTTTCGCTTGCAGCATAGGTCTCGCTTGAAGCGTAGGTCTCGCTTGCAGCATAGGTCTCCTTTGCGGGGTGAGAGGGTTCGGCGTCGTAGCTTGGCTGTTCCGCACCGTATGCTTTTGGCGCCTCGTTAGGAGTGGCGGCAGCAACGGCCAAAGCGGCGGCGAAAGCGGCGATGATCTGCATTTTTGGGGATGAGCTGATGTCGAGCTGGGAGATGATCGAAGGCAGTGATTCGCGAAATCAAATGAATGTACTAAAGGAGTGTGTGTAAATGAGTGTGGTCAAAGTTGCTGAAACGAGTGTGGTGCGAATGCTGCTGCTTGATGATTTTCCTGATGAGGGACAGCAGACCGCCTTATATTAGAAGTCTGCGCTGATCTTGACCTACCTTGGAATGTTCTTGTGGTAGGTTGAGCGCTCGTGGGCGGTATGACGGACCGGGCAGGACCGCCCAATGCTGCATGTCAACGGCTGCATGTCAACGGCCAAGTCGATGTCATCAGCTCGAGCTCCATAACTCCCCGAAACCAAGGGCAATATCGACTGAAGCAGAAATACGGAGCGAGGATCCACTGGCAACTACTGGAAACATGATGATCATCGGCGTCCGGTCCGTGAGTGGCTCTCAGGCGCGCGTACGAGTTCACCAGGACGGATGGTAACCGGCCCACTGGTCCAATGCAGGCATAACTTGTGACCCAAGGGATGGTATAGCAGAATCGGCACACCCGACGCCACAGACTCCATCCGAGCTGCTGGCCAGTAACTCTCAAACGGATTGCTCTGTGCTTGTGTAGACTCAGTCACAGGCTCACTTAGTTCAAAGGGAAGGAGCCAGTCGGCATTCTCGAGGTCGAAGCTACATCTTCCAGCCAGAAGCAAGTGCGTGAGCTCGGGCGAGGAGGCTTTCCGAGACAAGAAGCGTATTTTTGGACATGAGAACGCGTACGGCGGAAATCTTGGTTCTCGTCGTCTGGTTTTGCACGTGCGCGGGCGAAAGCAGGCGCCCGGAAGCAATGTTCCGTCAGTAGAAAAAGAATGAATCATGAGCCAAAGAAGGAGTAGATCGGCCTTGCTGCCAAAGGCGCAGATGGCGGTGATTGCGGCTCTTGCTTCCCAGGTCGTGACACTCGGTTTGTCGATCCTCACATCGAGGCTTGTTGTTCATCATCCTCTCATCAACTTCAACGCATATGTGCCCAGCTCGTTGCAAGACATAAGGGATGGAGCGTTTTTGTCCGCCGGCCGGGTGCGATGATTGTGGATGTCGTTCGGATAGCATTTGGAGGATCCGCGGTGGGCGGTCCCGGTGGGTGCCAAGACCGGCAACGGTCAAAGTTGATTCCATGTCCGACGTTCTCCCTTTTCATTCACACCAGCTCTGCTGTTGACAGATCAGTGGAGACAGCAGGACATTTCTCTGCTTTCTGATTGCACGAGAATATCACCGTCTCGTTCATCTTTCCCCCAAAGAGCACACAAAGTCTCCAGTCCTATTGAAATCATCATCGGGGTCCACTGGCTCCTCCTCATGCTCCCCGTTACGACTCACTCCATTTTCTCCTTTGAAAGCACAGAGACATTGAATATCGCCCAGAGACTCCGATCATGATCCGATCTCGGCCATCTTTGCAAGCACCAATTCACCGCTCGTCTACTCTTAGCAGCATTGTCGAGGTCATATCGCTGTATGAAGCATTAGACGTGGAAATAAAAAGTGACTCTGATCGTGCACAAAAGTTTCATTCTGCCCTCGGGCAGGCGGGGCGGGACGATCTACGTACTGGCCGCGGAGCAGCGGCGGCGGAGGAGGAGGACGAGGAGGACGAGGCGCTTACTGCATGCGCTCGAAGCGCTCACGCGCGACCTCCTTCGTCTTCTCCACCCATCCGCCGTCACCCCGGGTCGCCCTCTCTGCCTCCTCGTTGGCGTCCCCCCTCTTCGCGCCCTCGTGGCCCAGCCCCACCCCCGCATTGTACGACATTTGCTCGATGGGAGCAGTGATGCCTCCCTCCGCCCCCAACCCCTCTCCCTCCGCCCAACCCGCCTTCTGCAGCATCGTCATCCCCTTGCCATATGTTGGCTTTGTTGGCTGCGATTGCGCCGAGCCACCCCCGCCCTGCTTCTTCTTCACGTCCTTCAACGACACCTTCACCTTCTCTGTCGTTCCCACCTTGGCCTCCTGGATGCGGCGCTCCTTGGCCCGATCTCTCCACTCCGTCTTCTCCTTCTCCGACTCCTTCTCCGCCTCCTTCTCCGTCTCCTTCTTCTCGGCGGCCTTCGCTTCCACCTTGACTGTCTGGTCTGCCTCCACGCCATGTTTTGCCAGTCGTTTCCAGGCTAACTTCACCCTTTCCTCATCTTGCAGCGTTGTAGAGTGCTTCGAACTGCCAGTAACGTGCCCCCTAGGCGTGACACCTTCTGGAAGCTTGCTGGCGCACAGATAGCAAGTGTATCGTGGCTTGCCGCTCTCGACCTTCTCGACAATGTAGCTCTGCTGAGGAGGCTCTTCTGTAATGCGTTGCTCGGAAGTTGGAGTTGGCGGGTGGGATTCGTCCTTCTCAGGATCCTCGCCGCGCAGCTCGGCTTGCTTCTTCTGCCACAAGTTGACAATGCCCAGCTCTTTCGGCTCTCCAGTCTTGGCCTTCTTCGTTGTGGTTTCGTCTTCCAGTGAGCTCATGCCCGCACCCTCTTTCGGGCGCTTCCTACTGTTCTTCGTATTCTTCGTGTCTTTGGTGTTGTCAGGCTGCGTCGGGCTCACCGGTCGTGTAGGGGGCTGCGGGTTGACGTCGAGAATTGAGGCATAGTAGCGCTTGTCATGATAGTGATGTAGGGTTCCTGAGGCGCGTCGGAAGCAATGTGTGGCGTCGGAGCCGAACTGGCCCGGGATCACAACAGGAAAGACACCCATGTGAGGATGGCAAATGTCAATCTTCTTGGACGAGATAGTGAACTTGTCGCCGAGTGCCGTCGCTTTCGCAAGTGCTGCCTTGGCATCGGAAACTGTATGATACTCAGCAAACCCGTACGACAAATTCTTGTCCGTTTCACGATCACGAATCACAAAAACACGCTTGAGGCTCCCAGCAACGGCACCTGGCAACGGCAGTGGCTTCGAAGGCAGCGTGGCAAGGGCTGCTGCAAGTGGTCCTCCGGCTCCGTGCGGCAGGCTGGGCGCAGGCACAGCGGCCTCCAATTGGGACTGGGACTCGTCTTGGTACAGCTTTTCGAGGCCTTTGCTGACGACTCCTTCGCTGATGTTGGGTTTGAAGCCCCGGAGTAGCAGAAACGGCAGTGGCTCTCCGTCCAGCGAGACATCGGCGTCTCCATTGCTGGGCGGCGGGGCAACTGGGTCCTCGTAGAAGCCATAGTCCGAGTGATCCTGATACGGTTCATAGTACTGGCGCGAATGGGAATAGCCCTGCTGGTAGTGGTCGCTGGAGCTATTGTGGCGCGAGTAATAGCGATCATCCTGGACTCCGCATTAGGCATACAGGTTCATGACAGGGAGATGTGCTGAGGAATGTATACGTTGCGAGAAGAGTAGTAGCCCCGGGGGTCGCGGGTACTCTCTGGCTCATCGCGGTCGCGATACAGCCTGTCACGTCGACGCGGTGGTGAGCGCGACTGCGTGTGGGGACTGAATTGGCTGCGCGGCGAAGCTGGACGGCTCTGCGACTGCACTTGGCTGTCTTGACTGAGCTTGCGCTGAGCGGCGCCACGGATGCTGAAACCAATGTCGGAGTCGTCATGGCGGTCACCACGCGAAGCAGAAGTATCTTTCAATTCAATGGCAGGTCAGTGACACGTTTTTCACACTGAATACGTTGCGATGTCGCGCCCTGTCAAAGATACCATATTCACGAGCTCGGCTGCGGTCCATGATGGCGGTCGTCGGCGCAGTGCGCGATATGCGCTGTGCTGTGCTGTCGACAGATGAACGCTGAAGACAGGCGTATGTGCAAGAGGTGCGGCGGCTGATGTTAATGTTGCGGACGTGAAGTTCAAGTAGGCGACAGTGCGAAAGTTGGACCTTTCGGAACGACCCCCTGTCGGCGCTAGCGGCAACTGCCTCAACCTTATTTGACGAGTACAGTACCCTCTGCAACATCTGCTTCCACGTGACAGCGCCCTGGGTACCGCTTCATCATTCGTTCATTGCTACATTTCGTCCAATCATAGTAGCATTGCTGCCGCCATCTTCGCCCTCGCCCGAACCAAGATGCTGCCTGAACCAGTTCACGTAGGTGAACATGCTCGCTTTCGGTGTCCGGGTCAAGTCCGTATAGTTCGTATACTGCATCCCGAATCTCGTGGATCGACCCGAACCCCACTCGAAATCTGTGCACGATTGTCAGCTGCTGCAACCACAGCGATATCGCCGGAAAGAACAAATCGTGAAGACTCACTATCAATAAACGACCATGCCCAAGCTCCCGTCACATTGACGTTGTCCAAGACTCGGGCAGCCAACACGTTGTCCAAGAATCCTTGGAAATAGTCTGAGCGTCTCAAATCCCACAATATCGTCGTCAGACTGTTCAATTCCGCCTCGAATGGTTCCGCGAAACCGAATTCCGTAATCTGGATATCTGGAACACGTGGGAACAGATCCTGCGTGATATTCTTCAAGAAGTATCGTACCCCCGTCGGGGTAATCTGCAACCAGCTCGCACCAGGATCAGCAGAAGGTCCCGCAGGGAATCCATCAGGAGCAAGAGGACTGGAGCCAGCACACTCGGGGTAAGCAGGATGAGAAGAGTTTGACGTGCAAGCTGAAATATCGCCGTCCTCGGAAATGCTGGACGCGAAGTAGGAAGTGTAGGCATCGATCGCGAAGAAATCACAACTGCCGGCGATCATATCCTTTTCTTCCTCGGTAAGAGTAGGAAGAGTGTCGTTCAAAGTGTCTTTGAGACTCTGCGGGTAGTCGCCATCGGTCCAAACGCCATGGTTGAACCAGCCGAGCACAAAGTCGTAGTTGCGCTGCACAGCAATCGCGTCTGCTTCGCTGGTGGTGTTGGGGGCGAAGTAATTGCCGCTGTTCTTGAAGGTGATCCGACCTCGGCCACGGAACTCTTCATGATACCATTTCGCGACGCGGGCATGGGCAAGAAGGGAGTAGTGGCCGCAAGTAAAGCGAGCCTCGATTCCGCCGGTAATGTTGTTGTACGCTGGATAATATTCCCCAGCGGGGTAATTGGCATATTGCCAGTTGCCTACAAGTGAGCGCATCAAGGTCAGTATGGTTTCGACTTTTGCTGGGATTCTTACACTAACAGTACTGAGGCTCATTTATGGTGAACCAAGTCTCGACATACTGATCATATCGCTGGATGATATATGTGGCGTAGTTGAAGAAGTCGTCCACAATCTGTCGATCTGTCCAAGCCCCGTACTCGTTGAAGAGAGCCAATGGCGTGTCTGGAGCAAAGTCAGTCTCAGCACGAACGAACCACATGCTCCTCAGGACTAACCCCAATGGAAGAGCGTGATGGAAGGCGCCAAGCCATTATCCAGCATGCTAGCAATAACGTCATCGTAGTGCCTGACTCCAGCTTCGTTGATAGGACCTTTGCCGAAAGGAAAGATTCTGGGCCAGGAAATACTGATCGCCATCTTGTGAAAGCCGAGAGCCGCAATTCTGGAAAAATCCTGCTTGTAAAGGTAGTAGTGCTCAGCCCCAGTATCTACAGTACTGTTGTCGGCTACCCAGTTCGGTACTCGATGAGAAAGAAGATCCCAGATCGATGGACCGCGGCCTTCATCTGCCACTGCTCCCTAAACACATGTTTTTTTAGCTCTCATCGTCGCAGGGTTCCAACACGATTTGACGAACCTCGATTTGGAATGCTGAAGACGACATGCCCCACTCAAAGTTATCTGGAAGTTTAGCATCGGCCAAATCTCCTGGGTAGTAGCTTGGGACATATGGATGCATGTAACCTGGCTGAGGAAATCGCGAAGGCTCTGGTGTTGGCGATACTGTGGCGTTGAGAATTCCTGTTGCGACAGGTCCGATTTGATCCCACAGAAACGCTAGACGTTCATTCGAGAAGTCGGTCTGAGCAAGCTGAGTGCTAGCGAGCGTGGCATTGTAACTCGTTGTCGAGTAGCTTCCTGATGTTCTGGTTGGGTCAGGGAAGGACAAATTCGACGACTGTGCCCAGGCCAAAGCCGCGAGGCTGATGACAGTCGCTGCCGAACGCATCATTCCGCCTCTCCGCTGCTACAATTTGACTGTGGTCCGGATTCGAAGAGCCGCTGGACTGTTTATGTACAGACTTGACACGGCTCGAATAGTGGGGTTGCAGGGATATGGATGTATGCACTCCTCCTCGGGCTGGCTGGGTATAAGCGGGCGATTGTCCTCCGAGCGGATAATTTGTACGATGCCAATGGCCTTCTCGTCGGCTTCGAGGCCCGCAGCTCCTCCATACTCACGCGATTCCACACCCGCCGCCGTACAGATTCAGATCGCGCGATATATCCTTGCATGGTCATGTTGACATCAGTCGACAGTAGCACGGGCACCGATCCATCGTGACTGGCTGTCGGTAAGAAGGAACTCCCACCTAATGACATATGCCCAGTGTGTTCACTGCTATTGTGGCAAAGTGCATTTCCGGAAGTTTCAATGTCCTCAATCGATTCTCTGGCCTCATCTGTCTCTCAATCCTTGTTCGCATACAAAATATTGCCTAGTGGCTTGGCCAGGTTGGCTCGGGCTTGGTCAGTCAACATTGGATCACTTGGAGGGGCAACTCTTTCGCTACACCAGCCTCCAGCCAAATGCAGCATCGTATTGCCTTCTCTAATTGAATACTTGGAAGCATACCAAGTTTTGGTCGATACGGCGCTCTACAAGATGAACGGCTCACCGAGGGGCTTCAATAAATTTCTCGTCTCACGGCCTTCGACAGCTCGCGAAAAAAAAAACAGAGAAAGCAGAATCGCACATGAACTCTGTCGATCAGAGATTCAACTCTCAATGTCTATATCCCGACTCATCCATCACGGCACCCTTCCACGCCCTCCCCTCGGCAACCCCAAACTCTCCTCCCTCGTCTCGACTCTCTTCCTACAGACTCCACTACTCCAGAAATCTCCCTTATTCTTCTGATGCAAATACACCGCCAAAGCAAACCACACATAATTCTCTGGTGAAAAATGACTCTTCCAACCCGCCGGATTGGTAGGCTGTACAGTTCTGTCCCTCACCGGACTCGCCAGGTCGTACAGAGCAAGAAACATCGACTCTGCTGCACCTGCGACATTGGGAAGAGATGTGACAGCTCCATTGGGCTCGACTTTCGACGTGGTGAAGTAGGATTTTGATCGATACCACCTTTTGACACCGCAGCGTCAGTCCAGCAAGAACTACACAATCTCAAACCAAAACTTAAAAAAAAGGAAAGACTCGAACAAGAACTTACTTTTCAGGCATACCACCCACACACCGATCATCCCCACTCCTCTCACACCTCGCCCGATGCACGACCGGATCCGGCGAAATCCTCATCGTCCCCTGAAAGACCTCCGTCTGCAAATGAAACAGCTCATGATACAACGTCAGAGCCCCAATTCCCATCTCATCCAGCACTTTCCCCTCGGGCTGAGGCGTCGTGTCCAGCATCTGCGTCCAAGCAGGTCTTCTCGAATGTCCCACAAACGATCGAGGACAAATGATGATCCGATAGACAAATTCCGACGCCCACGTCAAACCAGGCACAGTCTTCTTCACTTTCAGCTCCCTCGCAGGCCTTGTGATCCCGTCCACGCCCGTGCCACATTCATGTGACCTTCCCTTGGAATCCAGAGGGAACGGCGCAGGTCCTTTTGCCGGACTCTGTACCGCGACGGGAAACTCCTGTTTCGAATAAGGGATATACGTCGTGGCTGGGATATCTGATTTGAAAAGCCAGTTCGCCTGCAAAACTGCTTGGCGATGTGGATGGTACGCCAATGCGTCTTCTACCGTCATGTACGAGTTCTGTGTCTTGAGCACATGATATCTGTCTTCGTTCTGCACGAGATCAGTCCCCGTTTGCAGCGCCATAAAATCGCTATCGCAGAAGAGCCAAGGACGTTGAGGAGAGGGGAGTCGATTGTCGAGGATTTTCTGGACGTTGGGGTACCATTCTGTGAGAAATTGTTCATCAGTCATTCAGCGATCCGCCTTATTCCAGTGTACCTTGATCAAAGAGGAGGAGAGGCAGAGAGAGAGAAAAAAAGGGAAAGTAGAAATGAAAAAGGGACTCACTCCTCGCCAACCCCAACTTCTCCCCATCCAACCTCCCACCAGGCAACCCTTCAACTTCCTCCACCCTTCCTTTGAAATACCCGCCCTTCCTCTTCCTCGCCACCCCCGGCACAATCCCAAAGAATCTCGTCGCGAGTCTCCGGTTCTCCTCGTCATTTTCGTATCCTTCTTTCGACAACGCCGCGATCGCGGCTTCGTTCAAGGCATGAAGGTATCTCCACCCGAGATCTAGAGCTTTCAAGTTCTGATCGTTCGAGCCAGGTTGGAGGAACTTGCTGCAGCTGCTTGTCCAGCGGTCGTCTGTGAGGACGTTGAAGACATCTTCGATGTGAGTGCCATCTCCTGAAGGGTTGCTGCTTGATTGGATTTGAGGGTCGTCGCAGGAGGAGGAGGAGGAGGCGATATCGCTTACTGGGGCTGCAAGGCTTGGGCCAGAGAGGAGGACGAGAGTGAAAAGATGCGTCTTCATCGTTGCGACATGCATCGATCGAGGTGTACTGCGCAGGAGAGAAGATGTCCCCGCTGGAGTGTACAACAAGCATCAGGCGCATGCTGTCGACATGCACAGGTCAGCATACCAAATCAATATGACCTTGCAGGAGCACGAGAACACACAAGTGTCGAGTGAAGGATGTAGCATATGACCATCTACCTCATACTCAAACTGCCCATCCAAATAGCGATGGAACTTCGTTTCATTCCTTTCAAAAGCTGTCCTTTTCACAACTCCTCTCAGCAATACTGAACCAGCCGCCAGGATCACTGAGCGCCATGATCTGCATACCAGGGCCATCATATTCTCGACCAACAACGCTGTATGGTTCAGCCGCGCCATCGTCACCCGATGTCAAGTCGGCGCCAAGACCCGGTCTCTCATGCTGGTGCTGTCCGCACAGAACTCTGTGATGAATGCGCAGATGTCGAGATTCCTCATGCAGGATGAAAGAGGCGTAGAAGGTGAGAAGACGTAAGAGAGATGGAGGAAGCCACTGGATAATGGGAGCTGCCGCCCAGCTTGCCAAGCCTTAACAAACCGTTCCTTCCCCGAAGCTGCCGGCGTCTCTACCACACAGCAGGGCACCACAATCACACATACGGAGAAGTGCAAGGACAAGCGAGACACTCGGAAAGATCAACCCAGTAAAACACTGAATGTTGAAACCGTGGGACACACTTCTCCGATGGTATTGAGTAATGGTGCCATTCCACGTGACTCGTTTCGCACACACAAGTCGGTGTTCGACCTACAGGGGAGATCACGGATCGACTTCGTCCGTCTCGATTTGTTCTTCTTTCCCTCTCTACGGGCTCGCCCTTTGTCAGGTTCTCGTTCTTTCCAGCTCACGCAATGCAAAATGCAACATGTTCAAAAATCGCTCATCGAGTATGCCGAACAGATCGAGCAACGTATAGCAGCCCCCCACTCGTCTCCTCTCGCTACTTCGTTCTCTTCCACGTGTTGAAAAGCCTCCTTTCTGGCCCGGATCCGAAAGGAGGAACAATGATACTCCAGCAACTCCACGCCAAATCCAATCGAGAGACAATGCAGTGGACAATCAAAGCTTATGCTGGAACAAAATGAAAAGTCGCTCGGCCAGAATTGAGCCAATTCTTACGCCCAGTCCTCCACAACAACCCTCGGCCTCTCCAACGCTTTCCTGCGGCCCGAGTTTTGGGCGGTTGTTGGCGTGGGTTTCCGTAATCTCGTCACCTTGCAGAACAGCGCTTCGAGTGGTAACAGAATGCACCACGCGCGGTTCAGCATAAACGACAAGGCAACCGAGAAGGTCGCAACCACGGCATCCATGTAGTAATGATTCGCCGTGGCCACGATGATGGAGAGGACGAGCAGAGGGTATAGGATTCCAGCCATGATCCAAATGAAAGTGAAGACGGGGCTTTTGCCTGCCCGGCGGCCGCGAAGCATATTAGGGAGTCCCGAGTGCCAGAGGAACGTGCAGCCGATGACGAAGGCATAGGTGAAGTGAAGCGAAGGCATGGCGGCGAGTTGATTGATGTTCGCTCCGCCGACCCAGACAGACTCGGCATTAGACTGGCGAACGGTGTCTTTGAAGCCGAAAGATTCCGGTAGTAAGCGGGGGGGCATGCATGGCCAGAAGGAGAAGATGATGAAAGCGGAGAAGTTGCCCAGCGTCATGGTTCGGCGAGCGAGGGCGAAGTGGTCGTGGGAAGGGGCGGTGTAGTACCACCAAGAGAGGTAGCTGGGCGATGGTGTTTAGCAGGAATGGGGAGGACGCTGAGCCGACAGGTAGGCGGAAGACTTACGCGACGGTTCCTGGAATATGGACGAGAGAGTAGAACTGGTTGAACAGAGTCATGATGCCCAGGTGTCCGTTCAGAAAGAAGCGTTGGAAGTCGACTTCGGGAACGGGGAAGAAGATGCTCGCCATGGTATTGTGTTCCAAGTTCAAGACGGAGATGCCGTGCGACTGTGCCAACTCGGTCACCTCATTATTGGCATTGCGGTTGTACAGTGCGGCTCCGACTTTCTTCGTCAAAGCATAGGCCAAAAGGTTCAGCACCCAGTAGAACATCTCGACCAGGAAGGGAAAGCGTTGGAGGATTCTCGATGGAAAGTTCATGTTGGAGTCGGATTGCGAGACGAAGGGGCTGTTGCTCAGTTCGATGCTGGGTTTCTGGCGACCTTCCGGGGAGGCGCTTCGACTCGATGTGGGGGTCGTCTCCTCGTAGGTGGCATTCTTCATGAGGGATTCGGAGGACGAGTCGGGTCGAGGTATTATGGAGAAGTTGCGATCGCGGTTCGCTATGAGGGATACCAGCATGATGGTGACAACGAGCTGCAGTGCGGCAACGGGTCAGTAGGGAGGGTGAGGTGGTTCCTCGAGTCGTGATTGTGCATACCAAGGGCTCGAAGACGTGTCTCGCCTGGGACTGCGGCTTGCCCAGGTCGGGCATTGTGTTGTCGGGAGTGGCCATGCTCCTCGCCGTCCTCTTCGCGTCTTTGCGGTGCGGTGGGGGTGCGGTGCGGTGCGGTACGGTGCGGTGCGGTGCAGTGCGTCTGTTGCAGAGCAGTGCTTGTGCGAGGAGGCACGGAGGGTAGTGGTGCTCCGGAGGTTCAGCCGGAAGCGTGGATCAGGACTACTGCAAGACTGTGTTCTAGGTCGAGGGATCGGCGCGAGCGGAAATGAGTGGAGGAGTCGCGGGCGATTCGGTGGACGGAGGATTGGAATTAGGCGAGTTCGCGGGAGAAGGCGATGAAGATGCTCCGGTGTGAGATGCAGCGAGGGCTAGGCGAGGAGAAGAGGCGAAAGCGAAAAGAGACGGGAGGCACGCGAGCAACGACGGCGGGCGCGGCGTTGCTGAAACAGTGCATGTTGATAATGATGATGATGATGATGATGATGATGAAAGGATTTGGAGCTTGTCCGCCCGCGAATGCGCTGCGCCCCGGTACAGTTGTACAACCATGTATGTACTGTAGACCAACCAATACCGTAACTAATACCGTAATCGTAATCTGATCCCATCGTCGCCAAGAGACGATAAGACGCCGTCGTCGCATCCCACCGCCTTCTGCACAGCTGCATCTCTCTGGCCTCCCGTTCCCCCCTTTCGAGCCATCCACGCATCGTCTGCCACTGCGAGATGCTCCCTCAAAGAAGGCTTGGTGCGGTTTGGCTCGTGCGACGGGAGCTTGCTTTTGCGCACGATGGATGCGGGCGTGCGGCGTGGCTTGCGCGACAGCTACTGTATTGTAATTACATGTACAGTAGTACCGTAGTAACCGTCACGCGACAGCGAATCGACCTGCCCTCCATCCGCTCAGCGCACCATCACACACGCCCACCAACCACGTCCCCGGTCCCACCCGTCTCAGCCGCCCCGTCTCAGCACTTGTCCGCGTCGGCAACGAACGCTAGACTGTCTTGGCATGCAGAAGACCACGCGAAGCATGCGCCGCGCCGGCAGATGGAGTGTTGATTCCTCCGCTCTGATCTGCTCACGTGTAGGTGGTGGGAGAAGTCACGGATACATGAACGAGATGGCAACTACATTCCATCTTCCACCGACCGGACAATCTTGTTAGACTACCGGAAATCTTAACATTGTGCCTTCCCCAAAACGTGCTCGACAACCTTCACCGTTCTTCCCACCATGAGCTCCAGATCCTCCTTGGTACAATTATACGCCGGCGCAAGCATAATGACATCGCCGTTGACCCCGTCGGCAACACCTCCCCCGGGCAGTATAGAGATGCCGAACTCTTTCTGGAGACCGGTGGCATGCATCCTTGCCGCTACCTTTTCGCGCGCCGCGAACGGCTCGCTGCTCTCCTTGTCCTTGACCAGTTCAATCTACATATCGCACAGTCAGCGTCAATCAGACCTCATCAACCATGGCTTCAACTTCACTTACTCCCCACATGAATCCTCTGCCCCGAACATCGCCGGCATTCGGGTGCCCGCTCAGCTTCTCCCGCAGCAATCCCTCCAAAACCGGCGACAAATTCCTCACATTCTCCAACAGCCTCTCCTCTTCTACCACCTTCTGCACCTCCAAAGCCGCCGCACACGCAACCGGATGCCCCTGATACGTCTGGCTATGCACAAACCCCCCACTTCCCTTTTCCAGCACCCCCACAACCTCCTTCTTAACCAACAACGCCCCGATCGGCTCATATCCTGCCCCCAGCCCTTTCGCCACAGTCTGCAGATCCGGCACCACGCCCTCCTCCTGCTCCCAAGCGTGCAACGTCCCCGTCCTCCCCATCCCAGACATGACCTCATCCAACACGAATAAAATGCCAAACTTCTCACAAACACCCTTCATCTTCTTCAAGTACCCTCTTCCCGCCGGCACGGCTCCCAAAGTCAGCCCCGACATCGTCTCCGCCACAAATGCACACACCGTCTCCGGCCCCGTTCTCTCTACCTCCTGTTCAAACTCCCTCACCAACGAATCCACATATTCCTCCTCCGTCATCTCTCCTTTCACACCCCGATAAGGATAATACGCTTCGACATGCTTCACATTCTCGCGAATCAGAATATCTTCGTAAATCGCTTTGCGCGCCACATGCCCGCCGACGGCGAGCGCGCCCAGGGTATTTCCATGGTAGCTTTGTTTTCTGCTGATGAAGTTTTTGCGTTTGGTGGACGGCCCTTCGAGTTCGATGAAATATTGTCGGGAGAGCTTGAGTGCCGCTTCAATGGCTTCGGTGCCCGAGGAGACGATGAAGGCGCGGGTGAGGAGGTTGTTGGTGCTGGCGACCTGGAAGTACACGTGAGACTACGATCTACAAAGTTTGAAGCTGGGGAACGCGGTGAGACGACGCTGCATGCTTTGTTCTTGCGAAAAGGAAAATGGATTCCCGAGCAATGGGCGGAAACGTAGCACAAGCTCAATTCTCATCACAGACAGCAGTATACGAGTAAGAGAGAGAGAGAGAGAGAGAGAAAAGAAAAACCACCCCACTCACCAACCTCTCCGCCAACTCCTCCGCCGGCTGCGTCGCGAAGAATGGACTATACGCATACGCCACGCCCGTGTCCAATTGCTTCTGAATCGCAGCTTTCACCCGAGGATGGTTATGGCCCAGACAAGCTACTGCCGCTCCGCCCGTGGCATCGAGAATCGAATATCCCGTGTCGGTGTACAAGTAGTTTCCATTGGCCGATACGATTTTCGGTGGCGTGGAGCGGAGAGAGGCGTGAAGGATGGAAGAAGAAGAAGAAGAAGAAGAAGGAGTAGAAGAAGAAGAAGCTTGTTGTGGGTTGGAAGAAGCTGAGGAGGAGGAGGAGGAGGAGGACGAGGACGAGTTCACTTCCTGTGCGACGGCTGCTGCTTGAGTTGTTGTGCCGACTTGGGTTGTCGTTGAAGAAGCTGCCGGGATCGCATCATGTTGCGCGAGGATTGTTTCCGTCGTAGTTTTCGACATCGTTTGAGATCTGCTGTTTACGACAGATTGTCTCGGATGCGAATGAGGTGTTGTTGTAGACTATACCGACTCACTTCGGATCCGCTTCCTGCTTCCGGCAATTTCGAGCTGTCAATGCAATTGAAGAGGGGAGCTCCAGAAGATTTTCTGCGATCAACTGATTGGACTTCAATGACCCCGCTCTCCATAAGCACCTATATGAGACACCCAGTTCTGGGCATCTATTGCTACGCCCCACGGATGATTACCTCAGTTTATTGGCCGCTGTTTGCCCTATCTATGAGCAGCAGAATTGCCGCTCCGCCGCGACATCTCTGCAAGCGAGCTCCAATGCTTGGCATGTTCCCATCTCAGTTCTGCTGCGACTGAATGCCAACTACAAGGACGACCAACAACGACCATTCCGCGGGAGTATGTCTGGGGCACGTCACGAGACACGGAGCAGACATCATCGCTGCCATCCGTGACTCACTCCGCCCTAGGATGATTTCTTCGAGTTCGAGCTCGTCGCTTGGGCTCTCTCCCTCAACTCCGGGCTGGTATCGCCATGCTGTTCGAAATCGGCAGCCATCAACGCTGCACCGCACGTGTTGGTGAAGGTGAAGAGAATCCCGGCAAGCGGAATTAGCTCAAGCAGTACGCTTGGCACGCCAAATGCCGTATAGTAGCCTTTGCGAGCTTCAACGTATTTCTCCTGTTGGTTGGTGTTCATGCCCTTCAGCTGGAAGTAACGGGAATGGAATGCTGGTCCACGATTGCGAGCTTGAAGCATAATGAAGATTGCCGTGCCAACGACGGGAATGAAGTTGAGTGGAAGGGAGATGAGGTAGCGCTAGCAAGACGTTAGCGAGTGTAATGTCAACGAGGTCAGAGCAGGCGAAACGTACGACCAAAGCAGCGACGGTGAACTTCTGGAATGGCTTCCTGGCCAACTTGCCAAGTCTGTCAATCGCATCTCCGAAGCCAGAAGACTTGACCTGACGATCCTTCTCCACGATCGCAGTGTGACCGCGAGCGACGAGGGTGCCATCGAACGTATCGATCAAGGCCTCCTCGATCAAAAGGTTGCGCGCGAGAAACATGGTGAGAGTGCTCGATTCGGACAGAACCAAGAAGATGGTCGAGACGACGGCTAGAGGCCCGGATGTGAAGACCAGAATAGCGAGCTGTGGGAGGTAGGTGAACAGGAACATGAAGACTGTGACACTCATTCCCAGACCCATAGTGGGAAGGAGTCGATTGAGGAACGGCTTCCATAGTGACTTGTGGGACCAGAAATAAAAGATGCCCTGGCACCATGTCAGTGTGGGTGTCTTGGGCACGGGTTTGATGGTATTTGCGATACCTTCAGTGGGTAGAGGTAAGCCCCAGATCTGACTGCATCGTTGGCCTGTTTAGACGCCGATGCGACTTCTTGCTTGGCCGTCTCCCTGATTTTGTCGGCCATGTCGATTTTGTTGGTCGTGTTTGGGAGAAGACGAACAAAACGATGTTTTCGCATGCAAACAAGGAAGAAGACATGAAAGACATGCAGCCACGGCGAGGCAGTGACGCGCTCCCGCTCGCTCATGACTACGTCATGTCTTGGCTAGACTACAGTACTAAATTCGGGTTTGCATATAAGGAGGCGAAATTCGGAAAAACCCTTCCCCGAGGTACCTTAACTTAGATTGCTTTGCAAAGGGCCGCCCTCTCTGTTTTAAATATCGATTAGGTGCTTAGGAGGGCTATATATATGTTGCATATATGTTGTTAACTTTTTTAGCGAGTATAGGGCTCGTCGTTGCGATAAAATCTACAAATTCTAGGTGTTAGACTTAGAAAAAATAAGATTCCTAGAGTCCCCGGAATCACCCTCTAATTAGCCTTCTTAGACTTGGCTGTCAATAGTTTCTCCGAATTTCGCCTCCTTATATGCAAGCCCCTAAATTCTAACGTTTGTACTACATGTAGTTAGCGTGATATGTCTCTCAACTCTCCCATCCACACATCCAATGCCTGCTTCCTCGTCCACCATCTGGCACAGCGATGCTTTGTGTTCAGCTGTCAGGTTAGTCTATGGGAAGTCTTTGAGCAACACCAAAGATGCCAAGCCCTCTGCAGCGATCTGTGAAATCCTGTGCAATTTCCTCACAAGTCGGGCTCTATGCTTCCTTCAGAAAGGCTACCACTCCCAGCTCCTGGCTTGGCAGGATTCAGGATGAAGGCTGAAATCCCACAGCGCACAGCTGATTCGACGTGTCGCGAATGGTGAACTGGCGGATTCTCGTCGTGCGACCCTTGTCACCGCTTCGTACGCGTCCACATTCTTCTACCGACCGAATCGGCTATGCGCATTTGCAATGCAGGATGATGCTTTTTGACGGCTTTGCCCCTCAGCTCGGCCGCTTTTCCCAGAGGGGAGGTATCGATCTTCAAGCAGCACTTCGTTGCAATACGCTTCGTTCGATGTATTTCAGGCCCTCATCGGACGCCGATGGACCTGCTGGATTCAGAAGCGATCACCACTGCTGACAATGGAGTATGCGGCTTGCCGTATGTAAGAATGGAGCACCGGCCTAGTACCACCGCCATGTGGCACGTGGCCCGTGGATCGTCAGAGCGGGCTTCCAGGGCTCGTGGCGGGTGGATGTTCTTGCAGCTGAACGCACGAGTGTGGGCGCCGATGGAGGCGTACATATAGTCTCCTCACACCTCGATCACGTCAAATCTTTACCGAGCACGTCAGGACCTCTACAACCAATCAGTGACTCTCTGACTATTGACTCTGGAGAAGTGAAGTCGAAAGAAGCAGCAGCCACCATGTCCATAGGCGATGAAGCGACGGCCCGAAACAGTACACAGCAGCGTGGACCACGACGCTCTATGCTCATCACGATTCCGAGAACTTGCTCCAACCTGCTTGTAAAGATCTTGGCACTCGATCAGCAGGATAATGTCAAGCATGGTAGCTATCATTTCATAGGTGCTATGGTTCACCATGCGAACGAACATACGATCGATAATGCCCCAGAAACTTGGACCGACGAACAGAAACTCGCCTTTCACGAATTATATGCTGAATGCATTTCTCGGCTCGAAGAAGATATCCGCCTCGACAACGATGCCCAAGTAGGTTTCACAAAAGAGCATTGTGGTACATTCATGGAACCGACAGCCATTTCGCGCTTCGTCAATGGTGTATCCGAGAACGGTGAGCCTCCAGCCGCTCCTCTTCGATGGTCCATTCCAGGCTACGAGTCCCTCTACTCAGAACGCAACGGAACTGTTCTGCCCGACGCATACCTTCTAACCTGGAGACCAATTTTCCTGATTCGGCATCCAATACGAGTTTTTGAATCCACCCTACGAAACATGACCGACGTGTTCAACGAGTGCGCCGACGGCATCACCGGAAACTGCACCGAAACTTCCAAACAAGCAACAATTCATTCCCAATCCACCTTTACATTCCAACGCTCACTGTACGACTTCTACGTCAGCCACGGCGTTCGACCAATCGTCATCGACGCGGACGATCTCATTGTCAACACAAAAGCCATCACCCAGAAGCTCGCACTTCAGATCGGCCTCGATCCGGAGAAGTTGGCATACTACTGGGATCCGGCGAGTGCGGAAGAAGTGAAGAATAGAGAAACCCACATGCGAATTATGCTGACTACCTTGGACACGTCGAGTGGCATCGTGACGGACAAGTTGGGGGCTACGGCCGGCTCGCCAGAGGAGATGATGCCGGCCTGGGCGGAGGCCTTTGGTGAGAAGAAAGCGCAGTATTTGAGAGAAAAAGTCGAGAAGGAGTTGCCGGATTATGAGTATTTATGTAACAGGAGGATGATGGTCTGAAGGGCCGGAGAGAGCTCGGTCGATGTTTGGATTTACACCTCTTCTCGACGGCGCTTTCCACCAGGAGTGGCGATGATTGTAGCCTTCATTGTTTAGAATACAGCATTGCACGTAGTGAATCGAATTTCCGAATTCGACATGTTCGATGCTGGGCCGATGGTCCAGTACAAGGCGCACGATCTATGCACATGCATGATCCTTCACTTCA
Source organism: Cercospora zeae-maydis (assembly GCA_023512815.1). Lineage (NCBI taxonomy): Eukaryota > Fungi > Ascomycota > Dothideomycetes > Mycosphaerellales > Mycosphaerellaceae > Cercospora > Cercospora zeae-maydis. The sequence goes on from JAKLWY010000008.1 coordinate 1,657,908, forward strand.
GTCCATTATTTGCCGACAAGCCGACAATCTCCTACTGCATAGCACCAAACCAAATCTTTCCTCTGCTGTGCATACCACAGGAATATGCAATGGCTTCGGATAGACGCGGATTTCTCTTTCGTCAAGCAAAAGCGTCAACCGATTACTTCACTTCTTCCGGCCAAGAAGTCTTATATCTACCATGTCTCAAGAACGGCCACTCTCTCATTGCCTCAATGGCGTCTGCCCAGCACACTTGCTAACTACAACCTCCTTCTCCACCGCGTGCATACTCGTGGCATTATCATATTCTATGGGCTCTCTGCCTTTTTTTTCTGTTCGCAAGACTGTAGCTACAAACCGAGCCAAGACCCAAGTTTCTCTTGTCAAAGGTTGTGACGTACGAACAAGCATAGAAGAACAAGAGGGGTCCTCACAACATCCAATGATCTTTACGATTTGGAAAACATGATATTGGTAGATATGAATGCCCTATGTTCGCTTTGCATAATCTGCAGAGTGAATGCTTTTGACTGGTAGAATTAGTGAGTGATTTTGGTACTCGTTCCATGTAGCGGCGCCGTGGATGGAATAGAATGTTGTGTATCATGGCGGGGTGGGACAGAGACGATGTTAATGGTCGTGTGAGTTTTTGGAGGAGCGAAGTATAAGAGATGCTTCGTCTCTCATTTTCCCTTCCTCTTGGAGTTCGAGAGGGCATAGTCGTTGGTGAACAAGCAGCAAAGACCTAATTTCTTACTTAACCTTGACTCTAAGCAACAACAACTCTCACATCCAAAGAATTCATCATGAAGTTCAACATCGTCTTTGCTCTCGCTGCCGCAATCGGCCTCGCGAGCGCCCAAGGCTGCACGAATCCACGATGTCGAGACAACGGGTAAGGAGAGAGACAACTCCCAAGGAACTCAACGCCTTATCCATAGTATGTGTGAACGTCGAACATTTACTGACCGGCACACGTGCAGACCATATTGTCAGGTAGTCTGCAGTGACTACTGCCAATCGTTATCAGCCCATATAGTGGAGGAAGATGCGTTGCGGGAACACCTCCGGATGGTCCAAGGTTCTATTGTGATTGTAAAAGGAGGTAGAAGAGGTGGTGGTGGCGACAACAAGGCCTTTGGAAGAGGTCATCAGCATTAGGGTGGGACGATGGATTTGGGACTTTCCGTTTGAGAATGCACAAAGTGCATAGATATCGCTTCAGTAGTCGCGATGAGTGTACACGGACTCAGAATCTATACGTGGCCTTGTGCTCTCCAGTTGACATACCTGCGTCACGCGTGTGTTCTTTCTGCTGATATACTAAAATGCAGCGAGCACCACAGCGCCAATTCCCAATAATGCCGCTTGAACACTGCCGTCGTGCAAGCCTGCAGCCGCACCAGTTGGCGTCGAGGCTCCGGCGCTCGTCGTAGCAGTCGCAGTCATAGCTGCCGCGGCACTGCTCACGACAGACGAAAACTGCTCATCAGATCTACCACCAAACGTCAGCGAAATTGCATGAACGTACGACAAGTCACAACTCACGTATTTCTCCCACCATCCAGCGCCCTCACCAACTCTCTGAACTTCGGACTCCCCAGTCCAGTAACAGCATCCCAACCCTCCGTCGTGTTATATCCCAAGACTTTCGGCAAGGTACAGCCCTGAGCCGCAGAACAAGCTCCCACATTCTCTCCTCCCTTCACGATATCCTTCAGCCCCGTCCCGTTCAAACTATACAACCACGGATTCAAAAACCCCAGCGGCGGCCTCCCATGGAAAGCCTCATAATCGTTCAACATACTAATCACAGCAGCCCACGTCGGCGTCGCAGCCGAAGTCCCGCCGATGGGTACCATGAACCCATCGACAAACGTCGGATACTGTGTACTGAACGCCGCGACATCGGGGTATCCTCTTCCAGAAGAATTGAATCCCGACTCGTTCTCATATGTCTTGGGAACATATTGGTCGATGTAGCTTCGGACCTGATCAGCCTGATATTGCGGTCTGGCAAACAAGTTCGAGAAACCTCCTCCGCTGGCGGTGATGGCCACACTTGAAGCCGCTGGTATCGTACCGTTGACCGCAGCCTCTTCGTCACCAATGTTGGTCGTGCCGCCTACGGCTGTGACCCAAGGACAACTGGCAGGAAACTTGGGCTCAAAGATCGTCTTGTGCTCGCCTCCGGCCTCTTGACCATTAGCTCCATTGTTTCCGGCCGAGAATAAAAGCGTGACGCCTCGAGCGCCGATTTGTGCCATCATGAGGCATAGTCTCTTTGCGTAGTCCGGATCGAACAGGTTCTCGTTGGCGGACTCTGTGATGCTGACAACGGATGGGCCGGTCTCGTTGGAGAGGAGCTGTTGCAAGAATGTGACAAACTGATCGTACGTTTTGCCTATTTCCGGGCCAAAAACTCCGCCGTAGTTGTAGAAGATTCCGTGCTGGACTTCTGGATATGCGAGGCCGAGGAGGGCTTGGGTTCCCAAGGACGTCTCGAACTTTGGCCCGATGCCGGGATCAGATACGCCGCCGGATCCCACGAGTTTGTAAGTTGCACTGGCTTGAGCCGCAGCGGGGTTGTAATCTTTCAGGTAAGCTTGTAGGTCGGAATTGTTGAACGAAGCGCTTTCGGTTGCGTAGACGGCGAATGTCGTGCGGTTTGGCTGGACAGTATAGTTCAGTCCGTCAAAGCTGATATCGTAGACTCGGCGGATACAAGTTGGAGTGGCCAGGCCGTCGGCGCCCGTACAGTTCGTATCATTCTGTTCTCTCTTCGCGATGCCCGCAGACCTTTTAAGTGATATCTTGGCGGAAAGTGCTTGTTGTGCTTCTGCGGGCTGCGGGAAATTCGTGGTTGGCGTGACAAAGTCAATGCAATGTGCCACATTCTTTGGAAGATGGTAGACCTCCGCCCGGGTGATATCTCTGAACCCATCCGAAAAGGTGAAGTATGTTGTGTTGAGCAACAGCTCTGCTTCTCGGATCGTGGTGTCGATTTCAAAGATTCCGCCGAAGAATGAAGCCTCGTCTAGCAAGTCATGTCCACGAAGCCATTCTTCTACTTCGCTAATACTCTCTGGCGCAGCACTCGACAGTCGCCCCGCTTCGTCCGCCGAGACATGCTGGCGAAAGCTCGGATGATGTGGATCCGACGCGAGGGCGAGCTGTCGCTCTATAGCGGCTCCATTATCGGCGTGACGTACAGCAATGTGAAGCTTGATTGAATTGTCACTTGGAGCCAGCGACCGGCGCTCCCATCCATGATTAGTCGGCGACCTCTTCTGTACAAATGTGCAGGACGCGGCCAGTACCAGGCTGGCCGCAGCCAGCAGCGTGGCGCGTCGCATCTCGCGACTTCGTCAGTAGTATCTTGCGAGCTATCTAAGGAATCACGTTCCAGAAATTTGAGCGCTTACGGTTCAACTGCAGCTGTGACAAAGCAGCAGAGGTATACAGTCGGGTACGCGCACAACATGACACTGACCTGATGATCGTCAGCACGGCATGGCCGGATACTGCTACGTAGTCTACGAGCTGAGATGAGCTCAGCGGCGCAGGGAAGGATCTGCTGTTGGTTTGTCGGATTTGATTGGCGGACTTCCCTGGCAGCAAACCATATAATTACAAGGGTCAACAGCTGAGTTCAGCCATTGTCTCTTGTGCCTCGTCTCGCCGACGACAATGATGGCAGACTAAAGGCAGAACATATAAGAAGCCCTGAACGTGGTCTTTCAAGCCTTGGAGAATCTCACCGCCGGAGACCTTATTGATGAGATACTACATTTCCAAAAGTGTCCTGCGCTCTGACTAACAGGATTAGGATATCCAATCCACCATCACTCGAGCAGTCGACACATTGGGGAACGGCAAGACTTCGAGTCGAAATATTAACGCAAACAAAAGAGGCCGTCATATGAAGCATTCTTCGGCAGCGCTAGGCCTTCGGCACGAACAAAACTGATTTAAGTCGCGAAATCCGTTTTGTACGCCATACAAGACTGGGGCTCAGCTGTGAGCTATCTTCACATACACTCCCGTCGATGGCATCTTCAAAGACTCGAAGCCGCCTCTGAACTACGCCCTTGAGGTCTATGAGCGTATATCACGCAATGGTCCGGTCAGAACGAGGTTATACTGCGGAATTACTCAAAGGATTTGATGCACCTCTTCTGCAAGCAATAGATCGACCTCCTGTTTCGCCCTCTAACGCCATCGTTGTCATTCAAGCATGCTGATGTGAAAATAGTGGCCTCCTTTCTGAATGTTGCTGCAAACACGCGAAATTCACCTGGGATATCCCCATCTCCACGCAGACAGCGTGCAGATTCATGACTAGCATTAGGAGATCCATCTTTATGCTAGAAACATGCTCTTCCTAAGGTGTCTATGCCCTGCTCTACCACACATTCCTTGCAATCCGTCGCAGGCTTCGGACAACCTTCCAGATTAGAGATAAGCTGCAACCCGGTCGTAGGAGGGACCGGCTACTGTGTTCAAAGCGAAAATTACCGTTTATAAGGCGGATGAGCATTCTCAACTCCGCCTGCGATTTGATCGGCGAAGAAGACAACATCGCAATCAATTTGCTAGCGTGTTTGTAGAGAGAGTATTGATGCAAGCTTCCGGTAATAACAAGTCCCTTTTCGTGCACACTGAGCCAATTAATCGATACATTAGTCAAAGTGTGGACCTCCCTGCCCGTTGCCCCTAGACGCGGACACGAATGGCGAGGCTGCGATGCGCGGGATCCATATTGGAAAGAAATCCGATAACCTTATGCCGCTCGTTGATTCATAGATACCAGAGGCTCATAGTTCGTAACGTGAACGGGAAATGCGCTCTACACCTGAACCACTATGCAACTGAGTACTTGCAGAGGCCTCGCTGATGCGACACTTATGCTTGACAGCATCGAGTCTGCTAATCGTTAATACGGGTGTCCCGTCGACTCGTATTGCGGCGTTCCTTACAACATCGTATGCAAGGCTATTATAATTACTCGGACCGCATGGCGACTCCGCCCCATGCTGGGTTACTTCAGCAGCGCTTGTCCCCTGTGGACAAGTAGTGTCGCTTTGAACCCACCAGCCTCCCGCTTGGCATTTCCCTAGACACCACAGTATTAACATTCGTCGCACCGCGCGATCTAGGACTAAGGAAATTATTGTTTAACTTACAAGTGGTCGTTTGAATCAGAAAACAATAGCCGTGGCCCAGGCGTGCGATAGCGAGCACGCTCGCAACAACGAGGGAAGTGGAGATACGCATTTGCGGTTAGAAGTCGTAAGTGTGTAATGGTGATATCAAAGAGCTGGATGGGCGCAACAATCTAGACAGGTCAGCACCGACGAGAATATATATCTCTGCACGTAGACCCTAGCCGGTCAGATGCACGCGGTACCGGAGCAAGAATTACTTACCAAACGTTGTATGCATACGGAGAACTCCGGGCATTGTATAGATACTTTTGCAGGGCATCTGTACCCTTTTTGCTAGGTACAGATAGTATATTGGGGTCCCTAGAGATCGCGTAAATACTTTTGCAAGTTTTTCAGGGCATCTATAGCTTTTTTGCTAGGTATGCACTGCATTTCTGAGTTGCGCGTATATGCAGATGAGGGACTTTCTGTATTGCGAGATATACCCAGGAATCCAGAACCACGAAGTTCAAGCGCGAGACAAGATTCCATCGATCGCAATCAGGCTCATCTTGATAATAGTTCGTTTCAACGGCTGCTTGCTCATGAGCATTTTGCAAGGCTTTTCCTGCAGTAGCGTTCCGTTCATCGTCAATCATTTGCTTCAAGCTGATAACCAGACTCGGCGACTGATCATAGCCCTAACTACCACTCTGCTGTGCCCCGGGCAGAGTGTAGACTGCCGGATCAATGTAAATTCCGCTACTCCCACCTAGCTACTACGTTCACAAGGTACGACGTGCTGATTTTTACGGCTCCTCATGTGCATTCGCGGAACATAGGGCGCTTGCTGGTCAACTTAGCTCAAACCAATCGACGGGCGCGAATAGGACTTTTCGCTTTGCTGCTTCCAATTACAGGCGAACGGAAGAAGCCCACCCGCACTGCCAATAAGTCACAACTTACAATAGAAGTCAGTGCGTATACTATCCCCAATCCTCGTATGCATGTGCCCTATTGCCGAGTTTCCCCTCATTTCGGCACGTCTTAAGGCCCCGTTTACTCGGCTAATTTGAGAGGTACTAGTTTAATTAAATTAGCACCTCCGAACTATTTAGAACTAAGAGACTAATTTGCTATCGCTAAGTAGACGGAGTAGGATTTTATAGTACTTTTCTAGGCTTATATTTTCTACCTTAGCTACGCTAGCTCTAGTTTAGGACTCTTTACGCGTCTATTATATATATATCGTAATTGCTCTTCTAGTTACGTATAGTTGTTAACTCGTTCGTTATAACTCTTTACTCTTAATTATTTAGAATAGTATATAAAAAGCGTACTACTAGTATATTATAGTTCTATCTATTAAGAGGTCGACTAACTAATTAAAGCTAAGTAGGCGTAGTACCTAAATAGAGTACCTATAAGGTAAATAGTAAATACTAGGCGCTCTACTACTACTTACTTTATACTTTATTATACTTTAATACTTATAATAAAGAGTATAAGAGTATTATAGAGCTATAATCTATTAGCTAAGAACTAGTAAATCTTATTTATATTTAGTAGTAATACTAGAAGTTAAGATAATAAGTACGACGACGAGAGAACCGCTAGATAGGAGAGGCCTCGAGGCCTCTTAATACGCTACTATCTACCCCTAGCGATAGTAAAATATTAATAAAGGCAGAGAGTGCCCGAGGAAAGGAGGCTAGTACCCTCTAACTTAAGGATACCCTTAGAGGCCCCGGCAACTACCTACTAGCTCCTAGGGCTAGCAGAATACTTAAGAGAAATAGATAGTAAGTAAAACTATCTAAAAGAATATATATAAGCTCGCTATAGACATCTAAGAAGCCCTAAACTTCTACTAGGCCTAGACTCCTTCCTCTCTCCTCCCCCTTCTTTAGAGAGCCTAGTAGGCCCTCCTCTACTAGGCCTATTACTAGGCTATCGATAACATCCTCTTAACTATCTAAAGGGACCTCTAGAAGCAGCAGCTAGCTACTACTTCTACTACTATAATATAAGCCTAAAAAGCCTAATTTTAACCTATAATACTAAAGCTACTCTTATAGCCTTAGGTATCTAACTAGATAGTAACTATTAGAATAGGAAATCTAAAAGAAAGAGAGGTAGCTAAAAAACAATTAAATAAAGATATTAGAAAGAAGATTAGGACCTAAAAGGCAGTAGTAGTATAGAAACTACTAAGTAGGGATATTAGAGTAGTAACCTACTTAATATATAATAAAGTAAGAATAGAGGAAGACTTAGTATAGCTAAGGAAATTATAGCTTTAGGCAATAGTCTCTAAACTAATATATAGGGTAGTAGTATATAGAGTAAAAGCAGGATAGAAGCTAGAGGATAAAGTTAGCTAAGGAAGAGTAAAGAAAGAGAACCTAAGGTAAATCCTAAACCTTAGGATTAAATAAGCAGTCTAGCTAAAGAGCCTAATAGCTAGGAAAGGATAATAATACTCCTTAGCTATTATTATAGTATATAGTAAGGAATAGGCAAGGGAGATTACTAAGAAGAGCTTTCTATATATAGGTACTATCCTTATAGTAAAGCTATACTACTTTAAGTAGAAAGTAATCTAATGCCTAAAGTACTACTAGTTTAGATATATATTCCTATACTATAAGGAGACAAAGACTACTTATAGAAAATATGCAAGCTCCTATAAAATAATAGACTATATATTAATATTAAGTAGATATAGTAACTATAAGGGAATATACCTAACTTAGTTTATAAAGTATATAGTTAAGTAAGTAGCTAAGGCAAAGGCCTAAGTATTTTCCTACTTCTTTACTAAGAAATAGAGGAAACTAAAGGCCTTAGTAATATAAGAAGAATAGACCTAGGTATATAATAAGAAAAGAAAAGGAACCTAACTAGAACCTACTTTAGAAGAGGTAGAGATATAAAGAATAGCAAGTAGGCTAAGAAGACTAAAAAGCAGTATAGCTATAGCAAAAGTAAAGGAAAGATAAGTAAGCAAGATTAGATTCCCTTAAAGTTCCTAAGTAGATAATAGCTCCTAAGAAGACTATAATATTACTATACTAGAGCTAACTACCTAGCAGACTAGCAATAAATAGCTATAACCTAATTATCTACTAATATAATATTAACTATAGCTAAACTATATAGAAGATTATAATATAGGAAGCAAATCTAAGGATAGCCTAAGTTATTATACTTTAGGAGCCTTAGATAAACTCCTAAAATAGAAGAATAATCTTATAAGAATTCTACCTAATCCTCCTAATAGCTAGGTACCTAAGGGTCGCTATACTAGTCTCTAACTAACTAGATAGTACTATATAGAAACTAATCTACTACTAGATAGGAGACCTTATCTTAGTAGAAATTTAAACTAGCCTAGAACTAGTTATAATCTATAACTACTACAACCTAAGTAGTCTAACTAGCTACATCTAAGTAGAAATACTCTAAGAAGCGGAGACTACCCTAGAATAAAGTAGGAACTAGAGATATACCTAACAGATCTTGCTTAGGGACTTTAACCTCTATTACCTAAGATAGGGAGCAAACTTAGCCTATATACTATATAAGATAGCAGATAAACTACTAGAAATAATAGTAGATACTAGGATGTAATAAACCTTTAAACTAGGTATAGTTACTTAGGAAAGATAAGGAGCTAGTTACTAGATACTAGATCTTATTATATTATATCCTCGAGTTATAGTAGGATACGGCGGAAGGGTAGGTATAATACGTAGTAGAAGTAGAGATAGTAGGTAGGAACTAACCGAGTTAATTATATTAGTTAGTTATAGGTTATACCTTCTCCTAAGATATATTTCCTAGTAGGTTATATAACCTAATGTTATATAACCTATATTACTTAACTCTAGAACTAAACTAGCTAGTTTAGTTTAGTGCCTTAGGAAGTACTAACTAGACTATACTTCTTAATACTCTTACTTAGGCTAGGTAGTTTTCTGCCTATACCTCGTATTTGCTTTTTAGTTCTTCCCTAGTACCTAATAATCTATTATAATATAGGGATAGAACCTTCCTGCCCTTTATTATATAAGCTAGAGCTATCTTATAAACTCCTAAAACTATAGCCTATTCTTTAGTTTAGTTAGGCTATTAGCAACTATCTCTTTTATTAGAATATATTCTACTATAATCTTTCTTTGCTACTAGAGATGCCTAATATAGTTATATATAACATTAATATACTTAGATCTCTTATAGGTATATATATCTTTAATAAGTATTAAGGCTACTTAGTTATCCCTTATAATCTGCACTAGTATTAGCTCTCTTACTATATTAGGATAGACTTTAATAGTTAGCTAAAACGGGCATTCTCCTACTAGCTCTATATAGTTTATCTCTCTTAAGAGTACTACTAGGAATTAAGATTGCTTTATATATGCATTTATAGCTATATACTTAGCTTCTATTATTAATATTATAATAGACTTTTGCTTCTTACTTATCTAAGAAACTAGGGCTCTATAGAGGAAGAAGATGCTTCTAAGGATTAAGACTCTATCTGCTTTATCTATTATATAGTTAGAGTCTAAATATCCTATTAGTCTTCTACTACCTTTCCTAAATATTAATCCTAAGTTCTAGGATAATCTTAGGTATCTTACTAGCTTCTTTAGAGCTTATATATATCTCTTAGTTAGGTCTAAGACGTATAAGCTTAGCCTTCTAAGAAAGAAAGCAATATCTAGTCTTATTATAACTATAGGCTATATCTAGGTACTAGTTTAGCTCTAGTAATTAGTTCTATTTCCTCTCTTATTATATAGGCCTATTAGTTTTAGGCTTTTATAACTATTTATTAGTAAGAGAGTTAGATTAGCTATATCTTTAGTTATTCCTAGCTTTATAAGGTTCTCTTAAATAAAGTATTCCTAATTAAGCTTTAAAGTTCTAGCTTATCTATCTCTTATTAACCTTATTCTAAGGATCTTCTCTAGTTCTCTAAGATCTTTAATCTTAAATACCTTACTTAGCTATTCCTTAAACTAAAGTATATCTTCTAGCTTTAGTACTATAATTAGAATATTATCTATATAGGTTAGGATTAGAATATTCCTTTCCTAGTAGATAAGAAGGTATAGGTCTACTTCTAATTATATAAACCTAATCTATTTTAACTTTAAGATATAGAGTTTATTCTAGTCTCTCGCTACTTACTTTAGTCTATATAGGCTTCTTAGGATTTATAGGACTATATTAGGTAGAATCTTAACTCTTAGTAGTAGAATTATAAAGATTTCTTCTTAGAGTTTGCTCTTAGTAAATGTATTATTTATATCTACTTAGTAAAGTTCTAGGTCCTTTTTATAAACTATAGCTATAAATACCCTTAGGGTATTATATCTAACTATTAGTATAAAGGTTTCCTAGAAGTTAATTCTAAATTTCTAAGAGAAACCTCTTATAATTAGTCTTGCTTTAAACTTTTTAATAGCTCTACTAATTAATCTCTTTATATTAAATACTTATTTAGATATTATAAGGTTTACTCTCTTTAGGGGAATAACCTCTATCTAGGTATTATTACTTCTTAATATAGTTAGCTCCTTCTAGACTATATTCTTCTATATATATCCCTATTTAGGGTCCTAAATTGCCTCTTTATAGGACTTTAGAATAAGTACTTCTTATCTCTATATAAAGACTTAAGAGGCAAGTGCTATAAATATAGACTCTTAGACCTTTAATAGGGCCTTCTAGATCTACTTCTAATCTTAGCCTTAAACTTAGCTAAGGAATGCTCTATAATGCTTTATACTTAGCTTCTCCTCTTATCCCTATTCTCTCTATCTCTTCTAAAGTACTTATCTTATAACTATACTATAAGCTTTTAGTTCTAGGACTAGTCCTTTATCTAAGATAGATCTCCTTCTCTTTTAGCTATAGGTCTAGTCCTAGTCTCCCTTCTAGTCCTTATTTTCCCTTAGGTTCTACTCTATAGTATTCGAGGCAAGTATAAGTATACCTATATTACGTAATAAGCGAACCGAACTAGCTAGTTCGGTTAGATTACGTAATCGCTAAACTAAACTAGGTAGTTTAGTTGCTACCTATAGTCTATCTTTAATCTTAGTATTCGTATACCTAAGATTTTCTTCTTCTAGATCCTCTATTCTCTAGTACTCCTTCTTATTCTTTAGTAGAGGTAGTAACTATATAAAGAGTATCTAGCTAGGACCTACTAGCTTTATTACTATAGCTATAGGTATAGCAGCTATAGAGGGTATAACTACTATTAGCTTCTTTAGAGGTCTACTAACTAGGTTTCTAATAGGTATATTACTTGCTTAGTTAAGCTTAGGAACATTTAGCTCTATATCTCCTCCTTTCTTATACTTAAACTAAGTTATAGTGCTATAGGCTTTAATAGCTCTTATATTAGGCTCCTAGAAGAGCTATATTTTAGTAGTATTTATTAGGAAGTATAGTCTAGTTAGATATTCTAAGAGACACTTTAGGGATTAGGATTAGGTAATATAGGTTATATAACACTAGGTGTTAAGAAGTGTAGTCTAGTTAGTACTTCCTAAGGCACCGAACTAAACTAGCTAGTTTAGTTCTAGGGTTAGGTAATATAGGTTATATAACATTAGGTTATATAACCTACTAGGAAATATATCTTAGGAGAAGGTGCAACCGATAACTAACTAATATAATCAACTCGGTTAGTTCCTACTTATCGCCTCTACTTCTACTACGCGTTATACCTATCCGACGAGTGCCTACGAGAATATAACTTAATAGGTTATTTAATACTAGGTTATATAACTTAGCTAATGCCTATCTTAGGAGTAAGATATAACCTATAACTAACTAATATAATTAACTCGGTTAGTTCCTGCTTATCGCTTCTACTTCTACTACGTGTTATACCTATCCGACGAGTGCCTACGAGAATATAACTTAATAGGTTTTCTAATAGGTTATAAGCCTAGGTTTATAGAGAGGCCCTAAGTAGTAAGAGTTAGCCTTCTTATCCTTAAAGTAATACGTATTACCTCTTATAGGACCTATAGTATTAACTAGGTAGAGAAGTAGGAAAAGAGTATATAAGAGACTAAAGGCATATCCCTTCTATACTACTAAGAAGCTTTAGATAATTCTAGCTATATACTAGATATCCCTAAAGAGTAGATAAGATAGAGAAAAGCTTAGTAAAGCATACTTAAGATTAGATAAGTATAAAGAGGAAAGGGTTAGCCTTAGGTTATAGTATCTAAAAGGATAAGACTAGGCTTAAGTACTTAGTATTACTAATACCTTAGAACTAGCTAGTAGTACTCTTCTAAGAAGGTAGATCTTTTAGAGGTTCTCTACTTAAGAACCTAACTAACTCCTTTAAGAGAGAAGAGTTCTTAAATACCTTAGCTAAAAAAGAAGAGTCTTAGTAATAAAGGAAAGTAGCTATCTAGAAACTACTATTAAATTAAAAGAGCTTATATTTTCTAGAGTTAAGTTTATTTATTTAACTTTATAGAAATAGACTTAGTAAGTAGAATTAGTAAGAGAAGAGCTATACTAGTACTATATAAAGAGAACTAAAGATAATAGTTTAGCCTACTATAGGACTACTTTAAATTAAAGGATATATTTTAGATTATCTTAGAGACTATACCTAAGTCCTCTATAGAGTTATTACTATTAGTACTTAGCTTAAGGTACTTAAGAAGTAACCTAGAATAAGTTAAGGCTAATACTACTACTAAGTATAAGATAATAATCTACCTATTAGAAGATAATTAAGAGAAAATTATTAAGAAGAGACAAGCCTTAAAAATATAAGAAAAGATAAGAGCTAAGTATAGTAAGGTATATACTATATATATAATAGTATATATCTAGGAGTTTATAAACTTCTAGATAATAGAGGATATAATAATTAGAAAGGCATAGGTATAACTAGCTAGTATAGCTAGAAGGATTACTAAAGTAGACCCTTAGAAGGTATACTATAAGAAGCTAGAGAGGAGACTTAAGCATCTCCTTAATAGCTTACCTAAGGCATACTAAAGTATAAAGGATACTGTCCTTACCTAATAGTCTATATTATATAAGAGTATACTATAGCTACTAGAATTATATAAAGCTAGACTAAACTAGTCCTAAGAAATAGTAATATTTGCTAAAGAAAAAGGGATCTAAGGTACGAAACTAAAATACTACCTTTATAATTAGAAGTATTTTAGAGGCGTTACTAAATGCCTATACTTTAATAAAGCTAAGAGAACTATTAACCTAAGATAAAGCTATAGAGTAGAAAAGAGAAGAATACTACTTAAGGAAAGTAGCTTTAGAAGGAGATCCTTACTAGATAAAGAAGTATTAAAAGAAATAATAAAGAAACTTAACTTAAAAGTCTAATTTCTTAAGAAAAGATAAAGCTTAAGGAAGTTTTCTAAAAAGGCTTATACTACTTAAGAAAATATAGAACCTTTAGTAATATCTAAGGTATCTTAATCCCTATTAAAGAATAATAATATAGATAAGGTTATATACTTAACTATAGAAGTAAAAGGCAAGTATATACTATTAAGATAGCTACTTAACTCTTACGCTTTATTATATATAACTAACTAGGAACTACTTTTTAGAGAACTAAAACCTCTTTAGAGAAAAAAGTAGATTAAGGTCGGTAGTAGCTATTTAATAGCTATATATATAGGAGATATAGTAATAGATAGAAGAAGAGGAAAACAGATTATACTTAAGGATATCCTCTTTATACCTAGCTTAGGAGTTAATCTTATTTCTTAAAGCTAATTTAGCTAGTAGTATAGTATTTAGCTACTAAAGTTTATACTTGTTTTATTATCTAGGAAACTAGTTATTTAGATAAAACTATTAGAAGAAGTACTATTTATTAAGGAGATTAATAAGGCCTTATAGAAACTTATAATACTATGCCTTAATTAGAACTAAGAGAATAAAGCTTATATCTTTAAAGCCTAAGAAAAATCCTAGGAATAGTAAAAGCTCTAGTATAGGAGACTTATATATTTTAAAGAGGGTCTTCTTAGAAACTTATATAAGGTCTCTAACTTAAAGGCTTAGATCCTTATTCTAAAGGAATACTAGCTATATAGAGTATATTCCTTAGTAAAGATAAAGAAATATAGAGGGAAAGAAACTAAGAGGAAACTCTAAAAGTTATCTCTAGTTTCTATTAATATCTATAGCCCTTTACCTATCTTAAGACTAGAATATAAATAGTAGCTTAAGATTATTAATAACTTCTTAAGAAAGAAATAGACTTTCTTAATAAAGTCTAAAGAAGATATACTAAGTATCCTTAAAGACTAGAAGGTAAAGGCTAAGCTATAATTAGAAAATCCCTTCTAAGTTATAAGAAGTAATAGAGCAAGAGAGCTTCTTACTATACTAAAATAGTAGGAGAAGGAATATAGAATTTCCTTCTATACTACTAAAGTATATAACTCTATCTAGAATAGAGTAGTTAAAAGGTTAATCTAAATCTTTAAAGATTATATAAGAGTAATACTAGAAGATGCTTATATACCTATTAAATTCTAGCTATAAGCCTTAGTAGCTTATATAGTTATTAGAAATTCTCTTCCTAATAGCTTAGAAATTAATAGATTTAAGGTATTACCTAAGGAAGCCTTTTTAGGTATTTAACCCTCTATATTATACTTTAGAGTTTAGGGTTATTAAGTAGTAGTCTATATAGATCTTAAGTCTTACTTAGCTAGGATAAGGTTAAATAAACTAATAAATAAAGGTAAGGATGCTATATTTATTAGGTATATTCCTAATACTATTAAAATATAGCTCTTCTAGAAGCCTAATATAAGGGCTATTAAAGCCTATAGCACTATAACTTAGTTTAAGTATAAAAAAAGAGGAGATATAGAGCTAAATATTCCTAAGCTTAACTAAGTAAGTAATGCACTTATTAGGAACCTAGTTAGTAGACCTCTAAAGAAGCTAATAGCAGTTATATCCCCTATAACTACTATACCTATAGCTATAGTAATAAAGCTAGTAGGTCCTAGCTAGATACTCTTTATATAGTTACTACCTCTACTAAAGGATAAGGAGGAGTACTAGAGAATAAAGGATCTAGAAGAAGAAAACCTTACGCATACGAATACTAAGATTAGGAATAGACTATAGGTAGCAACTAAACTACCTAGTTTAGTTCGGCGGTTACGTAATCTAACTAAACTAGCTAGTTTAGTTTGTCTATTATATAACGTAGGCGCATTTATACTCGCCCTAAATACTATAGAGTAGAACCTAAGAGAAAATAAGGACTAGAAGAGAGACTAAGACTAGACCTATAGCTAAAAGAGAAGGAGATCTATCTTAGATAAAGGACTAGTCTTAGAGCTAAAAGCTTATAATATAATTATAAGATAAGTACTTTAGAAGAGATAAAGAGAATAAGAATAAAAGGAGGAGCTAAGTATAAAGCACTATAGAGTATTCCTTAGCTAAGTCTAAAGCTAAGATTAGAAGTAAATCTAGAAGGCTCTATTAAAGGTCTAAGAGTCTATATTTATAGTACTTACCTCTTAAGTCTCTATATAGAGATAAGAAGTACTTATTCTAAAGTCCTATAAAGAGGCAATTTAGGACCCTAAATAGGGATATATATAAGAGAATATAGTCTAGAAGGAGCTAACTATATTAAGAAGTAATAATACCTAGATAGAGGTTATTCCCCTAAAGGGAGCAAACCTTATAATATCTAAATAAGTATTTAATATAAAGAGATTAATTAGTAGAGCTATTAAAAAGTTTAAAGCAAGACTAGTTATAAGAGGTTTCTTTTAGAAATTTAGAGTTAACTTCTAGGAAACCTTTATACTAATAGTTAGGCATAATACCCTAAGGATATTTATAGCTATAGTTTATAAAAAGGACCTAGAACTTTACTAAGTAGATATAAATAATATATTTACTAAGAGTAAACTCTAGAAAGAAATCTTTATAATTCTACTACTAGAAGTTAAGATTCTATCTAATATAGTTCTATAAATCCTAAGAAGCTTATATAGACTAAAGTAGGTAGCGAGAGACTAGAATAAACTCTATATCTTAAAGTTAAAATAGATTAGGTTTATATAATTAGAAGTAGACCTATACCTTCTTATCTACTAGGAAAGGAACATTTTAATCCTAACCTATATAGATAATATTCTAATTATAGTACTAAAGCTAGAAGATATACTTTAGTTTAAGGAATAGCTAAGTAAGGTATTTAAGATTAAAGATCTTAAAGAACTAGAGAAGATCCTTAGAATAAGGTTAATAAGAGATAAATAAGCTAGAACTTTAAAGCTTAATTAGGAATACTTTATTTAAGAGAACCTTATAAAGCTAGGAATAACTAAAGATATAGCTAATCTAACTCTCTTACTAATAGATAGTTATAAAAGCCTAAAACTAATAAGCCTATATAATAAGAGAGGAAATAGGACCGATTACTAGAGCTAAACTAATACCTAGATATAGCCTATAGTTATAATAAGACTAGATATTGCTTTCTCTTTTAAGAGGCTAAGCTTATATATCTTAGACCTAACTAAGAGATATATATAAGCTCTAAAGAAGCTAGTAAGATACCTAAGATTATCCTAGAACTTAGGATTAATATTTAGAAAAGGCAGTAGAAGACTAATAAGATATTTAGACTCTAACTACGTAATAGATAAAGTAGATAGAGTCTTAATCCTTAGAAGCATCTTCTTCCTTTATAGAGCCCTAGTTTCTTAAATAAGTAGAAAGCAAAAGTCTATTATAATATTAATAATAGAAGCTAAGTATATAGCTATAAATATATATGCAAAGCAATCTTAATTCTTAGTAGCACTCTTAAGAGAGATAGACTATATAGAGCTAGTAGAAGAATGCCTATTTTAGCTAATTATTAAAGTCTATCCTAATATAGTAAGAGAGCTAATACTAGTATAGATTATAGGGGATAACTAAGCAGCCTTAATACTTATTAAAGATGCATATACCTATAAGAGATCTAAGCATATTAATGTTATATATAACTATATTAGGCATCTCTAGTAGCAAAGAAAGATTATAGTAGAATATATTCTAATAAAAGAGATAGTCGCTAATAGCCTAACTAAACTAAAGAATAGGCTATAGTTTTAGGAGTTTATAAGATAGCTTTAGCTTATATAAGGAAGGGTAGGAAGGTTCTATCCCTATATTATAATAGATTATTAGGTGCTAGGGAAGAACTAAAAAGCAAATACGAGGTATAGGTAGAAGACTACCTAGCCTAAGTAGAAGTATTAAGAAGTGTAGTCTAGTTAGTACTTCCTAAGGCACCGAACTAAACTAGCTAGTTTAGTTCTAGGGTTAGGTAATATAGGTTATATAACATTAGGTTATATAACCTACTAGGAAATATATCTTAGGAGAAGGTATAACCTATAACTAAATAACATAATTAACTCGGTTAGTTCCTACCTACTATCTCTACTTCTACTACGCGTTATACCTATCCGACGAGTGCCTACGAGAATATAACTTAATAGGTTTTCTAACATTTCCTAATAAAGTCTAGAGAAGATATACTAAGTATCCTTAGGAACTAGAAGGTAAAAGCTAAGCTATAATTAGGAAATCCCCTCTAGGTTATAAGAAGTAATAGAGCAAGAGAGCTTCTTGCTATACTAAAATAGTAGGAGAAGGAATATAGAATTTCCTTCTATACTACTAAAGCATATAACTCTATCTAGAATAGAGTAGTTAAGAGGTTAATCTAAACCTTTAAAGATTATATAAGAGCAATGCTAGAAGATGCTTATATACCTATTAAATTCTAGCTAGAAGCCTTAGTAGCCTATATAGTTATTAGAAATTCTCTTCCTAATAGCCTAGAAATTAATAGTTTTAAGGTTTTACCTAAGGAGGCCTTTTTAGGCATCTAACCCTCGGTATTATACTTTAGAGTTTAGGGTTATAAAGTAGTAGTCTATATAGATCCTAAGTCCTATCTAGCTAGGATAAGGTTAGACAAACTAATAAATAGAGGCAAGGATGCTATATTTATTAGGTATATTCCTAATACTATTAAATTATATTCTCGTAGGCACTCGTCGGATAGGTATAACACGTAGTAGAAGTAGAAGCGATAAGCAGAAACTAACCGAGTTAATTATATTAGTTAGTTATAGGTTGCATCTTACTCCTAAGATAGGCATTAGCTAAGTTATATAACCTAGTATTATATAACCTATATTACCTAATCCTAATCTCTAAAGTATCTCTTAGAATATCTAACTAGACTATACTTCCTAATACTCCTACTTAGGCTAGATAGTCTTCTGCTTATATTTAAAACTAATTCCTAGATTCTAATTACTTATTAAGTATAGTAAGCTACTTCTCCTATAGTGTAACTCCTAAGCTTAGTATAATCTAGACCTCCTACTTCTTATACGAAGTAGTAAGGAATAGATTCTTCTTTTGTCTCTCTAAGGTCTAGAGTTTAATCTATAGTTAGGGTAGGAATCTTTTGCCCTTCCTTATGCAAATTAGAGTTATCTTATAAACTCCTAAAACTATAGCCTATTCTTTAGTTTAGTTAGGCTATTAGTAACTATCTCTTTTATTAGAATATATTCTACTATAACCTTCCTTTACTACTAGAGATCTCTAATATAGTTATATGCAATATTAATATATTTAGATCTCTTATAGGTATATGCATCCTTAATAAGAGTTAAAGCTACCTAATTATCCCCTATAATTTTTACTAGCCTTAGCTCTTTTACTATATTAGGATAGGCTTTAATAGTTAGCTAAAATAGGTATTCTCCTACTAACCTTATATAGTCTATCTCTTTTAAGAGTACTACTAAGAATTAAGACTGCTTTATATATATATTTATAGCTATATACTTAGCTTCTATTATTAATGTTATAATAGACTTTTGCTTTCTACTTATCTAAGAAACTAGGGCTCTATAAAGGAAGAAGATGCTTCTAAGGATTAAGACTCTATCTGCCTTATCTATTATATAGTTAGAGTCTAAATATCCTATTAGCTTTCCCCCTTCTCTTTTAAATATTAACTCTAAGTCTTAGGATAATCTTAGGTACCTTGCTAGTTTCTTTAGAGCTTATAAGTATCTCCTAGCTAGGTCTAAAATATATAAGCTTAGCCTTCTAAGAGAGAAAGTAATGTCTAGTCTTATTATAACTATAGGCTATATCTAGGTACTAGTTTAACTTTAGTACTAATAGGCGGAAATCGCATATCCTTAGCAGCTCGGGCGCCTACTTAAGCGCGAGCTTAGGCTCTCCTCTATATTAATTAATTATCTACCCTACGTTTCTTATTTATAGTTCTAGTATTATTATACGTTCTGTGCGTACCCGCCCTACTAGCTATTACGAGAGACGATATAGCTAATACGAGGGTTCGTAAGCTAAACGTAGAAGCGTAACTGCGAGCGTAGCCGTTACTCGATCTAAACTGCAGTGCTTACGAGGATTTCTAAGCCTAGCTACCTAGAGACGAGAGAGACGAGAACTGCGCGTTATTACGCTGCGTGCGACTGCTATATACCTAATTCTAGGGCTGTTAGGCCTTAGCGATATAGATATGCACGCCTAGTTGGCTATAAGCTAGTTAGAGTAGTATAGGATTCTCGCATTAAAATGGAGCCGAAGGTAGGGCTATATAATATCTTCTACGGATAAGAACTACCGAAAACACGAAAGGGAAGAAGTTACTTATAGTTTAATAGCACGAACTACGATACGAGAAGCAAGCGATTAATTACGACAAGCCGCTAGAACGCACTTTATTATATATAAGCCTAGGCGGAACTAGAAAACTTAGGAGGACTTAAGAGCATTAAGGCCACCTTCTATATAGGGACAGTCTCTAACCCTAAGAAAGTTATAAACCCTTAGTCCTATTGCGACTTAGAATCGACGGTGTTTTAAGACGCCGACGATTAGTTATAGAAGGCTAACGGTATAGCTTATTTATAGCTTTCCGAGGATTCGCTTAGGGTTACTATGCCTATATAGAGGGGTCGTTATAGCTAGGATAGCCGAGAAATACAATATTACGAGCTGCACGGAGTTTAGCGAGCTAGGGAAAGGACATAGGATCGTATTACTACTCGCACTCCCCGGTTTCGCCGTAAGGCTACGTTTCGCAACTTCGGTTGCCCTATTTTTGAAAGGGTTTAATAACTTTTCCTATATTTAGTATAGGCTTAGAACGGCCCCTATACTTCCCTATCGGAGATTACCTAAAGGCTTTAGGAACATATAGCACGGAGGGATTACCGATAGGCCGGACGTTTATAATAATATAGGTTAGGAGTATTATAAGCCGGATAGACTAAGAAACCAACCTCTAGGAAAGTATTACGGGTAACTACTAGGTATTACTAGCTACCCCTAGTTTCGGGAGAGTTTAATTAGCTCTTCCTATATTTAGTATAGGCTTAGAACGGCC
Source organism: Cercospora zeae-maydis (assembly GCA_023512815.1). Lineage (NCBI taxonomy): Eukaryota > Fungi > Ascomycota > Dothideomycetes > Mycosphaerellales > Mycosphaerellaceae > Cercospora > Cercospora zeae-maydis. The sequence continues at coordinate 1,678,548 of JAKLWY010000008.1, forward strand.
CCTATACTTCCCTATCGGAGATTGCCCGAATGCTCTAGGAAAACATAGCATAGAGGGATTACCGATAGGCCGGACGTTTAAAATAATATAGGTCGGGAGTATTACGAGCTAGATAAACTAAGAAACCGACCCCTAGGAAAGTTTATAGGTAACTACTAGGTATTACTAGCTACCCTTACTCGCAATTTACGAAGTTACGAATTTCCTTTTGCTATATCTAGATCTAGAGTTTCTGCTTCTTGTTTTGTTTTTAATTTAGCGAGAATATTCCTTTCGTTATGCAATAAACTAGTACTACTATTACTACTAACTTTACCTAACGCTAACTAAACTAGCTAGTTTAGTTCGTTATTACCGACCTTCGGCCGAAAATATGCCGAACGATCCGACTAACGATTCCTCTGCCGGCACTAATAACCCGGATACTGCTATTAACTCTAGCAGTATCTCGGATAATATTAGTATAGAGGATTGCAATTAAGAGTTCCGTTACTAACCTGCCTAGTTTGTCGGACCTAATAGAGGAGTTAAACGACCGGTTAGGAGCTCTCTAGGCTCTGCTAACCTTTTAGCTCGTCCTAACGGAACGATAAGAACGGGTAATACTTATTCTCGTCGACGAGGGGCTATAGGACTACAACTCCCTATTAACACTACTATTAGCTTAAGCGTCGAGCAGTTTTAAGCCTTAATTTCTATAAGCTAACCTTCTATGCCTTTGCCTAGTTCTAAGGAGATAGGATACTTCGAAGGGTTAGACGTTACTAAGTTCGTTAAGCGTTTTAAAGACCTATACCGAACTTATAGAGGCGACTAGGGCGATAAAGCTGCTAAAGTCGAGAAGCTAGTTAGCTACGTTTATCGATATTAGCGTCCTATAGTTAAGAAGCTCGAAGGGTACGAAAGTCGTAACTATAGACTATTTAAAAGCAACCTTCTTAAGGAGTATCGCGAGTTTAACAGTTAACGCATACTCGGAGATTAGTCGTACCTTTCCTAGCTGTCCCTATAGAAGCTAGATAAGCTAGAGGAGATTTCCGAGTATATTCGGAACTTCGAGATCTCTTCTGCTATAATTCCTCTAGAAGATCTAGACAACTTTAGCCGTACCTAGATGTTTTTAAAGCCTCTATCTAAGCCTATGCGGAAGAAGATTTAGAATAAAGCGAACCTAAATATAGATCGCCTCTATACGTTTCGTAACTTTGCGAGAGTAATTTTAGCTGCAAAAGCCGAGTTGCGAAAGGATAAAACCGATAAAGCCTTATATAAGGATAATCGCTCTATTCTAGCAGGAAAGCTAGTTAAAGCGATAAGGAATACTGCCCCTCGTCTAAATCCGGTCTCCGCAGCGACAAGCGCTATATCTAGGGTAAGCCCTAACGTTAAGAAGCTAACTAAATAGTTAGCTACCCTTGCCCTTGCTCTTTTAAAGAACTAGGAACCTGCGTATAGACCCCTACGCAGTAGCTAAAAGGATAAGGAAGTACTAGAGATCTAGGCTATAGTTATAGCCTATACTGCCTTAGAAATTAAGATAGGTACCGCTTGCTAGGAGTATAGTTTAGAAGGCTACCGTAGCGGAGACTATCCCTACTTTAATTAGCTTCTAGATTAAGAATTTCTCTATAAGGACAAGACTCGCCGAATGTGTCCTAGCCGAGCTAGCGGAGAAATAAGACCTCTTAGGTATAGCTAGGATAAGAAGTCTCCTCGATTAAAAGTTGTTCTCTTAGCTCTTAAATAAGCTATCGGTCCGATTAACGTTAGCAAATATATTAGCTTTAATACTCTGCGAGCCTCGTAGCAATCTAACCGGCGTAAACGTCCCGTCTCGATTAACGCTAGCATAGCTAAGTTTAGGACTATAGAGTATATAGAGGAATGTAAGCCTATAGGATCTCTCTTTGTTCTAGGAGAAGAAGAGGAAGAAGAGGATTATAACGCTGCCTATATAGCTATACGGTCCTCTTAGAAAACCGTTTAGAATCCCTCTCGCCCGACTGCGTCTCTAATAAAAGCTGCGAAGGCGAATATAGAGAAGCAGAAGTAGGCTACTAAAACGGGAACGAGCAACTCTCGTAGAGAGCAAGCACTGCTAGAGATAATAAAACATTATCGCAGGGGTAAACTAAGCTCGTCTTAAGGAGCGGCTTCGTCTTAGATATAGGGAAGATCCTAGACTCTAGCGGTTCCGAATTCCTAGGATGCGGAGATATAGGATGCCTAATTCGGTCCTGCAGTCCCTCCTAGAGGCAAAGCGAAAGGGGCGTAAAGAGCTAAGCCGAAAACGCAGAGATTAAATAACCTGCTTAAGAAGGCTGTTCCTATAGACAAATAGGAAGCGTTCTAGTCTAATAGGCTCCTTAGAGCACCTCTAGTTATAGAACTTAGAGAACTATAGCTATTCGGGCAGCAAGCTCTTAGTCGGTTCCTATACGGAAGGAAGCCTGCAGATCTATCCTATAGCGCTGCACTCGAGCGCTATTATGCGTTAAAACGGAGGCTAGACGGCACGGCTACCTCCGCTATTAACTTCGCTTAAATCTATAATAGGATATAGGAGTACAATTCCGCTAGCTATTCCGACGAAGATAGCGAAGCGTCTAGAAAGGAGGAGAGCGAGGATAATAATAAGGGCGACGTAGGCCTTTATCGGTACGGAGAGCTAGAGATTAATACTTTCCTAATAGACTCTTTCGACTCTTTTAAGTAGCCCGAGGAAGAGTAGGTATCCTTAGCCGATAACTAGGAGGAGCTAAGCGACGACGAAGTCTAGTTTAATGCGAAGAAGTAGAATAATACCGAAATATAGCCCTTGTCTATTTCTCTTAATTAGGAGGAAGCGGACGAGGAGATCGTTCGATAAGATATGCTAGAGATTACTATTATAATAGCAGTAAATCTCTCGGTTCGGCTAGTCTCTAGTATAGAGGCGTTGCCGTACATTCCTGCTTCTAAGCTATATACGGACCCGGATAGTATCCTCCTAGACTTCTATAAGGACTACCTACTTGTTCTAAGCATCTATATCTATGCGACTCTCGGGGAGGCTCGACAAGTATACGATATCCTAATTAATAAGGGAGCGGAGAGCATAATTATAAGCTACGAGAGGGCTTAGAGCTTAAGGCTTCCTATTTCGACTAATATTACGGCTACTATGCGTAGTGTCTTAGGCAAGGTTACCTTTATTAGGATATATCGTAACGTCCGCGTAGAGGTATACGGAGTTGTCGTCTTTATAACTTTCTTTATTGCTAGCGATCCTAAGACGCTAACTCTTCTAGGAAGGCCGTAGGCCTAAAGAACTCGCCTTTCCTCTAGGAACTATAATAATAGCTCCTAGGAAGGTACGATCGCTAACGACCGTAGAAACCTAGTTTATTTTACCGGCATAGTAGGAAACAATAGGTGCAGAACGGTAGACGATGTTCTTCGCAGGTCGGGAAAAGATTAGGTGCTAAGGTCCGCTTTAGCCCGATCTTAAGCACTAATATAGGTAGGGCTAAAACGCGCTAAACCGAGCTAAAGAGTATCCTTAAGAGGATAGCTAAACTAGTGCCTAGAGTAAACACGGCGCTAGACTATAGGATGCTCGAGAAACTAGCGGGGAAGCTTACTAAAGAAGAGGAGGACCGGTTTAATAAGCCTATCTGCGAGCATCCTCGTAGCAAAACTATCTTCTTTAAGAATAAAGGCGAGTATAACTACCTTAGTTACTAGCACCGTTCCTACTTTAGAGATCCTAAATTCGAAGGACTAGTCTTTAACTGCATAGCCTAGTATAAGTTTCTCGTAGAGTTGTATACGGATCCCGAAGGCTTAGGGGCTTATAACGAGATAAGAGAATTTATTAGAAAACAAGTTCGGAACGTCCCTCTATTATCCCCGCTAATTTGTCCTAGCTAGAAGTCCGATAACACCCTTTGTCGGGGCCTCTAGCATAAGTTTACGCAGAACCCGGACCTCTAGGAAAGGCTTTTATCTATTATACTATATAAATTAGTATACTCTAAGGCTAAAGACCGCTCTTATAGTATAGGGTTCTCTTGTAATAAAGCTCCTACGAAGCGTCGAAGCGAATAGGAGCGGAACAAGCTTAGGAAGCGCCTTATAGAGCTAAGGGAGTATCTGTTTAGATAGCTAGATCTTGCTAGTAAGAGCCCTAGGCTACTTCTAGGAGCCTCTAAGGCTAGTTCTAGGACTGCTAGGATAGCTTCTAGGGCTAGTAGGGGTAGTCTTAAAAGCTTCGGGGCACTTACGGATGCTAGTAAGAGAAGCTTCGGGACAGCCGCGGGACGGAGTAGGGAGCTAAATAGGCAGCTTCGGGTACTAAGGGGGAACCGACTAGGAACGATTAGGGATGCTAATATTATAGAAGGGGCGCTAAGTAAAGTCTTAACTAATCTGCGTACGGGCTAGCGGAACTTGCTAAGTAAACTAGCTAGTTTAGTTCGATTATTACGTAACGACTAGCGGAACTTGCCGAGTAAACTAGCTAGTTTAGTTCGATTATTATATAACGCATATAACAATCTTATATTCTTACTCTTCCCGGAACTAGTCGGGCATCGTTTAGGAAGCCTAGAGCTCTATTCCTAGGAGGATCCTCCTAGTAACCTGCTCTTTTCTAACTGCTTTAGGAACCTCTTTTCCCTATAGGACTTAAAACTTAAGGTTCTCCTCCTAGATAAGTATTCTTACGACTCTAAAGATAGATACGAATCTAAGGGCGACTACGAACGAGCTATAGTTGCTAACGTTATTTACGAGGAAATCTACCGGAGTTATAGGGTTCGCCGTAGTAAACTGCTACTAAACGTACTCCTAGACCCGGATACGCAAGCTAAATTCTCTCTAGAAATTAGGGCGTTTACGATATATAAGCGTATCGCAGATAAGGTTAGATCCGTTAACGCGGACGTGTCTATAACGGATAGATCGAATCCTAGTAGTAATCTATATTAGAGAAAGAAAGCACTTACTACGGAGGAAGCTATACTACCTAGAACGGGCCCCTTTAACGGGAGATACTTAATTAAAAAGTTTTCTAGCATTCCGAAAGGTTTAAGGCTTACGCTAGAACGGCTCGCTTAAATTAAGCCTACTATTTCGCTAATAGAACGGGAGCTATATCTTCTAACTAAGATGCTATATAATCGAGAAGCTGCACTTACTTAGGATTTTAAGCATCTCGGTTATATTAAGCCTACTATTGCTCCTCCTTAGGTTATCCGTACGATCCCGTATAAGCTATAGCAGCATCCTAGTTTCCGACTCTAGAGCTCTCTCGAGAGGGAAGTCGTAAAAATGCTCCGCAAGCGTATAGATATAGGCGCTCTTAAACTATGCTATAGTGCCTACCGGAACCCGTACTTTCTCGTAAAGAAGAAGACTAATCTAGGAGAACTAAAGAAGTATCGCCTAATTAATGCTGCATAGAAGTTTAATGCTATAACTATTCGCGATACTAACCTTCCTCCTAATACGGATGGTTTTTCTAAAGCTTTTGTAGGTTATATAATCTCGTCCTTAGTTAATATCTTCTCTAGCTACGATTAGATTCTACTAGACGTAAGAAGTCGGGACCTTATAGGTTTCGATACTCCTCTTAGCCTGCTACGCTAGACGATACTACTATAGGGAGCTACGAACTCTATTGCTTAATTTGTCCGAATTATTATGCTTATCCTTATTGCTTAAATACCTTACGCTGCTAAACCTTTCCTCGATAATATAGCTATTCGCGGTCTAAAAACAAAGTATAGCAACGAGGAGGTTAAGCCTAGGCTCCGCCGATTTATAGTAGAATATATTAGGAACTTAGACGAGGTGCTTGCCGACCTTAAGAGAGTAGGACTAACGGTTTACGGGGAAAAGCTGCAGCTATGCTGCAAATAGATTAAAATAGTAGGTTACGTTACTAATAAATATAATAGATACCTAGATGCGGAACGAGTAGCTAAGCTCGTTAAATAGCCTACTCCTACGGATTAGAGGGAAATCCGAATTCTTATAGGAATGTTCGTATACTATAAGATCTAGCTTAAGGACTTCGCCTAGTTGCTGCGGCCGCTCTTTTCTCTCCTAAAAAAGGACGTTAAGTTCGTATAGACGAAAGAATATTAGTAGTCTAAGGATGCGATTACGGAACTCCTTATCTCTACGCTAGCGCTAGTAGCGCTAGACTATAAACTAGAGGGAGGGCTAATCGTAGTAGGCGTTAACTCTAGCCTTTACTCGTAGGGATGCTATATATCTTAATACGACCGGAAAGATAGCAGGATCCGATACCCTTCTCGGTTTAAGTTAGGACTATTCTCCGCTTCTAAGCAACGCTATAACGCTAGGAAGCGCAAGTGTCTCGGTATTCTTAAAGCACTAAAGAAGTGTCGTCCGTAGTTGTTTAGTGTTTTCTTCTAGCTAGAAGTAGACGCTAACACGCTAGTGCATTAACTTAATAAGGCTGCTACGGACCTCCCGAACGCAGCTATTATAAGATAGCTAGCGTAGATTAAGCTGTTTGATTTTAATATAGTATATATCCCTAGGAAGAGGCATACGGCTGCTAATAGACTGTCCCGTAAGCCTCCGATAGAGCGGGATACCCGAGAACTAGCAGAGGAGGGCGATATCGATAAGATAATTAATAACTAGTTTTTCGCCTACTCCGCCTACGACCTCGTCGCCTAAGTATTCCCTACTCGAGCGGAATTAGAGGAGGAAGTGCTAAACGGTACCTACTCTTAGGACTCGAGGAACATCGCATTCTTCCTAACTTACCTACGCTGTCTGCTAGGCCTAACCCTAATAGAATATAGGTCTCTACGGAAACGAGCACTTAAGTTCTATATAAGTAAGGAGGGTTAGCTTATAAGATAGGATCGTATCGGTAGTATCCCTTAGAGAGTTGTCGATAATAATAACTATCGCGAAAGGATTATTACTGCCTACTACGACTACTATAGACACCCGGGGCCGGAACGGACGTATAAGACAGTTACTAAACGATAGTAGTAGAACGGTATTTATACCGTAGTAGTTCGTTTCTATAAGGGTTGCTAGCAATATGCGCTTAGGAACGGGCACTAGCGTCCTAGCCTACTCTACGCTTCCGAGAAACAGTATCTTAGGGAGCGATAGTACCTAGACGCGGTGTTTATTAGCACCGGGCTCTATCTTATTATTGCAAGAGAGGCTATTTCTTAATAGCTAGAGGCCCGATTAATACGGACAACGGACAATCGTAAGGTTAACGCTAGATACGTTACGAAGTTTATCTACGAGGACTTAATTTGCCGCTAGGGGGCTATAGCCGAGATCTATATAAACGGGGGCGGAGAGAATGTTTAAGAGACGCTGCTTACTAGCTACGGAATTAAGTAGGTTACGATCTCCCCCTACTATCTATAGGCTAACGGGATCGTTAAACGGGGATACCGTCTAATTCTAGCGGCCCTCTCTAAGCTTATAGGCAGAGAAGTAAGCGCTGCAGCTAAGCATATTCCCTCGGTCCTTTAAGCGGAACGTACTACGGCTAACTAGATAATAGGGCTAACTCTAGCAGAGATAATAATAGGCAGAGATGCTATATTGCCCGTAGAACTTAAGTTCCGTACTTACCGAGTAGCTAAGTAGGAGACAGTCCGTAACCGCCCTTCCTTATTAGCGATGCGAGCTGCTGCTATAGAACGGATGCATACGACGCTTAAGGAAGCTCGTACTAGATAGGACCGGCTGCGAAAGCATAATATTAAGTATTTTAATAACTAGAAGAACGCTAATTAGTAGGAGCTTCGTTCTAGACAGATAGTAGTTATTTACTAATTGGAACTAAAAACGAGCTTCTCGAATAAGCTACGGTACTAATAGCGCGGTCTATTTCTTATGCATGCTATTATTCGTAAAGGGAAGGCGTATAAGATTAAGGAGCTTAGCGGGGAGGTCCTTTACTATACGTTCCCTAGGTTTAACTTAAAGCTAGTGCCGTACTAGAGGGATCCGGAAGCTATAGTTCCTTAGAAGAATAACTTTAATCCGGGGCAGCTAGGTCCTTTACCTCCTAAACTACGGCCGCGTAGTTATCTACACCCTTAGGTCCGGATTAGCGAGCTATTAGAAATAACTTAAGAAGAGAGGGGAGAGTATGTCCGTTAGCTAGACATTCTAATGCTAGAGGAATCCTAGTAGGCTCCTAATTCCCCTATATACGTGCATCTTATAAGCCGCATTTAAGCCTTAATTGCTTACCGGAATAGTTGCTCTAATACCTCCGACTCGTTATCCGATCGGTAGTCTTACGATATAATAAAAGGACCCTAGTTCTTAAGGCTAATATCGTTTATCTGCTAAATTGCTTCGTTTATATACGCTTGCAAATCGTTAGCGCGTAAAAGGTCGGCAGCTTCCTACTACGCCTTAAACTAGTACCTCTAGTCCTCGATTATCTCTTATAGTATTCGAGCTAATATACGAAAATTGTAGCTGCTAAGGTCTAGATACTCCGTTATAAGATCTTAAGCCTCGCGCAGCTTAAACGACAGTCCTGCCTTATAGATCTCGATAATGCGCTTTACGAGCACCTTCTCGATAGTAAAGACTATATTGCAGGTCTAAGCACGGAATAACGGTAGCACTTTATCTATAGCTATAGACTCGACGAAGTTATTAAGGGCGCTAACCGATAGAAACTCGTAATCTAAGGCCGGCTATATAAGAGAATATCCGTTAGCTAGATATTCTAATGCTAGAGGAATCCTAGTAGGCCCCTAATTTTTAAAAATTGTTTCTGCTACGTCCGAATCGGCACGAGAAATAGGGAGAAACGTATTACTTATTACTCTCCTATAGCTAGTGCTGCAAGAAAGGGAGGATTAGTAGCGGAAGCAGAACAGACCTTAGGAAGCTAGACAAAGGACTATTACTATAAATAAGAGGATCTACTGTTAGAAGAATACTAGTTCCTAACTAGCCTAAGTTCCTAGGAGCAGCGAGGGATAAGATTAGGCGACTCTTACTTAATTTTAGCTAATAGCTGCCTAAAAGTAATCGCGAGCACGTATATGCTTCCTTATTTCTAGCGGTGAAAATAAAGCGAACTAGCTAGTTTACTTCGAATAGCGCTAAGGATCCTCTAACGTATAGCTACGAATATCCTTACGTCTAGGTAGCGGGTTTAAGCATAAAACTCCTCTCCTTTTCGGCTCTTCTAGTCTCTTCTTAGTCTTATTAACCTTAACATTCGCCTTAAGTATAACGACCCTTAAAGGTTGCTATAGTAACTACTCTAGTTCCGCTAAGTATAGGCGGCAGCGGTAACGATAGTTATGCAGAGTTTTTAAGCAAACAAACTGCGAAAACTCTGCATAATAACCTCTTCTATACGCATACTAACTATTCTTACCGCTACTAGCATAAACTTACCTATTTAGAAGACTTACGCATTCTCCGCTTTACGCACTTACTTAGGCTCTCGCTTAAGAACTCGCTTACGGAAACGCCTACCCCTAACCGATTCTCTCCGCTCGCATATAGTATACTCCCTCCTATATAGTCTATTTTCTCTCCCTCTACCTTACTAGCATAATAGCCGACCGAGATATCGCTATAACTAACGCGACCGCTAAAGCGCTTACCCCTAAGCCTAAGGCGGTAGTCCGCTATTCTAACCCCGATTCGCTCGCCTATGCCGCTAACTCTAAGCTAGCTAATTTCCGCAACTTTACGCTTAACATTTCTAAGCTAGGCAGCTAGCGCACTCGGGCATAGATGCTAGAAGCCGTTACTAACGTAGGAATAGAAGAAGAGAAGCAGGCTATTCTGCGCTCCGTTTATAGCGCTATTTAGGGAGATAACGACCGCCGCGCCTTTATTATTTTCTAGTTTATTTAAGAACTCGGCTAGCGTGCCTCCTCTTGCGCTTAAGAAGGAGTACTAGAAGGACTAAAAGGCGTAATAGATATCTATAAGAGAGGCAAGCAGTTTGCTAAGAAGCGTAAAGGCCTCCTCGATATATTGCAGAACTCGTTTAGCTCGGGTAGAGAGTTCCCCTACTTCGACTTCCTTAACTCTACGTTTAAGATCTATAAGAAGGCTAGCTAGCACCTCCGCCGCTTTACGCTATTTAAGAACGTCCCCGCCGAGAATCTCCGATTGCTAAGCCTAACCTAGTCTAAATAGATGCTATACTAAGCTCTCCGCAATAGAAAGAAGGAGAATCTATTCCGCCCTATATCTAGCTATATCTCGGGCAAATTTTAGAAGGCTAGCTTCGTTAAGAGCGTAGAGGCTATATTCTAGTTAGACCTATTTAGCCGCGAGAACCTCTAGCTTATCGATAAGAACGGCTTCGCCGTTATAGACGCCTACTTTATTATCTCTAAGAATAAGCTCTCTAGAGTATCCGACGCTAATAATAAAGCTAGAGGATCGGCCGCGAGTAGGCTACTTAGTAAGCCGTCCGAATCTAGCTACGACTTTCTAGGCTATATAGATCTAGGCTTAGATAAATTTAAGAATTTCCGCGAAGTAGCCGAGCGCTAGGTCCGCGAGAAAATAAACCTCGCCGACAAAGACTAACTGCGCCCTAATGCGTTCGCGCATCTATACTATAAGATTAGAGACCTCTACTACGAGGATCGCGAGCTTAAAGCGCTAAGCCGCTAGCAAGAAGAAGCCGGCTAGGGCTAGGCCGCGGTAACCCGCTCTCGATCTATAGCCCTAGAGCTAGAAATAATTATTTTAGTCCGTCTACGCGAACTAGCCGGCGGGGCTAAAGAACAAGTAATACGTTGCGAGACGTATAGCTATAATAAGGACCTATTAGACGATCTAATTAACGAGGCGATCGAGAAGCCTTATTTAGATCTCGGAGAAGTTCGCGTCCGCATTGCTATCCCCTACGCTAACTACCTCGAAGAGCGCTATAAGGATAGTATATACGGGAAGCTAGATATAATCCCTCTTAACAAGTACGAATCCCTAGATATTAGTCCTCCCTTCTGCCGTACCTATATAGTAGAAATAGCTAAGGTAGTTAGCCTTATAGTAGAAGAATCGATAATAACGGCATCTAATCGCCTCTACGACTTATAGGATATCTCCCGCGGACTATGCCTACTAGCGAAGGGATTAATCGACGACGTGCCTAATAACTTAAAGAAAGACCTATAGATATAGAAGATAGACGCGATAGACTAATAGGCTAGTAAGAGCTAGCTGCGTAACGTAGAGAAGGCTGCGGCGAAGACAGCGGCCGATAAGAAGGCCTAGGAGAAGGCTAAGCGTAAAGCTAATACTAATAATAAAGAGGACGGCAGCCCTAAGAAGAGGACTCGCCTATAGCTAGAGATCGGAGAGGCCGAGGGTTCCGCGTCTGCACCTCTAGCTTACGCCCTAAAAAAGTCTAAGAAGTCTAAGAAGAGCAAGAAGTCTAAGAAGGCTAAGGGGAAATAGCGTGCTAGCTTAAACGAAGCGAACTAGCTAGTTTAGTTCGACGACGACTATAGCGACGCAGAAGCCGCTTAAGAGTCTAATCTAGAGGCTAACGATAATAAGCTTAGGCCTATACGAATTAAGCTAGACTTTACTAATACCCGCCTATCTTACTTAGAATTCGAGACTATTCGAGATATATAGAAGGCTTATAACGGAAAGCTCCTTAAAGATAGTTTTAACGTATTTAGCGGCCTTCTTAATTAGTAGGCAAAGGACCCGGATATAGTTTCTTAGATATACTAAGAGTTCGACCTATACCGCTACTACCTCCGCCGCCGCCGCAATATATATAGATAGATGCTAAACATATTCTTCTCCCTTACCTAGCAGCTAATATAATAAGACCCGACTATCTAGCTACTTAATATGCTCGCCTAAGATTCTTTACGCGATAAGGCTATATATAGATTTATCGCATACCCGATAATAGCGTAGTACTAGTAGAGTAAGCCTACCGGCCGAATCGACCTAACGATCCTAATTATTAAGGGGAACTAGGCTACTAGCGAGAAGTTTGTTAAAGGCCCCCTAGCAGTATAGAAAGATAGACGAGAAACCGCCTGCATAATTACTATAGTTTCTCTCGATAGTGCCTACCCTAGCCGCAGACCGGTTATATAGGTACCTAACCGCAAGCTATAGAACTAGACTGCTAACGATAACGAAGACGACGAAGAAGAAGACGAGGCTATATACGCTAAGTTTAAAGTCGTCGGTAGCACCGACTACCTAGGTTTAATCTATAATATAATTAATAAGCTTAATAATAACGAGAACGAGGACGAAGACTCGGACATTAAGCAGACGCTAGTCTACGTCTCGGACTAAGGAAAGGATAGCCTGCAGGACGCTAGCCTACGCCTATAGAACGTCTCGACTATGCCTAGCGACTTAGTGCTAATGTATTAGACGATCGCTTATAGAGAAAACCTTAGCGTCTCCTCGCGACGCATAGTCTACCTAACGCTTATTAAGTACCGTAATTAAGAGCTAGTTAGAAAGAATACCCTAGGCTTCGTAGAGGTTCTCGTTAGCAATATTATAATGCTACTAATATCTAAGACGTTTACGGGCGCTAATTTTCCTAACAAGCCGCAGGAGCGTAGACTTCCCTAGGAGCAACAGCTTAATAGCCTTAGGCTAGTTTTAGACGCGTTAATAGGACGCCGCAGCTAGGAAGAACTAGAGGTAAGCTAAGAGGCTCTTACGCTTCTGTATATAGACCGCGCTACCTACGAGAAGTAGTACGAAGAAGTCTAGGTCCCGCAGGCAAAGAAGAGATTCGCGCAGCTCTACGAGTGCTTAGTTAAGGCTAAAAAGGCTATAGCGAAGGAGTAGAGCTTCTTTCTGCATATTAAGAAGGCCCTTAGGGGCGAGTTAAAGTACTTCCCGTTCGATAGCGCTAACTACCTAGACGAGGAGGAAGACGAGTTTAAGAAGATTAGCATAGCTATATATGCATAGTAAACTAAACTAGCTAGTTCGGTTCGGCGAAGGAAAATAGTAACGTTATAAACGTCTAATACGTTAGAAAAGAATAAATAGTACTTAGTTTGTTATTGTTTTGCAGAAGCTAGTTCTGCTAGACTGTCTTTTTAGAATAAAAATATCGTTTGTTAGAGTGTCTATTCGGATACAAAGAAAGGGAGGATTAATAAGCGGAAATCGCATATCCTTAGCAGCTCGGGCGCCTACTTAAGCGCGAGCTTAGGCTCTCCTCTATATTAATTAATTATCTACCCTACGTTTCTTGTTTATAGTTCTAGTATTATTACACGTTCTGTGCGTACCCGCCCTGCCAGCTATTACGAGAGACGATGTAGCTAATACGAGGGTTCGTAAGCTAAACGTAGAAGCGTAACTGCGAGCGTAGCCGTTACTTAATCTAAACTGCAGTGCTTACGAGGATTCCTAAGCCTAGCTACCTAGAGACGAGAGAGACGAGAACTGCGCGTTGTTACGCTGCGTGCGACTGCTATACACCTAATTCTAGGGCTGTTAGGCCTTAGCGATATAGATATGCACGCCTAGTTAGCTATAAGCTAGTTGGAGTAGTATAGGATTCTCGCATTAGTACTCTATCTTGTTTCCTCTCTTATTATATAAGCCTATTAGTTTTAGACTATTATAACTATCTATTAGGGAGAGAGTTAGGTTAGCTATCTTCTTAGTTATTCCTAGCTTTATAAGGTTCTCCTAGATAAAGTATTCCTAATTAAGCTTTAAAGTTCTAGCTTATTTATCTCTTATTAACCTTATTCTAAGGATCTTCTCTAGTTCTCTAAGATCTTTAATCTTAAATACCTTACTAAGCTATTTCTCAAACTAAAGTATATCTTCTAGCTTTAGTACTATAATTAGAATATTATCTATATAGGTTAGGATTAGAATGTTCCTTTCCTAGTAGATAAGAAGGTATAAGTCTACTTCTAATTATATAAACCTAATCTATTTTAACTTTAAGATATAGAGTTTGTTCTAGTCTCTTACTACTTACTTTAGTCTATATAAGCTTCTTAAGATTTATAAAACTATATTAGGTAGAATCTTAACTCCTAGTAGTAGAATTATAAAGATTTCTTCTTAAAGCTTGCTTTTAGTAAATATATTATTTATATCTACTTAGTAAAGTTCTAGATCCTTCTTATAAACTATAGCTATAAATACCCTTAAGGTATTATACCTAACTATTAGTATAAAGGTTTCTTAGAAGTTAACTCTAAATTTCTAAGAGAAACCTCTTATAACTAGTCTTGCTTTAAACTTTTTAATAGCCCTACTAATTAATCTCTTTATATTAAATACCTATTTAGATATTATAAGGTTTACTTCCTTTAGGGGAATAACCTTTATCTAAGTATTATTACTTCTTAATATAGTTAGCTCCTTCTAGACTATATCTTTCTATATATATCTCTATTTAAGGTCCTAAATTACCTCTTTATAGGACTTTAGAATAGGTACCTCTTATCTCTATATAGAGACTTAAGAGGCAAGTGCTATAAATATAGACTCTTAGACCTCTAATAGGGCCTCTTAGATTTACTCCTAATCTTAGCTTTTAACTTAGCTAAGGAATGCTCTATAGTGCTTTATACTTAGCTCCTCCTCCTATCTTTATTCTTTTTATCTCTTCTAAAGCACTTATTTTATAACTATACTATAAGCTTTTAGCTCTAGGACTAGTTCTTTATTTAAAATAGATCTTCTTCTTTTTTAGCTATAGGTCTAGTCCTAGTCTCCCTCCTAGTTTTTATTTTCCCTTAAGTTCTACTCTATAGTATTTAGAGCGAGTATAGGTACGCTTACGTTACGTAATAGGCGAACTAAACTAGCTAGTTTAGTTAGATTACGTAACCGCCGAACTAAACTAGGTAGTTTAGTTGCTACCTATAGTCTATCTCTAATCTTAGTATTTATATACCTAAGGTTTTCTTCTTCTAGATCCTCTATTCTCTAGTACTCTTCCTTATTCTTTAGTAGAGGTAGTAACTATATAAAGAGTATCTAGCTAGATATAGTAGTTATAGGTAGTATAGCTACTATTAGCTTCTTTAGAGGTCTACTAACTAGGTTCCTAATAGGTATATTACTTGCTTAGTTAAGCTTAGGAACATTTAGCTCTATATCTCCTCCTTTCTTATACTTAAACTAAGTTATAGTGCTATAAGCTTTAATAGCCCTTATATTAAGCTCCTAGAAGAGCTATATTTTAGTAGTATTAGGAATATACCTAATAAATATAGCATCCTTGCCTCTATTTATTAGTTTATCTAACCTTATCCTAGCTAAGTAGGACTTAGGATTTATATAGACTACTACTTTGCAACCCTAAACTCTAAAGTATAATACTAAGGGTTAGATGCTTAAAAAGGCCTCCTTAGGTAAAACCTTAAAACTATTAATTTCTAGGCTATTAGGAAGAGAATTTCTAATAACTATATAAGCTACTAAGGCTTCTAGCTAGAATTTAATAGGTATAGAAGCATCTTCTAGTATTACTCTAATATAATCTTTAGAAGTTTAGATTAACCTCTTAACTACTCTATTCTAGATAGAGTTATATACTTTAGTAGTATAGAAGGAAATTCTATATTCCTTCTCCTACTATTTTAATATAGTAAGAAGCTCTCTTGCCTTATTACTCCTTATAACCTAGAGGGGATTTCTTAATTATAGCTTAGCTTTTACCTTCTAGTCTTTAAGGATACTTAGTATATCTTCTTTAGACTTTATTAGAAAAGTCTATTTCTTTCTTAAGAAGTTATTAATAACCTTAAGCTACTATTTATATTCTAGTCTTAAGATAGGTAAAGGGCTATAGATATTAATAGAAACTAGAGATAACTTTTAGAGTTTCCTCTTAGTTTCTTTTCCTTTATATTTCTTTATTTTTACTAAGGAATATACCCTATATAGCTAGTATTCCTTTAGAATAGGAATCTAAGCCTTTAAGTTAGAGACTTTATATAAGTTTCTAAGAAGACTCTCTCTAAAATATATAAGTCTTCTATACTAGAGCTCCTACTATTCCTAGAATTTCTCTTAGGCTTTAAAGATATAAGCTTTATTTTCTTAATTCTAATTAAGGTATAGTATTATAAGTTCCTATAAGGCTTTATTAATCTTCTTAATAAATAGTACTCCTCCTAATAGTTTTGTCTAAATAACTAGTTTCCTAGATAATAAAACAAGTATAAATTTTAGTAGTTATATACTATAGTACTAGCTAAATTAGCTCTAAGAAATAAGATTAACTCCTAAGCTAGGTATAAAGAGGACATCCTTAAGTATAATCTATTTTCCTTTTCTCCTACCTATTACTATATCTCCTATATATATAGCTATTAAATAGCTACTACTAACCTTAATCTACTTTTTCCTCTAAAAAGGTTTTAGTTCTCTAAAAAGTAGTTCCTAGTTAGTTATATATAATAAAGCGTAAGAGTTAAGTAGCTATCTTAATAGTATATACTTGCTTTTTGCTTCTATAGTTAAGTATATAACCTTATCTATATTATTATCCTCTAATAGGGATTAAGATACCTTAGATATTACTAAAGGTTCTATATTTTCTTAGATAGTATAAGCCTTCTTAGAAAACTTCCTTAAGCTTTATTTCTTCTTAAGAGATTAGACTTTTAGGTTAAGTTTCTTTACTATTTCTTTTAGTACTTCTTTATCTAATAAGAATCTCCTTCTAAAGCTACTTTCTCTAGGTAGTATTCTTCTTTTTTCTACTTTATAGCTCTATCTTAGGTTAATAGTTTTCTTAGCTTTATTAAGGTATAGATACTTAGTAATACCTTTAAAATATTCCTAGTTATATAAGTAATATTTTAGCTTTATGCTTTAGATCCCTTTCCTCTTAGTAAATATTACTATTTCTTAGGACTAGGTTAGTCTAGCTTTATATAATTCTAGTAGCTATAGTATACTCTTATATAATATAGACTATTAGGTAAGGACAGTATCCTTTATACTTTAGTATGCCTTAGGTAAGCTATTAAGGAGATGCTTAAGTCTCCTCTCTAGCTTCTTATAGTATACCTTCTAAGGGTCTACTTTAGTAATCCTTCTAGCTATACTAGCTAGTTATACCTATGCCTTTCTAATTATTATATCCTCTATTATCTAGAAGTTTATAAACTCCTAGATATATACTATTATATATATAGTATATACCTTACTATACTTAGCTCTTATCTTTTCTTATATTTTTAAGGCTTGTCTCTTCTTAATAATTTTCTCTTAATTATCTTCTAATAGGTAGATTATTATCTTATACTTAGTAGTAGTATTAGCCTTAACTTATTCTAGGTTACTTCTTAAGTACCTTAAGCTAAGTACTAATAGTAATAACTCTATAGAGGACTTAGGTATAGTCTCTAAGATAATCTAAAATATATCCTTTAATTTAAAGTAGTCCTATAGTAGGCTAAACTATTATCTTTAGTTCTCTTTATATAGTACTAGTATAGCTCTTCTCTTACTAATTCTACTTACTAAGTCTATTTCTATAAAGTTAAATAAATAAACTTAACTCTAGAAAATATAAGCTCTTTTAATTTAATAGTAGTTTCTAGATAGCTACTTTCCTTTATTACTAAGACTCTTCTTTTTTAGCTAAGGTATTTAAGAACTCTTCTCTCTTAAAGGAGTTAGTTAGGTTCTTAAGTAGAGAACCTCTAAAAGATCTACCTTCTTAGAAGAGTACTACTAGCTAGTTCTAAGGTATTAGTAATACTAAGTACTTAAGCCTAGTCTTATCCTTTTAGATACTATAACCTAAGGCTAACCCTTTCCTCTTTATACTTATCTAATCTTAAGTATGCTTTACTAAGCTTTTCTCTATCTTATCTACTCTTTAGGGATATCTAGTATATAGCTAGAATTATCTAAAGCTTCTTAGTAGTATAGAAGGGATATACCTTTAGTCTCTTATATACTTATTCCTACTTCTCTACCTAGTTAATACTATAGGTCCTATAAGAGGTAAAACGTATTACTTTAAGGATAAGAAGGCTAACTCTTACTACCTAGGGCCTCTCTATAAACTCGAGCTTATAACCTATTATATTATGTCCTCGAGTTATAGTAGGACACGGCGGAAGGGTAGGTATAATACGTAGTAGAAGTAGAGATAGTAGGTAGGAACTAACCGAGTTAATTATATTAGTTAGTTATAGGTTGCACCTTCTTCTAAGATATATTTCCTAGTAGGTTATATAACCTAATATTATATAACCTATGTTACCTAACCCTAGAACTAAACTAGCTAGTTTAGTTCGGTGCCTTAGGAAGTACTAACTAGACTATACTTCTTAACAGATCTAGTTTTTACTATAGCCTAAATTTAATAAAATATACTTACTTATAGGGCAGTACTAAAGATAGCATATAGGTTAGACTATATTCCTATTATTACTACTATTACTAATATATCTCTCTCCCTAAAGCAAAGCTACCCTAGGCCCTAATAGAAGAAGGCTAACTAGAAAAGAGTATAATAAATTCTCTAAGGAAAGCTAGACTAAGCCTAACTCTATACTATCCCTCTAACTACTAAAGCTAATATAGACAAAGTAGCTACCTAGGTATAAGAGGTAATCTAAGATACTATTATAGTAGAAATCCCTATAGCTAGGCTCTTAGGATATACTAAGGAAAGCTAGATACCTAAAAGTTAGAGGCTTATTAGGCTTACTAGAAAGATAAGAAGATAATAGAAAAATACCTAGATAGACTAAGTATACTAGGCATACCTCGCTATAAGTAAGGTAAGGAATAAGCAAATTAAGAGGGATATTAACCTAGCCTAAAGGAAGGTAGTAAGGGAAGTTATAAATAACCTAAATAGGATATAGAGACTAGCTAAATAGGCAAGAGAAGAGGCTAACTAGGTATACTAGACTCCTTAATTTCTAGAGATATAGAGGCTTAACTACGAGAGAGAGAATACTAATAGTAGGAAAGCAAGGATTCTAGCTAACTACTTCTTCCTAATAGAGAAACTAGCTAATCTAAGTAATATCCTAAATATATAATACCCTAACTCCTTCCCTATAGAGATAGAAGTCTAAGAAGCTAAGATAGTATAAGTACTTAGAAAGCTACTAACTAATAAAGCCCTAGAGCCTAACTAAATCCCTAACCTAGTACTTAAGGAATGCAAAGCTACTATTATACTAGCTCTAGCTAAGCTATTTATAGTATACCTAAAACTAGAATACTACCTATAGCCTTTTAAATACTTAGTAATAGTAGTCCTTAGAAAGCCCTAGAAACTAGACTACTCTAAACTAGAAGTATATAGGCCTATAGCTCTATTAAATATACTAGCTAAGATATTAGAAGCTATTATTATAAAGAGGATATCTAAAGAGATAAAGGCTAGAAAGCTCCTTCTAGAATCTTAGATAGGAGCTAGGCTAGGAAGGTCTACTACCTTAGCACTTAACCTTATTACTAAATAGATTAGAACTATCTAGGTAACTAACCCTAAGGTAGTTGCATCTATACTCTACTTAAATATCTTAGAGGCATTTAATAATATCTTCTATACTAGACTACTATATAACCTTAGACTTAAAGGATTCCTAAGCTACTTTATAGAATATATCTAATTATTCCTCTAAGATAGAACTACCTACCTAAAGCTAGGAGATTTCTTAGACTAGCTAAGGCCTTAAGCTATAGGCATCCTCTAAGGTTCTATATTATCCCTAATTCTCTTCCTCTTCTTTATATCTACTCTTCTCTTTACTCTCTAAGAAGAAAGGATAAGAGTAATAGGATTTATAAATAACTCTAATATTCTAACTTATAGTAATAGTATAGAGAAGAACTATAAGCAACTAGAAAGAGTATACTAAAAATGCCTAACTTAAGCTAGTAAGTATAAGGTAGTTTTTATACTATAGAAGTACTAGCTAATTTACTTTACTAGAGAAAGGCAATATAACCTTTAAGCTATAGTTAGGATCTAGGAATTTAAGGAAGGCCTAGTCCTATTCCTTAGACTTCTAGGAGTATAGGTAGATACTAAACTATAGTAGGAGCCCTATATTAAAAAAGCAGTAGAAAAGAGAGTATACTAGATATAATTACTATAAAGGCTATATAAGTCTACCTAAGGTATATTATTCTAAAAGATAAGATACCTATATATAGTAGTAGTTAGGCTAGTAATTATATTTAGATGCACTACCTAGATAGACCTAGAGAGTACCTAAGGATATAGGAAAGGACTTACCTAACTACTAGAAAAAGTATAGACCTAAGCTCTTAGATATATTATAGGAGCTTATAAAAGTATCCTAGTAGTAATACTCTAAAGAGAAGCAGATATCCTACTAATCTACCTATATATATAGAATCTAGTAAGATAAGTAGCTAAAAGATATAAAGACTAGGGAGCATACTAATATATCTAAGAAAGATATAAGGATATTATAAGATAAGCCTAGAGATCTAAAAGATAAAGATAAAGGAGCTTCTAACTAACCTAAAGCATAAGATAAGAAAGGATCTAGAAGGTAGTTAAAAACTAGAAGGCTATATAAGAGGCCTCTAAGAAAGACTAGTAAATATACTAAAAATAAAAGAATATATAGAGTAGGTTTAAGGCAGAAAGAAACTAAAGGAATAGAGCCTAAGTAGTAGCCTAGATATTAGATAAGAATAGTATAAATAGATACCTATATAAAGAATAGTCTAGGCTAGAAAGCATAATAGCTATACTCCTAAGGACTAAATATATAGGACTTAAAGCCTACCTAGCTAAGAGAAGAGTCCTAAGCATTTCCCTAGACTATATATATAACTAAGGCTACTAAACCCTAAAGTATATCTATATCTCCTACCTAGAAAAGCAAGAAAATAGATAAGCACTATTTACTATAGTAGGCTCGAGCAACTAGAAAAACCTTATAAATACTAAGAGAGGACTACTAGCAATAGCTAAGTAGCTAATCTAAGAAGGAGTGCTAGAATAATTCTTCCTAGTAAAGGGAGAGGAACTCTAGAGGATCTAGAAAGAGAAGAAAGAGAAGGAATAGGAACCTAGTAAAAGAAAGGACTTCTAGAGCACCTATATTTATTATTAGAGGGTATGTAGCAACGTATAGACTACCTTAGACCTCCGTCCGAAGATAGCGCTAATTCTTATAGAGTTATTATATATCGTATACTTCGCGTATGCGAATACTATGCGCTAAGCAATACGGCAGCAGCCGCTTGCTAAGCACTAGTAAGGCCTAAGGCCCCTAACTTCTAGCTTTACTTCGCTCTTATAACTGCCTCCCTCCCCCTATCGAGCTATTCTAGCTCGATAGGCAGATAGTAGTCTTCTCGCATACGTAGCGTCCCTATTATATCCGCGTATCTCTTATTACTTATAGGCCTTTTATTAAGTTCTATCGTACGTTACTATTACGATTCGTATACGTAACGCAAGTAAGTTGTTATCGTATACTATTATTAATAGCAACGCGCGTTATTATATTTATTATAGTAATAGCATTATAAATTCTTGCTCGCGCGCTTCTAAACTTCTTCTATAATACTAATACTTAGTTGTTTTAGTTTTTTATAGATACGCTCCGCCCTCGCCTTACTATATATATATATATTCCTTATACTCTCTACGTACGCTTTATATACGTACTTAAGAACTACTATAAGATAGGCTCTAAGAAGAGCAAGAATCTATCTAAGGGCAAAGAAGCTGCTATAGCCCCTCTATTAAGCGGCTTATAGGCGGGCCTAGAGCGTACCGGTAGAAATACTAGTACGCCTAGTAGCCGCGCCCTAAGTTTAGCTAGTAGCTAATCCCCCCCTTTACGTCTAGGTAGTATTATACTAGGTAAGAGCGACTAAATAGGTAGTATACGCGGCGCGCGCTTACCTTAGGCAAGCTTTAATACCCCTAGTAGTAGCCCGCAGCTAAGCTTATTCCTAGCCTCTAATACTACTAGACGTCTTAGAGAAGATAGCTATAATAGCAACTATATTAGCTCTAGCCTAATAATAAGTAGAGGCTAGGGTAAGCGCGCGCCGGGTAGGTTACTATTAGCCTAACTTCTACTTAGTAGCGGTACGCCTACGAAGCGCGCTTGCTCCCTATTCTTAGAGCTAGGCTCCTTACTAGACCTTATTACTAATAGACCTATAGCCCCTTCTAACTATACGCTAGCTACGAAGCGCTAACGCCTCGTAGGCGCCGCTACTATACTATATACTAGCGCCGCACTCGGCTTAGCTCCTAGTACTTCTCGTATTAGTATAGCTAAGACTAAGTACCTTAAGTAGTATAATCGTTATATTCGCAATAACTATAATCTAGGTAGACGCAACTATAAGTCCCTTCCTACTCGCTATCTTATTGCATTCTATTTATATACTAACTATAGTATAGGCTAGGCTAAGTACTTTAGCAAGCTACCTAAGGATATTAATACTAAGAAGTATATACGCTATATACGTAGTAAGTATGCCTATAAGTAGACCTACTACGAAGCAGTTAAGATAGTCGTACGCTATATATACGATATACGCGACGCGCTAGTACGTTACTAGGCCGAGCTTAGCCGCTATAGAACCGATATAGTACGAGCTAATAGCTAGTAAGCGGTAGCGGATGCCTAGGCCTAGCTAGATGCCGCCTATACTAGTAAGTTCTTCCTTTAATATCGCGCGTAGCGTATACGTTACTTGCGTCTTATATTTGCTAACTACGCGTATAGAGACTAAGACGGTTATAAAGTGTCTCTAGACTAATAATAGTAAGCTAGCTAGCGGTAAGCCTACTAAGAAGAAGAGTAGTAGCGGCGCTCCGTAGGGGTCCCGCGCGCTTATCTATAAGGCTACCTAGCTTAATAGTACCTTTAGGGGTATAATAGAGCTACTTACTTAGGTATATCTAGTAGCTTATCGCTTTCGTATCGTATACTAACCGCACTTATAAATTACTAAGTATAGTAGCGTCCCGGTAGAGTAGGACGCTATTAACGCCGCTATTAGCCTCTATCTATTCTTAGAGAAGAAGGATAAGGCAGAGAAGGCCTTTTTAGAGGAGGAGGCCTCTAAGTATAAGCTAGCTATAGAGGATGTTTAAGCTAGCGCTCCTTACGCTCCTCTATACTTCTATATATACGCTACTTGCGCGCGCCGCGTACGATACGCTATAATAAATATTTTAGTTAGCTTTCTATAAATAATATAAAGCTTGTCTATAGAATAAAAAGCTATTTATTCTACCTTTTATACCTACGTATTATATATAGTACGCTATTGCGTTACCTTTAGGCTACGCTTATTTACCTTACGCGTTACCTCGAATTTATTTAGTACCTTATATTCTCTAATATACTTAACTAGTTCTTACGTATTATATTCTTCTAGCTAGCCTATCTACTTAACTAACTACTAACGTTTCTTATATCTAACTTACGTATCTAGGATCTCTTTAACTTGCTACTTGCCTAAGTCTTCTTCTACGAGCGGTATACTTTCCGTATCTACGTCGTATACGGCGCCCTTCTAAGGCTCTAGCAAAGATACGTAGAATACGTTATAAACGCGCTATACGCTTAGTAAGGCTAGGTAGTACGCCTACTTCCCGATCGCGTTAATTACCTTAAATAGACCTATAAACTTCGGTACTAACTTCTTTATAGATACCTTTAAGCAAAGGTTCTTTAAGGATAATAATACTATATCGCTAACTTTAAACTCTATCGGCTTATACCTAGTATTAAAGTATCTAGCTTACGCTTTAGCTATATATTGCTAGCGTTTTATAAGGTCCTTATACGTTTCTTATAGTCGCTTTATAGCGTTAATTGCTACTAGTGCCTCTCTTCTAAAGAGCTTATCCCGAGCGACTCGTATACTTATCGCAATCTCTGCATTATAGCTATATACTATCTTAAACGGACTTATTTTAAACATTAGATATACCGCGTTATTATAAGCTAATTCCGCCTAAGGCAGTAACGTCGCCTAGTTGTCCTACTTATTGTTATAGAAGATACGCAAGTACTATTCTAGCGTCTAGTTAGTACGTTTCGTCTGCCCGTCGGTCTACGGATAAAAGGCTATAGATAGCTTACGGTTTATATACGACTCGAAGTAGAAGTCCGACTAGAACTAGCTAGTAAAGATAGTGCCTCTATTGCTTATAATTTTATATAGCATTCTAAATTAGCAAATTACCCTATTAATTAGAATCTATACGAGATCTACGCTTATATATTTCTTAGTAGTTAGTATAAAGAGGTTTATCTTCGAGTACCGGTCGATAATTACTAGGACCGTATCGTATACGTATATATCTCGCTTGCTAGGCGGCAGGTCCGTAATAAAGTCTATAGTTAGCTCCTTCTATAGAAGCTCCGGCTGCGGCAATACTAATAGCTCGCTATATAGTCGATAGCGTCTCGCTTTCGATACTTAATACTTCTAATAGGATTAGACGTACTAGCTAATATCCGTAGATACGCCTAGCTAGTAATACTTCCGCTATACTAACTTAGTAGTTTTGTCCTTACTAAAGTAACTAGCGAGTAGATTATCGTAGTATATATAGATTACCTACGTCCGTAGTACGTAGTCCTTAGGAAGATATAGCTAATCGCTATAATATAGTACTCCTTCCCTAATATAATACCTATTGTATTTGCCTCTACTACGCTATGCCTCCTTAAAGAGTTCTTTCGTATTAGGCTTCTATAGCGTTAGCGATTTAGTAAAGTTAAGAACTAGGTCTAAAACATTTAGGTATAGTTCTTTTATAGCAACCGCTACGCGTACGATACGTACGCTACTTAAGAAGTAGTCTTATACGTACCCTTCTAGGAGCTACTCTAAGGCTATACTTGCAAGTTGCTCTTATATTATAATTGCGATATACTAGAGGAACGCCTAATTGCCGTACTTAGCTCTTATACTATATACCTAGAGCTTCTTCTATAATATTAGCAGCAGGTTCGATATATACGCCTATTCGCGTATATAGTTACTATGTCTCGACGGCGTATCGACTAGGTTTGTTTTCCCTAGTCGATACTTAATTACGAAATTAAATAGGGCTAGAAACACGGCCTAACGAGCCTATCTGCCTATAAGTTACTTTATTATTATAAAGGCTTTAAGGTTAGCGTAGTCGATAAGTACGGTAACCGAATATAAGGCGCCTTCGAAGTACGGCCGCTATGCCTTAAATGCTTCTATAATAGCTAGAAGCTCTTTATTATAGGTCTCGTAGTTATATTCTACTAAAATTATCTTTTATAAGAAGAATGCGACTAGATGCTAGTTCCCGTTCTTAAATAGCTAGCTTAGAATACCTATAATTACGAAGTTCGACGTATTAGTTTCGACTCGCGTACGTGCTATAGGGTTATAGTATCTTAGTAGTAGAGCAGCTTAGAATGCATCTTTAATCCTATAGAACGTAAGCTCCTTACTTTCGCCCTAGCTAATACGCCCTAGCTTCTTACCTACTTTAGCTCCTTTTAATAGTGCTATTAAAGTAGCGATAATCCTAGAGTACCTATATATAAATTACCGATAGAAATTAGCGAACCTAAGGAACGACTATACCTTAGTAAGCGTTATAGGCGTTAGCTACGCCGTAATTGCGTTAACCCTACGAGAATTTATTATTACGCCCTCGGGCCGTACGATAAATTCGAGGAACTTAACCTCCTTCTTAAAGAAGTAGCATTTTACGCGCTAAGTATATAATCCGAACTTCCGGAGTTGCTCTAGTACGGCACGTACGTCTCGTATATAGGCCTTACGTAAGGCACTATATATAAGGATATTATCTAGGTATACTATATAGTATATATCTACGAGGCCTAAGAGGGCTCTATTAATATACCCCTAAAAGGTAGCTAGTATATTAGTTAACCCGAAAGGCATTACTTTATACTAGAAGTATCCGTACTATATATAAAACGTAGTCTTTTAGCGGTTAGTTAGCCTTATACGGATGCGATAGTACGTATCTACGAGGTCTAGCGACGTAAACTATACGGCTCCTATAAGCTTATTAAGCGTCTCGCTAATAAGTAGTAAGGAATAGCAATTCTTTACTATAATCTTATTTAATCTACGGTAATCTATATATAACCGTAGGGTACTATTTTTCTTCGGAATAAATAGGATAGGCGTACTTGCCTCGCTTTCGCTCCGCTTAATCTAATTATACTCTAATGCTTCTTAGAGGTAATAACTTAACTTACTAAGCTTACGGCTAGACTAATAATATAGTAGCTTAAACGGCAGCTTAGTACTAGGTAGTAGGTTAATTGCATACTTAGCGCCTTCGACTAGTATGCTTCTTATCTCCTCTATAGGATTAAAGAGGTCTATAAAGTCCTAGAACTCTATAGGCAGCGGCTCTTAGCTAGTATCTACCTTCTAAAGTAATACGGCAAAGATATATAGGGCCCTTTAGAGGTCCTTATAAAACTTATACGCTTCGCGCACTTATACTATATACGTCTTACCTCCGGACCTAAAGGTTTACTTATCTATACTAGTATCCTCTATTACTCTATAGGCTATACGCTATAGCCGGCCTAGTAAGATATAAGGAGTTAGTATATTATATATATAAAAGATGCCCCTATATATGCGAGTCGCTCCCTTAGAGTCGGTAGCTTATAGGCGTATATAATATATACTATAGTAGTGCCCTAGCTACTTAGTAAAGGACGTAGCTAGTAGCAAAGTAGCATTCTTCCTTACTAGAAGGTTATGCTATAGAGCGTAGGATCTAGAGACTATATTAATATCGGCGCTCCTATTAAGTACGTACTCGGCTTATATATAGCCCGTATCCGTCTTAACGTCGGCTATAATAGGAATTGCTAGCCTACTCTATATAGGTAGGTAATCTATCCCGCTTATTACGGTATCTAGAGCTTGCGGGTCTTCTTAGATGCCTTGCCTTTTAGCGGCCCGCCTATAGCTACTTTACGTATAGTAGGCAGCTTCTATAGGTCTAGCCGAAGGTATTTTAACTAGATATGCCCCTTTTCCTTATACCTATAGCATTTAGCTTTAAGTTTCTAGTCTAGGTCGTCTTTATCCCTCTTAGATTAACGCTACCTACTAGGGCAGGATCTCTTTTTTCTAAATTACGCCGTAGTATTATCGCTGCCCTTACGCTTATAGTTTGCCTATATCTTACGTTCGATATGCTTACCTAGCCCGCTTTTGCTTAATAAACCTCTATAGTTACTTTATAAGGATATAGCCTTCTCGGCCTATTCTAAACGTATTATAAGTACTACGAGGTTAGCTCTCTTAAACTCCGTCGTATTATAGTTCTTAATAATATCCCTCTATAAGGGAGCTCTTAACTTCGTAAGTAGCTAGTAAACTAGCTATAGCTCGCGGTAGTCGCTAAGTTATGCCTTAAGATAAGCTAACTCGTTTGCGAACTATTATACGCTCTGCCCTTTACGCTAATAGGCCTTCTCGTACTCGATAGTAGTAAGGAGTATATAGTTCGCTTAATCCCCGACTACGTTATATATAAACTACTAAAAGTCTTTCTAGCTATACTTAGCTAGAAGATTTTTAGCGTCGTACTAGTTATGCTACGTATCCTTCGCCTCGCCTACGAGCTATATAATAGTATATAGCGCCTTCTTACGAAGGCTATAGTACGTTATCGGATTATTAACGAAGATTATCTTAAGGTAGCAAATAAACTCCCGAGCCTTATCTTCGCTTTTACCCTTAAACGGCTTTAGATCGCGTATCTTTGCGCCCTTTACTAACGAGCTTTTCGATAGCGCGTCGCATACGCTTCGTATATCGGCTATACTAGCGTCGCTAGCTTCTTCTTCTTCTTCTCTAGCGTTCCCTTTTACGCTACTCTATATACGGCGGGCTTCGGATCCGCTAGAAGGAGAGTTATTGCCTTCTAGTATCGTAGCGAGCTTACGCTTAAGACGCTTACGCTCTTCTTAGAGCATATATACTATAAGTCGCTTATAAAGCTCCTCCGTCTTACGTTCGAGTTGCTTATACTCCGCGTTAACGTTATTATCTACTATTATCTCCTTAAGGTTTAGCGTCTCTTTACTTAGTTCCTATATTAGTAGAGCTTATAGTATAGAGCCTATATTCTCGGTACGACGCGCTTGCGATTCTCGTTTATCTAATATTAGTATCTATAGGCCGCTACCCTATATAGGGTTAAAGAATTAGAACTATTAGAGGGTATATAGCAACGTATAGACTACCTTAGACCTCCGTCCGAAGATAGCGCTAATTCTTATAGAGTTATTATATATCGCATACTTCGCGTATGCGAATACTATGCGCTAAGCAATGCGGTAGCAGCCGCTTGCTAAGTACTAGTAAGGCCTAAGGCCCCTAACTTCTAGCTTTACTTCGCTCTTACATTTATCTAAAAGAAATGCATAACCTAGAGTATAGAGCTACTAACCTATAAAGATAAAAGGCAAGTAAGAGGTTTTTATAGCTAAGAGCCTAGGCCCTAAGCTTTTCCTCTCTAGATAAATAAGTAGTATACGCTACGTGCTCCTCTATAGGAGATAGAATAGCAACTAAATTTATCTATCTATCTATTTAGTAGTAATAAGTAGCTATTATAGCTTAGTATACTATTATCTATAATACTAAACGCTAGCTATTTACTACTATTTAGTAGCTCTATAGAGTTAAGAAAAAGAAGTTAGATAGCGATACTATTATAGCTAATATAACTTATATTTTAAAGGTAATACTTAATTAATTTATATACGATTATAATTAAGCTACTACCTCTATTCTAGTACTAACTACCTAATAACTTGTTAAATTAGAAGACCTTAAATAATTCCTTAATAATAGTAATACTAAGATAGAAATAACTAGTAAATAACTAGCTCTTAGTAAAGGCGATAGCTAATTATAGTATAGTTTATAGGATTAGAACTATTATTAATTATCTTAGATATATAATATAATTATATAAATCTAGCGTAGAAGGTATATATTATATTAATAATTAAGTTATCTAGATTAAAGGACTCTCTAAGACCTATAGGTGCGGAATTTAGCGGGGGTCTATAGCTAAATTTTACGCTAAGAGGTCTAATCTCGGTTGAGCAGCGGGCGCTTGCATTTAGAGGTAATTGCATTAAGGGGCCAACATAGTTATTAGGTTTCTCCGACACGCCCAACCCCTGCTAATTTGGAGCTAAGTAGACGGGGCCTGAACACGTCGGTTCTCCGGCTCTTCCCGACAGACTACATCGCCAAGCCTATCTCCGAGGGAAACCGTATGACTTGGAACTGAGCGACTTCTGGGACATTCGGGCACTGGATGGCACTATTCATCACGATGGATACATCTGGGAAAGGGGCAAAGGCTTGTATGCCGCGGGACTCTGGAATGGTTAATCACCATTCCGACCTTTTTACTTTCAGAAGTGCCGTCTACAAGGTAATCACGGGACGTAAGTCTTAGGCACACCTAGACAGTAGTGATGACATGGAAGAAATTGAAGCTCTTTTTAGGAGTGGTATTTTTCGGAGCACAGATGACATTCCGCTACATTACGTTATCAAGAAATGTTGGTGGCAGATTCTTGCATCACGACGAACGAGATCCAACTACGTGAATCTTCCATCAGAGCGGCCTGCTTTGGGCTCGTGAACATCTTCAGAAGCGCCTTGCTGTGGTCCTACAGAGTTCATGGTCACTTCTTCTAGCTTTATCTGGCCCGCCCAGCTCTTCCACAATATCACTGATATTCTATTCATTACTACGCTGGTCACTAGCCCCACTACGAACACCTTGAATGGCCCTCGCAAGCTTGACCCATTGAACTAGCTCTGATGCGTTTGGAGGAGGATCGACAGAGTCATCCGGTGACCAGATCGGTGCACCTAAATGCCCTAGCGACGGTCAAGACCACCAACGCTGCTCCCTGGGCAAGAACCTACCATGGCAGTCGTCTCTAAACTCCTTCCGGAGGACAGAATCGTGGTGAAATCTTGCCACAGCGGGAAGAGCCCACAGCATTATCGGGCAGACCCACTCATCACCGAAGCAAAGTGTTAAAGTGCGGGCACTCTCAATATCTCGTTTCGAGATAGACTCTGATCCGTCGAACAGTGACGCTCTAATCCTTTCCAATGCTGCGGCTTTCCATAGAAATTTGTGGAAAAGCTTCGCATAGTCCATCATTCTCAACGAGAGATTCTAAAGTTGTAGTTCGAGAAGCACCGCGCTCAGGCGTTTCAAGCTGGAATTTGAGCCAGACATTCCGTATTGTGGTATACATGGCGAAGTCGACAGCCATCATTTTCGTATGGATTCTACTCTTGCACGAGGGTTGGTGTGTCCACAGGAAGTTCCTTGGAGAAATCTTGTCGTATACAGGATCAGAAATCGACCAATTGCTCCATGCTGTATGCCAGCAAATGTTGACTTTTAGGATAGCGTGCCGGAGTGCAAACAGGAAAGATGAAGTGAAAGAGATGAGAAGATCTTGTAAGGCGGACGACTCCACCATGGCACACATTAGTCTGCAAGTCACGTCTCGGCTCTCCGAAATTCGAACCGTAATGGGATGACGGAGACTCTATGCGAATCATCATTTCAGCTTCAAAACCATTGAGACGATGGTGAACGATGCCAACACTTTGCCATCACGACTCAGCTGTGACATGACTTGCAGTAGCCGTGAGCCATGGCAGTACTTCCATATGCATGCCTCTCCTGTGAAACAGACCACGCCGAGAAGTTTCCCAGGATGGTCATGGTCTACTCCCTAGCACACTCGAGAGTCCAGAGCCAGAAATTCACAAAGCGCTTCGTGAGAAAAATGAAAGCCTCACGAAAACACAGATCAGTCTGTTACTGGAAAAGCTAATTCTCCGACGACTCCTTAAAATATCACTTCTATGCCAACTTCTTCCTGACAAAGTGATATCTCGTCCAACCATCAATCTCATCAGTATACTCCTCCCTGACCAGCTCATACCTTCCAACTTTGGGAAGAATGACAGCCCAAACGAGCCAGTATAGACCTCCACCTCCGATAATGGCCCAACCGACAACACAGTGCAGATAGTACGGCAAAGTCTCGTAAATGCTGTTGCCTCCTGTTGGCGGCACAAAGGGCGCAACAACAAGGTAAACATTGCTGAGAAAGAAGAAGATTGCCACGGGCAGCGTAGCCTTGAATGGAGGATTCCAGTCCCACGATTTCTTATGGAGGTAGAGCCAGATGAGACCGAGCGCGACAAACGTGTTGACGATCGCCAGAGGGTAACTGATGACGTTGAGGATGAAATTGTAAGCGTCGCCTGGTGGAGGGCCCATCATGGTGATAACGGACACGAGCCAGTGCTCGAAGAGACCAGCCAGTGGGGCGTTGAACGGTCGGTTACTTGCCCAGAAGCGCGAGAACGGCAGAATGCCTTCTCGTCCGAGTTCTTGGACCAACCGACCTTGGGAGAAGATGACAGAGAGAACGTTGCCGAAAGCGGAGAGGGCGACGAAGACGGACATGGCGCGCTCGGCTGACTCCCCGAACATGTTGCGGAAGAACGTGGCTGCCAGGATGCGCTTCGATGCGAGGATCTCCTCCTTCGGTACTGCGGCGAAATAGGCAATGTTGACCAGCATGTAGAGAACACCCACCAGGATGAGAGCGGTGGGAGCTGCGATCTTCAGGGTCCTGATAGGGTTCTTCGTCTCGCTGAGTGCGTAGTTGGCGTTGCTGTATCCGATGTAGCTCCAAATAACATTGTACAATGCTGTGACGATGCCGTATGCAGAGCCTGTCGTGCCCTCGAAGGCATTGGTGAAATTGCTTGGGATTGGTTTGTCCGCTTTCATGGCGCCGCCGAGAGCCGCCCAGCCAGAGACAACGATGATCAGGATGATGAACAGTTTGATAGTGCCGAGCACATTTTGCAATCGCAATCCCCACTTGAGCGCCAGACCGTGGATCAAGAACGCGGAAGTGATACAGGCGAGACCAACACCTCGTTGATTCCATCGATTGACCTCGACATTAGCAGCTGTGAGTATGTACTCGCCAAAAACGACAGAGTTAGATCCCGCCCATCCAAGGAGGATCACGTAGCCAGTGTAAAGGCCAGTCGCGAGGAATTTCGGCTTCCGGAAGACGTACTCGAGGTAGTTCTTTTCGCCTCCGTTTCTACGTCCTGTCAGCGACTACCTGTCAAGTCCAGCGGCGTGGGTGACCTACCTTGGGATTGCTGTGCCGAATTCCAGGTAGACTGCCATTCCGGCAGCTGCGATCAGCATCCCAGCCAACCACATGAAGAGCGCCAGGCCGACGGAGCCAGTTTGCGAAAGGATACCAGAAGGAGTAGCGAAAATCCCTGTTCCGACCATGCGATTAAAGATCAAAAAGGCGGCTGAGACGGCGCCGATTTGTCGCTTCGATTGCTGTGCGACTCCATCACCTTCTGCTCCATGTCAGCGCGGTCATGGCGCAGTGAATGGGCCATTGCACTTCACCAATCTCGTTGACAGTGCCATCAGCCTTCTTTTTGGAGCGATCAATACTGCTGTCCTCCGCAACAGCAGAGTCGCCACTCCTCCGGTGCCACTCCATAATGCCTATCTTGGCTTGTGCAAATGTTAACCAGACCACCGGTATGCTAAATCCGACCGACGATGTAGAAAGGTTCTAGACGAGGGGTGCACTGCAGAAGTGACGGATATTTCGCTACCTTTTAATCGGGAACGAATGTGTAGTCGCAATAGTTGACATCGGTGGCATCATCTAGAATCCTACGGAGAATTGACAGAATGTTTTGTCTCGGCATGCACCAGCTATTTGGTGGCGTTGATTCATTCTGCTACCATGGGTGTGGAATAAGGGACTTGTGCCCGGTGGATTGTTGGGTCGAGCACGCCATACAGAACCTTTTCTTGGCGGTCCACGGGTCGTCGGTGATCTTACATCTCCCAGACTGCCACGTGGTTCGCTCCGGCGATGCGACAACGCTGGCGAAGTGTTCGCATATCAATCCGACAGGGCTCGAAATGGAGCACTTACTACCGTAGTGAGAACCACTGTCGGAGATGTAGTAGTCGTCTGTGCGCCCGGCATAGAAATGTTGAAGTAGACCTGCCCGGCCCGACTCCGATCGCGGGAGGAATATGCCTTGCCAGCTTGCCAGGACAGGAGATCGAAGCACGATTATATGGCCTGATCGCTAGCTGACATAATACTTGTGCCGCTGCTAAACGAATGACCATGTTCTGTGGGGTGGCCTTTCCGGCAGAGTGAGCGAATTACTGCGGCCCGTGGTGGTCGATGTGCAGCGCATTGCGCATCTCGAATTCCCCTCCGCCCATTCGCAGCCAGACCTCTCGAACGGCACTCGCAGACGTTGTGTGACAAGGTGATCGTGTGACAAGCTGTTCTGCCGGATTCTAAATCCGCTCTCGATACTTCCTGTACGTCGCTAGGCATGGCATCACACTGCAGAGTGGAAAGTTGGAGTATCTGGCCGTCCCCGAGTTCCGTCCTGGGGAAGCAAAGCCTATCCACCTTCGAGCTGGAGGTTCCAGTAGCCGGAGTCGTCTGACGAGTTGCAACAAGTAATGATAATCGAGCGCTTCGAGTGACGACAACATTGGTGTGCGACGTTCGGCAACAAGAACGTATCGCACATGCGGGTCAACAAACTGGGCGTATAGAGTTGTCCTGCAAGACATCAAACATCGTCCTCGACGCACTTCGCACCCCACCTCTTGCCAGCGCTGTAGGAACCGATATCATCAGACCGTCTGCATCGATGGAGTAGCAGGCGACATATACGAGGCGCGAATGTGTGTACTGGGACCGGGTCGGCGGATTGTGCTCCAAAGCGTATTGCTCACTGCTGTGTTGGTCCAATAGAGGGTAGTACTTGACAACTTGCTGCATGGTGCGAGACTCATCAACGCTTCATTGCGGCGGTAGCTTGGGCTTTGTCGCATACACGAGTATGCCCTTGTGGTATGCATGGTACTTCCTCTTCGTCCAGTCTTTGCGCACCGACGCCATCATGACTTGTACTTCTTCCAGCTTCCAGCCCAAAATCCTCGTGAACGGAGCGATTGTGAATCCTTCGAGGCCCTCGAGGAAGTTTAAACAGCTGTATCGTCCCACCTCCTTCCACTTTGGATCCTTGGGCCAGTCATTCGAGGGTCTCTTGATAATCTCTGCATGCACATTCTCGAAGCCCGTACTTTCCAGCAATTCTTTGAATTGATCCGCAGTCGGCGGCGGCCTGCCCATCTTTTGGAAGGCTTCGTTCATGAGCTCACCCCATCGTACCATGGCGGAATCCTTGGGCACCGAATCATCATCACAAAAGGTGCCCAGCTCCATCTCCTTGAACTCGATACTGCCGCCGGGCTTCAGCGCATTGAATGCCCGTTTGTAGAACTCGGGAGGGTCTGATATATGGCCGACGAGAAAGCGATGGTGGATCATATCGAAGCGACTGTTGCCGAAGGTCCATTCGTTTTCGAAGTCGTCCACTTCAAAGCGGCAATTGGGCGGCACCCATGTTGGCTGTACGGGACTCAAATCGGTTCCCAGGATTTGGCAATCGGGGTACTTGTCGGCCATTTCCATACCTAAGGGAACACAATGTGAGCATGGATGGGTACAGAGCGTCTGGCGCGATGGAACGCAGGACTGCTTGACGTACACCAGATCCCCGTGCCTGTACCGAGATCGAGAATCTCTTTGGGGTCATCCACCAAAGGACACAAGTGTAGCCTCCCGTCGAGCTGCAATTTCTGGTTGTGGTGCTCCAAATCCTGCCGATCCAGCTCCTGCTCGTCGTTGGGGAAGAAGTACTTGCCCGCTTGATAGGCATGGTACCGGCGACCGTTCTCGTACTGGTATCGGGTGACTGCGCTGCTCATGGACGTGCTACTGCTGGCCACGGATTCCCGGTCCCCACCAAAGGTGCTGTCGTGGTCGACGGCATCATCGGCCTCCATGATGCGTCACTTGCGTGTGCGAGGTGCGGTTTGCTGGAGTGGTGGGTGGTGTGGAGAGCAGCTCGCTACATATGCTGCGTTACGGTGGGTCGCAGTGGCGCCGGTGTCGTAGTAGAGGCAATGCCCGACGCCCGTCGGCACATGTCGACGGAGGCTGTAGACGTGTCTGCGCTTCCAATGACAATGGCAGCCTTGCCGCGCCGATGCACGCTGGGCGATGGTCGAGGTCGGGTCGTGCATGCGCGGTCACTCGTTCGCCCGCCTGAAAGCTTCCCAGGACGTGCGCCGAAGCTAGACTAGGTAGGCTAGCCAGCCAGCCTCGGAGCCTGCCGTTGCTTACCCGAGCGCCGTCCACAATTTGACAGCCATCGGTCGTCCCGCACGAGTGACTTTGGGAGTCACTGTGTCCGTGATACATACATACTGGTAATACGAGCCTGGGACTACCTGCAAAGCTAGTTAACGGCCTTGCTAGCTGCATAGGCGAACCTGTGCCGCTGCGGCACATATGTGATATACTCCTTTGACCGAAGCATGCAGCGGCCAAATGGTCGACTTCGTGCCACTCTCTTGCATACAGTACGAGTCTTCGATATACCTTGTGCGTCGGAACTGCGCAAGAGGGGAGTCTGCGACACACTCCCGACCCATACGCCACCTTGTACCGAATCGGCGCGCTCGCACCTCTCTCACCGACAGCTGCCGTTACCACCGCAATGGCACACGTTCTTGGGTGCCACCTCGTGGGGAGTGTTCCCCTCCCTGACACCGAAGCAGTCTTCCGCCAATGCCTTGCCGCTCTCCCCGGGCGTTTGAAACGCATTCCCGATGGCGAGACCGGCTCCCGGCAGATGTTCACCACCTGGCAAGCCGATTTGTTCAATGCATATCCCGCCATGAAGACCCGCTGGGTGAATGACGGAGTGGTCAACGGACCCATCCAAAGTGACGACTTCACACCAGAGCAGATCGACGAAGGCATCAAAGCGATCCAACAGGCGCCCTTGGAAACCGGCTATGACAAGGCTGCGATTGAAAGCTATGCTGTCTTTAAGAGGCTTCGGGATGAGGGAGTGATTCCCAAGGGAGTGCGCCTGCAGGTCTGCATCCCTACTCCGGCAAACACCATCTTTCCTTTTGTGCAGAAAGCCTTCCAGTCTCGGATCGAGCCGATCTACGAAGCAGCTCTGCTCCGCGCAATGCGGAATCTGCAGGACGCAATCCCGCATGAGGACCTGGCCATACAAATTGACATTGCAGGAGACACCGCCTTTTGGGAGGCCACCAATCCCAACACGGTTGCCAAAGATAATGGTTTGGAATGGTTCAAGCACTGGTGGGAGGGTGACGTGAAGCAATACCAGACTAATTACATCGTTCACTTGATCAGCCAGGTGGACGATGATGTCGAATTGGGACTGCATAACTGCTATGGTAAACAAGCCCCTCCATTGCCGAAGAATGTTGCTGATGAGCTTGATTAGGTGACATCGATCACAAGCATTGGCATGAACCGGCATCGCTCGCCGTCGTCGTGGAAAGGCAGATCATGGTAACCAAGGCTGCGCCGCGCAAGATAAATTTCACGCACATGCCCGTGCCCAAGTCCGCTGTCGAAAGACCTGAAGTCGGTCTTGACAAATACTTGGCTCCACTCAACGACTTGCGTCCCGTGCTTGAGAGAGATGGAACGGAATTATACTTGGGCGTCGTGCACGAGCACAAACCAGAGTTGACCAAGCAGATGATTGACGCTGTCGAGAAGGTATCTCCTGGGTTGAAGTTTGGAGTTGGAACGGAATGTGGAGGTGGCCGAATGACTTGGGAGCCGTTCGCAGATGCGTTGAAGATTTCTGCGGATGTGTCGAGTCCAATTTTGTGAAGCTGCCTGACAGCCATGGACTATGAATGAATATATGCAGCGCTCAAGACATAAAATTCACTCTTGCAAACTCACAGGCGCAGCAAAACAGCTTTTGACATATACTCGCATTGGTCTTCAAGCTCCAATCCTCTCTCTGTCGTAGCAAAACGAGAGTCCCTTATTAGCCGAATCATTTGGTGTGCGACCAAAATCTGGATGCTTCCACAAATGGACAAAAAGAGTGCCTCCAGGCTGGATTGACTTGAATGTCGTTAGCTGGACGATCAACTGAAGCTGGTGCCCGGTAGCTGACTTACACAACCGACCTTTGCATTGAAAGGATACAAGGTATACAAGTGCAACGCTCTACCACTGAGCTATAGAGGCTCCAGTGACGGGTGACCACCCCGCAGTATTCAAGAATATAATTGTGAATTGCGGAGGCCTGCGCTAGCATTCCTTCATTGCACCGCCCTCAGGCAAAGTATATCACGAAATGGAAACAGACACGAGATAGAAGCCTCGTCAACATATGCATAAGCTAATAGCAGTAGCACTTGTACCAGGTGGGAGTGATCATCTCGCTCGTCTCTTGCCTCAGGCACCATCTTCCCATCCCACTTTAACCTGTCCCGCACTTGCTCGTGTGCGCAACATCGAACACCACACCAATCCACAAAATTCCCCCAACATGTCCGACGCCGACCTCGACGCAATCCGACAAGCTCGTCTCCAACAGCTCCAGCAATCTCAAGGCGGAGGCAGCGGCGGACCATCCTCCGCAGGCGGCAACTCTGAAGAAGACTCCCAAAAGTACATCCTTCCTGCCCCTCCTCTCTTTCAATCTTTCTCCTACTGACCAGCACTCCACAGACGCGCCGCCGCCGAACAAAAACAATCAATCCTCTCTCAAATCCTCGAACCGTTCGCCGCCGACCGACTGAACCGCATTAGAATGGTGAATGCGCAACGCGCGGAAGATGTGGAGAATCGACTCATTATGCTTGCGAGAAGTGGGCAATTGAGGCAGAGGGTTACGGAAGAGCAGTTGAAGGATATCCTAGGGGCTGTGGCGAAACAGCAGGAAGAGCAAGGTGGTGGATCGGGTGGAGTGGGGAAGGTCGTCGTGCAGAGACGGAAGGGTGGGTGGGATGATGATGATCTGGATGATTTATTGAATGAGGATTGATTGGGACGCGGAACTTTTGTTGAATGAGTGGGATGGTAAAGAAGCAGGAGGTTCTTGAGCTTGCGCAGATGACAAGGTGATGAATGTGCTACGCGAGACACACGCGGAGGATTGCATTGGAGTGGGAGCATAAGAATCAGCTGCGGGACGATCTTGCCTCTGTGAGCGCAGAAGCCCACGAGCACGGCAGTTCATTTCCCAAGAAATTGCGACCGTATTCATCGCGGCAAGGCACGCGAAGTCCCGAAAGGCGCACAGCACGAAAACTAAACCGAGATCGACCAGGACGATATTCTATCTAAGACTCAGAAAGGTGTCGAGCGACTGCTCGATTTGCTTCCACCTGGTCTTCAGCCAAATCACCGCACCGGCTTCCGCACTACCTTCTGCCGGCTTCAGCTTCGCCAATTCGGCCAGCTTTCCACTCGCATCATCACAATATATTTCCAACAATGGCTTCAGCCACATGTTAATTTTGACACTCTGATCACTAGTCATATCCTCGCCGTTCAGCATAAAATACTCCCACTCGTTCGCTGTGAGCAATTCTGCTCGCACAGCAACTTGTGTTCTGAAGCAGACTTCGGGTTGAACACGGTGCGATGAGGCAGGAAACAAAGTGTACGAGCCGGAGTATCCAACGTCTTGGAGCTGAGACTTGGTATTGGAAGAGAGATGGGTGTCAAGAATGTGATCGAGACGAACGTCATCGTCCGACGGCGAATCTGGTTGGGAAGAGTTCACGAAGCCGTAATGCACGAGGAGTTTGTCGTTGGGGTGAGCACCATAGGTGGCAAGGATCTCAGTGTTGGGCTCTACAGTTGGAATGGTCAGCCTGGAGTTCCACTTGCCGAGAACTTCGAGGTAAAATGTAAAGCTCACCTACGCCTCATCCACTGGCCGAATCCTCGACACATAGATAATGGAAATAACGAGAATAATTCAAAAAGCTTGCACTTACCATAATCTCTATCAGCAATAACCCCATAGCCCTTCGGTGTCTGCCTCACAATGACTCCCGTCCCGCTCGGACCATGATTCATATAATCAATAAAAGGGCACAGCACCATGAATCCAGGCTTCGCCCCGGGCGGCTTAAAGTGAAAACTTCGACTGTTCACGATCGCCCAGTAATACTTGAACTCGCGTTCCTTCCAGTCCAAATGTAAATTTAGCATAGACTTGAGATCTCGTTCATAGTCCACCCGCATCCTTTCTAGCGGCTGCTGCACGGAAGGTGGAAGATGAGAAGCTAGTCCGCTGGACCAGAATAGTGGCATGCTGCTTTCGAAGTCTGCGCGCGTTGGCCAGGTGGATTGCCAGACGTGATACGTGGAAGAAGGGTCTTGACAGGCGGACATGATGCTTATTGCCAACTGGGCATGGGGCGAAAGGTTCACAGTCTGTTGCGAGGATGTTGGCTTGATGGAGGCGGAGAGTGGTTTGAACATGGCTTTTTCGGGGACGAAAATTATTTGGGAGTCCTTTTTGATTGAGGTCGTGGTGAGGAGACCGACACCGCGGCCCGGGATGTGGGTTGGGGCGACGGAGTTGATTTGGACGCCGCGAGATTCGGCCCACGATGTGAAGAGCGTGTGCTTGTTGTCTTCTGGTAAGGCGGGAGATGGTGGAGGTTGGGCTTGCGGAGTGGATGAGGTCCGGCGGCGCTTTTTGGCGGGCGTCATGGTGAGCTATTCGAGCGTGGAATCGGACTGGTAATGAGCGACGGGTGTATTCGGTATTGCAGTGAAGGGTAGCGATTTTGCGCACAAAACTATCTTCGTGATGGGAGTTGAGTTGTGCTGTGCATGCACAACCGAAGTGCCCCTGCGAGTGAGCTCATCCTTGCTGCCTCGTCTCGAGGCGTCAGAATTTCCATCACCCAAGCCACGCGACAACAATCGCGACATTATTCGCATTCCACCCTCAGCGATCCCGATATCTGTCGTCGCAATGGATTCAATACACCCGCAAATCGAAGACCTGATCACTAACATCGACGACCTCGAATCCGCGCTTAAGCCCATCATCAAAACTGCCCTCAGCGCAACGACATCCAAACTCCCTCTCCTCGACAAAGCAAAGCTCTACGTCCTCGCCACGTACGCCATCGAATCGATACTCTTCTCATACATCCGTCTGAACGGCGTCCACGCGAAATCACATCCCGTCTTCCAAGAGCTCACGCGCGTGAAAGAATACTTCAACAAAATCAAAACTGCCGAGACGGCAGGCGTGGGGAGCAAGAACAAACTGGACAAGGATGCCGCTGGGAGGTTCATCAAGGCGGGTCTGAGCGGGAATGAGAAATATGATAAGGACCGGAAGGAGAGACAGGAGAGGGAGAGAGCGGGTGCGAAGAGGAAGTTGGAGAATATGAGTGTGGGGACGCATACGAGGTTCGATGGAGCGGCGAAGAGAATACGTAGTCAGGACGGGGAGACGGTGGGGGTGGTGAAGACGAGTGATTTGGAGGAGAGTGATGCGACGGGTCAAGAGTCAAAGGAGGGGACGCCGGTGCCTGTGAGGCCGAAGAAGGGTAAGAAGAGGAAGTCAAATAAGGGCTAGCGGCGCGTCGAGGCAATTTCGATATGAGAGAAAGAGTGCGATTCAGGCGCAAGTTGGTTTGGTTTCCAACGCTCACAAGCGAGAGGATGTTGGAGAATGCAAAGAGGACTCGCGAACGGAGTTGCGATGAGCCGGCTCGGCCAACTTCTGACAGCAAAACAAGCAGGTTTGAACACTCATTTGGCTCACCGGCTTGGCGCATGGCGGTGAGCTCACGATTTGAGCGTTCCAATGCTGTTACTCGACGTGAAACCCAGAAAGCTGGTACCTTTCTCGACAATCAACAAGTAGCTGGGCGATAAGACATACTTTGGTCTATTGAGTTGCAACAACTCCGACGCAGCAATCATTGCGGCGCTCAAGGACACGACGACCGGGGTAGACCATTGGCTTCTACAGGGAAGAGACCTACTACTCAATGAGGATCCCACAGCGGAGCGCATGTCTTGGGCTTCTCAACGAGAAATAACGCGTGTCGAAGGTGCCGCCTATGCTCTACTTGGACTTCACGGTTTCTACTATACGGAGAAGGCACGAAAACATTCCTGCGTTTGCAAGAAGAAGTTTTCAGTCTACTGCAAACCGCTCGATCATCCTATGGTAGTCTCTTTTGCCGAACATATCCACATGCTCTTCGCTCCCGACCTCTTGACATCCTCGCATTTATCAGAGATTGAGTTCCGAGAACACCGATTCGAATGGAGAGCGGTGCGCGATGGGGGAGGCAGAGACAACATCCTCACCAATCGTGGCTTGCGACTGAAGTTGAAAGACTGAGGAACGGGATTGAGCACGGGAGCGACGAGGAATATTCTTCGCGCCTTGATGGGGCTTGATGATCCTCAGCACTGTCGGCCAGTTGAGGAAATAAGATGCGTCGTTAATACGTTGTCGCTGCTCTGCTTTCACCAAATGCAGTGATCTTCGCGCACGACTTCCGTTACATTCCACGGCGGAGCGGCGTGTCATGATGTCAAAGATCGCAACGTCACTGGTTGCTCTATTACATTTTCATTGCTGTGATTGCGCTACAATAAAGTTGCAGAATGCATGCATGCAGTTGTCCTGCTTCTAAACAAAGTGGGTATCGTTCTCGCAATAGACAAAAAAAAGTCGACTTCGCAGGCTCTTGTCCCGAACGAATCTGCGGCGTGGCTCACCCATCTCATGGCCAAATTGCCCCCTACCTGCCTTGTCAATATTCACGGGGCCATAAGCTCTACTGTAGCCCACACTTAGGCCATCTGTGTGTCCCTCCCTGGTTCTCACGGGCCCGAGACCATCGACCACGCGTTCAAGTTCTCCTGATTTGACCTTTCCAGTCACCCAACATAGTGACATCTCGTGGAAGTTTCCCTGCAACACTTCCGGGCTCCACAGGAATAGCTCACGTGGGAACACGCATCGGGCGGAAGTTTTCACCCACACAAGGAGTTGAGCCTTCAAGCTTGATCAGCGCGATCAATCACGCCGCATTGACTGCGGGCCAGTTCATAGCGAATACCTCGAATGCCCTCTCCGATGCCCCATCCGCATCCTGTACGGTCTGGGCATTGATTTGAGAATCGCTACTGCCGCAAAGAAGAGCAGTACAATGCCGAGAGCAATGTATATCAGCGTCCCTGTTGCTCCGGAGAAGAATTCTTGAAGGGATGTTGCCGGGGGTGCCCCGGTGCGGTATAGGCTTGAAAGAAATTCCGAGACGGATTGGCGCGGTGGGAATCCTTCGTGCGAGGAAAGGGGGAGGAGATGCTGCAAGAAGGTCTGAGGTGGCTTGCTATTTTGGTGCTGTGAGTTTGATGATGGTGGTGATGAAGAGGAAGACGATATGCTGTTGTGGATCTCGTCTTGTGATGAGTCCTCGACACGTATTGTTCCGATGTTGTCGAAGTCGTTGTTGACCCAGATTTTTACAGGTTTGGGAGTCTCCGACGAGGAAGATGGTTTTTGCTTGCGATGCAGCTGAGATGAGATTGGCACTGTGTTGTCGCCGACATCTTGGACTTTTTGTGAGAGGTCTTCTGTTACGGAGTCGAGGCCGACAGCTAGGGGTCCAGGTGCCGCGAGTGTTGAGCTGGAGAGTGCAGATGCACATAAGAAGACGATTGTTACGGTCCACATGGCTCGGTCCCACTGACAGTATCGTGGAGCGGATGTTTGGACCTGATGTTGATGACTGATGGAAAGAAATCCAGATGGGAGTCGAACACAGATGTCAAGCGTGCAGATGACAGGATAGTAATAATAAAGTGCTGGACAGCAATAGAACACAAACCAGCTGAACTTTAGCGGTGAATAGCGTGCACGTCCGTGGCAGACGCGGGCTTCCCGCGCGC
The DNA here is from genome assembly GCA_023512815.1 of Cercospora zeae-maydis. Taxonomy (NCBI): domain Eukaryota; kingdom Fungi; phylum Ascomycota; class Dothideomycetes; order Mycosphaerellales; family Mycosphaerellaceae; genus Cercospora; species Cercospora zeae-maydis. The sequence goes on from JAKLWY010000008.1 coordinate 1,721,528, forward strand.
GGAGCCAAATATACGGGATAGTCTAAGCGTTTTACCAAACGGACAAGCGTATCAGAAAGTGCTTACTTACATTGGTTTCGGTCGTTTGGACGCTCGCTGACGCGCTCAGCCTCGCTCGCCTCCAGGACGAATACGGGTGGTCAATGGCTCTCAACAAGCATCCGGGATAGAAATGATGACATGCAGATCGCCCTATACGGAACTTCGTAGGTTGTGCTATTGCGCTCTAGTCATTGTATTGCAGCATAGAACAGCTGCACCAACGAGTCGCCCTCGTCAAGTCTTGGCAACGCGATGAGGTATAACTTAGTAGACTACGAGTCAGGCGTCGCTCAAAGTCAGTCGATCGGTGGCCACAAACCAAGCAAAGATACCTCAGAATAGAGATTGAACAACATCGAAGCCCAGCTTCCCCGATCCGATGCAATGATCCCGCAAGGAAGACTCTACCACGAACAGCCTTCCAGCAAATGTTGAGCGTTTCGAGTGTCGCTGAAACAAGACAGACATGCATGCGCAGCTTGGCACAAGCAGAGTTTGAGCTTCATGTTGATTGCTCCTTCACGCGAACGAGACGACGGTGACGCGTTCGAACAATCTAGTGTAGGGAGTTCTTCATCCTCAGCTCGTGTTCTCAGGCAAGCTTAAGCCACTCGCAGAAGACACCGACGAAGCGTCCCCCGCGATGATGTCAAACCGAAGCAGATATCACCTCGCATACCGGTCGGCAGAAAAGGAAATTGCATGCGTTGAGAATGCGAGGCAAACTCGTGTTACGCTTCATGACCGGTTGAATTCTCGGGGAAAACTTACCTTCGGAAGACTTCGAGTTGACTGCGACGAAGACCACTTGTCACTGATATGAATCGAAAGTCTAGGAACAAAATTTCGACATGACTAGAAGCAGTTTATGGCTGAGGATCTGTTGTATGTGCTAATCACTCCTTTCTTAGCTCCATGTTCCATTCGGCGGTCCAAAGTATCCTGCCAAGGGCATGGGCTTCCATGCTTCTCCCCTTCCGTCAGCTGTGTTCAGAAAGACGGTATTGCCCCACCAGTCGGGGAACGAGTAGCCTATGCTAACGTCAGCATGAACCAATTCGGGAGCAAGAAAGATCATACCTGGATAACTAACAGCGAAGAAGATAATGATCCCAGCGAAAGCCGTTCCGAAGTCCAAGGCTGCAGCAAGAATGTAGTTGTACTTGGCCCACCAAGCAAACGCTTTACTCTTAATGTAAGCGTTAAAGATGACATTCACTAGAGTGAAGGAGCTATAATTTATCCCCGTCGCAGGTGTTGAACAAAGGAACCTGAGATTACTTAATTTCTCTATGTCAAAGAGAAGACGCCTCCTAATCTTACGAAGTACAAAGGAGAGTGTGTATATAGGAAGACTCGAGATAGCCACTTTACGGAAATCACCCTTCCAATATTCAATAGCAGGCGGGACATTATATGTTCCGACAAAAATAAGCGGCCAATTCACTTTTAGAATCCAGTCTTTCTTTGTATACTTCCAGGCAGCCCAAGTCACAACGGGGACCAGAGTGCCGATCCAGAAGAAATGCAGGAGAGGGCTGCAGATCTTGCCGATGCTATAGAGCCGTCCTGGCCCGACCAAGCCCCATATAACAGAAGAGCTAAAGACAGTTCTGCCATTCGGACAAGTGAATGAGTCGGTTTGATCTGATGAACAAATGTTCTCGATGTTTCCGAGCATCCAAAGCGTAACGCCAGTCTGCGTCAAACTGCCGAGTACTGTGGCATAGCCCTGTGCCCAGAAGACTGTCCTCGGCGCAATTTTGAAATAATGTCCAAGCTTCTGGTCTTGAGAGAAGAAGATGCCCTGGCTGACAACGTCGGTTGACAGAATCTTGAACATCATGTTCGCCAGGGGTTTGCCCTCGAACATGTATCCACCAATAAACTCGGAAAGAACATTCAGCTGATTTGCGTCCACGTTGGTAATGCCTTGGATGATACCACAGGGAACCATGTAGATCGCTGGAATCAGGAGTGCCAGGAACACGCCATAGACAGGCAGCTTGGTGTCATATACTTCGACGAGCACAATAGAAAGCGCTGTGAAGATGGCCAGCAGAACGACATTCCACCACCACGGCACCTTCCTGTAAGCACGCATGAGGCGGCCATGTATATCAAGCTTCTGTCGGCCTCGGAGAGTGGCATAGATATCGCTGCCGTGCCAAAGGTAGACGTGCACCAGAACAGCAGTAATGCTTGCGAATGATAAGCCGTAGACAAAGGCGAACGTGGCGCTGAGAAATGGGGGCGAGTAGTCAGCGTAGGCGACGGGGTCTAGAGTTCCTGCCGCTGTCAACACCTTGGAAACGTCGTAATCTGCTCCAGTTCGGTCGTAGACATCAGCAGTCATCATGGGTAGGTATGCCGTAAACCAGGTGTTTGTGTAGTAGATACCTGGAACCACGATCCAGTAGAAAAAGGCGAAGCCAGTAAAGACGTTCACTGCTGCCCAGCTTGGTGACAGCAAAGGATTCGTGTTGTAAGCGATCTGCGACCAGTCGAAGGTGATCGGACTGAGACCCAATCCGGTCTGGAAGCCAAAGAGTTGATTCACAACAATGTTGTTCGGCGCAATCCAGCAAACCCAAGTGAAGTAAGACAAAGCCACGAACATGAGGCCAGGGAACCAGTACCAGACAAAGGCACATGCCATGACGATCATGAAGAATCTGATTCGAGATATTTTCCAGCCGTTGGCCACAACATTGGCTCTGCTGTGTAGGGAATTCAGCAAAGCGCAATTGCCAAGTACTCCGGGCCATATGATGTTTGCGGGCTCTACGAGCCATTGTCGGCATAGCCCAGCTACTCCAAATCCCAATACTTGACAACATAGCACGCTCAGAACGCTGAACCCGGGCGAGATATCGAAATTGTAGAACTTCATCGCTGCCTGGATCATGTTGCTTGCATCAGCTCCGCCAGCGAAGCCGATCGTAACATTGGACATGATCACAATGCTACTTCGGTTAGCCGAAAACCGCTTCACTCGGGTATACGGCATGCTTACACTACATGCTCTTTGATGTTGAAGTGATGATCTGGATTGATCCTCCATTCCCCGAAGAAGGGCAACTGCACAGACATGATCGGAAGGATTTTAGCCAATGCCACGCCCATTGGATATGCGAGCAGCTCTGCCACGATTGAGACTATGTGGACAGCGGGATATCGTAACGAGAAGAACTGATTCACCCCCGCGCCGACGAGCACCCATATTGTCCCCAGGATCCACATGCGAAGTGTGTTGACCGGAATAGTTGGATCATCGGTTTCTGGTACGACGGCTCTCTGTTGACATTAGCTGGCATTTTAAATGATTGCGACACAAGCGTAACTGACAACTTCGGGATACGGTGATGTATCGCTGTCAATGTCCTCTTCTTCCTGATCGTGAAGCACATTGTTAAGATCAACTTCAATCTCGCGCACATGGCCTGGCGATGTGTCGATAGGCTTTACACCAGCCTGAGCTTCATTTTTCAATGGCGAGCCGAGTTCCTCATCGGACGTCGTCGGCTTCGTCGGGTGATCTTCCAGTGTATTCAGCTGAACGCTATCAGTATTTTGACGATGGACCGTCCACGGCCTTCGAAGGCGATTCATTATTGTTGGCTAGGAGTTGGAGACCAGCTGGAGAGAGTGTCCGGCAGCATCATAAATGACGATTGTTTGGCCGGCAGGATGACAGGGAAGCTGAAGCATTGGCGCACAGCTTATCACATCTTCCTGTTGCTTGTATACTTCCTTATCTCTTCTAGGCGAAGGTGACCGGCCACCTATAGGATAGGAGGAACGCTACCTCCTACTGTATCTCTGTTGGCCGATGCCGAGCCGCATGGGTGAGCCGTGAGGACCACTTTTCCTGATTATGCGTTGCCCTTGCTTCGGCACTTGTTCATCAGGTGCATGTCCATGATCTCGACCTCTTGTCAGCAGTCTAATAACGCTTCGAGAATCAGAAGCTTAGTCGTCGTGATCCCGTTTCCGGGATGCGCGTGAAGGCACTCTGCTGGAGGAAGCCGCCCAAGGCAGGTTCTGCCATGCGAGCATCGTTGACGGACCTGATGGCAGAAGCCGACAGTCCTGTGCCACCTTGCTTCTCTGGGAGGTACACGATAGCGCACCAGACAAGATTGGACGAGGAATCTGAAGAAGATGGTGGTGGAGAAGATTCGAAATTCGAGGTCAAATTGAGACGGTGACAGTCAGCACGGGTGTGCCAAGAAATGTACTGTATTTCTCCACATAAACAAAATTCACGTTAGTGCTCCCTCCCTTGGAAAAGTTTGATCGGACTCTAAATTTAGAAGGCACTTTTGCCCGACAAAGAGTCCCATCTTGTGGGTTATACCGCCACCCATCACTTCCAACTCCATTCAACACATACAAGCTCTCACTCGGGTCGTACTTCTTTCTAACCTCGAGAAGCTTCTCATAATGATTCCCATAGAAGTCTTGCTTGAAGTTCTTCCTCATTCATATAGAATCCAGACGTTGGAGCCCATTCGCGCCAGAGGTCCTCCTTGTTGTCTGCGATCCAGGTCGCGCTTTGCTCGAGAGCATCTCTTGGGCTCGTCTGGTCATTCATAGATGCCGATGCTCCGCCTACGTAGAGATGAAGATATGCGGATTGCCAGGCCGAATGAAGAGCGCCCCAACTTCCAGGAGGTGCATTGATGACACCAGGTCCGCCTGATAGCCCGACTGTGGCGAACGTTCCTGAAGTCGAATTCCGGGCTACGACTCCTCGTTTGACAAATTCGCGAAGCTGATGCCTAGGCAGATCGACCAATTTTTTACGTCCAAGCAGGCGGCTGGTCATGACACCATCTCCTCCCGCCACATTCGAGCCAAAGATACTGCCGTAAAAAGACGAATAATTGGCCACTGTCGAGGACCGGTATTGGACAGTCAAGTCGGAATTGTTGCTTTGAGATTTCAATTGTTCCACCAAAGGAGCAATGAGATCATCCATCTGGGATGCCTTCATATCGATAGCCCACAGTGCCTGGGTGACTACAACTCCAGACAAGACATTTGTAGCAGCTGGATTGAATTTCGTCGCAGTCTCGCCTGCCGCAAGTGTCATGGCGCCTGCAATACCGGCGTCCAGAGGTCTGACAACGAGCTCAAGTGCAATGCTACTGCATCCCATGAAGGGTTCGCCGCACTTTCACCGCTGGGCACGATGGAGAGCGTACCGAACGCCACATGTGCGGGTTGCGGATAGTGCTTGATGACAAACTCCATGACGATGCCATATTGGCCGCCTCCGCCGCCGCGAATGGCCCAGAATAGGTCCTGGTTCTGTACTAGATTCGTGATCAAAACCTCGCCCGTTGTGGCAACAACAGTAGCGATTCTGATGTTGCGCTCAGCTGCCCACTTTGTAGCAATCGCAACCTGGCTCTCCATCGTAGCGTTCAAGATGTAGGAGGGCAGTCCTCCCAGGTTGGCAACCAAAAGATGCGAGGTAGCCATCTGCTCCAAGAGGGAGACAAGAGTTGTTGGCAAAAAGGGGTGCACCTATCGATTCGGGAAGCGAGGCATGAAATATGCCTGATGTCCAGTTAGACACAGTGAGGTTGCAAGGGAAGGGTGAGATGAAAGGATTTCCGGCATAGCAGGACGAAGGTGCGGGTGTCGTGCTGAGGAGTGCTCCATCGATAGATCTGTTCAAGGCTTGCCAGTCTTCCAGACTTGGCCAGTTGTCATGCATGGGCGTTGTCTTGCATTGTGGTGACCAGGTCGGGGTTGCCTAATGGGGCCATCCGCCCTCAACAGGTGCCGCTGGAAGACAGCAGAATCACCTCGACTGATAATGATCCGAGGCTTCATTTGAATTGGCAAAATTCTCGAAAGCTATACCCAGTGCTTAGATGTTACTCAGTTTGGACTCACAAAGACGACAAACGTGCAAAATGACGAGCAGCAAATCTCAGCCCAAAAGACTAGCCATTGGAGTCGTCGGACTTGGCCGAATAGGACGACAACATGCTTTGAATGCTCTGCACTATGTACCTCGCACCGAATTACTATGTGCCTGCTCACCGATGGGTACCGACCAAGAGTGGGCGGCTCAACATCTTGAACCACATGGCGTCAAGATCTACCGAGGCTTTGACGACATGATTCAACACGAAGGGCTGGAAGCATTGTTGATTGCCAGTACGACTGTAGTGCACTGTGAGCAGGTCATTGCTGGGATCCAAAAAGGCCTGCACATACTTGTTGAGAAGCCATTAGCAATGAATTCTGAGCAGAGTCGAAAGATCCTCGAAGCGGCCAAACAGCAGCAATACGCGCATCTGAAAGTAATGACTGCCTTTTCTCGCCGCTTCGATGCTTCCTATCAGAATGCTGTGACAGCGATTCAGCAGGGCCGCATAGGTACTCCGGTCATGATACGTTGCGACAACCGAGACAAGTACGATCGATCCGAATTCTACATGCGATACATCATGGCGAATCCTGGCATCTTCATCGACACTGGCGTCCACGACATTGATCTCACATTCAGTTTTCTCGGTCCAACGGCACGTCCAAGGTCTTGCCATGCAATTGGTACGATAGCTCTCCATAGAGAACTCGTGGAGATACACGACGTCGACAATGCCGTGGGGACTGTGGAATGGTATCCTTCAGAGCCAGGAGGCATTCCTCCCATATCGTACTATGCAATATCGAGAATATCCCAACCAGGATTCGACAATCCCACCGAGATTATCGGGACTGAAGGAACTTTGAAAGTCAATCTGCACCCGAGAAGGGACTTGGTGGAGGTAGCCGACAAGAATGGCATTGGCAATGAAGTAATGCCGGATTTCTACGAGCGATACGAGAAAGCGTTTGTCACGGAGCTCGCTGTGTTTGCAGACAGCGTGCTCGATGCTAGACCACTGCCATATGAGCTTAATGTTGCGGTCAAAGGCATGGAGCTCGCAGAAGCACTTCAGGAGAGTCTAAGAACGGGAGAGAAGATAGAATGGGATGAGCATGGGAGGCGCCGCAGTCAAAGCCCAAACATGTGAGGCGAGAGTGATGTAACTCGGAGTAATCTCCGTGACAGCGAGTGTCAGGCTACGTTTAGACTAACCTCGAAGCGAGAGACAATGAGCTCAAGCCATCATGATACAGCTTGGACAAAGGTAGGAAAAGGACATGACTGATCCACAAGAAAAGCAAGCCTCAATCACTCGAGAATGCATCAGCTCAAACAATCTCGCCACCATCATCACCATCTACAACGCATTGATAACAGCGGTGTACGCAGCCTTTGGCTGGTAGTTGGCGTTATACAACAACGGGCTGTCTCCACTCCTCCACGAATCCTTGTCACTGACACCCCAGCTCGTGATGCCCACACACTTGGCCACATTCAAACACGCTTTGGCGACTGTGACATAGTCCTGTGGGTTCGCGCCCGTGATATCCAATTCGGTGATGGCGACTTCGGGAGCGGCCCCAGCGAGCAATTCCAACGCACCTTGCACGCCAGCGGCAGAACCGAAACCGCTAGCGGACAAATGGCTCTGCGATCCGATGCCGTCAATGGGGATACCTTGAGAGCGCCACTGCTTGACTTTGTTCGCCATGCCAATAGTCTTGGCGTAGGTGGGCGAGTCGAGGTTGTAGTCGTTGATGTAGAGTTTCGCGGCGGGGTCCTAATGATCATGATCATTAGCATACGGGAAATCGTAAGATAAAAATGATAGGAAGAGGGGGGAGAAGGATCGACATACAGCCTTCCTCGCAGCCTCAAACGCAATCCGCACAAAGTCCTCTCCCAACACCTGCGAGAAGACGGATTGGCGCAAAGATCCATCCTCGGCAAGGATTTCGTTCACGACATCGTATTGCAAGATCTGGCCCTTGTAGCGTGTCATGATGGTGGTGATGTGGTTTTGGATGACTTGGGTCAAGGTGTTGCGGTCGCGGATGTTTTGGACCCACGTGGGGAGTTGAGAGTGCCAGAGGAGAGTGTGGCCGCGGATCTTCTTGTTGTTTGCCTTAGCGAAGTTGACAAGGAAATCGGCGCCGGTGAAGGAGAATTGGCCGCGGTTCGCTGTCGGGGAGGTGAGCAGGATGTTCCACTGTCGAGAATGGGAGAGTGGGGAACGTACGTTCCGTGGCATCCCATTTCATGGAGTTTTCGGGAGTGAGTTGGCCGAACTGGGCTTTGATGATGTTGGCGTTCTGGGTGTTGCTGACTAGTGTTACAGAAAATCTTTAGCGGCTGGAGCTCTGAGTAAGACTTAAATGTAGGTGACACTGACGAGTTCCTTGATCGGCACAGGTGCCCCAGTACTGTTTTCCTCTCGCAACGAACTTCGCATTCAAGCTCGTCGACTGTCTTGCATCGAGTTCCGCTGGAACAGGAGAGGCAAATGCGGAGCCAGCGGCAAGCAGAGAGAGGAGAATGGAATGAATTGAAGGCATGACTGTTTGTTCGACTCAAGGACTGAAATGTGCGAGAAGGAATTGAAGGAGATCGTTGGAGGTATGGACACCATCGCAGCAGCCGGAACATCACGCAACTTATACCCTTTGCCCCCCCCCCCCAACTCATATCACAAGGTCTTGTCGCTTGATTGCTTGGAAACAAGATTTTACGCACCAATCAATTTGCTGCAACAGTCTTGACCGTACGGTTTGATCAGATCTAGCCTCTTTGGCGGAGAATCGGCAGCGGAGTATGTGTGTTGATGAAGCATAGAGTGACCATAAAGTGGAGCCGAGTTTCAGGCTAAATCCGATTTGTTTTCAGCGGCCCTTTTACTCACGGGCACGGCCAGGTGTTTCCGGCCAGACGATCGAATAGGCAGGAAGGATTTGATATGCGTGCTCACATGAGGGAAAGTCCGATTTGTAGTTCCATAGCGGCCATTGCAAACGGAGGAATTCTCGTATCGCTTTCGGCTAGTGGATTCCGTGAAAGCGCCAAGTGCAGCTGTTACCGTTTCGGGCAGGTGCAGTGCATCAATTTGCTGCAAAAGGGCGGACAAACATGCGCTTGAGATGCTGCTAGGTCTGACTGTTCTTTTCTCGCTTGGGAAAATGTGGACCGAGCCTTATGGATGAAACGAAGCTTTTCCGAAGGCGCAAAGGTCTCGAACTGAGACTGCTTCAGGGACGGTCAGTGCTACTTGCGTTGGTTACGATCACCCGTAGTCGTGGTCGCCTAGTGTCATGAAGTCGCTATGAAGAGTACTGCGCAAACGCTCAATGAGCAGAGACCCGTCAGAACTGAATAGAAACGTCGCACGACCAGCGTGCCCCTCTTCCAGTGATTTCATACATGCACACCACCCTGTCTTTGCACATTAAATCTGTTTCGAATCGAAAAGACACCCTCAGCTGTACACTAGTCAACAAACCACACCCTTCTCGAAGAATTTGTCCGGAAGGAGAAGAATCAGTAGACAGTCCTCCCGCAGCTCGCGCAAGGGGGCCGTCTAGCTCTATGATAACGCCACGCCACGCATCGATCATCCCTTCTCTTTCCAAAAGGACAATCAGCCATCTGTTGTCGCCGACTCCTCATGTCTCTCGTGCTGGCCTTTCGCTGCCCCCGCAATGCGATGAACGGTGGTCGTCGCTCAACCTGCAACCAGCACCCATAACAAAAAGAAAATCATCAGAACGCCAAACATTTTCGCAATCAGCCACCGGTTGCCTTGTACGCGACTCCAATACTTCATCAGTTCCCGTTGGGCACCTTGAACGTTATCCACGACATCGTCGGTATTCGCGTCGATGCGCTGGATCTGCTCGGCTTGCTCTGAGACCATTTGTGCGAGTTGGCCGAAGATGCCACCAAGTTCATTGATGGTGCGTTCGATGGCTTCGATGGCCTCGCCTCGCTGCTGGATGTAGCTGTTGGATGACGACCCTTCTTCCATGAGTTGTAGTTGCTGCTGAGAGGCTTGTATCGGCGCTCCTGTGCCAGAATACAACGCTGACCCTCCAGAGGGCTCCAAAGAGAGCACGTCTTGGCCTTGACTTGAAGGGCCCGTTTGTCCAGGCTTTGGACTTCGCCCTCGGCTTGGGGTCTGATATAAAGGAGAATCGGTCCTTCCCGGCTCCAACCTTTCTTGCGCGGCACTGGATCTCCCTACCTCGCCGACGAAGTTCTCTTGTCGGCTTCGGCTCGCTTGGATGTTCTTGGTGCGCACCTCGAGCACTTCTTTGAAGTTTACGGCAACATCCGCAACCCGCCCTTGCAAGAGCATGACCACATTTTTGTTGTGTTCGCCCTCCTGTTGCGCGCCCGAAGTTTGGCCACTCTGCGTCCGTTGGAGTTGCTGCAAGTTCCCAATTTGCTGATTGAGACCTGCCAGATCCTGCTTGATGACATAGGTGAGTTCGGCAATCTCCACGGGTCGGTCATCGAAGAGCGTCTTTCGCTTCGCCAACTCTCCCAGTCTTTGCAATTTGCCCATGGTGGCGCTGATGCCTCGTCCGATGGCGGCGGCATTGCGCGCAAACTCGCTCCGTTGCGCTCGAGTTGGGCGTGTCGCAGTGCCATTTTGTTGGGAAATTAGTGGTTGGGACTGTGCGCCGAGGGGCTGTTTTCGCTGGCGAGCGAGAGATTTTTGGGCCTGTTGGAGGATGGAGCGGAACTCGGGGGTGCGGTCTTGGATTGAGGCGTGTGAGGCCATGGTGAGCATGATCTGAGTGGAAGTGGAAAGTCGAAGGTGGTCGGCAGGGGGTGGCCAGACGGCCGAGTGGGAAGTGTTCGAGCGCGGTTTGTGTCGTCGCGCGCGGGGTGTGTAGAAGCGGCGTGGCGATGGAGGGCGGTGCGTCGAAGGCGACAGCGATCGCGGTCGGGGCGTGGAGGAGAAGGGAATGGGCGTGAGGACAGATTTCTTTTTTTTTTGGGTGGTGCAGCAGACGTGCATGCGAAGGAAGGATGCACAGGATGCGATGCAGGCAGGCGGGCAGGGAGGAACACGTGCGCCAAGAGAACGTGATGTCGTATACCCGCGGCAACAACAACAACAACAACAACAACATTGAACTCTGCTACTGCGGCTCCTGGATGATGCTTGATGTGGGAGCAGCTCTCACATGGTCTCCCACGCTCATCCCATCTGCAGACTCGTGTGGTCGAGATGAATGCGTGAATACATACATATATAGACGAGCGCGAAGGGAGCGTCGTCATCGGCATACTGTACATACATGTAGAACCGCTGCATGTCTCGGCTTCCATGTCCCTTGCCAGCCGCTGCCAACATTATTGAACTTGCACACCCATACCGCGCCTCGCCATCATCCCCATCCCGCCCCTTCGCCCCCATTAATAATATCTAATCCCGCCTTCTGCCTCTGCGCGTGTGACGCGAATCGCGCGCCTTTCCGCCCGTCGCCGCCGTTGGCCGGTGGTCGTCACGCGAACGGCACAAACAGCAGCACTGCGCCTCGACATCCACGCGGACTCCGCTGCATACCCAGACTCCATATCTCGGCCATGCTCTCTTGACAGCTTCACGACTCCTCCCGGCGAACATGTCCAACACCGGGACTCCCACCACTCCTGGCGCGCCGCTCTCGTTCAAAACCGTGCCAGGTAGACACCGGACGCAGAAATGGAACACGGCTCCCAAGAACACATACGACGGAGACGATTGGGGAGGTTATGATCCGTATGATGAGTATGGAGGCGACTACGGGGATCCAGAACCACCGCTTCCTACTCAGTCTTCGGCATTGCCTGCACACAAACTTCGCAAACACAGCTTCGATCGCGGAGACGATGGCGCCCGATCCGTCTCCGCTCCTTTCCCCGTCACGGCGAATCCCGTGGACAGTGGGAGAAATGACTTTCCTCGCAGCGGATCACGACCGCGCGACTTCACGAACCCAGACCAGGCACCAGCGCCGCTGAACGCGTCGAGAGAGGCTGTTCCTGCGCCACCAGGCTCCTTCCCACCCCGCAAGACGAGCATGGGAGCCAATACGATCGAAGCACAACAGCAGGCGGCAGAGGCGCGAGCCATCGCCGAGAGCATGACGAGCCCTACGGACAACACCGGGGCAGCTTCTGCATCGGCCAGCAGCCCTCAGACCGACAAACCGCCGGTCTTCATTCGTCCAAGCGATATCTACAAGCGAATGGATGAGGAGAAGCGGCGTGAGAGTGAGGACAGTGCCAGGCCCAGTGTCGATGCCTTGGAGAGAGTCACTTCCGCGGAGCAGACGAGGAGTGATTTGCAACCGGTTCAAGAGCAGGCAGAAAGTGTTCAGAGCCAGTCGCGGCGCCCAAAAGAAGCTCAGCCCGAGCATAGCACTTCTTCTACGCGAGACAAGAGCCCCACATTACCACTAGTGTCGCGCTTTTCGGGCTTTGGGGACGACATCTTGAGCTTTGGAGGTTCCACGTCGACAGAGCAATCGTCGAAGCCATCACCACCTGGTCTGAATACAGCAGGTCTGGGCACGGCTTCCAGCTCCATCCAGCCAACACCCACCACCACTCACCCATCTTCGAGCTCCGCTCGAGCCGATCCTGCAGGAGGGCAACGCGGAGATGATGGGCTTCAACACACTCCCTCTGTGGGCTTCCGCTCGGCAGTGCATCAAGCGTTCGACCAGAACGACGCGTCTCTTTCGCGCGGCAACTCAGGGTCTACGCCAAGCACCGGCGTTGGGCGCAGCGATACTTCTTCGACTGCAGGCATTAGCCCCATCATGAGTCGTGTGCCTTCAGCCGCCACTGCAGCTTTCAGCCAAAGGCAGCGGGATGGAACCACCCCTACCATTGCGGAGGAAACCATGACTACGCCAGCTGCCTCGCGACCTGGCTCGGAATCGGTGGAACGAGTCGGGCGAAAGCCTGCTGCCGGTAGAAGCACGAGTGGCGAGCGTGTACCCGCAACTTTCGAGCCGGGCTTCCGCCGTAGTCTGGATCCTCCATCGTCTGGCACATCCCCAGCCCGTACACCTGCCGTGGAGACGGTCGAGTCCCGCAGACTCAGCACACCGTTATCAGGTGTCATCGGTGCCGATGATTCAAATGTGGCGGACCAGGGTGAAGTTGTGAAACCCGATCTTCGCCCAGGTGAAACGCTGGCGAGCGATCAAACCACTTCTGCGATTCCGATGACTGGAAGAGGGCGAAGCAACACCGACTACAGTATTCGTGAAGCCGACCTTGCCAACACCATCAACTCGTCCCCAGAGAAGGATCCCAGTTCGCCTGAACTGGCTGAAGCTGCGAGGGAGAGCAAGGACAGTCGAGATCTGTTTCTCCGCACCCATGATATGCCTTCTGCCACGAGCCCTGTGAGGACTGCCACTCCTTCCCGGTCTGACAGCCCTGCCAAAGGGAGGGTACGTGAGATTGCCGACAGGTATCAAGAAATCCATGACACCCGTCGCGGCTCGAACGCCAGCATCGGCTCGAGCAAGTCTGGTTGGAGCACTTTCACGGATGATGCGAAGTCGAAACCGAAGCGTGCCGGTACTGGACAGAGCGGACTTGGACAGAGTGCGACGTCTCCAAGACCTGAAATTGGAAGAGAAGAGAGCTTCAAGCCAGATTTGCCTGGTGGCTGGATTAACAGTGAAGCACCCACGCCAGCGACTGAGGCCCCACCTGCAGTCGCCACTCGTGACATCCCGTCACGCGACGAGCCCATCGATTTGACGCCGACAACACAAAAATATCAGCTTCAAGGCTCCTCCACCAAGTCCCCGGTCGATGCTACCAAAGAAGTCGGCGACCAGCTTGGCGCGGCTTTCATGAGTCAATATGGTGTTGGACACCAAACTCGTGACTTTGCATCCAAAGAAGCACCTGCGCCGGTTGACCAGTCCGGGGCAATGCCCAAACGTGTGCATGGAGAAGTCCCACCAGCACCCCCGTTGCTGCGACAGGAAACCGACAGTACTGATGCGCCCACTTCTGTTTCCTCTTCTGCAGCTCCCACGCCTCTGCCAACGGACACCCCTCAGCCTGCCGCAGGGATTGACAGTTTGGATGCCGAGTACTTTAACACAGTACCTCCTCTCCGTGTTCGGAGTCGAGAGCCGAGCCCAGAGCATAGCGCATCTCAGCCACCTAGCACGAGCCAGCCCCTTCGCCGCGCATCTAGTGACTCCGCAGACGACGATCGCATTCGAGAAGAAATTGTTCGAAGTCTGGATAGCTCCGCGGAAAATAATGCACGTACGCAAGATGCATTAAATGCGCCAGACAATGAGAGGCGAGTCGAACATGGCGAATCTGCATCGCCAGCCGCTACAGTTGCGACGGCAGCAGGCGCAGGTGTAGCGACGGCAGCGGCAGCTTCTGCGTCTGCGCCAAAGGCAGATGCAACCAGACCTGGCCTGCTCAACACTCGGTTCAGCTGGGAGGTGAGCGAGCCACCCAGAGAAGAGCCCAAGAGCCCCGAAATCAAACCCGAAGCAGCATATGAAAGGCCACGGAGTAAGCAGTTGCACATAATGAATCCAGGGGAAACACCAATTAGTCCCGTTTCGCCAGTCATTGAGCAGAAACTACCTGGACAATCAGACATGATCGGCGGACCACTCTCGGTGCCTGACGTGCAGAGACCCGAGGCGGCAGCAGCAGAAGGAGAAATAGTGCGATCTCTCTCACAACGCGTCAAGGGCCCTGTGGCGCCTGTTGCGAAGACAGACAACACGCTTGATATTCCACAGACCACGGCTGAAAGTGGCCAGTCAATCACGGAAGGGCAGCCCCCTCCTGTATCAGACAGACGCCCGCGGATTCCTTCACACGACACTGAGTCGACCCAAGACAAGATGCACGCGCCTCCGTCAACTGCGTCACCTCAACAGAGCTCCGCACAATTTCAAGGACAGATCCCTGCTTTCCGAAATATATTGCAGATCAAGGACGCAGATGAGCGCATCAAGGCTTACAATGGCACACGTCAAACGTTTGCCGACATGAATACTGGTTTGGGAGATTGGCTGCAGAGCATGACGGCGCGCCACCCTGATGTGCAACAGACAGCTGAGCAAGGTAAACCGCCACCGCTCGAGCCAAGCATCTCTTCCAGCAATACCAACCAATGGAAGCGAGGTCACCGTGCTGCTGCGCCTAGCATGAACTTGTCGAATTTGAAGAACCGTTTTGCATCTGGTGGTCAAGCTGAGGGTTCAGGGCGCACCGCATCAGCGGGTGGTGCGCCTGGTGGACTGTCTAGCAGTGACAACGCTAGTGGAAGCGGTGGTGTTGACCTTGACCGTGTGCAGCAGAAGGGCAAGGAGTTCATGAAGAATGCCGGAGTTTTTGGCAGCAAGGCCGGCGCTGGCGCAAAAGGTCTCTTGGCAAAAGGCAGATCGAGGTTCGGCGGAAGCGTGCGCGGCAAGGAGGTATGATTGATTTTCCTACGTCCTCTACACACAACACTACAAGCACAACTCGACGTCAATTTCACTTTGGTCGATCTGTCGCTGAGATCTCGCGCGCTCCAGGCATGATGTAGCTGGGCGTGGAGCTTCTCAAAGCACACGGCGGTCTCTACCATTATACGCTTCTGGCGACCAGATACCCCGAAGCAGAAGAAAGAGGGAAAGAGCATGACAGCTGCGACGATATCTTGCTGCACGATTCCTTCTCATTTTGTACCACCGTGATCGAGCATCTCTAATGTTTTTTGGTGGACCCACTCCATATCCACATTCCAATCATCACCTCCTTTCTCTGCTCATCATCATCATCATCATCAATCCCCACAATGTGCGCACATGTCAGCTTACGGTAAGTGCGTGTTTTAGGACTCTACTCCGGCCCCGGCTGGTGCTCGGCCCCAGCCTAGTCGAGCCTCATCTTCGGTCCTGGCGAAGTTGAGATCTGTTTCGTCGCCCGCGTCACCTTCGAGATCGCGTCATGCTGGAATCAACAGCAACGAAGACCGGGGAGTTCTTGCTGCTGTCACTACTACTGCGAGTACGACCCAATCATCCAACGGTTTCGCGTTTCCTGTAACACGAGACAATGGCCCGAAAGCCCCGTCGTCCGCCGATGAATTGCCGAGTAATACTGCAGCTCGAGCTCCTGCGGCACTTGTCCAGGATGAGCAGACAGCTTTCGCGGACGGTGTTGAACATGGGCAGGAGACTGCTGAGTCGCAGTCCCGTCCATCAAAGGGAAGAGCGATGCTTGCAGTTGGCCCTGATTCTGTTCCGCAGGGGAATGTGCCAGCTAAAGATCTGACTTCTCATGGTGCGGCGGCGTTCAAGACTGAGGACGACCGCGCGAGAGTCGAGAATGAAGCATCAGCTGCACACACAACCACTATTGCAGCTCTAGCAGAACACATCAGCGAAGCAGAGACTAGAAGTGACGCCGTCAGGGAATTGAATGACGCCGGGCCCGTTCTTGAGGATGTCACGACAGCATCGCCTCCACCTATTCTTGGCCCTACAACTTTAACTTCAAGCACGCATATCCCATCGGCAGGTCTTCCAACAGCAAGCGACTCCCCCACCCTGGGCCACAATCATACCCCTTCGTCGGGTTCCATTGATCTCCCGACCGCTCTCGCCCTGCCACCCAATATATCGAAACGCTCATCTACGATGGGCCCTCCGGTTGCGACTTCCGAAGACATGGGAAGCTACACAGCCGATCCGAGCGCGATCTCCCTCCTCAGCACACCGAATTTGCCTTCGACAATCGACGGCTCGCCGTTTGCGACAGCTACCCGTCCGGATGCACGTAGGACTTCGACGGCTGGAATGTTGACGTTGAGGAGTAGTGCACGGCGAGAGGGCAGCGCAACCCCTACCAATGGATCTTCTTCGAGTCGGGACCCCAGTCGTGGGTGGACGCATGGTGGTGCTGCTTCTGCGCACTCAAGACCTTTAAGCGGAGTCTTTGAGCGTTTGAAGGAGCGGACAGCCAGGAGTTGGAGCCGGAGTCGGAGCCGACCGCAGAGTTTGGTCTTTTGGCGGGGAGGAGTGGATGGGACATCGTCTTCTGCGGGTGACAATGGAATGGAGCGGGAAGAGGTGGAAAGTACGCCGAGAGAAGGCAAATTCACTCCTGAGACGAGGAATGTTTCTGCCGCGCGTCCGCAATCTGCCCTGATGGATTTTAGCGATGTGGCTGTCGACCCGACGCGATCTGCTGCTCCTGGATCCCCTGGTCCACTGGCGCATTCTGGCAGCCTTCCCGGCTCGCCGCAGAGAATCGAGGCGTGGAATGTACCAGGCGCGAAGATTCCGAGCCCTAAGACGCCGGATGCCAAGCTACCACTTTCGCATCAATCACAAGAAGAGCGATTAGGTGTGCTGCCCAGTCCGGCGCCTACGGCCGCGACTTTTGCGGACGCCGAGCACATGCGACGCGGGAGCAGTCTAGAGGTCGAGAGACAGAGGAGGAAGAGAAGCAGTGTTGGCAATACCAACACTACTTTTGGTGGCCTCGGCGAGGAAGGCAATTGGAAGAGAGGGTTGGAGGAGAGGTATGCGGCCGATCCTTCGTTGATGATGACGATGAAGGCAGATGGCGAGGAAAATCCTCTCACTGCTAGTGCGCTGACAGGGGAGCCTCTGGCAACCGTACCGAGCCAAGAAGAAGAGGTGGAATCTTCTAAGCTGAGAGGGAGTACTTCTGCTTCCGCAAGAAGCTCCCCGACCAAACGGCCAACGCAATATCAACGCAAGGTCTCGGATATTTCCACCTTGCCTTCGCAGATGCATCGACGAGCGGCTTCGGAGGGAGTCTCGTTTGCCGGTCAGACTGGTCTCTTTGGCACGACTCCCGTTGGGTCGGAAGCGAGATCGAGAAGTGGCAGCGCGACCGCATATTTGACTACGGTGGCGACCACCGAGGGATTGAATGAGAGTCCGCTGCTGTCGGGAAGCATGAGTGACAGTCAAAGCTCGGGCTTGTCAGATGCGGAGGTTGTGATGGCGAGCCCAGTCACGATCAGGGCTATAGAGCCTGTCGTTGTGCCGGGGGTGGAACCAGGTGTGGAAGAGGAGGCCACGCCGACTGCGAAGAGGAGTGGTGGGATGGGACATGACGGGTCGTCGAGGTGGGGGAGGGAGGTTGCGGAGCACGAAGAGGCAGTCAAAGGGCTGGAAGAGATCCGGGTTGCAGAGGCGAGCCGGAATATTGCGCCTGACGAGACTAGTCCTCGGGAAAGGCCAGCAGGAGGAACTTTCGCTTCGATCATTGCTTCTGCGACGGCAAGGAAGGAGAAGTTGCAAAAGCCACAGCTTGTGGAAGCGCAACAGAATCCTTACGTGTTGCCTTCCGATCAGAGTCGGCAGGCAGCTTATGCCAGGCCAACGAGCGACGGACAGGATGACGCAGGTGACAAGTGGGAAGATGCGAGAAGTGAAGTATCAGCTGAAGAAGGTGCATCGGACGACAGGAGGTCCAGCGTGAGCAGCATCGGGGAGGGCGAGAACGTACGTCCTGCCGCATCCCGGACGAATACTGGATCACAAGCTGTTGGCGCCGAAACGAACACGAGAGGAAGTACTGAACAGTCTTCTTCAACAAGCGAAGGGACCCTTCCATCCTCCTTCGAAACCGTCCGCGCCGCGCCTGAAGGACCACAACAGCCACCACCACCTCTTGTGATAGAAGAAGCCATGACTTCTCAAGCGATCCCCGCAGGTCCGACAACGAACACTACTTCACCTACTTCGCCGTCCTCTGCCGGTCTCATGCCCGGCGTAAGACAACCGAGTCTTGGAAGTTCCGACTTCCATCAACGCTTCTCTCAGCGATTGTACGCACAACGACCGGATATGGGCGATCGACCGATGTCTTACGTGACCTTGCCGAGAGACGAAGGTGGTTATGTTCAAGAAGAGATTGATACGAGGAACCCTGCTGCCGGGTCCTCAAAGAGTCTGGATGTTATGCCTGCCGCTCCTGCTACTGTGAACGCCAACGCGAGGAAGATGGAAGAAACTGAAGACAATATGTCGCCCCTCATAACTGAAGATCTGAGTGCTTTGAGTGGACCTCCGGCGGGTACGCCACCGTTCCAGCAGCATCCGGTATTTCGACAAGCGGATGCTGGGTACTTCCATGACGCTTCTCGGCAGTCAATGATAAACCCCGACACCAGGATTCCCGGGAGGGATGTGATTTCTGACGACCATGGGTTGGAGGATGCCCATGCGTGGGGTGAGGATGTGGTTACTACGCCAAAAGGGGAGTTTCCTCCTGATGTGGATGCTTCGATCCAACAGCCGCAGCACGCGAGAAAGAAGTCTGCAACGTGGAGAGCTGCATTCCGAGGAAATAAGCCTTTGGCTAGTTTGGAGAATTCGGATAATATCAATGCTGGTGTTACGGCTGGAGGTGAGGATATGGATCGCGCGGACACTGTGAGGAAGGTTTCTGGTGGGGCCAAGAGGACTTTGCAGAAACCACAGCGTGCGAGCTCGAGTGCAGTGAAATTGTCTTCCTCGAATGCTTGGGATGATACGCCAAAGGAGAAGGAGAAGAAAAAGCGTTTCTCGGGATTGAAATCTTTTCTTGGCAGAGCAAGCACGTCCGCCGGCGGTGGCACTGAAGCTGCGACTGCTGCAGGTGAAGGTCGGCCGGGTCATGTTCGGCATGAATCGAAACGAGAGCGTTCGCGCACGAGAGATGACAAGGGGAGGAAATTGACCAAGGCCGCGCCACCGATTGCTGCTCCCGAACCAGCTCCGCTGCATTCTAGGTGGCACCCGGGCAATCCGGCCACGGTGAAGGGTGGAATGGGAAGTTATGCAGAGTATGAAACTGCGAGGCAGAGAGAGATGGCAGCCTTTACGGAGCAGAGCGAGAGGAGTCAAAGGATTTTGGCGAAGAGAGAGCAGAAAGTGGTGGCCAGCGCAGGTGGTGGAGGTCATCAAAGCCAAGATGAGACGATATCGCCAACTAACGTTGCTGGGGCGGCTCCTTCATCATCGCCGCCTGCAGATGGCTGGTATGGACCAAGTGCAAGAAAGACACATGTCGACGAAACGGATGTGGAGGGCTACAGGATGCCCGACTTTCGGAGGATGGATCGGCAACAGGTCGCTGCTGAACAGAGGCTTGCGGCTGGTCAGACTACGAATCTTATACCTTTGAGGGCCTATGCGGCATCATCGGCTCCAGCCACTGTCGAACAACAACCATTGGGTCCAGGGACCCGAGACGAAAGACTGGCTTCAATTGCGACTGCTGTCTCTGGGCGATCGGAATTCCTCGCCATGCGACAAAGACCTTTCGGCAGCGTGGTTTCCGCTGTGTCGCCTATACAACAGAGACCGTTCGGAAGCATGTCTTCTGCCACCATCTCGCCTGTGCATGGAAACCCACATCCACTACAGATCCAAACACAAGGGAATTTTGGCCCTCAGCAGCAAGAAAATATTTCTCCCCGCGGCAGAGTCATTTCAATGGGCACGGAAATTGCAAGGAGTCCGGCCAAGGAATACCAAGATCAACAGACGCCCTTTGCAATTACATTGCCCGGAGCAGGTGGTGCGAGTGCGGTACATGCGAGCGATGCTGCGTGGAATGATGCCCAGTCGCGGGCGGCACATGACGGACAACAGCAGTATCAGTACGCTGAACCCGATGATGTGAGACTACAGTATCAGCAACCGCAAAGCCCACTTCACTCGGCAGGAGGTGAAGGGAGATATCCTGCTGGACAGCGTCCACACAATGGGTTCAACTACGAGGGCCGCGACGCATATGGACAGCAGCAGGTATACGACCAGTACGACCGGCGTGGTCCTCGCCAGCCCACTTCCCCAACATACGACAACAGCCGCTATATTCCACAGCCTCCACCGCAGCGTAATTGGATTTCCCAGCAGGTATTCCAGCAAGGTCAACAGTACTCGCATCCTGCACAAACACCCATGTACCAGGCGCGAACAGAAGCTGCTCATCAGTCGGGTTGGTTCCCTCGACACCAGCAACAGCAACTACAGTACCACGAAAACGAGCAGCAGAGACGTAGGGCGAACTCCATCGAACAGCAGCGGAGACGATATTATGCTCAGAATGCCCCAGCTGATGTTCCACACTATGCTCCTCAGGGGGGTCCGCAGCAGCAACAGAAACCGAATTTCCCGCATCCGCCTCTCTCGGCTGCGATGCAACAGCAGCAGCAGAGGCAGTTTATGCGGGGCGAAGAAGGTGGCGTGGACCACTATAGTGGCGGGCGAAGGAGAAGAGCGGGAAGTGGATACAGTGGAAGGCGAGATGATCCTGCTGTCAGCGAAGATGAAGTGGACATGATTATGAGAGGCGCGAGTTATCCGGGTATGGAATGGGATCCCTATTCGGGAAGGTAGATTGAACATTTTAATAAAAAAAAAATGAAAAAAGGGCTGGGATGATGGGTCTCGAATGGGGGGAAGATTGTCTAGAATAACTGCATGCTGAAGGAGTTGGCTGTTTGGGGGACCTTTCACTTCTCAGCATACGAGCGACAGGCGTGATTTGGGAAACACAAAGGAAAGTTTTGGATCTGAAACCAATATCACGACAGGCGAGAGCATAATAATGTACAGGTAGATAGCGTTACATAGCGAACGAGCATCGTAATCAAAGGGCGTTCTTGATTCTAGGTCCTTTGTCACAAGCATCACAATGCTTCGACGCGAATACCGCGCGCGTGGGTGACTTCGAAGGCGTCATTCCAGCCAAGCAATCACGGCGTCGTCGACCACGCATAGCGTCTGGGCAACAATGCCCACCACTCTCTCGTCTTTGGATCACAGATGACTGACTTCACCTCACCTCAGCTTCATCGCGACGACTTTGTGTGTATCGACAGACAACAGTCATGCCGCTCCAGAAGCTACGCACGCTCGTGGCCCAAGGCCGAAAGGCTTTACTCCCTTCCGGCGATAGGATCTCTCGAATCCCTGTGGTTGACATGCTCGCGCACAACTGGCATCTCGGTCTCACAGCTTTCGGTGGCCCAACGGTACACTTCCAAATCTTTCGCGAACTGTTCGTGCAGAAATATAAATGGCTCGACGATACTGCATACAACGAGCTTTTTGCCGTTTCGCAAGCGCTTTCTGGTCCTGCGTCGACGAAGATGTTATACGCGATCAATGTCATGCGTTATGGTTTTTGGACGGGCGTTGCTGCGTTGATGGTTTGGTCTCTGCCCATGGCTTTTGCGGCTTTTGGGTTGGGTTTGGGTGTGGGACAGATTGAAGACGAACTGCCTGGGCCGGCGTATGCGCTTTTGAGTGGGTTGAACAGCGCTACTGTGGGCATTGTGGCGCTGGCTGGAATGCAGTTGAGTCAAAAGGCTATTACTGATACAATGACGAGGGCTTTGGTTTTCTTGGGAGCAACGGCGGGGATGCTGTACAATGCGCTTTGGTTCTTCCCGGTCCTCATGGTGGGTGGTGCGCTGACGACTCTGATCTGGGATTTGAGGGTGTTGCAGAGGGCGTGGGGGATGACTGTGAGGAGGAAGAGGCAGAATGTTGAACCACAGGAGGACTTGGAGATGCGCGATGTTGGCGATGCGAGTGGCGGTGTCGTGAAGGCAGCATCCTCTGTGCATCAACGCAGTGGCATCAAGACACAAGAAGAACCTGTCCTGGCCGAGACTGATTCTTCGTCGGAGCCGCAGACTAGACTTCTCAGATCGTGGAAGACTGGAGTGGCCATCGTCGGCGCGTTCTTTGCCTCGTTCATCGTCGTCATGGTTTGCCGTGGTCTCTACAATGGCGACAACCGAGGTTTTGATCTCTTTTCCAACCTGTATCTTGCCGGGACCATCATCTTTGGCGGTGGCCCTGTGGTTATTCCTCTCCTCCGCGACTACATTGTCGCACCCGGTTGGGTCTCCTCTCGAGATTTCTTGCTCGGTCTTGCCATTACACAGGCTTTCCCTGGACCAAACTTCAACTTCGCAGTTTACCTTGGCGCTCTTGCTGTTCAGGGCTATGGTTTACCAGCTTTTGCGGGTTCATTCATTGCTTTTGTTGGTATTTTCACGCCTGGAATTTGGCTTGTGACTGGTCAGCTGGCAGTGTGGTCCTCGATCCGCAAGATTCAGGCTGTGAGGTCCGCACTCCGCGGTATTCATGCCACTGCCGTTGGCCTTGTCTTTACAGCCGTGTATCGGTTGTTCCAGATTGGCTATCTGGATGCCGATGTGCGCAATGGCGGCAGCCTGAGCAGAGATCCCTGGTGGGTTGTGATCGTGGCTACGAGCTTTGTTGGTGGGCGGCATTTCAAGTTGTCGCCTCCTCTGGCTATTCTTCTGGGTGCTGCAATGGGTCTGATCTGGTACGCCGTGGTGCGAGTGTGAGTCGTACAGCTGCATCTCAAAAGACATGCCAAGTGGTATTCGCCGACGCAAGGACTCGCGACTCACCGGCGACGGGCTGCACGGTCTACGTCAGATGCCTGCCTATATTGCCTAGCCACTCATCGGAAGCTGAGAGCGTCGACGATCCACCACTCTCAAGCTGACATGCCTTGAGTCGGGCTTCTAGATGACTTACGATGGAGGCGGATTGTTCTTGCTGCTCTCACGAAGGCTACCATTTCAGCAGACACGGAGCGTTACCTGACCATCGCAGCATATAATATGTTCTGTTGCGCCCATCAAGTTATGAAATATCATACAACATTCTTCACTTCAGATAAGTCGCGATGTGGACGCCCAACTTCCAGCAATATCCCACTCTAGGAGCCGGAACAATTGATCTTTACAACTTGCTGCCATCTTCCAGCTCCTTCGGAAGACTGGTACCTCGCATGCACTTCTCTGATCTTACTCCAGAGATCAGAACGCGGATCTATATGTTCCTCCCGCAAGCAGGATTCCACTTCTTCGGCGATAGAAGTTTGGCAGAAACCATTATTGGCGACTATGCAATCGCTTCCAACCCGCCAATTGCAGCAACATGCCTGATGTGGGCGATTGGGTCCGCGGAGACTACTTTCATAGCAGTCATAGAATGAATTCACACCACTGATATCTTAACTGAACGACAAATGATGATTCGAAACCACCCTTCATGATCCTCGTACCCAACCTCGTCCCATGTTCTCACGGAAATGGATCGTACTCTCCTTCGCCAGAGCAAGCGGCCTGCACGGCACTCGCGTCAACCTCTTGCACAGCTTCACCATCAGCACCAAACCGCAGCAGAGTCCCACCATTGCTCGCTGTCGGATCGTAGGCCGGCCAGCTCGAGTTTGACAATCCATTCCAAGGATCTCTAACAAAGTCCAGCAGAAGATCCTGCATCGTCTCGCTCGTTTCGACTTCCAGCGGTGACGCAGGTCCAACTCCATCTTCGTACGTACCGAAGAACATGACAAGATCACTCGAGTGATATGCGCCCATCCCTGGTAAACATGAAAGTCAGTCCGACATTCAACTTTTGTACTTCTCTAAGCAAGTGCAACTCACATGGCAAAGGGTCCTGATTCGTCCAGTTTCCAGCATATTGATATCTGTAAGTCGGAAGGCCCAGGCCTTGTCTCAGGGCGCCACTCCTTGCCGCCCCGCACAAGATCTGCAACGTCGTCGCGTCCGCCTGCGTCTGATTGACACCTCTCTGTGGATCGTCGGCGGGATATGTGCTCAGACTTCCACCTTCGTTGGCGGTAGAAGAGTAAATCATCGGAGCTCTCGTTACACGTTGCTGCAAGTATCGTTCCGTGTAATTTGAGAAGACAAGTTTCTCGTCCGCGACAGTCGAGAAGGATATCGCGGGCAGGGTACCATTACCCTGGTATCGTCCCAGGAAATTGATGATATCATTGTAGTCAACCTTCTGCATGCAGTCCAGCTCCGCAGTGAAATTATTGGGGAAATCGCATCCGACGTTCTTTGCAACGAATGTAAAGTTCGAGTGCGTGGCATCTGGCACTGATGGACGGAAAGCAATGATACTTCCAGATTGAGCGAAGAATCCACGCGCGATGGGGTCGTTGTAAAAGGCATAGTTGTGGATGTCAACCGATGCTGCTCCGGCTGATTGTCCCCAGATTGTGATTTTCGATGGATCACCGCCGAAAGCTCCGATATTGTCGCGCACCCATTCGAGCGCGAGGCGTTGGTCGAGCAAGCCCAAGTTCTGCGTCGAGATTCCTCCTGCGTTGGGGAAGCCCATGATGTTCATCCTGTAGTTTATCGTGACGACGATGTGGGATTGCGATCGCGAGACCCAGCGACCAGGCAATTGCCCTGGAACCAGAATTCCATTTGACTGGAAGCCGCCTCCAGTCCAGAACATAGCAACGGGCAAGCGGGAAGCGTAGCTCGCATTGGCTGGAGTCCATATCGCGAGCTTGAGGCAGTCTTCAGTGGCGAAGGGAGCAGATATTCCGGCTGTATTGTTTGGCGCTCCCGAGTACTGGAGATATTGTGGAATTTTCTGGTTCCATATGGTCTTCTGGGAGGTCACATACTGCGGACAAGCTGGAGGATATTCAGTTGCATCGATCTTCTCGGAAGAACGTGGGACCGCAAGAGGCGGTTGAAATCGATTTGGACCTGCTGTGTCTTGTCCGAATGGTACAGACAAGAATTCCCTCACATTGCTGTAGTTTGCGTTGATACGACCAGTAATGAAGCCTGTGGAGGCACGGACAGTGAGAGCCTCGTCTCTTCCGGAGGGAGCTGATGCAATCGATCTGAGAGTTGCAAAAAGCACTAGGCCGACAGAGAACTTCATTTTCGTGTTTTGCTGAAGAAGAAGCTTTCTCCTTGACTTGACTCACAACTTGGAAATCGTCCATGAGACTCACGACTACCGAATAACCGAACAACTCTGTCGCGTCGATTTCAACCGAGGGGAGGGGCCTCGTTGATGGCAAGATGGCTATAATCCGGTTAAAACCGAGTTACACCCCGAAGACAATGCCGTAACGATGCTATTGATTGGGCTCCAGCAGTTTTACCTTCACAGACCCTAGCTTCCGACGATGCACCCCACCATCAGCCTTTTCGCCCCCTGCGAGCTTGAGATTGTCTCCACTTTGTGCATGCGGGCCTCTGCTGCACCTCGATAGCGTCATCGTCATATCATCTCGGGTATCGTGCGTTGCCTCAATGACCACTTAGCCGGAGAGCGCATACGGAGGATACAATCGGGCAGACGAGAACAGGATGCGCGTACCACGCTTCCGTCGATCGTGCTGTGCGCAGATTTGCCGGTAATGTGGCACGACGGCTTCGGACGATATGTGAGATCAGAGAGAGAGAACAATCTAGCCCTACCTGTGTCGACTGATAAAGTGGTGGATAACCTTCGAAGTATTCGGGCCCGCTAGCTTCTGAGAAGGTTGAACACGCAGAAGCAGGAGTGACTGTAACATTTCTCCACTGAGATACATCGCGCTCTGACTTGTCCATCTCCAGGAACGATGGACGCGAGGCGAGTGAGAAAGCAGAGATACCAGTCCGAGCGCATGCTCTTTCAAAGGTATGACTATCCCTTGTCATGTAGCATCTCGACTCGAATGAGCTCTTTAAAGTCGTAGCATCCTGAGTGGGCGTGACAAAAGGGCGCAACA
Source organism: Cercospora zeae-maydis (assembly GCA_023512815.1). Classification (NCBI taxonomy): domain Eukaryota; kingdom Fungi; phylum Ascomycota; class Dothideomycetes; order Mycosphaerellales; family Mycosphaerellaceae; genus Cercospora; species Cercospora zeae-maydis. The sequence continues at coordinate 1,748,079 of JAKLWY010000008.1, forward strand.
ATCATGTGCGGCTGCGTTGCTGCTCGATCTCGCCGTGACCGCTGTCAGACTCATGCAAAGAAGCGAAGTCCTAGTTGCGCTTGGTCACGACGGGTGATGGTGAAGTCGCATCGGCTCAACCGGTTGGTCAAAGTCGAGGAGGCCTCACAAGATCTTCATCCGCACAATTGGCAGCATCAAGCTTTGTCTCGTTGTCAAGGTCTTTGTGCTTCGGCAGTATTGCCAGCTCTGATATTTTGCGGGAAGACAGTGTACGAGTTGGACAAGCTCATTGAGGGGAAGCTGTTCGCATCTCGTCGTCCCGATCCAGACGGTCGGCTGTGCTCACGGGCGTTGAGGTGCGGTGCATCGACGCGCGAAGCTGCTTTGGGTGAAAGGACTTGAGTTTCATTGTCACTGTCGAAGAGCTGAAAGGTGTTGCACGTGGCTGCATTGGCGACGCTCGACGCATTTCGAGTGACGGCAAGCGAGGCGCGAGCAGTCAGGCCTGGATACCAGAAGCAGCGGATCTTGAATCGAGTGGGCGCGGTGCTTGAAAATGCGGAATGGAGGTTCTTGCTGGGTTGAGTCTCTGAGCACTTCGTAGGTGGCCAGCCACGGCGGAAAAGTCAGAGGCCAGTGGTTGCGAGGAAGAGCGCCGAAAATTTGACGTTGCGGGCGGTCAACTGGCGGGTCGGTCGTCGTATCTGCTTGCTTGATGTGATTGTGGAGGAGAATGCTGCCGCGACCAGCGCGGTATCGACGCGTATTCACGCGCAAACAAGATGTTCGCGTTCAAACACGACATCATCGCAAAAGGGCGAGGATTTTCCCAAAGATATGGTGTCTCGGAGTGGGGGTGGTGTATTAGTCCACCAGAGCAGGCGGACAAGGAGCGGAAACGATGTTGTCGTGGATTTGGAAGTGTTATAGCAGCGGGTGTGCCAAGACCCCAGTACTGCTGACTAATCAAGATCTCTCCGTCCTCTTTCCCTTCGGAAGACGCATCGGTATCTAGTATCCACTCTCAATCCCTTGCCGAGAAAATTGAATGCGGAGCGCAGCCGTGGAAATCATGACCCACGATGACAAAGGGGAGACCTGCCTCGAATCTTCATCGTCACAATTTCTGATACATTCTTCCAACGTATATCTCCGAATCGCTTCAGCATACAAGAAAGAGCTCTATAATCTCGGCGTAGCAGACTGACACGGTCTCTCCCTCGACATCTCAATTCGCTCACGCGAGTTGCGACGGTGGTGTCCGTTGCTAATCAGAGGCACACCATCAAAGCTCCAACGACGATCGCCAGCGCTGCCAGAACAAATCCTTGGCCAGCAGTGTGTGGACGCATTTGCATGACCTCCAAGCGCACCCGCCACAGAAACCGACGCGGCCGCTGTCCCTGATGGCATCGAAGTGCCATAGCCAGTCTCACCGGTCCTTGTGGGAGCATTTGTAGCTTTGATCTGATACGTCAACCAAAACGATGTCTGATAGAACAGGCGAAGGCACGAACGTTGCTGTACCGACGATAGCCCACACTTGATGAAGCTAAGCGTTACGAGCCCAAATGAGCTTGGAGAGGCAAGAATTCTGCGATGTTGAACATCTGGCTGAGAAGTCGTTCATGTTTGCTAATAAAACTCGCATCGAGGCAAGCCCCCATGGTCCATCTTCCACTGCACGGCGATCGCCGTGCAAGTTGTGCGATATTGCAGCAGGTGGTGCATTGCTTCAACGAGCGAAGCTGACATTTGCGTTAAGGCAGCTCTATTTCTAGCTCGCGTGGCTGCTATTGGTTGTTGTTTACCCTTGTGCATACTTATTCCATAAGAATCGATCCTGCTAGAGCATTGTTGGTGGATGCTGCCTATGAATGGTCCGTGACTGTGCATCTGAGAACAAGCACCGGCCTATGACGAGCAGGGCGGAGCACTGTTTTCGTCTCAGTGAGTGCATCAGGCGATTCGACGGATTTATGGGAGCACCCAAAGTCCGGCCCCGACGCGCATGCTGAGAACAGGATGCGAGTATTAGGACGCTGGTGGACAGTGAATGTCTCTTACTAACACTGTGGGAAGCTCAGAAGTAGCGCGAGACCTTGGGAATCGCTTGATGTAGGAATGGCCAGAGGAGTCGCACGACTTCCTTGTCAAAGCAAGCTCGCCCGGATCAGATTACATCGGCTACCGCTCGAAGACCAATCTTGCGTGGCTCCGAATGCCTCCTGTACCATTCATTCGAGCGAAAGTAGTGTTTCTAGCTTGCGTCTGTTACGATGAGCTGTTGGGTCAGCATATTCGCTCGGGAAGATGGGTCACAGTTTCCAATATCTGCGCACTTACATCATTGTCATTGGAGATAGTCTCAATACACAGTTCTACATTGGCAGAGCGCTTTCGCAGCACTTCTGCCTGACGTAAAGCAATCTCGTTAGTATTTTCAGGCGTCCCAAGATGAAGATGTGGTTCCGAGCTCGCCGTTCCCCGCACTCGAACAGCCAAGACATCCAATAAATTTTGAGCGATATATTGGAGCTAGCATGAAGACTCTCATCCAATCACACTCCGATATGGGTTAGTTTATCTTACCCATGAGTCCGTCAGTTCAATACTGACAATTACGGCAGTGTATCGGGTCAGTCTTCACAGCCTCTCAGCTTGCACCAGCATCTGCTCACACCTTCTCAGCTAGCATCACCCGCTTTCATGCATCCTGTGGTGCCGGGTAGAGCCGGGTTCGACTGTGAGTGTCCACATTCAAAAGTGTTCAGAGCATTGCTGATAATTGCGCAAGCCCGGTATCGGAAAAACATCATTTTTTTGACCTTTCGGATTCGTCCCGTTCATCTTTCTAGGGGATCGAAAGGTCGCGGAAGCTACCTTCCAGCATCTTCCGCTTTCATGTTCGCGCCATGAGCACCGGAAAGAGCCGGGTTTGACTGTACGATCTTCTACACACTATCGGTCAAGATATTCAACTGACCGTCAAAATAGCCCGGATTCGGAATACGTTCCATCAGATGTTGCTTTTTGCACTTTGGAGCACACTTGGGGCAAGCTGTGCAGCGGAGATGAGATTTGCGCTGCCACGCCAGCTTTGGAAGTGAAGCTTGGCAAGGTGAAGAGACATTTATTTGACGACACCAGTTCGATACGCCCATCAACTTTAAAGAGCGCAGTCGTTTTGCACAATACTTGTCATCCACCGAGCAACTATCTCGTTGTACTGGTACAATCGTCAGTCTATACTCCAGGTGTATGTATGCTGCACTCAAGCCAGCACTTTGGTTACAAAACCAGCCAATTCCAACGAACATTGATGTATTGGTTCAGGTGTTCGAGTGGATCCCTCGTCGCTTTGCACCATTGTCTTGTGCTTACAATTGTTGACGCTTCACTATGCCCTTCGATATCCACGAACTTGTTGGGTAAGTGTTGATTCGACGGGGAAATGGGATTCGACAGGACCGAAGACGTGACTAGGTAGTCGCGGGATGCTTGCGAATTTACCCACCGGACTTCAGGTGGACACGTGATTCGCACGGAAAAACTTTTGCTATATTCACTGCTACTTCTTGACGGTCTCATTCAGCGAGGTCCTGCTACGGCGAAGAAGGTTTGCAGCTCCTCCACAATGCTCGCAATAGGTTCTGTCTTGATGTCGAACTGTCATAATTTCGAAGTCGGATCATCAAAGCACCGGCCACTTGGAGCCCGTCTTTGACAAGGGAGCAGGACACCTTAGAACATCTGCCTGGACGTTGCCTTGGATCAGCTGGTAGTGGCGTGTGCCAAGAACTTCTCTGTAGAGCTGAAGAGGCAATGTGGAAGGAAGGCACAACGGCACATGAGCTGCGAGCCTATCTTCTAGTTGCAGGTCGCGCCAACACACGCGTCAGCTCAGCGATGCGACAGAACCGGTGCCGCGGTGAAGGGTGCTTCGGTGGCACGAGCGGTGATTTGGAGACGTGATGTCGTCTGGGCGGGATGACTAGATCCTGGAGCGGAGTGTCTCTGACCGACAGATTTCAGTTCGATTCCGGTGGTGGTGGAAATACAAACAATAGTCATTTCCACTCCTGGAAGATGTGGGAGTACTTTCGAGAATCGCAGCCTTAATTGAGCTGGTCGGTTATGCCTCCGAGTCAGAGCACTTCGACGCGGGTGCAGGCTCTCGGAGATGAAAATACGATACGCGACGCCCGGGTCCCAAGACCTGGTTGTCCGCCTGGGCATTGCAGTGCCTATTAGTGAAAGCAAGCGATACCCTGCACGATATCTGGCCGATTATCCTTAAATTCATGCACGCACATGGTCCTATACATGTATGTCGTCTTGTGGACGTGCTCTGCGTGTCCAGTTGCGACGTCATCTTGTTGTCGTCACCGACCGGCATGCTGGATTCAGTGCATGTACATGTACAGTACCTGTTGCTGTCCCCACAACCAGAATCGCACGCTTGCAGCCGCGTCAGCTCACGGTCAAATCATGCACACAACATGTTGATGAGAACGCACAAGACGTGTGTCTACTGTTGGCCATGACTCGGATGCAATTCTCAAGTGACCTTTCCCGACAAGCAGGATCAGGTTCATACGTAAAGTGTCATCTCTCTGCTTCCTCGCACCTGGGACATTAGACCCTTGGGTTTGTTTCGCTGAAGCCATCCGATCCCCGTCACAATCTCATGTCATCTCGATAGAGGACCCCTCTCAAGTCATTGCGCGAACTGTGTGAACTCCTGCGGACCAGGGTGCGTGCGTGCCTCGGAAGACAATCGGCTCGGCTCCTTTTGGGGTATTTTCGATCTTACAGCTGCATCATGCAGCTAAGGCCGCACGAGTCGCCGCGTGCCTGGAGGTGCTGTAGCCTCTTCCAGCGAAAGCGAGCACATTGCGAACAGACGGAGCGCGTCCGGCCAACACCCGAGACTCGCTGGCGATCTCTCATTGTGGCCGTGATCGATGCGGCGGATACTGTACTGGCGAGCGTAAGGCTAGAAAACCAGCCGTCAATCTTCCCCTATGACCCTGCAGGCTAATGCAACTCTGCATGAGCCCTTGAACGAAAGCGTTTCAGAGTTTGGGCCCCGGTCGCGGGCATTTTGTGAGAAGCAGCAGCGGCGGCGGCGCGATGAGGCTCGTGGCGAGCGCAGCACAAGAGGCCGGGCAAGTACATATGTATGGTGTCGGCGGAGTGGTCGACAGTTGCAGTCCCGGCGGAAGTATTGCGTGGCAGCGTTGGAACTTGGGACAGGGCGCGGAGAGGTGCGAACGGCTCACAAGCCACGGAATGTCTGCCGACGCACCGCGAAGGCTAGTCGACCTCGCAGCGAACCAGGAGCAGAAGTTGTCTGGAGCAGACTTTCTGTCCCAGCCTCAGGACGAGACGGGCAGCGGGTGTGCTGCGCAGTCCTGTCGTCCATACAACTCCGCCGCCCACCTTGCCCATCATCACACCACCGCCGTCGCCATCGCCGTCGCCGTCGCCGCTGCCCACCCCATTCGCCGTGCACCGGTCGTTGTGCCACGAGCTGAGTGCATCGTCTCCAGCCGGCAAACAGCATTCCCTCGCCAGCCCACGCCCAAACGCCAGCCAGCCAGCCGGCCAGCCAGCCAGCCAGCCACGACCCCGTCTGCTGCTCGCCATCACCCAACCCGCCGCGCTTCGCTCGCATCGCCGCCCATCCGCCCCCTTCCAGTGAGTGCTGCACAACGGCGAGCGCGCGCATCGACGAGCCGGACTGGATGTGTACGCACCGCGACTAGCCTCCGTCGCCTGACCCGCGCTGCGCTACTTCTCCTGGCGGCCGCGCCCATTTCACCAACACCACCACTCCCTCCCAGAACATGTCCTTCTTGTTCAAATCGTCCAAGAAGGGCGGTTCCGGCCCCGTCGCGAGCTCCAATGCGCCCTCCCTCCATGCCGTGCGAGAGCACACGCCCCGAGACCCGGCCGCGCCGAGCCAAATACCTACGCTGAACGGCCATCAGTCCAATGGCGCGAAGCCGGGCTCGCCCACCCCACCACAGAGCGTCAACAATAGCTTCAATTCCATATCCGGCTTCGAAAAGCCGTCGCCGCAAGCAAGGCCGGCCGATGAACGGATGCCCGCGGCTCGAGACGATGGCGCACGGCCAGAGCAAAAGTCACTGCGCGAGCGGAGAGAGACCAGCCAGGATGCCGTATGTGGAAGAGCACGCGTGTGGATGGACGGAAACGAGCTAACATGCAGTCTAGGTGGGCCAGAGAACGCCGATGCAACAAACGCGCCCTTCACAAGACACGTCGCCGTATCCGTGGTCACAGCGCCGCCTGAACTTCACCGTCACCCACGCGAATCCCTTCCCACGCTATGGCGCTGCGGTCAACTCCAGCTCGAGCAAAGATGGTTCCATCTATCTCATGGGCGGACTCATCAATGGGAGTACCGTCAAGGGCGATCTATGGATGGTGGAGTGCGGCGCCGCTGGGATGGGAAGCATGACATGTTTCCCTGTCGCGACCACGAGCGAAGGTCCGGGGCCGCGTGTGGGACATGCGAGCTTATTAGTCGGCAATGCCTTTATTGTCTTTGGCGGAGACACCAAGATGGACGAGGGCGATATGCTGGATGATACCTTGTATCTGCTCAATACTTGTGAGTAGGATGGGTTTGCTGAACGTGATGCAGTACTGATATTCTCGCAGCTACCAAGCAGTGGTCGAGAGCCTTACCTGCCGGGCCCAGGCCTCCAGGGCGATACGGGCACACTCTGAACATTCTCGGCAGCAAGATCTACATCTTCGGAGGTCAAGTCGAGGGCTACTTTTTTAACGATCTGGTGGCCTTCGACCTGAACGCCCTGCAGCAAGCAACGAACAAATGGGAAATCCTCATTCAGAACACCATCGATGGCGGCCCACCGCATGGCCAGATCCCACCTGCACGCACGAATCACACCATGATCACTTGGCAGGATAAACTATATCTTTTCGGAGGTACCGATGGCATACACTGGTACAACGACGTTTGGTCATACTCCCCGCACACCAATGTGTGGACGGCGTTGGACTGCATCGGCTACATCCCAGCAGCACGCGAAGGACACGCTGCAGCGCTTGTGGGCGACGTCATGTACATCTTCGGAGGACGTAATGAGGAGGGCAATGATTTGGGAGATCTGGCCGCGTTCCGCATCACATCGCGCCGGTGGTACACGTTCCAAAACATGGGTCCGAGTCCGAGCCCTAGGTCCGGCCACAGCATGACCACCGTCGGGAAGTCCATTGTCGTTTTGGCTGGTGAGCCCAGCAGCGCACCTCGTGATCCAGTGGAACTCGGTCTGGCTTACTTCCTCGACACCAGCAAAATTAGATATCCCCCTGACACGACATCTGGTACCCCGACTTCGGGTAGGCGTCCAAGCGGCGAGAGATCGGGATCGCTAAACAACATCCGTGGCCCAGGTCCAGGGCAGAGGGCAGAATTGATGGACCGGGAAAGAAGCGGGAGCGCTGGAGAGAATCGTATTCGGTCACCAGACAGCGGGTCAAGACTTCCACGGCCAGGACAGCCACCACCCTCTGGTCCGCCACCCCAGGCGCCGGGACAAGTTCGTCAGATCGCCCCACCCGCAACCACACGGCAACCTACACGATCTGCCGAGCGAGCACTGAGTCCTACGAATGAGAACAATCGCCCTCAGCAACGGATTGATGGCGTGGCTGCTGTCGCAGGATCTGCGCAGTCTCGTAACTCCCCGGTCCTCAAAGATCGATCTGTGCCCACTTCGCCTACACTCGAAGCTCATCAGTTTACCGCCCCACCGCAATCAGAAGAGCATGTGCGATCAAAGCCCGAGACATACACTCCTTCCCAGGAACTACCGGGATCGTTCCCACAGACTCCCGGTCTGGAGTCACGCAACGAGTCGCGGAGCGGCTCGAGGAGTGCGTCGCGACAAGCCCAAAACCGCTTCGAAGAGTCATCCAGACCTTCTGTCGACAATGAGCCTCTATCCCGTGTGCGCAAGATCTCAGAAGAACAAGAGAGGCCCCAGGATTCGGGGCTCGGTTCATCGCCTGCATTGACCTCACAGTATGAGGAGCTTGCAAGGGAGCTCGAGCTGGTGAAGCAAAAAAATGCTTGGTATGCCTCCGAGTTGGCCCTCGCAAGGAAGTCGGGTTATCAGGCGCGGTCCACAGAGTCGCCTGTCTTCGACGAAAGCAGCAAACAAACCTTCAACGACGATGACAAGCCGCTAATCGAGGCCCTGTTGAAGATGCGCGGCGAACTGGCGAAAATGCAGGAGACTATCGACGAGCAGAGCAAGAACGCAGCCACACGAGTCGCTGAGATTGAGCGTCAACGGGACACTGCGATCAATGAAGCCGTTTTTGCAAAGGCGAGGTTGGCTGGGTCAGCAAGTCTACAGCCTGATGGCGAGACGAAGCAGATGGACCGTAACAACGACATCAGCCGCCGACTTGCAGCCTCCCTCGAAGCGCAAAGCGAGCTGAAGCGACAAATTGACACCTTGATCAAGGAAGCTGAGGCTGAGAGAAAGGCACGCGAACTCGCCGAGGACACCGCAAATGCCGCGCAGAAACGGGCCTTGGAGCTTGATCAGTATAGGCAACAGCACGCTTCCGAGGTTGAAAGCCTGCGTTCTGAACTGCACGAAGCACAGAAGGCACATCGTGAAGCTGCGGCAAGCCACACGGAGATTCTGACACAACACAAGATCCTCGAGGTTGATAAGAATGAGCTTCACCAGAAGTTGGAATCCATGACAAGTCAAGGCAGCACTCAGACTGACATTCTCGCCTCGTTGGAGAAGGCCGTGCAGGCATCAAAGGAGAAAGCAGATTTGTTGCAGCAACAGCTTGATGATGCACGCAGCAGTCGAGACGAACTCGAGTCCAGTCTCCACGAACTCAAATCTCAGCATGATCAGCGTCTGGGAGAGCTAGAGAACACCACGCGACGCCTGCATGAAGCTGAGGAACTGGCTGCGAAACATGCCGAGGAGGCAAGGACACATCGTGAAGCCGTCATGAGTGGTTTGCAGCAAGTGACGAGCCGCGATGTGGCAACCAATGGCATGCACGACGAGCGTGTTGAGATCCTCCAACAGCAAGTCGAATCTGCGCAAGTTCAGGTTCGTCAGAATCAAGCAGCTGCCGATGCAGCTTCTGAGCAACTGCGACGAGCAGAAGAGCGCATCGCGGGTCTTGAGTCGTATCAAGAGCAAGCTAGCCGCGAGGGTCTCTCCATCAGGAAACAACTGCAGGTTGCAATGAAGGAGAACCAGGCTCTCAGCAGTGAAAAGGCAGAGCTGGAGCAGAAGCTGGAGAGACATATGCTTGAGACGAATGCCTTGTCGGTGCAGCACGCCTCTCTCAAGGACATTCTCAACGAGCGCGGCATCAGCGCCGCAGACAAGAGGCGATCGCGAGGGCTGGACTCGCCTGCCAGCAATAGGTTCAGCACTCCGGATACTTCTCGGGTGCGAGAAATGGAGCAGCAGCTCGAAGCTCAAGCTAAAAACCACGACGAGCTCAAGCAGCAGTTCGACGAAGTCAGTGGACGAAGCGACAAGATGAAGCGCGAGTACGAAGAGAAGCTCGCGGCTCTTGACAATGACCACCAAGCAGCGGTCAAATACCTTCGTGGCACGGAGAAAATGCTTTCTAAGATGAAGCAGGAAATGCACCGTGTCAAGAATGAGAACGCTGACCTGAATAAGAAGCTCACCAAGGCTAGAGAGGACATGGAGTCAAGCGCCAGGAGCACTCCAGCGACAGAGCGCAGGAACGAAGATTGGGAGAGCGAGCGCCAGAAGCTCAAGCAAGAAGTTTCGACCGTGCAGACCAAGTTGCAAGGGTCGATTGACGAACTCGAAAGTCGAATCTCGAAGATGCAGGAACAGCTTCGCACCACTGAACAAGACCTTTCGCAGAGCAAGACGTCGCAGAGCGCTGCACAGGCCGAGCTTGAGAATTTGCGGTCGACGATCGAGAATTCCAAAGCAGACATGGAGCGCTTGCAAAAGGACAACGCCTCGCTGGAAGAACGAGCTCGCGATGCCGAGAACAAAGTCCAGCTGTTGCTGGATCAGGTTGAGTCAAGTGTCGACAACTATCGCAGGCAATCGAGGATGCGCAGTCCAGGAGGCACACCGACACTCAATGGCGTGGTTCATCAACGTGCTCCCAGTGTAAGCGAATCGAGTGTCGATGCTGGCGAACTGCCCGAGCATCTCAAGAGCCATTCTCGACAACTGTCTGCTGGCGGTGATTCGACCTACTCCGCCTCCGATTCTGCAACTGGCAATGACGGTCGCAACTCCATGGCTCTCGATTCTCTTGCCTCGGAGCTTGACGCTCTGCGAACGCATTGGGAGACGACGAACAAGAACTACCGCCTGTCTGATCGCTTCGATTATGACAAGACGCCCACCAGCGTTGGGCCCACTACGGCGGGAGGGAGCAGTAGTCTCATGGACTGGAGAAGAGGACTGGAAATCGATGATGACGATGATAATGCTACACGACCTGGCACCTCGGATGGCTCCAAGAAGAGCAAAAGCCCGGACTCGAAACGAAAGCCGAGCGTCGACGATGCCACTCCTACTGCTACACCCAGGCTCGGTGTGGCAGGGGGGATGCTGTAAAGAGGAGCCACCTGTACGAAAACAACATATCATTGTGGCGTAATAAAAGGCGTTTGTTCGGTGACTTTATACTGCTGGACAGGATCCTTGGAGTATACTGCGACGAATGTAGAGAATACAAGGAAACAAAAACGAGACGAGGCGTATTACCTGTTTGGGCTGATCTCGACGGTCATTGTATGTCCTGAGTGGAGATAAGCGGAGGAGGCAAGAATTTAATACCTGGGTGGGTCGCGGCGGCGTGTTTGGCTTGAGTTCCGAAAGACACGAAACTCCGTACCCGTGCGCGGTACTTGCTTTTCTGTAGACATATACCCTCTGATTGTTGTGCTCGTATGCATTGTTGTTATTTTCTCTTCGCTGCTACTGCTGCGTTGACCGGAGAGTGAATCGTGAAAAGGAGAGGAGAACTGAGTGGTATGTAATACCGTTGCGATCGTTTCCAGAACTTATTGAATGCGGATTGCATTCTTATCGAATGTCCCTCCATAGAGTCACAGGATTGTTCTTAAGCACATGCCAAGCTTCATGTAACTCCGTGCAGCTGCTCACTGCTCGAATGAAGCTGATTATTGCTTCGTCACTTAGTTCATTCGCTGCGTCGTCGTCGACAACCCCGATATCGTCCGTGCACCAGGCGTGATCGGAGCTTCCAACAAACGTCATCCGACTCGCTCTTGCCGCTGGGTGGCTCGTGAAATCCAAACATCAACACAACAACGTTCCCAACGGCCTTCCCTACACATACCGCAAGACTCTCTCCATCACTCCAGACATGTGCACCGTGACGACGCGCCGGCTATGACTCGTCAGAACCTCGAACGAAGACGCACCATTCCCGATCTCCGGAGCTCGCCTCCCATATATAAGCAGCACGGCTTCGAAAAGATGGACTCGAATGCTGCTTCAAAGCGCCATGGCAACTCCGACAAAGAGCGCGATTCCTCAAAAGATCCATCCGCGACTCTCAAGCTCCACCAGCTCCCAGAAGAACTCCTTCAGGATATCCTCGAACGCCTCGATCGGCCCGCTCTCAAGCATCTCAGCCTCACATGCAGCTGGTGCTACAAGATCTCCATCCCGCATCTCTGGCGCGAAGTCGACCTCGTGGACTGCAAGAGCTCTACTTCTTCAGCATATCTTGATACACTGGATCAACCGAGCCACGACGATCACGATGATACGCCACTCATCAAGAAGCTTTTCCTCCTTGCTACGAAGCCGCATCTCGCGGAGCAGGTCCACGTCCTAACTCACCGGTGTCGTATGCCGCCCCCAGCCATCTTTCATGAATTGCCGCAGAGTTCATTTTCGGGAATGACGTTGTCATCTGACCCAAGGACGATCGCCTTGTGTAAGATGGCTGTGGGGCATATGACGAGGGTGCACACATTGAGGATCATCTTGGGGCATGTGAACTTGGTGGACGTGTTGTTGAGGGGGTTTTTCGATGAGACCAGGGCCAAGCGGGAAGGGGTGGTTAGAGTGAGGAGACTGTGGTTGGAGAATTGCAGAATCTCGGCGGGATTAATTCTGCAGATGGATAGGAGAGTGGGGAATCCACTTGGATTGCCGGAGAGGTTGTGCTTTGATGGCTTGGAGACTGTCCGGCTGAGGAGGTTGCCATTCAGGACGAGTAGTTCGGCAGAGGCTGCGGTGGGCAAGAACATCGTCTATGCAAGGGACATGGCCACCACGCCGCTGCAGGATGGAGTTGGCGGGAGATTTGAGGCGAGCACGAGCACGGTCCTTGCCGAAATCAGACCGGGCGAAAACTTTGCCAGGCAGATGGAGAAGCGAAAAGCCTTCGAGGCGGAAGGGTCTGGAGACGCCATCGAGGATGGGCTGACACGCGATGACGAGTATCCGCTGGTTCAGATGTTCGAATCAGCGCATAATTACGACGAACAGGAGTACGCCGCGCTTGAGTCACAGATCGAGCTGCCTGAAGAAGTTCGCAGCCTTGGCAATCTGACCCGACGAGAGCGAGCCGTCATGGCATATCGAGGAATACAACTGGATGCATCATTCGGCGCGGACACAGAAATAACCATACCTGAGCCTTTGCTGAAAATGCAGCGGGAGACAATACCATCTGCAGATGCTGGCATGATGATGCTAAAAAACGCGAGCAACACGTTGACTTCGGTCAATCTCGACTGGGTTATGGGTGTGAACGATCGAACGTGGTATCTGGGGAGACATTCTCGGACGTATCAACAATGGATTGGGATGTATCGCAAATTCTTCGATCTTCGCTTTCCGAGTTTGAGAAGCTTTCAGCTCCGCAATTGCGTGGTGGCGGGGACAACGATCCCATGGGATATACTTCTACTTGATTCGAGTCCAGAATTCTCAGAACAGCGATTGACAAAAGATGAGGCCGAGGGCCAGGATGAGAACTCCCCAACACTCGCGCCTTTGGCTTTCATGGAAGCACATCCAGAGATCAAGTGCCTGGCATGGCCGATGAGCAACTTCTTCTCGCACAATCCGTCGGCGAAAATTCGAAGGCGTGCGGACGTGGTTATGGACAATCTGGCGCGAAATTTGGTGGATTTGCGTGTCGATGTGAAGTTTAGCGATCACGGAGAACCTTTGACAGAAGAGGGCAGCCTGAAATTCACTCTCGACCGAGAACGACGGAGGCGATTCATTTCGGATTTCGTGCCAAGATTGAAAAAGTTGACAAGCATCAAGATCGAAGGCGGAATGCCTCGCGACGAGAGAAGAGAAGTCGTGCGGGCTTTGCGTACCTGTCCGCTCCAGAAGATTGTAACGATAGGAATCTGCAGTCCCCTCGGCAATACCTGGGGTCAGAATGGCGTGGATGTGATCGGGGTGGTAGATCAACACGAACGCTCGAATTTGGAAGCAGAAGACAAATCTGCTGTATATGAACTGGGTCCCAGTAAACTTGTCCCGCCCAGCGACGATAACTTCACCTTTGAACCGTCGTATGGGTGGGAAGGTCAGCCTCCCATGCTGCATACTCTCGCGTCCTACCACGCACGTACCGTTCGGGAGCTCAAGTTCTGCGGCTGGAAGGGCGCTCCGGTCCTCTTGCAACCAACGCCCATCACGAGTCCTCTCCTCGCCCCACTCAAACACTTCCACAAGCTCGAATCTTTCATCATCAGCATCTGGCTCTCTACCCATTTCGAGGGCGATACTCGCGACAGCGAAATCATATCTTACTGGACCGACGCCCGATCTCCGACGTCCACTGCTCTCATGCTCATCGAGGACGAGGCGCCTCAATGGGGATGGTACAAGGAACTTCGCACAAAGTACGCGCCGAACGCGCTGGCTTGGCGAGTGACGAACTTCCTGGGGCCTTTTCTGAGCGAGGAGGCGAAGTCGAGGAAGGGAGGTGTGAACGTGAGAGCGAGCTTTAGTGTCGGTGACTGGGGAGGTATATTTGATTTGGATTTGAGGATTGGAAAGGGGGCCATGGGTAGTGATGTTTGTTTGGGGTTTGAGGGGCCGAGGGAGGAGTTGGAGACTACTAGGAGGAGAAAGAAGTTGGACAGCAGGAGATGGTTTTAGAAGAGCCTGTGAAATGAACAGCATCAGGTGAATGGGCGTGTGTGGAGTGAGTTCTGGAATAGTTGGGAGAATTTGGGTAATTCTGTTGGCAGATAACGAGAACGAGAGTGTTGTGCAGGGCACGGATGAGGAGAACGGGCACTTGTTTTGTATGCTATTGTGCTTCGCACTGAACATAAATCCTCTTCTTCGCTCGAGTGTTTCTATCAATGTTGGTGGCAAATTGTCCTTCATGATGTGCTCGTGCGGGATCGGGATGATGTGACGACCTGCAACTGCACAGAACTTCGAGATAATTTCCCCCCAATTTCATGCATCGCCACTTTCATCAGCCTACCATTCTTCTCTGGCGTATCACACTTGCCATCCGTCGTTTTACTCTCATCCCAGTCAGTCATCTTTGACTAGGGCATTTCATCGTGCTCTAGTCAGCCTCCAGCCAGCGCCGATCTCGGGACTTCTTCCCCGCCAAGACTTTCTCAAAGAACATCCAGAGGCAAAACCACTTCAGAGTCTCCAACTAACGCCCTCTGCACAGCGCTGCCGAAACTACGAAATACAGTGAGACGGAAGAATCAATACAAGACACTGGTTTCCCTTTGCGGCCACGCAAGCTTCCGACCTAGTCTCGAGACACCGCTTCGGCACCCGCTCGCTTGGTCGCGGATCTCAGACATTCCATTGCCATCTCGGGTCGTCGGCAAAAGGACGTCCTGTATCTACAGGCAAGCCTCGTGTCGTAACGGAAAACTCGAAAGACTGCACGTGCGTGCATTGGAAGTAGCGAGCGCACCGGTTCGCGCCTTTCTGCGTGGTGTTGTGTCTTTTCGGGCCCCCTGCTTGCGAGACCTTCGCTGATCCGACGGGGCATTTGTTGGGACGAGCTTGAAGTGGGAGTGGATTCTGTTGATTGCTAGGGGTGTCTGTTGATTGCTAGGGGTGCTGATTGCTCGGTTCGAGGGTTGACGAATCTACCAAATATGGCGGCTGCTGCGCAGAGAGGCGTGCTCTCAGGACGTGCGGTGAAAGGTGCTCAGCGGCAGTATGGAGAGGTGCGGAATTCATTTCTGCGGCAAACGCGGTCTCAGCCTGATGCAGTGGGCTCTTGTATAAAGCAGTGGGTGGGAGCTGGGAGTGGGAGGAGGGGGGTGGCCACGTTTGCTGCTACGGGTCATCGCAGACCGCTTTTGCTGTCTTCCGGTGGCCTATCTTCGAAGAATAGCAAGCCTATATTAGACGGCTCTTTCAGGCTTGGAAGAGCTTCGTTTGCTGCTCTGGGTTCTACGAGAACGAGGAGAACGATGGCTATGCATGCGAATTCCACGGCGCAGCAGGTCCGCAGGGACTCTGCGATGTCGAGCGTGGAGGGCTCTTACGAGGCTGCTGTGGTTGGAGCTGGACCAGCGGGCATTACAGCTGTTGGGAATTTGCTGGAACAAGGCATCGAGAAGATCCTGTGGGTTGATGAGTACTTCAACGGCGGAAGAGTGAATCAGTACTACCGGGAAGTGCCTTCGAACACGAAGGTGAAGCTCTTCATCGACTATGCGCAGGCGCTATCGCCTTTCCGGGAGATTGTTGGCGGGATACAATCGCAAGATGGAAGAAGTACCGCAACCACAAATTCCAGCAACGAGGACAAGCTTCGCGCCCTCCGGCAACTTGACCAAGAGAAAGGGTGCAGTCTCGGCCACGCGGCAGACATGTGTCTTATACTCACCGAAGGACTCAAGCAACATCCTGCAATCACGACACATCTCGGCCAAGTCTCTGAAGCTACCCTCGACTCGGCCTCTCAAACCTGGTCGCTCAGCCTCGCCAACGCAAGCAGCGCCATCCAAACACAACGTCTGGTCCTGTGTACAGGCTCCACCCCCCTCGACCCCCCTCTGCCCTACTCACCTCCAAATGGAATCCGGCACATCAACCTCGACGACGCCTTGTCACCCACAAACCTCCAGTCCCTCCTCTCACCTCTGGGACCCACGACAATCGCCGTCATCGGCGCCTCACATTCCGCCGTCCTGGTGCTTATGAACTTATCCGACATCGCCCTGACATCCAAACCCGACCTGCGAATCAAGTGGTTCACGCGCCATCCCTTGCGATATGCGGAATACTACGATTCATACATCGCCAGAGACAACACCGGGTTGAAAGGCGCAGCAGCAGACTGGGCGAAGCAGAACTTGGAGGACGGGAAATTGGAGAAGAGTGACGTGGGTAAGGTCGTGGAGAAAGTCTCGTATCAGAAGGGCGAGGAAGAAGCTGTATATCGCCAGCATTTGAGCGATGGGAAAACGGGGTTTGTGGTGCAGGCGATTGGGTACACGAGAAATCCGATTCCGGAGTTGAAGTTTGCAGATGGGGAGGAGATTCAAGGGGTCAAGTTTGATCATGATCGGGGGTGTTTTTGGTATGGAAAGGAAGCGGAGAGGAAGGTGTTGCCGGGCGTTTATGGGGCGGGAATCGCGTTTCCGCAGAGAGTGGTGGATCGAAAGTATGGGCATGAGGAGTTCAATGTGGGATTTTTCAAATTCATGAAGGCGGTCAAAGGATGGGTTGGAGGGTGGAAGGACGGTGTGAAGGTTGAGGCGTGACGGGAGGTACAATAATGTGTCGTTGGGATCATAGAGCTAGACGTGTACGAATGAGGGAGAACCTGCTGTCTGGCAGCTGCAGTACAGGTATGAGCAGCACACCAGTAGTCATGAACGATGTCTTTCCCAAGCAATTGGACAGCTTGGCATTCACATGCAATGGCTCTGGGTGAGGTGAAGAGTGGTGGCAAGTGACCATGTGTGGTGAGCAGGTGGAGTGAGTGATGAGACATGGCGAGATGAGATGCACACAGTTGTTGTGTGGAGCAGCAAGTGGAGCAGCTTCGCCATTGGTGCTTGGCGGAGAAGATATGCGGGGAAGGAGCGATCCGAGCTTCGGCAGCAGGTTCGCTTCTGGAGGTTTGCTGACGTGCATCACGCAAGCTTGCCAGCAGCACGAAGAGGGGAGATCACGGGCAGAGCACTGAGGTACACACTGTGAGGAGCATAACGCACCTATCCGGACCAACTGCAACCTATCATCGCCGTCACCGTCTTCACCACCGCCAGCGTCACGTCTCCAGTACACCACCACCACCACCACCACCACCACCACCTTTCACCACCTTCAGGAGACGAGCCCACCGCCGCCAGCGACCCCATTGACACGCCAGGCGACCGGCAGACGCCTCGCTCCCTCCTCCACCATGTCGCGTCGCTTCGTGTCCCGCCTCTCCAACCTGTCCGCCGCCTCGACGACGACCACGACGGCGGCAAGCACCGTCAGTCGGTCCTTCACGAGCGCGTCGGCAGCATGGAGCAAAGCACCCGCCCTCAGCGACATCGAGCCCGACACCAGCCACGTCTTCGACAAGAAGCAGAAGCACTTCCGCGACAACCTCGCCGAAGCCCACCGCAAGCGTAAAGAACAAGAGCGTGCGTTCTCACAGTCTGCTTTGTCCTCTTCCTCTTCTTCTTCTTCTCCTTCTTCGAGTGATGCTAAGTTGTCCAACTCCCTTTCCAACGATGCCGCTCACGGCCTTTCTGAATCTGCCTCGCATTTCTTGGGCTCACTCAGTTCCGTCACAGGGGAAGCCGCGCGCAAAGCCGAAGCTGCCAGTAGCGACAAGAAGAAGGGCACCGGCCTTCTCAGCCGCGTCATCCACGGCACCGAAGAGGGGCGCGAGATGGATCGGGAGATTGAACGCTCCTTCTCCCAGGTCCTGGCGCGAGGCAAGTATGTGCACAGTATCGTGTTTCATGAGGTCAAGCCCGACAAGGTGGAGGAGTATGTCAAGCTCGTGGGCAGCTGGTATCCAAAGGTTGCAAAAGATGGGGACAATCATGTGAACCTGGTGGGCAGTTGGAGGACAGAGGTGGGAGAGTGCGATACCTTTGGTGAGGACTTTCGTCAGAAGGACACTCGGTGGGATTTGGCTAACGCGTCACAGTTCACATCTGGGAGTACCAGCGCTATGCGGGTTATCATAAGTCGCTTCACCGCATCCAGAACTCACCCGATTTCGCCGATTTCGACCGCAAGCTGAAGTCTCTCATCACGTCCAAGAAGACGTCGCTGATGCAGGAATTCCGTTTCTGGCCCACGTCACCGCCTCGTCAGCTGGGAGGTGTTTTTGAGTTGAGATCGTACACTCTTCACCCTGGCAATTTGCTTGAGTGGGAGACACACTGGCAAAAGGGTCTCGCGGCGAGGAGAGAGGTCATGGAGGGTGTGGGAGGTGAGTGACAACAACGCCGCATCTAATGTGATTATCAACGAGAAAGATGCTAACATACTTCGTTCCCAGCCTGGTTCGTCCAGATCGGAGCCCTCAACGAAGTCCACCACCTCTGGCAGTTCGCCGACCTCGAAGAACGCCGCGCGCGCCGAGAGCAGAGCTGGAGCATTCCCGGCTGGGGAGAGACGGTGCACAAGACTGTACCGCTGATTCAAACGATGAAGAGCCGCATCATGGTACCCATGCCGTGGTCGCCAATCGCATAAGCGAGGCAGGCATTGAACATCCTTCCGTGCTTCGGCTTATGGAAGCAACAAACTTGACGATGCGAACGAGGTCAGATGGCAACCACATGCGCACGACAAAAACGAGAATGAGACGGAAGTCGGGGCTTGCATGCCTTTTCGCCATCACGGAATGGGACAGATGCAATCAATCACACGAGAGCACTTTCAGGGCGTTACTTTTTTCACAAATGGGAAGCAAAACCAAAGGAATACAAATCGGATGCTTTACCTGGTCGATCGAGCAAGAAGGGGCTTGGGTGTGTAACTTTTATGGAGTACTACTGGTAGCAGCAGCTAGATGTTTCCCTGTTGTTGTGGTTTTCTCCTTTCAGGGTTTGCTGCTGGTGGGCATGATAGGACGGCGACAAGTGGCGCAAAAAAAGTGTGAGAGAGAAAACAAAAAAAGGGAAGAAGTTTGATGTTTTAGTGTGGTTGTTGTTTTGTCTGTTTGTGATCTTCACGTTGTTTTTTTTTTCTCGTTCGGCCTCGAAAGAAGTAAGGTCGGTCGAAGCGGGCGGGTTAGAAGAGAAGAAGTAGACGATGCAGTGAAATGCAGAGACCCTTTCACGGCTCCTCGTGTGCTGGCCCGCCTAATGGTGAAATATGATGCGATGCGATGCAGATGGTACGTGGTAGCATCATTTGTGAGACACTCCATGACCGAGAGATCTCGAGGAAGAGAAGAACAACCGAGATCCATAAGGACTTGAATATTCAGGGCCAGAGAAACAAAAAGAAGATGATGAAATCGAAAATGGACGAGGGCGAAATGTCTGCATCCTCCTTGATCCCGAGAAAGGATTGTATAGTATTTCATCATTGTAATAAAAAAAAAAGACTCCCAAAAGGCCAGTCCCCCCCCCCCCGGCTATGCCCCGCCAGCCATGATTCGAGAAGAACGAACAAAGAAAGACAACAACATCGCTAAACTGCACGATGAATCGCGCGGGGGGAAAACCGCACGCGAAAGAGGAAAAATGCACAGCCGCCAAAAGTGAAAACATCAAACTGTGTGTGGATGCCATCATCCAACCACCCTCTTACCCAAGTGCATGTGCAGGCGGGATTCCACCTGTTCCTTTCCCCAAAACTGGTACCACCATCCCCGGCCCTTCCACCGAAGCCGCGCCAGGAACGGGAGCAGCGGCAACATCAGGCGTAGGATATCTTCCTGCAGGAGTGAAGCCTAACGCGGGACTGGGGCCTCTTGCACCACCCCTGCCCCTTCCTCCACCACCACCTCTTCCCCTCATCCCTAGCCCGCTGCCGCCTCTACCTCTCCCCATCCCCGAAGTGGGCAGACTGAAATCCGGATTGGCGCTCAATATGACATCTTCCTTTCTTCTCATCTGCCCAGCAGCCTCCGATCCGCCACCCAAGCCGTATCCAGGAGGTCCTTGAACGGGCATACCGGGCCGCCAATTCGGGTTCACGCCTCTTTGAGAGACCGACGTAAAGTGACTCGACTCGGATGCCGCGCCAGGACTTCTCGCTCCATCGGGTATGATTTCCAGTGGATATCCAGGACCGGACAGAATCCTCACACCGGGATCTGAACCCGCGTAGCTAGAAGGTCGTTCTGGTGGTGCGAAATGCTGATATTCGTCGGGAGGGGTGATGTTGTGCTCAAAGTGCGGAGGAGGATGATGGTGGTGATGATGATGATGATGATGGGAAAGATTCTGAAGCTGATGATGATCATGATGTCTTAGAAGTTCGTCGCTATCATCCTGGTCAGTGGTGTGTCGTGCATCATCCGCAGCTTCGGCGTCTTCAGCGTGAGGCGAGAGTGTCCGCGTGCTATCTACAGGAGGAGGGGAGTTCATACGATAGTGCTGTGCGCTGCCGTTCTGATACACGGGCTGATGTGCAGGGCCGTCGTGCAAGACTGCTCGTTGTGATGCTCCTGGTGTCAGGGCTTTGGGAATTCCAGAATGTCGATGTGCGGGATGGACGGCCAAGGGTGGCTGTGGTGCTGGATCTTCGGCGAAGCGGGGATCAACGTCTTCGTAGTATGACTTGGACTCGGAGCGCTCGTGGCGCACTCGTGGTGGACTTTGCGGGCCTTGCCCGGGCTCTGGCGACGCTGGCACAGGGCTGAGTGTTAGCGTTCGAGATGATCCCGTGGCGTACGACTGGTCTTGCGTTGAGGACCCGGTCTCGAACGTGGCTTTCGAGGCTTGTGCATCTGGCATCTGTAAAGGAGCATCGTGCTGTGCCGAGAGTGGCGATGGTTGGCCAGCCCACTGTTGCCGTGGTGGGACGTAATTCCTGCTCACAGTTAGCAAATAGACCGATGCCATCATTGATGAGACTCACTGATCGCCAGAGTAGAAGCTCGACGGCGATGCGAGAGGTTGATCGCCATGCGGCGAGTGTGGATGTCCCTGCATCAGACCGACCATTCCTGCAACATCACCATCGCTGTCACGCAAGCCGTACGCATTGTGCCCGTTCGCAGGACTGCCAGTCCGTTCGTCCATCTCGATTGCCTGTCCAATGGGCCCTGCAACGAACTGATCTTCCGCTGGCGCTGGTGGAGGTGTATTTCTTGCTGCGCCATGATACGGGTCCGCTCCATATCCAGGCGGAGGCATTGGCCGCTGTGGCCCTCCTCTACCCACCATACCGGGTGGCGGAGGCCCATACCCTCTCCCTCGTCCATTGAACCCAGGTGGCGGCGGCCCATATCCGCCTCTCCCACGTCCGTTGAATCCAGGTGGCGGGGGGTAGCCTCCTCTCCCTCGAGGCGGGCCATATCCGCGGGGAGGTGGGCCATAACCTCTCCCTCGGGGAGGGTAACCGTTGGATCGGCCACTGCCCATGCTTCCCTCCGAGTTCTGATGTCTCAAGCCGCCAGCTACCGCTCCCATTGCTGCACCTTCAGCGATCGGGTTTCCGTACTGATCTCTGCTGGGGAACCTCTGCATGCCATTATCTTGACTGGGCCGAGGCATTGGTGGCACGCTCTCGTCGAAAGTCGGTCTTCTGCCATTTGTGCTGGTAGAACGAATGCTGGGATCGCGATGCGGGTTCAGAGGGACGCGGTCGTCTGCATAGCCGTCGCTGGTCGTGTCCTGCCTCTTCATTTCAAAAGTCGCATATTGGCCATTGCCCTTTTCCACAGCAGTGCTTCCACTCATGGGAGGAGGACTCTCCGCTCGAGGCAGCACATCTCCTTTTGGCAATGTGTCGACTAGCATCCGGTTCGCCGCGAGGTTTTCGTAATAATTCTGGCCGTTCATATCCGCGTTCTCCGCAATACGTTTCTTCCGCGCTTTCCTGCTCACTAGTGTCCTGCGCATAGCACATGTCACAATGCTGGACGCGACAATGAGGATTGTCGCTCCCAGAACGATCCAGCCTCCCCATTGCATATGTGGTACAAAGAGTAGGATGTCCACGAGAAATGCCAGGAGCGTAATCAAGAGGGTCGGGAAGGTGAGGATCAACAAGGCGAGGAGATAGCGCGGCGAATGCGATGGTCCGTGGAAATGCGCCGCGACAGCGAGGCCGAAGCATACCAAAGCGAACAATGCAGCGATGGGATGCACGATCAGAATCGAGGATAAGCTACTCCGTGTCGACGAGGGAAGGGAGAAAGCTTCGTTGTTGGCATTGGAGCCGCCGGAGAAGAGTCCATCTGCGCGCAAGACATTTGTGTTAGCTCTCGACCACGTCACCGATCATGTCCGGCGTTCGATGCCCTCGCGGGAGTGGAGGGACAAACCTGTACTGTATCCAATGACTGGCCCTTCACATCTCCCATTGTCGCTGCACCATCCGAGCACGCCGAAGTTGTAGCCCTGGTAACGGCCGAGGGGAATGCCTTCGATGACGGGAGTCGACAAGGTGCTGAGCAAGAGCAGCACGAAAGCCACGAAGAAAATGATAGAAAGCGGAGTCGCCGGGCGCAACATCTTGTCCTACGTGTGGTCGGGTGAGGGCGAACAAACGAGTGTGGTGTAGGAAGAGTGCGCCGAGAAAGACGACGCTGCTGCTACTGGCTCGCAGCCAGCGTGCTGCCGCTGTGTCTCAGTCTCGTCGGAACCCTATGCGCCGCGCTCTCGTTGCGTTCCGTGGTTCCAATGGTGGTCGTGCTGGGCGGGACGTGTTGGTGATAATTATTGTCGCTGATGTCCCTGAGACGATGCTTCTGAGGCGCGTGCAGGCTCGAATGACCCCAGGCTTCTGTAACCCGGAACCCGGTCGGTGACAGCGTGTATCAAAGTCTATGTCCGAAGCATGCCTCTCTCTGATGACGATGTCTCTGATGAATCGAATGTCGGCCGTTGCACTCCGCAAGGTCGCCGATGTCGATCGCGCTGGGGCTAGAGGCTGTCGATAGGCCGTCGATCGACTGCGTGGAGACGGGGTGGGGGGCGCACGCGCAAGGGATGGGGGGGGTGAGGTGGTGGTGGATTGCGAAGGCGATGTGGCGGAGCGGGCGCAGAGGAGGCGGCGGTGGTGATGAACGAGTGCGGTGGAAGTTGGCAGCAAGTGAGGGGAAGGATGGGTGGGTGTGGCGCTGGAGTCGTGGTTCGGGCAGGATGCAAGCAAGCAGCGGTGGTCGCCTGTTTGGAGCCGCGGTTTGGCGGGACTTTTTGCGCTTCGCCTAATATGTAATAAGCTGATGATGATGGACTGCAAGTGTGCCACGCGAGACGGGCACTACGGCACACCTGTCAATCGCACCACGTGCAACCGAACGACGGACAGCTCTCAACGAAACGCCAGAAACGAGTGGAGGGATGAATGATGATAACAACGACAACAACGACAACAACGACCGCCGCCGCCGCCGCCGCCGCCGCCAAACGAAGAGAAAGTCAGACAGCCGTGTCTGAATTAGAAGCACCACCGACACAACAAGTTCTCCTGCTGCTTCCAGGCACATCGACGGCTCCATCTCGCGACACTACACTGAACGCACACATATATAATAATACATACCCGCCCCGTGAAACTGTTTCGCTCCACGCAACCCCACGTCCTCCCACCATACAACGACGCGACAACTCTCACTTCCCTCGTTCCACCGTTCCACCGAAAAGCGACCCATTTTACCACCACCAAGCAACACGAATTCAGAATTTCAGACCATCACCGCCCATCACTTCCTCCAATCATGCGTCTCCCAAGCACTCCACAGTTCCCGAAGACGAGGCGGAAGAAGAAAGTAGGGAATCCGTCCCCGGAAATTGCCAATTCGCATTGCCGGCCAGGGTATCCCATGTCTCAAGCTTGAAGGACACGGCCACGCTCGGGGAACATCCGCCAAACGCGAAACCACCGCAGACGCACCTCGTTGCAAAGACGTTTGTCCGTGTACTGTACTGTACTACAGGATCATGAATGTTATGCGGCACGCGACGATGAGAACAGCACGACTTCGACGTGACCGCTCCACAGCAGCAGATGGAGTACCATCCATTTTCACGGGCAGAGCTCACGAGAGGCAAGTCCACGACACATCAATTTCTGCTGTTACATTTCTTTCGTCAATCCATTATGTGGCCGTGCCCTCCTCTCACCACAGACAGCGCCAAGCTGCCGTGAGTGCGTGAGCAACATCATGCTGTTAGAAAAGGTCATCGAAGAAGGAAAAAAAAAGAATATCCTGCACAGAAACCCCACAATCTTTTGACACAACCAAAGACCTTGAAACTTTGCCACCGCCGTTGCGTTTCTCACTGTGCACCCTTCCCGACCCTCGTTCCGTTCGCCACCTGCAAAACAAACCCATTCAAATCCACCTCATAGCCGTTTCCCAGTGTCACGTTCGACTCCGATGCACTACTGCCGTCCGCAAGACTCCCATCCCGCAGGTAACTCTGTAGATTCTCCTGCGCATCGGCCGCAGCTTGCAATGTCTTTGCATCCTGAAAGACATACAAGACAGCGACGCGGGCGAAGTCGATGGTGCTGTTGCCCGTCGCCGATGCTGCGGTCGATGACGACGTGCTCCCTGGTGTCGGGCTACCCGTGGCGCCAAGGGTACCGCTCTCGATGCCGCTCGACGCGTCCTGTCTCTTCCTCTTGCTGCTCTTCCCATCAAACGTGACGAGCTGATTTTGCACGTTGCAGCTCAAATCGGCCCGCGAAAACAGCCCAAGCAACTCTTGCCCATTCAGCGGGATGCCGAATCGCGCCTCCGAGCTGTCCAGCAGCCGCGGAAGCGCCTCTCCAATCGTGGCGTTTCCGGAAGAGCCTGTCGAGATGGACGTACACCCAGACTCCTGCTGCCTGGAGCACGTTGGTCCCGTGTACCCATTGACACACAGACACTCACAATCACCGTCACTGCCAAGGATATTAGCCCCTCCATTCTCGCACGTCAACTGGGCGGCGCAGCTTCCAACCTTTGTCGCTCCGGGGTTCTTCTGGTCGGGGATCACGACAACGAGCATGACGGGAACGACAACAGCAGCGGCAATGAGGAGCAGGAGCAGGAGAAGGAGGCAGATGAAGAGCCATTGGGGCATGCCACAGCATCGTCTGCGCTGGAGTGCGCCAGCGTCGCTATCACTGTGCAATTGCGAATGACGATTCTTGGATGAGAATGCCGCGAGACTCCGCCGAAATGCATTGCGTGATTCGGAGGGCGTCAACGAGGCGGGTGGGGGAAACGCATTCAAAATGTCAGACATGCTTCCAGATTGTCGCTTCTTCTCGTCCACGTTGTTAGTGCCCTCGAGCCAGTTCATGCCCATTCTAGAGGCAGTCTTGCCACGGTCGAGGTTGGATGCAAGTTTGGTCGCTCTCCGGATGAGATCCGGTAAGCTGGTGAGCGATCCTCGTGCTTCGGCATCTTTCACAGCATCCACGTTGAGGCGGGGCGGCCTACGCCTGCCTTCGCGTGCGGAAAGTCCGCCCATGGGTCGCCTAAGCTCCTGGGCTTCCTCCGTGCTGAGCGCACCGCCTTTCTCGAGATGATGCACGATGGACTCTCTTCGCGGATCGTCAAGAGGCGCGAGTGGCGATCGTGGCCGAGAACGCTGCGGCCGGAGCGGCATGGCCGCGCCAAGCAGCTCCTTTGACTCATGTGGTTCGAGCGTGGGTCTGTGATCGAGGGATGTGGAGTCCAGAAAGCCAGTGCCGGCGCGGAACGCCTCGCTCGGGGTCTTCCTCCTCGGGCTCTCTTCATCTTGCGGGCGAGCCTCGTGCTTGTTCTCTGCAACGGCCACTGCATGAATAACCTCCTGTTCCCTTTGCACGTCTGATTCGGGGCCTACACTTTCAGCACCGGACTGCGCGTGCCCTTCAAGAGTATCCTGGGCGAGAGCTCTCGAGCGCTCCGTACGCTCCGGGCTGTCCGCAGTCGCCGTGGAACCTCGGACACTGCTTTGCCGCTGGCTGATGACCGGCGCGACGTCGCTCTTGGCATCTTCGGTGGCTCGTTTGATGTGATCTGAGCTGCGGACAGTAGTCAATGTGGGCTTACTCCGCTTCCCAAGACTGGCTTGTCGGACGAGACCCGTCTCCATCTTTGCAGATCCAACAACAGCGGCAGCGTCGGGGGTCCTGATTTCTCCTCGCGCAATCGCGGGCTCGGTGGGCGAGTCGTCGTACTCACCCTCCTCGGACTCCGTGTCGGAAGGAGGCGCTGGGCGCTGTACGGGCGGGGGATGCGGCATTGCCCTGCCTCGATCGAGATGACTTTGGGTGATTCCAATGGGGATGGCATTGCTGCTGGCGAAAGAAGTTTTGCTGTCGTGGCCGGCAGTGTGCGCGCTGACAGTGCGAGCGCTGCCGCGCATGCTGTCGGTCTCCTCTTGGATAGGGTGCACGGGGGCGACTTGTGGATAGTACGATGGAGGTCCTCGCCGTGCCGACGGAGGAGGTCCCAGCGGCGGTCGACGGTTTTCCTGCTGACGGTATGTGCCTTGTTGATGCGCTTGCGGCGGAGGATACGGTGGAATGGCAGATAGATTGTCATTGGGGCCCGGTCCCATATTCGGATGGGGACGATCGGGGAGCGGGTAGTCTGGAGGCGGAACATAGCTGTATCCATCGCCAGTCCACAGGCCATTCCCATGATGCGATCGCATTGGTGACTGGTGATGCTGTCGATTGGAGGGGGCCACTGGTATCATGCTTCGATGTGGGCCGCGGGCCTGACGTTGATAGTCAGCCCGGGCAGGAGTCTCGTCGGGCCGCTGAGGTCGCGGTGGTGCTCGACGGGGACTATTGCTGCCGTCACGCGGTGGTCGTGCTGCAGGGGACTGCGGAAGTGGCCATTGATCGTCTTGTCCATAGTCTTCGTGGTAGTCGTATGCACTGCCGTCGTATGCACTGCCGTCATACGCACTGCCGTCGTACAAGTGCTCCGACGACTGCCACGTAGGATTGCTCGGGGGATAGTAGTGCTGCTGCGGTGCTTGCACTCGTCTTGGGTCGCGTGCAGGAGGAGGCCCCGGATGGTGATCTGGTCGCATTGCAGGTGGGCCGCGCACGCGGTCTGCAGCAGCGAATCCCGATCGAGGACTACTGCGACTTGAAGGGTGGACGTTCTGGCGTTGTCGAGGCGACTCATGTGGGCGAAGGCCTTCGGATTGGGGCTCCCCATAGCCTGGGTCATAGTAATGGCGACTCATCGCGGCGGATGATCCGCACGCAACGGGCAATGCACGTCAGCGTGGCTGTTGGTGGGCCCCGATGGCGTTTTCGTTGCGATCGAGCAGAGCTGCAAAGGGCCGTCGAGAATCCTTGCCGCACTGTCCGTTCCTGTGGGTTTCGCGCACAGAGGGGGGCGGGCAGATGCAGGCACACTGCGGTGTTCTACGCGGTCGTCGACCTTGCGGCGGGCGGTACTCGTGGTCAGTCGGTCCTGCTGCTGGCACCAGTTCCGCAAGGCAATCTCCTCCGCATGCAACAGAGGCCGGGCGAGTGTGGTGCGCGCGTGGCTGTGTGTGGTACAAACGAGTGTGGTGCAGGCGGTGGAGCGTCAACGACTGGCGGACCTTGCCTGGAGGTGCAGTCGGCCACGCAGGTCGCCTTGTGGTCGAGAGGGCCGGTCCACGCGCTCACCAGAGGATGGGTTTCATGTACGGTAGAGGCAGGCGATCAGCAACGGGCGTGGAGGGACGAGGACATGCGGGCGGGCGATGGGTGGTACAGTATGAATGCCGGGTTGCGGTATAGGGTGTTTGGCCGTTGACTGCAGCGGCTGCCGCCCGGTCGGCGTGGGTGGTGGATTGCCGTTGGGAGGGGGGGGTGGGGCAAGGACGTGAGGCGATGTGCAAGGTGACTGGATGTGGACAGCAGTGCGGAGTTCAAACGAGCGTCGTTGCAGCGTTGCATGCACGCCCCCGGCCGGCCAGAGAGCAGGAGCTGCTGCGAAAGGCAGAATACTGTAGCAGAACAGAACCTGGAAGTCGGGGAAAGGGAAAGGGAAAGGGAAAGATCAAGGCAGCTGCCAGTCTGCCGCACACGATTGTTGCTGATGTGATGTGGGTGATGAGATGTCGTGTGTGGTGGAGCTTCGCTTATGTTTCTGGAAGCTAGACTACAGTATGTATCGTGAACCTTGTTGGCAGCGGGTCCCTCTCATCTCGCGCGAGCACACCACCGAGCCACGGTCTCATCTAGACTACTGTAGACCATCGCCTCGCCACGCTCGTCTCTTATCTTCGCTGCGTGTCCTCCTCGTCGTCAACTATTGATTGCTCTCCCGCCGCGGATGCAAGCTTCCGTCGACTGCAGCCGCGTTGGCGACGCGACGCGCTCTCCTGAAGAATAATGGCCAACGCGACGCTGCAGAAAGATGTTGGCGCGGGGAGAGGGTGAAAACGGGCCTGTCGAAGGGGGCGAATCCCGTGTCGAAGCGCAGACCACAACAATCCAATCCTGAAACGCGACTGGCATGCCGCTCGGGACATCTCGTCATCCTGTCCCATACAGCACTGTATCACTTGTGGTATCTATGAGAAGCTGCCGGCGAAAGCTTAACGCTTTTTGCTGAAACACCTCAGAGAGCAACGCGCCTGTTGGCTACGCGTCAATGTCTGCATTATTGAACTACCTACTGTACTGTAGAGCAAAACCTGCTTAGTTCGCGCAACGTCAGCGAGAAGGTGGCTGCGGGTTGCAAATGCGACTGCCTGAAACAATGTGATGAAGCAGTCCATGTGAGGACACGTTCAATGTCTCCCTGAGGGAACTGCGCACAGCCATCACTTCCGGCAGAGTGCGATCAGCCCTGCGAACGGGCAAGCTCAAACAGCAATGCAATCCTGCTTCGGTGTGATGCGAGGCAGACTGTGCATGGACACATCCACCCACCCACAATGGACGGGAACTAAACCTGCAAGCGACAGACATACTGTATACTTGACCAAAGACTCCGGCGTATCTGCAGACCAGCATGGATCCCATTCCATACGACATCTCTGACAAAGAGAATACCACGCCTGGCAAGCCACAATCCACGAACAACAGCACCCCATCTCGACTATCAGCTGACATCTTTACCACCAACAGCCCGTCTTTCCGCTACCAAGTCGCCGACCCCATCATGGTCCCCTCGTCGCCGTCCGGCATACAGTCCCGGCGGCGCGCAGATCTCGAAGTCTCCGCGCCGACCCGCGACTGCTCTGCGCAGTATCCTCGCGGAGACGCCTTCACGACGCTCCTACCAGTATCAAATGGCCAAGCATTGGGCCTCAACCCCCGGATTCGCTCGATTGAGAAGCGCATCGCCGAGACGAACGCCCGAACCGGCGGCTGGCGGATCTTCACTTCGAGAAAGCCACACATCATCTACCACACCAGAACATCACTCTCGCGTTGCCAGACACTCCGATCCACGCGGGGACCTCACACACACGACCCTTCCTGAGTCTAGAGCTGATAACGACGCAACACCAACAAGCTCACCCGACTCCGCCACCAGCGGCTGCAGAGGGGGCGTGCCGATCCACGCACCCTCTTCCGCAACACGTGCCAAGAATAGCCCTCGAGTGGCATGTAATTATGGTATCCATCACGAAGACTTCACGAGGAATAAGTCTTCCGGGACAGCATCGGTGGATTCCCCCACATCGTCAACGCCGGGTGGGGGAGCCGCTTTGCCCATCAGCGGAAGCGACGGCCACCATCTTCCCATGCCCATGAGCGACCTGGAAGCCGCGGCGGCGAAGTGCTCCAACGACCACTCACCTTCGGCTTCGCGCGAAGAACGAAGGAAGACGTTGCACATTGTGAGCGAAGATGTGCACACTTCTCCACGAGGGCGCCGGGGACAAAAGTTGCAGACGAAGCATCAGCTTCCGTCGGGAGGTCACCAGCTCCGCCATACGCCTCCCATCCCCGAGGAAGACCATGCTCTTTCATCCTCCGCGTCCGCTTCTTCTTCCGCGGCCTGGACAGGAGACGATGTTTTCCTTCTACCACGGCTAGCAGCAGAATCGAACATCACCTCCCCTTGTCGATTTCGCGTTCAGCAGCAGCAGCAGCAGCGGAAGCATGGTCGCGCTCCTCCGCAAGCACCTGTGCAGCGGCATCAGCCCTCTTCTGCTCCCAGGTGTCCGGTTGGAAGTACCTGTTCGAGATCAGCTTTGCCGCTGAGGCAGAGAGCAGACAGTGCGGTGCAGTCTATCAACGTGGAGACAATGTCGAGATGCAAAAACACTGGAGTAAAGCCAGCTGGGTTCAATTGTACTGATCCGTGCTCCGGCAGCATCACTTTGGAGTACACCAGCTAATGTGAGATGAATAGTTGCGATCCACGGAATCCCACTGCGGCCAGCGAGTGATGCTGATGATGAAGATGAGAGTTCTGATGGCAGCTTGAGTAGGACTTCTCCTTCTTCTCCTTCTTCTTCTTCTTCTTCTTCTTCTTCCTCCTCTTCTTGTTGAAAGAGTCGAATCAGGCTAGCTATTGCTCCGCGAGCACGGGCTTGCTTGAATAGCGTATCGGACATGGTACAGCTCAGCAGCTTGTAGCACGAAGAAGTTGCGCCGTCCTCCTTGCCTGACGTTGTGTCTACCGTATTGACATGATCTCGAGATAAGAATGCTCGGAAGCTTGTTGCTGTCCGACCCCGTCGCCGAGACATCGTGTGCTCTCGATCACATGCAACACGTAGCGAGTCTAGGTGTTGCGGGTCGCGGCCCTGTCAAAGCGGGTTGTTGGACGAAATGTACGTGGCACATAGATTGACACGGCCCCTCTTTCTACTTGCATTCAATCCACAGGCTGGTAAGTCGCCGCACCAATCCGAATCCAATCATGTCACCAGATAATAAGCTTCGCTCGTCCGCAGCCCAGAACGCGAAATTACAGTAAGCTGTCGGCACAATTGCATCCGCAAAAGGAGGAAAGAAGGCGACCATCTTACGCCAAGGCTCTTCTGCCGAATGATACACTTTTCTCGCATTGTTCGCTGAGAACTCGAGCCTCTCCGGCAATAATAATCACGACGAGTTGCCACTCCAAAACTTGGCAACCACTTCTCTCACATCTTCCACGATGCCGTGCGGAGCCTCCAAGCAGGCAAAGTGGCCTGCGTCGTCCCGTTCTTTATACCAGACCAAATTCCCCGTGGTCCCCGCTGCCCGCTTGCTGTTCGGCGAGGTGTCGTATTGCATGCTCGTATAGCCAAAGGGACACTTGATGGCGTTCTCGGGCGCACCGCAATAGGCGGCGAATTGGTCGTGTCGGGGGTTTTCGTAATATAACAGCGCGCTGGTGCCGATACTGCGCGTGTGGAAGTATAGGCATACTGTCGTGAGGACGTGGTCCATCCAATGGGGCGTGTAGTGTACTGCGGGGTTGGAGGCTTCTTCGTACTGATTATTTCCCCGTCAGTCAGTGAGGCTCTTTTGGAGGTCCGAATAGCTCGCGCGATTTCACGTGCTGGTTGGTGTTCACTCACTTTCTCTCCGATGAAAGTCATCAAGCCGACGGGGTTGTCTTCTAGCATCCAGCTCACGCTCTGCGGCCGGGTTCGCATGAGGACTGCATATCCTCTGGAAGACGAATTAGCACTGGTGTCCCCGTCGCAACGAAGAGAGAGAGAGAGAGAGAGAGAGAGAGAGAGAGAGAGAGAGAGAGAGAGAGAGAGAGAGAGAGAGAGAGAGAGAGAGCTGCAAGACTCACACATGCTCCGTCCTCCAAATTCCCTTTCTCTCCTCACACCATCTTTCCCTCTCCGTGACATCCTGCACGCCTTCCGGCAACGCCCCCGGACACCAATTCAGATGCATAACTTTACACCTCCCCGCAAACGTCGCCCCCAATTCCCTCGCCACCATGGCGCCCCAATCTCCAGCCTGCACAGCATACTCCGTATACCCCAACCGCTGCATCAACTCGTCCAGTACCCTCGCCGTATCCTTCACCGTCCAGCCTTTCCGGGGCGGAGCCGAAGAAAAACAAAACCCGGGCAGACTCGGAACCACGCAATGAAATTTCTGTCCTTCCCCTTCGGTCAAAGGTTTGATGACGTCGGAAAACTCGTAAAAACTTCCCGGCCAGCCGTGGATTAACAGAATCGCTTTTGCGTTTCCTGGGGCGTGGTGGGCTTTCTGGTGCACGAAATGTAGGTTGATTTGTTCAATGTCTGCGGTGAAGTGCTCGAATTGGTTGATGCGGCCTTCGGCTGCGGGCCAGGAATACGTGTTTTGCCAATAATTGAATAGTTCCGAGGCCCATTTGTGCGGGACGCCGTAGGCTTTGTCAGCGGAGGGCAGGATTTCGTTTGTCGGGACGCGGATGTCTTTGAGTTTGGCGTGCAGGCGCTCGGTGGAGCGGATGTCGATGTGGGGCCGGAAGGGGGTGATGGACATTGTGTAGGTGGGAAAGGAGGATTGTTTCTGGGAGTATTATCTGAATTGCTGAGTTGGGGTCCGTAATGATGTTGCGGCCGTCGGAACGACTTGTGTGGCTAAGAATGAGGGACGCGCTTCGATTTCGTGAGCCACGCGGGATTGTTGCCGTATATCTTGTGCCGAGATGCTTTCGAGTGTCGACTGCGATGGAAGTGCTTGTGCTCAATCACACAGTCCTGCTCAACGAGGTCAAGTTTGTGTATAGCAAAGTGTGAAGGTCCAGAGCTTCTCCACCTGTTCGATGCATTAGGGAGCTTGGGCCACCTCGGCTGATGTACACGGGTGTCTATCGCTTGGCATGTGCGTGATAAGTATATTGCAGTGGAAGGGCGGTAGAGATTGAGGAACCGTAGATGCATTTTGTGATGTTGTGCATTTGGCTGGCATACCGGTAGTCGTGAAAGCTGACGTGCCAGCTTAGCAAGAGATCTGCTGGTGTATGCATTCGTGTACCTGTCCAGGCAGGCGTCTGGTATTGAAAATGTGTATGGAGAAGCGGTTCACACTGTCCTACATGTACCTTTCATAGTTGCGATATGGCACTGATCATGCACACACTCTTCACGTGAGTGCATGCTAAGCAAATCAAATCCAAGACAGTGTCAAGTGGCGCTTCACGTGGGCATTTCATCAGACGGTTTTCTGCGGCGCAGTCCTCGACCCTCGATAACGAAGTGTTGAAACGGCAAGGGATCAGTGTCAGACCATGCGCGGGAGTCACAGCGCAGTGGTTGTCCATGGCGGAAGGCGCGCTGATGACTGCAATATAAAAAATTCTGCGCATCGTGCAGGCATGACGCTGTGGTGTCGCCATGTTGGGCTGCACATCCTTTCCTGTTCCTGAACGGCAGTGGGAGAAAGTTGGCCGGAGCCGTTGTGAGGTGGGTGGGACTAAGTTTGGTGACCGAAAGATGGTCATTCGGTCGCGTGCGCTTGGGCGACGATGGAGCGGCGTGCCACGAGGGCGGGAGGAGGGTGATGAGGGTGTGTGCGGGGGACGGCGGTTGGCGGTCGGCGGTTGGCGGTTGGCGGTGGGTGGATGGTGCGACGAGGCAACTTCTTGCACGGGCGTTCGCGCATGTCGTACAGCTGTCAAACATCTTCTGCCTGTAGGAGGTATGTCATGTACTGTAGCTCTCGATGCGGCAAGGGAGCTCCGAGTGCAGTGATTGGACGCGTGCTGTGCGACCCAACCATGACCGCCAGCTCTAAGTTACCTGAGACCAGAGGTGCGACGGCGATACCAACGCGTGGGTTCTCTCCTTGCTCCTCCTTCCCCTGCTCCTCCTCCTTCTCCTTCTCCTCCCCCTCCTCCTCACGTCGTTGTTTTGTTCGTCGTCGCCCAAGCATGCCATCGTTTGCGGATGGGCAGCGCTCATCTCCGCCGGATGGCAAGGGAGCGCCTCCCACGAGCGCCGCTATTCCCAGGATTATGCACGCCTCCGATGCGCTGGCAGTGATGAAAGCAAGCAAGCAAGCAAGCAAGCAAGCTGATGCTGCTGTGTCGCTCGTCCTCTCTGCTCCGCCCTCGTGCATGATGAGGATGCGATGCGCCATTGATAGCACGAGCATCACCACCACGAGGCCACGCTATGCCATGCCATGCTTCGCCGTCGCACAACACCACCGGAGACTGACGACCACCGCGCGCGCCGACGACAATCACCACCTCGGCGACACATCCTCCTCATCGCCCGCACGACCCACCGGCAAATCGTCCACTCCCGCGCGTGTTTGATCGACGGCCCGGCTGTTCGGTGTCAGCCAGCAGAAACCGGCAGCAGCAGCGCACCGACCGGCGTGGAGACAGCCATTATTGATTGACCTCGAGCGGCGCGACGCGCATCTCGTTGCTGATTGCGCTGCAAACACCAGCAGCAGCAGCAGCAGCAGCAGCAGCAACGACACCCGCGGCGCGCTGGAAATAGGCAGGTGAGTTCGGGTCGCCCGTTCGTTTCGCTGCCCGTGCGTCGACCAGCCTCGTTTCTTGGTATCCACCATCATCACTGCTCCCAGCCTCCTCGGCTGCCCTACCCTGCCTGCCTGCCTGCCTGCACGCGCTATACCCGTCGTCACGTCCCTGCCCCCAAACTTCTCACTTTTGGTCGCGTCGCGCTCTTCTCTCTCCCTTGCAAAAGCATGGCTGTGGGCTCACTGTCCCCTCCCCCAGCACCCTCCGCCGCCGCCGCCGCCGCCGCCGCCGCCGCAGCCCCCCTCCGCCGCTCGTTACTGCTGCCGTCGTCGTTGTCGTGCTTCTGCATCGCCAGATCTGACCGCGCCGCCGCCTGCTAGCGCATCGCACCACCCCGGTCCACTCTACACCACCCACGACTGGCGGGACCGGGAACAGCCATTGGCACCCCAATCCACCTCACCGCACACAGCACTCGCCGCTGCTCGCTCGCCTGCGACGACCTGCGCACGCAGTAGCCGTGTCGGCCCTACTCCGCGGCACCTCTAACGACCGCTACGATTCACACGACCGTCACGATCAGCGAGCTGCCGTGTACACGACCTCTTTGCAATCGCGTTTGGAGCACGCTTCTGCCGTTGAACGTTTACGATTACACGACCTCTCGCGACCCTCGAGCTCTTCCGGCAGCGTTGGAAGTCACAGCCTCCGCCGCACTGCGCGCTTTGAAGAACCCAGGCCGTCTCGCTTGCGATCCACATCGGTAGAAGCTCCCGTCCGGACAGAGCCCTCGCCCACGCGCTTTCGCGAAGACTCTCCACCCCCACGAGCACAGACAACTCCGCCCAAGGCGGCGTACCATCGCAGGGCCACCAGTGCGCAATACAGCACTTCGACGACACCGCACCCGGCACTTCGCATCTCCCGACGAACCCACGCGGCCATCCTCTACGCGCTCGAAGAGGCCATTCGCAAGCCGAATCCCTTCACCGCCGACGAGGACGAGGAGTACGCTTCAATGTCAGATCTCGGCGGCGGCAGTGCCGGTCGAGCATCCAATGGCGGAGCACGAACAGCAGGACCAGTGCCAGTAGCTGGCGCTTCGCAGATACGAACTCCTCGAGATGTCATGAGAGAGCGGAATGCTCGTGAGGCCAGAAGGCAGGAACAGCAAAAGGAAGAAGAGCAGAGGAGGTTGGCCGAGGAGAGGAGAAGAAGTGCGGAGAGGAGAGCCGCGACAGTGCCCGGGGCTGCACCCAGATTCAGCAACACGTCGTCACAGTACAGCCCCGGCGTTCGCGCTCAGGCCGGCTTTGACGACCCTGCCGCAGAGAGACGGCAGAGCAGGGTCGCGGGAGAAGTGGCCGGCACGAGCATGCTCGGCGAGCCGACGGGTAGAGTCAGTCAAGATCCGCCGAGTAGAGATCGATCACAGACTGGCTCACGACCCGAGCCCCTGCGCCCTACGCCGGCAGCTACAAGGAGAACGCAGCAGACCAGCCAACCCAGAACTGCTCCTGCCGCGACAGCAGATGCCACAGCAGGCCCATCGGCATCATTACCGGGGTCGGGTACGGCACCTGGCGATGGGGCCCAGAGAAATACCCAGTCCTCCTTCCCCCACGCCTTCGAGAGATGGGAAACACTGTCATCACATTGGGAGGGTCTCACCTCGTACTGGCTGCATAAGCTGGAGCAGAACACGGAGGACATCAAGGACAAGGTCCCCACGGCATCGACGCTCGCTCGACAAATCACGGACCTGTCGGCCGCAGGCGCAAATCTCTTCCATGCCGTGGTAGAGCTTCAGCGTCTGCGCGCCAGCAGTGAGCGCAAGTTTCAGCGTTGGTTCTTTGAGACACGCGCCGACAACGAGCGGAATCGTGAGCTCCAAGCCGGCATGGAGAGACAACTGAACATCGAGCGCAAGGCCCGAGAGGACACAGCGCTCCAACAAGCAGAAGCCGCACAAGCCGTGGAGAACGCCAAACGCGAAGTCGCCGAGATGCGACGTGAGCTCATGATCAGCAAAGATGAAGCACGACGCGCATGGGAAGAACTGGGGAGGCGGAACCAAGAGTCACTCGACACCGCACAGAGCCTTAAGGAGGGCCGGATCACGGTCGTCAGCGGAGTGCAGGTGGTGCCTTATTTCGGGCAGCCGAGCAGAACTGGCAGTGCGAGCCAAGGAGGACAACGACCTGTCACTCGAGACGGTCCTCAGCCAGGATACGCCAGCACGGGCTTTTCTGCAGGTGCCGCCGGACTGGCCACGCCTGGTGACGACGAGCGACAGTACTATCGCGAAGAAGGTCCGTCGCCGACCAATACCGATCCTTTCACAGAGACTGGTCGACAGCAGCCTCTGCATCACGAGCCGAGGAAGCCGTCCCTTTCGCAGGCGACGTACTATCCCCCTAGTGGGTCATCTACCTCGCAAGCAGCATCGACCTCGGTAGCGAGACCGGGTGGAGCTCAAACATCGACAGTGAGTCCGGAACGCTTCTATCAGCAAGGCGGCCCATCTGCTTCATTGCACACTTCACAAGCAGAAACGTCCCGGCCTACGGGAGCGGCAGCAGCTATGCCGCCGCCACCACCTCGAGTAGATACCAGATCACAACCTCGATCGGAACCCGAGTCATACGTTTCTACAGAGTACGAACTCGACCACACTGGCTCATTCCGACTTGACAATAACGGGAACAGAATCCCTTATGTGGCCCGTCCTCAGCAGGGACCCAGCGACATACGCAGCGAGACCAGCGAGGACGACTATGACACCGAACAGGCTGTGCGCCGAGAACGAGAGCTTGCAGATCACTATGGCAGCGGCATGCTTCCAGAAGCGCCGTCAATACCTTCGACCAGTGCCGCGGCAATGGCTTCTGGCTACGTGCCCACCACAGGTCCATCCGAGCCGGACTACGAAGGTGCGGGATACGAAGACTACCAGCAGCAGGTGCCTTACCAGATGCAGGGCCGTCATCATCATCCGACGAGACTGAGCGATGTGCTCGAGGAAGAAGAGGAGCGAAGTAGCCGTCGTACTGGAGATTAGTCCTCTTCAGCACCATTTCCGACCGCTTCGACCCTTGAGAGCGAAAGTCATGCCCAGAAGATGACTTGGCAAGAGGCCGTGCACTTGCGTCAGCCACATGATCAACATGCTGTTGATCAAGAGCAACCAGGAGAGGTCCAGCAAAAGTGCATGATGTGGCAAGACGCACTCCCACTCGCACCGACTCCTTCCCGAAGAAGAGCCTCAGCTTCAGCGGCTCAGGCAAAGAAGAAACGGGTCATCGTCAATGATCCGAGAGAGTTGTTGATGAGCTGGCAAGATGTCGTGAGGAATGGACCGAAGATCGACAGACTGCCTGGCACACCAAATATCACCGTCACCAGTGTAGCTGCGACTACTCCTCGATCACCAGGCCCGGCTAACGACGCCACTTCTGCACGTCCGAGCAGTGATAGCGTTAGTTGCTCTTTGCTGCGACCGTCTGCTGCTCTCCGGATGATGCACGGGCGGAGTCGGACGATGGGGTGAGACGACAGCTCGTCGTAGGATCCCTGGTCCGGCGCACCCATGAAATTCGATCGAGACGGCTCGATTACATCAGACAAACTATTCTTCTTGAGTCTTTCTTTTTGTACTTCTGGTGCATTCAGCACAGCGCATGTTTGGAGAGGTTCTTCTCTGGTTTTTCGGTGATTGCTCTGCATAGCGTTTGCTTACTCCCTTTCTTTGCCTGTGCATACGCTGCATGAGCGGTGGCTTGGGCTATGCTTTGGTGGCTTCCGGGGGGGTTTTTCCTTTCTCTTCCGTCCTGTGTCGCAGCGCAGCGCAGCGATGTGGGAATACGCGAGATACCTCTGATGCAAGCGAGGGGTTGTTGTAAGATGGGTGTATGCATAGCGTGGCAATAGGGGGGAATGATGCAGTACAAATGGGGGCCACGGTAAGGAAGTGTGTTTTAATAATGCTTGTGTTTCAATGGGTGTGTTTGTAGGGTAGAACTGATGTTATGGACAGTCCGGGTAATTATGTATATGGACAGTCATACGAATGGTGTGACAAGTTTGAACTCTGTTTTCTTTTCTTTTGATGATGTTTGTGGAGGAGAAACTGAGGAGGGCCAGGGCTTCATGTTGTTGTTGTTGTTTTTTTGGCAGGAGCGTTTGCGTGGAGATGAGGCTAAGTGAGTGAGTGTGTAAGTGTGCTTTCTCCGGTGGGCGGATATTAGTATCAAATCATGAAGGGTTAGTGACCGTGGCGTGCAAGAGGAGTTGCTGGAGGAAGAGCATGAGGTCTATATATATATATCGGCGAAGAAGAGCGCAATGAGTTTTGCGCTCTCTGCAGAACCGTAATGAATGCCGTGAGCTGCTGCTTGGGGAAATTCGTTGGCAAACGTTCGAAGCAGTTGGAAGGGGGCAAACAATAAGAAGGACAGAAAAAAAGGAAAAAAAAAGGATTCACATTCGGAAATGCAAAATCATCGTGAGGAAAAAAATCGTTCATTCGTCAATCGTATCTATACACATAGCGTCTATGCCGCGTGTGGTGATATTTTACGCAGTCCTCTCTCTCTCTCTCTCTCTCTCTCTCATCACGCGAGTTTCTCGGAATCCGAATCTCCCCCTTACCTCCAGCATCTCCCTTCCAGGGCGCTGGGACTAAGTTTTTTGGTCTGGGAGTCAATTCTACTTCACCCAGACTTCTTCTCCATCTCCTCTTCGAGCCACTCTCCCGCTTCGATTTTCAGCAGGAGAAGTTGCAACTCCTTTCTTCTCACTTCGTTCCATTCGGCTTTGCTGAGCGCGTCCAGCTCGTCGTACTGTTTGTCGAGGACTCGGATCTTGGCGCGGAGGACTGACTTGGGGTTGAGTTGCATGGTTGTTTGGAAGAGGTGGATGTAGGGTACTGAGGAGAGTAGGGTAGTGGCGGTTTGGTGGTCCATCTTGATCGCTGGTGGTTGGGCTTGTGATGGGTTTGAGGAATTGTGGTGGGGTTGTGCTCTCTGACTGCGGCTTGAGAAGTTTGGGGTTCGAGATTGGAGAGCTGGCAGTGTGGATGAGAGGTGTGATTTGGAGAGAATGCGGAGAGGAGATTGGGGAGGATGGGTTGTAGGTTATAGTGTGACATGCGCACGATGAGAATTCTTCTTCGGTTTGTGAGGACATTTGTGCACCAGCGGTAGGTACGTGTTTGATATTAAGTTAGAGTTCTCGAGGTCAGAGTGAAGTGGGCAGGAGTACATGTGAATTTGGTGACATGAGAAATTAACGGGCGAATGGAAGGGAATGTTTTTGCGATACTTGCTTTGATGCTGCTGGATGGAAAGGGCCGGCCTTTGCATCACCAGAACATTTGCGATATCCGCTGATTGACTGAGAGTAGCCGCATATCAGAAATACACTTACTGCATGTCGAGCGAGTTGTCTGGGCAGTCGAAGTTGATCTCCGGATAGGCGTTCTTCAAGCCCTCGTTGATATGTTGCAGGTTCGTGTCGCCCATGTTACTCTTGATATGGATAATGGTGTTCTTGTTGTCTTTGGCACCTTTGCACGTCAATCCGTCCACGTGGAAGAATTCGGCAACCTTGTCCTCAATGAGGCCACATCTGGACCCGCCGAGGTATGGACGGCCGATGGTGACTTGAAAGATGGATTGGTTTATGTCCCAGAAGGAGTTGCGGTACCCTAAGCACTTTGCGGTATCAGGCGCGAGTTTCTTGCCGCGTGCGACCAGCGCGGCCGATGACTCAGTGGTGGTGTTGAGGACAAATGGTGCGGCCAGCGCACCGGTAGCGGCGAAGATAGCTGTGAACTCGAAGCGCATCTTGAAGTGGTTATGTGGTGGATTTTTTAGTAGAATTTTCCTGATAATCGTGCGTTGTAAAATGATGCGGGCTCGGTCTGGTGGAATGTCTTCAGCATTCATATACAAAGAAGTGAACAAAGACGGGACACAATGCGTTGTGGCGACAAAGCGGCCATTCGCACGCTTTTCTCGGACAACAAAGGCTCAGGAGAGTAGTATGCTGACTGAGTATGACCATCGCCGCCGCCACCACCGCCACCGCCGCCATCTACTGGAGCGGTGCCGAGCGCAGATTATTGTCGTGCGGCCTCGCGATTCATGGCTGTAAGTTGAGGCGATGGGGTGGCTGTGGCTGGACTGGAGTTGGTGTGAGTGCCTGAGGTTGCGCGGTGGATGTGGGACGGGACGGGTGAGAGGAGTGAGTCGAGTCGAGTGACGCAGGGAACGCCAGCGCCAAGCCGCCGGTCCCGCCTGCTTCTCCCCTCCTTCATTCATTCGCTTTGCTTCCACCAACCTGCTCCCGAACATCAACACGCGCAACCACAACTCCCCACTCCACCGCCGCCACAACACACCGCACCGCACCGCACCGCTACTTCGAGCGCCTTCTTCACACCACCCCACCCGCGACACCGACGACACAGCTGCGTATGTCCGGCCAGATCGAGAACCTCAAGTCTTTTGGTGAGTCGCCACCCGCACACCCACTCAGCCTCGCGATAAGCACGTCGCACATGACACCTCGCCGCCGCGCGGCTCTCTCCCTCACCGCCCACGCCGCTGTAGTGCGCCGGCGGTGACGAGCGACGGTGCCTCGTCGCCCAACTGCCCACAACACCACGTATCACCTCCCCGAAATACGAGACTAACCGCCCGTGTGTTCCAGACCCCTTCGCCGAGGCAGATGCCGACGGCGACGGCGAGACCAAGCAGTCGCAGAACTACATCCATATTCGTATCCAGCGTATGTATTGCCTACACCCCTTCCTTGGCATGACGACCGCCTGACACACGCCTAGAGCGCAATGGTCGCAAGACCTTGACTACTGTGCAAGGGCTCCCCAAGAAGTTTGACCAGAAGAAGATCCTCAAGGTCATCAAGAAGAAGTTCGCCTGCAATGGCACCATTGTCAACGACACCGAGATGGGAGAGGTGATTCAGCTCCAGGGCGATCAGCGTAAGGATGTGCAGGAGTTCTTGGTCGACAAGAAGGAGGGACTCGAGCTAGATGCCAAGACCATCAAGGTCCACGGTTTCTAGACTCATATCGCACGACATGTGATCCGTCTGCGGCGCGTCGAGGATATCGCGAAGGTTGGAGCAATGCCCAGACGGCGGCGACTACACATCGCTTCCGACGTGCACTGGCCAGATCGGCTGCGGCAGGTACAACTCGCTGCCCCCGGCTGGTCCGGTGCACGGCGACACGACTTCACGATCACGAGCTCGCTTCTCTGTGAGAAGCTACGACGACATGCGCAGTCGGACGGATGAGTCCCTTCTGAACGACAAGCGAGGCGAATTGCTATTGGGCACGCGAATCCTGCTTCATTTTCCTTCCTCCACACCACCACAATTTCGGCCATGGCTTCTTTGACGCTACGAGCAACGAGGGATAGGCTGGCTGGGTTTGGTATTGGCAGTAGCATTACGTACCATGAAATGGAATACATGAGCTTGCTACTTCGGTCGTGTTTCCTCTCGACATGCACCGATAGACGTTGCGAAGTGAAACCTGGCAATGTTTTTGCGAGCGATGATACCCTTGTCGAGTACT
Organism: Cercospora zeae-maydis; assembly: GCA_023512815.1. NCBI lineage: Eukaryota > Fungi > Ascomycota > Dothideomycetes > Mycosphaerellales > Mycosphaerellaceae > Cercospora > Cercospora zeae-maydis. Next base: position 1,790,188 of record JAKLWY010000008.1, read on the forward strand.
GTCGGGGAAATTGTAATCCTGTCAGGCCATCACTCGGCGTCCCCTGTACGGTCTTCGCCAGACGTTTCATGTGCGATCTCACTGACCCCTTGCGCGTCATGCAGATTCCTCGATCGCGGCGAGTCTCTCATATTGAACTACCCTACTAGCTCTCGCCCCACGAACGGCATTTCTGGCTATGTAGAGCAACGGCGTCCGCATCTCAGCGCATTCGTCACTCTTCAGAAGCCGCACATCCGGTTCAAGTGTGCTTGCGCACCTACATCTGAGATTTCCTCATGCTTGCTGTGGCAGGAAGGTTATGGAAGAGGTTCACTCGAACCAATTCACTCGAACCAAAGGACGAGTGTAAATGTTGTAGAGATTTTGTTCGCGTCGGAGTGAGAGCCGCAGAGATCAGGAAGGATATCTGGGAAGTCAGGATACGTGATTACATAGAAAGAAGAAGCAAAAGTCGGGAGCATATATGGTAACAGTCCCGACGCTGAGTCGCGCATTCATATCTCAATACAAAGGTATTACTTTCCGGGGGCCATGAATCTGTACATTCTCGTCTCGCATCTAAAGAACATATCTGAAACTCTTTCGCTCCATATCTGTCAAATTCTTCCACTGATCTGAATCATCGTCCGGCGCGATGGTCGTGGCCTCCGAATCCATCCTAGTTGCCTCACGCGACTTGCCATATTTGCGGTCTCTGTGCCGGTTCACGAGCGTGTAATAAACTGCCAGGAAGGAGAGCATGAGGATCGGTAGCCCTTTCGCTCCAACGAGAACTTCTTTGCCAACTTCGTAGTATGGAGCATCTTTGGGCTGCACGGCATACGGCGCGATCATGTGGCCAATGGAGAAGGTCCCCGACATGATGGCTGATGCTGCGGCGCGTTTGGTGTGGCCGGCAACGTTGGCGGTGATCCACTGCAGTTTGATGCCTGAGGTGAACGTGCCGCAGTAGACGAGGTAGATCCCGGCTAGTTGGAGGCCATGCTTTTCGTGCGCGGAGAAGGCTACCATACAGGCGCCGGTGAAGGCGAAGCAGAGGCCCAGGATGGAGAGGAGGTAGCGGGGCATGATATGATAGCGGATCACGAAGGCGAAGATGACGCATGTGATGATGACAACTGCGCCGCCAGGAGTGTTGAGAAGGCTGGCCTGTTTGGAGTCGTAGCCGAAGGATTTTATCAGGGTGGACGAGTAGGTGTTGAGAATTCCTGAGCCAAGGGAAACGGAGATGTTCAGGAAGGCGAGCAGATACATCTGGGGGTCCAGAACTAGTTCTCGGAGTTGGTGCCATTCGATATTGTGGCCCGTGACACCCGTCTGATTGACCGAGACGTGGTGAAGGAGCGCCGTCTTCTCGGCATCGCTGAGGAATTTCGCACGCATTGGGCTGTCTGGCATAACGAAGAAACAAAGAAGTCCCACCACCAAACTTATCACGCCCATTACGAGATACATGATGCCTACTTTCTGTTAGCTTCGTGCTGTTCGTTGGGGGTGAAGAGTGGAGCTTACGCCATGAATCCAGCGAGGAGTGGGTAACATACTGAAATCCATAGGAGATCAAGCCACCGATGATCTGCGCGAAACCTACGCTGGAAAACCAGATTGCGAATCGTGCTGCTTGTTCGTCTTTTCTATAGTAATGGCAGCTGATGAGCATCAGTGCTGGTATTAGAGCAGCATCGCACAAGCCCAGGAGTAAGCGGATCGCGAGCAGCTGCCCAAAGTTGTTGACTGCCGCAACGCATGCAGTGACGATGCCCCACAAGCTCATGGCTACGCCCAGCCATTTACCCAGTGGCATTTTGTTCATGGCCCAGGCGATGAGCGGTGACACTGCGAGGTATGACCACCACAACGATGATGCGATGTTATTCAGATCATTGCCTTTGAGCTTCAAGTCCTTGGGGAGTCCCATGACAATTGCGTAGTTCAGTAGGGACTTGTCGAGATTTTGTAATCCCAAGACGAGGAACATAATGGGTATGATGCGGTAGTCCACTTTGCGGTGCACCTTTTTGATGTCAATTTCTTGCTCACCAGCCAAACCTGCCCGGCTGTGAAGGTACCCGTACGCATCATCGACGTCTTTGCTTCCCTTTTCGTTGTTGATCGAGGCAGTGTAGGCTTCCGGGTTTGAAATGGCGGTATTGGCACGGTCCAAGCGGAGCTGCTTCTCTTCATTGGATGCCATCTTTGTCTCAAAGTTGAACAGAGACGGCTGCAGAGGGATGGCGTTTGACGGTAGGCGCACGGTGAGCATTCATATAGCAGGTGGTCGGCAGCATACTGCGCATCAAGTACGGTGAGAATGCGAAACACTTCAATACATCAGCGATTTGGTTCAACATTGCATGGCGAGCAGCATTGGTGGATATCCGGCCGCTTGCACGTCCCCAGGCTGGGCGCAAGCGGCCGGCGTGGTGTGACTTCCATGCTGTCTGGGAACTTGTACAGAGAGGATCGTGGCCGAGATCCGGGGCTCCGTTGAATGTGACGCCAGGTAATGCATAGTAAGGAGGTTGCTGGTCATCGATGCATGGCTTCTTCTACATAAGTGCTGGCGCAACTTCCCCAGGGTTCATCGAAACCTACCAGATTGATCCAGCCGGAGCTTGACAGACATGGGTAGCCCTGATTCGTGACATCCTTTGTCTTCGGCCGACTCGACACAAGGGATATTGCCATTTTCTTCCAGGCACCCGTGGGGGCCAGATATAAACAGGGCGGTCTTGGATAAAAATCAAGGTGTTGTTGGCAGATGACCTGCAGCGTCTGGGGCTGTCGCCAGTGGGCTGTCGCCAGTGGGCTGTCGCCAGCGGGCTGGCGACATGAAGTCAAAGTTGAGTTATGGACGCAGGATGTTGGAAGCAGCGCGCGGATGCTGCGTCAGTCGCGTCCCGGGGACATGGGACACGGGACACATGAAAATCTTGTGCGGATTGGGGACAAGGTTGGAGGGAGAGTGTGATAGATGAGAGTCTGTGGAGCAGGAGTGTCGAGAATTGTGCCAAGCCGGAGCACTGCCGGCACCTGCGCTGTCAACATAATGACGACAGGTCACATAGTTCTAACCTTACATGTATGCGACTGACAAATGCCGCCAGCACGACACACGAACAGTCAGGCGGACATGACACAGTCTGCAGAGCAACTTGCAGAACCAACGACTGCACCCAACGCACAGCATCAGCAACCGAGGCGCCGCGGGAATCATTATCATTACTTCTCGGCAGAGCATGACTATGTCGCTGCCCACTGCGGGCCTCTCAGGCGTATCAAAAACCACCTCGTTCATACCTTGGACAGGCTTGCGCGACGCTCAATCTCTGCTTCGGGATCCGCAAATTGGTACAGCGGTTCGAAAGGCGCCACGTCGCGCCGCAGCACCTGCTTGTTGAAGTACCATGGCAGCTTCTCCGCGTAGTACTTTGAGTGCTGCCGATTGCCAACGTTGAATACATTGTCCAGCTCTTCAAGAGTGAGGTTCTTGGTCTCGGGAAGGAAAAAGTATGAGAAGACCCAGCCAAACATATTCCATCCGGCGTACCAGCAGAATGCTCCTGTGGGTGTGAACGTGGCTCGCAGAGCTGGCCAGGTCAATGAGATGATGAAGTTGAAGCCCTAGCACAGAGAGTCAGCACCGTCTTCCATCGCGCAGAGCTGTTCAGCCTTACCCAGGTGGTCGCAGTGGCAAAGGACATTCCGATATCGCGGATGTACAGAGGGAACGCTTCCGCGCTGTAAGTGAACGGCACGGGACCCATTCCGGGGCTGTAGAAAACCATGAAGAGGTAAATGGAGGCCGCAATACTGCCCAACTTTCCGGGACCGGTGATGAAGCCATCCTCGGCCGCAGGCGCACTGCTGGGCGTGTCTGGAATGAGGAAAGAGAACCCACACCAGAACAGACATATAGCCATGAGCGGAAAGGTGGTGAGCAGCAGGTTTCGCCGGCCGAAAGTGTCAATCTTGGCGGGCGTCAGTACTGATTTGGTGATCGAGATGAGACGAGCTTACAGTATAGATTGCTGGGATGGCGAACAGCCAATTGACGACACCAGTTCCAAGAGAGACGAGCAGCGCGTTGGGCTCAGAGAACCCGCCATCCACGAAGATCTGGGTCGAGTAATATGCAATGACCTGGGGGTTGTCAGTAACTGCCCTCTCGCACAAGAGTCCCACGCCAACTACTCACATTGACACCGCAAAATTGCTGCATGAACACTGTTTCTGGTCAGCATTGTACCTACATTTGACATGAACATGTGTATACTCACTGACGAAGAACGAACTCTGGGCAGCGCGACGGTTGCGGCGGACCAGGAAGAATTCCTTCCACAAGCTCTTGCCCTCTCGCTCGGCAGCTTCGACTTCTAGCAGCTTGTACGCATAGTACATGTCTCGGGCAGCCTGAATGTCGTGCGACCTCAAGCGCTGCAAAGCAGCGAAAGCCTTGTCGAACTTTCCCTTTTCCATATACCAGCGAGGCGACTCTGGGCACAAGTAGACCTGGAACATGACGATCAGCGGAGGGATGGACGTGGAAGCCAACATCCATCGCCATTGAGTGTCTACTCCCAGGAAATCCACGTTTTGGAATGCGACAGATGCAACGAATCCCAGCATGATGCCGAAAGCCGTCCACATTTGCCACATCATGGTGAGCGCGCCACGAATGTTCTTTGGTGCCGACTCGGCTGCGTACACCGGGGTAGTACTGGACTTGGCTCCTACAGCGAAGCCAAGAGCAAATCGGGAGATCAGGAGGTTGTACCAAGTGTTCGCGGCTGCCATCCAGAGACCAGCAACGAATGAGATGAAGCAGGAGATGAAGATGGTGCCTCGTCGCCCGAAGAATTTGTTGAGAGGCGCGTTGGTCCAGCAGCCGATCAGAGCAGAGCAAAGATATGGCGCGCCATTCAGTAGTCCACGCCTCCACACCTCGTCCTCTCCAATGTTGAATGTTCGGAAATAGAATTGTTGTGCTCCATTCACGGCAGTCTGATCCATGCCCTGGACGATAGCAGAGCCGGCACAGAGCACCACCAGGAAGTACAGCATGAACGGCTGGCGCCATTTGTGGTCATTTTCCTCCTGCAACCAGCTCTTCTCCTCGTCCGAAAGGGCAGAGATTCGCATGAAACCGGTCTCCGGCGAGCGCTGGGTTACACGGGCTATCAGCGCGCCTTTGCGGAATGCCTCTCGAGAGTCTTGCAATCCACGAGCCTCAACGAACGCGTCCACATCCTGGATGACTGCCTCCTCGGTCATGCCCGCGAGCGGGTTTCGAAGCTTCGCAGCCACGCTCGCTTGTCGTGGCGGCCCATCGTTGATTTCCTCATTGTAATCCTTGCCTCCGCTGGAAGAAGATGCTTTCGAAGGGGCTCGCCTTTTCTCGATCTCGAGCTGTTCTCCGCCCGGAGCGTTGTGGTTGGGAGCAGCCATGTTTTGTCCACAGAAATGCCGTCAATGTGGAGCACAGCCCAGAGATAGAGAAGCAAAACAGAACAGGGAAGAAGATGATTGCACACCGTATACTTAACACTGCGGTGTGGGTGTCGGTCGACGACCACCACCCTATGGGAAGGCGGATCCTACTCAACGTAGATGGCGCTTCGCTCGCGTGTCACCGCACGACAGCAGCACATTTCGCGTGCCCAGAGGCCGTTGGCAGACGTAAGCCAGGCCTTGTAGAAGACATGACAAGACGTCTTGGTAGTGTTCGACCGCTGAAATCGCGCGGAGTAAGGCTTGGGGCGGCGTCTTGATACTGGTCCGATGACGCAAAAAGAATGAACTTGAGCCTTGGCGAGTAGATGGCGTACAGATTGCAGCCGGTGAAATGCATTCTTGTGGTGGAGCCCCAACAATGCCAATGCTCTTGTCATTTTTGCACCACGTGCGGGCACGCATTCCTCAATCGTTGATGAGGCGACACTATTGTTTATGTCGAGGTTAGAGAAGCAGGAAACGCCAAGCGGGTACAATACTTTCATGCGGCTGAGTGGCGTCGCGGCAACGTCTTGTGCGTGGAGACTTTTTCGGATCATGGGCCGAATTGGCAGCTTCTTCACGAATGATCTTTGCACATGTCGTTCGGTTGAAGGAATGGTCGGTCAACTAGGATTCTGACAAGACGAGTCGTCTCTTGGCTACGCGGGGTGGCCGTTGCATCCACTCACAGAGGTTGCATTCGACCCGCAATTATGCTGGAGGCCCGTGGGAAAGTCTGCAGCAGGGCTTGAATCCACGCAGCACGAACTACAGCAAGAGGAAACCTCATGTGCATCTTGGCTTCGTGGGCCCTTCAAGATGGGACTAAGCGGACTGATTGTTCTTGAACTGGACTGCATAAGCGCACCTATGTGGAAAGGATCAAGATTGAAGCGACTATGAGCTCACTGTGCTATTGCTGACGGTGTGTCACAATGGATAACGCCTCCTGTTGTGCGAGCAAGTCTGCGTCGCTTACGCATTCCAGTGGCAGCGAGGACATGTCCTGCTGACGAATTCAGGGTGTCTTTGACCAGCTCACGAGGCTGGACGGGGCGGACCACTTTGAGCAAGAGCGCGCCGAAGGAACCATCCGCTCCTATCACCGAGGGCTGTCTCGGGGGATAGGAGGAGACGTAACTACCCGGCGTAGTCCTCCTCAATCAAGACAGGCAGTTTGGGACTGACGGACATGGCCATGGGTGAGTCTGAGAGCTTACAAGTCCTCTTGGCCAAGAAATGAAAGGTCCCTGGTCGACTGTCATCTATTCGAACAGGACAGAGTGCAAACTTGTCGGACAGCATTTTGTTCAGAGTCAAGCTGCTCAGTGGCGACGAGATTGTGAAACCCTGTTCGACTGCTTGCATCACGCGACTATCTAAGGTCGTTACTACAGAGCACTGCAATATGCTCCACTATCTCATGCAGATCCTGCGGTGCTTCTTTTGCAAGCGCTGGGTCCGAATTGCCGCCCAGCCCACAAATCCTAATTGCGCGACGATACCGATGAGGCACCTTGTGAGATACTTTCCCATACCACTTGGAGAACTCGTCTCGAAGATCTTGCAGCGAAGGCTGTCTGCCGCTTTGGTACGCTTGGGCGTCCTCGTCGAGATATAATTCCAGCAGAACGATGCTGAGCATGAGCAAAATTACCTGAGACGAACCTGATACTGCGCTGTGGTAGAGATCAGTACCACTTTGCCAGCTGAAAGTGCTGCTGCTTACCCCACTGGCATTTGCTGAGTGAATAAATCTCGCCTGAGATAGACCGGTTCATTGTCCAGCGCTTGACCAGGTCTGGTAAGAACGTTCTGTCAAGTCCGCAGAGCACAAGAGGATAACCACCCGAATGCAGGAATGGGAGAAAGTCCTTCTCAGCTTTGACAAGACCGAATGTCCAACATCGGCCTGTGTTCCGAATCGGCAGCACGGTGCCGGAAGAACCACTTCTTTATCGAGCCTGCAACGCGTCAGATGGGTCCGGCATCAACGCAAGTCTTCGGAATCGCACGCTTGCTTGGGGTACCCTTTGATGAGGACTGCAGACATACAACAAGCCCCACAGGCCGTGTCATGCACATTCCATTATCGCAATTCTCACTCTCCTTTGACAAGAAGGAGTGAAGGTAGGGTACATGTAGTTAGTTCTACGACTCAGATGACAAAGCACCGCCAAGCCTCGGTTGGATCAGCGTCGCGTTTCCACGCCGATCCACTTTCCTCCTTTGCACAAACTCGCGTATCCGGGGTTTCGTTAGACACTTCTCCCCTCGTACCGAGGGGTCTATAGCTAAACGTAGAATCTAAATTTTGCAGTAAGCTATACGTTAAATTCGATATTCTGCTTGTATATTGTTATTAAATTGCCTAAATATTCTCTATATTATTATAGGCGCATATAGCGTACGTACTACTATTACTATCGCTAATCTACCTCGTCGCCGCTGCCGCCGCCTCCGCCGCCTCCGTATTACGAACCGTACGTAGTTAGACGCGTTCCGCGAATACTAGCATTTAGCTAGCGCTAGCACTAAAATTATAGGTAAGAAGAAGCGCGTAAGGGCTTAGAAGTTAACTAATACGGAGAGGGTTAAGAGGCTCGTAGATACCGTAGTCGCGGCAGCGGCAGAGGTTCGTCGCTAGAGTAATAAGCTAAACTTAATATTGCTATATCGCCTATATTACGCTAGTTAGTACTATAAGCGCATCTGGAATCGACTATAAGGCCGTAGCAACCTAATAGAACGACGGCCGAATAACCTATACCTATTAGAGGCTTAAGAGTTAGCGCTAAAGGATTACTACCTTAAGCGTAATAAGATAAATATATTCGTTCTAGTTACGATTCTAATAGTAGTAGCAGTAGATATAGTTAAATCTTTACTGCCGCTAAAGGCTCCGGAACTAGCGCTATTTAGTAAGGAATAGGCAGAGAGGTTTCTAAGGCGCTATAGATTATCGAAGGTAAAGTTAAAACCGATTAAGAAATAGCGGAAGGAGGCTTACTAGCCGGAAGTAATAAGAGGTTAGTTTAACCGGTTTAAAGAGGTAATTAAGCGCCTTAAAATTAAGCCTAATAATAGATATAATATAGACGAGACTAGCTTTAGAATCGGTATTAGAGGCAGCGAATACGTCGTTATAATAGATACTAAACGAAGGGCTTAAACTGCGTATAATACTAACCGAACGTATATAACTATAGTTAAGATAGTAAACGCTATTAGCGAGGTTATAAATTATTAGCTTATAATTAAGGGCGTTCTAATCTAAGAACGCTAGGTACCGAAGACTAGCGACAACTTTTTAATTACTATTAACGATTTAGGTTATATAATAGACGCTACCGCTATAGCCTATATTAAGTATTTTAAACGTTAGATAAGGCCTAATAACCCTATAGAATAGAGGTTATTACTTTATAATAACTACGGCTCTTACTACTTTAAGGAGTTCGCTGCATACGCTAAACGCTATAACATTTAGTTATAGGGCCTTTAACCCTATACTTCTTACTTTATGCAATCTCTAGATATTATCTTATTCTAGGTCTATAAATAGAGGCATAGACAAGCCGTTCTAGAAGCTACTTACTATAGTATTAGCGACTTTAGAGTCGCTAAATTCGTAGTAGCGCTAGATAATATACGCCGCTAAACCTTTACCTATAGTAATATACGTAAGGCCTTTAAACGTACGGGGATATTCCTAATTAATAGAGAAGTACTATATCGTTTTATCTATAATTACTATAGCGCTAGCACTAAAGGTATAGCGTAGAAGAACGTAGACGCCTCTCTACGGTAGGAAGACGAGGAATTTAAGCGTAACCTACTATAGGCGGCTAAGGTAGTAGAAGAATACCTCGTATCTACTAAATATAGACGGTCCGCTAATCCGGAATTAATCGATCCTATAGGGTAGAAGGCAGCTAATTTAAGATAATACTTAGATATTAAGAATCTAATAGTAGCTAGCGTACCCTCGCCTCTCCGTATACCTACGCCGCTACTACTAGAATGCCTTCTATAGGCAATAACGAGCGCTCGTACGATCTAGCAATAGCGAACTATACTTAAATTACGTAAGGATTAGCGCCGCCGCTATCTAAAGCTAGCTCCTTTAGACTTATTTAGCTTATTGCTAATATAGTATAGTATAGCCGTTTACGAGATATTAATTAATGCGGCTATCTATATAGGTTAAGAATTTAAGCGGAAGTTTATAGCTACGGATACGGTATAGCGAGCTATAAAGAGGTAGAAGGAATAGCTAAACTAGCTATTCCGTACTAGTGCAATTAAGGCTAATTAACTACGTTCGTAGCTTATATAGCGTAATTAAGAAGCTGCTAATTACGCATAGAATAAGGCACTAATTAAGGTTAAAGCCGTAGTAAATAAGGCGAAGGTTTATCGCCTAAAGTATTGCGAATTCTTCTATATTATCTTTAATAATACTAGTAAGGTTAAGGCTACCTCTATAACCTTATAAGTTATTAATTTACCTCCGTATCTACCTCCGCGGAAGGTGTTTAATTTAAGGCTATTAGCTACGGAGTTATTATATAAAGATAGCGTTAGAAGGTACGGCGATCCTTATACCTCTAAGGTAACTAATTATTATCGCTCTATAATAATAACTAATAACTATACGTACGTCGTTTATTTATAGTCGCTAACCTTAATTAAGCCGCTGCTAATACGAGTTTATAACTATAACAACTACTGCTTTATTTACTTGTTTATTCGCTACCCTAGTAACGATATAGCACGGCTGCGAATCTAAGCCGACTATTTACTAGAGGTACTACGCTAGTAGATTAATACGCTATTAGGCGATTAAATTAAGGCATAGCGACGACGATTAAACGGCCTATTTAGTTAAGACTCTAACGAACGACTAGACTAGTTAGAATAAGAAGAAGTACTTCTTAATAAATACTATTATTCGATAATTTAGCCTTAGTTTATTTACCCTCGGAATCGCAGTAATAACGAATAGTTAAAGCGAGCCTTCTATAAACTACTACTTAAATTAATACGCTATACTAGTTATATCGCTATACTAGACAAATAATAGCTAATTAAATACGAGATAATTGCGCAAGAAACTTAAGATAGCGGCTATAGCTCTTAATTCTTCGATATAGACGATAATAGAGGTATAGAGTAGTTAGGTAGCTAGCTAGTGCCTAGCCTATACGGTAGTATAGCTGCTGCGGGACAAAATACGCCGTTTTTAGTGCGATTTTAATTAAACTAGCCCGACTAGAGTATAGCTTAATACGCAGTAATTATGATTTATCGCTTAATTATATATATTCCCGTTATATTAACGTATATGCAAGTTAGACGTCGAATTTAACGTATGGCTTACTGCAAAATTCCGATTCCACGTTTGGCTGGATTCCCCGAGCTTAGGCGAGGGGTGGCGTGCCGACTGACAGAACCCCGGATACTGGTTACAATCCTTTCAGGCCTCTCCTCGCTGGCGACGAGCCAGTAGAGCTGACTTGTCATCTCTGCGAGTGATCTTTCACCAACTTTTGATTCCTTGAAAATTCGACGGGCTGTAGCACGCGCCGCACAGCTCTGCCGACCGCCGCTCGCACGACTTCTCCTATTGCATGCGGCAATCTGTGGGAACGCTATTGACTTGGCTCAGTGTAGAGGCCTTCTTTCGACCAGCTCTGCAAGGGTTCTTCCTTGTCGAGCTCCCAAATGGTCCCCTTGAGCCCTCAATGACGCATCTCAATGGCTGGGGAGATCGACCACGCGAGCCTCGCAAGTATCTTTCTGGCAAAGTGGAGATCCCACCAGTGTGTGCTCGTTGCGCGTCAAACATAGATTGCGAGTCGAGAACATCCTACATTTAGCCCTGTGGTGAGGTAATCCTTCGGGCAAAATATGCTCTTCTGCTCTTGGCTCCTTGTCCATCCCAGACGAACGCTTGTTCTTTCCCCATCCCCTTACCTTCAGTCGTTCCTTGCTTGGTGGAGGATCCACCGTTTTCTCGAGGCGTGCTAATGTGCATTGACTTCTGTGAATCTCCATGAAACAGCTCCAGGTGGACAGCAAAGTTTTGCAAGCTTTTGGCGTAATCAGCAGCCAAGATGGGGACCTTCATCTTCGAAGACCATGCCCCAAATGTCGCTGCTACAATCATAAGCCTCTTCACAATATCAGCGATTGTGTTTCCGCTGCGAATATACACGAGGATCAAACACAAGGCTTTCGGCTGGGATGATTGGACTATGTTGTGCGCAGCGGTGCGAAGGGCGTCACGATGTTACTGTGGATTCAGCTGACAGTATAATGCAGATACCGTACACTGCGCTGACTGTCTTCTGCCTCGGTTCATCGTTCCTGGGTGTCGGTGTACACAAAGAGAAGCTCAACGATGCACAGGCCGAAAGAGCGATGATGGTGAGAGCTGCGAGATAGCCTCGCAGTTTCGAGTGCTAATTGAACCCTCAGTGGTTCTTCTTCTTTGAAATTTTCTTTTGCCTGGCCATCATTCCGATCAAACTCAGCATTTCACTCATGCTGATACGTGTCGCTGGTCCGAAGACGAGATACGTGTGCGCGCTCTGGGCAATGTCTGCATGCTTCGTGCTCATGAATGCAATTTCACTGTTCTACATCATCCTCAGATGCAAGCCGGTCAGTTACGCCTGGAATACGAGCATTCCTGGAGGAAGCTGCTTGCCTAATCAAGACCTTGCGAATATCTACTACGCCGACACTGCAGTAAATATTGTCACAGATTGGTTCTGTGCGCTAATGTGAGGCAACAGATGGTATACTCATGTACTTCAGTCCTTTGCTAACACTCCATCAGACCACTTCCGTTACTGTGGAATCTCCAACTCAACAGGAATGCGAAAGTTTCAGTCGGGTTCCTACTCTCCCTCGGAGTTCTGGCCTCCTTGTCCGCTTGCATTCGACTGAATTATACTGTCAATCTTCTCAACAGCCACGACTACCTCTACAGCGTGGCCGATGTCATGATATGGGGCTACGCTGAGAATGGGGTTGGCTTCATTGTTGGGAGCATCTCGACACTCCGGCCGCTGTTCCGGACAATATTTCATCTCGGTGGCAGCGATTCGAGTACGGGCCATCTGGGCGGCGCGAGCGGCGAGCTATATAACAGAGATGGCCTGGCATACAACCGAGATCCAAATGCTTTTCGTGGCCGCGAACGAGGAGATATAAAGACGGACGTGACCACCAGTCAATTCGGGGGCAAGCTTTCTGGCGAATCAGGCTTAACGAGCGAAGAGTACATCCTGCAAGACATCACGGGATTCGACAGGCGGCAAGATGTGCGTGGCATTCAGGTGCAACGCAGTGTACATCAGACCATAGATTGAGCCGGTGCGACGAAAAAGATTCAAGGCAGACATGTGCTGTGCGTACAGTGCCATCTTCGCATACTCATCTCCATCCTCCCGGCACTGATTTCCTTGCGTACGGTATACCAGGTTGGATGCTTCGATGAGAGCCAGTACATTGTATCCCCCTGCCTCTGCGATCGACATAGTGGAGCGAGATCAGCTCATACTCCCGATGCACGTGGCGGCCTCAGAGCTGCAGCGCCGTCGGCCGGCGACCCGAAACGTGGGCGTCTGGTAGCGAAAGACAGAAAGGAGTTTGCTGTGTTTGTGCAAGTTTTCTGCTCTTCCCACGACGTTATAGGACGCCACAAACCCCGTTACTGTATCCGTCGCACGGAAGAGCCGTATGGCATATGCAGCGCTACCCCAGATCTCCCGCATTGATCAAGTCGCAGTGAGAACGTATGTGGAGGAACGGAGGAGCAATTCGCCTCGACCAATACATCTGTTTCTGCGCAAGACCCTGGGAAAGCAAGTGCAATGTAACATTGCGATTGTTGGTGACCCCGCATAGGATTGCTCATGCGTCCACTTTGCCCAGAAAACTCTCTCTGCGCATCTCGTGTCGCTGGGCGCAATCCTTCTCTACTTGGTTGGTGAAGATAAAATCTCTGGAGTATGGATCGTCGCTGGAAACCTGGCTCTGATTTGTTGGGAGCGTGGGACTGTCGGGAGAGTGCCGTCCGACTGGACACGGTATTGCGTGAAAGATGAGATGAGCAGGGCTCCAGACGTGGAGGTGCGCACATGGCATAAACCCAAGCGTAATGGGGTCGTGATCCTTGCGGCATTGTGGCGTGGCGGTGTCGCACTGTAACAGTGAACAGCAGTCCTGCTAGGTTTGCACGGCACCAGGGGAGGGGTATCACGTTGGCAGCTGATGAACTGAGGAATGCACTGCTGTTGTTATATACTGCATGCTGCCCTAATTGTTGTGAAACCTTTGCAACTTCATCGCCTTGGGCGTCGTTCTGGCTCTAGTGAACTAACAATCAAGTGAAGTCCACATCATGCCGTGGCGCGTGGGGAACATCTATGCGATTACTGCCGTGGCAGTCGTCGGTGGTGGGCTTTTTGGTAAGTCGCACTCTATTTACAAGCGATCTGTGGTAGAAAAGATTCGAGCACAAGTGCTGACACCAGTGACAGGGTTTGATATTTCGGTTTGTTCTTCGACACTGTACCCATCTAAATCGATATGTGAACTGATCTTTTCAGTCTATGAGCGCTATCATCTCCACACCATCCTATCTCTGCTACTTCAATCAAGGTCCAGAAGGCCCTCCTTTCAACGGTAATGTGGACTGCTCTGGGCCTCGTGCCTCCACCCAAGGAGGCATCTCTGCTGCGATGCCAGCTGGTTCTTGGGTCGGCGCACTGGTTTCTGGCTACCTCTCAGACATTCTCGGCAGAAAGAAGTCCATCATGATCGGCTGCATTATCTGGATCATCGGCTCGGCCATCACATGTGCCTCACAGAATATTGCCATGCTTATTGTGGGAAGAATCATCAACGGCTTCTGCGTGGGAATCGAGAGCGCTCAAGTCCCGGTATACGTCAGCGAGATCGCACCGCCGTCGAAACGTGGAAGACTGGTAGCTTTTCAGCAATGGGCGATTACTTGGGGTATTTTAATCCTCTACTATATTTCCTATGGTGCCAGTTTCGTGGGAGGCACCACATCGACCACGTATGATACAGCCACATTCCGGATCCCATGGGGCTTGCAGATGCTGCCTGCTGTGCTTCTCTTCTGCGCCATGTTCTTTTTGCCAGAATCTCCTCGCTGGCTGGTATGTTCCCTCCCACCGGTTAGATCGACTTTTGTGCTTACCATAGCTTAGGCACGCAAAGACCGCTGGGACGACTGCAAATCAGTTCTCACGCTTGTCCATGGAAAAGGAAATCCCAACGCTCCGATCGTCGCGCAAGAACTGTCTGACATTCGTGAAATGTGCGAGTTCGAAGCCCGGAATGCCGATGTCACTTACTGGGAGCTTTTGGCCCCACGATACATATTCCGCACGCATATTGGAGTGTTTACTCAGGTGTGTTTCTGCGTACTGTTGCTTATTTTCGAGAACTTCGGCTAATCATGATATACAAAACCAGATCTGGTCTCAACTGACGGGCATGAACGTTATGATGTGCGTTGATCCAGGTTTTGAGCTCGAATTTGCCGTATTGACGTTGAACGTAGGTACTACATCACATATGTCTTCGCCATGGCCGGATACAGTGGCAACGCCAACTTGCTTGCCAGCTCGATCCAGTACATCATCAATGTCTTGATGACAATTCCGGCTCTGATCTGGCTCGATCGCTGGGGACGACGACCTACTCTCATCATCGGCGCAACTTTGATGATGATCTGGATGTTCACGAATGCTGGATTGCTCGCCAACTACGGAAGAGTTGTCCCTGGAGGCGTCAATGGTATCGAAGCTGTCTCCATGGAGTTATCGGGAGCACCGGCGAAGGCCTTGATCGCTTCAACATATCTGTTCGTGGCTTCATTTGCACCGACATGGGGTAAGATTGCCCTGTTTTAGGACTTCACTAAGCGCGGCAACTTTGGTGCTAATCAAGATACGCAGGTCCTGTTTCGTGGGTGTATCCTCCGGAGCTGTACACACTTCGTCTGCGAGGCAAAGCTGTCGCTCTGTAAGCATCGACTCGAGGGCGAACTTTCCAGTTCTGTTCACTGACATTCATTAGCGCCACAAGCGCCAACTGGGCTTTCAACACCGCACTTGGAGCATTTGTTCCACCAGCTTTCGTCAACATGTAAGCTCAACTCTCTTTGAAAAAGCGAATTCCCCAGCTGAAACTCTTTCCAGCCGCTGGCAAGTCTACATCGTCTTCGGTGTCTTCAATCTCTGCATGCTCATCCACTCCGCACTGTTGTTTCCAGAGACCGCGGGTAAGACTCTCGAAGAAGTGGAATTCATGTTTGAGGATCCAAATGGAATTCCCTACATTGGAACACCGCCGTGGAAGACTTCTGTGCAGTATGATACTGCTCTCGCAATGGAGCATGGAGATCTTGAGCAAAGGAAGCTACGCAAGCTTGACCAAAGCTCAGATCGTACGGAGAAGGGTGCTGAGAGCGTTGAACAGAAGGTTTAAGTCTATGAGCTGTAAGAGTGCAGTCCGTAATGCCGAAATTGATGATCAGAGTATGTAAGGCACGGCACAAATGCGAGATCTTTCTCTTAGGCCCTGTTTACCTCGCCGTAATTCTCGTCTAACTCTTAATTCTTAATTCTATTTATTAATTATTAGAACTATGAAACCTCTATTACTAGAACTTAGTATCGTAATTTTCGAATAATTAAGGCTTTTTACTTCTAGTTTAATTATTACTAAGATAGTTATATAATAGCCTAAATTCTAACCTTAAGCGAATAGTATCTTATTAATTACGTCGAATTAGCCTACTATAGAACGCGAGTTTATTACGAGTATTCTTAATTCTAATTCTTAATTATATCTATACGTTACGGCTCGTTCTAGTATTAAACTCGCGTTCTATAGTAGGCTAATTAGAACGCGAGTTTATTACGAGTATTCTTAATTCTAATTCTTAATTATATCTATACGTTACGGCTCGTTCTAGTATTAAACTCGCGTTCTATAGTAGGCTAATTCGACGTAATTAATAAGATACTATTCGCTTAAGGTTAGAATTTAGGCTATTATATAACTATCTTAGTAATAATTAAACTAGAAGTAAAAAGCCTTAATTATTCGAAAATTACGATACTAAGTTCTAGTAATAGAGGTTTCCTAGTTCTAATAATTAATAGCTAGAATCAAGAATTAGCGAGGTAAACAGGGCCTAAATAGCGCCTAAACAAGATGCCGCAGGTGGTAGCGTCCAGGCTAGTCGATCAACGGGATATTTTTGACTCCCGACTTCGCAGTCCCATTTTCACATGAGGCTCGGCTGTCTGACGTCCGCGTTGCGGATCAGCTTATTATCACGCTGACCCTGTGCAAAAGCATAGCCACGGTAGGTAAAGAGGCCGCTGCAAGGAACCGCAAGCACAGCAAGAAACTCCACTGATGCCTAACAACCCTACCCTCCACACTCTTCACAACTCGCAGCTTACACGTCACAGTATGTGTTACGGCTCCGACATCGAAGGAACCCGGAGTGACTTAGTGACTTACCGCGGTCTGACCGAGACATTCCAATCCTTTTCGGAGACCTCGTGTGGACGTTGCAAAAGCATTAGACTTCGTAACCATGTGGTATCTCGTGCAGTGTGGATGTCATCTACCCTCGTCACCCTTCGTCGCAACCCTTTCCGAAACACAACGCTCATACGAAATAAGAGAGATCCTGTCATGCCTCCCTCTGTGACCTGTAACGCGTAAAGGATAGCTTTCGTGACCTCCGAAGACGCTTTCGCTGTACATCAAAGTCTGGGCGAATGGTTTTCCTTCACGATGTTTTCGCTTATCCTGCAGCGAACGTGCTCTTTTTCCGCAATGCTTCTCCGAACCACCATAGAATGAATGGCGAGGGAATACCCACAGCGATACCAACAAATGCCAGAGTGGTATTGCCCCAGCCATAGCCGAGACTACTGTACATTGCGCTCGCGAATAGTGGGAAGGCAAACCCTCCGAAGGATCGCAAAACTGCTGTTGCGGCGATTGCAGATGCTGCATATCGTGTATACGAATCGACAAGATACGTCTGGCAGTTCTGGAAAACAAGCTGGTTGCCAGCTGCGAAGATCGCCGTTCCAATATTTGGCACGATCCAGTGAACCTCGAACTGCGCACTCCAGCCATAGATCAGTAATCCGACTGGCACCATCGCTGCGCCGGGAAACATCAATGGTACGCGGAACTCGGATCTACCGATGTCGTTATTTTTGGCCTTCAGTCTCTTGTAAATTCTGTCTGCAAACTTTGCAGCGATTTGTGTCCCGATCAAGAAGCCAAGACCTAGTGAAATATAGTTGAGACCGCCCATGCTGACGCTCATGTGGTACTGTGTTCTCCATACGTTCGGGAAAGATGCGAGGACCAGGTAGAGCACTCCGTACACGTAGCCGATGTAAATAGCCAGAACTTGAACGATGGGCTGAGTGAAGAGCAAGATGAAAGGCCGCTTGAGCGCCACTCCCAAATGATTCGCGAAACTACGCGACGGGTTGTCGAATTCGGTATGCAGGTCTTTATTTTCTGTGAGTTTGATGAGTTTTCGCTTCTTTTTGGCCAGTACCGTAGCGGCGTATGTCTCTTGCAGGTAGAAGAATCCAAGAATCTCCACGAAGAACGCCATGATGGAAGTTGCCCAGAACACCCACCTCCAGGTGGAATATTGTGCGACGAAGCCTCCAGCAATGGGGCCAATTGCTGGACCAAGAAGAGGTGCGAGAGAGTACAGCGCCATTGCTCTTCCACGTTCTGTCGGCAGCCACAGATCTGCGAGAACACCACCGCCAATACCCAAGGGGGCGGAACCGCCAAGGCCGGCCAAGAATCGAAAGGCGACAAGCTCGCCACTGTTGCTAGCAAAGCCGCAGGCGAGGTTGAAGATAAAGTAGAATATGTTGCTGCACAATAGCACAACGCGTCGTCCGAACAGTTCTGATAGTGGTCCGAGGAATAACGGCCCGAGAGCGAAGCCGAGGATGAAGACGGATAGCGAGAGCTCTGCCAAAAATGAGCTGTTCATTTTGAGGTCTTGACGAACTTGATTCAGAGCTGGTGCAACCATCGAACTCGACACCGGTGAGATGAATGTGAAGAGCGATACGGTGATTGTTGCCATCCATCGCTTGCGGTTTGACCAGTTCTTCGGATTTGTTGGGTCGTCCGCTCCATCCCAGGTCACCAAGTTGAAATCCTTCTCGCCTTTGCCCTGCTTCTGTGAGGGCCCGCGCTTGACGGTGCCGTTTCTTCCCATTCGTGATGCATCGCGAATGATCTGAATTTGACCAAATGTGCTGCCTTCCTGGCCTTCGGGGCGCGGCCAGTCGCCAGACGCTTGTTCTTCATCCCAACCCTTGAGATCGTCCTCGAATGATGCTTCTTCGTTGGCTTGGTAATCGTGTACAGCACCGGCATAGTAGTCGAGATCAGACACAATCAGATGCAGATCGACAATGCTCTCACGAGCACCGCTTCTCCCTGTGCGACCCGATTGCATTGAACGTGTCGAGATTTTTCGGTTTGTGGTTTGTCCTTCTCGAAACCATTGCGGCGGCGTCCCTGTCCTCGCATCTTGCACCGCTCTGATCGGCTCAAATTCTGATGATAGCCACGGGAAGTCCTCATTCGAAGTTCGTGGTGGCCTCAGCTTTGCTCGTTCTACCTCCTCCATTCCTCGGTTTTGCATGGCGTAAGAATCATCCGTCCATCCTGAATAGCGACTGTTCCAGGACTTGACGGTTCCCACCGTCGACCGAGGGGTTTGTGACATATTGATTAGCAATTACTGCATACGAGCGAGCGGACGTCGGGGGGAGCGTGGGAAAGACGCAAGGCGTCGTTTGGCAAGCAGCCCAGCCGGCTGCCGTGTATATGAGAGGAGCCAGCCCCTCATGGGCCGCAGCGTTGCTTCCGAAACCATGTCAGAACCTTCGGCGTATGACAGCCGCATCGAATCCATCATTCATGTTGGCGCAAGCTGGAAGCCTCGCCCAAAACAGAGCAGATGTCTGCTATCCTGGGTGATGCCGCAGGTCTTGGCCACGGAGGGAGCTGGGACACGGCCGAATAGGGGTTAGCGTAGCCCGCACAGGGCTATTTACGTCAGCTCCGCCGGCTTCTGACAGGCTGCGTCTTCCTTCAATTTTCCGCGACCGCAGATCGCGGGGCCGATGTGCATCTCTGCGAGTCTACGGTTCTGTGGTACCTCCTATGGCACGCGACTTGCCGCCCGAGCATCGTGATGATGACACGAGTTGGGAGCCTGGGCTGAGTAGATGCAAGGAGCATCATCGTCGAGCGCGAGGGCTATGGAGATCGCATGGCCACAATGTTCTCATTGTTCTGACCGCATGCGAGGACATCGCCGTGCAATGCGACATCAGACACTGCAGCAGGTCAGGGGAAGCCAGATGTCCCTTTTCCGGCCGGCTGCATCGCTGAAGGAACCCTCGCGAGATTCGAATCCGAATTCAATTTGACATCCGTCAAGCCAAGCAAAGTTCCAAGTGCACTGAAACAGGGCCTCAAAGTGCTGTGGTAGGAACGGAAGCGATCGCGACGGTGGATGCTGACACTATGCCCCTTCACGCATGCCATGTTCCCTCGTGGTGTGCAACGTGTCGAAGAGAACTCTGTCGATGGCCGTTGTGGGACTGCAGTGACGGAACGGCCTGATGTCGCAGTATTTGTATCAAGATGTGGAGTCAAGTTCTGAAGAGTAGGGAGTCTGTGATGAGGGATCAGTTGCCAGCATGCCACGGACAGCAGAGTGTTAGACTTTGCCAAGAAAGTCGACCAGCCGCTGTGCAGGAACTATGTATACCTCAAGACAAGTTCCTGTTCAAATGACAATAAATCTGATTTCGCTCTGCCCATTCATTCGCGTTGTCTGCTTGATGTACTACGCATTCAATGCTGCATCAGTTGACTCGCTACGCACCTTTGTCGTGGGTCGTTTGCACTCCGTGAGATTTCTGGTATGAAACTCTATTCCTGGGGTCTGTGAGACCAAACGACTCCTTTACATCACTACTTTTCATTCCATCTTGCAACAATTGCCTCAAAAATGCATGCAGCTACCGTCTCACACATCCATCGATGGAGTTCACAAATTCACTTGAAAGCACGGACCGTCTTGGCGCACGGACCGTCTTCGAATTCCCGCTGCTAGCTTGTCAGCCAGATGCTACCGAGACAAGCTTGAGGTAGGAGGTATTATTATTCGACAGCAGTAGATGATTTCTCCGAGGGTACAAGAGTGCAGGAGGAATACATGCTGCTTTAATCATAGATTGGTTCATTCTGAACGTGTTTGTCCTGTGTTTACAGCTCCTTTGTGCAGACATTTGGGCTGTTTTCCTCGACTTGGCTTCTCTGTGAGAATAGATAATGCTCAAGGACCCGATGCCCTCCATTAGCGGTGTTGGTCTAGTGGTATGAGTAAGTGTTAGAGCTCCTTAATGCATGAAATGAACGAAGAACTGAGACACCCAAATTTCTCGCTTAGGGCGCACCCTGAGTCTATCTGCGAGAGGTCCCCGGTTCAATCCCGGGATACCGCCAATTTTTTTCGCTTTCGAGAATTAATTAGGGAGTTCTTTGTTGTGTGAAGCGATATGCAAACGTATTAACGTCGGGTCTGCGTACTATCCGCGCTCTCCCGAGATTCCTTTACTCTTTTACTAGTTCCTCTGCTTGCGGTTATTTTAATTGCTGGAATCAAGCGTGTTTTGTTGGGTGAATGACTATGGAATTCATAGGTACGATAATCTACTTAAGGTGAAGAGAATGCCAAGCCGGTCCATCCACAAGAAGTCAGCACCTAGCAGAGCACGGCTTACTTTATTTTACGGCGAATCGATCGATCCTTAGCATGCAACAATGGAAAAACCGTCGACGGAACCATAGCCCACACCTAGCCGGATAGGTTTCCAGCTTCGAGGTGCCACGCAAAACCAAGCTGGCATGAGCATCGCCTACATTCAGGTCGCAGAGTCGACTACGCATTGGCGATACAGTCGGACTCGGTCTTGATATACAATCTTCAAAGCACTACGAGGAATAAGATGGGCACATGAGAAGAGCAGAAAAGAGCTGAAGTCAGGGCAACGAACAAGAACACTCCACCACGCTTGCCGCTTTAGAATGCTGAGCTCTCTCTGTCTATAGGACTGGCGAGCCAGAAAAACAGCGGGCAAAGCCTTTGGGCAACATCAGAGCGTAACTTCTCCATCACATTGCCCATGCAATCTCGGCAGCAGAAGTACAAATGTAGCTGCATCATGCCCTCATGCTGTTGATTGTACTGCAACAAATATTGGACTGCAAGCAGTGCAATATTCCATTGGGCGTGTAATGACAGCCGAGATGTTCGAGCTGTGCACAAAGCTTGCCATCGCACATGAAGCTCAGCAGGGTGTTTCAATGCTCTGGTTATGCGTCGCTGCGCTAGAAAATGCCGGAATTGAATGCCTTGGTAGGGTGGATGTGTTGTGGTTCGGTGTCGCAAATGGTCTTGATGAGGTGACGTTGGAGCTGTCGTTCTTGCCTTCTTTGCGTGGAATTCCTTCATCGGGTCTGAACAAGCTTGATCACCGACTTCACCTGCAAAACTGGTTTGTTAGTATACGCTAAACCTCAATGCTGTACATCGGTGCCCTAATCGTTCGCTGAGAGCAAACTTCCGGCTATTTGCTGGCATTGAACACAGAGCACCGACTGAAATGATTGAAAAGGACAACAAATCGAGTTCGTACTCTCCAGCTCTCCACCATCAAGCTATTACTAACCACGTCAATAGTCTTCTTCTAGATCCCAAGCCTTTCTACGGGATTCGCTCCGACCCTCACACGTGTCGCGACAATACAGGAAGTCCTTCCAGAAGCTGCTCTGTTGCCATGGAGGCACACCATTGAGTGAAGCAACTACAGGATTTCGGTCCGTCATCAACGCATCCGTCGAGCGGCAATACTAAGGACGTGCATCGACTGTCGAGCGATCGTAAACCCACCAAATCTCGTAGCATACAACATGCCGTGTAGCGTCACACTGTCCGTGTTTGGACCAATGTTGTTCCATCGCGCGATCTTGGAATACCGAACGTAGCCTTCAGCTCCACCCAGCTTGAACTGGAAATTGTGCCGATTTCTATGGCTCAAGCGCTCCCACTCCATAGATTTTCCTTCTTCAGCCAATCGATGTCGCACATCATTGCCAGCGCCGACAGCCATACCCCGGGTCCAGTGCCGAAATTCTTCGAGCGGCCTGGACCCATCTTCAGGTCGCTGGAGCCGCAAATCTCAGACTTGCAAAGTCGATGTGCCAAACTGAGAGACGATTTCGAAGTTGTCAGTCGTTCCATATGCTATATCGCGGTTGCACCATTTTCTGACTTCGCCGTAGAGCTCATTCACATAGTCTTCCCGATCTCTTTCAGTCCAATAGTCGATTTCGCCGATCTTCGAGGGATTGTAATCAGCTTCGAATTCGAGCTCTAGTATCACTTTCTCCACATGAAGTAGATTGTCAAGCTGTGATCGGACATCCATCAAAGGGCCACAGCAGAGCATATAATCGATGATTCGATAAAGCTTGCAGTGGTCGTAAGGCGAATTATTCTCTTCGAACCATGAGGTAGAGCACTTGGTCCGATGCACTTTTGGTATGCGAATCTTGAGATGCAGCGCGCGCAGCTTATGAGGAGCGCATGGTAGCCGCTGCCATGTCAAATTGCCAAAACGATAATCAGTATGTCGGGGAAGCAAGGTAGGAGTGGGGTAAAGGGGAAGATTTAGCTGCCAAGTCCTATTCTCGATGTTGTTGACGATGCTTCCAGTGCGCATGAAATCTTTGAGTTCGGAGTATGTGGTTCTGCAGGTTCGTTTCATGTTGACCCAAGGAACTAAGAGCTTGTCTCGTCCCTTGCGAGGTTGACCGTTTGCCCCCATCCGGAATCTGGGTGGATCGCGCCAGGCTACAAAGCCATCACAGCGCATGTCTGTCATGATGATGTGCTCGTACATCGCACATCTCAACTCCGTTGCTAGGCCAAGCAAGCTCGCTGTTTCCGTTAATGCCATGGTGTTATCGTAGTGTTGCTGATTTGGCAAGTCTCTGTGTCGGGTCAGAAGAAGAGGACCAAGGAAAAGTAAATGGTCATCTCTGAAGAGAATTAGGCAGCCGGATTTCTAACCTGACACGTTGCAGTTCTTTAATCTACGTATTTCGAAGTAAGTGTCTGGTCACGCCAAGAAGAGTACCACAGAATGGATGGCTTGCCCGGCTGGTCTTTCGAAAGCCACCAAGCAGCCGCCGTCTGAGAAGATCGCGAGAACAGCCCGAGTCAATCGCTGCGGTGCACTAAGAACTGCGCTAGATACGGCGCGGAATCTCTGTTTCTTCGCTCACGGCCTTTGAATAAGCCGCACTGGAAGCATGCTGCTCAGTTTTGCCCGAGCCTGCCTGACCTATCGTTTGAACTAGACAGCCCTGGATTAGTGGTCTTTCCAAATCAACTAGAGCGGAGGGCTGCTGGCAACACATTCAAAAGAAGATTGCCCGTTCGATCCGCTCGGTGACGCCGGCTCGTAAATGACTTCCAGAGGATCCTTGACCTGACAGGCTCGTCCCTTCGTGGTGTACTATTCGTTCCGGACGCTTTGGCGCTATTCAGAGTGATCTGTAGAGACTTCACACTTTCAACGATGTCTGAACCACGTTGCACTCGGTTTCGATGAGAACTCAGTGAGTGCTTCGAATATTGAAGGCTCGGGACAGCCTCTTTGTTGGGTGGACCATGACCTTCAGCCATCTAGTCGCGAGGCTGATTGCCATGATATCGTCTCAGATATCAGGTGTTGAGAAGAGGAACAAGTCCGAACGTGATGTTCACCGTCTTGCCAAGGTGTTGGAAGCTTTGACCCGCGGTGACGTCTGCACTCCCAAACATCGACCAGATATCTATTAGCGCGATCGCATTGTCAGGAACCATCTGCGCTTCTGCATCATCCGCGATCGCAGCATCCACTCACCAGCTGTGAAGCTACTCCTCCGCAGCTCTCGGCCGCCATGACATCGGTCTTCTCAGTTGGACGGATTGCCAATGGCTGGCCGGTCAGGTATCTTCCTCTGTCCTTCTTTCATGTCTCCTCTCCTGCATCAGCGACCACTGTTGGCAGCGACAATATCCCTCAAAGCACAAAAACCCTTTCCATTCAGTTCACCGCACTATTGCTACCCACTACAGTATTCCAAAATGGCGACCAAGAAGCATGCGCGCTCCGAGTCGAGCGAGAACATGGACGGCCTCAAACACCCTTCCACAAAAGTCGCGAAAAAGGTCGACCAACATCCTCCGTTCGATAAACTCACGTCCATCCTCGAAGACACGCCATCTGACGCGAAGCCCAAAAATGTGCTGCACTGGTTTCGGAGCAAGGATCTGCGCATGCAAGACAACAAGGCGCTGTATGCGGCGTCGGAAAAGTCGAAAGATGGCGGCAGTCTCGTCGCGGCATATCTACACAGCCCCAAAGATCTGGAGTGGCATGGCACGTCGCCAGCGAGGACTGACTTCATTCTAGAATCATTGTCTATGCTACAGAAAGAGCTCGCTGAAAAGAATGTGCCTCTTGCGATCTTGACTGCAGACGAGCGGAGTCAGAAAACGGATACCGTCATGGAATTTGTGAAAGAGAACGACATATCACATGTATACGCCAATTTTGAATATGAAGTGGATGAGCTTCGTCGCGATATCGATCTGGCTGGAAAGCTGAAAGAAGAGAGCATCGGCTTTGAGCTCTTCCATGACCAGACCATCGTAGTACCGGGCGAGCTGACTGGTAGTGGAGGCGGGCCGATGAAAGTGTTCACCCCTTACCACAAACTATGGCTAAGCGAGACGAAGAGTGACCCAAGCCTCCTCGACCTGGCTGGCGAAGTTGAAGGTAACGATGCTTCAGCGAAGAAAGATCTGTCGAAGCTTTTCGATCACAAGATTCCTACCCCGCAGTCGAACAAGCAATTCGAAAGCGATGAGGAGAAGAAGAGAGTGCGGAAGCTCTGGCCGGCTGGTCACCAAGCCGGAATCGAAAGACTGAAGCACTTCCTCGACAAGAAAGTGAAGACTTACGCCGCGCATCGCTCCGAACCAGCTCTCGACCCCTCTTCTCGCCTCTCACCTTACATCGCCGCAGGCGTCATCAGCATCCGCGAAATCCTCGACCACGCAAAGAAAGCCAACGATGGCGCACACTTTGACGAAGGCGATCGAGGCATCGACTCTTGGGTTCGCGAGCTCGTTTTCCGAGAATTTTACCGCCACATCACAGTCATCATACCCCACGGCAACATGAACCTACCCCAGAATCTCAAATTCGATTTCGTGCAGTGGGAAGACGACGAAGAAGGCTACAAGAAATGGGAAGAAGGCACTACAGGCATGCCATTCGTCGATGCTGGCATGCGTCAGCTCAAACATGAAAAATACATGCACAACCGCCTGCGCATGAATACAAGCTCGTACCTTCGCGCGAATATGCTGATTGACTATCGTCGGGGTGAGCGATACTTTGCTGAAACGCTGATCGATTGGGATTTGTCGAATAATACACAAGGCTGGGAGCCAAGTTATACAATCTTCAATCCGGTTGTCCAAGCGGAGAAGTGCGATAAAGATGGGGAGTACATCAGGAAATGGGTGCCGGAATTGAAAAATTTGAAGGGAAAGGAAGTGTTTGATCCCTATAATCGATTGAGTAAGGAGGAATTCGAGAAGTTGGGGTATCCGGCTCCGCATGTGGATTTCAAGGAGAGCCAGCAGAGAGCAAAGGTAAGCAATGGCAGATACATTCGTAAAGAGACGAGGAAAATTGTTTGCTGACGGTTGGAACAGGAAAGGTATAAATCTGATCTCGCGAATGCGGACCCGTAGATGAATGCGCGTTCAGGCGAGCATGCGAAACGAGCAGTCACGACACGCATTGATACTTACAGGAGCCTCTAATTGTCGATGATGTTTTGCGAGACGCGTATCCGTGCGCACGTCTCTTTTCTCATATCACTACTGCTAGAGACGATCCTGCTCTTCGTCCGTATGATCTCGTTGGCAATTTCGACTGCGCCAGCTACGGCAAATGCCGATCGACATTATACGACCACAATACAGTCGCGGTGCTTGCTACTTCTTTCAGCAAGAAGGATATTAAACTGGTTCAGCGATTGCTGACGAAATTATTCATGCCGCAAAGCTGCCCAGCAGCAGCAGCATTCTGGCTGCTTAACAAAGCAGCAACGACCAAGCGACCGACCATCCCCAGGCGAGACTCAACAGCCTTCACTAGCCATCCGAGTTCCTCTTCATCGATTTGCGGCAGTTGACTAGTCTTCACCAGCTCCGACAACAACCATTCAAAGTCGAGGACATCACCATGAGTCCCACGATCGATCACCGTCACAGCTCTCATCAGCAATAAATCCGACACGGACGCGACAGAGCCGTCGTGCAACGGCTCTGCCACGTGGATCCGGTCGACAGGCCCCGCACCAATCTCGAGAATATCGAGCTTCAAACGAAAGCCTTGCGGGGCATCGTACGCGATCTGGCAGTCGGATTCGAAGGAGAAATGGGCAGTGCCGTCTTGAACTCCCTTCCAGATGTCGAAAATTGCTTCGGCGGGCGCGGCAACATCTACGTCGCCGGTCGACTATACTGACGAGTGGGCAATGCTCGCTGCGCCGCCGACGAGGACAAGTTGGCGGCGGAGCTCTGGACGGACAAGGTGGGTTGTCGCCTTGAAGCACGACGTAATTGCTTCGCGAAGTGGCGTGGTGATGGCGGTGGACTTTGGCATGGCGTTCTGGAGTTCAGACGACTGACTATCACGGCTGAGATGGTAGTCCTTTGGCAACGAAAGAAGATCGGGTCTACCTTGTCGAACTGAGAAGCGGCCTCGGTTAAGATAGGCTGCTTGCTGGGAAGATTTCAGTCCCGGGAAAAGATGAGACACCGAGCGTGCAACGAGGTTGTGGCGAGACATACGTGTTGGTGCTATTGCTCTGTACCGATGCTATCTACTGGTATTTCAGCCGAGCTAGATGCAAGAAATCGATGGATGGAGGAAGCTATGCTGATACAAACTAGAAGAGTAGAGGAGAGGAACATCAAAGTCAATGATGCGCATCAGCCGGCAACCGCTACATGAGGGAAGGCTCGAATGCTTGGGACAGACACGCAGCAATCACGACTGAAATGTGCAGGTTGATACTCAGGGCAGACGTACTGAAGGTAAGATGCAGCATTGATTCATCTCCATTAAAGCTGCTCAAAGCTCAACTCCCTCGTTCCCACCCATGCGCAACCATAAGGCGGGTCACTGACATTCTTTACACAATGCGTGGGTGCTTGCGCTCGCCACCCTCCCCTTGGCTGCTGCCAGACCTCTTGCGTTTCTTGCTTTGCACGTCCTCCGCTGCCTTTGGCAATTCAATCGTCACCAGCCATGGCAAGTGCTGATCGTCTTCCTCCGCGCCCTCGATCGCAGCATTCACGAACAATGTTTGCTCTTTGGCACGAATGTCTGCCACTACATCACAGCTGCCTTGCTTTTCGTACTCGGACTTTTTCGATTGCTTCCGTAGAATGTCGTCCTCAGAGTCGAATTTGCCCTTACGAAGTGTTGACAGGGTCTCGATTAGTGAAGACTCGTCTTGATTAATGTCTGTGAAATGAGATGGCTCTTCGGACAGCTCACTTCGCCAAGTCACTCTCTTGGCCCCCCATGCTTCGTGGATGTGTCCAAAGCAGTGCATTTTGGGCTTCGCACGCGCTACGGCGGCAAATAGACTCGCACTTCCGGCTCGTGTGCGGGAGTCAGTGTAGTCTAGGACACCTTTTGCTGGTCCATGCGTGACGGCAATGTCGGCCAGTTCTGGGATATCCCACTTGTGCTCCTGCGCTGGCTCGCGAGGGTTGTACGTAAATCCCCACCCGGTGCTCACGGACGGCGTATACGGGCTTGCGTACACTGTCAAAGATGCGCCATTCTCAAGGTCGAAGTGATGAGTACCTTCAGTCATGTAGATGATGCCAGCTTCCCGAACATCTGCTGTTTCAAAAAGGCGACGAGCGTCACCCAGGTTGCCGTAGGTCTTGGCCAGCAAAGCAGAGTCTATTGACTTGTCGGTGTCAGCGATGACGCGCTCGAACGCACGATCATCAAGAGTGAAGTCGTGGTTCCCGGCAATGACGAGCTTGAGTGGCGCGTCTATGGCTTTGAGCTGCTGGATCGCAGCCTCGAACTCATGGATTTTGGATTCCTCAGTCAGATCTCCGCAATGTATGGCCACATCAGCTCGGGTGGTGACTTTTCGCTTGAGCGCGTCTCCGTGTGTGTCGGAGAGAACGAGAATGCGGGTGCTGATAGAAGATGCCATGATTGACTGTGGATATTGAGATTGACGCGAGTGTTGGTAGAGAAATCGACTTTCGGATGTGTTTTGTGAGGGCGAAAGAATTTGGAAGAGAGAGCGGGAGAAGGAGAGGGTAGATAGTAGTCTATATTCTCAACCAAAATCTCCATTACCTTGATGTGCGATAAACCGCGGCCTCATGGATAGACTTTTCGAGGCCATTTCAAAGATGGCCTCGAAAACAGCTCGTAAGTTCGGCGGTCGGCCATGGCGCTGGCCGCATGGTGAGTCAGTATGTCCAAAGGTACTCAAAGTTAAGAGTCTCAACAGTGATAATGTGCTCGAGATCAGAACCAAGTCGTTGCTTTATTAGAGGTTCAAGCAGAGTGGAGGAGGTGAGGAAGGGAGAACGGGTCATAAGCGCTAAGCCGGTTTCGTACGCCCAGATTCGGATACTGCCGCACATCACATGCGTCCTCACGGACTCCACCTGTGTTTGCGGGCTGCCGTGGTCATCATCACTCACTGTAACCCTTCGCCTTCGTGCGAACGGAGGCAATATCGGCCATCGCGAAAGTTCCCAAGAATAGCATCGTCCACACCGGCACTTTCGCGGCTACTAGCAATGTGATCCACTTGCCGACCTCATCTGTACGACTTGAAATTTTCTCCTCTCGCCAGATTGCGCAAAAACAGTCTTTGTCATCACCGAAAATATATCCAAAGAGTGCAAGCATTGTGCCTTCGATCTTGGCACGGCCGAAAAGAAAATGGCATGCTGCAGCAAGGAAGGTTGAGATGTGACCTTGAGATGGCATGCCGCAGTCGCTTGACAGCCCACACTTCCCAACGGGAGGCCACTCAAGTCGCGATCATAAAAGTGCTCTGAGCCTGTGTCTCCGAACACTCCCAAAATCAAAACCGATTCAATCGACTCGCCTCAACCCAACTTCAATCACAAAATCACCACCATCAACATGCTCTCCCTCAAGTCCTTCTCTCTCCTCCTCACCACACTGCTCGCGACATCCTCTCAAGCACTCTACTTCCGCCTCAGCCCTTTCACTTCCACCTCCATCTACTCTCCCACCGAATCCCACACCATAACCTTCACAATCAATAACCCCGACGCAGTCTTCGAACAAGGCGGTTCCTACCCACGAACATGCAACATCACCTGGTCCGTATTCCCTTTCCCTTCCTCTCTCCCCAACCACCTACCTCACTTTCCCCCTTTCCCAAAATCCCCCCCCCTTCCCAAAACAACCAACCCAACAGCCCTCTCTCTCTAATGTATTCAAACCTGCAGGACCGGCTGCACCCCACCCCAATGCTGGACATCCTGCAGCCCCGACGGCATGAGCCCCTCCTACTACGCTCGCGCAATTCCCTCATCCGCAAGCAACAACAACAACAACAAATTCTCCTCTGAAGCCTTTACGCTCTACGTCGAAGAGTACTACGTCTACCGCAACTCCGCCCGAAACAACGCCACGATTGACGTCTTAGAGGGACAGAATGCGTACGGATGTTTGAAAGGAGAAGACGGACAGAGGACGACTTGCGGGTTTGTGGACGGGACAAACTCGAACTTGACGGCAGTGTACTCGGTACCAGGAAGGGATAATGTCTGTGCGTACTAAATCTCCAGCATGAGAGGAGGACAGAGGTGCTGAGCACTTTTAGCTATGTATTGGGAACGGAGGTGGTGTTGGGGAGAACATGCCTCGAAGAGTATTCAAGGACGCATAACGTGTATCAACAAAAGGAAATGAAACAACTGCGACATGAATGATTGGTCCATTCTTCGTTGAATCTGTGACTGTATGCTTGCTCCTTCATGTTGTGATTCTGTCCAGTGATATCGCACTGCAAAGCTGCCGCCATGTGCCCACGGCTGTCACAGAGCTGATGCACAGTCGCCCCTTCGACTCATTCTTCAGCGCCGCTCTTGCTGTTTCCCCTTCCCACGTATCAAGGCAAACTCTTCCGAGTTACTGTTTCTCCGGCCATCGACCTCTCAGTATCTTCCGTAAGCGAAGCGACTCGGTCCCACACCCATCGAATGCATGCCAGGACTGCCGATGGCGTTCTGAGACATGGGCGAGAGACCTCCGAACTGGAGATCACCACGATCACGACGATATCTTGGATCACGACCCACTCGAGCTGGTGGCTGGCCCCAGCTGTCATCGAAGAAGGACTTGTTGCCATTGGGCCCACGGTCGATGCACCACTCTGGTGGCTGCGACCAACGACACCAGTAGTCGCGGCGCTGCTCGATCGGTCCCTGCACATACGAAGCCAGGTTCTCGTAGACGGGGATGAGGATGCGCGTATTGGTCTCGCTGAAGCCCGAAGAAGTGCTCGCAGCAGAGGGGGTACGCCGGCTGCCTGCTGCACCCGAATGCGACGAAGTTGCGCTGCTTGAGATGCTGGAATGGGAGGGCTTTGGGGTGCTGTTCATGACAGTACGGAAGAGTTCTTCCTGGCGGGCAAACTTGGTGCCTCCTGTCCACCAGTCGCGGAGCTCGTCGTCATAGCTCTTCTTTGCAGGCTTCGCAACGGGCTTGAGCGGCACAACCGGTCGCATGCGGTGGCTGTTTTGCGGCTTTGGAGTCACGAACGGCTCCACGTCCACATCTGGAACACTACCGATGGTGAGGACGCTGGTTTTGCGGTCGGTGGGAATGTGGACTTTCCCGCCAGAAGGCCTCTGGGAATCTTGCCAGTTCCGGCACAACTGATTCATATGAGCTACAGTATATGTTCGTCCCATGGTCGAGGTGAAGGTACTTACGTTGTTGCCAGGGAAGGCTGGCGGGCTCACGCTGTGGCAATCGTCATTCCGCTCAGCAGCTCGCATGGGATCATGAAGCACAGTTCGTGCGAGGTTGGCTTGGCTGAGACCGCGCTTCACCGCAATGTCGACAGTCTTGTGCAGCTGATCGCGGAGAGCTTCGCGCGTTGGCGTGGACTCTGCAAGCTTGTCAGTGCGCAATCATGTACGGACATGGGATGCAACTGCGGACCTGGACCTGTATCATGGCGTCGCTCTTGACTTGGGGGTACCTGCTGCGAGTCAGCCTCGGACGTCCACGCTTTTTTGGAGTCTATCGTGGCATACCTGGTGAACGCTCGCCGTCGTGGATTTCGCAAGGCCCAAGCTCGGCTGCCAATGGAACGCGGGGAAGGAGTCATTTGCGTTCGTGCTGAAAGGATCCTCCTGCCTCGAGACGAGAGTGATGGGCTGTGTTGGTGTTCGTTCCGGCGCTGGACTGATGCGGGGCTCGGCTGGCGGAGCGATTCGGGCAGTGAGAGGGCCCGGTTCTACATGCTCGCTGGATGTGCTGGGTGCGCATCTCGATGCGCTCTTGCTCGCATCACGCTCCGGAGATGCTGCTGGCGTGGGCTCGGGCAGTGCCGACTTGATGTTATCCTGACCAAAGGGTGTCCCCGTCACCGAAGCTTCGCGTTGCTTGGCGAGTACTCTGAAGTATGCAAGAGTATGCTGTTGGAGTTTCTGGTACGCGGTCTCCCCCTTGAGACGATCACCAGCCAGCTGACCTTCGGTCTTCTTGCGGATATTACTGAAATGACCGATATTGTCCCAGGCGTAGTTGGGGAGCGACCACATATGCGCGGCAACGTCGCCGTTGGGGTGCTGTACGAACTGCACATGGCCATTGGTCATGCCCACGGTGGTGCCCAGAAAGTCGGGAGGAGGCAGCTCTTGGCGGAAGACATCAAGGATCTCTTTCTTGTCGTACGCTGCCTCGACCGTCTTCTGCTTCTCAATCTCCGGTCTATCGCCATACGTGGGGGCATCCACAGGGGCTTTCAGCGCGCGAGGGCCATGTCGAGTCATGAGCTGGAAGCCAGACCCGTCATCGAGAGCTGACGTGTCCCGCAAGACCGCGTGGCTGGTATTGGCCGCCTGTTGCGACGCACTTGACATGGAGCGTGAAAGCGAGCTCTCGCGGGAAGGCGCGGTGTACTTGTTGATGCGTACCTCGACGCCGCTCTCGCCGACGTCGACGGGCTTCCAAACGAGCTTTGCTTTGTTGCGAGATGGATCATTTCGCGCCTTCTCGACCTTTTCGGCGGGCGGCGGGTGGTACAATGCCGCCTCGGCCTGTTGGATTCGCTCCTGCTGGCGACGGAGCTTCGCTTGGGCAAGAGCCATGTCAGAGGTCGACATGGCCGGGTGGGGAAACGAAGAAGGCGTCGACTCGTGGAGCTTGACCGTGTCGGGGATGTGCTTCGAGGAGCGCGCGCTGGTGCGCGACAGGGGCCGAACGGGGTTGACTTCCGGCGTGCCCAGCGGCAGTCTTCTCGTCGGCAGATGCTTTGCCTGCGGCGCGGAGCGTCGTGCTGGCATGGGCAGCCAGCGAGCGAGCGAGCGCCGGTGGGGTGGTGGGGTGGTGGCAGTGTTGGAGTGGTGGCAGTGTTGGAGTGGTGGGGGTGTGGTGTGTGTTGACAAAGCGCGTGCTGGAGAAGTTGCAGCGCAAAGCCGTTGCAGGCGCCAGTGACCGAAATCCGCATGGACGTGTCGTCAAGTCGGGAAGGCGCGCGGGCGCGCACGCGCACAGAAGACTCGACTCGATGCCGCTCGAACAGCGGTGACGCGTGCCCGAAGTCGCGCCCCGACATGCACGCCGCCTCAGTCGTCGTGCTTGGCTGGCGGTGCGTGTTGAAGGTGGAAGAAGCGGTAATAGCGAGTCTGTAAACTCGCAAGCGATCGGTGACCACGCATCAATGAATGAATGATGGGCCAGCGGGGGCCATGCTTCTTGACGAGACTCTTCAGCATCGCGTCCTCTTCGGGGCTGTAGAATTGGAGTCTTGGTGTTTGCGGCGGAGGCGTTGCGCCCTCGAGCTGGCCATGACGATAGCATCGACGAGTCGGCGATACGTGGCGATGCAAGATGGCTTCAATGCGCGAGAAAGGCAGACGGTGTTCGTCTCGCAAGTGCCGCACTGTCTGGAGCTCGGCATCAGTCCACGGGCGTGAGCCGTTGCGCTTCAACAAGCGCCGGAGGGGTTCATTTCATGCATGATCATGTTATGCGCAACTGCGAGCCTCCGTGGTGGACGCCAACCGCTTTCCTGCGAGCCACAATTCGGGTGAGGTCCACCGTCCGCCTCGGTGAAGGGCGGATTGAAGTTAGACTACGCGCAGGAGCGCCAGCGACATCAAGCAGCATGCCGTGCGCTCGAAGAATCGAATTCCCATGCGCCATGCGTTATTGCACCTGACGAGCAGTCTTTGCCAGCTGCGTGGGCATCGGCCTCGGAAAACAGTGCACTGATGATGGCATCCTCTTCCGCCGTGTACCAGCATGCCGCCCGACCAGGCGTGAGAAGCGGTTCATCATCATCATCGAGGAGAAGATGCTGCTGCTGCATTCGTGGAGAGTCGCGTGAGGTGCCACGGACGCGGCGAAACACGGCGCTAGTCTACGGTAGACTATACAATAGTAGACGGCAAAAGCCCGCGTCTCTCATCTCTCACGACGGGTCGACGGCTCTTCCCTCCAGCATCCGACAACACTGAACATCACAACGAAGGATCATGATAAAGTGCTTCGCGGCAGTCCGCAAGCTCAGCATCGGTCCTGCCCGTCCCGTCGTCTGCCATCCCGCCCCGCGTCTGCTTGCCACCGTCACAAGTTCCCGCGCCGCAAAGGAAGAATCGGCGGCACCCACAGTAGTCCGCAACACCCGCCACTACTCTCAGGCCGACGATGCCCTGATCGTGCTGCGTCGCAAACAAGGCGCATCTCTGAAAGAGATCGCTGCAGCCCTGGGCCGATCCGCCACCAGTGTTGGCCTGAGACATCGACGGCTAGTTCGCATGTACGGCTTCGAAGGCGAGGTGCGTAAGTATCGAGCCTCACGACGGGTTCTGTTCTCGCCGAGCGACGATGCACATATTCTGCAAAGGAGAGCAGAAGGCGCGGCATTCGTCACCATCGCCCACGAGTTACCTCAGACACAGCCAGTATCAGATTACCAGGTGTGCTACAGATGGCACGATTTAGTCTGTCGCGGCGACGGCCTTCAAGTATCCGACGTCGAAACGCGGCGACAGCGCATGAGTCGCGGCATGACGGACAGCGACTACAAACACATTCTCGCGCTCCGGGAGCAAGGTCTCAAATGGCGCGAAATTGCCTCCCGCCTCCAGCTGGACATGGGAACCATGCACCGCTTGTTCTATGAAAGGTCCACGGCAGTGAAGGGACACAGGTCTTGGGACACTGCAGAAGTAGCTGCGATGATACGGCTGCGCGAGCAGGAGCATCGGTCCTGGTGCGACATCGCCCGGGTGATGAATCGCTCCTACACCTCGGTCAGAACCCAATACATCAAGGTCCGGCCACATGGCAGCGGGTGCAGCCGTCGTGTGGCAAGCCCGTGGACCAGGACCGACGACGAAAAGCTTCTTCATCTCGTCAAGCAGCACGGGACCAGGTGGTCGTTGTTGCAACGTCTCATGGGCTCTCGCACCGCGGTGGCGCTGAGAAATCGCTATTGGGGCTATCTCCAACGCTCCGACCCCCTCAAGGACGTTCCCGCAACATTAGATGCGAAGAATGCGAAGCTGGATACGGGTTCCTAGTACGCGAGCTACTGTCATCCAACGCAGTCGCTTCTCCTGCCCTCTCACGGAGCTAGCCCGGGCCAAGACTGATTGTGCATCATAATAGCAGCTATCGTCTGGCCAGCAGTGGATAGTCTGCCACTACGCTGTTCAAAGACTCATGTCCTGGACCTATTTACAAGCACGCGACCTATCTTCAAGCACGGGCATCGAACCTGAGGGAACGAGTCACGCCGTGCAGAAATGGTCCAGACGCAGTCTCTGTTCATAAGCATGCAGCAGGACGACAGCAAAGAAAAAGCACCCGGATTTTGGAATTCGGACCTGCCATCGCGATCGATGTATTACTATATCGTTGTCGCGGGACACCGTGAAGTCGGGCATCGCTCAGAGTTCGCCGTCAATTCCGCCTTTGCCAAGCCGCCCCCAGGCAACACGCGCCCAACCGGGCTGGCTCCGATCAGAAGCGCCGTGATCTCGGAAGAAACACTACGGGACCTACTCATAAACATAACAATACCTCTCCCCCTCCAGCGTAAACATTCCCTCCCCGATCGTCATCCCCCGAAACCCATCATTCACCCCCAAATCGAACCGATCATCCAACCTCGCGTTCCGACTAGGCGGGATATTAAAAAATGTCACCGTTCCCGCAATCTGTTTCCACTTCTCGCCCTCGTCAAACAAATGCAGATTCTGCCAGATCCAATACACCCGGTCGACTTGTGCGTGATGGAGATAGAACCACGGATCTCCGGGCGAAGTGAAGAAGTCCCCGCCGGGGTCGCCGCCGATGATGTAGTGGCCTGAAGTGTGAGGCCCATAGAAGGGCTGGGGCGGGGAGAAGGCGAATGCGCCCTGAAGGACGCCTTGGAAGGTGGAGATGTTGGGAGAGTTGGCTAGGAGATTGGTGACGTTGTAATCGGATGCCCCGGAGGCTGCCTCTACGGAGAGATCGCGACGGAAGCAGCGAGGATTGTAGCCGAGGCCGTCGGCTCGAGGGTTGCGATGGACGGATTTTGGGTCGTAGCCGTCCAGCTGCGCCGGCCCCAAGTTGACGGTCGTGTCCTTGAAGGGGCCGCTGGTGACGCAACCGCCGCCTCCGGCTGGATGGAGAACGGTCATCGGGATGGTTACGTTTGAGAAGACGATGGGAACTCTGGAAGGGTCAGGACCGCCATTTCCCCCGAGTGAGGTGTCGGAGCCATCAAATATGGGCGCGTTGATGACCGAATTGGAGAGACGGGGCCAGTTGATGTAGGGCTGGTAGCCGCGGTAGCCACACTCTTCGCGCAAGGCCTTCTCGTATGTCCAGGTGAAATAGCGATGCCAAGTGAGGAAATTGCCCTGCCATGCTTGATCAATACCGAGGATTGCATGAATCTGAAGACGAGACGAACTGTGTTATGAATGCTCATAGTCTGGTTGACGTGAGTGGCGACGAAATCATCAAACCGACTCTTGGCTCCTGGCGCGATGCCGCCGCTCAGCGCAGGCTTCCTTTGCAGACATTTGACAGCCTGGATATACTCTCGCTTTTCCTGCGGCCGGAGCGAGTCCCATTCTTTCCGTCGATACGCCTTCTCGAGCCTGCATGTACGGTTCGTGGGAAACCTGCGCACATATTCGTTCAAGTTCTGCCAACCTTTGCGCGCCAGTGCATCCGATCCGCTCGTCGGCCCGGGAATCCATTTCTGAGGTGGATGTGAGGATGGTGGCGGCGGCGGCGGGGAGGGTGGAGCGGCGGCTGCGAGAGCTGTCGAGAGCAAGAGCCACCACCCCAAAATTAGTGCATACATCGCAATCAATGACTGAGGTTCGAGAAGCGAGAGGACCGTGACCAGCGCTGAACGTGGCATCCACGTTCCCAACAGGACCTACTTGTACTCAATCACCGCATTGCAAAGTCGGAAGCTGATTCGGAAGGAACAGTGACGAGGCGCAGGGCAAAGGGCACGAGACCGGCAACAGCGGTAGCGAAGACGACTCACCGGCGAACATGCATCGTTGCGATGTAGCACAAGGTGTCCTGATCTGTTCAATAGTGGTTAGAGCTCCTAACCTTTCGGAACAATCTCGCGTACAAAGTTACAAGTCCACCCCGTAGGGAGTCACCTCTCCTACCCTATTCTCATCTCTATTAACCTGCTACTAGACTCTATTAGACTCGGAGGTGATAGTTTATATATATTTCTCCTTAAAAATTAGCTACTAACTATATCTTATATAGTCTAGCGTTCTCTAGCTCTCTATAACTTCTCTAATACCTTATCGCTAAACGGTACGTTCGTAAAGCTATATAATCGTAAGTAGAATATACTAGTTAGTAGGCTATAATTAGCTAGTTTATTACCTATTTATATTATTAGTAGCGTTTACTAAATAGCTTATAATTTAGTAGTATACTACTCTAAACTATTTTAAGTACTCTACTATAGTAGTACTAAGAAAGCTATAGAAGCTAGACTATATAAAGCTAGAAGTATATAGACTAATTGCTTTACTTAATATAATAGCAAAGGTCCTAGAAGCTATAGTTATAAAGAGAATATCTAAGAAAACTAAAGATAGGAAGCTCCTTCTAGAAGAATAGATAGGTACTAGGCCTAGAGGATCTACTACCTTAGTACTAGACCTTATTACTAAATAAGTTAAAACTATCTAGAAAGTTAAGCTTAAAGTAGTTATAATTATACTCTACTTAGATATATCTAGTATATAATATTATATATATACTTAGGCCCTATCTTATAGTAAGTAATCTTAGCCTTTAGATAATCTCGTTAATAAAGTTAAGAACTATCTATAGAGTTAAAACTTAAAGGTATTATATAGTAGGTATATATATTAATATATATAATAAGAGATACCTCTTATAGGTAGTTAATAACACGTAAAGATTTGACCTTATAATTTATTTACCTTACTACTAGTCTTA
The DNA here is from genome assembly GCA_023512815.1 of Cercospora zeae-maydis. NCBI lineage: Eukaryota > Fungi > Ascomycota > Dothideomycetes > Mycosphaerellales > Mycosphaerellaceae > Cercospora > Cercospora zeae-maydis. Next base: position 1,828,725 of record JAKLWY010000008.1, read on the forward strand.
CTATTCTAGTAGTTACTAAGCTTACTACGGTTAACTTTAAATATCCTTAACGCCTTGGAAATATTTGGCTTATCTTCTTTACTAAGCTCGTTAAGTGCCTTCTGCATAGCGTCCACAAGAGGGGTGTAATTAATAACTAAACATGTTAAGAAACGCTGGAAAGTGGAAACTATAGGTTTACGCGGGGTTGTGGGTTACGTAGGGCACACTTCTAGTGGGGGCTTGGGGCGGCCAGTGTGGCCAGGCATATTCTTGTGGCTTCGCTAAACCCGGCGGTGGCCTCGTGCGAGGGGAAGACCCGCTCCTGCAGAATATATGAAGAGCATGCGAAGGATCCTGACTGCGAGCACCGAAGACGGCATAGGATTGAGGCTGCACAATCCGGTTTGAAGGACTCCGGGGAGCAGAGTGCAGCAGCACGCACAGCTTCATATCTCCGGGTCGTGGGTTGCGCCACGCAAGACAAGGCATGCGGCGATGCGGGTAGGAAGTGATTGATAGCAGCGGCGTCGTGTCACCACTTACTGTACGGTTTATATCCGCATGCTGAAATCGGCTGGTGGGGGCCATGTTAGGGGGGATGTGATGGAGGTGGAAGAAAGAGGGAAGCTGCGGCGAGGAAGCATCCATGGATGCTGGCTGTTGCTGTCAGTGGCCATAAGTCGTGGTTGGATTTGAGACGAAAGACCCCGTGGAGAATTGTGATACCGCAACAGACATCTCCAGCGCCATATGACAGATGGGTTATTTGCATCCCATGCCCTGTCCACCAACCTGAACGCAATCGATTCATTGTGTTCCCCGATTGTCTCCTATCACGCGTTCGACCATGGCAGCGAATCTCACAGACATGTCAACACACATTACCCCAAGAAGCTGTGAAAAGCTGCCATGAGTTTGTCCTCTCTTTGTCATGGAATAGGTTAACCATCTTGGAAGGGGTTTGCGAGGGAGAAATGCTAGATTTTGACTTGCCGAAACATGTTCCAATCAACCTTTGCGAGGGTCGCCGCCAGACTTCTCCTGACCCGTAGTGCAATGATCGCAATCAACCGATTGCAATCAATTAGAGGCCTTAATTGAGTTGCCAAGGCTAATAATTGTAAACAGAGGTCATTTCAATCAATCGATTAAGCCGGATTGATTATAAGTAAGCACAAAATCATGTAAAGAACCTAGGTTTCAACTACTATAAACTGCATGCTGCCTTCTATACTTACTAAACTACGTTGCTAAGCCTCGTTCCAATTAATTATACGACTCGGTTGCAACTATTTATTATTATAGCACATAATTGCAACCAATTAGAGTGCTAAATTAGGTTGGAATTAATCAATCGGTTGATCAATTAATTGCCGGTTCACGGTTGACTGCGATCACTGCCGTAGTGCGTACGTGGCAGGGTCAACACACGCTACGGACTCAATGCAGTAGTCCTACGGTACGTGCTTCGGTCGCAGTCAAGCGGTCCCAAGTGACTGGTTCTCGGTACCAATGCTCCCAGGAGTCCATCCGGTGTAGATGATGCCAGCGTCTTCTAAAAGCGGGGATTTTAGGTCTACACGTAATCCAGATCCTGAATCCTCGCAGACTTGGGACATTATCATCCGCAGCCACTTGCCATTAGTTCATTCATGCGGTGGCTTGAGATTGGCCTTGGCTTTGGCTACGGCGGTAGTGTCTTTGAGTGCTTTGGCATACAGGTGTTGGTAGATTTCTGATCATGTCTCTGGACACACCAGTTCAAACGCGAATCATGCACCTGACGCGATGCTGGGGCGTAGACGACTGTAACGAGGTTGATGAAACGTGCTCTACGGTTCCCCTTTCTGCGAAGTAAACATCTGTTCAAGGAGCACTCACACGCGGTCACATTCCGCGTCTTCACACAATGGACACATTTGTCTACTGCATTTCTTTGCCCTCAGTCGGGCTACCATTCCAGCAGACGTGATACATCGCTCTGACAAAAATCTCAAGCGCATCATGGGATCTTGTCGCTTATCACTCATTGTCAAAGTCGTTCCCGTCCTGTACCTCATCTACCTTATTCATCTCGCGGGCAAACAGGCCTCTTTCGAAGCCTTCCTCGACTCCTTATCCATCTCCTTCAACGAATCCCCCCCGACTATACCAGGGCATTGAAAATCTCAGCTACCGACCGAGAACAATTGCAATACGACTACACCTCCTTTCCACCGTGCCTAACCTCAGAACACGAAATCCCACCAATCATCCACTTCATCTTCTTCGAGAACCTCTACGAAACACACCTCGACCACTAACTCATCCTCTCCATGGGCTCTGAGGCCCCTGAGCTCTGCCAAACCCACAATCCAGACTTCACCATCATAAGTTGGAACGCCTCTGCCTCTCGCGCCCTGCTCGAGACAGACTACCCCTGGTTCCTCCCCACCTACGATTTCTACCGCTGCCCCATCTAACGCGTCGATGCGGTCAAATACTTCATTCTCTACCACTTCGGCGACATCTACATAGACTTGGATATCGCGTGTCGACGACCCCTGAAGCCTTTGCTCGGGTGGCCTGCTTGGCCACCCAAGGCCACGCCTATGGGACTGAACAACCATTTGATGGCAAGTCGCGCGAAATGTCCTTTGGTGGAACGGATGAAAAAAAGATTGGAGGGACGCATCAGGTGGCTGATATTCCCGTACGTCACCATCTTTTGGAGTACGGGGCCGCAGTTTGCGAGTGACATGGTGAAGGAGTGGTGGTTTGCGGGAGGCACGAGGTTTTATATTGCGGGTGAGTTAGACTTTGGCGAGGTGTCGCACTTCTAGGTCATGCTGACAGTGTGTTCACAGATGTTGTGCGCGTTTTGCCGTTGAATTCTACCCGGAAGAATTCACTTTCTTTGGCCACAGTCCTGGCGGTACTTGGCATGGAGATGATGTTGCAGTTGTGATTTGGCTGGTTCATCGGCCTTGGGTATTGGCCGGCCTGATTGGCTTGTCACTATTGACTTTCGTGTCTTGTGGTGTGTATCGACGGCTATGACGACGCATGTCGTCAAATGAATGAATCCTGGTCGAAAGATCGTACGGCGAGCTTGATCTAATTGTTCGTGTGTATGTTGAAGCAATGCAGTTATACCTTATGCAGAATACCTCTATCATCACATTGTCTCGTTGTCTCGTGAGTTGTAGCATAGAGTTACGTTTTGCCTCATGCTGAAGCGTGTTCAGGCTTGCAAAATCGACAAGCTATGCTTTGTTATGGCTTTGAAGCCTTCCTATCTACTCGGCGCACCCATTGACCGGGTAAATTCAACTTGATCTAGATGTTACTGAAGTGTACGTGGAATGTCAGTGCCATAGATAGAAGCTTCGGGCGATGATTTGGCCGTGGGGGCCTGTGGCTTCGCTCTATTCGTTCATTCAACTAGCGGGCGAATACCCGTCTGCTGCTGTCTTCAGTAGAGGTTGCCGAGCTATGTGGGTTATATTGGGCCAGAAGTCTACGAAAAGCATTACGAATCCCATGGACAATCGAAGTAGAATAAGGGGACAGGCTGGGGCAAACTTCTACCGCAAGCAACGGACGCAACACGATTCGGATGATATTTTGCATTCCTGCGGAGACAGCGGTGTCTGATGCATGGCTGACTTGTCTCATGCTTGGGCAAAGCTTAGCTCGAAGCAATCGTCGCAGGAATGTTTCCTTCTATTGTCTCCTTTCAGACAAGCCCTCTGAACACACGACGTCAAACCTTCGGCACGGAACATCTTTAAGGCATGTAAATCATGCGAGAGGCTACTGCAACACGACATTCTTCGATCAGCGCTTCTACGGCGAGTCTCAACGTCGCTGCTTCAAATGTGCCCTCTCAGCTTCAGCGGAGATCAATGAGATTTTCCGTTTGGCTTGAGAGTGCAAGCCAACATACCAAGATCTCGAGCTCCAGGACTACGAAAAGGGGAGGAGTGCGCCAGTCTCCAGGTCAAACCTGCTCGAGCGATCTGTTTAGACTCTAATATACAAGCAGTCCAACCCGCGCTGGGAACCGGCAGGATCGATTGAGCTGGTCACGATGTTATATGCATTGAGCCGGATGTTAAAGCCCTACTTGCTCCACCATGAGAGAGTGGTCGTGCATTCGCACCTGTGAAATTGACGAGTGCTGCCTCTCGTGACGCAGAGACGAATATTTCAAGAATGTCAGATCATGTTTTGGTAGCGGTGTACCAGATTCGGCTACAGACAAAGCATTTTGAAAAGGCTCATGGCTCTCAGACGAGACAAGGGATCCGAATCCGAATGTTCCAATGAACTCGTCTTTCCTTGCTGTAGACGATATACGGCCGACACGTTGTGAGCACCAACACTACCTTCGCTGAATTTCGGCTTGGTATTGGCGTTGGAACCCCAAAGACTCTCTCAGGTGAATAACCACCTTTTTCATTGCAAAACGCATGGGGCTTCACAATTCGGGGCGGAATAGATCAAGTTGTGTTGCTAGAATGTGTTTCATGATTCAGCCGAGGCCATGTACATGTAGTTTCTGAGTCGTGGACACGACGTGACGTAGATCAATGACCGCCTTCGACCCTGACTGCGTTCGACCCTGCCGATCACGTAGGTTCCGGTTTCGGAAACCGTTGCATCGTATTTGACGCCGGATCAAACCCTGCATTGGCAGGCAGGCAGTGTTTGTGATACGGACTATCTGCTTCTCCGTCAGCTCGGAACGTTGAGGACTGCGCATTTGTAGAAGAGGACTATTGATATGCGACCCTTTCGTACCCTACGGCGTAGCTTGTCCCCGTTTCAGTACAGCAAAGATATCGTCATCATTCACGGGCACTTTGTCGTGGCGGGAATCAAGTGATAGATTATTGATCGCGATCTTCCAGAAAGAGACGTGCACCCAGCTTTACAGGGACAGTTTCCAGAAATCGAAATCGCTCCATGAGATTGAGAGAACGGCGGTCAACGCAAGGTTCGAATTTGATCAAATGGCGTTGGAAGCAACATCCGCGTTGAAACGAACAATGCCGTCTCCCTCATCACAGGCAATGGAGCAGCAGTAGTGAGCAGAGCCCTGCCCGAACGTTTGGTACGTCGAAGGGAAACACCGACGACACTCTTCACTTGGCTTTCTTCTCACCTCCATCGCTCCCGATCATGACACAATACTTGCAAGGCGTTGTGAAAGAAATATACTCCGCTCCGCCACCACTTACGCAACTCTATGCCAGAGCTGCACTTACAGGGTCAGCTGTCACTATAAAACGTGATCCTACAAAAACGTTCCATGTGGAACTTCACCGGGAGCCGGGAGTTTATAGTAGCCTACGTTAAACGAGCTCAATGCGGTGAAGCGACTCCATGGAGCTGCATCCGTTGACTTGTTGGATGTCTCAGTGCCCCATGAAAGGACCCTTTGTTTTTGCACATCATAACGGCCAACGAATTTTACGAGTCAATAGCAAAGCTGTTGGGTGACGTAACAGACAGCGAAATGGTTGATTGGCCTGCATATGCCAAAGACGCGCGGCAGTCTTACCAGCATCTGCATAGTGTCTGGAATAGCAATAAATTAGTGGTTTTGGGCCTTAGATCGGCAGCAACTTTGGGCACATGACATCTGGTTACTGACTGTACTAGAGCTCTCAGGTTGCCAGTCATCAAATTGCAGCCGTTTCAGTGATCTTCAAGAGGGATCATGATAATGCTGATCTTGACCACCAGTCCAGAATGCCTTTCGTCGATGAAACGAATAAAGTGTCACGGTTGAATATGATGGCCAGCTGCAATACCGGACCCTCGGTAAGGCCACTCGCCGTCGAGCTTCGAAGGTGCAGCTAGCGTACGCGAGACTAGAAGTACGGTAAGTGAAGCTTCACGAGGCTTTCACGATCCGGTGGTTTTCGACAGTGCAACGTCATATAGCATTTTCAGAGTAAACAACTTAGAAAAGACCGTCATATGTGAAAGCGCAATGCTATCATGTGCATGCCACGCCACCTCCTACGTTGATCCACGCCAAGACTCAGAAGCACGTCAGAGTTGGTGTCATGCTCAACTAAACCCGTAGAATCGCCATCTGAAACAGGGACTTGACATGACACACAGCAGCTCTGTACGTGTGTAACAGTGGGCCTCCACGGCATAGGGTGCAAGCTCATTCTAAAGCGATCGTCAGCTTGCATGAAGTTGCCTCAGGAGGACGGCTGCAGGTCCGTTTCGATGCTTCGGAGTCAGCGTTCCCACCGTCTATCGAGTGCCGCCCATCTAGTGAGTGAGCGCTATATATTCGCGTACCCCAATCCTCCACAGGGTATCTTAGATACATCCTGCCAGATTTCAAGCACCACGTACAACTTGATCAACAATTTCACTACCTGGACGCACGACGCACGAACACGAACCTTACACACTAGCAAGACCAAGATGAAGAATACATTCTCTGCTCTTTGTTTGTTCGCGGGAGCTGGGCAGCTTCTGTTCGCCAACGCTGCTCCAGTCTTGAAGTCGGCAATCCAAGGTAAGTATTGAAACGCTGGTCCGCTGGGCGTGGGACTGAATCTTGTTGTATAGCGGATGTAGGACAGGGCAGTACCGGGGTCGGATCTTCCGCTGATGTTCAACTACACACTATGATCGGTGAGTACAGTGGCCTTGCTGACGAGCGATCGGTGTTGACTGACAATGATTCACAGGTCGTCAGGAGAGCTCAGGAGGAGCTGCTTCCGGACTTGCCGGTTCTGCCAGCGCGCTGGCTAATGCAATCGCCGGAGTGGTGACCAGCTCTATTGATTCGGCCAGTGGTGCAGCCGGTGGTGCAGCCGGTGGCGCAGCCGGTGGCGGTGCGGGAGAAGGCATGGCTGGCGGTTCTGGCAGCGTATCCAACGCGGCTGGAGAACTCGCTTCATCCATTGAAGATATCATAAACAGCTCTCTTGCCGGCGGTTCTGGTGCATCCGGTGCCACAGGCCAAGCATCTGCATAGACGACCAAACATCAATGCTCGCCGGCGCGAGACCACAGAGGTACGCTTGGCTTCTAAGTGTGCATGGTTTAGCAAAAAATCCCTTTATAGCGTAGATGATTTGTGATGACAGACAGGATCTGAATGATGAAACGTTAGCCATTGCATGCTTGACCCGCCCGATCATAAGGAAGAAGTTGTGTGTTCTGCTACCAGGTACTGTCTCCAATCCAACACTTGGACGGCGGAAGTGGAGGTTCGCAACAAGCTGTAGGAGTAGGACAGAGTCTTGTCGGGTAAATCAAAGTGTCTTATTCGCCTGAGATGTGCTGCCAGGCCATCGAGATGAAATCGCGATACTCTCCACCAAGACTGAAACCCAATCGCTGCATCCAGAGCAGTCTCCCGGGCGCCCAGAACAACACGCCATCGAGCGAGTCAGTGCTCGCAGTAACTGCTAAAGGCACGAAAGGCATTATGGTAATACTATTAGGTGAATGACCAGCGGCTTGAAGGCTACGTATCGAGCGGCGTTCAGTGGCAGTGCGGTAGCGATTGTATTCGCATCGGAGTAAGTAGCTCTTCAAACCAAAGCTGGAGGAGCAACACACGCCAGGTGACAGCGAATGAGCAAAGGCACGTGCTTGACTTGGAAACGGGCTCTATGGTAAATTCTCAGGTTAGCACGGGCGACTAACTAACTCCTTGAATGCCAACGCGTGCGAGAATCGAAGAGTCCCCCGTTCTGACACCAGGAATACACCGAACTGTGCAGCCGTTTCATAATATTCAAGGCTGACACGGATGAGGCCGAATAACGTGCAGGAGGATGGTACCATCATCTCTTAGGCACTTCGCTGGTCATCAATCGATGTTCGAAGCCTTCATCATCCAATTCACGGTCTAGAATGAGCGTGGGAATACGCGCACCACATGTGAGTGCATAGCTTACGTTTGGATGATGAATTTTCCGAACGTTCGCGATCTTGAGCATGCGAATTCTCGACCAATGTTGACATTGTGCGAAGACCTGGTAACGTCGAATTGTCGCCTAGTGTAGCCATCTAGGGCTGGTTTCACCTCACATGCCAAGCTCTTGTCCCCCAAATTGGAAGTCAGCAAGGCCGGAGGAATTTCCTTGGCGCAGTGTAGTTGCACTTGGCAGTGCTGATGGAATTTCCCGATGCTGCCAAACGAGCTTTCAGACAAAGCTGAAGGTAAGGCAATTAATTCGGACAAGGAGCCGAAAATACCGACGTATATGGCCATATGCAAACCTGGATGGGGGAAAGTCGAACCTGGGGGAGGCATATAAATGGCCTCTGCATCGTCTACCCATCACGATCAGCAACAACAACAACAACAACAACAACAACAACAACAACAACACCTTCTTTCTTCACACAACTTCCCCAGCAACTGGTTTGCGACAGAAGCTCTGGTAGCTCTGCAACAAGAAAACATCCAAATACAAAAAACAACCAGCACTCCAGCACCGACATTCCCAACTCAATCTTACCATCAAGATGCGTTTCTCCACCGTCACGACCATTGCCCTTGTTGGCTCCGCCTACGCGGCTCCCGCCGTGGATATCACTCGTCGCGAGGCGGAGGCCGGACTCAGCCAATGGATCAGCAACACGGCACGCAAGTGGTTCATGGGCTTCGAGAAGCGTGACGCGGAGAGATTGATGGCTCGAATCGGCCCAGAGATCGCAATCGACGAGGATTTCGTCCCGTTCTACACAGGGTACAAAGGGAACGCACAGGAAAAGCGCGATCTCGCCAACATGCTGGCGCGCGACCCCGAGGCCGGACTAGGCGATTGGATCAGCAACGCGGCCCGCAAGTGGTACATGGGCTTCGAGAAGCGCGATGTCGACGGATTGGAGGCTCGCGACCCAGAAGCCTTCATTGGCGGCATCGCGGCGATGTGGCCCATGATTTACCGCGCGGTCACTGGCAGTGAGAAGCGCGATGTCGACGGATTGGAGGCTCGCGACCCAGAAGCCTTCATTGGCGGCATCGCGGCGATGTGGCCCATGATTTACCGCGCGGTCACTGGCAGTGAGAAGCGCGATGTTCACGAGTTGATGGCTCGCGACCCAGAAGCCTTCATCGGCGGCATCGCGGCGATGTGGCCAATGATTTACCGCGCGGTCACTGGCAGTGAGAAGCGCGATGTCGACGGACTGGAGGCTCGCGACCCAGAAGCCTTCATCGGCGGCATCGCGGCGATGTGGCCCATGATTTACCGCGCGGTCACTGGCAGTGAGAAGCGCGATGTTCACGAGTTGATGGCTCGCGACCCAGAAGCCTTCATTGGCGGCATCGCGGCGATGTGGCCCATGATCTACCGCGCAGTCACTGGCAGCGAGTAAGGCGAGATTAGGACCTGGACCTGGAGATGACCTGGCGAACCTGGACCTCGAGGAGCGTCAGATGCACGCTGACAGCTTGGAGAGTGTTCTTGATGCGGTCCAGAAGTGTTGCTGCGAGTTGCTCGGATTTACAAGTTGCTGGGGAAAGGATCCATTGTTTGTAGACATTCCTTAAGTTGTCCTTCGTGACGCGGGGCCGGTCCCTGATAGTCACGCTGGAAGACGGGGAATGTTCAGATAGACAGTGTTGATAGAAGTTGTATGAGTTGTTGTGGCCCAGCGAAGCTCAGAAGCCGGAGGTGACCTGACAGGGGCTTGGCACCCAGCGGAGCCAAGCCCGCCGTGAGCATCGTCCATCGTCCATCGTCCATCAGAAAGGACATCGGTGACATTGTCTCTTCTTCCATCTAAGCCCTCATGGATCGCTCACGCCTTGTTTGGCACTCTGTCTCCACCGCCAAGTCCTCGACACCGCAGTGGATATGCAGACGCTGTCTCCACCGCCGCGAACCTCCGCCCGTGCCCTCGCAGCTCTTCCGCTCCGCCCGCCAGCGAGTCCAACAGAACCAGCGACAGTTTCGGCGACACAACAGCACCAAGTACGACCAACCCGGCGATGACCCAAACTTCGTCGGTCTCGCAGACACCCCACCTGTTCTCGTCCGTGCTGGTAAAAAACACAACTTCTACGGCCTAGCTTTCCTCGCGACAATTCCCATCACAGCCTTCATCCTTGGCTGCTGGCAGGTCCAGCGGCTATCATGGAAGACGGACCTGATCGCAAGATTTGAGGATCGGTTGATTCGAGATCCGCTGCCTCTGCCTCCGCGGATAGATCCGGATGCCATTCACGACTTCGATTACAGGCGGGTGTATGCTCGGGGAAAATTCGATCATTCGAAGGAGATGTTGATTGGGCCGAGGCTGTTAGATGGGGAAGACGGATATTTGGTCATCACGCCCTTAGTCAGAGAGGATCAAGGAGAAGGCAGCACGATTCTGGTGTGTAGAGGCTGGATTCCGAAGGACAAGGCTGCGCAGGCCACGAGGCCCGAAGGGTTACCGAGTGGAGAAGTCGTGGTGCAGGGGCTTTTGCGAGAACCGTGGAAAAAGAACATGTTTACGCCGGATAATGTGCCGCAGGAGGGCCTGTGGCATTTTCCGGACGTGAAGCAAATGGCCGAGCACAGTGGGAGTCAGCCGGTATGGATTGAAGAGACGATGAAGAGTGATTTGTTGGAGACATATAGGAGAACGGACAAGGGGATCCCAGTCGGCAGGCCACCCGAGGTGAATTTGAGAAACAATCACACGCAGTACATTTTTACGTGGTTTTCATTGAGTCTGGCCACGACGGTCATGATGTGGATGGTTGTGAAGAAGCCGCCGGGGGGTGGAGTGAGAAGTGCAGGGAGAGCAGTGAGAAGGAATGGATAGATGCCTTTCACAACACCAGACGCACTGTAGTGTGATTGAGAAGCACGCATCCATTTTCCGTGGTCAGGTCAACAGGGCTTCGAGAGGCAAAGCACGTCTGCGGGTGACCTTCCATGTCCAACGACCTGTCATCCCGAACCTATCTATCTGCTTTGTGCGATCCGGGTACCATTGTCCTGGCAATTTCCACTCCCTGCGTCATGTCGCAGCTTGTTCTCGAGCTCGAGCTCACTGGCCTGCGCGGCTCTGCGGGGTACATATGCATATGCATAGCATAGAGCTCTGCCCGCTTTGAGAAGACCACTCGCCACAGCCTGCTGTCGTACCGAAATCGCGATCAGTACGCCCATGCCACACATTCGTCTGCAGTATCAAGCAGATGGATGATCAAGCATGAGGGGTTCACCAGCTCTCCATGTTGCCGTTCAGGAACATGACGCGCTGCGTGGCAATGCTCGGTTATGCTCGTGCCGCCGATATAACAGTACTGTCTCGCATGTGGGCGTGTTTGGTGAATTGTCGAAGCTTGTCTGGTTGTCTTCTGGAACGAGTAAGCAGTGCAACAGATATTGGGACTGAGAACGATCAAAATGCCGCATTATACAAAGCTGCCCAGTGAACTGAATGAAGTGGACGTGATAATTGCAGGAGGCATGTACTTTGGAGTCCTGCTTCGTGGTATCTTTCGCAAACACTGACAACGCACTCAGGTGGTCTCGCTGGCTGTGTGGTAGCAGGTCGTCTCGCTGAATCCGACAAAAATCTCAAAATCCTCGTGATCGAACAGGGACCAAACAATTATGGCATGCCCGAAGTCGTCCATCCGGCTCTGTACCCACGAAACCTCTTTCCGACGAGCAAAATCACCTTGTTCTGGCACGGAAATGAGTCCGAGCAGTTGGCAGGACGTAAACCCATCGTCCCTTCGGGAGGAACACTTGGTGGCGGAAGTGCAATGAATTGAATGGTCTACACTCGCGCCCAGCGCAGCGACTTCGACAGCTGGAAGAGTCCAGGATGGAGTGCAGAAGAGATGTTACCGTTTTTGAAGAAGGTATGTCGCACGGTCCTCACTTCTTTCACTCCCTGACATCCTTCTGAAGCTGGAAACATATCACGGCAAGGGCGACAAGGACCGTCACGGCGACAGTGGGCCCATCAACGTCTCCAAAGGGACGTACACCTGCTCGCGATCCGAAAACGCATTCATTGAATCTGCCGCGGCGCTTGGATATCCAGAAGTGCAAGATCTCCAGAATCTGGACAATAACAATGCGGTGGAGCGATACTATCGATACGTGGGACCGAACGGCAGACGTCAAGATGCTGCTCATCGGTATTTGCACCCAAAGTTGCAAGGGAATGAGTATCCGAATTTGCACGTCTTGACAGAGAAGCAGGTCTTGCGTGTTGTGTTCGACGGCAAGAAAGCGACTGGAGTGGAGTACCAGACGAACCCGAGATTCATGCCGAATCCTGAGTTCCTGGATATCGGATATGTATCTCCTAGGATCGTGAAGGCTAAGAAGATGATCATCGTCTCAGCTGGCGCGAATGCTACGCCAGGTATCTTGGAGAGATCTGGGGTCGGTGGAGCGGATGTCTTGAAGAAGGCTGGCGTTGAAGTTGTCGAAGATCTTCCTGGCGTGGGATCTGACTACCAAGATCATCACCTTTCGTTGTGGTCGTACAGAACGAATTTGAAACCGCGAGAATGTATTAATGGCTTCCAGGACGGAAGGTTCGATATTGCAGAGGCCATCAGGATGAATGACGAATTGCTTGGTACCAATGCAATGGATGGTCGTGAGTACTGTCGCTATCAGGAGCTTGTGGCTGACAGCTGACATCGCGGCAGAGGGCAAGTTCCGCCCCACGGAAGCGGAGGTCGATGCGTTGGGACCAGAATTCCGTAAGGCTTGGGACCGAGACTTCAAAGACGTCCCAGATCGTCCTCTGATGATTCTCGCTCTCTACAATTGGTGAGGGGCCTCAGCGACCATCGTCAGCTTGTGGTTTGACTGACATCTTCCAGCTTCTACGGCGACCACAGCATGCTTCCAGACGACGCAGAATATGTCTCACAAGCTAACTGGACCGGCTATCCGTTCAGCCGCGGACACATCCACATCACCGGCAAGACTATGGCCGACCGTCCTGACTTTGAAACTGGCTGGCTAAAAGACCAAGGCGACAATGATGTCAAGAAGCATGTCTGGGCCTACAAACTTTCACGTGAAATGTGGCGCCGCATGCCCATCTTCCGCGGCGAGCTAGCCATGACGCATCCTCGCTTCCCAGAAGGCTCGAAAGCTGCCGTGGTCGAAAAAGCAGATGGCCCCATCGCGAAGGGCGATGAGAGAATCGAGTATTCGGCCGAAGATGACAAGGCGATTGAACAGCGCGTCCGAGAGATCTTATCCACCACGTGGCATTCGCTTGGAACATGCAAGATGGCTCCGAAAGAGAGGAATGGCGTTGTGGATGAGAAGTTGAGTGTCCATGGCTTGCAAAATCTCAAGTTGGCGGATTTGTCGATCCCGCCAGAGAATGTGGGAGCGAATACCGGCGGAACCGCGTTCGTGATCGGAGAGCGTGCCGCTGATTTGTTCATCAAGGAGTTGGGCATTGAGCAGAGGCAGGACTCTCCTGTCCAAAGCTGACTCACAGAAGCTGAAAGCTGCTGGTAAATTGCCGACATTCTGGACTAGATTCAGGAGAGCAAATAGGAGTAGCTCGTCAACGCGGCCTTGAATGTTTATTCGAAGTTCGATGCATTGCCGACATGCCAGAGAAGACCCGACAGCAAAGTGAGGCAGAAGAAGCCACATGATTGACTTGCAGCTGCAAGTAGAAGGAGCAGCGTGAGAACGAGGCAACAGCAGAAAGTCGGAGCACGCCGAATGCTTGCGCATGATCTCGATTGTGTAAAGAGCAAAGGACATCTTTGCACGGAAGTGTTGTCTGCGAGGCTCCCCAAAGCTGAATCCGCCGAGAGCGGGTTGCAGAGAATAACATTGCCTGTCAAAGCTATGCCATGATACCCAGAGGCTGACACAATCTGTGCAATGTGTCGTTGCTCTATTGTCTATTCACATTCGCCCTTTCTCCCTGTCCCGCGACTGGAACCTCATCCTCGTATTCTCTCTGCGCCATCATGCCCTTTCCGATCACAATCTGCATTATACTATAGTTCACCACAGCCTTGATTCCCATCTCCTCCCCTCTCTTGACGATATAACCGTTGATGTACTCAATCTCTGTTTGCGCACCCCTTCTTACATCTGCAAGCATCGAGCTGATGTTTTTTCGCGTCTTGTGCGCAACAGACACGACCAATGTCTCCAGGCGTTCGGCGCTGAAGCGGTTGGGCACGTTGGGAATTCCACGAAGTTCGGGAAGGGAGCGAATGACAAGGGACGTCTCGGCAAGCATGAGTCGCATTGTGCGGGTGAAGGCGAAATTGTAGAGAATGTGGCCGTTGCAATTGTCGATCAAGGCTGTAAGAGGGTTGAGGATGCTGTTGACGGCGAGCTTTTCGAGTTGGAGTTGGAGGAGTTCGAGCGGGGTGAAGGCTACGCAGGCGAGGACGGGCGTTCGATTTAGCGTTCGAGTGATGTAGCGGGCCGTGGGTTGGAGTTCATTGACCTGGGTTTCGTTCATTTCGCCAGTGTTGTCGGTGCCGTGGCCGGTGGGCGTCGGTGGATGCCCATCTGCTTTGGCGCCACGAGGAGGTACAGCACCGAGCGCGATTGTACCGTGTCCGGCATGCACTACAAAGAATGGATCTTCGAGAGCTTTCGCGAGTGGTGAGTGGGCACCATGTGAGACAATGCCTTGGAGATACTGCGGCCTTGTGGCCTCATCGGGGAAGAGGTGTTCGTTGACTTTATCAATCATGCCCATTCCATTCTGCAAAAAGCAGATGGTGGTATCCTTGGAGATCCTGGACTTTACACCAGCCAAAGCGTTGAGCGTGCGAGTCGTCTTCGTACATACAATCAGGCTGTGTATAGGCTCATTCGACACAGCGTACTCGCCTGGCTGCGTTTCACGCCCCACATCATCCGAAGCGTCGATCGGCTGGAACGAGATATGCGCATCGTCTTCTTTTTGCTGCCTTTCTGCCACAAGTTTCGCCGCTTCGTACGGCTTGGTGCCGGCCTCGCTGGAAATGTCGTAAACGTCCGGACTGCCCGGTTTCAAAACCTGGCCGTACTGTCTCCGTACCATCGGTCCGAGCTCGACGTCGAAGCCGTTGCGTGGGACAGTGAAGTCTCCATCCTGAACGGTGACCACTTTGTCGCTTCTCTCCCACGCTCGCAACAAGTTGTATCTGTGGAAGAGCAGTGTCACTGGTGGCGGGTCTGGAATGCCTCGTAGTGCATGCGCCACCAGCTTCCCTATGCTCCCTGTCCCGATGATATGTATCCTCCTCGGGACATCTTTCAGGGTGGCGTACTGCTTATCGGCGGGAGTCATGGCGGCTCTCAATCGCTCCTCCGGATCCATCTGCTCATCTGCCTCCTGCTTCTTGGCCGCGTTCTTTTGATGATGCGCATCCGCTTCGGTCGCCATATTTCGTCTGCCCGACCACGAGCTGTATCGCTGCTGTGTCGAGATGGCACGAGATACATGAAATGATACGGCCACCCGGCCCAGGTCAATGCTACCGCTGCGGCATGCTGTGTGTAGCCGAGGTATCCGGCGCGCGAGGTGGTGGACGTGTGAAGACAGGGTGAAGACAGACAACGTCGTGCTCTTCAGCTCATCGTCTGTCTCGGTCGAAAGGTTGGACGTGTCCCGTGTAGATGTTGTCGTTGGAGGCGCTGTTGCTCTCTGTTGTGCCAATGGCGGAGTCGTGTCGTGGTCGTCATCGGAGTTTTTGGTTTCGCCGACGCCGAACTCCGCAAGTCAATAGAACTACAGTAATTAGTCTATCGCAGCAGCCACCTCAACTCGTCTACAGCGATAATAACGGGCTCTTGCTGACAAGCAATAGAACCTACATCCATCTGGGTCTGAAATAATTGGGAAGAGAGTCACCTCGACATGCCTGAGGCCGAAGCAGCTTGCAGGGGCGCCCGCGTGCTGTACCTACTAGTAGTAGTACATGTAGGTCGGACAAAGTAGTCTACCACGGACGATTTGAAGGTTCAACTCATTCCGTGTAACTGCACCAAACTATCGTGTCCTGTACATATCAATAATCTGCACTGATTCTGCAGATTCATCACCACTCCGGAAATGTTCGTACCACACGGCGGCCAAGACCAATGTGCCCGGCCGATAGAACTAACTAAGTTAGACGCCTCCTGATTCGTCCATCACATCCATGGTTATCGAGGTGGAGTGCAGCAGATACGCTCCCACCAGCATGCACGTTACTGTATCCACACAGTGACATGACTTTCTCTCACGTGTGGCCTGCGCAGTATCACGGTATCACCTTGACCCTTCGCGGCAGAGCTGCGGCCAACATGATCGGCCGGCATGCCCTATATCGCCCAGCCGAGTGCAGTCAGTATGTACAGGTATTGGCCGTCGGCGACAGGGGAAGGCGGACAGAACGACACTGCTTCCATATCTTCTAGCTCTCCCTGGACACTCGTGTCCTCCGCACGTATTCAATCATCATAGCAATGTCCTCACCCGAGGGCGACACCAAACTTTCAGCTCTCGAAGCTCAGAAACGTCTCTCGAGCAATCCTGAGCGGAGTGCTTCCATCACCAAGCACCACAATGGCGACACAGTCATTGTCAAGGAAGATGGCGAGTCATTCACCCTTTCAGCGGCTGCCGAAAGAAAGTTGCTTTGGAAGTTCGACCTCAACATATTGCCACTCCTGGCAATGATGTACCTGTTCAATTCACTGGACAAATCGAACCTTGGCAACGCAAAGACGGCAGGTCTAGAGAAAGATTTGGGCTTTGCGGGCACGAACAAATACAACATCCTGCTGAGCATATTCTTCGTCCCATACGTGCTCACAGCCCCATTTCTGGGAGTTTTGGGAAAGATCTATGGTCCAAGCAGAGTCCTGCCGTGTATGATGTTTACGTTTGGAAGTATGACACTCTGCGTCATTGCCGTTCACAACTGGAGTGGGCTGATGGCCTTGCGCTGGTTCTTGGGCATGGCTGAGTCGGCATTCTTGTGAGCATCGCTCCAGACTGCACTGCCGTTTTCTACTGACAATCTTTTTGCAGTCCACTCGTGATCTACTATCAGACTCAATTCTACCGCCGTGGTGAGCTTGCGCGTCGGCTCGCCCTGTTCTACGCCGCCTCAAACATCGCCGGTGCCTTTGGTGGCCTTCTGGCATACGGTGTCTTCCAGATCGATGGTGGCTCACTTCCAAGTTGGAAATACCTATTTGCGATCGAAGGAACCCTTACCATCATTGGAAGTTTCATCGCCTTCATTTTCCTACCTTACAACGCCGCTTCTGCCAGATTCCTTACTCCCGAGGAGAAGAAGCTGGCCTTCTACAGAATCCAAGTTGATTCATCAGCCGAAGTCGAGACAAAGTTCAACTTCCGCGAAGCAGTCGAGATTTTCAAGCACTGGACGAGCTGGGTCATTCTCGCCATTCAAATGTGCCTCGGTATCCCTCTGCAGAGTGTGAGCTTGTTCCTTCCTCAGATCGTGGCGCGTCTGGGCTACAGCACGATCAAGACAAATCTTTACACCGTCGCACCAAACATCACCGGAGCCGTGATGCTGCTCATCCTGGCCTACAGTTCCGACCTCACCCGACTCCGCTTCCCCTTCGTGATAATGGGTTTCCTCTTTACCTTCACTGGCTTCGTCATCTACGGTTCCATCTCCGACGTGCATGCCAATGTCCAGCTTGCCTATTTCGCATGCTTCATGATGACATGGGGAACCTCAGCTCCGTCTGTCATCTTGGATGTCTGGTATAACAACAACATCGCCGACGAGAACCGTCGAGTGATGTTGACGTCGATTGGCGTTCCGGTCGCGAACTTGATGGGCGTGGTCTCAAGTAACATCTTTAGAACTCAGGACGCGCCGAACTACATTCCGGCACTGGCGACGACGGCAGCCTTTGGAGGCTTAGGAGCCGTATTGACTCTCTTGTTGGGCAGCTGGATGATCTGGGACAACAGGAGACGGGACAGACGGCAAGGTGGCGTCAAGATCCGTGCAAAGGATGTCCCGACAGAGCGACTGAAGGACGGGCCGGATTGCGAGGAATTTAGATGGTTTTATTAAATCTCGTATCGTTTCAGTCGGCTAGTGAGCAGCGCATGTAGCGTGTTCGTAAGTAATGTGGTATGCATTTCATGTCTCTTCCTGATCGACTTGTCACCAGAATAATTCCGGACTTCTCTTCCCTCGCCACAGCATTTTCGTACAGCATACTCGAATTGGCCACTTTTCCACGTCCATAACTCTCCATAAGCCAACAACTTGCCATCAAGAATTCATGCTCTTTGGTGAAATTCTCGTAGAATTCCCAGCACTTTAGCAAGTTCGTCACATTCCAGTACATATTCATATTCGATTGGCAAACGGGCGGAGCGCCAAGGCCCATTTTGTCGTGGATCATTTCCCACGGGATCGAAGGTTCTTGGTTGAAGGACTGGGTGTCGAGTGCTTCAAAGGTGGAGATATAGTCTTCTGCGATGGGGTGGGAGCCTTCGTGGGCGATGATGAGAGTGATTATTGGTGTGTTGGTGAGGTCGATCAGAGGGTTGCGGTCGAACATCCCGTGGAGGAGTAGGAGGCGTTGCGGATCGGGGTGCTTAGTCTCGAGGTCGTTCCAGGTTTGGAAGAAGGATTCGAGGGCTGATGGCGTGAAGGTGAGGATGGAAAGGGTCCAAAGGCCATCGGGACCGGGTGGTACATCGTAAATCTTGGGGTTTCGAAAGAGGTGACGATGCCGGATATGTGGCCTGCGCCACGAAGAGCCCAGGAGAGTTCGGGATGCGAGGTACGGGACATGGTGATAGCAGTACTGTTGACGAGGACGAGGCAGGCGGAGACGAGGTTGTCTGCTGCGAAGCCGTGTTGGCCTTGAAGCATACTGTGTCCACCTCCCAATGCTGGTCGATGACTGAGGTGCATTCGCAGAGGCCGGTGACTACAATTCAGCTCAGCATGGTCTTCTGCTATGTTTCGTCCTCTTGTCTCAATCTTACCAGCTCGCTTTCCCAATCCTCGCAAGCGCCTTCAAAGTCGTGTTCTGCGTAGCACCACCACCACCAATGGCAGTCTTCTCATCCTTGCTTAATTCTACACTCTGCAATTTCCGTATACTGATCTGAATACCATTCTGGAGATCGTTGAGTCCGTTCGTCCAGCCATGACCAGTCGATACGACAAGGAACGGCAGATTTCTGGTATTGGCATAGTGCACCTACAGTACTCGCCTTCGTTTTCAGCCGATCTTGTCCCAAAACACTTCAGTCTTCGTCAGCGCTTCTAGACTGGTATGATACTCATCACACTCTGCACGTCTGCCTCTGTCGCGATTTGTGCAGAAGAAAGTGGAATGGCGTTGCGCTATCGACCAGCTAGGGCAGATAGAGCAGAGGTAAGAGGGGAAATCAATAGAAACAAGAGTAAAATTCTGGTCAGGCGCAAAGGCTTATGAGATGCCATCATGCCTTTGCCTCATAGGCAGATGTTGATGTCGTATGCTTCAGTGGAAACACAATCTTGAGGAGGAGGTGGATGAGTCCTTCTGTTGTGTGACCTTGACGGCGTCGCAGCTGAATGAGCGTCGGAAGAATTCGCTGCAAACCTCATGTGCGATCGTTTTCGTTTCCAACGTGCATCCGAGAGCGTTCGAGCTACATTATGGACTTAAGAGCTGCTGTACGCCATACCGGTTCTAGTCAAGTTTGCATCGCAGAAGCTGAGAATCATGCGCACAGCTAAGCAGCTTCCTCATGCAGGGAGCGCTGAAACTAGTCAGCCGTGCAGCTCTTGCTTACTTCACTTGGCAACAGCCCAAGACTCTCCCTTTCTCACAACATCGCCGCGACTCTCCATATCTTCAAGCAACCACTTCACTTCATCATCACCATATGTAAAAGTCGGCAGCACCATCTTCATAATGCTTGTGATTCCCATCATGCCACCAATCTCTTTGGCGCCCCCGTTCCGTAGCATTTGCTCGATGAATGTCTGGAAAGTGGGAGCGTTCTGCCGCAACACGGCTTGCTCAGACATGATGCCTCCCACGTCTTCTGCAATATCCAGCTGCGAAGGCTCCGCGATACTTGGAACATCCATGTCTAGAGTGTCCAGAACAGCATACATGCCGGGAGACTTCTCGTAGAGGATCCGTTTGTTTATCCAGTAGCTGATTGCACTTTGGACATAGTCTTCTGGCATTTCAAGAGCTTCGGCGAGATCCGCGACTGACAACCCTACGTTCTTGTCATACGTGATCGGTGGTACGTCGGAGTCATCACGGCGCTCCTCGGCAAAAGCGTCAACAACAGTTATTTTCCAGACTTCTACGTCCTGCGCCTCTATGCTTCGATCCAGGAAACCGAGCGTGATAGTTGTAATGTCCAAGGCTGGTCTCCATTCCAGTCTTCGCTGGCCACTAGTGCGTGAGAACGCCTGCTCGTATCTCTCTTTCTGCTGGACGATCTGTTGGGGCACCTTGAAATCACCTTCGCGTAGTGGAGGCCAAAAGTAACTGGACAGAACCTTCGTTTCGAAAAGAGTCCTGTCCGTTTGCTGCGCTTGATTTGCCATTTCTTTCGTGCGCTCTGCCGGGAGCCGTGTCCGCTTGGGGAAGTATAAGTCGTCGCGCTTGGTGGCGACCATTCTGAGGGTCGCTTGGAATTGCGTGCTATCCACACGATTTTTGAAATGCTCGTATAATGAGCTCAAAGTGATTCCGTCCTCAGGTATTGCACTTTGCAGCTCCTTGGGCGTTGGTGGAACAGAAGGTGGGATTTCTTGATCACCGGGGTTCATTCGTCGATTCAGAGTTGCAGACTCCTGCATGTCCTTCAGCATGACCTCAGCATGCTGGAGCATTCCCGGCTCCAGGCGAGACTTGAGCAGCTCCACCACAGAGATTTCTTTGAAGTATCGACGATCTTTGGTATGGAGCAGATGCTGGCCAAGAGCCGTGGAGAATGCTTTCACAAAGTCTTCAGGCTCGAAGAGACCAATGATGTAGGCCACAACATCATCACTCTTAGATGACTTCCATTTGGGCCCAGCATCGATCGGATCAGGGACCCAGTTCTTCTGCAGCCAGTGCATATCATTGCTGCCTCGGCCACCTTCGTCGTAGTTCCCGTAGTCCCGAGTGTTGTTAACGGCCTCGGCGACGGCAATGCAGACCTTGTCATGGTCATGATCTGAGGGCTCGGTGTTGCGCGTGTCAACCAAGAAACTCGCAGCAATCGTTGAAACTGTATCCTCCCGACTCCGTAGATAGTTTCGGATGGGAATAGCAACCTTCTCTAACAGAACTCCCCGTGGATCCAGTAAGCGGTATACGTGGATGACATTGATGTACACAGCGAGTATCTCAGTAGTGCTCGCACCTGCGTGGAACAGACGACGATGGATCTGCTCAGAAAAGCTTGCGCACAAATACGCCTTTTCACTCGCGCCATTGGAATGGAGATACTCTTTGATATCGAGCAACGCGCCCTGGCTTGCAGGCCAAGTGCTGACATAGTCAAACAGCGCGCTTGTGCGTAGCCGGCCGAACGTATTGACAGCCGCGGCTACGAATTGCTGAATTGGAAGTTTCATGCTCTGCCTCCCGGCCAGAATAGTAACTGCTTTCTCCAGAGCAGGGACCATGCAGTCATGCACCCAGGTCCGCAGTCGCTCCACGCAACTTGTCTGCCCATTCCAGTCCACTTGGAAGCAGCGTCGCTCAACGGCAGGTCCTTGAAGCAGGCGATGCACTGCATGTGCGAACGCTCGCTCACCTAACGCACCGCCGAGACCAACGTCCTCGAGCTGGCTGAGAGCGTTGAGGTCGAGTTCCACGCTGCAAGAGCAAGCATCATGCTCGATGCACTGCTCAGGCTGACCAGACGCCTCGATGCTGTTGGTCATGCACTGGAAGAGGTAGCTCGCCAGGGTCTTCTGCACGCGTTGTCGTGGCAGCGAGTGGAGCATGAGAACGTGGAAGTCGTGTCTGGCGTGGGCGATGAAGTGACGGAGGAGATGGTGGAGCGCTTTATCAAGCGACTCGCCAAGCACAAAGTAGACGTTCGATGCATTCTGCAGTATCGTCACGGTGTCCGAGAGAAGTTGAGCAGCTTCATTGACAGCAATTGGCCTCTCCCAGAATCGCAGGCGCGGCAAGACAAACTGGCGAAAGTGGATTGAGATTTCATGGTTGTACCATTGTGCTAGCTGCTTGCGAGTGGCAGTTGCCGAGAGCAAGAAGTGAAGGGCATGTTCGACGTGTCTGCTCAGCGTGCTGCGTGAGTCCCGCAGCTGTCCTTCTGGGGCATTGGGAAGGGTCAGAAATCGCGTGGCGGTGCTCCATTGCCTATTGAACAGTGCAGTCTGCGTGACCGGGTCATCGGGCAGGTTGAAGCCTCCAAATGCTGCGCCGGGAGAGGTGAGAGTTCCGATGTTCGGCGTGGACTCGGGCGTGGCGGTGATGTGTTGTCGAGCGGGGAAGACTGCGTCGAAGAGGGCATCATCATGGCGGCCTCGTGTGCCAGTCTGAGCCACGGCCGCAGCCATGTCGCATGGTGAGATGTTTGTTGTGCGGTGGACGTGATGTTTTGGATTGGATGCCTGATTGAGCGTAGCCGCGTATCTTCCGCGCCATCACGTGCTCGCCCGGAAAGGGTCCGCAATGACGAAATGTAGAAAGGCTGTGCTTGTGTGCAGCGAGAACACGAGAAGCCGGCTTTCTGCTGTCAACGTACATAGTTCTATTCCTGAAAGACTCGTCGTCCACCTGCACCATCTCTCTTGCCCATCTCTCTTGCCCACCTCCCTCCCGCCCGCCCGCTATCATGTCCAAACGCAATGGCGTCGCGCACGAGGTCGAGAAAGAAGCCAAACAAGTCGCGTCGGAGCCAGGTGTGTAGAATAGTGCCCGTCACTGCATTTGCCCCGTACTGAACAAGACTGATCTTTTTGCCAGCCAAAGACAAGCAAGAACGCCTTCTCAATGACCCCAACCCGGGCCACTTCAGCCTGATCCGCGCCTACCACCTCGCCGATCTCATCACCCTCATGAACGGTTTCTGCGGCGTCATGTCCGTGCTTTCCTCCCTCCGATACTGCGTCGGCCAACCCGAGGATACGGGTAATGCCTGGGCTGCGCTGGCGCTCATGCCGCTGGGTCTGTTTTTCGACTTCTTCGACGGGAAAGTGGCGCGCTGGAGGAAGAAGAGCAGTTTGATGGGCGCCGAGTTGGACTCGTTAGCCGATTTGGTAGGGCAGAAACAAGCACCGCCCACAATCATACTTTTCGAAGAGCTGACAACGGTTCTGCCTAGATTTCCTTCGGCGTCGCCCCAGCAGCCTGCGCCTTCTCTCTCGGAATTCGATCTCCCCTCGACCAGCTATTCCTGACCCTCTTCGTGCTGGGCGGTCTCGCTCGTCTCGCACGCTTCAACGTCACAACTGGCAGCGTACCGAAAGACGCCACAGGAAAAGCGAAATACTTCGAGGGACTCCCCATCCCCACGAGTCTGAGCTTCGGCACCGGGCTCGTGTCCTTCTGGCTCTACAAAGGCTGGGTGCACGATCAGATTCCCTACGGCACAATTGCCACAGGAACCATCTTGGAGTTCCACCCTGTCGTAGGGCTGTACTTGGCGCATGCTTGCTGTATGTTGTCCAAGACGCTACATATCCCCAAGCCGTAAATGGTGTCCGAGATTGGAGTGAGCAATTCTTTCTATGACGATGATGAGATGCATGAGGAAACGAAGAGCGAGAAGACAATGGCAGAGCGGAGCAGAACGAAGCAAAACGAAGCGTGGCGTCCGGTACTCCTCGGATTGAAGCAAGCGATTATTGCTCTTGAGTTGTTGAAGATACCCAATTCTGCAGTCAACATGGTTCGAACATTTTCCATTCCACACTCTCTTTGATCCTTCGAATCGCGCTTGTGACATCAATCATTACTCGTACAACTCATCCTCCTCTAGATCTCCTCCGCCCTCCTTCTTTTGCCCGCGGTCCTTATCCATCGGCGCCCTCTTCTCCTGCTTGCGATACAGCTCGGCCAGGAACTCATTCGTACTCGCCTCCTCGATACTCTTATCCTCTCTTACTTTCAAGAACCTGGGGAACCTCAAAGACAATCCCTTATCCTCATGCACCAAGCCAATTGCAGATGTGTACGTCGGACTGATCGTCACATCGGCGAATATCATCTCCCACACCTCCTGCGGCTCGAACCAAACGTCGGGCGTCCCAACATAGTCCACATACGTTGGACGCGAAGAGAGCGTGTTCTTCCCGATGGGGACTCCGTCTTCATCTTCGAAGTCCGGGTCGTATTTGGCCCGATTGGCTTTGTAGAACGCATCCGTGAAGCCAGATATGCATTTCGTCACGACCTCGAGTGAGCCTGTTGAGGGGTTGCGGCAGGCGAGGAGAATAGGCGACCACCAAGCATTCTTGCGGCCTTGCCCATGCCATGCTCCGACGGGGATCAGATCGATCGTGTCCGTGGTTGTGTTATAGTCCTTTTTCACTTTGAGCCATGAGTCGAGGCGCTTGTCGGGTTCGTACGTGGAGAGGAGGGCTTTTCGTCGAGCACCGGTTTTCTTCTCTTCATTACCACTATCTGCAGTAGCCTGAGCAGCTTGTTCAGCGGCGTATTTGGCGGCGCTACTCTGGAGAGGGTCCACGACCTTTCTCGTCCGCCTCGCCCCGCCTTTTTTTGTCTTGGGTTTCGAAGGCGTTGTTGGAGCGGATGGAACGGCCTCCGTATTTGCGGCGTCGAGGTCCATGTCTGCGACCAGGCCCGGATTGACTGCATTGTCAAGTACCTTCACCATGATTCCCTCGCACTTAATATCGGTCGCTTGCTTGAAGAAGTCACTTACGGCTTCGACGTCGTTCGATGTGGCATCGAGGCTTTTAACCCAGGTGAAATGATTGGGGATTTCGACGAACAAGCTGCGGAGCAGGCTTCTCCTCTCACGAAATGGCCTATCAAGCAGTTCCTCGCCATTCAAGTACATGAGATCGAAGGAAAACAGACAGACATCCACGGTGACAGATTGGATGGCCACGTCTTTGCGCGCACGATTGGCCAAAATCTGAAAAGGCCTCAGATCACCAGTCTCACGATCGACTGCAACGACTTCTCCTTCAAGAATGAAACTGCTGACGCTTTCACCTCGAATCTTTGGCACCAGGCTGACGAGATCAGGATACTTTTCGGTCATGACTTCTAGATGTCGCGAGAAGATTGAAACCCTGCCATCGGCATCGCAGTGAACCTGTGCTCGTTGACCATCGTACTTGAACTCACAGGCAAAATCGCGACCCTGAAGCTTTGTGAGCATTTCGCCGAGATCTCGCGTGATGCTGCCCAACATGGGTCTTAGCGGAATGTGCAATGCGAGTCCGCATCGAAGTAACAACTCGTCGTCGACACCTATCTCCAGCATTGTTGGCACGAGGTCATTGTAATTCGGCCTTCGCGCAAAGCATGCTTTGACCAGCTCTTCTGGGCCTTGGTAGACAGCCGCAAGGTCTTGCTTGTTTAGCTTGCTCAAGTCTTCGCGTGACCTGATGTCGAATTCAGCCCCCGGCGGCCTCGAAAGGAGGAAGGCTCTCGATAGAGCGATGAGCATGGTTGTCTTCACAGCGCCGATTCGCAGATGTTGCACAAGTGTCCGCACGACATACCTGCTCTCTTCGGCGCCTCGCGCATCTTGCACAAGCCGTTCTACAATGCTTTGCTTCAACACTTGAGAGCCCTGTCCTTTTGCTGCGGCAATCTTGTGAAGACTATCATATACTCCGTGAATGGTGAGAGGTTTTGGCTTTCGCAGCGTAAAGCTCTGTTTCTTTTTGGCCTCGTATGCGACGTCTCCAGCGTCACCGTGCTTGTTGTACAGCGTCTTCAACGCGGAGTTGTCCAAACCGCACACCTTCTTCAGCGCCTTTGAGATTGCGGATCCTCCTAGCCCAAGTTCAATATCGATGTATGGTGGCGATATCGAATTCGTAGCAAGCCAGACTGCGGGGAGGAGCGATTCAGGATCGCCTTCGATCAGAGTTCGTAGCATGTTGACGAGGGTATCTACGGTCTTGATGCGTGACGTTGTGCTCCCGACCAGCTCGAAGCAGTGCGTGAGTAAGGCATATGTGCAGCGCCCACCTTCTGGCGCCCATTGTTTCTTGAGATCCGGGATATACTTTTGAGGATCAAATGCGAGTGGCGACTCATCGAATGGTATATCGTGCGATATGGTGTCCTCTTCTGCAGTCGCGGATTGCAGGCGGAGTGTATGCATTTTGTCCATCGCCGCAAAGGCATTATTCATACTCTCAGGCTTCTCTTCATCGTTCACCTCGGCCTTCGTCGCGCCTTGCTCGCCATGTGTCTCCTCGCGTGAAGCAGCATCCTCATCTCCGTGGACGGTGCCTTTTGCAGCGGGCCGATCTTGTGCATCATGCTGCTGCTGCTGCTGCTGCCGTCGTCGCTCCTCCTCATCCCATTCGTCTTGTAGCTTCCTCGCCAATTGTTCGTCCGTCAACTCAGCTTCCTCGGCCTGCACATCGCCGTGACTGTCGTACGGTAGTGCATCGTGCTCAGGCTCTTCCTTGATTTCCTTCTCTTTCTCCCGCTGCTTGCCAAAGAAGAAGTCCAGACTCCTCCTCACTGGCTGCGCTGGCGACTGATGGTTGTTTGTTTTGCGCCGCTTGTTCGGCGAGCTCATGTTTCTATCGTGTTGGATTGCAGGCATGACACGCGAACGCGACTGGTGAAATTGAATGTCGTCATCGCTGCCTTCTACATACATGTAGATAGACTACTAACTTGCTGTATATGGCATCTCGCCTAATTTTCCCTTCTTACGCACACAACCTTGCGAGAAATGGTTCTTTCCCGGACACAGAGACCGCCCGTCCAGCGCATCCGATATACGAATGTTGTATGCTCGATGCATAGAAAATCTTCGTCGCGGCTAGTGGATGAGAAGCATCATCACGTGCGAACGCGAAGCCCGCACGGTTTGACGCGCGTTAGACTATTTATTCAAGCCCGGGAGTGATTGCCTTTGACCGGTCATAAACAATATGTTATCAACAACAGCATGAGTTGATGTGCCGCAGGTGGTGATCTCAGGTCGAGGAGCACCTGCACGTACAGTATACAGCAACAACAAGGTAATCACCGGCGCGTTGTCAGCGGTCGAGCGGCGCGGCATTACGCCAGATCATGTAAGTCGTGACGATCAAGAATGCCACAAAAAGTGTGCCCAGATATAGAAATTTTCTGGAGTACTCGACTGAATACCTCCCAAGCCCAGGCTGTCCGATCCGCCCACAACTCGGCTCTGGTTCCAAAGGAAAACACTATTCACAGCGCGTACCCACACCTCGATTGGGCGGAGCAGCAAACCAGGGACGGCAATATACTATTGGAGGCCATAAGAGAAGAGCAGTCCCTTCTCAACAGATCTGGACTTTTGACCGGGCTTATTCTAAGAGAAAGCATATCCTGCAGCATATTTGCATGCGTGCCATGTGGCACCAACGCATGCGTTGTTCACTTCGATCAGGTCCAGCGACGGCGGTGTCCGAGCGATGCCACCTCCAACAAGGATTGGCTGGGCATATGCGTGCAGGCTGTCACCCTCTGGCTCCGTCGAAGTAGCTGCACGGAATGCGTATATTTGTCCTTCAGTCGATCCGGTGAAGTTCCCCTTCAGTCCCAGAGATCCGGTCGAATTGTAAGATAATCTGCCTGGAACCCTGAATCGTTCTTGTACTGCGTGATATTCCACTTTTCTAGACATTCAACGAGAACGAACTTCAACCTCATGCATTTGCGTACCATCATCGCCTTATGCAGACGATCTTCCTGTTTTGCAGCCTCCAGGATGCCGGCTGAGGAGAGTCTTGCCAGTACATTTTAGAACATCAATTGGCGGGGGATTGGACAGACCAGCAGGAGTGCTGAACGACGCGGCCCGAGTCAATCCAATCCATTCTTCCTGCCGGCACTGAAGAAGTCATGATTGCACTGTCGAGCTCCGGGGCTGTGAGCTAGTTTGGTCCGCCATTTCACTATTCCGCTGTGCTGGTCAGAGGAGATGACTTCCTCTCTTCCTCAGAACAGAGAACTCGACCGCTGCCAGACATACTCCGCCTCTCGAGAATAGAGCGTATGTGATTCGATGATGGGAGAGCATGATAGCTTAGCATGGCTTTGAAGTCAGTTACCCAGGACGACTTACTGATCCACAGCCCTCTGAACCTACTCGACTCGGACTGTGAGGAAATTACTCGGGGAATAGACGGCCCATATTTGTACCGCAGCATAGCACGTTTGGCGACTCCTAGGACTATAATGCATCGCGATACTCAATGCGACTATCTTCCCCGGGGTGGGTAGAGTGCCCGTGGTCCTGGAACGAGAGAATCGTGAGATCGCAAGGATGCTGCTTCTGCACATGTCTGAAAGATACTTGTAGGGCATTAAATCGAGATCTCTAGATTTACACAACTGTAGGCAGAGAGATTCTGCCAGGGGTTTGTGGTATGCCAATGTAGACCTCGAGAAAACACTGCACTGTCGCCAGCCTTGAATGGCCTTACGTCGATTTCCTTCACGGGAACCAGAGATCGATTAGGAGACCATATGTCCGCAGCGCGAGGCTGTTGCGATGGCATTCGATTAGCTGCCAGTTATAGCTAAATTCTTGACGGGCATATCATCAGCAATGGCACCGTTGCGCTGACCGGCTTATCTCGGACCGATGCTACTCAGCAACACTGTGTTGCTGATGCTTAGGCCAAGGACCAAGCTGCGCAGGTCCGAGTTTTGGATCTCTCCATCTATTGTGGTGAAGAATCGGTCAGCAAGAAATTCTCTTACTGCAGTCTCTTCGAGTGACAACTCACTTCGGGTTTGGTTTCACCTTGGGCATACCATCCCTGTGCGTCCTTCCCCAGTCTCCCATCTCCACATACTCGAAATCTTTTTCTCGATCCAGCCTTCTCCATTCTGCGGCACATGTCAGTGTTTTCCGGACTCCAATAAACCACGCACCAGATCGGATGTAGGCAGGCGCACTTACCGTACCACGCCCTTGTGTTGTTCCAGCCCCACTCACTGGTTTCGAGATACGGTGCATCGTCTGGCCTGAGCATCTCGGTCGCCTGCCGATGTACATCCTCATCGCTCATTTCGTGTTTTTCCAAAAAGTCGAAAATGTCGTCCCAGCGACGGCATTTTCGGTCGATAGACCATTCGATCGTTGCGGAGGCCATATAGTCCGTCCAGTACATGGCTGAGAAGGGAGTGTGAGGCGTGAAAGAGATGAACATAAAGGTATTTACGTTAACTTACGAGCGAGGTCCAGAGAAGCGGAGCACATGATTTCTTGGCGGACAATGTCCAGGCAGTGGTAGTAATGGGTCCAGTAAGAAGGATCGATAGGTCGCACATACCTAGAGCGAGTTTCATTTAGGTGGCTGTGTCAGGAACGACGGCTGTTACGCACCAGTAATAATCCAGGAACGCAGCTTGACGCATAAGATTGACACAGTGCATGACGTGCAAAATGTTGACCTCCTGTAATTGATCAGCTGGAGAAACCTCGCAACGAGACACGCCTACCGCAATATAGGTATTCCCTGTTGGGTCGCCAATCCATTTGGCCCCTTTCTCCGTGTCAAAACCACTTTTAATCCAATCCTCCTTGGACACGAAGACACGATTATGACCACCTCCATGCAGTTTGCTCCAAGCAGCGTCGACCTCAGGCGAAGGATCTTGGCGCCAGATGTTCGATTCGTTCCACCAGAAATCGCCGTCGATCTTGACGTGGTCAAGGTGCATGTCGGTGTCTTTCCAAAGTGGCGCTAGAGATTGCCAACCCTTAAGCCTGATATCGAACTCGCTTGTAGAACCAACGACTTACAGTACCATTCCAGGTTCTGCATTTGTTGCTTCAGCGATGGTCGCACAAATAGTGATGTCAGAAAGGATGTTGACATTATGCTGAGGAGCCATGCCATCGCCCAAAAGAACCTCGATAGTCGTCGCGGTCCCGGCAGAGTGGTGGTTGTCGAACATTCTCTGAGCTCTTCCTCTTTGAGAAAGGCATCATGTTCTTCCGCCAGGTCCGAAGATTCCCTTGAAGAATTGAGAGAGAGAGGCATTCAGTATGTCGATACCACACGGTCTTTGTGTTACAAGTGTATGTCTATACGCTGATGGCATAGATTCAGGGAGATCTGCCTGCCCCCATCAGTCCCTCACATGGCCATTCTCGTGAACGACCGGAACAGACAAACCCTCTGGAACATGCCCTGATGAAGCTTATTAGCGAGGAGCAAAACCCTCATCAGCAGGTGGAGAATGCCTCCAAACTTTCTGCAGCGGTACATTTTCGGGCTTTCCCTATACGACTCAAGTGTGACTAGTGATGTGCTAGTTACCGTGACAACTATGTAACTGGTCTGTGACAGCCTTTCTAGTTACAAATAGGCCTTATAACTAGGTAAATGGTAATTAACTACTAATTAGGTAGCAACTCTATTAATTTTTGAACGGCTAGGATGTCGATTAAATTAGACGGGCTAGGATCTAGGATCTTATTACTTGTTGCTATTAATATCTACCCTAAGTCTAACCCTAAGCTAGGCGTTATATACCCTTAATTTAAGGAGCTTCGCCTACCCTAAAGGACGACGAACACTCTATAGTCTTAGTATACTATCTACTATACGTAGTCTACGCGTATATAGGACTAGTAAATAGAGCTATATAGTACTAGGAGCTCTATACGAGCCTTTAAGCAGTATCCGAGTAGGTATAGAGGCAGGAAACACGTATAAATCTTAGTTACACAGTTACAAGCTATTTACAGGGCAAAACGCTTAGTTATAGCTCAGTTACGCCATTTACCTAGTTACGAGATTTGTAACTGTAACTGAGACACAACACTAAGTGTGACGTGTCAGAAGGTGGAATGAGGCTTCCGCACGCAAGGAGCAGGGCAGTTGCACTCGACAAGGCCTCGTGGCTAATCGAGCCCCAGTGCCAATGTCGAGCCCCAGCGATATCCCATCAATACCCCCCGGCATGTCTTAAATTACGTGCAAAACACGCGCTACTCTCGCTTCTATCACGGCTGTCATCGGGCAACCTGGTTCCATTAATACTGCTATCAACACTGTCATTACCCTGACTATATACGACAACAACATTAATTGGAACGACTGGCGTGTCATTAACAGGCTTAGCAGGTGCCTAAGAAGCCAGAAATTCAAGATCGTAATCGTCCATAGCGGCGGTGACGGCGGAGGTGGTAGCAGCGGAGGTATGATAGAAGGTGACTACACCATGCCCGCGACGCGACCATGCGCGTGGGTAAATAGAGAACGTTATTATGTAATTCACGCTGAAGAGTACTCCTAGCCTATCCAGAAGGAGTTATTGATGGGATATCGCTGGGGCTCGATATTGGCACTGGGGCTCGATTTAGCCACGAGGTCGACGAGGACGACGCTTGGATCGATCGAGTGCCAGAAGTCTTGTGACTGGAAGATTGGAAAGAGTGACTGAGCATCCCCACGTTGAACTTAAACTCTGCTAGACAGACACGAGGGACCAGTTACAGACAATCCCCAGTAAGTACAACCATGCCGCAAGCAAGAGTATGGGAGGAAGGTAGTAAATGCCGCAGCCAGAGCTTGCTAGGCGAGAATCGCAGCAATTCGGCGCCTGCCGCAGGTTCTTACATTTGCCTGTATAAAGGCAGAGCTGTACCGCCGCAGACTATGCCGCGTGCGTCGACATCACCCAAAAACATTTTCTCGGCACGCAGCACACACCAAAGTTCGACACCAGCAAAGATGCACATCAAATTAATCGCTTTCTTGCTTGCGGGCATGGCTTTCGCCGGGCCCATTCCAGTCCCAGCAGCTGTCGGTATGTCGTTGCGATGGTTCTTGGCAACGCTATGATGATAAGAGCAACATTGACCACGTCTCGTCAGGTACTGTGGCACGCGATGCGGATGCGAATGCGCATGGAGAAGGCCAATGGGGCGAGGAAACCTATGAATACAACACATTCGACAAACGAAACGAAGGGCCCGTCGTGGTTGACAAGTGAGCTGCAACTACTGTGGCATTGCTCCAAGGAGTTCCACACACCGCGATCCTCAAGCAACGATGCGCGCTACATACTTCACCATGAGATTGAACAGTTCCTGTTACGTAGTGTTGCAGCTCGAGATTGACGGCCGCTTTGCTGTATTTTACAGTAACTTCTTAGTATACAATGTCTCTCCACTCTGATAGACCATGGCCCTTTACTGTAAACCTCTCACGGGTGTAGTTGTGAATGGCCTCGAAGTTACGGCACACATGTGGCTGGCCAGCATCCGAGTACTGCATTCCAATCGTCGGTCTGTATAGCGATGGGATGATACTTGCCACGCTTGAGCACTGCAGCACCTGACGAAGGTGATCGATGCAATGCATGTCATGCACCCGCCCGTGCAGGTGACTCGGCGGATAATACTCTGGACTGAGACGCTTTCGCAGCTGATTCAGGCAGTGCAGAGAGTGGAACACATCAAAACTGACGACCGAGTAAGCATAGCTTCGTTGAGAACATAACTGCCGCACGTACGTTCCCTCGAAGCCTTCCCAAATGTCACTTTCGTTTCGGCGGACATAGTCCATGTATTGAGAGCCCCAAAGACTTTCTGCTTCGGTAGGGGAGATGTAAAAATACCTGCCATCGAGGAGATAGTCCCAAGCATCGTCAATTTCAGGAGACGGTTCACCGACGTAAACAGGCACTCTTGGATCTAGCTGGACTACCTCGGTTCCGTTGGACAGAAAGTAGGGATTCCCTCCGAACTTTCGTATTTCGAGCTTAATGATCGAGGATGGTACTGGTTGCGCATCAATAAATATTGCAAAAATAAAAACCATCTCGAGGATGACTTGCATAGTTGTTCCGTTGAAAAGCCATTCTCATACGATCCCATCCTTTCGAAGTCGATCGGATGCCGATATGTATTGAGTACGACACCAAGAGCGAGTCCAATGGCATAGGTCAATGCCACTAGATAGAAATCGAAGGTCCCGTTGAGTCTCCAAGGTCGTCTGTCCCCCCGTTGGGTAATGGTGGTGCTGAGCTCTGGCTTTTCTCCAGCTTCTACGTCGGCAACAGCAGAGTACCTGACAGTTGGAGTCCACTGATACCATGAGCCTGAGAGATTGATCTTCATGCTGCCTTGGGCTGTCATAAAAGCGTGATGAGTCTTATGAGCGTCGTTCTGCCCTGGGTCGCAATACTAGGTTGGACGTAGATGAGCGATGTGATGGTTCCACGATGGACTCGTTGGTCGGCTGACCTCAGTGCCTCTCATCACATCTACTCCCTGGTGTTGTACTGATGGTCCCCGAGTTTAGCCTTTCGCGAGGGCAATAATTGTCAGAGGCAAGTAGTACCGAGTTTCGATCATCGGAATCGCTTACGTAGCACTTTCTCCTAACACTGAGGCCATTTCGATCTAGCATGCATTGCCCGTCTCCTTCTCAGACCTGCATGCGTCGCTTAGCGTTTGTCGTACTTGTCTCGTGACTAGAAATTGTCGTTTAGTGTTCTGGGATTACGACGCCTGTCGAAAAAAGCTGCCTAAGACAACATCTGATTGGAAGCTGTAGTGGGGACGAAGTTGCCTGATACGAAACCTACTTTCTCGAAGGGCATGAGAAGAAGGCAGTGCCTCGCCACGATCTTTCGAGTTCAAGAGGGAATGCAGCGGAAAGTCGCGCACGGTTTGACAATTTTGAGTCGTGCAAATGACTGTAATAATGATCAGAAACAGTAGAGATGGTTAGCCGTGACTTTCGACACCGCTCGAATTGATTCATTTTGGACATTGGACCTGGTAGTTTAGCAGCATAAGATTCAAGTCGCTGCGCTGGACTGATTCTCTAGCTCACCAAATACAAGCCTGTTGAGATGATGCGATCTCATATTCTGGTGCTACCAATGTTCGAATACCTTCACGGTCTGCGGTAGTGTAATACGGTCTGCGTGCTGTCATGTGGATCTTTTGTAGAGACTAGTAAGCAACATAGCCAATCGATTAGTTAAGCGGCCAAGTTCAGCACCAGCCGGTTCCATGGTGTTATTACGGCGAAACATCTCTAGCGACGTGCGTAACATATAATAGGACAAGTTTGCAACAATGTTCCGGCCTACCGCTCTCCCTTTACTCTAGTAACCGAGAACTCCCGTAGGATTATCTCTATGTTTAGGCGAGTACTATATCTTTGGCCTTATGTACCTCGTAAAAGAATTACTTAATTCTTAGCGAGTATTAAAATATATAATCGTGCTATTTACTTTTAATTAACACTTAATATAATTACAATTAGATTATTGCTAAGCCTAACTAGGTTACTTAAAAGAGTAGTTATTTCTTTAATAATTAAGAATTCTTATAACTATAATAATTTAGTTTATACGTCGCAGCTTAAACTACTACTTAAGTTATATTACTAGATATAGTAATTCTAGTTATTTATAAGTATATTTACTTTATATATTATCTATAATTAAAAGATGTTTCCTAAACTCCAATTAGCTATAATAATATATTAAAAGAAGTAGAAGAAGAGTTTTTTACTATCTATAAGATACTAGTTTACTATATAGTAAAAGAGTAGTTAATTACTATAAATAATAATTATTAATTATATTAAACGCGTTTTTAATTTTTCTTTTTAGTATATAATCTACTTTAAAATTAACTATAATAAATAGTATATAGTAGAACTACTAGAAGGCTCTAATAAGCTATATAGCTATATATTATAACTAAACTAAGACACTATATAGGCTCTTATTAACAAGTTACTTAAAAATAGCCTCTATTATAATAATATATCTATTAATTAGAAGATAATAATCTTTCTTTACTTTATTACTTAAAGGCCTTCTTATTAAGTAATAGCTTTTAAAGAGAGCTTCTTAATATACTTAATTAATATCTAGGTCTAAGAAATTATAAAAGCGCTATATTAGCTATTATTAGAAAGTATAGTCTAGCTAGATATTCTATAAGATACTTTAAGGACTATATAAGGTAACGTAAGTTATATAATATTAAGTTATATAACTTAGCTAATAGTCTATCTTAGAAGTAAGATATAACCTATAACTAATATAACTAACTTAGCTAGTCCCTACCTCGCCGCCTCTACTTCTACTACGTATTATACCCTCTCTAAACGTTCCTTTAGGCGACGAATAGTCCTTTATAATAGCTATACTTAATATATATTTACTAGCTAGAAGTAGTATCTACGTATACCTTACTATTAGATTATATAGATAATAACTTAAAGATAAAGCCGTTTCTTAATAGCTATTTTAAAGCCTTTAATAGTATATAAATAATAATGAAAGTAAAGTATAATATACTAAATTAAGCTATAGTTCTTATAGTACTATTACTATAGCCTTACGCTATAGTACTATTAAAATATAAACGCGCTCTAGTAAGTAACGACGACGACGGTAGGAGGCCTTAAGGCCTTCTAATATATAATAATACCTCTCGACTAATAGTACGACGTTACGAGTAAAGAAGGACTAGAAGAAGGAGGTCGCGTCTTTAACTTCTAGGTAGCCTAAATTTACTTATAACTACCTCTCTCTAGCCTATAAGGCTAGAAAACTACTACTACTACTACTACTACTACTACTACTACTACTACTACTACTACTACTACTACTACTACTACTACTACTACTACTACTACTACTACTACTACTACTACTACTACTACTACTACTACTACTACTACTACTACTACTACTACTACTACTACTACTTTAAAGTAGATAATCTAAAAGAAACTAATAGTACTTATAGAATAAATCTGGAGCTACTACGACTCTTAGTTAACTCTTATTAGGTTTTTAACTAGAGGGTCGAGCCTAACAATATTACTAAGCAGAAGCTAAGTTTAATTAGGATTAAGCTTATTAAGTATCTAGTAAGAAAGAACGAGGTAGGGGTGTTAATATCTAAGCTAAGAGTCTTAGATTCCTTTTAGTAAGATTAAATAGTAAGTTATACGCGATAACTATCTAGGGAGGCGATACTTATCGCTACTAAATAAAAATAAGAGTCCTAGGTATTTCTTCGATTACCTAGTAGATTCGTAATTAATACTTACTAGGAGTAAGTATTAATTACTCCGGCCTACTAAGGAGTAAACTACTATATAAAGGCCTATAGGGCCTATAGCCGTTATTAGGTGCTCGTAGTTTACTATATATATTCGATTACTCTATTATAAGTAACTAGATTCCTAGTAGACGAAGGCTATCGTCTAATTATCGTATAGTCTTAGGTAGCTATACTACCTAAACCGTAATACTATCCCTCTTTTAGCTTAGCTCCGTCCTAGAGCTAGTAATAATAAGCTTCGTTATTTCGTCTCTTTTAATAGTTACGAGGATAGCTTCTTCCTTTTCTAAAAACTATCTTTATCTTTATAACGAAATAATTATATATAGTTCTCCTTCTATTCTTCCTTATAACTATTATTTCGAAAGAGAAGTCGACTATATTATTATAAAGGAATTATATCGCCTTTAGTATACTAAGTATATAAGGTAGAGTCGTAAGTATATTAATCTATCCTAGAAGTCTCTTAATAAGACTCGTAAAGAGTATTATAAGAAGGTCGAGAAGAACGAGGAAGAGCTTACGATAAGATTAGCATAGTTAATATATAATAAGTAGATATTAAAGTAAGTAGAGAAGTATACGAAGAAGAAGGCTCTCTATCTTTAGTCTAAGATAGAAGAGTCTAAGAAGTTCGTAAAGGACGAGGATATTAATTATCTTATAGTAGATATTACTATTAGGTTATCTCCTATAGTATAGTCTTCTATCGACTTTATTAATAACGTAATTAACTTTCCTAGTCTCGATTCTAGTAGAATTCTATAAGGAGTTAGTAGTAGTTCGTAAGGTATATATTAGTTCCTTATCGTCGTCGTCCTATTAGCTAGTTAGTATAGGAGTATTATTCTAGCTAGTTATCGGCTTATAAGAATAGTTAATTCGTACTCTTCCGTTCTTATAACTACGTACTAGAAGTCGTAGGTTTAACTTCTATACTAGCTATTCCTAGTATATAAAGTCTTATAGAGGTTTTACTTACTAAGCTCTTTTCTTTTATCGAATTCTTCGACCTTTTATTAATAGTTTCGTAAGTTGCGTTTTAGTTTCTAGGTATTTTCTAAGTTATTATATCCTTTCTATTTAACGAGGTATAACTAACTCTTTTAATCTAGTATTTTTTTAACTTTATACTCGTCTTCTTCCTTAGGTTATAAGTAGAAGTTTTCCTAGTATAAGATATTAGCGTCGATAGGTTCTAGTAACGATATATAGAATACTAGGTAGATCTTTACGTCTTTTAGTAACTTAAGTTAGTAGTTAGCTAGTTCTTTAACTTCTTTAATTAAAAATAGTCCGACTTTAACTTAATCTAGTTTCTTAGTTTTTCTTCTTATCTTAAGATTTTTTATAAAGAGATAGACCTTATCCCTTTTTTTTAGCTAAGGTACTATTTTTCTTTTCTTATTATATAGCCTAGCTATTGCTATTTATAAGTCTAATATTCTATTTTAGAGTTCTCTATATAACGTTTTTAGATCTTCGCTTATAACTATAGCCTATTCGGCTTATAGGTACTCCTAAGGTTCTCTAAAGAGGTTTAGATTTCGTTTATAATTTATAAAGAATAGTATAGACCTCGTTATTTCTAATCGCTAATTGTTAAGTGCGATCTATACTATTAGTAGTAGCGATACCTAATTATCTTATACGTAGTTAACGTAGTATCGTAGATATTATTCTAGGGTTTAGTTCGTTCTTTCTATTTATCTATTCGTTTAAGAGTAATAGGCCGTAGATAGTTTATATTTAATTCCGAGGCATCTAACTAGTATTTTCTAGTAATTAGAGGTAAATAGCTTGTCTCTATTAGTAATAAATGTTTTCGTATATATTCTTCTTCTTAGTCCTTTAGAACCTAGTATTTCCTTTATAGTATTAGGAATTATTTATCCTTATCTATAAGGATTTGTATAATATTATTAAACTCTTTCGTATTAGTACTAAGGCTTCCGTCTAGATTAGCCTTTAGAACTTACTATAGTATAGGTTCTTTCCCTTCTATATAGTCTATTCGTCGACTTAAGGCATCTACTCTACTATTATCTCTTCCTAGAGTATAGTAGATTTCGAACTTATATTACTCGAGTAGTTCTAACTAGTAGCACTATCGTCGAGTTAATACCTTAGTTATAGTAAAGTAGGTTAGATTCTTATAATTAGAAAGAATCGTAAGTCCTAGTACTCCTTCTACGTATATCCTCTAGTGCTATAGTATAGTAATAATTATAAGTAATTCCTTATTATAGATATCGTAGTTTTATTCTACGAGTAATATCTTTCTTAAATAGTAGGCTACCGAGTATCGTTTCCTATTATACTCTTACGTAAGGTATACTCCTATAGCTATATCTAATACGTCCGTTTTAATTTAGACTAGCCGCTTTCTATTAAATAGTCGTAGGACTAGTACTTTATAGTATATTTATTTAAGTATATCGAAGGCCTTCTAATATTTATATATCTAGTTCTATTTAAGGCCCTTCCTTATTAGGTCTAATAGAGGTATCGTAATCTTTAAGTAGTTCTAAATAAACCTTTAGTTATAGCTAGCTAGCCTAAGGAATAACTATATATCTTTAACTATCTTAGGTATTAGCTAACTATAGATTAATTTAATTTTCTCTAGGTCGATCTTAATTCTATCGAAGTTAATTATAAATCTAAGGAATTTAACTTCCTTCCTATAGAATTTATATTTCTTTAGTATAGTCTAGAATCTTACTTCTATAAGTCTCTAGAAGATGTCTTAGACTTATCTTATATATTATTCTCGAGATCCTTTAGTATAGACGAGAATATCGTCTATATATGCGATAATATATATATCGAGTAGGTCTCTAAGAATATTATTTACTATCTTCTAGTAGGAGGCTAGTATATTAGTTAATTCTATTAGCATAACCTTAAATTCGTAAAGTCTATAGTATATTTAGAACGCTATCTTCTATTCCTTACCTTCTACTATATAGATAGTATAGAATATATCTTATAGATCGATTTTCGTATACTAGTTCGATTCTATTAGTCTATTTTATAGTTCTTTAATATTTAGTAGTAGATATTAGTTTTTAATAGTAATCTTATTAAGTCTTCTAAAATTAACGACTTATCGTATATCCCTATTAAGCTTTAAAACGCTAAAGATAGGTATACTTATACTCGATCTAGATTTCTATATTTAGCTCTTATTAAGTATTTTATATAACTATTTATCTTCGTCTTAGAGCTACTTCTTAGATTTCTAAAATAGTAGCTTAAATAGGGGCTCTTTTCTAGGTATAAGGTTAATCTAGTAATCCTATTTCTAGTATTTAGTTAAAGTAATAATATCTTCTACTTCTTTAAAGAGTCTCGCCTATTTTTAATACTCTTTAGGGATTATAAGATCCGACTTCGCATCCTTTATTAGTACGTTACTTCTAATTATGCCTATAACTTTATTAACCTCCTTACTATTATAAGTATCTATCCGAGTTAGGCTATCTCTTTCGTTAGCTCCTATTAGCTTAGGAGTTAATTCGTTAAGCTCTCTTCTAGCCTTATTTATTAGTATATACTATTACTATATAAGGTTAATATTAATAATGCAATTATATTATTTAAACCTAAGTACTTCTTTTCTCTAGTCGATTACTAGATTATGCTTTCTTAACTAAGATATACCTAGAACGATATTATAACTAGCTATATTAGTAATATCTAAGATAATATCCTTATAGTACTATTAGATTATAAGTCGTAGTAGAAACGTCTCTCGTTCTATGCTTAGTAAGGCTAATCCGTTAACTACGATTAGTTCGTATCCTTCCTTCTTATACTAGGTTACGATCCCGTATTACTTAGTAAATAATTTAGAGCTAAAGTTCCTACTCGCTCCTAAATTAAATTATAGCGTATAGCGTATAACTATTAACGTTAATTTTCGTATAGAAGACTACTATTAATACGTAAGCGCTTTATATATTATAGACCTCTCTTAAGATACTCTTTCTTAGAGAGTCGACCCTTTTCTCGACTAGGTATTACTAGCTCGTTATTATAGCTATATATAGATCTTAGTTCTTATCTCTTAAACTTTATTAGTTATCTTTTATTTAAATAAGGGTTTAATATAGGCGAATTTATATTAGTATTCTTAGACTATTTAAAATCGTTTCTATAGCTTATAGAGTTCTTATTATATTTCGTTAAGTATAACGTAATTATCTAGTATAATATATTTATAAGGTATAAGGATATTACTTAGTAGTAGTCGCTCTACTACGAGTTCTTAGAAGTAAGATTCTTATTATATTCTTTAATAGTTCTAGAATAATTATTATAGTCGCTAGAGGAAATAGTCGAATTTCTAAAGGTTAATATATCTCTTCCTATTAATAAGGGGAAAGATTTCTTTAATTTCTTATATTAAGTAAAGTACGATCTTTCTTTATAGTTTTAGGGAGGTACTTATAAACGTAATTAGTTTGTTTTTAGATTCCTTCTTTTTACTACTACTTTTAGTATCTTCTATAGATTCGTCTTACTTTTCCTTCTTAGATAAGTCTAGTTTAGGAGGGTTATTTTCCTTATTTTTATTATTATAGTAAGATTTATCGATATCTTCTTTCTTAGCGAGTTTAAGGTATAGTACTAATTCTTATAGCTCTTCTAGAATAGGTAACGGCCTACTTCTATCCTTATATCGTTAGATTAGAGGCGAGCTTATACCTCTCTATAAAGTAGAAGGCTAAAACTCTACGTTCTTCTTAGAAGAGTAGTATATTTAGTATACGTTATTATAATAGAATCGCTAATAAAGGCTTCCGTATCTAAGACGTCCTTCCTCGTAAATCTAATTTAATACTTAGGATATTATACTTAGAAGTCGTAGTTTAAGTTTATCGTTATAACCTCTACGTCCTTCTTTTCGTTATATCGTATTAAAAGGTTACTACTATACCTTATTTATAGAACGATAGTCCCTTTTTATATAGCCTATCTTACTATATCTATAGTAAGTTAGTCCTTTCTACTTCTTTTCTAGGCTTCTTCTAAGCTTTCTATAGCTTCTACTCTTAAATTTATAACCTTTCTAGGTAGTATCGAGTTCTATAGGTTATAGTCTATAGTATAGCTTGCTTAATTTATAGTTATCTTGCCTTAGTACGTAGCCTCGGTTCTAGCTATACTTAGAAGTAAGCCCTACTATTCCTATTTTAGAATCGAATTATTTCTTTAGAGCTCTCTCGTAGAGCTAGTTATTAACTTTAATTACTACTTTAGTTAAATATATAAGAGTATCTTATCGTCTACTATAAGTTATTAACTAGTCCTTAACTAAGTCCTTAAGCCTATACCTAAATATTATTATTAATGCTCTTTCGTCTTATTTAGTAATCTAAGAGTATTCTTCGAACTTCGCTATATATTTAGATATAGAGGTTCGTTACTTTAGATGCTAGATAACTCTAATTACCTAGGTTACCTTATTAGAGGATCTAAAGATCTCCTTAAACTTAATCTTAAATATAGCGTAGTCTCTAAATATACTAGTAGAGTCTTAGGTTCCTTAGGAATTAGTATAAGCCTTAAGATAGGGTTTAATTCTATTTTATATACTTCCCTAAAGAAATATATAGGCAAAGATAGTCTTAAGCACTAAGCTAATATAGTTAAATATAAAGTATATATTTATTTAGTTAACCTAATTATTAAACTTATTTTAGTCTCTATAGTAGAAGTTAGGCTTAGCTAGTTTAAGTCCTTTTATTACTAGTTAGTGTTAGGGTTATTAGGTATATACTATAGGCTAGCACGAGGATAATAGGCTCTAGATTGTAACTATACGAATATCTACCTCGTTATCCTAGGTGCGATAGCAGCAGCGAAGAGTATCTCCTTACTAAGCCGGATAGGCTCGGCCCGTCCTTACTATAGCTATCCGAAGATAGGCCGAGCTAGCATATCCTATCCGTATCTATATAGGGCGTCCTTATATTATCCTCTTTCCCCTTCTAGGGGCGCTATCCGTAGCGCGTATTTCTCGCAGTGCGATAGCACTATCGCATATTAGAGTTTCGTTACTATATGTCGCGAATT
Source organism: Cercospora zeae-maydis (assembly GCA_023512815.1). Classification (NCBI taxonomy): domain Eukaryota; kingdom Fungi; phylum Ascomycota; class Dothideomycetes; order Mycosphaerellales; family Mycosphaerellaceae; genus Cercospora; species Cercospora zeae-maydis. The sequence continues at coordinate 1,871,001 of JAKLWY010000008.1, forward strand.
CTAGAGGTTCGTTATTCTAACTAATTAGAGGCAGCGGAAGGGACGGGCTATAAAAAACTATCGGCTAATTATAGAGCGTTCTAGCCGATGCTACTATTAGGGTTTAGCTATTCTATTCTAAACCTCTTCCGCTATTCTTATATCTATATTCGCCTAGATTTCGGTATATCCTTTCTACGCTAAGTAGCGCTAGAATAGAGCAGAACTATACTAACTTAGCCTAGCTTATATAAGATATTATCGGCCGCTACTAAATTCCGTAAGAGCTACCTAGATAAGGCTTAAACTAGGCCTAAGAATACTAACCCCTACTTCGCCTATATTAGCTAGGCTTCTAAGTGCCTCGATCTCCGCAACCTCTACTAGATCGTCGGCGAGAAGGCCCCTCCGGGCCTTACCTATAACTACCTATTCTATTAAGGCAATAAGAATACTAATTGCCTCTAGGTAGGTCTAGATTATCCTAGTTTATGCTAGCTATGCTAATCTTATAGCTCCCGCCTAAATATAAGGCTAAGTAGAACGCATTTAAGGACGAGATCGACCGCGTATATATAACTAGCCTCTCTCTCGACTAAGCCGCCGTAAAGGACTTTAAAGATCGTATCGAGATCTAGGCTAGTAGCATTATGCTATATATTATCCCTTCCTATACTATTCTAGCTCTTGCTAACCCCGCCTACTTTTCTAGTAGTCTTAGTAGTAGCATTCGTAGTAAGGACGGCCTTAGCGCGTACCTTAGCTCGAATATATAGGATAAGTCCGGCTCTAAGATTGCTAAGAGAGACCGCTCTACTGCCGCGCTCCTTAAGAATATAGTAAGTCGAATTAGTCTAGACTATTCTAGCGCCTACTAACCTAGCTAGGATACTCCTACGCCTAAGAAGCGCACGAAGTTCTTAGAGTCTAGTACTAAGTTCTACGCTATCCTAAAGAAGGAGAATATAGCCCTATCTGCCCGCCTAAAGATTATAGCTAGTACTATCTAGAAGGCGCGGCGTCTAAATAGTACTAGCAAGCGCCTAACTAAGGCTACTATAGGCGCTATACTCCCTCCTTCGACGGAGGCTAACCTAGAGGGCCGGGTAGAGCTAGATAAGAACTTAACTACCTTATAAGGGTTAGAAAGCGCTAGTCTACGCTATTCTAGGCTAGGTAGGCCCTACTCCCTTATATAATATTTTAGCCTATAGAAATTAAAGCTACCTAATTTCTCTTTAATAATTTTTAAAATCTCCTTTTTCCTCTTATTCTAATTTTCGAATTTTATCGAAATTCCGCTATATCTTATTATATTCCCTTCGGTGCCTATTATTCTATGCTAGTCCCCCGGAGTCCGGTCTGTCCTCTACTAGCCTATTCTAGGTCCGTTTACGTCGCCTAGACGCGGGGTTAGTTACGATAACTCCTTCTCGGGTCTTCTAGTCTAATCTAGCCGATCTTAGCCTAGGCTAGACCTCGTTATCCTAGCGGGTTGCCGTTATCTACGACTTCTACGTATCGGTCCCTTCTTTTCTATTCTTTTCCTATATGCGTCTATTGCAGATTTGCTAATATATACTACTAGCTTCTATAAATTATCTTCCGACCTATACTCTTTCTAGAATACTAAATATTCCTAGTTTCCTAAGTTGTCTATACGTTGTTTCTTAATAGCCTTTACCTCGTATACCTCGCCTTTATCTATATCGAACCTCTATATTAGGGCCTATCTCCGGCTATTCTAGTCTAAGATAGCCTATTCTAGTAGCGAGATATAGAAGGTCGGGTATATCTTAAGGTTTAATAGAAGCTTTAAGCGGTATATTACGCTATTTATAACCCTCTCTATTAGGAAGGGTCCTATATACTTATAATCTAGCTTCTTAGAGGGCCGTAGTAACTTAATATTCCTTATAGAAAGGTAGACCCGTTTACCTACGCGGAACGTTATATTCTTATAGTATCGGTTATACGCCGATACCTATTATTTTTATATTATAGCTAGCCTTGTCCTTAACTGCTTCTATACTACGAGGACCTAGTCCGCAAGTATAACCGCCTTAGGTGCCTCTCTTTCCTTCTAGCGCATTCTAGGCTAGTTTAGCCGCTACGAGTCGCAAACGTAGTTTGCTTAGAACGGCGTATACCCTATAAAGGCGTAACGGCTATCGTTATAAGCAAATTCTACTATAGATAGTAGTATAGCCTAGTTATCCTATTTAAAGTTATAGTATATACGTAGGTACTATTCGAGCGTCTAGTTCTAGCGTTCCGTTTATCTATCTATCTATAGATAGAAGGCAGTACTAAGTTTTCGGCGCACTCCGAGGTAGTAGTATAGTATACTTTAATAATTCGAGGTTAGGATAGGTCCTCTATTAGATATAATAGAGCAGGGGACGCTATAAAGGCATATAATTTCCCTAAATAGTAGCTCGCCTAGCTCTTCCGCCGTAATATCCTTGCAGCATAGGATATAATAGGCTATCTTAGTAAATCTATCGACTACTACTAGGATCGAGTCGTATACTCGGTCCTATAAGCGACTAGATAGAAGGTCCGTAATAAAATCTATCGTTAGATTCTCCTATAGGCCCGATAATAGCTTCTCTACGTAGAGGAGGCCGTAGAGTAGGTATCGCTAGGGCTTAGCTCTAGTATACGCTTCGTACGTGCGTACGAAGTTCTTAATATACTAGCGTATCTTAGGCTAGTAAAACCTACGCTGCAATAATTCTAAGGTCCTAGTAAACCTAAAGTATCCGCTTAAAGGATCGTCGTAGCACTTCTAGAGTAACCTTAAGCGTTCTAGTTCTTCCTAAACGTATATCCTACCCTCGTAATATAGCTTACTCTCCTCGGTTACCTATCGCTAAGCCTATATAGGTACGTTAGTATAGGTTAGTACCTCTCTTACTTTTACTACTATACGGTCCGGCTTCTAGGTCGTACTAGTAGCAGCTACGACCGCCGTAGCTACGAGGTAGATTAGGCTAGATTGCCCTACCGGTATTAATGCTACGCGTAGGAACCGCTAGCTTACTCTAGCCTCCTTCTCTATAGCCTATTTTTCTAAATAATTAGCTTCCTCGTAGTCGGATCTATAGCTTAGTACGTCGGCCCCTCCGTTTATAGAGCTAGAATAGTAGATTATACGGAAATCGATCGCGGATAGCTACTTAGCCTACTATACTTAATGCCTCGAGAGCGTCTTTATTATTATTAATATCTAGAGGTTAGTATAGTCCGTTAGAAGTTCGACCTAGTATCGCGCGCTCTCGAGGTAGTAGCGGAAGTGCTTAAAGAACGCTACTATAGCTAGTAGCTTACTATCTTCCGTCCTATAGTTCCTCTCTATAGCTACTATCTTCCGTAAGAAGTATACTATCGGAAACTACTATTTCTTCTTATCCCCGAAATTATGCTATTAGGTTATAATGCCCGAGATAGCTAACCCGGATATATTAGTCTCTACTCGGATAGGTAAGGCTAGGTTGAAATAGCGTAGAATAGGCGCGGCTATAAACGCCTCTTTTAGTTTAGTAAAAGCCGTAAGGATACTAGCGTCGAGCTATAGGGGTCTAGACTCTTTCTTCCGCCGAGCTAGCCTCTTCTTCCTTTTAAGGTACCGATTTAGCGGCACCGTAAGCCTAGAGAACCTTCTTATAAATCTTCGGTAGTAATTAGCAAATTCTAGAAATACTCTAATATCCCTAATCGAGTTAGGGATAGGCTACTCCTATACTACTTTAACCCTTTCTAGGTTAATCTAGACCTCCTTATATCCTACGATATACCCGAGGAACTCGACCTAGTCCTTATAGAACTTGTACTTACTTAACTTAGTATAGAGCCTATATTATTATAGTTATACTAGCACCTACCGGACGTAGCTATCGTATTCTACCTTATCCTTTAAGTAGACTAGAATATCGTTAAGGTATACTATATAGAATATATTAATAAGACCCGCGAGGGCCTAGTTAATATACCTCTAGAATACGCTAGGCACGTTTAATAGCCTAAATAGTATTACGGTATACTCGTAGTAGCTATATCTAGTTCTAAATGCTATCTTCTACTCGTCTTCTTTACGGATCTAGATCCTATAGTACGCATTCCTAATATCTAGCTTAGAGAATATAGTAGCTTCTGCTAGCTAGTCTAAGAATTTAATAATTAGTAGTAGCGGGTAGCGGTTCTTAACCGTAATAGCGTTTAGCTCTTTATAGTCTATATAGAGCCGTAGCGTGCCGTCCTTCTTACGTATAAATAGGATCGGTACGCCTACCGGCGACGTAGAATATCGTATAAAGCTTAACTTTAGGTTACTCTCTATATAGTCGCGCGTATATACTAGTTCCGCTTTAGATATTAGGTAAACTAGGCTTTAAGGGACTTAACTGCCTTCTACTAGGTCGATAGCTATATCGTTTAGGCCGTAGTTAGGTAGCTCTCTAGCGCTTTATTCTAAGAATATAGCGGCATACTTCCGAAAGGTAATAGGAACCTCCTCCTATCCTTTCGTATTCTTATCTAGCACTTCCTAGACTAATAAGGCGTAAACCGTATCGCTCTAGAACGACCCGTAGTCTTACTAGAATCGTATCGCGCCTATAACCGCTATAGTTTACCTCTTCCTTAGCTTACGCCTTTAGATTAGCGTCTTTATTGCAAAGTTAACAAATAGGTTTAGCGCCTCTAACTATAGCATTCCTAGAATAATCTAGAACCCGTAGATATAGCCTACCTATATCTAGGCCTTATACCTACGAACCTAGCCTAAGCTATTACGAACTAATAATAGGCCCTCCGTACTGCCTATAATCTATAGACTCTAGCCGTTAAGTACTATAAACCGCGTACTACTATCGAAGGTAGTATTCTATTCTATCTTCTTTACGAGTATAGCGTCTATAAAGTTTACTACCGCGCCTAAGTCGATTAACTCCGTAACTTTTCTAGGCCTATTTAGCTCTACGATCGTAGCTATAATAGCAATAAGCCCGGAGTAGCGGTAGCCTCTAGGCCTACCCGGCTCTACCGCCCTTCTCTATTTCTCGCTATATTAGACGTAGCCTATAACCGCTATAGCTTCTAGGAGTAGGCCCTCTCTTTTTCTAAGTTGCAGTCCTAGAGATTAGGGTTAGGGTATTCTCTTTTCTTATAGCCTACCTGCCTATAACTATAGCATACGGGAGGTAATTTAGGCCGTTCTAGCCTATCTCTACCTTAGAACGGCCTAGGTAAACGCTGCTTATTCGCGTACTTACTCTTTAGTAGAAAGGTAGCTATCTTTATACTAGTACGCTTACGGTTCCGCGCTGCCTATCTATTCTTACGCCGCTTATTCTTATCCGCTATATTGCTAATAAGATAGTAAGCCTAGTTTGCCCGCTCTTCTGCTTCCTTTAGCGACTCGGCCGGTACTAGGTATAACTATATATAGTATCGTAGTAGTAGCGATAAGGCGGAGTAGAATACTAGGATCTTATAGCTTTCTCGATCTTCCTAGACTTCCTCCTAGAGCTCCTTTATCTCTTCTAGGAGCTTTATAGGGGTGCGCCTACTCTATTTAACCGTCTTTAACGCGTTATAGGCCCTCTAGTATTACTTAAATAGCGAACCTATAGAGTTAATTATAACCTCCTTTATTATAGGCTAGAATAGGGCAGTCCCCGGCGCTAGCTAATCTATATATCGCTCCTAGTAGTCTTGCTAGAGCTTGCCTATATAATCTGCGGCATAATCTATTTTTCGGTCCTTATAACTATTAAAACCTAGATGTCTACGGAATAGTTGTTCTATAGTATAGGTCTAGTTATCGTACTAAGCCCGGCTCTTCCCTTTAAACGTAGGGGGTTCTTTAGCCTTTAGGAGCTAGTTGCTGCCGACTAACCTATCCTAGTCTAGCCTAGCTAAGGCAAGCCTTTATTAGGCAGCTTCTACTTTAAGTCGCCTAATATTAGCCTTAACTTAGAGTGTTTATTATCGTAGCTCTATAAGGCGTAGTCTTCTTTCCTTATCTATAATCTCCCTATCTTCTACGGGCGCGTCTAGAGTAGGCTTACGCCTCTATCTATCTCCGTTATCGGATTAACGTTCTAGGTCTTCTATAGTAGCGTCGTTGCCTATTCTACGTAGCGTTTCGGACGGGATGCCTTCTGCGGCGCTATTCTAGTCTATAGTAGCGTCGTCTAGCGCGGAGCGCGTCCTTCTACCTAATATCCCTCGAGCCGTTATATAGTTTAAGGAGATATTTGCGTATTAGGGTTATTAGGTATATACTATAGGCTAGTACGAGGATAATAGGCTCTAGATTATAACTATACGAATATCTACCTCGTTATCCTAGGTGCAATAGCAGTAGCGAAGAGTATCTTCTTACTAAGCTAAATAAGCTTAGCCCGTCCTTACCGTAGCTATCCGAAAATAGGCCGAGCTAGTATATCCTATCCGTATCTATATAGGGCGTCCTTATAGTTAGCCTTAATCTTCGTTATTAGAGTCGTCTAGTAGTATTACTCTTAGTTGCTAAACTGCCTTTCTATAGCTAGATCCTATCTCGCTAAAGGTAAGAACTCCCTTAATACTTCCTAAAGTAAATATTCTTAAGAGTATATAAAGCTATTAGGTTTTTAATTAGAGGGTCGAGCCTAGTAATATTACTAAGCAGAAGCTAAGTTTAATTAGGATTAAGCTTATCGAGTATCTAGTAAGGAAGAACGAGGTAGGGGTATTAGTATCTAAGCTAAGAGTCTTAGATTCCTTTTAGTAAGATTAAATAGTAAGTTATACGCGATAACTATCTAGGGAGGCGATACTTATCGCTACTAAATAAAAATAAGAGTCCTAGGTGTTTCTTCGATTACCTAGTAGATTTATAATTAATACTTACTAGGAGTAAGTATTAATTACTCCGGCCTACTAAGGAGTAAACTGCCGTATAAAGGCCTATAGGGCCTATAGCCGTTATTAGGTCCTCGTAGTCCGCTATATATATTCGATTACTCTATTATAGGTAACTAGATTCCTAGTAGACGAAGGCTATTATCTAATTATTATATAGTCTTAGGTAGCTATGCTGCCTAAACTATAATAACTCTATTCTTCTTTCTAACTTCCTTTCTTCTCTAATAGGCCTAGTAGGCCCTCCTCTACTACGCCTTCTACTAGGAAGAGTCCTAGACTCTTTAAGCTATTTAAAGAACTCTCTAAAGCTACCTAATACCTACTACTACCTTTAAAATATAGGCCTAATATTATAGGTAACGTACGCGTACGTAGAAGTTTACTATAGTATTTAAGAAGTTTAATAAAGGAGAGAGCGTGTTAATACGTAGATTCTAGGAAGTATTATATAGGCGCTAAGCTATAAAAGTACTAGTATAGCTAGTCTACTAAGCTAAGGCCTCGCCTTTTATATTACTTCTCTCCTTCTCTCGTTTCTATTTAGAGTCCTATTATTATAAGATATAGTCCTATATAGTACCTATCGTACTTACAATAATACTTTTACTCTCTATTATTAGTTTATATTATTAAGTTAATAATACTTTGTCTTATCTTTCCTTTATTCTATTAGGAATCTATTAAAGCCTATTAGTCTTATACCTAGCTCCGGTAATAGGTTTCTATAATAGCTATAATAATAGTATATTATTATATTAGTAATAATAGTAATTAATAATACAATTAAGTTTTGCCTTCGCGTATTTATTATCGCCTTCTACGACTTTTCTAGCTCTTTACTAGTTTATTTTATCGCTATTATTACTATTATTATACTTCTAGCGCTATTATTACTACTATTATTATACGTATTATTATCGCGATGTACTACTATCGCTTTATAGAGATATATACGATAATACGTAGTCCTTTTGCTTCTACTTTCTATCCTTTCTTTTCCTTAGACTTCTATTACTACTTCTATTACTAATACTACTATTACTATTACTACGATCTCCGAGCCTTTCTCTTTAGCCTTTATATAAAACTAATTAGAGATTTAGATAAATACTAATATTAGTACTAGTATATACTATAGCCCTTACGCTAACTCTAGTATAGATTATCTACTCTAAGCTATCGATATCTACTTCTAATAACGTACGCGTGTCGTAAAACTATTAGTATTAATATATAATCTTCCTCTTCTACTACCGGAGTCAGAGGAGATAGAGATTTCTCGTTCGGAACGGTTTTTATACTTTATATATATTATTTAACTATTATTAAAAGATTTCTTTACTACTCTAAAGATTAACCTTAAGAATAAGCTATAGGAAAGATAGAAAGAGAAGGCTAATATACGCGCGCTTAACTAGATTAAACTAGGCCTAATAACGTAGAGCGATATTAGGATTCTAGCTATTTTTTTAAAGGTACTATTCGACTATCCTTTGCTCGGAAAGTTATATAGCCTAGTATAGTCGTTATATATAGTCGGTAAAAGCTTATACGCTTAAGATAGGTCCGTAAGCTAACTATAAAGGTTAACTCTAGTACGTAACGTTACGAGGCATTTATATAGTTATAACAAGATCGATTATAAGATTCTTTACTATATCCAAAGTAGTATAAGTAATAGAAGAAAGTCCTCGCTATATAACTACTATAACTAATATAAGATATAAAGACCTACTAGAGCTCTACTACGATTATACTTATCTAATACTTATAACTACGAGATATTATTAATAAGTTTATTAAGAATTAAAGCTAGCGTAAATTAAGCTTAAGTTATATAAAGTAGAAAAGAATCGAATATATTATTAACCTTATACTATTATTTATAGAAGCTACGTCTATAATAAGTACTACTAAAGGCCTAACTATATACCTCGTTCTTAGGTACTATAATACTCTCTTTAATATCCTTAATATTATAGACGAGAAATTAAAATATAAAACTAAGCTATAGTAGTAACTTATAAGAGATCTACTATAAGAGCGAAGTAAAGCTAGAAGTTAGGGGCCTTAGGCCTTACTAGTGCTTAGTAAGCGGCTGCTACTATATTACTTAGCGTATAGTATTCGTATGCGCGGAGCATGCGATATATAATAACTCTGCAAGAATTAGCGCTATCTTCGGATAGAGGTCTAAGGTAGTCTATACGTTACTATATACCCTCTTATAGTTCTAATTCTTTAACCCTATATAGGGTAGCGGCTTATAGATACTAATATTAGATAAACGAGAATCGCGAGCGCGTCGTACCGAGAACGTAGGCTCTATACTACGAGCTCTACTAATATAGGAACTAAGTAAAGAGACGCTAAACCTTAAGGAGATAATAGTAGACGATAACGTTAACGCGGAGTATAGGTAACTTAAACGCAAGATAGAAGAGCTTCGTAGGTAACTCGTAATATATATACTCTAAAAGAAGTATAAGCGTCTCGAGCGCAAGCTCGCTATAATGCTAGAAGGCGATAACTCTTCTTCTAGCAGATCCGAAGCCTACTATATATAGAGTAGTATAGAAGGGAACGCTAGAGAGGAAGAAGAAGAAGCTAGCGACGCTAGTATAGCTAATATATAGAGTATACGCGACGCGCTATTAGGAAGCTCGTTAGCAAAGAGTATAAAGATATGCAATCTAAAGCTATTTAAGAGTAAAAGCGAAGATAAGGCTCGGGAGTTTATCTACTACCTTAAGATAATCTTTATTAATAACTCGATAACGTACTATAGCCCTTATAAGAAGGCACTATATACTATTATATAGCTCGTAAGCGAAGCGAAAGATACGTAGTATAACTAGTACGATACTAAAAATCTTCTAGCTAAGTATAGCTAGGAAGACTTCTAGCAGTTTATATACGATATAGTTAGGAATTAAGCAAACTATACGCTTCTTATTATAATCGAGTACGAGAAGGCCTATTAGCATAAAGAGTAGAGCGTACGATAGTTTATAAACGAGTTAGCTTATCTTAAAGCGCAACTTAGTAACTACCGCGAGCTATAGCTAGTTCGCTAGCTACTTATAAAGCTAAGAGCTCCCTTATAGAGAGATATTATTAAGAACTATAATATAATAGGATTTAAAAGAGCCGACCTCGTAGCACTTACGATACGTTTAGAATAAGCTAAGAAGGCTATATCCTTATAGGGCAACTATAGAGGTTCGTTAAGTAAAAGCAGGCTAAGCAAGTATATTAGACGCAAGATATAGGCAAACTATAAGCGTAAAAGTAGTAATAGCACTATAGTATAATTTAGGAAAGAGAGATCCTACCCTAGTAAGTAGCGTTAATCTAAGAGAGATAAAGACGACCTAGACTAGAAACTTAAAGCTAAATGCTATAGGTATAAGCAAAAGGGATATATCTAGTCGGAATATCCCTAGCTAGACCTATAGGAGCCGCCTACTATACGTAGGGTAGCTATAAGCGTACCGCTAAAAGGTAAGGCATTAGGGAAGACCTATAAGCTCTAGATACTATAATAAGTAGGACAGATTACCTACCTATATAGAGTAGGCTAGCGATTCCTATTATAGCTAAGGTTAAGATAGATATAAGCTATATACGAGCCGAGTATATACTCGATAGGAGCGCCGATATTAATATAGTCTCTAGATCCTACGCTCTATAGCATAACCTCCTAGTAAAGGAGAATGCTACTTTGCTACTAGCTACGTCCTTTACTAGGTAGCTAGGGTACTACTACGGTACGTATTATATACGCTTATAAGCTACTAACTCTAAGGAAGCGACTTGCATATACGAAGGCATCTTTTATATATATAATATGCTAACTCCTTACGTCTTACTAGGCTAGCTATAGCATATAGCCTATAGAGTAATAGAGGATACTAGTACTAATAAATAGACCTTTAGGTCTAGAGGTAAGACGTATATAGTATAAGTACGCGAAGCATATAAGTTTTATAAGGACTTTTAAAAGGCCTTATATATCTTTGCCGTATTACTTTAGAAGGTAGATGCTAGCTAAGAGCTACTATCTATAGAGTTCTAGGACTTTAAAGACCTCTTTAATCCTATAGAGGAGATAAGGAGTATACTAGTCGAAGGCGCTAAGTATATAATTAACCTGCTACCTAGTACTAAGCTACTATTTAAGCTACTATATTATTAGTCTAGCCGCGAGCTTAGTAAGTTAAGTCGTTACCTCTAAGAAGCGTTAGAGCATAATTAGATTAAGCAGAGCGAAAGCGAGATAGGTACGCCTATTCTATTTATTCCGAAGAAGAATAGTACCTTATAGTTATATATAGATTACCGTAGATTAAATAAGATTATAGTAAAGAATTGCTATTCCCTACTACTTATTAGCGAGACGCTTAATAGGCTTATAGGAGCCGTATAGTTTATATCGCTAGACCTTATAGATACGTACTATTATATCCGTATTAAGCTAACTAACTGCTAGAAAACTACGTTTTATATATAGTACGGATACTTCTAGTATAAGGTAATGCCTTTTAGGTTAACTAACGTACTAGCTACCTTTTAGGGGTATATTAATAGAGCCCTCTTAGGCTTCGTAGATATATGCTATATAGTATACCTAAATAATATTCTTATATATAGCGCCTTGCGTAAGGCCTATATATAAGATATACGTACTATACTAGAGCAGCTCCGAAAGTTTAGATTATATACTTAGCGTATAAAATGCTACTTCTTTAAGAAGGAGGTTAAATTCCTCGGATTTATCGTATGCCCTAAAGATATAATAATAGATCCTCGTAGGGTTAACGTAATTATAGTATAGCTAACGCCTATAATGCTTACTAAAGTATAGTCGTTTCTTAGGTTTGCTAATTTCTATTAGCGATTTATATATAGGTACTCTAGGATTATCGCTACCTTAATAGTACTATTAAAAGGAGCTAAAGTAGGCAAGAAGCTAGAGCGTATTAGTTAGAGCGAAAGCGAGGAGCTTACGTTCCGTAGGATTAAAGATGCATTTTAAGCTACTTTACTACTAAGGTACTATAACCCTAAAATACGTATATAAGTCGAAACTAATATATCGGACTTCGCGATTATAGGTATTCTAAGCTACTTATTCGAGGATAGAAACTAGCATCTAGTCGCATTCTTTTTATAAAAGATAATTTTAGTAGAATATAACTATAAGACCTATAATAAAGAGCTTCTAGCAGTTATAGAAGCATTTAAGGCATAGTAGCTATATCTTAAAGACGCCTTATATCTAGTTACTATACTTATCGACTACGCTAACCTTAAAGCCTTTATAATAATAAAGCAACTTATAAGTAGATAAGCTCGTTAGGCCGTATTTCTAGCCCTATTTAATTTCGTAATTAAGTATTAACTAGGGAAAATAAACCTAGCCGATACGCCGTCGAGACGTAGTAACTACGTACGCAAATAGGCATATATATTAAACCTACTACTAATATTGCAGAAGAAGCTCTAGGTATATAGTATAAAAGCTAAGTACGGCGATTAGGCGTTTCTCTAGTATATCGCAATTACGATATAAGAGCAACTCGTAAGTATAGTCTTAGGGTAGCCCTTAGATAGGTACGTATAAGACTACTTCTTAAGTAGCATACGTATCGTACGCGTAGCGATTGCTATAGAAGGACTATACCTAAATGTCTTAGATCTAGTTCTTAACTTTGCTAAATTACTAACGCTATAGGAGCCTAATACGAAGAAACTCTTCGAGGAGGTATAGTATAGTAGAGGTAAATGCGATAAGTATCGTATTAGGGAAGAAGTACTATATTATAGCAATTAGCTATATCTTCCTAAGGACTATATACTATAGACGTAGATAATCCGCATATACTACGATAATCCCCTCGCTAGTTACTTTAGTAAGAATAAAACTACTAAGTTAATATAGCGGAAGTATTACTAGCTAGGAATATCTACGGATATTAGCTAGTACGTCTAATCCTATTCGGATTACTAAGTATCGAAGGCGAGATGCTATCGACTATATAGCGAGCTATTAGTATTGCTATAGCCGGAGCTTTTATAGAAGGAGCTAACTATAGACTTTATTACGGACCTACTATCTAGTAAGCGAGATGCATATATATATAATACGGTTCTAGTAATTATCGACTAGTACTCGAAGATAAACCTCTTCGTACTAACTACTAAGAAATATACGAGCGTAGACCTCGTATAGATTCTAATTAATAGGGTAATTTGCTAATTCGGAATGCTATATAGAATTATAAGCGATAGAGGCACTATCTTTACTAGCTAGTTCTAGTTAGACTTCTGCTTCGAGTCGCATATAAACCGTAAGCTATTTATAGCCTTCTATCCGTAGACTAATAGGCAGATAGAACGTACTAACTAGACGCTAGAATAATACTTATATATCTTCTATAATAATAAGTAGAACAACTAGGCGACGTTACTATCTTAGGCAGAATTAGCTTATAATAACGCGGTATATCTAATGTTTAAGATAAGTCTATTTAAAGTAGTATATAGCTATAATGCGAAGATTGCGATAAGTACGTAAGTCGCTTAGGACAAGCTCTTTAAAAGAGAGGTACTAGTAGTAATTAACGCTACGAAACAACTACGAGAAATATATAAAAACCTTATAAAACGCTAGTAATACGTAGCTAAAGCGTAAGCTAAATACTTTAATACTAGGTATAAGCTAATAGAGTTTAAAGTTAGCGATATAGTATTATTATCCTTAAAGAACCTCTACTTAAAGGTACCTATAAAGAAGTTAGTACCGAAGTTTATAGGTCTATTTAAGGTAATTAACGCAATTAGGAAGTAGGCGTACTGCCTAGCCTTACTAAGCGTATAGCGCGTTTATAACGTATTCTACGTATCTTTACTAAAGCCTTAGAAGAGCGCCGTAAGCGATACGGATACGGAAGGTATACTACTTATAGAAGAGAACTTAAGCGAGTAGCAAGTCGAAGAGATTCTAAATATATAAGTTAGATATAAGAAATGTTAGTAGTTAGTTAAGTAAATAGGCTAGCTAAAAGAATATAATACGTAGGAACTAGCCGAGTATATTAGAGAATATAAGGCACTAGATAAATTTAAGGCAATGCGTAAGGTAAATAAGCGTAGCCTAAAGGTAACGTAACGGCGCGTCGCATATAATATATAGGTATAAAAGGTAGAATAAATAGCTTTTTATTCTATAGATAAGCTTTATATTATTTATAGGGAGCTAACTAAAACATTTATTATAGCGTATCGTATACGTAGCGTATAAGTAGCGTATATATAGAAGTATAGAGGAGCGTAAGAAGCGCTAGCTTAAGTACTACCTTTAGCTAGCTTATTCTCCTCGGCCTTCTTCTCTAAGGAGGCCTCCTTAGCCTTATCCTCCTTCTCTAAGGATAGATAGAGGCTAATAGTAGCGTTAATAGTATCCCGCTCTACTAGGACGCTACTATACTTAGCAATTTGCGAGTATAGTTAGTATATAATACAAAAGCGACGAGCTACTAGATATACCTAAGTAAGTAGCTTTATTATACCCCGAAGAGTACTATTAAGCTAGGTAGCCTTATAGACGAGGGTATAGGACCCCTACGGGCTGCTACTACTACTCTTCTTCTTAATAGGCTTACTACTAGCTAGCTTGCTATTATTAGTCTAAAGGTACTTTATAAGCGTCTTAGTCTCTATACGCGTAGTTAGTAAATATAAGACGTAAGTAACGCGTACGCTACGCGCGATATTAAAGGAAGAACTTACTAGCATAGGCGGCATTTAGCTAAGTCTAGGTATCTACTACCGCTTGCTAGCTATTAGCTTATACTATATTAGTTCTATAGCGGCCGAGCTCGGCCTAGCGACGTACTAGCGCGTCGCATATATTATATATATAACGCATAACCGTCTTAATAGCTTCGCGATAGGTCTACTTATAGGTATACTTGCTACGTATATAGCGTATATACTTCTTAGTATTAATATCCTTAGGTAGCTTACTAGAGTAAGTAGCCTAGCCTATACTATAGTTAGTATATAAATAGAATACGACGAGATAGCGAGTAGGAAGGAACTTATAGTTACGTCTACCTAGATTATAGTTATTACGGATATAGCGATTATACTACTTAAGGTACTTAGTCTTAGCTATACTAATATAAGAAGTAATAGGAGCCGGGCCGAGTATAGTACTAGTACGTAGTATAGTAAAGGCGCCTATAAGTTATAGGCGCTTTATAGCTAGTATATAGTTAGGAGGGCCTATAGATCTATTAGTAATAAGGTCTAGTAAGGAGCCTAGCTCTAATAACGGGAAGCGCGTATACTTCGTATACTTACCGCTGCTAAGTAGAAGTTAGGCTAATAGTAACCTGCCTAGTATAGGCTTACCTAGGCCTCTATCTATTACTAGGCTAGAGCTAATATAGGCACTACTACTATAGCTACCCTCTTTAGGGCGCCTAGCAGTATTAGAAGCTAGGAATAGACTTAGCTATAGACTACTACCGGGGGCATTAGAGCTTATCTAAGGCGAGCGCGCGCCGCGTATACTACCTATCTAGCCGTCCTTACCTAGCGTAATGCTGCTAAGACGTAAAAGGAGAGACTAGCTACTAGCTAAACTTAGAGCGCAGCTGCTAGGCATACTAGTATTTCTACCGATATGCTTTAGGCTTGCCTATAAGCTACTTAATAGAAAGGCAATAGCAGCCTCTTTACCTTTAAATAGCTTCTTAGTCTTCTTAGGTCCTATCTTATAGTAGTTCTTAAGTATATATAAGGTGCGTACGTAAAGGGTACGATAATGTATATATATATATATTAGGAGGCGAATGCGGAGCGCGTCTATAAGAAACTAAATAACTAAGTATTAGTATTATAGAAGAAGTTTAGAAGCGCGCAAGTAAGAATTTATAATACTATTACTATAATAAACATAATAACGCGCGTTACTATTAATAATAATATATAGCAACGACTTACTTACGTTACGTATATAAAGCGTAATAGTAACGTGCGATAGAACTTAATAAAAGGCCTACGAGCAATAAGAGATACGTAGACGTAATAAGGACGTCGCGTATACGAGAAGACTACTACCTACCTATCGAGCTAGAATAGCTCGATAGAGGGAGGGAGGCAGTTATAAGAGCGAAGTAAAGCTAGAAGTTAGGGGCCTTAGGCCTTACTTGTGCTTAGCAAGCGGCTGCTACTATATTGCTTAGTATATAGTATTCGCATGCGCAGAGCATACGATATATAATAACTCTATAAGAATTAGCGCTATCTTTAAACGGAGGTCTAAGGTAGTCTATACGTTGCTATATACCCTCTTATATCTACGCTACGCTATAGTCTATATTTATAAAACTTACTAGGTACTATACTACTACCTAGGACCGTTATAGCGATATCTATAGTATTATAATATTACTTAATCTAGCGATAAAACGTAATTTCTAGAGACGTAATAAATTTCTCGTAGATAACTAGACTTATTACTTAAGGACTACTACTAGTCTAAATTATATCTTAAATATACGCTATATAAACCTATAGTAGCTCCTATAATAGCAACCTTAATTTAGAAAATACTTTAATACTACCTTCTCCGTAGTAGACGATTAAGTTTAGGCGAAATTAGTCGAGAGCTAACTTCGCTATTACTACCTAGTAGGGTATTAGGTTATAACCTAATACCTCTAGAGGCGACTTTACTATCTTTTAAAAAGCTAAATTCCCTATCTAGTATTAGACTACTCTAATAAATACTATATATATAAGAGTAAAGTAAAGCTAAAAGTTAAGGGCCTTAGGCCTAACTAGTACTTAGTAATTAGCTACTACCGTATTACTTAGCGTATAGTATTTATATATATAGAGTATACTATATATAATAACTCTATAAGAATTAGCGCTATCTTTAGATAAAAGGTCTAAGGTAGTCTATATATTACTATATACCCTCTTATAGTTCTAATTCTTCTACTCTATATAGAGTAGTAGCCTATAAATACTAATATTAGATTAACGAGAGTTATAGGCGCGTCGTACTAAGAACGTAGGCTCTATACTACGAGCTCTACTAATATAGGAAATAAGTAAAGAGACGCTAAACCTCGAGAAGATAATAGTAAACAATAACGTTAACGTAAAGTATAAGTAACTTAAACGTAATATAGAAGAGCTTTATAAGTAACTTATAGTATATATACTACGAGAAGATTATAAGTACCTTAAGTATAAGCTTGCTATAATACTAAAAGGTAATAACTCTCCTTCTAGTAGATCTAAAGCCTACTATACGTAGAGTAGCGTAGATAGAAACGCTAGAAAGAAAGAAAAAGAAGCTAGTAAAGCTAGTATAGCTAATATATAGAGCGTACGCGATATATAGTTAAGAAGCTCGTTAGCGAAGGGTACGAAGATACGTAATTTAAAGCTATTTAAGAGCAAAAGCAAAGATAAGGCTTAGAAGTTTATTTACTACTTTAAGATAATCTTCGTTAATAACCCGATAACGTACTATAGCCCTTATAAGAAGGCGCTATATACTATTATATAGCTCGTAGGCGAGGTAAAGGATACGTAGTATAACTAGTATAATACTAAGAACCTTCTAGCTAAGTATAGCTAGAAAGATTTCTAGTAGTTTATATATAACGTAGTCGGGAATTAAGTAAATTATATACTCCTTACTACTATCGAGTATAAGAAGGCCTATTAGCGTAAAGAGTAGAGCGTACGATAGTTCGTAAATAAGTTATAACTATTAGCCTATCTTAAGGCGTAACTTAGCGACTACTACGAGCCCTAGCTAGTTCGCTAGCTACTCGTAAAGTTAAAAGCTCCCTTATAAAGGGATATTATTAAGAACTATAATACGACGGGATTTAAAAGAGCCGACTTTATAATACTTACGATATATTTAAAATAGGTTAAGAGAGCTATATCCTTACGAAGTAACTATAGTAGTTTATCTAGTAAAAGTAGGCTAGGTAAGTATATTAGATACGGGATATAGGCGAACTATAAGCGTAAAGGTAGCAATAATACTATAGCGTAACTTAGGAAAGAGAGATCCTACTCTACTAGATAGCGTTAATCTAAGAAAGATAAAAATAACCTAGACTAGAAACTTAAAGCTAAATACTATAAGTATAAATAGAAGGAGTATATTAAGGCCGACTACTATAGGCTAGCCCTATAGGAGCCGCCTACTATACGTAGAGTAGCTATAAATAGGTAGCTAAAAGGCAAGGTATTAAAGAAGACCTATAAGCTCTAGATACTATAATAAGTAGAACTAATTACCTACCTATATAGAGTAGGCTAGCGATTCTTATTATAGCTAAGATTAAGATAGATATAAGCTATATATAAGCTAAGTATATACTTAATAGAGGCGCTAATATTAATATAGTCTCTAGATCCTTTGCTCTATAGTATAACCTTCTAGCACGAGAGAATACTACTTTGCTACTAGCTACGTTCTTTACTAAGTAGCTAGAGCACTACTACGGTACGTATTATATACGCCTATAAGCTACTAACTCTAAGGGTATAACTCGTATATATAAAGGCATCTTCTATATATATAATATACTAACTCCTTACGTCTTACTAGGCTAGCTATAGCGTATAGCCTATAAAGTAAAGAAGAATACTAGCACTATTAAATAGACCTTTAGGTCTAGAGGCGAGACGTATATAGTATAAGTGCGCGAAGCGTATAAGTTTTATAAGGACCTTTAAAAGGCCCTATATATCTTTACTATATTACTTTAGAAGGTAGATACTAGCTAAGAGCTACTACCTATAGAGTTCTAGGACTTTATAGACCTCTTTAACCTAATAAAGGAGATAAGGAGTATACTAGTTAAAGGCGCTAAGTATACGATTAACCTACTACCTAGTACTAAGCTACTATTTAAGCTATTATATTATTAGTCTAGCCGTAAGCTTAGTAAGTTAAGTCGTTACCTCTAAGAAGCGTTAAAGTATAATTAGATTAAGTAGAGCGAAAGCGAAGCGAGTACGCCTATTCTATTCGTTCTAAAGAAGAATAGTACCTTATAGTTATACGTAGATTATTATAAATTAAATAAGATTACGGTTAAGAACTACTACTCCCTACTACTTATTAGCGAGACGCTTAATAGACTTATAGAAGCTATATAGTTTACGTCGCTAGACCTCGTAGATACGTATTATCGTATCTATATTAAGCTAACTAACTACTAGAAGACTATATTTTATATATAGTACGAATACTTCTAGTATAAGGTAATGCCTTTTAGGTTAACTAATATACTAGCTACCTTTTAGAAGTATATTAATAGAGCTCCCTTAGGCCTCGTAAATATATACTATATATAGTATATCTAGATAATATCCTTATATATAGCGCCTTACGTAAAGCCTACTTATTAGACGTACGTACTATACTAGAGAGACTCTAGAAGTTTAGATTATACGCCTAGCGCGTAAAATACTACTTTTTTAAGAAAAAGGATAAGTTCCTTAAGTTTATTATATAACTCGAAGGCGTAATAATAAATCCTCGTAAAGTCGACGTAATTATAGCGTAGCTAACGCTTATAATACTTACTAAAGTATAGTCGTTCCTTAGATTTACTAACTTTTATTAGCGATTTATATATAAGTACTCTAAGATTATTACTATCTTAATAGTACTATTAGAAGAGGCTAAAGCTAGTAAGAAGCTAGAGCGTATTAGTTAGAGCAAAAGCGAGGAGCTTACGTTCTATAGGATTAAGAACGTATTCTAAGCTACTTTATTACTAAGGTACTATAACTCTAAAATACGTACGTAAGTCGAAACTAATATATTAGACTTTACGATTATAAGTATTCTAAGCTAGTTATTCGAGGATAAGAACTAGTATTTAGTAGTATTCTTCTTATAAAAGATAATTTTAGTAGAATATAACTATAAGACCTACGATAAAGAGCTTCTAGCTATTATAGAAGTATTTAAAGCATAGTAGCTATATCTTAAAGGCGCTTTATATATAGTTACTATACTTATTAATTATACTAACCTTAAAGCCTTTATAATAATAAAGTAACTATAGGCTAATAGGCTCGTTAGGCCGTATTACTAGCTTTATTTAATTTCGTAATTAAGTATTATCTAGAGAAGACGAATCTAGCCGACGCGCCGTTAAGACGTAGTAACTACGTACGTAAATAGGCGTATATATCGAACCTACTACTAATATTATAAAAGAAGCTCTAGGTATATAGTATAAGAGCTAAGTACGACGATTAAGCGTTTCTCTAGTATATCGCGATTATAATATAAGAGTAACTTATAAGTATAGTCTTAGAGTAGCTTCTAGAAGGGTACGTATAAGACTACTTCTTAAGTAGCGTACGTATTATACGCGTAGTAGTTACTATAGAAGGACTATATCTAAATATCTTAGACTTAGTTCTTAACTTTACTAAATTACTAACGCTATAGAAGCTTAATATAAAGGAACTCTTTAAGAAGGCGTAGTATAGTAGAGGCGAATATAATAGTTATCGTATAAAGGAAGGAGTACTATACTATAGCGATTAGCTATATCTTCCTAAGTACTACGTACTATAGACGTAGGTAATTCGTATATACTACGATAATCTACTTCCTAGTTATTTTAGTAAGAATAAAACTACTAAGTTAGTATAGTAGAAGTATTACTAGCTAGAAATATCTACGGATATTAGCTAGTACGTCTAATTCTATTTGAATTACTAAGTATCGAAGGCAAGATACTATTAACTATATAGCGAGCTATTAGCGTTACTATAACTAGAGCTCCTATAGAGGGAGCTAACTATAGACTTTATTACGGACCTACTACCTAGTAAGCGAGACGTATACGTATAAGATATAGTTCTAGTAATTATCGACTAGTAATTAAAGATAAAGCTCTTTATACTAACTACTAAGAAGTATATAAGCGTGGACCTTATATTAATCCTAATTAAGAAGGTAATTTATAGTTTTAGAATACTATATAGAATCGTAAGTAATAGAGGTACTATCTTTACTAGCTAGTTCTAGTCGGACTTTTACTTCGAGTTATATATAAACTATAAGCTATCTATAGCCTTCTATCTATAGACTAATAAGTAGACGGAACGCGCTAACTAGACGCTAGAATAGTACTTACGTATCTTCTATAATAATAAGTAGAATAACTAGGCGACGCTACTACCTTAGATAGAATTAGCTTATAATAACGTAGTATATTCGACGTTTAAGATAAGTCCGTTTAAGGTAGTATATAGCTACGATATAGTGTTATAGAGATTATAACGAGTATATAAGTTACTTAGAGCGAGCTCTCTAGAAGAGAGGTACTAGTAGTAATCGACGCTATAAAGCAACTATAAGAAACGTATACGGACCTCGTAAAACGCTAGTAATATATAGCTAAAGCGTAAGCTAGATACTTTAATACTAAGTATAAGCCGATAGAGTTTAAAGTTAGCGATATAGTATTATTATCCTCGAAGAACCTTTACTTAAAAGTATCTACGAAGAAGCTAGTACTAAAGTTTATAAGCCTATTTAAGGTAATTAACGCGATTAGGAAGTAGGTATACTACCTAGCCCTACTAAGCGTATAGCGCGTTTATGCCGTATTTTATATATCTTTACTAGAGCCTTAAAAAGGCGCTATAGGCGACGCGAATATAGAAAGTATACTACTTATAGAAGAGAACCTAAGCGAGTAGAAAGTTAAAGAGATCCTAAATATACGAGTTAGATATAAGAAACGCTAGTAGTTAAGTTAAGTAGATAGGCTAGCTAGAAGAATATAATACGTAGGGACTAGCTAAGTATATTAGAGAATATAAGGCACTAGATAAATTTAAGGCGACGCGTAAAGTAAATAAGTATAGCCTAAAGGCGATGCGACGGTACGTCGTATATAATACGTAGGTATAGAAGGTAGAATAAATAGCTTTTCTTATTTTATAGATAAGCTTTATATTAATAGTAGGGAGCTAACTAAAATATTTATCGTAGCGTATTATACGCGACGCGCGTAAGTAGCGTATATATAGAAGTATAGAGAAGTATAAGAAGCGCTAGCTTAGACTTCGTCTTTAGCTAGCTTATCCTTAAAGGCCTCCTTCTTTAAAGAAACTTCTTCGGCCTTATCCTTCTTCTCTAAGAATAGATAGAGGCTAATAGTAGCGTTAATAGCGTCCTACTCTACTAGGACGCTACTATACTTAGCAATCTATAAGTATAGTTAGTATATAATATAGAAGCGATAAGCTACTAGATATACCTAAGTAAGTAGCTCTATTATACCCTAAAGAGTACTATTAAGCTAGGTAGCCTTATAAATAAGCGCACGAGACCCTTATAGGGCCCCGCCGCCGCTCTCCTTCTTAGTAGGCTTACTACTAGCTAGCTTACTATCGTTAGTCTAAAAACGCTTTATAACTATCTTAGTCTCTATACGCGTAGTTAGTAAATACGAGACGTAAGTAACGCGTATACTACGCGCGATATTAAAGGGAGAACTTACTAGTATAAGTAGTATTTAGCTAGGTTTAGGCATCTACTACCGCTTGCTAGCTATTAGCTTAGGCTATATCGTTCCTATAGTAGCCGAGAGTAGCCTAGTAATACGTAAGCTTATTATATACGTTATATATATAATATACGACTATCTTAACGGCTTCGCGGTAGGTTTACTTCTAGGTATACTTACTATAAATATAATATATATACTTCTTAGTATTAATATCCTTAGGTAGCTTACTAGAGTAAGTAGCCTAGCCTATACTATAGTTAGTATATATATAGAATATAACGAGGTAGCGAGTAGAAGAGAACTTACGGTTACGTCTATCTAGATTATAGTTATTATAAATATAACAATTATACTACTTAAGGTACTTAGTCTTAGCTATACTAATACGAGGTATAGTAGAAGCTAAACTAAGTATAGCGCTAGTACGTAGTATAGTAGAGGTACCTACGAGTTATTAGCGCTTTATAGCTAGCGTATAGTTAGGAGGGCCTATAGCTCTATTAGTAATAAGGTCTAGTAAGGAGCCTAGCTTAGAGAACGGGCTACGTAGGCGCTTTATAAGCGACCCGCGCTTAACTAGAAGTTAGGCTAATAGTAAGCTACTTACCGTAGGCTTATCTAGGCCTTTATTTATTACTAGGCTAGAGCTAATATAGTTGCTACTATAGCTATTCCCTCTAGAACGGCTAGTAGTATTAGAAGCTAGGAATAGGCTAGGCTATAGACTACTACTAGAGGTATTAAGACTCGCCTAAGGCGAGCCTATATTACGCCTACTACTTAACTAGCTATCCTTACCTAGTATAATACTACTTAGACGTAAAAGGGGAGATTAGCTACTAGCTAGACTTAAGGCGTAGCTACTAGGCGTACTAGTATTTCTACTAGTACGCTCTAAGCCTACCTACGAGCCGCTTATTAGAGATACTAGTATAGCCTCCTTACTTTTAGATAGCTTCTTAGTTTTCTTAGAACCTATCTTATAGTAGTTCTTAAGTTACGTAAGTAGAGCGTACGTAAAGAGTACGAGGAGCATATATATATATATATATTACGAGGTAAGTACGTAGCGCGTTTGCTAAATATCTAAATAATAAAGTATTAGTATTATAGAAGAAGTTTAAAGGCGCGCAAGTAAGAATTTATAATACTAATACTATAATAAATATAATAACGCGCGTTACTATTAATAATAATATATAGTAACGACTTACTTACGTTACGTACGCGAAGTATAATAGTAACGTACGATAGAGCTTAAAAGAAGGCCTACGAATAATAAGAGATACGCGAACGTAACGGGAACGTCGCGTATACGAGAAGGCTACTATCTGCCTTATCGAGCTAAGATAGCTTAATAGAAGAAGGGAGGTAGTTATAAGAGCAAAGTAAAGCTAGAAAGTTAAGGGCCTTAGGCCTTACTAGTACTTAGTAATTAGCTACTACTATATTACTTAGTATATAGTATTCGTATATATAGAGTATACGATATATAATAACTCTATAAGAATTAGCGCTATCTTTAGACGGAGGTCTAAGGTAGTCTATACGTTACTATATACCCTCTTATATATTCTCTATCTAAAGATAACGACTCTAACTCTACTAATACCCTACTATTATAGTTTAGATTCTACTAGAGTACTAAGACTAATTATAGGGCTCTAAGTAAGAGTATATAACTACCTCTATTTTAGTATAGCTAAATAAAGTAGAGGATATAGCTAACTCTATAAAGGACGCCTCTATTAAAATAGAGTTAGAATAGAGCAGCTCTCTATTTATATATAGATGTCCTTTATATATAGTAGTAATAAGTATCGCCTCTCTAGATAGTTATCGCGTATAACTTACTATTTAATCTTACTAAAATAAATCTAAGACTCCTAGCTTAGATATTAATACTTCTATCTTATTCTTTCCTCCTAGATATTCGATAAGCTTAATTCTAATTAAACTTAGCTTCTACTTAGTAATATTATTAGGCTATACCTCCTTAGTAGAAACCTAATACCTACGGCTTACGTCTTCTATCGTTTAATCTTCTACTAAACTAGATAAAGTTATATACTATTAATACGTAAGGTTTAAAGACTTAAACGCTTATTCTATTAAGTATCTACTACGCTTCTAGAAACTTATTATATTAGAGTATCCTATATATACGCTTATAGTACGCGACTTCCTATATATACTAGTAGCTAGTATAGGTTATAAGCAAGACTTTAGTATAGTAAGGTACTAGAGCTACTATAATCGATTATATAACTCTTTAATATTTAGTAATATTATATACTATTACTCTTAAGAGTATAATAAGTAGTAATAAGCTTAAGATACTCTAGCAGAGGAGGCACTACTAATATTTAGTACTTTCTAGCCTTTAGTACCTAACGTTAACGTATAGTAGTATTAGGTTTAAGTAGATTATAAGGTAATATTAAGTTAGAGGAGGTTTAAAGCAATTAGTAATAATAAGGAACCTATAGCTCTAAAATATACTTATAAGAGTATATATAAGTAGAAGGAGTTATTTTTACGAAAGCTAAGTAGTACGTACTAGCCTTAATACTCTATAATTTTATAGTTAGTAAGTATAGTTAGTAGCTATAGTTAGTATACGTATTTAGAATACCTAATCTATATATCCTTAATTAAAATTCTTTATAAGTACCGACATATTCTTTATATTTATATATGTCGCTATATATAGAACTAAACGCTATATTAATTCTATTAGTAGTATTCCTAATTATAATTTATTTTCCTATAGACCTAACGTTAACATAATTTATAGGACCTATTCTAACCTCTATTTATAGCACGCAATTTAGGTAAGAACTCTTTCTAAAGCCCCGAGCGATTATTCGATAATCGATTATTATTAATTGCCGCGAGGTAAACAGGGCCTCAAGCCATCCATAGTTAAAGCATCGCACAGTCGACCTAGGGAAGTACTTTAAGAAGATGTGTCTCGTGATACCCCGCAGATGATCGGCCCCAACTCTGCGCTCCGGTAGTCCCGACTTCAAGGAACCCTAGCCAGCTCCAAGTGCATCGAGTGCGAAGTATTAGTGAACACTTAAGTACTGGTCCATGACCGTCCATCGTTGCCAACTCGTCTCTCATAGTCAGGAAAGCATCTTTGAGTTAGAGCAAGCTTACACGGGACACGACTTCGAAGCCATCTTCAACCATGAAGCCCTTTACCACTCTTGTGCCCGCGGCATGCTTTATGGTCGTTGCTTGGAGTGCACCCTTGGCCACTGAGCTCAACGACAGAAGTGCAATCGACAATCCTGACTTGGAGCTGAAAGGTAGTCAAGACCGGCATTTTCATCAACTTACCACTTAACATTAACGAATAGCAGTTCGTAGCCCACACACCTACGAGAACTTTGGATGGACAGGAGTGGACAAGCGCCACACCTACGAGAACTTTGGATGGACAGGAGTGGACAAGCGCCACACCTACGAGAACTTTGGATGGACCGGAGTGGACAAGCGCGAACAGATGGATACTGCTTAGACTGTCAACGCATATGATTAAAGTCGCTTCGAGTGAGATGGCCAAAACCCCCCCGGGGGTCCTACAAAGAACAAGGGGTCGCATGATGGAGTTCTTCGCAGCGTAGCCCATCGAAATTCGTCTCTAGGTAGGCTTGCAAATGAAGTGTCATGTATCTCGACTGTCCATGACCACAAAGAGCGTAGTCAGATCGCCGAACTCTGCTCGTGTGCCCTTGACTTCGAAATATTTTAAAAAAACTTGCCGCGTCACACACAGGCTGACAACACGTCGACAAATATTCAAAGCAGTCCCTGACGAGCACCAGATCTCTCGGCTGATGGGTACACGCTGTGGGATCCTATCCCTGTCGTTCGATAACAAGGATACAGTTGTGAAGGCTGAGAGTACAGGCATGACGGCAAAGGAGTGAGATTCAGCGCGGTTTGTATTTATTGATGTCCGCCTGACTATTCTTTAGTAGACTGGCAACGTCTGATAATTGGCCTGCATCGTACAAAGACGCGGAGAATACTTGCGTGGAACGAATTCTTCGGTGTCAATTGCTGCGATTATTGCATCGATCTGCATGCTGAACAGTGACTACTGCGTTCTAATACCATTGCTTGCGAGGGACTACAAGACTCCCATTATACCGCTCCCTCGTATACTCCCACAACCTGTCAAAATTCCTGCACGTATGAACCTGTTGCGAGTCCACGTACATGCCGGGCAGGTTTTTCGAATATCGTGCAGGAGTAATGGTTCCACTTGCAGAGCACTGCAGCCGTTGGCGTATCTGTTCGATGCAGTGCACTTCGAAGAGTTAGTGAATAGACCGGTCAAAGCTGACGACAGTAGTGACTTACTGTCATGCTCCGCGCCACCAAAATGCGGCATTGTGTAATATTCTGAGTTAAGACGTTTCCGAATCATATTCTTGTCATCTTCCGTCAGAAATTGAGGTGCAGCTTCTCGAAGAAATCACTTACCAAGCAATGCAAGATGTGAAACACGTCGAAGCTGCAGTAATGTCAGTGTCGATTCGAGAAGTATTTAGAGCCAAGAGCGGCCTTGCCCTCCGGTATAGCCACCATGGACATGATCACGGTACTGCGCGTAGCCAACTCCCCACAGCATTCTCGCCTCGCGTTCGGAGATGGACCAATATCTGGCCTCGACAAGGTCTTCCCAGGCCTGATCAATAGCGGGAGAAGGGTCTCCGACATAAGGTCGCTCAGAAGGATCTAAGACCAATACTTCTGTTCCGTTGGACAGCCATTCTACACTTCCGGTGAAGCGTTGTAGTTCGATTTCGTACTTGCTGGTAGGCACTAACGGAAGGGTGTCAACGATGGCTCGTAGAATGATGGGCCAAAAGTTATCCGTACATATCCGCTCTGTGACGAAGCCATGCTCAAAGGTCCCGAGACCGGACCGGTCAATAGTTGTAGAGGCGCGCAATGATCTTATAAGGCTGATTGCAGCGTACCCCGTGAGTATGCCCGCAGCGATCGAGGCCATCACCATGGGCAGCATTGTTAGTGCATGGTTGAGTTTGTTTCGTGGCGGTTTGGTCATCGATTCGCGGCTCTTCAACTCAAAAGTTGCCATGAACGGCATCCGTACAATCACGGCAGAGAAGGTGTCGTCAAAGCTGAAGTTGGGCTTCGTGCAATTTAGGTGGACAGCGTGATGATCCAACATCTGGCGAGCATGTCGGCCTGTGATTTTCGGTAGACCGCTTGCCAAGGGCGGTCTGGAACATGCCCGGCTACAACAGCTAGCTTAGTCAAGTGCTGACGTTTGCCGTCGCGTGGATGTCGCGTGGTGTGGGGCAGATCGAAAGTGTCTCTGCACGGTTTCACGGCGTGCCGCAAAGCATGCTCTTGACACTGCATATTGCGGCAAAGCTTGCAGGCGATAGCTGTAAGAGAGGTGGGGTAGATGATTAGAAGGTTCATCCTTAGCATAACTACACCTGCTAAGGTGCGATAGCCGGACAATTGCACCTTAGTAAGGTGTAATTAAAGGTTAGCCGCACCTTGTTTTAGCTAGTTTATAATAGATAGAATAGAACTAATAATATTATACTACCCTTAAATCTTAGGTACCTTTATAACTTATTAATAACGTATCTTTTCTAGTAGACACTATAGGAATATTAGGTTTAATTAACAGATACTAATAACCTAAGATCTTACTAAGTAGAAGCTTAAGCTTTATTAGAGTCTAAGCTTATTAGATAGTTTAGAGGAAGGTAACGAAGTAGAAAGAGTTACTTAATTCTAATTAGTAAGATAGAATAGTAAGTTATACGCGATAACTATCTAGAAGGCAATACTTATTGCTACCTATATATATAGAAGATATATTATTAAATTATGTTCTCTAATCGTCGGAGGACACGGCGGAAGGGTAGGTATAACACGTAGTAGAAGTAGAGATAGTAGGTAGGAACTAACCGAGCTAATTATATTAGTTAGTTATAGGTTATACCTTCTCCTAAGATATATTTCCTAGTAGGTTATATAACCTAATATTATATAACCTATATTACCTAACCCTAGAACCGAACTAGCTAGTTTAGTTTGGTGCCTTAGGAAGTACTAACTAGACTACACTTCTTAATACTTCTACTTAGGCTAGGTAGTCTTCTACCTATACCTCGTATTTATTTTTTAGTTCTTCCCTAGCACCTAATACTCTATTATAATATAGGGATAGAACCTTCCTGCCCTTCCTTATATAAGCTAGAGCTGTCTTATAAACTCCTAAAACTATAGCCTATTCTTTAGTTTAGTTAGGCTATTAGCGACTATCTCCTTTATTAGAATATATTCTACTATAATCTTTCTCTACTACTAGAGATGCCTAATATAGTTATATATAATATTAATATGCTTAAATCTCTTATAGGTATATGCATCTTTAATAAGTATTAAGGCTACTTAGTTATCCTTTATAATCTATACTAGTATTAGCTCTCTTACTATATTAGAATAGGCTTTAATAGTTAGCTAAAATAAGCATTCTCCTACTAGCTCTATATAGTCTATCTCTCTTAAGAGTACTGCTAGGAATTAAGATTACTTTATATATGCATTTATAGCTATATACTTAGCTTCTATTATTAATGTTACTATAGACTTTTGCTTCCTACTTATCTAAGAAACTAGGGCTCTATAGAGGAAGAAGATGCTTCTAAGGATTAAGACTCTATCTGCTTTGTCTATTATATAGTTAGAGTCTAAGTATCCTATTAGTCTTCTACTACCTTTCCTAAATATTAATCCTAAGTTCTAGGATAATCTTAGGTATCTTGCTAGCTTCTTAAGAGCTTATATATGTCTCTTAGTTAGGTCTAAGACGCATAAGCTTAGCCTCCTAAGAGAGAAAGTAATGTCTAGTCTTATTATTACTATAGGCTATATTTAGGTATTAGTTCAGCTCTAGTAATCGGTTCTATTTCCTCTCTTATTATATAGGCCTATTAGTTTTAGGCTTTTATAACTATTTATTAGTAAGAGAGTTAGATTAGCTATATCTTTAGTTATTCCTAGCTTTATAAAGTTCTCTTAAATAAAGTATTCCTAATTAAGCTTTAAAGTTCTAGCTTATCTGTTTCTTATTAACCTTATTCTAAGGATCTTCTCTAGTTCTCTAAGATCTTTAATCTTAAATACCTTGCTTAGCTATTTCTTAAACTAAAGTATATCTTCTAGCTTTAGTGCTATAATTAGAATATTATCTATATAGGTTAGGATTAGAATGTTCCTTTCCTAATAGATAAGAAGGTATAGGTCTACTTCTAATTATATAAACCTAATCTATTTTAACTTTAAGATATAGAGTTTGTTTTAGTCTCTTGCTATCTACTTTAGTCTATATAGGCTTCTTAGGATTTATAGGACTATATTAGGTAGAATCTTAACTCCTAGTAGTAGAATTATAAAGATTTCTTCTTAAAGTTTGCTCTTAGTAAATATATTATTTATATCTACTTAGTAAAGTTCTAGGTCCTTTTTATAAACTATAGCTATAAATACCCTTAGGGTATTATGCCTAACTATTAGTATAAAGGTTTCTTAGAAGTTAACTCTAAATTTCTAAGAGAAACCTCTTATAACTAGTCTTGCTTTAAACTTTTTAATAGCTCTACTAATTAATCTCTTTATATTAAATATCTATTTAGATATTATAAGGTTTGCTCCCTTTAGGGGAATAACCTCTATTTAAGTATTATTGCTTCTTAATATAGTTAGCTCCTTCTAGACTATATCTTCCTATATATATCCCTATTTAGGGTCCTAAATTGCCTCTTTATAGGACTTTAGAATAGGTACCTCTTATTTCTATATAGAGACTTAAGGAGTAAGTGCTATAAATATAGACTCTTAGACCTCTAATAGGGCTTCTTAGATCTATTCCTAATCTTAGCTTTAGACTTAGCTAAGGAATGCCTTATAATGCTTAGTACTTAGCTCTTCCTCTTATTTATATTCTCTCTATCTCTTTTAAAGTACTTGTCTTATAACTATACTATAAGCTTTTAGCTCTAGGACTAGTTCTTTATCTAAGATAGATCTCCTTCTCTTTTAGCTATAGGTCTAGTCCTAGTCTTCCTTCTAGTTCTTATTTTCCTCTCTTAAGTTCTGCTCTATAATATTTAGGGTAAGTATAGGTGCGCTGCCTACGTTACGTAATAGGCGAACCGAACTAGCTAGTTTAGTTAGATTACGTAATCGCTAAACTAAACTAGGTAGTTTAGTTGCTACCTACGGTATATTCCTAATCTTAGTATTTATATACCTAAGGTTTTCTTCTTTTAGATCCTCTATCCTCTAGTACTCCTCTTTATTCTTTAGTAAAGGTAGTAACTATATAAAGAGTATCTAGCTAGGACCTATAGGTTTAGTTGCTATAGCTATAGGTATAGTAGTTATAGGTAGTGTAACTGCTATTAGCTTCTTTAAAGGTCTACTAACTAGGTTTCTAATAGGTGCATTACTTGCTTAGTTAAGCTTAGAAATATTTAGCTCTATATCTCCTCCTTTTTTATGCTTAAACTAAGTAGTAGTACTATAAGCTTTAATAGCTTTTATATTAGGCTCCTAGAAGAGCTATATTTTAGTAGTATTAGGAATATATCTAATAAATATAGTATCCTTGCCTCTATTTATTAGTTTATCTAACCTTATCTTAGCTAGGTAGGACTTAGAATCTATATAGACTACTACTTTGCAACCCTAAACTCTAAAGTATAATACCGAGGGTTAGATATCTAAAAAGGCCTCCTTAGGTAAAACCTTAAAACTATTAATTTCTAGGCTATTAGGAAGAGAATTTCTAATAATTATATAGGCTACTAAGGCCTTTAGCTAGAATTTAATAAGTATATAAGTATCTTTTAGTATTGCTCTTATATAATCTTTAGAAGTTTAAATTAACCTCTTAACTACTCTATTCTAGATAGAGTTATATACTTTAGTAGTATAGAAGGAAATTCTATATTCCTTCTTCTACTATTTTAATATAGTAAGAAGCTCTCTCGCCCTATTACTCCTTATAATCTAGAAGGGATTTCCTAATTATAGCTTAGCTTTTACCTTCTAGTCTTTAAGGATACTTAGTATATTTTCTCTAGACTTTATTAAGAAAGCCTATTTCTTTCTTAAGAAGTTATTAATAATCTTAAGCTACTATTTATATCCTAGTCTTAAGATAGGTAAAGGCCTATAGATATTAATAGAAACTAGAGATAACCTTTAGAGTTTTCTCTTAGTTTCTTTCCCTCTATATTTCTTTATCTTTACTAAGGAATATACCCTATAGGGTAGGTATTCCTTCGGAATAGGAATCTAAGCCTTTAAGTTAGAGACTTTATAAAAGTTTCTAAGAAGACCCTCTCTAAAATATATAAGTCTCCTATACTAGAGCTCCTACTATTCCTAGGATTTCTCTTAAGCTTTAAAGGTATAAGCTTTATTCTCTTAATTCTAATTAAGGTATAGTATTATAAGCTTCTATAAGGCCTTATTAATCTCCTTAATAAATAGTACTCCTCCTAATAGTTTTATTTAGATAACTAGTTTCCTAGATAATAAAATAAGTATAAACTTTAGTAGCTAAATACTATACTACTAGCTAAATTAGCTCTAAGAAATAAGATTAACTCCTAAGCTAGGCATAAAGAGGATATCCTTAAGTATAATCTATTTTCCTCTTTTCCTACCTATTACTATATCTCCTATATATATAGCTATTAAATAGCTACTATCGACCTTAATCTACTTTTTCCTCTAAAGAGGTTTTAGTTCTCTAAAAAGTAGTTCCTAGTTAGTTATATATAATAAAGCGCAAGAGTTAAGTAGCTATTTTAATAGCATATACTTACCTTTTGCTTCTATAGTTAAGTATGCAACTTTATCTATATTATTATCCTCTAATAGGGATTAAGATACCTCTAATATTGCTAAAGGTTCTATATCTTCTTAGGTAGTATAAGCCTTCTTAGAAAACTTCCTTAAGCTTTATCTTTTCTTAAGAGATTAGACTTTTAAGTTAAGTTTCTTTACTATTTCTTTTAATACTTCTTTATCTAGTAAGGATCTCCTTCTAAAGCTACTTTCTTTAGGTAGTATTTTTCTCTTTTCTACCTTATAGCTCTATCTTAGGTTAATAGTTCTCTTAGCTTTATTAAGGTATAGATACTTAGTAATACTTCTAAAATATTTCTAGTTATAAAGGTAATATTTTAGTCTTATACCTTAAATCCCTTTTCCCTTAGCAAATATTACTATTTCTTAGGACTAGTTTAGTCTAGCTTTATATAATTCTAGTAGCTATAGTATACTCTTATATAATATAGACTACTAGGTAAGGATAGTATTCTTTATGCTTTAGTATACCTTAGGTAAGCTATTAAGGAGATGCTTAAGTCTCCTCTCTAGCTCCTTATAGTATACCTCTTAAGGGTCTACCTTTATAATCCTTCTAGCTATGCTAGCTAGTTATACCTATGCCTTTCTAATTGTTATATCCTCTATTATCTAGAAGTTTATAAACTCCTAGATATATACTATTATATATATAGTATATATCTTGCTATACTTACCTCTTATCTTCTCCTATATCTTTAAGGCTTATCTCTCCTTAATAGTCTCCTTCTAATTATCTTCTAATAGGTAGATTATTATCTCGTACTTAGTAGTAGTATTAGCTTTAACCTATTCTAGGTTACTTCTTAAGTACTTTAGGCTAAGCACTAATAGTAATAACTCTATAGAAGACTTAGGTATAGTCTCTAAGATAATCTAAAATATATCCTTTAATTTAAGATAGTCCTATAGTAGGCTAAACTATTATCTCTAGTTCTCTTTATATAGTACTAGTATAGCTCTTTTCTTGCTAATTCTACTTGCTAAATCTATTTCTATAAAATTAAATAAATAACCTAACTCTAGAAAACATAAGCTCTTTTAATCTAATAGTAGTTTCTAGATAGCTGCTTTCCCTTATTACTAAGACTCTTCTCTCTTAGCTAAGGTGTTTAAGGACTCTTCTCTCTTAGGGGAGTTAGTTAGGTTCTTAGGTAGAGAACCTCTAGAAGATCTACCTTCTTAGAAGGGCACTACTAGCTAGTTCTAAGGTATTAGTAGTACTAAGTGCTTAGGCCTAGTCTTATCCTTTTAGGTGCTATAGCCTAAGGCTTACCCTTATATCTATAAGAAAGAACAAGGTAGAAGTATTAATATCTAAGCTAAGAGTCTTAAATTCCTTTTAGTAAGATTAAATAGTAAGTTATATGCGATAACTATCTAGAGAGGCGATACTTATCGCTGCTATATATATAAGAGATCCTCCTATCTTTTATCGAGAGTAGTAGCTATAGTAAAGAGTAGTCGCGTCGCTCTTAAGTAGTCGCATCGCTCTATATTTCTTACGTCGCTTAGTAGATTAGAGCGGTCGCTAAGCCCTAGAGGCTAAGCGTCGCTCCCTTCTAATACGTAATAGTCCTATAATTAGGTCTAGCTAATTATAAACCGTAATACTAGCCTCTACCTCTAGAGTACGGCGATCGAGCTTAAGCTTCTACTTAGTAAGATCTTAGGTTATTAGTATTCGTTAATAAAAACCTAATAGAAAGGTACTATAAAATACTATTATAGGACCTCTAACTAGTAGTAAGACTCTACTAATCTTCTAACTTAATAGTAAGAAGAAAGAAGAAGAAGAGTATTAATAGATAGAAACTCGTATAATTCTATACCTATAATAAAAGAGCTAAAGTAGATACCTAGAAGATACTAGTAGGAAAAGCTTCTAGAAAAGGTTCTATAAAAGAAGGTTTAAATTATATAGCTAAAGAAGGAGTTAAAAAACTATACTACTATAAGCTAGGTAGGAAGTTTTATAGTTAATATCTATAGTTAGTATTACTAACGCTCTTCTTAGCTATTACTCTTTACGAGATCTATAGATACTAGAAGACTATCGAGCTTCTCCTCTTTAAGTCTTCTTTCTATCGTCTAGTCTATAAGATTACTAGGAGCTATAAGCCTAACTATCGCTTCTAAGCTAACGCTCTTAATACTCTATAAGAGTATACTAAAGCTACTATAGTATAGCTTTTTAAAAGTAAGTATATTTATATTTGTCTATATTATTTATATACTAATTATATTAGGTACTAATCTTACTACTATTTATGCTAATAGAGTTATAATTAAGAAGAAGGATATACTATTTATAAAGAGAATCCTAAATAACTTTAGAGTTTATATTTTTAAGCCTAAATAACTTAGCGAGTACGTAGTTCTTCTATAAAATAGGTAGTATTATATTCTATAGTCGGTATATATAGCTAGTAGAGATTCTTAATACGTAGTATAAAATACGAATAAAAGTATATAAATATTAAAATTACTAAATTTCCTATCTTATTCTTATCTTTCTGTTTCTTACTATAACTACTTCTATAATTTACGTTAATAGCGACGATTATTTTTAGAGTTTTTAGCTATTTAGAATTCTTAGACCTAAATATAGACCTATTTAGAGACCTATTATAGACTCGTTAAGACCTAGACTTTTCTCTCTAGGTCTAGACCTAAATAAGAACTAGTCTAGATCTAACCTAACTATATAGTTCTTCTAAACTTAGGTCTTAGACCTAACCTAGACTTAATATAAGAGCAAAGTAAAGCTAGAAGTTAGGGGCCTTAGGCCTTACTAGTACTTAGTAATCGGCTACTACCGTATTACTTAGCGTATAGTATTCGTATACTTAAAGTATGCGATATATAATAAATCTATAAGAATTAGCGCTATCTTTAAATAGAGGTCTAAGATAGTCTATACGTTACTATATACCCTCTTATAGCTCTAATTCTTCTACTCTATATAAGGTAGTAGCCTATAGATACTAATATTAGACGAACGAGAGTTATAAGCGCGTCGTACTAAGAACGTAGGCTCTATACTATAAGCTCTACTAATATAGAAACTAAGCGAAGAGATACTAAATCTAAAGGAGATAATAGTAGATAATAACGTTAACGTAGAGTATAGGTAACTCGAACGTAAGATAGAAAAGCTTCGTAAGTAACTTATAGTATACGTACTCTAAGAAGAGTATAAGCGCCTTAAGTATAAGCTTACTATAATACTAAAAGGCGATAACTCTCCTTCTAGCAAATCTAAAGCCTACTATATATAAAGTAGCGTAAAAGGGAATACTAAAAAGGAAGAAGAAGAAGCTAGCGAAGTAAGTATAGCTAATATATAAAGTATACGCGATGCGCTATTAGAAAGCTCGTTAGTAAAGAGCGCAAAGATACGTAATATAAAGCTATTTAAGAGCAAAAGCGAAGATAAGGCTTAGGAGTTTATCTACTACCTTAAGATAATCTTCGTTAATAACCTAATAACGTACTATAGCTCTTATAAGAAGGCGCTATATACTATTATATAGCTCGTAGGTAAGGCAAAGAATATATAGTATAACTAGTACGATACTAAAAATCTTTTAGCTAAGTATAGCTAAGAAGACTTCTAGTAGTTTATATACGACGTAGTTAGGAATTAAGCGAATTATATACTCCTTACTACGATTAAGTATAAGAAGGCTTATTAGCGTAAAGGATAGAGAATATAATAGTTCGCGAATAAGTTAGCCTATCTTAAGGCGTAACTTAGTAACTACTATAAGCCGTAGCTAGTTTACTAGCTACTCGCGAAGTTAAGAGCTCTTTTATAAAGGAATATTATTAAGAACTATAATATAATAGGGTTTAAGAGAGCCGACCTTATAGTAATACGTAAATCCTATACTACTCTAACTAGCTTATAGCTAACTAGGCGTATATATCTATATCGCTAAGGCCTAATAGCCCTAGAATTAGGTATATAGTAGTCGCATATAGCGTAATAACGCGTAGTTCTCGTCTCTCGTCTCTAGGTAGCTAGGCTTAGGAATCCTTATAAGCACTATAGTTTAGATCGATTAACGGCTATGCTCGTAGTTACGTTCCTACGTTTAGCTCGCGAACCCTCGTATTAGCTATATCGTCTCTCGTATTAGCTAGTAGGGCGGGTACGTATAGAACGTATACGTATAATAATACTAGAACTATAAATAAGAAACGTAGAGTAGATAATTAATACCTATAGAGAAGAGCCTAAGCTCGCGCTTTTATAGGCACCCGAGCTACTAAGGATATGCAGTTTCCGCCTATTAGTAGTACTTATAATACGTTTAGAATAAGCTAAGAAGGCTATAATCTTATAAAGTAACTATAAAGGTTCGTTAAGTAAAAGTAGGCTAGGTAAGTATATTAAACGCGAGACGTAAGCAAACTATAAGTATAAGAATAGTAATAATACTATAGCGTAATTTAGAAAAGAGAGATTCTACTCTAGTACGTAGCGTTAATCTAAAAGAGATAAAGACAACCTAGACTAGAAACTTAATGCTAAATACTATAGGTATAAGGAGAAGGGGTATATCTAGTTAGAATACTCTTAGCTAGACCTATAGAAGCCGCCTACTATACGTAGGGTAGCTATAGGTAGGCTACTAAAAGGTAAGGTATTAGGGAAGACCTATAAGCTCTAGATACTATAATAAGCGAGATAGATTACCTACCTATATAGAGTAGGCTAGCGATTCCTATCGTAGCTAAGGTTAAGATAGATATAGGCTATATACGAGCTAAGTATATACTCGATAGAAGCGCCGATATTAATATAGTCTCTAGGTCCTATATTCTATAGTATAACCTCCTAGTAAGGGAGAATGCTACTTTGCTACTAGCTACGTCCTTTACTAGGTAGCTAGGGTACTACTACGGTACGTATTATATACGCTTATAAGCTACTAACTCTAAGGAAGCGACTTGCATATACGAAGGCATCTTTTATATATATAATATGCTAACTCCTTACGTCTTACTAGGCTAGCTATAGCATATAGCCTATAGAGTAATAGAGGATACTAGTACTAATAAATAGACCTTTAGGTCTAGAGGCGAGATATATATAGTATAAGTGCGCAAAGCGTATAAGTTTTATAAAGACCTTTAAAACGCTCTATATATCTTTGCTATATTACTCTAGAAGGTAGATACTAGCTAAGAGCTGCTGCCTATAGAGTTCTAGAACTTTGCAGACCTCTTTAATTCTATAGAGGAGATAAGAAGCATACTAGTCGAAGGTACTAAGCATATAATTAACCTACTACCTAGTACTAAGCTACTATTTAAGCTACTATATTATTAGTCTAGCCGCGAGCTTAGTAAGTTAAGTCGTTACTTTTAAGAAGCGTTAGAGTATAATTAGATCGAGCGGAGCAAAAGCAAGGTAGGTACGCCTATTCTATTCGTTCTAAAGAAGAATAGTACCTTACGGTTATATATAGATTACCGTAGATTAAATAAGATTATAGTAAAGAATCGCTAT
The DNA here is from genome assembly GCA_023512815.1 of Cercospora zeae-maydis. Classification (NCBI taxonomy): domain Eukaryota; kingdom Fungi; phylum Ascomycota; class Dothideomycetes; order Mycosphaerellales; family Mycosphaerellaceae; genus Cercospora; species Cercospora zeae-maydis. The sequence goes on from JAKLWY010000008.1 coordinate 1,908,963, forward strand.
CCTTTACTACTTATTAGCGAGACGCTTAATAGGCTTATAGGAGCTATATAGTTTATATTGCTAGACCTTATAGATACGTACTATTGCATCTATATAAGACTAACCGACTACTAGAAAACTATATTTTATATATAATACGGATACTTCTAGTATAAGGTAATGCCTTTCGGGTTAACTAACGTACTAGCTACCTTTTAGAGGTATATTAATAGAGCTCTCTTAGGCCTTATAGATATATGCTATATAGTATATCTAGATAATATCCTTATATATAGCGCCTTACGTAAGGCCTATATATAAGACGTACGTACTATACTAGAGCAACTCTAGAAGTTTAGATTATACGCTTAGCGCGCGAAATACTAATTCTTTAAGAAGGAGGTTAAATTCCTTAGATTTATCGTACGACCTAAAGGCGTAATAATAGATCCTCGTAGGATCGACGTAATTATAGCGTAGCTAACGCCTATAACGCTTACTAAGGTATAGTTATTCCTTAGGTTCGCTAATTTCTATTAGCGATTTATATATAGGTACTCTAGGATTATCTCTACCTTAATAGTACTATTAAAAGAGGCTAAAGTAGGCAAGAAGCTAAGGCGTATTAGCTAGGGTAAAAGTAAGAAGCTTACGTTCCGTAGGATTAAAGACGCATTCTAAGCTACTCTACTACTAAGGTACTATAACCCTATAGCACGTACGTAAGTCGAAACTAATATATCGGACTTTATAATTATAGGCATCCTAAGCTAGTTATTTAAGGATAGGAACTAGCATCTAGTTGCATTCTTCTTATAAAAGATAATTTTAGTAGAATGCAACTATAAGACCTATAATAAAGAGCTTCTAGTAGTTATAGAAGTATTTAAGGCATAGCAGCCGTACCTTAAAGGCGCCTTATATCTAGTTACTATACTTATCGACTACGCTAACCTTAAAGCCTTTATAATAATAAAGCAACTTATAGGCAGATAGGCTTATTAGGCCGTGTTTCTAGCCCTATTTAATTTCGTAATTAAGTATCGACTAGGGAAAACGAACCTAGCCGATATACTATTAAGACGTAGTAACTATATATGCGAATAGGCGCATATATCGAACCTGCTACTAACGTTATAGAAGAAGCTCTAGGTATATAGTATAAGAGCCGAATATAGCGATTAGGCGTTTCTCTAGCGTATCGCAATTATAATATAAGAGCAACTCGTAAGTATAGTCTTAGGGCAGCCTCTAAAAGAGTACGTATAAGACTGCTTCTCTAGTAGTATACGTATCGTACGCATAGCGGTTGCTATAGAAGAACTATACCTAAATATCTTAGATCTAGTTCTTAACTTTGCTAAATTACTAACGCTATAGGAGCCTAATATAAAGGAACTCTTCGAGAAGGCGTAGTATAGTAGAGGCGAATACGATAGGTATCGTATTAGGAAAGGAGTACTATATTATAGCGATTAGCTATATCTTTCTAAGAACTACGTACTACGGACGTAGGTAATCCGCATATACTACGATAATCTACTTACTAGTTATTTTAGTAAGGACAAAACTACCGAGTTAGTATAGTAGAAGTATTACTAGCTAGGGATGTCTACGGATATTAGCTAGTACGTCTAATCCTATTCGGATTGCTAAGTATCGAAAGCGAGACGCTATCGACTATACGGCGAGCTATTAGTATTACTATAGCTAGAGCTCCTATAGAAGGAGCTAACTATAGACTTTATTACGGACTTGCTGCCTAGTAAGCGAGACATATATATATATAATGCGGTCCTAGTAATTATTAACTAGTACTCGAAGATAAACCTCTTTATACTAACTACTAAGAAATATACAAGCGTAGACCTTATATAGATCCTAATTAATAGGGTAATTTACTAATTCGGAATGCTATATAGAATTATAAGCGATAGAAGCACTATCTTTACTAGCTAGTTCTAGTTAGACTTCTACTTTAAGTCGCATATAAACTATAAGCTATTTATAGCCTTCTATCTATAGACTAATAGATAGACGGAACGTACTAACTAGACGCTAGAATAGTACTTACGTATCTTTTATAATAATAAGTAGGACAACTAGGCGACGTTACTATCTTAGGCAGAATTAGCTTATAATAATATAGTATATCTAACGTTTAAGATAAGTCTATTTAAGATAGTATATAGCTACGACGCGGAGATTACGATAAGTATACGAGTCGCTTAGGGCAAGCTCTCTAGAAGAGAGGTACTAGTAGTAATCGACGCTATAAAGCAACTGCGAGAAACGTATAAGGACCTTACGAAACGCTAGTAATACGTAGCTAAAGCGCAAGCTAGATACTTTAATGCTAAGTATAAGCCGATAGAGTTTAAAGTTAGTAATATAGTATTATTATCCTCGAAGAACCTCTGCTAAAAGGTGCCTATAAAGAAGTTAGTACTAAAGTTCGTAGGTCTATTTAAGGTAATTAACGCGATCGGGAAGCAGGCGTACTACCTAGCCTTACTAAGCATATAGCGTATTTATAACGTATTCTACGTATCTTTGCTAAAGCCTTAGAAAGGCGCTATAGGCAATACGGATACGGAAGGTATACCGCTTATAGAAAAAAACTTAGGCGAGTAGTAAGTTAAAGAAATCTTAGATATACGAGTTAGATATAAGAAACGTTAGTAGCTAGTTAAGTAGATAGGCTAGCTAGAAGAATATAATACGTAGGAACTAGCTAAGTATATTAGAGAATATAAGGTACTAAATAGATTCGAGGCGATATATAAGGTAAATAAGCGTAGCTTAAAGGCAACGCGACAGCATATTATATAGAATACGCAGGCATAAAAGATAGAATAAACAGCTTTTTATTCTATAGATAAGCTTTGCATTATTTATAGGGAGCTAACTAAATAGTTATTATAGCATATCGCACGCGGTGCGCGTAAGCTACGTATATACGGAAGTATAGAGGAGCATAAGGAGCGCTAGCTTAGGTGCTACCTATAGCTAGCTTATCCTCGGAAGCCTTCTCCTCTAAGAAGGCCTTCTTAGCCTTATCCTCCTTCTCTAAGGATAGATAAAGGCTAATAGCAGCGTTAATAGTATCCTACTCTACCGGAACGCTACTATACTTAGTAATCTACGAGTATAGTTAGTATGCAATATAAAAGCAACGAGCTACTAGATATACCTAAGTAAGTAGCTCTATTATACTCTAAAGAGTACTATTAAGCTAGGTAGCCTTATAGATAAGCGTATAGGACCTCTATAGGGTGCTGCCGCTGCTCTTCTTCTTAGTAGGCTTACTACTAGCTAGCTTGCTATCGTTAGTCTAGAGGCGCTTTATAACTATCTTAGTCTCTACGCGCGTAGTTAGCAAATATAAGACGCAAGCGACGCGCATATAACGCGCGACGTTAAAGGAAGAACTTACTAGTATAAGTAGCATCTAGCTAGGTCTAGGCATCTACTACTACTTGCTAGCTATTAGCTCGTACTATATCGGTTCTATAGTAGCTAAGCTCGGCCTAGCGGTATACTAGCGCGGCGCGTATATTATATATATAACGTACGACTATCTTAACTACTTTATAGTAGGTCTACTTATAAGCATGCTTGCTATGCATATAACGTATATACTTCTTAGTATTAATATCCTTAGGTAGCTTACTAGAGCAGGTAGCCTAGCCTATACTATAGTTAGTATATAAATAGAATACGACAAGATAGCGAGTAGGAAGGGACTTATAGTTACGTCTACCTAGATTATAGTTATTGCGGATATAGCGATTATACTACTTAAGGTACTTAGTCTTAGCTATACTAATACGAGGAGTAATAGAAGCCGGGCTAAGTATAGTGCTAGTATATAGTATAGTAGGGGCACCTACGAGCTATAGGCGCTTTATAGCTAGCGTGCGATTAGAAGGGCCTATAGGTCTATTAGTAATAAGGTCTAGTAAGGAGCCTAGCTTTAATAACGGGGAGCGCGCGCGCTTCGTATACTTACTACTACTAAGTAGGAGCTAGGTCGATAGCGACCCGCCTAGCGTAGGCTTACCTAGGCCTCTACCTATTACTAAGCTAGAGCTAATATAGCTGCTATAGTAGCTACCCCCTCTAGGGCGCCTAGCAGTATTAGGAGCTAGAGATAGACTTAGCTGCGGACTACTACTAGGGGCATTAGGGCTCGCCTAAGGCGAGCGCGCGCCGCGTATACTACCTATCTAGTTGTCCTTACCTAGTATAAGGCTACTTAAACGTAAAAGGGGAGACTAGCTACTAGCTAAACTTAGGGCGTAGCTACTAGGTGCACTAGTATTTCTACTAGTACGCTCTAGGCCTGCCTACGAGCTACTTAATAGGAAGGCTATAGCAGCCTCTTTGCCCTTAGAGAGATTCTTAGTTTTCTTAGGACCTATCTTATAGTAGTTCTTAAGTACGTATATAGAGCGTACGTAGAGAGTGCGATATATATATATATATATTAAGGAGCGAAGGCGGAGCGCGTCTAAAAGAAACTAAATAACTAAGTATTAGTATTATAGAAGAAGTTTAGAAGCGTATAAGCAAGAATTTATAATGCTATTACTATAATAAATATAATAACGCGCGTTGCTATTAATAATAATATATAGTAATAACTTACTTACGTTACGTACGCGAATTATAATAGTAATATATAATAGAACTTAATAGAAGGCCTACGAGTAATAAGAGATACGTAGACGTAATAGGGACATCGCGTATACGAGAAGACTACTATCTGCCTATTAAGCTAGGATAGCTCGATAGGGGGAGGAAGGCAGTTATAAGAGCGAAGTAAAGCTAGAAGTTAGAGGCCTTAGGCCTTACTAGTGCTTAGCAAGCGGCTGCTACCGCATTGCTTAGCGTATAGTATTCGCATACGCGGAGCATGCGGCATATAATAACTCTATAAGAATTAGTGCTATCTTTAGATAAAGGTCTAAGGTAGTCTATACGTTGCTATATACCCTCTTATATATATATTGCAGGCCGATGCCTAGACTAGAATTTCTATAGCTATATATCGCTAAGCTTTAAAGCTTAGCGACGCTAAGCTCTATATATATAGAAATAAATTTTAGAATCTAAAGGCTAGCAGAACTATAGGTAGGTAGGTAGGTAGGTAGAGTTATTATAGCAGGCCTTTATACCTATTTAAAGTAATACTTAGGGCTCCTAGTCCTAAGTAGTAGTTTATTCTAGTTAAAAAAGGTCTGCCTTTATCCCTCTTACCTAAGGCTCTATTTTATAGTCTAAATAGTTTTTCTCTAGTAAGGGCAAATTGCTTCTCCTTCTATCTATCTATTCTCTTACTCTATTTCCTATTATCTCTCTATCTCCCTTATCCCTCTCTTATAATCTAGTTTATATCGTTCTTTATTCTTATCGTATTTTAGTAGTTTTAGTACTACTATAGTAGTAGGGTTGTCTTGTTTTGCCCTATACTTTGCTAGTATACTCTAGAAGTATCTATTTCTACCTGCGGCTATATAGAGGCGTATAATAGGTCTTCGTAGGCGACTTATAACTATAATAGAGCTATTATTATACCTTAGTTATAGTTATAAATCCCGTAACTAGGTAAATAGCGTAATTAAGCTATAACTAAGCATTTTGCCCTATAAATAGCTTATAACTATATAACTAAAATTTATACGTGTTTCCTATCTATATACCTACTCGGATACTACTTAAAGGCTCGTATAGAGTTCCTAGTACTATATAGCTCTATTTACTAGCCCTAGATACGCGTAGACTACGTATAGTAGATAGTATACTAAGACTATAGAGTATTTATTATCCCTTAGAGTAGGCAAAGCTCCTAGCTTAGGGTTAGACTTAGGATAGATATTATTCTATAAGGTATAGTAATAAGTAATAAGATCCTAGATCCTAGCTCTTTTAATTTAATCGATATCCTAGCCGTTTAAAAATTAATCGAGTTGCTACCTAATTAGCGGTTAGTCCCTATTTACCTAGTTATAAGGCCTGCTTGTAACTAGAAAGGCTGTTACAGCCTAGTTATATGGTTATTACGGTGACTGGCACATTACTAGATTATAGGGCACAACACTGTTCCTGTCCACAGAGACGCGCACCGGCATAACCGCCCAGGTATGGGCTTGCGCAGCAGCAGTGCTATAGGTATGGGATCGAGGAGTTCTAAGACAGTCGGATGGCACCTAGTCGTTAAATGGGCCGGTGGCCATCCCAAGCGAATCGCATAAGCCCGGTCTCGAGCTAAATTCTTGGAGTCCCGTATTCAGAACCACATGGCGCTTTGCGAACAACCGTCCTCGCTGCCATGGTGAGGGTCATTAGCAGGCCATCGGTATACACTTCTTCTAAGCGAGACGACGCGGGGGTATCCCTGCACCTTCCGGCGCTAGCCAGTCTTGTTTATAACGTGTAAACTGCTAGAATCTTCTAGCGCTCGGAAGCGCCTCCGGTACTGCGCATATAACGGCCGCTTATGCACCTAAAAACCTCGATCTATTTACTTTACTCTACACTCGCTTAACAGCTAATTAAATGCCGCTTATTTAGCTCCTTCGTTATTAATTAGATGCCTCTAATTCGTCGCACGGCTCGCTATCGATAGTTCTTACGCGTTAATGCGGCGCCGATGCGAGCTTATTATAGCTAATAACGGCTAACGGATTCCGTATTAGGCAGTAACCCCTTAATCAGATTTGACGTCAATTTGATGACCCTTGCTAACAAGGGTACCCCCGCGTCGTCTCGCTTAGAAGAAGTGTAGCTAGAGGAGAAAGCGGCGTAGTAAGTCCACTAGTGCAGTGGCACGCTGCTTCAACGCCAGTCGCAGGTAAGTTGAGCATGCAGTGCCCGGTGCATACCTAAGCACACAGCTACTCGATTGATCACGAGACGGTGCTGCCTGAACGCTAAGTGAACAGGTTTCTCATGAGATCCACGGAGAAATCCAGGGAACTTTGTTAGAGTGGATGCGGAATCTTCATTTGGGCATCGTTCGACCGTCTCGCGACGTGACCTGGCCGATGGGCCGAAACCAGTCCACTACTTTACATCGATCCGCGGACAGCAGCTAGTACCGCTTCAGTCGATGTTCGAAGACACGTGAAAAGTGCACAGGAGGCGGGTGAGCTTGCCCACGTAAGTATCATCGGTTGCGGACGGGCACCAAGTCCATCAGCCAGGCACCTTGCATTGTTTCCCTACTTCGCGCACCGTCACTACTCTGGTCGATCACGTGTTTCGTTCGTCCAAAACCACACAATGGCCTCAAGCAGCGATAGTACTGAGATGTTCGAGAATCTGGAAGCACTGGATGGACAACAAGATCCCCTACTTCCCTCGGAGGCATCGGTCAAAATGAAGAAGCATCGTCGCAGCTGTGTATGGGTCATCTTAGGTCTCTCTTACGTGTTAGTCGCAGGTCTTGCCTCAGTCTTCACAAGGAAATACATGCTCCATTTGTGCAGCAGTGAACGGAAATCATCGTTTCTGGACGGAATTGATCGTAGTTTCCATATCGAACGCGGCAATTCTGTTGACTTCCAAACGAACGATGAGCATGATCCTCATGGTGGTGAGCTATCGTGGAACAACTTCACAATATCATACGAGCAAGGAGGCGACGACATTGAGAGGTGGTGGCTTGATCTGGGCACGTATAGTACGCACGACATTCAGACCCTGTCTATCGAGTAACTGACCTAATCCAGCGACGCCCATCTTGGTGCCGGAGAAATTTGCGGCGGACTTTGGATTCGATCCGCGAAAGCATGAACTCGTCCATCCAGGAGATCCAGGATGGCAGGCAGGAGAAGTGCCGTACACAGGCTACCCGGCTAGTATAGAGGTCATGCACAAAATGCATTGCCTTGATCTCCTCAGGCAAGCGTCATTCTACAACCACGAATATTACGCCAGCCTGCACTCGGCACCTTGGTCTCACGGGCGTGACACCTTGATGCGTCATGTCGGGCACTGTGTAGATATTCTTCGGTACGGCCGTCCGCTTTGTTGCTTGCGATAGATCTCAGCTCACAACCTCGCAGCCAGAAAATTATGTGCGATGCCGAAATCGATATGGTGCCATTCTTGAAGGGCACTGGAAAAACTCATCATCCGAGAAATGACTGGACGCTGCCGAAAAAGTGTCGGAATTTTGATTCAGTACGAAGCTGGCTTTGGCATCATCAATGGGTCGCAGGGGACTCGAATTTCAAGCTCAACGATCATCATTCATTTACGGACCGGCAGACGTTCACGGAAGTGCCCCTTCACTCCATGGGCCAGTTGTGGAGAGGTTATTAAGACATTCCTTAAAAATCGACTGGTTGTTCACTTATTTTCGTAGACTCCAGGGTGCTCTGCGGCTCATTTTCACGTTGAATGTGAAGCATCCAGCCTCAGTATCAGGTGGAGTATGTCCAGGCGCAGACAGAAATGTAAATGCAGGATCTGCATCGCTCAAAGCAGATTTTAGACCGTTACTCATTGGGGATGAGTATCGTTGCAGTGGAAGTGAGAGCCCCGCCGTCAATGCTTGTCCAAGAGTCATGATCGAATACTCTAGATGGTGACAGCTAAATCTAGACTATCATCCCGGAGGATCGCTCCATATGTGTGGCACGCAATAAGCTTTGACTATGAGTAACAAAGTCTAAGTGTCGATGTTGTTTAGGACGAAGAGAGCAGGGTCACGTTATGTCCATAGATTTTAAATCCTAAATATTCAATTTAGCTAAGCCGAATTCAGATTCAATTTAGAGTACTAAATAAATATTTAGATTCAATTTAGTATATTTAGCATTTAGTTATGTCGCTTATATTATACTACTGCCTAACCCTATTATATCGTCGCTATTAGGCACTATATTGCTATCTACCTAAATGTTAGCGATTCTAATTAACTACTAGTTCTTAGATAACTCTATCTATCGAATAGTATTACCGTTAAGCTATAAACGTAACTATTTAATTGTCCGCCTTACTATACTAAATATACGTTCTAATTTAGCGCTTATAGCGAAGGTAGATAAGATATTAATCGCTAGTCGTAATAATGCTAGGTACGCCTAGCGTTATACTAATAAATACTACTACTTAAGGGCCGTTATTTTACGCTTAGTTATACCTTAACTATCGTCTATTAATTCTAGTATTAGTAGCTATATTAGAATAGCGTTAATAAACGTATTAAAATTATTAGAGTTTGCTACTACGTTAGAATCTAATATCTAGCATTTATACGCGGATAGTTTAAAAGGCTCGTCTTCTACGTTATTATAATTAATAGGCGCTATATTATAGTCGTTTTATAATTGTCGTATACGGTCGATTAACGCTATAAAAGCCTCTTATTTATTAGGGGTTATCTACTTTAATTCGAGCTATTTAAGCCTACGTTTAGGGTAGAGTAATACTATAGTAACGTAGGTACTAGAATTGTTAATCTTATTATAATACTTCTTAAATAACCTCTACGCTAGAAGTATAGGCAATAGCAATATCGCGTAACTAGTATATTTCTTAATTTAGCGTAGAATATAATATAGATTAAGAAACTCTATAGCCGGCTAGAATGCGTTAAGTATATAGTTATAGCCTTCTAGTTATAGGGTAATTATAAGAGAGTATATAGTAACGTATAGACTACCTTAGATCTCCGTCTAAAGATAGTACTAATTCTTATAAAGTTATTATATATTATATACTCCGCGTATGCGAATACTATACGCTAAGCAATGCGGCAGCAGCCGATTACTAAGCACTAGTAAGGCCTAAGGCCCCTAATTTCTAGCTTTACTTTACTCTTATAACTGCCTCTCTTCCTCTAGCGAGCTATTCTAGCTTAATAGGCGGATAGTAGTCTTCTCGTATACGCGACGTCTCTATTACGTCTGCGCATCTCTTATTATTCGTAGGCCTTCTATTAAGTTCTATTATATATTACTATTATAATTCGCGTATATAACGCAAGTAAGTCCTTGCTATATATTATTATTAATAGCAACGCGTATTATTATATTTATTATAGTAATAGTATTATAAACTCTTACTTACGCGCTTTTAAACTTCTTCTATAATACTAATACTTAGTTATTTAGTTTCTTATAGACGCGCTCTATCCTCGCCTTACTATATATATATATATATACTTCTCGTACTCTCTATATATACTCTACGTACGCACTTAAGAACTACTATAAGATAGGTCCTAAGAAGACTAAGAAGCTATCTAAAGGTAAAGAGGCTACTATAGCCTTTCTATTAAGTAGCTTATAGGCAGGCCTAGAGCGCCCTAGTAGAAATACTAGTGCGCCTAGTAGCTACGCTCTAAGTTTAGCTAGTAGCTAATCTCTTCTTTTACCTTTAGGTAGTATTATACTAGGTAAGAATAGCTAGTTAGGTAGTAGGCGTAACGTAGGCTCGCCTTAGGTAAGTTTTAATACCTCTAGTAGTAGTCCGTAGCCTAGTCTATTTCTAGCTTCTAATACTACTAGACGTCTTAGAGGAGATAGCTACGGTAGTAGCTATATTAGCTCTAGCCTAGTAATAGGTAGAGGCCTAGATAAGCCTACGCTAGGTAGGTTGCTATTAGCCTAACTTCTACTTAGTAGTAGGTTATATAAAAAGCGTATATATAGCCTATTATCGGAGCTAGGCTCTCTACTAGACCTTATTACTAATAGAGCTATAGGCCCTTCTAACCGCACGCTAGCTATAAAGCGCTAACGCCTTATAGGCGCCTCTAATATACTACGTTCTAGTATCGTACTTAGCTTAGCTTCCGCTACCTTTTATATTAGTATAGCTAAGACTAAGTACCTTAAGTAGTATAATTTTTATATTCGTAATAACTACGATCTAGATAGACGCAACTATAAGTCTCTTCCTACTTGCTATCTTATTATATTCTATTTATATACTAACTATAGTATAGGCTAGGCTACCTACTCTAGTAAGCTATCTAAGGATATTAATACTAAGAAGTATATACGTTATATATATAGTAAGTACGCCTATAAGTAGACCTACCGCGAAGCTATTAAGTTAGTCGTACGTTATATATATAATATATATAATGCGCTTATATATCGCTAGGCTAAGCTCGGCCGCTATAGGAATAATATAGCACGAGCTAATAGCTAGCAAGCGGTAGTAGTAATAGGCGGAAACCGCATATCCTTAGCAGCTCGGGCGCCTATAAAAGCGCGAGCTTAGGCTCTCCTCTATATTAATTAATTATCTACCCTACGTTTCTTGTTTATAGTTCTAGTATTATTATACGTTCTATACGTACCCGCCCTGCTAGCTATTACGAGAGACGATATAGCTAATACGAGGGTTCGCGAGCTAAACGTAGAGCGTAACTGCGAGTATAGCCGTTACTCGATCTAAACTGCAGTGCTTACGAGGGTTCCTAAGCCTAGCTACCTAGGACGAGAGGCGAGAACTGCGCGTTATTACGCTACGTACGACTGCTATATACCTAATTCTAGGGCTATTAGGCCTTAGCGATATAGATATGCACGCCTAGTTAGCTATAAGCTAGTTAGAGTAGTATAGGATTTACGCATTAAAATAGAGCCGAAGGTAGGGCTATATAATATCTTCTACGGATAAGAACTACTAAAAACACGAAAGGGAAGAAGTTACTTATAGTCTAATAGCACGAACTACGATACGAGAAGCAAGCGATTAATTATAACAAGCCGCTAGAACGCACTTTATTATATATAAGCCTAGGCGGAACTAGAAAACTCGGAAGGACTTAAGAGCATTAAGGCTACCTTCTGCATAGGAATAGTCTTTAACCCTAAGAAAGTTATAAACTCTTAGTCCTATTACGACTTAGAATCGACGGTATTTTAAGACGCCGGCGATTAGTTATAGAAGGCTAACGGTGCAGCTTATCTATAGCTTTCTAAGGATTCGCTTAGAGTTACTATACCTATGTAGAGGGGTCGTTATAGCTAGAATAGCCCGAGAAATACGATATTACGAGCTATACGGAGTTTAGCGAGCTAGGGAAAGGATATAGAATCGTATTACTACTCGCACTCCCCGGTTTCGCCGTAAGGCTACGTTTCGCAACTTTAGTTGCCCTATTTTCGGAAGGGTTTAATAACTCTTCCTATATTTAGTATAGGCTTAGAACGGCCTCTATACTTCCCTATCGAAGATTTCCGAAGGCTCTAGGAACATATAGCACGGAGGAATTAACGATAGGCCGGACGTTTAAAATAATATAGGTCGGAAGTATTACGAGCTAGATAGACTAAGAAACCGACCTCTAGGAAAGTATTATAGGTAACTACTAGGTATTACTAGCTACCTCTAGTTTCGGAAGAGTTTAATTAGCTCTTCCTATATTTAGTATAGGCTTAGAACGGCCCCTATACTTCCCTATCGGAGATTGCCTAAAGGCTCTAGGAAGACATAGTATAGAGGGATTACCGATAGGCTAGACGTTTAAAATAATATAGGTCGGGAGTATTACGAGCCGGATAGACTAAGAAACCGACCCCTAGGAAAGTTTATAGGTAACTACTAGGTATTACTAGCTACCCTTACTCGCAATTTACGAAGTTACGAATTTCCTTTTTACTATATCTAGATCTAGAGTTTCTATTTCTTATTTTATTTTAAATTTAGCAAGAACATTCCTTTTATTATATAATAAACTAGTACTACTATTACTACTAACTTTACCTAACGCTAACTAAACTAGCTAGTTTAGTTCGATATTACCGACCTTTAGCCGAAAATATGCCGAATAACTAAAATAACGATTCCTTTGCCGGCACTAATAACCCGGATACTGCTATTAACTCTAGCAGTATCTCGGATAATATTAGTATAGAGGATCGCAATTAAGAGTTCCGTTACTAACCTACTTAGTTTATCGGACCTAATAGAGGAGTTAAACGACCGGTTAGGAGCTCTCTAGGCTCTACTAACCTTTTAGCTCGTCCTAACGGAACGATAGGAATAGGTAATACTTATTCTCGTCGACGAGGAGCTATAGGACTATAACTTCCTATTAATACTACTATTAGCTTAAGCGTCGAGCAGTTTTAAGCCTTAATTTCTATAAGCCGACCTCCTATGCCTTTGCCTAGTTCTAAGGAGATAGGATACTTCGAAGGGTTAGACGTTACTAAGTTCGTTAAGCGTTTTAAAGACCTATACCGAACCTATAGAGGCGACTAGGGCGATAAAGCTGCTAAAGTCGAGAAGCTAGTTAGCTACGTTTATCGATATTAGCGTCCTATAGTTAAAAAGCTCGAAGGGTACGAAAGTCGTAACTATAGGCTATTTAAAAGCAGCCTTCTTAAAGAGTATCGCGAGTTTAATAGCTAGCGCATACTTAAAGATCGGTCGTACCTTTCCTAGCTATCCCTATAGAAGCTAGATAAGCCTAAGGAGATTTCTAAGTATATTCGAAACTTCGAGATCTCTTCTGCTATAATTCCTCTAGAAGATCTAGATAACTTTAGCCGTACCTAGATATTTTTAAAGCCTCTATCTAAGCCTATGCGGAAGAAGATTTAGAATAAAGCGAACCTAGATATAGATCGTCCCTATACGTTTCGTAACTTTACGCGAGTAATTTTAGCTATAAAAGCCGAGTTGCGAAAGGATAAAACCGATAAAGCCTTATATAAGGATAATCGTTCTATTCTAGTAGAAAAGCTAGTTAAAGCGATAAGGAATACTGCCCCTCGCCTAAATCCGGTCTTTATAGCGATAAGCGCTATATCTAGAGTAAGCCCTAACGTTAAGAAGCTAACTAAATAGTTAGCTGCCCTTGCCCTTGCTCTTTTAAAGAACTAGGAACCTGCGTATAAACCCCTATATAGTAGCTAAAAGGATAAGGAAGCACTAGAGATCTAAGCTATAGTTATAGCCTATACTACCTTAGAAATTAAGATAGGTATAGCTTGCTAGAAGTATAGTTTAGAGGGACACTATAGTAGGGACTATCCCTACCTTAATTAGCTCCTAGATTAAGAATTTCTCTATAAGGACAAAACTCGCCGAATATGTCCTAGCCGAGCTAGCGGAGAAATAAGACCTCTCGAGTATAGCTAAGATAAGAAGTCTCCTCGATTAAAGGTTATTCTCCTAGCTCTTAAATAAGCTATCGGTCCGATTAACGTTAGCAAATATATTAGCTTTAATACTCTACGAGCCTCGTAGAAGTCTAACTAGCGTAAACGTCCCGTCTTAATTAACGCTAGTATAGCTAGGTTTAGGACTATAGAGTATATAGAGGAATGCGAGCCTATAGGATCTCTCTTTATTCTAGGAGAAGAAGAGGAAGAAGAGGATTATAACGCTGCCTATATAGCTATACGGTCCTCTTAGAAAACCGTCTAGAATCTCTCTCGCCCGACTGCGTCTCTAATAAAAGTCGCGAAGGTAAATATAGAGAAGTAGAAGCAAGCTACTAAAACGGGAACTAGTAACTCTCGCAGAGAGCAAGCACTACTAGAGATAATAGAATATTATCGCAGAGGTAAACTAAGCTCGTCTTAAGGAGCGGCTTTATCTTAGATATAGGGAAGATTCTAGACTCTAGCGGTTCTAAATTCCTAGGATACGGAGATATAGGATGCCTAATTCGGTTCTATAGTCCCTTCTAGAGGCAAAGCAAAAGAGGCGTAGAGAGCTAAGCCGAAGACGTAGAGGTTAGATAACCTACTTAAGAAGGCTATTTCTATAGATAAATAGAAAGCGTTCTAGTCTAATAGGCTCCTTAGAGCACCTCTAATTATAGAGCTCGGAGAATTGCAGCTATTCGGGCAGCAAGCTCTTAGTCGGTTTCTATACGGAAGGAAGCCTGCAGATCTATCCTATAGCGCTATACTTAAGCGCTATTATACGTTAAAATAGAGGCTAGATAGTATAGCTACCTCCGTAGTTAACTTCGCTTAGATCTATAATAGAATATAGAAGTACAATTCCGCTAGCTATTCCGACGAAGATAGCGAAGTGTCTAGAAAGGAGGAGAGCGAGGATAATAATAAGGGCGACGTAAGCCTTTATTAGTATAAAGAGCTAGAGATTAATACTTTCCTAATAGATTCTTTCGACTCTTCTAAGCAGCCCGAGGAAGAGTAAGTATCCTTAGTCGATAACTAAAAGGAATTAAGTAATAACGAAGTCTAGTTCGATACGAAGAAGTAAAATAATACCGAAATATAGCCCTTATCTATTTCTCTTAATTAGAAGGAAGCGGACGAGGAGGTCGTTCGTTAAGATATGCTAGAGATTACTATTATAATAGCAGTAGATCTCTCGGTTTAGCTAGTCTCTAGTATAGAGGCGTTGCTATATATTCCTACTTCTAAGCTATATACGGACCCGGATAGTATCCTCCTAGACTTCTATAAGGACTACCTACTTATTCTAAGCATCTATATCTATGCGACTCTCGGAGAGGCTCGATAGGTATACGATATCCTAATTAATAAGGGAGCGGAGAGTATAATTATAAGCTACGAGAGGGCTCGTAGCTTAAGGCTTCCTATTTTAACTATATTACGGCTACTATACGTAGTGTCTCCGGCAAGGTTACCTTTATTAGGATATATCGTAACGTCCGCGTAGAGGTATACGGAGTTATCGTCTTTATAACCTTTTTTATTGCTAGTAATCCTAAGACGCTAACTCTTTTAAGAAGGCCGTAGGCCTAAAGGACTCGACTTTCCTTTAGGAACTATAATAACGGCTTCTAAGAAGGTACGATTGCTAACGACCGTAGAAACCTAGTTTATTTTACCGGGATAGTAGGTAACAACGGGTATAGAACGGTTAATAATATTCTTCGTAGGTTAGAAAAAGATTAGGTACTAAGGTCTGCTTTAGCCCGATCTTAAGCACTAATATAGATAGGGCTAAAACGCGCTAAACCGAGCTAAAGAGTATCCTAAAAAGGATAGCTAAACTAGTACCTAGAGTAAATATAGCGCTAGATTATAGAATGCTCGAGAAACTAGCGGGAAAGCTTACTAAAGAGAAGAAGAACTAGTTTAATAAGCCTATCTACGAGTATCCTCGTAGCAAAACTATCTTCTTTAGGAATAAAGGCAAGTATAACTACCTTAGTTACTAGCACCGTTCCTACTTTAGAGATCCTAAATTCGAAGGACTAGTCTTTAACTATATAGCCTAGTATAAGTTTCTCGTAGAGTTATATACAGATCCCGAAGGCTTAGAAGCTTATAACGAGATAAGAGAATTTATCGGGAAATAAGTTCGGAACGTCCCTCCGTTATTCCCGCTAATTCGTCCTAGCTAGAAGTCTAACGATACTCTCTACTAGAGCCTCTAGTATAAGTTTACGTAGAACCCGGACCTTTAGGAAAGGCTTTTATCTACTATACTATATAAATTAGTATACTCTAAGGCTAAAGACCGCTCTTATAGTATAGGGTTCTCCTATAACAAGGCTCCTATAAAGCGTCGAAGCGAATAGGGGCAGAATAAGCTTAGAAAGCGCCTTATAAAGCTAAGGAAGTATCTATTTAGGTAGCTAGATCTTGCTAGTAAGAGCTCTAAGCTACTTCTAGGAGCTTCTAGGGCTAGTTCTAGAACTACTAGGACAGCTTCGGGCGCTAGTAGGGGTAGTCTTAAGAGCTTTAGGGCACTTACGGATGCTAGTAGAGAGAGCTTCGGGATAGCCGCGGGACGGGGTAGGGAGCTAAATAGGCAGCTTTAGGCACTAAGAGGGAACCGACTAGGAACGATTAAGGATGCTAGTATCGTAGAAAGGGCGCTAAGTAAAGTCTTAACTAATCTACGTACGGACTAGCGGCTCTTACTAAGTAAACTAGCTAGTTTAGTTTAATTATTACGTAAGGACTAGCGGAACTTGCCGAGTAAACTAGCTAGTTTAGTTCGATTATTACGTAACGTATATAATAATCTTATATTCTTACTCTTCCTAAAACTAGTCGGGTAGCGTTTAGGAAGCCTAGAGCTCTATTCCTAAAAGAATCCTCCTAGTAACCTGCTCTTTCCTAACTGCTTTAGGAACCTCTTTTCCCTATAGGACTTAAAGCTTAAGGTTCTCCTCCTAAATAAGTATTCTTACGACTCTAAAGATAGATACGAATCTAAGAGCGACTACGAACGAGCTATAGTTACTAACGTTATTTACGAGGAAATCTACCGGAGTTATAAGGTTCGCTATAGTAAACTGCTACTAAACGTACTCTTAGACCTAGATACGTAAGCTAAATTCTCTCTAAAAATTAGGGCGTTTACGATATATAAGCGTATCGTAGATAAGGTTAGATCCGTTAACGCGGACGTATCTATAACGGATAGATCGAATCCTAGTAGGGATCTATATTAGAGAAAGAAAGCACTAGCTACGGAGGAAGCTATACTACCCGGAACGGGCCCCTTTAATAGGAAATACTTAATTAAAAAGTTTTCTAGCGTTCCGAAAGGTTTAAGGCTTACGCTAGAACGGCTCGCTTAAATTAAGCCTACTATTTCGCTATTAGATCGGGAGCTATACCTTCTAACTAAGATGCTATATAATCGGGAAGCTGCACTTACTTAGAATTTCGAGTATCTCGGTTATATTAAGCCTACTATTGCTCCTTCTTAGGTTATCCGTACGATTCCGTATAAGCTATAGTAGCATCCTAGTTTCTAACTCTAAAGCTCTCTTAAGGGAGAAGTCGTAAAAATGCTCCGTAAGCGTATAGACGCAGGCGCTCTTAAACCGTGCTATAGTGCCTATTAGAATCTATACTTCCTTATAAAGAAGAAGACTAACCTAGGGGACCTAAAGAAGTATTGCCTAATTAATACTATATAGAAGTTTAATGCTATAACTATACGCGATGCTAACCTTCCTCCTAATACGGATAGGTTTTCTAAAGCTTTTATAGGTTATATAATCTCGTCCTTAGTTAATATCTTCTTTAGCTACAATTAGATTCTACTAGACGTAAGAAGTCGGGACCTTATAGGTTTCGATACTCCTCTCGGCCTACTACGCTAGATAATACTATTATAGGGAGCTACGAACTCTATCGCTTAATTTGTCCGAATTATTATGCTTATCCTTGCTACTTAAATACCTTACGCTACTAAGCCTTTCCTCGACGATATAGCTATTCGCGGACTAAAAACGAAGTTTAGTAATAAGGAGGTTAAGCCTAGACTCCGCCGATTTGTAGTAGAATATATTAGGAACTTAGATAAGGTACTTACTAACCTAGAAAGAGTAGGATTAACGGTCTATAGGGAAAAGCTGCAGCTATGCTATAAATAGATTAAGATAGTAGGTTACGTTACTAATAAATATAGTAGATACCTAGATACGGAACGAGTAGCTAAGCTCGTTAAATAGCTAACTCCTACGGACTAGAGGGAAGTCCGTATTCTTATAGAAATGTTCGTATACTATAAGATCTAGCTTAAGGACTTCGCCTAGTTACTAAGGCTACTCTTCTCTCTCCTAAAGAAAGACGTTAAGTTCGTATAAATAAAAGAGTATTAGCGATTTAAGGATATAATTACGGAACTTCTTATCTCTATACTAGCGCTAGTAGTACTAGACTATAAACTAGAGGGAGAACTAATCGTAGTAGGCATTAATTCTAGCCTTTACTCGTAAGAATGCTATATATCTTAATATAACCGGAAAGATAGCAGGATTCGATACCCTTCCCGATTTAAGTTAGAACTATTCTCCGCTTCTAAGCAACGCTACGACGCTAGGAAGCGCGAGTGTCTCGGTATTCTTAAAGCACTAAAGAAGTGTCGTCCGTAGTTATTTAATATTTTCTTCTAGCTAGAGGTAAACGCTAATACGCTAGTATATTAACTTAATAAGGCTGCTATAGACCTCCCGAACGCAGCTATTATAAGATAGCTAGCATAGATTAGGCTATTTAACTTTAACGTAGTATATGTCCCTAAGAAGAAGCATACGGCTGCTAATAGACTATCTCGTAAGCCTCCGATAGAGCGGAATACCCGAGAGCTAGCAGAGAAGGGCGATATTAATAAGATAATCGATAACTAGTTTTTCGCCTACTCCGCCTGCGACCTCGTTGCCTAAGTATTCCCTACTCGGGCAGAATTAGAGGAGGAAGTGCTAAACGGTACCTACTCTTAGGACTCGAGGAATATCGCATTCTTCCTTACTTACCTACGTTATCTACTAGGCCTATCCCTAATAGAATATAGGTCTCTACGCAAACGTGCACTTAAGTTCTATATAAGTAAGGAGAGTTAGCTTATAAGATAGGATCGTATCGGTAGTATCCCTTAGAGAGTTATCGACGATAATAACTATCGCGAAAGGATTATTACTACCTGCTACGACTACTATAGATACTCGGGCCTAGAACGGACGTATAAGACAGTTACTAAACGATAGTAGTAGGACGGTATTTATACCGTAGTAGTTCGTTTCTATAAGGGTTGCTAGCAATATGCGCTTAGGAATAGTTACTAGCGTCCTAGCCTACTCTACGCTTCCGAGAAGCAATACCTTAGGGAGCGATAGTACTTAAACGCAGTATTTATTAGCACCGGACTTTACCTTATTCTTGCAAGAGAGGCCGTTTCTCGATAGCTAGAGGCCTAATTAATATAGATAACGAACAATCGTAAGGTTAACGCTAGATACGTTACGAAGTTTATCTACGAGGACTTAATTTGCCGCTAGAGGGCTATAGCCGAGATCTATATAGATAGAGGCGGAGAGAACGTTTAAGAAGCGCTACTTACTAGCTACGGAATTAAGTAGGTTATAATCTCCCCCTACTACCTATAGGCTAACGGAATCGTTAAACGGGGATACCGTCTAATTCTAGCGGCTCTCTCTAAGCTTATAGGCGAAGGAGTAAGCGCTATAGCTAAGCATATTCCCTCGGTCCTTTAGGCGGAACGTACTACGACAAACTAGATAATAGGGCTAACTCTAGCGGAGATTATAATAGGCAGGGACGCTATATTACTAGTAGAGCTTAAATTCCGTACTTACTAAGTAGCTAAGTAGGGAATAGTCTATAACCGTCCTTTCTTATTAGCGATGCAAGCTACGGCTATAGAACGGATATATACGACGCTTAAGGAAGCTCGTGCCCGATAAGACTAGCTAAGAAAGCATAATATTAAGTATTTTAATAACTATAAGAACGCTAATTAATAGGAGCTTTGTCCTAGGCAGATAGTAGTCGTTTACCGATTAGAACTAAAAACGAGCTTCTCGAATAAGCTGCGGTACCGATAGCGCGGTCCGTTTCTTATATATACTATTATTCGTAACAAAAAGGCGTATAAGATTAAGGAACTTAGCGGGGAGGTCCTTTACTATACGTTCCCTAGGTTTAACTTAAAACTAGTACTATACTAGAGGGATCCGGAGGCTATAGTTCCTTAAGAGGATAGCTTTAATCTAGAATAGCTAGGTCCTCCGCCTTCTAAGCTACGGCTGCGTAGCTACCTATACCCTTAGATCCGGATTAGTAAGCTATTAGGAATAACTTAAGAAGAGAGGGAGGAGTATATCCGCTAGCCGGATATTCTAATACTAGAGGAATCCTAGTAGGCCCCTAATTTTTAAAAAAAAATTTTGTTTCTACTACGTCCGAATCGGTATAAGAAATAGGGAGAAACGTATTACTTATTACTCTCCTATTGCTAGTGCTATAAGAAAGGGAGGATTAGTAGCGGAAGTAGAATAGACCTTAGGAAGCTGCATAAAGGACTATTACTATAAATAAGAGGATCTACTATTAGAAGAATACTAGTTCCTAACTAGCCTAGGCTCCTAGAAGCAGCGAGGGATAAGATTAGTCGACTCTTACTTAATTTTAGCTAATAGCTGCCTAAAAGTAATCGCGAGCACGTATATACTTTCTTATTTCTAGCGGTAAAAATAAAGCGAACTAGCTAGTTTACTTCGAATAGCGCTAAGGATCCTCTAACGTATAGCTACGAATACTCTTACGTCTAGGTAGCGGGTTTAAGCATAAAACTCCTCTCCTTTTCGGCTCTTCTAGTCTCTTCTTAGTCTTATTAACCTTAATATCTATCTTAAGCATAATAACTATTAAGAAGTTCCGGCCTAATAACTACCCTAGGGCCGCTAAGTATAGGCGGCAGCGGTAACGATAGTTATATAGAGTTTTTAAGCAAACAAACCGCGAAAACTCTGCATAATAATAATAACTTCTTCTATACTAACTATCTTTACCGCTGCTAGCATAAACTTATCTATTTAGAAGACCCGCACGTTCTCCGCTTTACGCGCTCTTAAGAACTCGCTTATAGAAAACGCCTACTTCTAACTAGCTCCCTCCGCTCGCATATAGTATACTCCCTTCTATATAGTCCGTTTTTCTCTCCCTCTACTTTACTAGTATAATAGCCGACTAGGATATTGCTATAACTAACGCGGCTACTAAAGCGCCTACCCCTAAGCCTAAGGTAGTAGTCCGCTACTCTAACCCCGACTCGCTCGCCTATGCCGCCGACTCTAAGTTAGCTAATTTCCGCAACTTTACGCTTAATATTTCTAAGCTTAGCGAATAGCTTACTCGCGTATAGATACTAGACGCGGTTACTAACGTAGCTATAGAAGAAGAGAAGCAGACCGTTCTTCGTTCCGTTTATAGCGCTATTTAAGGAGACAATAACCGCCGCGCTTTTATTATCTTCTAGTTTATTTAAGAACTCGGCTAGCGTGCCTTCTTTCGTACTTAAGAAGGAGCACTAGAAGGACTAAAGGGCGTAATAGATATCTATAAGAGAGGCAAGCAGTTCGCTAAAAAGCGAGAGGGTCTCCTTAACGTACTATAGAACTCTTTTAGCTTAGGTAGGAAGTTTCCCTATTTTAACTTCCTTAATTCTACCTTTAAGATCTATAAGAAGGCTAGCTAGCACCTCCGCCGCTTTACGCTATTTAAGAACGTCCCTACCGAGAATCTCCGACTACTAGGCCTAACCTAGTCTAAATAGATGCTATACTAAGCTCTCCGCAATAGAAAGAAGAAGAATCTATTCCGCCCTATATTTAGCTATATCTCGGGCAAATTTTAGAAGGCTAGCTTCGTTAAGAGTATAGAGGCTATATTCTAGTTAGACCTATTTAGCCGCGAGAACCTCTAGCTTATCGATAAGAACGGCTTCGCCGTTATAAACGCCTACTTTATTATTTCTAAGAATAAGATCTTTAGAGTGTCCGACGCTAATAATAAAGCTAAAGGCTCGGCCGCGAGCAGGCTACTTAGTAAGCCGACCGAATCTAGCTACGATTTCCTTAGCTATCTTAATCTAGCCTCCGACGAATTTAAGAGCTTCTGCGAAGTAGCCGAGCGTTAGGTCTATAAAAAGATAAACCTCGCTAATAAAGACTAACTACGCCCTAATGCGTTTGCGCATCTATACTATAAGATTAGAGACCTCTACTACGAGGATCGCAAGCTTAAAGCGCTAAGCCGCTAATAAGAAGAAGCCGGCTAGGGCTAGGCCGTAGTAACCCGCTCCCGATCCGTAGCCCTAGAGCTAGAAATAGTTATTTTAGTCTATCTACGCGAACTAGCCGGTAGGGCTAAAGAATAAGTAATACGTTACGAGACGTATAGCTATAATAAGAACCTACTAAACGATCTAATTAACGAGGCGATCGAGAAGCCTTATTTAGATCTCGGAGAAGTTCGCGTCCGTATTGCTATCTTCTACGCTAACTAACTCGAAGAGCGCTATAAGGATAGCGTATATAGAAAGCTAGATATAATTCCCCTTAATAAGTACGAATCCCTAGATATTAGTCCTCCCTTCTACCGCACTTATATAGTAGAAATAGCTAAGGTAGTTAGCCTTATAGTAGAAGAATTAATAATAATAGCGTCTAATTGCCTCTACGACTCGTAGGATATCTCCCGTAGACTATGCCTACTAGTAAAGGGATCGATCGATAACGTGCCTAATAACTTAAAGAAAGACCTATAGATATAGGAGATAGACGCGATAGACCGATAGGCTAGCAAGAGCTAGCTGCGTAATATAGAGAAGGCTGCAGCAAAGATAGCGGCTAATAAGAAGGCCTAGGAGAAGGCTAAGCGTAAAGCTAATACTAATAATAAAGAGGACGGCAGCTCTAAGAAGAAGACTCGCCTATAGCTATAGATCGAAAATATCGAGGGTTCCGCGTCTATACCTCTAGCTTACGCCCTAAAGAAGTCTAAGAAGAGTAAGAAGTCTAAAAAGGCTAAGGGGAAGCAGCGTGCTAGCTTAAATAAAGCGAACTAGCTAGTTTAGTTTAACGACGACTATAGCGACGAAGAAGCCGCTTAAGAGTCTGCTCTAGAGGGTAACGATAATAAGCTTAGACCTATACGAATTAAGCTAGACTTTACTAATACCCGCCTATCTTAACTAGAGTTTAAGACTATTTAAGACGCATAGAAGACTTAGAATAGAAGATTGCTTAAGGATAGCTATAATATATTTAGCGGCCTTCTTAATTAGTAGGCAAAGGACCCGGATATAGTTTCTTAGATATACTAAGAATTCGACCTATATTGCTACTACCTCCGCCGCTGCCGCAATATATATAAATAGATGCTAAATATATTCTTCTCTCTTACCTAGCAGCTAATGCAATAAGACCCGACTATCTAGCTACTTAATATACTAGCCTAAGATTCTTTACGCGATAAGGCTATATATAGATTTATCGCGTACCCGATAACGGCCTAGTACTAGTAAGGAGAACCTACCGGCCGGATCGACTTAACGATCCTAATTATTAAGGGGAACTAGGCTACCGGCGAGAAGTTTGTTAAAGGCCCCCTAGCAGCATAGAAAGATAGATAAGAGACCGCCTATACGATTACTATAGTTTCTCTCGATAGTGCCTACTCTAGCCGCGGACCGGTTATATAGGTACCTAACCGCAAGCTATAGAACTAGACTACTAACGATAACGAAGACAACGAAGAAGAAGATAAGGCTATATACGCTAAGTTTAAAGTCGTTAGTAGCACCGGCTACTTAGGTTTAATCTACGATATAGTTAATAAGCTTAATAATAACGAGAACGAGGACGAAGACTCGGATATTAAGCAGAAACTAGTGCATGTTCTAGATAGAGAAAAGAACGGACTATAGGATTCTAGCCTGCGACTATAGAATATTTCGGTTATTTTAGGAGATTTAGTGCTTATATATTAGACGATTGCCTACGGAGAGAAGCCTAGTATCTTATTACGCCGCATAGTCTACCTAACGCTTATTAAGTATCGTAACTAAGAACTAGTTAGAGAGACTACCCTAAGCTTCCTAGATGTCCTTATTAGCAATATTACTATGCTACTAATGCTTAAAACGTTTATAGGCGCCGATTTCCCTAATAAACTATAGGAACGTAGACTCCCCTAGGAGCAATAGCTTACTAGCCTTAGGCTAGTCTTAGATGCGCTAATAGGCCGCTAAAGCTAGAAGGAGCTAGAAGTTAGCTAAGAAGCCCTTACGCTTCTATATATAGACCGTAACATATATAAGAAGTAGCACGAGTAGACCTAGGTTCTATAGGCGAAAAAGAGATTTGCGCAGCTATTTAACTGCTTAATTAAGGCTAAAAAGGCTATAGCGAAAGAGCAGAGCTTCTTTCTGCATATTAAGAAGGCCCTTAAGGGCTAGTTAAAGTACTTCCTATTCGACGGCGCTAACTACCTAGACGATAAGGAAGACAAGTTTAAGAGAATTAGCATAGCTGCATATATATAGTAAACTAAACTAGCTAGTTCGGTTCGGCAAAGGAAAATAGTAACGTTATAAACGTCTAATACGTTAAAAAAGAATAGATAGTACTTAGTTTATTACTATTTTGCAGAAGTTAGTTTTTAGAATAAAAATATCGTTCGTTAGAGTATCTATTCGGATATAAAGAAAGGGAGGATTAATAGGCGGAAACCGCATATCCTTAGCAGCTCGGGCGCCTATAAAAGCGTAAGCTTAGGCTCTCCTCTATATTAATTAATTATCTACCCTATGTTTCTTGTTTATAGTTCTAGTATTATTATACGTTCTATGCGTACCTGCCCTGCTAGCTATTACGAGAGACGATATAGCTAATACGAGGGTTCGCGAGCTAAACGTAGAGCGTAACTGCGAGCGTAGCCGTTACTCGATCTAAACTGCAGTGCTTACGAGGGTTCCTAAGCCTAGCTACCTAGGACGAGAGGCAAGAACTGCGCGTTGTTACGCTGCGTGCGACTGCTATATACCTAATTCTAGGGCTATTAGGCCTTAGCGATATAGATATGCACGCCTAGTTAGCTATAAGCTAGTTAGAGTAGTATAGGATTTACGCATTACTACTTACTTAAGTTTTCTTCTATAAATAGTATGCCTTCTGCATCTGCGTTACTTATAGCGCTTTTCTAAGGCTCTAGTAAAGATATATAGAATATATTATAAACGCGCTATACGCTTAGTAAGGCTAGGTAGTACGCCTACTTTCTAATTGCGTTAATTACCTTAAATAGACCTACGAACTTCGATACTAACTTCTTTATAGGCATCTTTTAGTAAAGGTTCTTCGAGGATAATAATACTATATTACTAACTTTAAACTCTATTAGCTTATACCTAGTATTAAAGTATCTAGTTTATGCTTTAGCTATATATTGCTAGCATTTTATAAGGTTCTTATATGTTTCTTATAGTTGCTTTATAGCATCGATTACTACTAGTATCTCTTTTCTAAAGAGCTTGTTCTAAGCGGCTCGCGTACTTATCGCAATCTCTATATTATAGCTATATACTACCTTAAACGGACTTATCTTAAACGTTAGATATATTACGTTATTATAAGCTAATTCTACTTAAGGTAGTAACGTCGCCTAGTTATTCTACTTATTATTATAGAAGATACGCAAGTACTATTCTAGCGTCTAGTTAGTACGTTCCGTCTGCCTATTAGTCTATAGATAGAAGGCTATAGATAGCTTATAGTTTATATGCGACTCGAAGTAGAAGTCTAACTAGAACTAGCTAGTAAAGATAGTACCTCTATTACTTACGATTCTATATAGTATTCCGAATTAGCAAATTACCCTATTAATTAGAATCTATACGAAGTCTACCCTCGTATATTTCTTAGTAGTTAGTATAAAGAGGTTTATCTTTAAGTACTAGTCGATAATTACTAGGACTATATTATATATATATACGTTCTGCTTACTAGGTAGTAGGTCTATAATAAAGTCTATAGTTAGCTTCTTCTATAGGAGCTTTAGCTACGGCAATGCTAATAGCTCGCTATATAGTCGATAGTATCTTGCCTTTAATACTTAGCACTCCGAATAGAATTAGATATACTAGCTAATATCCGTAGACATCCCTAGCTAGTAATACTTCTACTATACTAACTCGGTAGTTTTATCCTTATTAAAGTAACTAGCGAGTAGATTATCGTAGTATATATAGATTACCTATATCCGTAGTATATAGTTCTTAGGAAGATATAGCTAATTGCTATAATATAGTACTTCTTCCCTAATATAATACCTATTATATTTGCTTCTACTACGCTACGCCTCCTTAAAGAGTTCCTTTATATTAGGCTTCTATAGTATTAGTAATTTAGCAAAGTTAAGAAGTAAGTCTAAGATATTTAGATATAGTTCTTTTATAGTAGCTACTACGCGTGCGATATATATGCTACTTAAGAAGTAGTCTTATATATACTCTTCTAAAGGCTACTCTAAGACTATACTTATAAGTTGCTCTTATATTATAATTGCGATATACTAGAGGAATACCTAATCGCCGCACTCGGCTCTTATACTATATACCTAGAGCTTCTTCTATAATATTAGTAGTAGGTTCGATATATGCGCCTATTTATATACGTAGTTACTACGTCTTAATAGTATATTAGCTAGGTTCGTTTTCCTTAGTTAGTACTTAATTACGAAATTAAATAGAGCTAGAAATATAGCCTAATAAGCCTATCTACCTATAAGTTACTTTATTATTATAAAGGCTTTAAGGTTAGTATAGTTAATAAGCATAGTAACTAAATGCGAGGCGTCTTTAAGATATAGCTACTATGCCTTAAATACTTCTATAATAGCTAAAAGCTCTTTATTATAGGTCTCGTAGTTATATTCTACTAGAATTATCTTTTATAAGAAGAATGCTACTAGATACTAGTTTCTATCCTCGAATAGCTAGCTTAGGATACTTATAATTGCGAAGTCTAACGTATTAGTTTTAACTCGTATACGTGCTATAGGGTTATAGTGCCTTAGTAATAGAGTAGCTTAGAATACGTCTTTAATTCTATAGAATATAAGCTCCTCGCTTTTACCCTAGCTAATATACTCTAGCTTCTTACCTACTTTAGCCTCTTTTAATAGTACTATTAAAGCAGCGATAATCCTAGAGTACCTATATATAAACTACTAATAGAAGTTAGCGAATCTAAGGAATAACTATACCTTAGTAAGCGTAGTAGGTATTAGCTACGCCGTAATTGCGTCGACTCTATAAGAATCTATCGTTACGCCTTTAAAGTATATAATAAACCTAAGGAACTTAACCTTCTTCTTAAAGAAGTAGCATTTTATATACTAAGTATATAATCTAAACTTCTAGAGTCTCTTTAGTATAGTATATATATCTTATATATAGGCCTTACGCGAGGCGCTATATATAAGGATATTATCTAGGTATACTACGTAGTATATATCTACGAGGCCTAAGAGGGCTCTATTAATATACCTCTAAAAGGTAGCTAGTACGTTAGTTAACTTAAAAGGTATTATCTTATACTAGAAGTATCTATACTACGTATAAAATATAGTCTTCTAGTAGTTAGTTAGCCTTATATAAATGCGATAGTACGTATCTACGAGGTCGAGTAACGTAAACTATATAGCTTTTATAAGCCTATTAAGTATCTCGCTAATAAGTAGTAAGAGATAGCAATTCTTTACTATAATCTTATTTAATCTATAGTAATCTATATATAACTATAAAGTACTATTCTTCTTTAAAACGAATAGAATAGGCATACCTACTTTGCTTTTGCTCTACTTAATCTAATTATGCTCTAATGCTTCTTAAAGGTAACGACTTAACTTACTAAGCTCGTAGCTAGACTAATAATATAATAGCTTAAATAATAGCTTAGTACTAGGTAGTAGGTTAATCGTATACTTAGCACTTTCGACTAGTATGCTTCTTATCTCCTCTATAGGGTTAAAGAGGTCTATAAAGTTCTAGAACTCTATAGGTAGTAGCTCTTAGCTAGCATCTACCTTCTAGAGTAATATAGTAAAGATATATAAGGCCTTTTAAAGATCCTTATAAAACTTATATACTTCGCGTACTTATACTATATACGTCTCGCCTCTAAACCTAAAGGTCTATTTATTAGTACTAGCATCCTCTATTACTCTATAGGCTATATGCTATAGCTAGCCTAGTAAGATATAAGGAGTTAGTATATTATATATATAGAAGATGCCTTTATATATACGAGTCGCTTCCTTAGAGTCGGTAGCTTATAGGCGTATATAATACGCACCGTAGTAGTGCCCTAGCTACTTAGTAAAGGACGTAGCTAGTAGCAAAGTAGCATTCTCCCTTACTAGGATTAATTAATTAATTAATTAATTATTCTATTTACGTCCTTTAGGAGTCGAAGACTATATAAGACGGATAGACTTCTAGAAGTTAAACTACCTTATTTGCGAGAGAAAAGCCTTCTAGGCTAAAAAACTCTCTCCTTTTTAGTCCCTTTATCGCGTTAAAATATATATTATAGGCTAATGCCTAGGCTAGAATTTCTATAGCTATATATCGCTAAGCTTTAAAGCTTAGCGACGCTAAGCTCTATATATAGAGAAATAAATTTTAGAATCTAGAAAGGCTAGTAGAACTATAGTCTAAGTATAGGTAGATAGGTAGGCTAAGTTATATAGGCCTTTATACCTATTCGTAGTAACACCTAGGGCCCCTAGTCCTAGGTAGTAGTTATTCTAGTTAAAAAGGGTCTACCTTTGTCCCTCTTATCTAAGGCTCTATTTTATAGTCTAAATAGTTTTTCTCTAGTAAGGGTAGGTTGCCTCTCTTCCTATCTATCTATCTATCCTCTCTTTCTGCTTCCTACTTATCTCTTTATCTCCCTTATCCTTCCTTATACTTTAGTTTATATCGTTCGTATCGTTCTTTATTCTTATATTTTAGTAGTTTTAGTACTACTATAGTAGTAGGGTTGTTTTGTTTTGCCCTATACTTTGCTAGTATACTCTAGGAGTATCTATTTCTACCTACGGCCGCGTAGAGGCGTATAATAGGTCTTCGTAGGCCTCCCTTACTAGGAGGTTATACTATAGAGCGTAGAATCTAGAGACTATATTAATGTCGGCGCTTCTATTAAGTACGTACTTAGCTTATATATAGCCTATATCTATCTTAACCTCGGCTATAATAGAAATCGCTAGCCTGCTCTATATAGGTAGGTAATCTATCCCGCTTATTATAGCATTTAGAGCTTATAGGTCTTCCTAGATACCTTGCCTTTTAGCGGCCTGCCTATAGCTACTTTACGTATAGTAGGCGGCTCCTATAGATCTAGCTAGGGGTATTCTAACTAGATATACCCCTTCTCCTTATATCTATAGCATTTAGCTTTAAGTTTCTAGTCTAGGTCGTTTTTATCTCTCTTAGATTAACGCTACCTACTAGGGCGGGATCTCTCTTTTCTAAATTACGCTATAGTATTATCGCTACTCTTATACTTATAGTTCGCTTACGTCTTATATCTAATATACTTGCCTAGCTTGCTTTTGCTTAACGAACCTCTATAGTTGCTTTATAAGGATATAGCCCTTTCGGCCTATTTTAAATATATTATAAGCGCTATAAGGTCGGCTCTCTTAAACTCTATTATATTATAGTTCTTAATAATATTCCTCTATAAGGAAGCTCTTAACTTCGCGAGTAGCTAGTAAACTAGCTATAGCTTATAGTAGTTACTAAGTTACGCCTTAAGATAGGCTAACTTATTTATAAACTATCGTACGCTCTATCCTTTACGCTAATAAGCCTTCTTATACTTAATAGTAGTAAGGAGCGTGTAGTTCGCTTAATCCCTAACTATATCGTATATAAACTACTAGAAGTCTTTCTAGCTATACTTAGCTAGAAGATTTTTAGCGTTATACTAGTTATGCTACGTGTTCTTCGCCTCGCCTATAAGCTATATAATAGTATATAGTGCCTTCTTATAAGGGCTATAGTATATTATTAGGTTATTAATAAAGATTATCTTAAAGTAGTAGATAGACTCCCGAGCCTTATCTTTGCTTTTATCCTTAAATAGCTTTAGATTACGTATTTTCGCGCCTTTTGCTAATAAGCTTCCTAATAGCGTATTACGTATACTCTATATATTAGCTATACTAGCGTCGCTAGCTTCTTCTTCTTCCTCTCTAGCGTTCCCTTCTACGCTACTTTATATATAGTAGGCTTTAGATCCGTAGGAAGGAGAGTTATCGCCTTCTAGTATTATAGCGAGCTTACGCTTAAGGTACTTATACTCTTCTTAGAGTATATATACTATAAGTTACTTATAAAGCTCTTTTGTCTTACGTTCGAGTTGCCTATACTTTATATTAACGTTATTGTCTACTATTATCTCCTTAAGGTTTAGCATCTCTTCGCTTAGTTCCTATATTAGTAGAGCTCGTAGTATAGAGCCTATATTCTTATTATAACGTACCTATAATTCTCGTTTATCTAATATTAGTATCTATAGGCCGCTACCCTATATAGAGTAGAAGAATTAGAACTATAAGAGGGTATATAGTAACGTATAGACTACCTTAGACCTCTATCTAAAGATAGCGCTAATTCTTATAAAGTTATTATATATTGCATGCTCTACGTATGCGAATACTATATAATAAGTAATATAGTAGTAGCCGATTGCTAAGCACTAGTAAGGCCTAAGGCCCCTAATTTCTAGCTTTACTTCGCTCTTATAGTAATATAGTAGAAAGGCTTTAAGAACTTATATATATAGCTAAGAAGCCTCTAGTTAGAATTAGTTAGAATAACGCCTTCTAGCGCATTAAGGTATTCTTAGAATAACTCTTCGATAATTAGCTATATCTAATTAGCCTCTTTAATTATTAGTAGCTAGCCGTTCTAGCGTATTTCTTTAGGTACCTTAGAAACTACTAATAGATAGTTAGGGTATCGCCTTACTAGGCGTTTAAAGGCCTAGAAGTACTTCTTAGCACGTAGTCTAACTACTAGTAATTTAAGCCTATTAAGGGCCTTATTATAAGATAAACTGCTACTATTAGAATCTATGCTAATAAAGCTAGCGTTATTAGTATCGTTATTAGCTAACTATAATAGTTCTATAGCCTCGTAAGCTACCTCTACGTTATTAGCGTCTATAGCGAATATAAACGCTTATATTACGAGGTTTATAATATATTTAATATAGCGTAACCTCTATAACTTCTTAGTCTAATATTTAAGCCCTTTAGCTCTTATATATCGCTTAATAGCGCGTATTATAGTATCGTTAGTTATAACGTTATTAGAAGTTATCTAGCTAAGGCGTTATTATATATTATAAGCCTCTAGTACGTTCGTAACTAGCGACGCTAAATAAGCGCCTATCTTACTAGATTTGCTATTAACCTCTATAAGGTTAAGGAGTACCTATTTTAACTCGCTAGCGGTATTAATAAACTACGTATTAATAGCCTAGAATAACTTCCTTCCGTACTTTGCTTTCTAGGTGTCTATGCTTATATAAAAGCTAGATAACGCGGTAGCGAGGTATATAGTAACGTAGTCTTACTAAATCTCGAAGTTATACTTAATTCGAGGCTTAATAGTACTAGTTAATTTAATTAAGTAGTAAGCTGCCTTAGGGTTAATTAATAAGATAATATTATAGAATGCCTTTAAAGTAACTAATCTATATAATAGGTTATATTCTATAATAAGGTATACGTAAAGGTTAAGAATAACTACTTATTCGCCGCGTTCTTTAACGTAGTTATCGTCGCCTCGTCTAGCTTCTTCTAATACCTCTATAACTAAATATCTAGTTTAGTAGCTAAACTCGCTACCTACGCCTAAACTAAAGGTATAATAGCGTTCTTACTAACGAATATACTATAACTACGAAGGTAGTTAATAGTATTAGAAGAAAGGCCGTAGTAATAGCAGCCTTTAGTGCCGTAGTAAAATAGTATATAGCTATAATTGTCCTTCTTAGCTTATAATAGCAGCTATATACGTACGTACTACTATAATTCGTAATTCTTCTACCCTCTCCCTTTTAGAGAATTTAGCTTCCGCTTCTTCTATAGAAACTATATAGTATTATTAAGTAACGGCGTTAGTATTAAGAGTAGTAGCGAAACGAATAGAGAACTCGAGGTTATAGAATTTAGTATAGAGTTAGGTACGGTTTCGAAGGTTTAGAATTCGGAGGTATTAATTTCTACTAGCGTATTATTAATACGCTATCTTTTACTATTAGTCTTTTTCCTATTATCTTTAGTAGGTTTAATTTGCTTAATTCGTTTATACGTACGCGGATTAATAGGTACGTATTATAGTTTCTAGAGGGCCCGCGCTATAGTTAATACCTATAGAAGGTTTAAGATAAAATTTTAAGTTTATAGTTTAGGATCTAGTAGCGCTTTCCGTAGAATAATTATAGCTAATAGATTAGCTTAGATAACCTTAATTGCTACCTTAGGAATATTAATTTAGTAAGGTTATTAGATTCTAAACCGATTATTTAGTACCTCTATTAACTTAATCTCTAATAATAACTCCTTCTACCCCTTCTACTATCTTCTTAATATACGGAAACTACGAATAAAGGCCTTCTAAATTACTACCGACTTTATAGCGCGCGATATATAGTTAATAGCGATACTATAAGCTCTAATTGCTACTAAATACGCGCTAGTACTGCTACGTTTACCTAAAGTACCTTCTTAAACGGCTCTCGTTACTCTCTACCTTCTTACTAAGAAATTACGGAATTAGAAGATTTAGAAGCTTATGCTAATACCTCTAATTAATCTAATTAATATTAGATAACTACTATTTCGAACGCTATATTGCTTCTACCTCTCGTTGCTACTAATCTACTCTACTCTAAGCCTTATTAAAGGCACGCGCTACCTCCTTATTTAAACGACCTTATAAACTAACTATAATAGTATTAAGCTAACGCGTATTATCGGTAGTAAGAAGGTAGTTATTATCGCTTATTAAACAATTAATAAATATATAGATTATAACTAGTAAGCCTAGAGGCTAGATAACGATCTCCTCCGTATCTAAAGGCCCTATAGGCGATAGTAAGGATTTAGATAATTTAGAGACTAACGCCTATAAATTAGGAACCTGCTATACGGTTAGTAATTAAGCTAGAACTATACTAATTTAATAGCTATATACCTCTACTATAATACTCTAAGCTATTTCTCGGTTAAAGGTCTAATTTATATATAGATTACTACTAAATAAGACCCTCTAAAGAGCCTATATACTACTATTATTAGCTTAGGAATATCCTTAGACTACTTCTAAACTAAATCCTAAATTCGACTAAATTAACTAAATATTTAAAACTTATAAATTCAGATTTAATTTAGTACTAAATTTGAATTAAATTTGAATAATTAATTTAGGATTTAAAATCTATAGTTATATCTAGTAATCCCCTCGCGCAATCTTTAATTAGGACGGCAGACGCGGTGCATTTTAACGAATATATAATTAACGCCTAGAAATGTCTACTTGCTATTAGTTTATCTAGTAACTATACTAAGTTACACCGAATTAGATTAGAAGAGATTAGCTCGAGCACGCCTCGTTAATCGCAAGTTGCGTCCCTCTTAGGCTAATAAGAAGCGCAGTCTATATTCTAATAGACTAAGACATAATCTTAAAGAAGAAGTAACATACATTCTTAAGGTCTTATAATATCTCTATGCTCGTAATAACTATATATATAAGGATAGAAATATAAACCGACTTCTACTTCTATCGTTCGAAGTAGAAATTGTCTTAGAAGTAGCCCTAGCGTGCCGCTCTACCTAGCGTACTACACTAAAACGCGTATTCTAATATAACTTTGTCGCGTAATATCTCTATAACTATAGCACCTAATAAGACGATTCTTAATGCATTAGAAAGCCCTTATTATAAAGATGCTACTAAGAAAGCGAGGCAGCTTAGTATATCGCGTTAGATAGTTAATAGGCGCCTTAAAGGCTATTAAGCTACTATAGCTAAGAAGGCTTAGAAATAGTAGCTATTATCGCTAATATAAGAACGAGAGCTTATAAAACATATTAATATGCTTACTTAGAGAGGTATTCTACTAACTCTATTAATAGTTCGCTCTTTAGCTATAGAGATAGTCTATAAAGAGCTAGGTAAGAACTAGGTAGCTTAATTTATTAAAAGGCACTAGAATAAACTAGAGTTATACTACCTTTAGAACCTTAATAAGGAACGTAAGAAGGCTAATAACTATAAAGATATTAAGCTGTTCTATTATACGCTAGCCTCTAAGATTAAAGAATATAGCATTCTGCCTAAGTATATATATAATATTAACGAGAAAGGCTATATAATTAGTATTATATAGAAGATAATACGCATCTTTATAAAGGGCTCTAATAAGGCTAAGAAACTACTAGGTAACATGCACGATAGCAATCGTAAATAGATTACTATATTAGACTATATCTACGCTAATAGTATAGTTATTCTACCTACCTTAATTTATAAGGCTATAATAGGCAATTTATAGGATATGTTAAGAAGTGCAGTCTAGTTAGTACTGCCTAGGAACCGATCCGAACCACCTAGTTCAGATCTAGGGTTATATAATATAGGTTATATAATACTAGCCGAACTAAACCACCTAGTTTAGTTCTAGGGTTAGGTAATATAGGTTATATAATATTAGGTTATATAACCTACCGGGGAATATATCTTAGGAGAAGGTGCAACCTATAACTAACTAACATAATTAACTCGGTTAGTTCCTACCTACTGTCTCTACTTCTACTGCGCATTATACCCTCTCGCCCTCTACCTTTTTAATAGGTTATAAGCCCGGGTTTGCAGAGAGGCCCTAGGTAGTAAGAGTTAGCCTTCTCCTCCTTAAAGTAACACGTTTTACCTCTTGCAGGACCTGCAGTATTAACTAGGCAGAGAAGTAGGAAAAGAGCATAAGGGAGACTAGAGGCATATCCTATCTGCACTGCCGAGAAGCTCTAGAAGATCCTAGTTGCGAACTAGAAGTTCCTAGAGGGCAGGTAAGATAGAGAAAAGCCTAGTAAGGCATACTTAAGATTAGACGAGTATAAAGAGGAAAGGATAAGCCTTAGGCTATAGCACCTAAAAGGATAAGACTAGGCCTAAGCACCTAGTACTACTAATACCTTAGAACTAGCCGGAGTGCCCTTCTAAGAAGGTAGATCTTTTAGAGGTTCTTTACCTAAGAACCTAACTAACTCCCCTAAGAGAGAAGAGTCCTTAGATACCTTAGCAAAGAGAGAAGAGTCTTAGCAATAAGGGAAAGCAGCTATCTAGAAACTGCTATTAGATTAAAAGAGCTTATGTTTTCTAGAGTTAGGTTATTTATTTAATTTTATAGAAATAGATTTAGCAAGTAGAATTAGCAAGAGAAGGGCTGTACTAGTACTATGCAAAGAGAACTAGAGATAATAGTTTAGCCTGCTATAGGACTACCTTAAATTAAAGGATATATTTTAGATTATCTTAGAGACTATACCCGAGTCCTCTATAGAGTTATTACTATTAGTGCTTAGCCTAAGGTACTTAAGAAGTAACCTAGAATAGGTTAAGGCTAATGCTACTACTAGGTACGAGATAATAATCTACCTATTAGAAGATAATTAGGAGGAGACTATTAAGGAGAGACAAGCCTTAAAGATATAGGAGAAGATAAGAGCTAAGTATAGCAAGGTATATACTATATATATAATAGCATATATCTAGGAGTTCGTAAACTTCTAGATAATAGAGGACATAATAATTAGAAAGGCATAGGTATAACTAGCTAGCATAGCTAGAAGGATTGCAGAGGTAGACCCTTAGGAGGCATACTATAAGGAGCTAGAGAGGAGACTTAAGCATCTCCTTAATAGCTTGCCTAAGGCATACTAAAGCATAAAGGATACTATCCTTACCTAGCAGTCTATATCGTATAAAAGTGCACTATAGCTACTAGAATTATATAAAGCTAGACTAAACTAGTCCTAAGAAACAGTAATATTTGCTAAGGGGAAAGGGATCTAAGGTACGAGACTAAAATATTACCTCTATAACTAAGAACATTTTAGAGGTATTGCTAAGTATCCGCACCTTAATAAAGCTAAGAAAACTATTAACCCGAGATAGAGCTATAGGGTAGAAAAGAGAAGAATACTACCTAGAGAGAGCAGCTTTAGAAGGAGATCCTTACTAGATAAAGAAGCATTAAAAGAAATAGTAAAGAAACTTAACCTAAAAGTCTAATCCCTTAAGAAGAGACAAAGCTTAAGGAAGTTTTCTAAGAAGGCTTATGCTGCCTAAGAAGATATAGAACCTTTAGCAACATCTAAAGCATCTTAATCCCTATTAGAGGATAATAATATAAATAAAGTAGCATACTTAACTATAGAAGCAAAAGGCAAGTATATGCTATTAAGATAGCTACTTAACTCTTACGCTTCGTTATATATAACTAACTAAGAACTACTTTTTAGAGAACTAAAACCTCTCTAGAGGAAAAAGTAGATTAAGGTCGGTAGTAGCTATTTAATAGCTATATATATAGGAGACGCAGTAATAGGTAGGAGAAGAGGAAAATAGATTATACTTAAGGAGGTCCTCTTAGTACCTAGCTTAGGAGTTAATCTTGTTTCTTAGAGCTAATTTAGCTAGCAGTACGGTATTTAACTACTAAAATTTACGCTTGTTTTATTATCTAAGAAACTAGTTATCTAGACAAAATTGTTAGGAGGAGTACTATTTATTAAGGAGATTAATAATGCATTATAGAAGCTTGTAATATTATGCTTTAATTAGAATTAAGAGAATAAAGCCTATGCCTTTAAAGCCTAGGAGAATTCCTAAGAATAGTAGGAGCTCTAGTATAGGAGGCTTGCATACTTTAGAGAGGGTCTTCTTAGAAACCTGCATAAGGTATCTAACTTAAAGGCTTAGATTCCTATTTTAAAGGAATACTAGCTATGTAGGGTATGTTCCTTAGTAAAAATAAAGAAATATAGAGGAAAAGAAACTAAGAGAAAACCCTAAAGGTTATCTCTAGTTTCTATTAATATCTATAGCCCTTTGCCTATCTTAAGACTAGGATATAAATAGTAGCTTAAGATTATTAATAACTTCTTAAGAAAGAAGTAGACTTTCTTAATAAAGTCTAGGGAAGATGCACTAAGTATCCTTAGAGACTAGAAGGTAAAGGCTAAGCTGCAATTAGGAAATCCCCTCTAGATTATAAGGAGTAATAGAGCAAGAGAGCTTCTTACTATACTAAAGCAGTAGGAGAAGAAATATAGAATTTCCTTCTATACGACTAAGGCATATAACTCTATCTAAAATAGAGTAGTTAAGAGGTTAATCCAAACCTCTAAAGATTATATAAGAGCGATGCTAGAAGATGCTTATATGCCTATTAAATTCTAGCTAGAAGCCTTAGCAGCCTATATAGTTATTAGAAATTCTCTTCCTAATAGCCTAGAAATTAATAGATTTAAGGTATTACCTAAGGAAGCCTTTTTAGGCATTTAACCCTCTATATTATACTTTAGAGTTTAGGGTTATAGAGCAGTAGTCTATATAGATCTAAAGTCCTAGCTAGCTAGGATAAGATTAGATAAGCTAATAAATAGAGGCAAAGATGCTATATTTATTAGGTATATTCCTAATACTACTAAAATGTAGCTCTTCTAGAAGCCTAATATAAGGGCTATTAAAGCCTATAGCACTGCTACTTAGTTTAAGCATAAGAAAGGAGGAGATATAGAGCTAAATGTTCCTAAGCTTAACTAAGCAAGTAATGCACCTATTAGAAACCTAGTTAGCAGACCTTTAAAGAAGCTAATAGCAGTTGCACTACCTATAACTGCTGCACCTATAGCTATAGTAACTAAACCTATAGGTCCTAGCTAGATACTCTTTATATAGTTACTACCTCTACTAAAGAATAAGGAGGAGTACTAGAGGATAGAGGATCTAGAAGAAGAAAACCTTAGGCATACGAATACTAAGATTAGGGATAGACCGTAGGTAGTAACTAAACTACCTAGTTTAGTTCGGCGGTTACGTAATCTAACTAAACTAGCTAGTTTAGTTCGCCTATTATATAACGTAGGCAGCGTACCTATACTTGCCCCGAGTGCTATAAAGTAGAACCTAAGGAAGGAAAATAAGGACTAGGAGGGAGACTAGAACTAGACTTACGGCTAAAAGAGAAGGAGATCTATCTTAGATAAAGGACTAGCCCTAGAGCTAAAAGCTTATAGTATAGTTATAAGACAAGTGCTTTAGAAGAGATAGAGAGAATATAGACAAGAGAAAGAGCTAAGTGCTAAGCATTATAAGGCATTCCTTAGCTAAGTTTAAGGCTAAGATTAGGAGTAAATCTAGGAAGCCCTATTAGAGGTCTAAGAGTCTGCATTTGCAGCACTTGCCCCTTAAGTCTCTGCATAGAGATAAGAGGTGCCTATTCTAAAGTCCTATAAAGAGGCAATTTAGGACCCTAAATAGGGATATATATAGGAGAATATAGTCTAGAAAGAGCTAACTGCATTAAGAAGCAATAATACCTAAATAGAGGTTATTCCCTTAAAGGGAGCAAACCTTATAATATCTAAATAGGTGTTTAATATAAAGAGATTAATTAGTAGAGCTATTAAAAAGTTTAAAGCAAGACTAGTTGCAAGAGGTTTCTCTTAGAAATTTGGAGTTAACTTCTAGGAAACCTTTGCACTAATAGTTAGGCATAATACCCTAAGGGTATTTATAGCTATAGTTTATAAAAAGGACCTAGAACTCTACTAAGTAGATATAAACAATGCATTTACTAAGAGCAAACTCTAAGAAGAAATCTTTATAATTCTACTACTAGGAGTTAAGATTCTACCTAATATAGTCCTATAAATCCTAAGAAGCTTATATAGACTAAAGCAAGCAGTAAGAGACTAGAACAAACTCTATATCTTAAAGTTAAAACAGATTAGGTTTATATAATTAGAAGTAGACCTATACCTTCTTATCTACTAGAAAAGGAACATTCTAATCCTAACCTATATAGATAATATTCTAATTATAGCACTAAAGCTAGAAGATATGCTTTAGTTTAAGGAACAGCTAAGCAAGGTGTTTAAGATTAAAGATCTTAGAGAACTAGAGAAGATCCTTAGAATAAGGTTAATAAGAGATAGACAAGCTAGAACTTTAAAGCTTAATTAGGAATACTTTATCTAGGAGAACCTTGTAAAGCTAGGAATAACTAAGGAGATAGCTAATCTAACTCTCTTACTAATAGACAGTTATAAAAGCCTAAAACTAATAGGCTAATATAATAAGAGAGGAAACAGAACCGAGTACTAGAGCTAAACCGGTACCTAGATATAGCCTATAGTTATAATAAGACTAGACATTGCTTTCTCTCTTAGGAGGCTAAGCTTATACGTCTTAGACCTAACTAAGAGACATATACAAGCTCTAAAGAAACTAGCAAGATACCTAAGGTTATCCTAAGACCTAGGATTAATGTTTAGGAAAGGCAGTAGGAGACTAATAGGATACTTAGACTCTAACTACGCAATAGATAAAGCAGACAGAGTCTTAATCCTTAGAAGCATCTTCTTCCTCTACGGAGCCCTAGTTTCTTAGATAAGCAGGAAGCAAAAGTCTATTACAATATTAATAATAGAAGCTAAGTATATAGCTATAAATGCATATGCAAAGCAATCTTAATTCCTAGCAGCTCTCTTAAGAGAGATAGACTATGCAGAGCTAGTAGGAGAATGCCTATTTTAGCTAACTATTAAAGCCTATCCTAATATAGTAAGAGAGCTAATGCTAGTGCAGATTATAGGGGATAACTAAGCAGCTTTAATACTTATTAAAGATGCATATACCTATAAGAGATCTAAGCATATTAATATTGCATATAACTATATTAGGCATCTCTAGTAGCAAAGAAAGATTGCAGTAGAATATATTCTAATAAAGGAGATAGTCGCTAATAGCCTAACTAAACTAAAGAATAGGCTATAGTTTTAGGAGTTTATAAGACAGCTCTAGCTTGCATAAGGAAGGGCAGGAAGGCTCTATCCCTATATTATAATAGGTTATTAGGTACTAGGGAAGAACTAGAAAACAAATACGAGGTGCAGGCAGAAGACTACCTAGCCTAAGTAGGAGTATTAAGAAGTGCAGTCTAGTTAGTACTGCCTAGGAACCGATCCGAACTACCTAGTTTAGATCTAGGGTTATATAATATAGGTTATATAATACTAGCCGAACTAAACTACCTAGTTTAGTTCTAGAGTTAGGTAATATAGGTTATATAACATTAGGTTACATAACCTACCGGGGAATATATCTTAAGAGAAGGTGCAACCTATAACTAACTAATATAATCAACTCGGTTAGTTCCTACCTACTGTCTCTACTTCTACTGCGCATTACACCCTCTCGCCCTCTACCTTTTTGACAGGATACTTAGCTGCAGGATTTTAAGCTAACTAAGCACTATGCATACTTTCCTTCCTTACCTAATAGATAGACTAATAACTCTATTAGATTATTATAGCTAAAGGATATATTTTAGCATTATAGCACTCTAAAGGCTAGAAGGTAGTAGAGGCTTCTAATTCTTAATAGCTATAGCTCTTACCTAACTATAGAGTTTCTTAATTAGGCCCTAGATTATAAGATTATAATTATAGTGTTTCTACCTTATTTAATATACCGCCTATAGCTACTAGATATTAAGTTATTCGCTCTATTAGCATTATATTACTCCTTAAACCTAGCATAGCATATAGCAGAGTCTTAAGGGCTATCTACTATCTTAAAGCGCGATTTCTTTAAGCTATTTTAGCCTATATAGATATCTGCGTTTACGACGAAGAATATTATATTAGCCTAGGCAGCTATAGGCTTAATACTACTAGATTCTAGCGTAGTTTTAAAGAATCTTAAGCTAATCGAGCTACTCCTATAAATAAGCTTAAGCTAGCCTAATACTCGTCTATTAAGTAGTAATAGCTTAGTATAATTAGCGATAACTTATAAGTAAGCTAGAACCTTAATTTAGGAAGTTCTAGATTTATACGATAATAAGAAGGTAAAGAAACTAGATTTAATTATCTACTAGCTTACTACGAAGGTTACTATCCTTTAAGCTAAGAATAAGGGCTTCTAACGAGCCCTTAATAATAAGAAGAAGAAGCGTAAGCGTAGTAGAATAGTTATTAAAGAGGTTAAAGCTTAGGGTAGCTAAGGTAGTATTATATAGTTACCTACTAAGATTTAGTATATATTATTAGTTTAGAAGGCTCGTAACAATACTAAATAATAGGTAGTTAAAGATAAGGCTACTAAGAAGCAAGAATAGGCTCTAAAGAATAATAAGAAACGTATTATAGCTAAATAGCGTAAGATTAAGCGAGAAAATAATAAGAGAGTAAGAGTAGAGAAACTATACTAAGCTACTATTAAGCGAGAGTATAGAAAATATACTCGTAGTATAAATATACTACTAAATAAGGAACTATAAGCTTTAGCAAGACGAACACGTAGTAAAACTATCTCCTTTAAGCCTCTAGTAGTATAGCTAGTATTTAGTAGGCTAAAGAAGCTACCTAAGCTAAGATAGCTAGCTTCTTAGCCTAATAGTACTATGCTACTACTATTAAAGATTATTGCACTAAAATATAACTTTAATAAGCTATATATATAAACACGCTATATTCTAAGTTTTAGCTTAATCTATTATGTTATTATTAAGATATTCTTTAATTAAGGTGTTAGTAGAAGTCTAAATTTAGGGCGGCATAGTAGGTAGAGCGGCTCGCTAGGGCTACTTCTACCCTTCTCTATTCTGCGATATTAATAAGTAGCGAGTATTTGCGAAGTAGGATTAATAATAACTTTCTTAGTAGCTCGAGTAGTAATTAAGCTCTTTCTATAGTCCTAATTCTATTATTAGCTTATTCTAGATAAGGTGCTAAAAAAAAGCCTTATAAGCTTTATAGAAGTAGCCCTAGCGTGCCGCCCTACCTGCTATACTACCCTAAATTTAGACTTCTACTAACACCTTAATTATAGAATATCTTAATAATAACATAATAGATTAAGCTAAAACTTAGAATATAGCGTGTTTATATATATAGCTTATTAAAGTTATATTTTAGTATAATAATCTTTAATAGTAGTAGTATAGTACTATTAGGCTAAGAAGCTAGCTATCTTAGCTTAAGTAGCTTCTTTAGCTTACTAAATACTAGCTATACTACTAGAGGCTTAAAGGAGATAGTTTTACTACGTATTCGTCTTACTA
This sequence comes from Cercospora zeae-maydis, assembly GCA_023512815.1. Lineage (NCBI taxonomy): Eukaryota > Fungi > Ascomycota > Dothideomycetes > Mycosphaerellales > Mycosphaerellaceae > Cercospora > Cercospora zeae-maydis. The sequence continues at coordinate 1,951,630 of JAKLWY010000008.1, forward strand.
AAGCTTATAGTTCCTTATTTAGTAGTATATTTGCACTACGAGTATATTTTCTATACTCTCGCTTAATAGTAGCTTAGCATAGTTTCTCTACCCTTACTCTCTTATTATTTTCTTACTTAATCTTACGCTATTTAGCTATAATATATTTCTCGTTATTCTTTAAAGCCTATTCTTGCTTCTTATAAGTCTTATCTTTAACTACCTATTATTTAGTATTATTATAAGCCTTCTAAACTAATAATATATGCTAAATCTTAGTAGGTAACTATATAATGCTACCTTAGCTACCCTAGGCTCTAACCTTTTTAATAACTGTTCTACTACGCTTACGCTTCTTCTTCTTATTATTAAGGGCTCGTTAGAAGCTCTTATTCTTAGCCTAAAGGATAGCAACCTTCGTAGTAAGCTAGTAGATAATTAAATCTAGTCTCTTTCCCTTCTTATTATTATATAAATCTATAACTTCCTAAATTAAGGCTCTAGCTTACCTATAAGTTATCGCTAATTATACTAAGCTATTACTACTTAATAGACAAGTATTAGGCTAGCTTAAGCTTATTAGCAAGAGTAGCTTAATTAGCTTAAGATTCTTTAAAACTACGCTAGAATCTAGTAGTATTAAGCCTATAGCTGCCTAGGCTAATATAATATTCTTCGTCGTAAACGTAGATGTTTATATAGGCTAAAATAGCCTAAAGAAATTGCGCTTTAAGATAGCAGATAGCCCTTAAGACTCTACTATATGCTATGCTAGGTTTAAGGAGTAATATAATGCTAATAGAGCGAATAACTTAATATCTAGCGGCTATAGGCGGTATATTAAATAAGGTAGAAATACTATAATTATAATCTTATAATCTAGGGCCTAATTAAGGAAATCTATAGTTAGGTAAGAGCTATAACTATTAAGAATTAGAAGCCTCTACTACCTTCTAGCCTTTAGAGCGCTATAATACTAAAACACGTCCTTTAGCTATAGTAATCTAATAGAGTTATTAGTCTATCTATTAGGTAAGGATAGAGGTTAGAATAGGTCCTATAAATTAGGTCGGTTCTAGGTTTAGGTCGGTTCTTAGGGGACCTAGACCTAGACCTAAGTAGCTAGGTCTTCGGACCTAACCTAAATCGAGTTAGGTTAGGTCTTATAGTCGCTAGTTCTAGGATAGGTCCTAACTCCGGACCTAAATAAAACCGTTAGGTCCGTAGAAAAACAAGTTATAATTAGGAATATTACTAATAGAATCGATAGAGGGTGCAATTCTATATATAGTAAAATATATAAGTATAAAGAATAAGTCGGTACTTGCAAAAGATCTAGATTAAGGATATATATATAAGGTATTCTAAATGCATATATAATATACCGACTATAGCTACTAACTACTATTACTAACTATACTATATAGAGTATTAAGGCTAGTGCGTACTACTTAGCTTTTGCGAAAATAACTTCTTCTACTTATATATACTCTTACGAGCATGTTTCGGAGCTATAGGTTCCTTATTATTACTAATTGCTTTAAACCTCCTCTAACTTAATATTGCCTTATAATCTGCCTAAACCTAATGCTACTATACGTTAACTTTAGGTACTAAAGGCTAGAACGTACTTAATATTAGCGGCGCCTTCTCTACTAGAGCATCTCGAGCTTGCTACTACTTATTACGCTCTTAAGAGCGATAGTATATAATATTACTAAACGTCGAAGGGTCGTATAATTAATTATAGCGGCTCTAGTACCTTACTATATTAAAGTCTCGCTTATAACCTATACTAGCTACTAGGATATATAGGAAGTCGCGTGCTATAAGCGTATATATAGGATACTCTAATATAATAAGTTTCTAGGAGCATAGTAGATACTCGATAGAATAAGCGTTTAAGTCTTTAAATCTTACGTATCGATAGCGCGTAACTTTATCTAGTTTAGTAGAAGATTAAACAATAGAAGACGTTAGCCGTAGGGTATTAGTAGAGTTAGAGTCGTTATCTTTAGATATAGAACGCATGCCTATAGCAAAGGAGGTAGTAGAGCGGCGTAAGGGCTATTAAGACTTAGCCCTAGTTGCAGCTGCTATAGGTTTATATCGCGTATATTTAAGGCAGAATTTAGACTAGTAGTAGTCCTTAAATAACGAGTCTAGCTCTTTACTAGAAAAGGCGTCCTAACTCTAAAAATTACGTTTTATCGCTAGATTAAGTAAGATTATAATACTATATATATCGCTAAAATAGTCTTAGGTAGTAGTATAGTACTTAATAAGTTTCGTAAACATAGCCTATAGCGTAGCGTAGATCTCTTACTACTACGGCTTAGTTTTATGTTTTAATTTCTCGTCTATAATATCGAGGATATTAAAGAGAGTATTATAGTACCTAAGGACGAGGTATATAGTTAGGCCTTTAGTAGTACTAATAGTAGTCGTAGCTTCTATAAATAGTAGCGTAAGATTAATAATATATTCGATTCTTTTCTACTCTATATAACCTAGTATAAGAGGGTATATAGTAACGTATAGACTACCTTAGACCTCCGTCCGAAGATAGCGCTAATTCTTATAGAGTTATTATATATCGTATGCTCCGCGTATATAAATACTATACGCTAAGCAATATAGCAGTAGCCGCTTGCTAAGCACTAGTAAGGCCTAAGGCCCCTAACTTCTAGCTTTACTTCGCTCTTATAACTGCCTCCCTCCCCCTATCGAGCTGTCTTAGCTCGATAGGTAGGTAGTAGTCTTCTCGTATACGTAACGTTCCTATTATATCCGCGTATCTCTTATTACTTATAGGCCTTCTATTAAGTTCTATCGCATATTACTATTACGCTTCGCATGCGTAACGTAAGTAAGTTATTACCGTATATTATTATTAATAGCAACGCGCGTTATTATATTTATTACGGTAATAGCATTATAAATTCTTACTTGCGCGCTTCTAAACTTCTTCTATAATACTAATACTTAGTTATTTAGTTTCTTATAGACGCGCTCTGCATTCGCCTCCTAATATATATATATACTTATTATACTCTCTACGTACGTACTCCGTACGTACTTAAGAACTACTATAAGATAGGACCTAAGAAGACTAAGAAGCTATTTAAAGGCAAAGAGGCTACTATTACCTCCCTATTAAGTAGCTCGTAGGCAAGCCTAAAGCGTACCGGTAGAAATACTAGTACGCCTAGCAGCCGCGCTCTAAGTTTAGCTAGTAGCTAGTCTCCCCTTTTACGTCTTAGTAGTATTACGCTAGGTAAGGATAGCTAGATAGGTAGCATACGCGGCGCGCGCTTGCCTTAGGCGAGCCCTAATACCCCTAGTAGTAGTCCGTAGCTAAGTCTATCCCTAGCTCCTAATACTACTAGGCGCCTTAGAGGGGGCAGCTATAGTAGTAGTGCCTATATTAGCTCTAGCCTAGTAATAGGTAAAGGCCTAGGTAAGCCTACGCTAGGTAGGTCGCTATCGGTCTAACTCCTACTTAGTAGCAGCGAGCGTACGAAGCGTACGCGCTCCCTATTATCGGAGCTAGGCTCCTTACTAGACTTTATTACTAATAGATCTATAGGCCCTCCTAACCGTACGCTAGCTATAAAGCGCCTACGACTTATAGGCGCCCTTACTATACTATATACTAGTACTATACTCGGCCTAGCTCCTATTACTTCTCGTATTAGTATAGCTAAGACTAAGTACCTTAAGTAGTATAATCGCTATATCCGCAATAACTATAATCTAGATAGACGTAACTATAAGTCTCTTCCTACTCGCTATCTCGTCGCATTCTATTTATATACTAACTATAGTATAGGCTAGGCTACTTGCTCTAGTAAGCTACTTAAGGATATTAATACTAAGAAGTATATACGCTATATACGTAGTAAGTATACCTATAAGTAGACCTATTACAAAGCTATTAAGACGGTTATACGTCGTATATACGACGTACGCGACGCGCTAGTATATCGCTAGGCCGAGCTTAGCTACTATAGGACCGATATAGTATAAGCTAATAGCTAGCAAGCGGTAGTAGATGCCTAGACTTAGCTAGATACTACCTATACTAGTAAGTTCTTCCTTTAACGTCGCGCGTAGCGTATACGTCGCTTACGTCTCGTATTTACTAACTATATATATAGAGACTAAGACGGTTATAAAGCGCCTCTAAACTAATAATAGCAAGCTAGCTAGTAGTAAGCCTATTAAGAAGAAGAGTAGCGGTAGCGGCCCGTAGGGGTCCCGCGCCCTTATCTATAAGGCTACCTAGCTTAATAGCACTTTTCGGAGTATAATAGAGCTACTTACTTAAGTATATCTAGTAGCTCGTTGCTTTTATATCGTATACTAACCGCACTTATAAATTACTAAGTATAGCGGCGTCCTAGTAGAGTAGGATACTATTAACGCTACTATTAGCCTCTATCTATCCTTAGAGGAGGAGTATAAGGCTAAGGAGGCCTTCTTAAAGAAGGAGGCCGAAGAGAATAAGCCGGCTAAAGGTAGTGCTTAAGCTAGCGCTTCTTACGCTCCTCTATACTTCCGTATATACGCTACTTACGCACTATACGTACGATATACTACGATAAATATTTATTTAGCTCTCTATAAATAGTATAAAGCTTATCTATAGAATAAAAAGCTATTTATTCTACCTTTTATGCCTATATATTATATATAACGCGCCGTCGCGTCGCCTTCGGGCTATACTTATTTACCTTACGTATTGCCTCGAATTTATCTAGTGCCTTATATTCTCTAATATGCTCAGCTAGTTCCTATATATTATGTTCTTCTAGCTAGCCTATCTACTTAACTAACTACTAACGTTTCTTATATCTAACTTACGTATCTAGGATCTCTTTAACTTACTACTTACTTAAGTTCTCTTCTACGAGTAGTATACCTTCTATATCCGCGTCGCTTATAGCGCTTTTCTAAGGCTCTAGTAAAGATATATAGAATATATTATAAACGCACTATACGCTTAGTAAAGCTAGGTAGTACGCCTACTTCCTAATCGCGTTAATTACCTTAAATAGACTTATAAACTTTAGTACTAACTTCTTTATAGGTACTTTTAAGTAGAGGTTCTTCGAGGATAATAATACTATATCGCTAACTTTAAACTCTATTAGCTTATGCCTAGTATTAAAGTATTTAGCTTACGCTTTAGCTACGTATCGCTAGTATTTTATAAGGTTCTTATACGTTTCTCGTAGTTGTTTCGTAGCGTTAATTACTACTAGTGCCTCTCTTTTAAAGAGCTCGTCCTAAGCGACTCGTATACTCGTTATAATCTCCGCATCGTAGCTATATACTACTTTAAACGGACTTATCTTAAACGTTAGATATACCGCGTTATTATAAGCTAATTCTGCCTAAGATAGCAACGTCGCTTAGTTATCCTACTTATCGTTATAGAAGATACGCAAGTACTATTCTAGCGTTTAGTTAGTACGTTCTATCTACTCGTTAGTCTATAGATAGAAGGCTATAGATAGCTTGCGGTTTATATACGACTCGAAGCAAAAGTCCGACTAGAACTAGCTAGTAAAGATAGTACCTCTATCGCTTATAATTCTATATAGCATTCTAAATCGGCAAATTACCCTATTAATTAGGATCTATGCGAGGTCTACGCTCGTATATTTCTTAGTAGTTAGTATAAAGAGGTTTATCTTCGAGTACTAGTTAATAATTACTAGGACTATATCGTATACGTATACGTCTCGCTTGCTAGATAGTAGGTCCGTAATAAAGTCTATAGTTAGCTTCTTCTATAGAAGCTCTAGCTACGGTAATACTAATAGCTTGCTATATAGTTAATAGCGTCTCGCCTTCGATACTTAGTAATCCGAATAGAATTAGACGTACTAGCTAATATCCGTAGACATCCTTAGCTAGTAATACTTCTGCTATATTAACTCGGTAGTTTTGTCCTTACTAAAGTAACTAGCGAGGGGATTATCGTAGTATATACGGATTACCTATATCTATAGTACGTAGTCCTTAGGAAGATATAGCTAATCGCTATAATATAGTACTCCTTCCCTAATACGATACCTATCGCATTCGCCTCTATTATACTATACCTTCTCGAAGAGTTCCTTTGTATTAGGCTCCTATAGCGTTAGTAATTTAGTAAAGTTAAGAACTAGATCTAAGATATTTAGGTATAGTCCTTCTATAGCAACTACTACGCGTACGATACGTACGCTACTTAAGAAGCAATCTTATACGCACCTATTTAGGGGCTACCTTAAGACTATACTTACGAGTTGCTCTTATATTATAATTGCGATACGCCGGAGGAACGCCTAATTGCTATACTTAGCTCTTATACTATATACCTAGAGCTTCTTCTATAATATTAGTAGCAGGTTCGATATATACGCCTATTTGCATACGTAGTTACTACGTCTCGACGGTATATTAGCTAGGTTTGTTTTCCTTAGTCGATACTTAATTACGAAATTAAATAGGGCTAGAAATACGGCCTAACGAGCCTATCTACTTATAAGTTGCTTTATTATTATAAAGGCTTTAAGGTTAGCGTAGTCGATAAGTATAGTAACCGAATGCAAGGCGCCTTTAAGGTATAGCTACTATGCCTTAAATGCTTTTATAACTACTAGAAGCTCTTTATTATAGGTCTTATAGTTATATTCTACTAGAATTATCTTTTATAAGAAGAATGCGACTAGATACTAGTTCCTATCCTCGAATAACTAGCTTAGGATACTTATAATCGCGAAGTCCGATATATTAGTTTCGACTTACGTATATACCTTAGGGTTATAGTGCCTTAGTAGTAGAGCAGCTTAGAATACATCTTTAATTCTATAGAACGCAAGCTCCTCGCTTTTGCCTTAACTAATACGCCCTAGCTTCTTGCCTACTTTAGCCCCTTTTAATAGTACTATTAAGGCAGCGATAATCCTAGAGTACCTATATATAAATTACTAATAGAAATTAGCGAACCTAAGGAATAACTATACCTTAGTAAGCGTTATAGGCGTTAGCTATACTATAATTACGTCGACCCTATAAGGATCTATCGTTATGCCTTTAGGGCGTATAATAAATCTAAGGAATTTAACCTCCTTTTTAAAGAAGTAGCATTTTACGCGCTAAGTATATAATCCGAACTTCTAGAGCTGCTCTAGTATAGTACGTACGTCTTATACGTAGGCCTTACGTAAGGCGCTATATATAAGGATATTATCTAGGTATATTAAGAAGTGCAGTCTAGTTAGTACTGCCTAAGAACAGATCCGAACCACCTAGTTTAGTTCTAGGGTTATATAATATAGGTTATATAATACTAGCTAAACTAAACTACCTAGTTTAGTTCTAGGGTTAGGTAATATAGGTTATATAACATTAGGTTATATAACCTACCGAGGGATATATCTTAGGAGAAGGTGCAACCTATAACTAACTAATATAATTAACTCGGTTAGTTCCTACCTACTATCTCTACTTCTACTACGAGTTACACCCTCCCTACCCTTTTCCTATATAATAGGTTATAAGCCCGGGTTTGCAGAGAGGCCCTAGGTAGTAAGAGTTAGCCTTCTCCTTCTTAAAGTAATACGCTTTACCTCTTATAGGACCTGCAGTATTAACTAGGCAGAGAAGCAGGAAAAGAGCATACGGGAGACTAGAGGTATATCGTATCTGCACTGCTAAGAAGCTCTAGAAGATCCTAGTTGCGAACTAGAAGTTCCTAGAGGGTAGGTAAAATAGAGAAAAGCCTAGTAAGGCATACTTAAGATTAGACGAGTATAAAGAGGAAAGGGTAAGCCTTAGGCTATAGCACCTAAAAGGATAAGACTAGGCCTAAGCACCTAGTACTGCTAATACCTTAGAACTAGCCGGAGTGCCCTTCTAAAAAGGTAGATCTTTTAGAGGTTCTCTACCTAAGAACCTAACTAACTCCCCTAAGAGAGAAGAGTCCTTAGATACCTTAGCTAAAAGAGAAGAGTCTTAGCAATAAGGGAAAGCAGCTATCTAGAAACTACTATTAGATTAAAAGAGCTTATATTTTCTAGAGTTAGGTTATTTATTTAATTTTGCAGAAATAGATTTAGCAAGTAGAATTAGCAAAAGAAGGGCTGCACTAGTACTATATAAAGAGAACTAGAGATAATAGTTTAGCCTGCTATAGGACTACCTTAAATTAAAGGATATATTTTAGATTATCTTAGAGACCTTGCCCGAGTCTTCTATAGAATTATTACTATTAGTGCTTAGCCTAAGGCACTTAAGAAGTAACCTAGAATAGGTTAAGGCTAATGCTACTGCTAGGTACGAGATAATAATCTGCCTATTAGAAGATAATTAGGAGGAGACTATTAAGGAGAGATAAGCCTTAAAGATATAGGAGAAGATAAGAGCTAAGTATAGCAAGGTATATACTATATATGCAATAGCATATATCTAGGAGTTCGTAAACTTCTAGATAATAGAGGATATAATAATTAGAAAGGCATAGGTATAACTAGCTAGCATAGCTAGAAGGATTGCAGAGGTAGACCCTTAGGAGGCATACTATAAGGAGCTAGAGAGGAGACTTAAGCATCTCCTTAATAGCTTACCTAAGGCATACTAAAGCATAAAGGATACTATCCTTGCCTAGTAGTCTATATCGTATAAGAGTGCACTGCAGCTACTAGAATTATATAAAGCTAGACTAAACTAGTCCTAAGAAATAGTAATATTTGCTAAGGGGAAAGGGATCTAAGGCACGAGACTAAAATATTACCTCTATAACTAAGAACATTTTAGAGGTATTGCTAAGTATCCGCACCTTAATAAAGCTAAGAAAACTATTAACCCGAGATAGAGCTATAGGGTAGAAAAGAAAAGAACACTACCTAGAGAGAGCAGCTTTAGAAGGAGATCCTTACTAGATAAAGAAGCATTAAAAGAAATAGTAAAGAAACTTAACCTAAAAGTCTAATCCCTTAAGAAGAGATAAAGCTTAAGGAAGTTTTCTAAGAAGGCTTATGCTGCCTAAGAAGATGCAGAACCTTTAGCAATATCTAAAGCATCTTAATCCCTATTAGAGGATAATAATATAAATAAGGTTGCATACTTAACTATAGAAGCAAAAGGCAAGTATATGCTATTAAGATAGCTGCTTAACTCTTACGCTTTATTATATATAACTAACTAAGAACTACTTTTTAGAGAACTAAAACCTCTTTAGAGGAAAAAGTAGATTAAGGTCGGTAGTAGCTATTTAATAGCTATATATATAGGAGACGTAGTAATAGGTAGGAAAAGAGGAAAATAGATTATACTTAAGAATGTCCTCTTAGTACCTAGCTTAAGAGTTAATCTTATTTCTTAGAGCTAATTTAGCTAGCAGTATAGTATTTAACTACTAAAATTTATGCTTGTTTTATTATCTAGGAAACTAGTTATCTAGACAAAATTATTAAGAGGAGTGCTATTTATTAAGGAGATTAATAATGCATTGCAGGAGCTTGCAATATTATGCTTTAATTAGAATTAAGAGAATAAAGCCTATACCTTTAAAGCCTAAAAGAAACCCTAAGAATAGTAGGAGCTTTAGCATAGGAGACTTATATACTTTAGAGAGGGTCTTCTTAGAAACCTGCATAAGGTATCTAACTTAAAGGCTTAGATTCCTATTCTAAAGGAATACTAGCTATATAGGGTATATTCCTTAGCAAAGATAAAGAAATATAGAGGGAAAGAAACTAAGAGAAAACCCTAAAGGTTATCTCTAGTTTCTATTAATGTCTATAGCCCTTTGCCTATCTTAAGACTAGGATACAAATAGTAGCTTAAGATTGTTAACAACTTCTTAAGAAAGAAATAGACTTTCCTAATAAAGTCTAGGGAAGATGCACTAAGTATCCTTAGAGACTAGAAGGTAAAAGCTAAGCTGCAATTAGGAAATCCCCTCTAGATTATAAGGAGTAATAGAGCAAGAGAGCTTCTTACTATACTAAAGTAGTAGGAGAAGGAATATAGAATTTCCTTCTATACGACTAAGGCATATAACTCTATTTAGAATAGAATAGTTAAGAGGTTAATCTAAACCTCTAAAGACTATATAAGAGCAATGCTAGAAGATGCTTATATGCCTATTAAATTCTAGCTAGAAGCCTTAGCAGCCTATATAGTTATTAGAAATTCTCTTCCTAATAGCCTAGAAATTAATAGATTTAAGGTATTACCTAAGGAAGCCTTTTTAGGCATTTAACCCTCTATATTATACTTTAGAGTTTAGGGTTGCAAAGCAGTAGTCTATATAGATCTAAAGTCCTAGCTAGCTAGGATAAGATTAGATAAACTAATAAATAGAGGCAAAGATGCTATGTTTATTAGGTATGTTCCTAATACTACTAAGATATAGCTCTTCTAGGAGCCTAATATAAGGGCTATTAAGGCCTATAGCACTACTACTTAGTTTAAGTATAAGAAAGAAGGAGATATAGAGCTAAATGTTCCTAAGCTTAACTAAGTAAGTAATGCACCTATTAGAAACTTAGTTAGCAGACCTCTAAAGAAGCTAATAGCAGTTGCACTACCTATAACTGCTATACCTATAGCTATAGTAACTAAACCTGCAGGTCCTAGCTAGATACTCTTTATATAGTTGCTACCTCTACTAAAGGATAAGGAGGAGTACTAGAGGATAGAGGATCTAGAAGAAGAAAACCTTAGGTATACGAATACTAAGATTAGGGATAGACCGTAGGTAGCAACTAAACTACCTAGTTTAGCTCGGCGGTTACGTAATCTAACCGAACTAGCTAGTTTAGTTCGCCTATTACGTAACGTAGGCAGCATACCTATACTCGTCCTAAATGCCGCAGAGTAGAACCTAAGAAAGGAAAATAAGGACTAGGAGGGAGACTAGGACTAGACTTACGGCTAAAAGAGAAGGAGATCTATCTTAGATAAAGGACTAGCCCTAGAGCTAAAAGCTTATAGTATAGTTACTAGATAAGTGCTTTAGAAGAGATAGAGAGAATATAGATAAGAGGAAGAGCTAAGTACTAAGCATTATAAGGCATTCCTTAGCTAAGTTTAAGGCTAAGATTAGGAGTAGATCTAGGAAGCCCTATTAGAGGTCTAAGAGTCTGCATTTGCAGCACTTGCCCCTTAAGTCTCTATATAGAGATAAGAGGTGCCTATTCTAAAGTCCTATAAAGAGGCAATTTAGGACCCTAAATAGGAATATATATAGGAGGATATAGTCTAAAAAGAGCTAACTATATTAAGAAGTAATAATACCTAAATAGAGGTTATTCCCTTAAAGGGAGCAAACCTTATAATATCTAAATAAGTATTTAATATAAAGAGATTAATTAGTAGAGCTATTAAAAAGTTTAAAGCAAGACTAGTTGCAAGAGGTTTCTCTTAGAAATTTAGAGTTAACTTCTAGGAGACCTTTATACTAATAGTTAGGTATAATACCCTAAGGGTATTTATAGCTATAGTTTATAAAAAGGACCTAGAACTTTACTAAGTAGATATAAACAATATATTTACTAAGAGCAAACTCTAAGAAGAAATCTTTATAATTCTACTACTAGGAGTTAAGATTCTACCTAATATAGTCCTGCAAATCCTAAGAAGCTTATATAGACTAAAGCAAGTAGCAAGAGACTAGAATAAACTCTATATCTTAAAGTTAAAGCAGATTAGGTTTATATAATTAGAAGTAGACCTATGCCTTCTTATCTACTAGGAAAGGAATATTCTAATCCTAACCTATATAGATAATATTCTAATTATAGCACTAAAGCTAGAAGATATGCTTTAGTTTAAGGAACAGCTAAGTAAGGTATTTAAGATTAAAGATCTTAGAGAACTAGAGAAGATCCTTAGAATAAGGTTAATAAGAGATAGACAAGCTAGAACTTTAAAGCTTAATTAGGAATACTTTATCTAGGAGAACCTTGCAAAGCTAGGAATAACTAAGGAGATAGCTAATCTAACTTTCTTACTAATAGATAGTTATAAAAGCCTAAAACTAATAGGCTAATATAATAAGAGAGGAAATAGGACCGAGTACTAGAGCTAAACTAGTACCTAGATATAGCCTATAGTTATAATAAGACTAGACATTGCTTTCTCTCTTAGGAAGCTAAGCTTATACGTCTTAGACCTAACTAAGAGACATATATAAGCTCTAAAGAAACTAGCAAGATACCTAAGGTTATCCTAAGACCTAGGATTAATATTTAGGAAAGGCAGTAGAAGACTAATAGGATACTTAGACTCTAACTACGCAATAGACAAAGTAGATAGAGTCTTAATCCTTAGAAGCATCTTCTTCCTTTACGGAGCCCTAGTTTCTTAGATAAGTAGGAAGCAAAAGTCTATTGCAATATTAATAATAGAAGCTAAGTATATAGCTATAAATGTATATACAAAGCAATCTTAATTCCTAGCAGCTCTCTTAAGAGAGATAGACTATGCAGAGCTAGTAGGAGAATGCCTATTTTAGCTAACTATTAAAGCCTATCCTAATATAGTAAGAGAGCTAATACTAGTGCAGATTATAGGGGACAACTAAGTAGCTTTAATACTTATTAAAGATGCATACACCTATAAGAGATCTAAGCATATTAATATTATATATAACTATATTAGGCATCTCTAGTAGTAGAGAAAGATTATAGTAGAATATGTTCTAATAAAGGAGATAGTCGCTAATAGCCTAACTAAACTAAAGAATAGGCTATAGTTTTAGGAGTTTATAAGACAGCTTTAGCTTGCATAAGGAAGGGGCAGGAAGGTTCTATCCCTATATTATAATAGATTATTAGGTGCTAGGGAAGAACTAAAAAATAAATACGAGGTATAGGTAGAAGACTACCTAGCCTAAGTAGAAGTATTAAGAAGTGTAGTCTAGTTAGTACTTCCTAAGGCACCGAACTAAACTAGCTAGTTCGGTTCTAGGGTTAGGTAATATAGGTTATATAATACTAGCTAAACTAAACTACCTAGTTTAGTTCTAGGGTTAGGTAATATAGGTTATATAACATTAGGTTATATAACCTACCGAGGGATATATCTTAGGAGAAGGTGCAACCTATAACTAACTAACATAATTAACTCGGTTAGTTCCTACCTACTATCTCTACTTCTACTGCGAGTTACACCCTTCCTACCCTTTTCCTATACGATAAGGTATACTATATAGCATATATCTATAAGGCCTAAGAGGGCTCTATTAATATACTTCTAAAAGGTAGCTAGTATATTAGTTAACCTAAAAGGCATTACCTTATACTAGAAGTATCCGTACTATATACGAAATATAGTCTTCTAGTAGTCGGTTAGCCTTATATAGATGCGATAGTACGTATCTATAAGGTCTAGCGACGTAAACTATATAGCTCCTATAAGCCTATTACGCGTCTCGCTAATAAGTAGTAGAGGATAGCGATTCTTTACTATAATCTTATTTAATCTATAGTAATCTACGTATAACTATAAGGTACTATTCTTCTTTAGAACGAATAGGATAGGCATACCTACCTCGCTTTTGCTCTACTTAATCTAATCGTACTCTAATACTTCTTAGAGGTAACGACTTAACTTACTAAGCTCGTAGCTAGACTAATAATATAGTAGCTTAAATAGCGGCTTAGTACTAGGTAGCAGGTTAATCGTATGCTTAGCGCCTTTAACTAGTATGCTCCTTATCTCCTTTATAGAATTAAAGAGATCTATAAAGTCCTAGAACTCTATAGGTAGTAGCTCTTAGCTAGCATCTACCTTCTAGAGTAATATAGTAAAGATATATAGGGCCTTTTAAAGGTCCTTATAAAACTTATACGCTTCGCGTACTTATACCGCATACGTCTCGCTTCTAGACCTAAAGGTCTATTTATTAGTACTAGCATCCTCTATTACTCTATAGGCTATATGCTATAGCTAGCCTAGTAAGATATAAGGAGTTAGTATATTATATATATAAAAGATGCCTCTATATATACGAGTCGCTCCCTTAGAGTCGGTAGCTCGTAGGCATATATAATATATACTATAGTAGTACCCTAGCTACTTAATAAAGGATATAGCTAGCAGCAAAGTAGTATTCTCCTTTACTAGGAGGTTATGCTATAAAGCGTAGAATCTAGAGATTATATTAATATTAGCGCTTCTATCGAGTATATACTCGGCTTATATATAGCCTATATCTATCTTAACCTCGGCTACGATAGGAATCGCTAGCCTACTCTATATAGGCAGGTAATCTATCCTGCTTATTATAGTATCTAGAGCTTATAGGTCTTCCCTAATGCCTTGCCTTTTAGTAGCATGCCTATAGCTACCCTACGTATAGTAGGCGGCTTCTATAGGTCTAGCTAGGGATATTCCGACCGGATATATCTCTTTTGCTTACACCTATAGTATTTAGCTTTAAGTTTCTAGTCTAGGTCGTCTTTATCCCTTTTAGATTAATGCTATTTACTAGAATAGAATCTCTCTTTTCCGAATTACGCTATAGTGCTATTACTGCCTTTGCGCTTATAGTTTACCTACGTCTTACGTCTAATATACTTACCTAGTCTACTTTTGCTTAACGAACCTCTATAGTTGCCCTATAAGGATATAGCCTTTTTAGCCTATTCTAAACGTATTATAAGCGCTACGAGGTCGGCTCTCTTAAACCCTATCGTATTATAGTTCTTAATAATATTCCTCTATAAGGGAGCTCTTAGCTTCGTAAGTAGCTAGCAAACTAGCTACGGCTCGCGGTAGTCGCTAAGTTACGCCTTAAAATAAGCTAACTCGTTCGCGAACTATCGTACGCTCTACTCTTTATACTAATAAGCCTTCTTATACTTAATCGTAGTAAGAAGCGTACGGTTCGCTTAATCCCTAACTATATCGTATATAAACTGCTAGAAGTCTTTCTAGCTATACTTAGCTAGAAGATTTTTAGCATCGTACTAGTTATGCTATATATCCTTCGCTTTACTTACGAGCTATATAATAGTATATAGCGCTTTCTTTTAAGGGCTATAGTATATTATCGAGTTATTAACGAAGATTATCTTAAGATAGCGAATAAACTCCTAAGCCTTATCTTCGCTTTTACTCTTAAATAGCTTTAGATCGCATATCTTTATGCCCTTCGCTAACGAGCTTCCTAATAGCGCGTTATATACGCTCCGCGTATCGGCTATACTAGTGTCGCTAGCTTCTTCTTCTTCCTCTTTAGTATTCCCTTCTACGCTACTCTATATATAGTAGGCTTCGGATCTACTAGAAGGAGAGTTATCGCCTTCTAGCATTATAGCGAGCTTGCGCTCGAGACGCTTATACTCCTTTTAGAGCATACGTATTATAAGTCGCCTACGAAGCTCTTCTATCTCGCGTTTAAGTTACCTATACTCTGCGTTAACGTTATTATCTACTATTGTCTCCTTAAGGTTTAGCGTCTCTTCGCTTAGTTCCTATATTAGTAGAGCTTATAGTATAGAGCCTACGTTCTTAGTACGATACGCTCGCGATTCTCGTTCGTCTAATATTAGTATTTATAGGCTGCTACTCCGTATAGGGTTAAAGAATTAGAACTATAAGAGGGTATATAGCAATATATAGACTACCTTAGACCTCTATCCGAAGATAGCGCTAATTCTTATAGAGTTATTATATATTACATGCTCCGCGTATATAAATACTATGCGCTAAGCAATATAGTAGTAGCCGCTTGCTAAGTACTAGTAAGGCCTAAGGCCCCTAACTTCTAGCTTTACTTCGCTCTTATACCTAGGCTTAATTTAGGCTAGCTTTAATTCTCGATAAACTTATCGATAATATCTCGTAGTTATAAGTAGTAGATAAGCATAATTATAGTAGAGCTCTAGTAGGTCTTTATATCTTATATTAGTTATAGTAGTTATATAGCAGGGACTTTCTTCTATCGCTTATACTACTTCGGATATAGTAAAGGATCTTATAATTAATCTCGTTATAACTATATAAATGCCTTATAACGTTACGTACTAGAGTTAACCTTTATAGCTAGCTTACGGACCTATCTTAAGCATATAAGCTTTTGCTAACTATATATAACGACTATACTAGGCTATATAACTTTCTAAGCGAAGAATAGTCGAATAGTACCTTTAGAAGAATAGCTAGAATCCTAATATCGCTCTACGTTATTAGGCCTAGTTTAATCTAGTTAAGCGCGCGTATATTAGCCTCCTCTTCCTATTTTTCCTATAGCTCGTTCTTAGAGTTAATCTTTAAAGTAGTAAAGAAATCTTTTAATAATAGTTAAATAACGTATGCGAAGTATAGAAACCGTTCTAGACGAGAAATCTCTATCTCTTCGGACTCTAGTAGTAGAAAAGAGAGATTATATATTAATACTAATAGTTTTACGATACGCGTGCGTTATCGGAAGTAGATATCGATAGCTTATATACTTTAATATATTAGCTAAGTACTTAATATAGGGGGGAGGCTTAAGTATATATAGTAGCATAAAGAGTATTATTATTCGTAGTATTATCTATAGTAAGAGCTATAAGTCTTTCTTATATATTAAATTAGGTAAGGGTGTTATAAAGTATATTAGCGAGATAATTACTAGTATAGAAGCCTATAATATAAGAGAAGGCTAGTATTGCCTCGTGCTAGCTCTATCGATTATTAATCTAATAGCATCTAATAGTAAGAAAGAATGCTTGCAAGGTACTAGCATACTACCTATTAAGTATAACTACTATGCGGAAAGTACTAGTAAGCTATTCTCTAAGCTTCTATTTAGACTAAGCGATAGCGTTCTAAATATACGTCTTTATAATACCTATGCTCTTAAAATTAATAGTGCTAACTTCCTCTACGAGGCACTTATAAGTATATTAGATAGCAGGGCTTTTAAAGAAGTTTAAAGGTAAGCCGAGCTTAGAAACTATTAAGCTATATAACTCTAGGAACTTAGAGCGATAGTAATAATTAGTTCTAGTATAACCTTTCTTCTATTAATCCTATATAAAGGTAGCGTTAGCTTATATAAGTTCTATATATAGTTCGTAATGTTCGCGCTATTAAAAGCGGGTATATAGTATAGTCGGCATCTATAGTTAGCTTACCTAGCTAGTATAGGATACGCGAACACTTATAGCTCTCGCCCTTATAGCACTAATTATCTTTATTATCGTTCCCCTCTCGTAAGTAGTTTGCTAGTAGTCTATAAAGTATAGATACTTCGCTAATACCCTAGTCCTATCTCCTAGTCCTAGATACTTAAGTACTAAATCGCATCTAATATATACGACTTTCGGCTCTATAGAATCGTAGTTAATACCCTTCTAGAAGAACTCCTAAGACTATAAAGTTCGCTAATTTAAATTCTACTTTATAGGGTTTATTAACGTCCTTTTATACTTCTATCGATGTCTCGCGGTCTCTATCTACTAGCGCTAGTTATAAAAAGCTTCGAAAGCTTTACTATAGATTAGTCGCTATATCTATATATTATTAATCTTATTCTAGGATTTATAACTAGTTAGTAGCTCGGTAAGAGTAGCTAGAGATAGCGTTCGATCTTTATCGGCTCTAGAACGACTAGAAGAGCTAGCAATTGCCTAGCGTACTTATTAACGATTAACGACGGACTTAATAGAGCTAGAGTCTATAAAGGACGACGATTATAACGCTAGTAACGACTATTAACGCTCGCGAAGGCGAGTACTAGACTATCTAGAGGAAGGTAGTATAGTACCTATTATAGCTCTTAAGAGTATAATCGGCGGTATCGTAGATAGTATACCTTTAAGAATAGTATTAGTATAAAACGGAGGACCGTAAAAATAGAGAGAATAGTATAGTTATATATAAGATAGGACTAAGTAATAGTAAGGGTAAATTAGCTTTTTATTATATATACTAGCTACGAACCCCTAGAAAAAGACCTATAAGCGATTATATTAGCTTTTCTATAGTGCAAATTAGGCTTTTAACTTATCCTTCCTAATTTTGCTAGCTGCTATATAATATGGCCTCTCTATCTCCTAAAAGCAGGTAGTAAAGTTATCTACGATATATAGCTTATTCTTACTCTTATATAGTAGCTAGGTAAGAATGTCTTAAAAGCTAGCTCTACTATTATAGCCTTTATCGATAATAGCATCTAGAATAATACTACGGTATTTACTCTTATCTATATTAAATAGCCGAGCGTAGACCTTAAAGGCTAGCTTATTTAGCTATAGTATAGTATTAGTAATAGGAATATAGAACCTATTACTAAACTAATTATAGTTAGCTAGAATAAGCTAGTCTAGTCTAGGTATGCGAGTTATATTAGAGAGCTTAAACGCCTTATCTTATTTCTTAGTTCTCTAGGACATATAGTTATAAAAGATAGTATAGTAATATTAGAGGAAAATCTCTATAGCTATAGGCGGGCGGCTATCCCTAATAAGCTCCTATTAATAGTTAGCGTATAGTCGGCAGACGTAGTTAGCAACGCCTTACCTATACCTTCCGGGCCGAGACTAAAGTCTATAGGATTTGCATTAGCCTTAAGTATAGCTCCTTAAACTAGCATATCGTATATTTCTTATATAACCTAAGCTAGTAGTATATTTCCTACCGGACTTGTTAGTTGCTATAAGCATATAGTATTAATACGTTAACTTACCTCTACTTCTATATTATTCTATATATATTTCTACGCATTGCCTTTCCTATACTAGAGTACTAGATTTACTCTCTGCCTACTAGAACTTAGTCGCTTTTTCGATAACTTAGCTAGAAACTCTATCTAGCTATTATACTTCCCTAGAAGAATAATCGCCTGCACTTTATTCTTAAATTGTCGTATAGCTTTATACTAGAAGCCGTAAGTCGTATAGCTATCTTATATAGCCTACTCGTTTTAGGCAGCTCTTATTACGCCTACTACCTTATAGTCGTTGCTTTAGGCAGGGAGCTAGTACTACTTAAACTACTTTAAATTTAGTTTAGAGTCTAGAATTAAATACTACTACTAGTCTTTTAAATCTTTATAATTAGTAGGTAGATCGTAGTATAGTATATGCGCTTCTTTAGAATCTCTACTATTACCTAGTTTATAGTAGAAGAACTCTAGATCTTCTTTAGCTATCTTTTTAGTAGGTACGTCGCAGGCTGCTTTTAACTCTTTATCCTTACTATAACCTATTAGTATTACTAACTATAGACGCTAACTATAGAATTATTAACTTACGCTCTCTAATCGTATTTAGCGTAGTACGCCTTTCTCTAGATCTTAATCTATAGCTTTTACTCCCTAAAAGATAGGCTAGCCTACTAAGTATACTCGCTAATCTGCTTCTCCTTATATCTAGTAAATGCTATATTTCTAGCCTTATAATGCTTGTCTACTACTTTTTCTTCTACTAATATATCTGCGCGTTAGCTACGCTTATAGAGAGTATTAGAGTTAGTAGAGTAGTTAGCTATATCTTTCTTAGTGCCGCCTAGACGCGCTATTTTTTGTTTGTTTGTTTATTCTATTTACGTCCTTTAGGAGTCGAAGACTATATAGGACGGGAGCTATAGGCAGCTGCCGGTCGGTTTCTATTCTAGGGGTGTCTTGTTCGTGCTACGATATATATTATAGGCCGATGCCTAAGAGGGCTTATTCGAGCAGAAAGAGAGAAAGGAAAGGGAGGGTAGGTTCCTAGGTTAGTATCGGAGTTCTAGTCGGTTGTCGGAGTCCTAGTTAGTTGTCGGAGTTCTAGTTTGTCGGAGTTCTAGTCGGTTGTCTGTTTTTTTCAAAATTCTAGAATTTTAGCTTTGCTAAGCTTATGCGCCTTAGCACTTGCTTAGCACCTAGCGCTAAGCCTACAAATGTCGAAATAGAGGTGTCCGTCGTGCTAGCAGAGGCAGGTAGTTCGGTGTCGATCGAGGTGCAGAGAGCCTTCCTACCTATCCGTCGGGATTTCTAGAGAGCCCCCTAACCCTCTAGATTATATAGTTTCTAGTCGGGGAGAGTCTGCCTTTATCCCTCCCTTCTATAGCCCTTTTTAGCAGTTTAGATAGTATTTCTCTTTGCCCGAGCAGCTGCCTCTCGTCTCTGCCTTCCTACTTGTCTCTATCTATCTCGTCTTCTCCTTCTCTTCCTTCGTTTGTCGGTAGGTATAGGTTATCGGTCCTATCTTAGATTCTTAGGTTTTGCGGTTATTCTCGGCTGCGTAGCGATAGCGGAGAGTCGTCTTGTCTTGTCTTTGCCCTTATACTTTGCTAGCATACTCTAGGAGTACCTGTTTCTACCTGCGGCCGCGTAGAGGCGTATAATAGGACTTCGTAGGCCCTAGACGCGCTATAAGTCTACTGCTAGTAGGCGTATTAATATTATCGCTATTAATATAAGCGCGTTTAGAAGTATTATTAGTTATCTCCTTACTTATTACGCGTTGCTTCTTAGGTGCTATAGTCGTAGATATATTAGAAATATATTGCCTTTAATATAAATACTATCGCGAGCTATAAATTTAATACGCGTATAATTATTATTAATAGAATAGTAGTAGCGGTAATAGCGGCGTAGGTAGCGCTAAATGCGATAGTCGGTAATATTATAGAAGCTAGCTATAACGAATTTAGGAGTTTACTAGCATAAAGTCTTAGTACTAGCTTCTGCTACTCTACTATAACTCTAGATTTCTCTACCTATAATTTCGTAGTTAGCGATTATAGTTAGTAGTATTAATACTATGCTAGATAGGACCTATATATCTCCTCTTATATCGTTAACTTCCTAGGTAAGTAGGCTATTATATAGCTTCCTCTTCTTCTATACTTCTACTACTTATTATATAACCTACTACTAATAATAATCTCGACTACTATTTACGACCTTTTTACCTTTCTTAACTACTAATACTAATACTATAAAGCATCTAAACCCCTAATTTAATAACGCCGGCACTATTATAATAGCCTTTAGTAGACTAGAACGCTTAGTAGAAGCGCTACGCCTACTAAATTCTAGTAATAGCATACTCGGAAAGTAGCGTAGAAAGTAAGAATTAGCTATTCTCTACCGCCGTATAGTAACTCTACTACTAACTAGCCCTCTAGCGACTCTAAACGCTTATAAGAACTGCTACGCCTACTAAATTCTAGTAATAGCATATTCGGAAAGTAGCGTAGAAAGTAAGAATTAGCTATTCTCTACCGCCGCGTAGCAACTCTACTACTAACTAGCCTTTTAGCGACTCTAAACGCTTATAAGAACCGCTACGCCTACTAGATTCTAGTAATAGTATATTAGAAAGCAGCGTAGAAAGCGAGAAGAATTAGCTATTTTCTATCGCTACGTAGCAACTCTACTACTAACTAGCTCTTTAGCGACTCTAAACGCTTATAAGAACTGCTACGCCTGCTATATTCTAGTAATAGCATCTTAGAAAGCGATATAGAAAGCGAGAAGAATTAGCTATTCTCTACTACCGCGTAGTAACTCTACTACTAACTAGCTCTCTAGCAACTCTAAATGCTTATAAGAACCGCTACGGCCTATATCTACTAGACTTTAGCAATAGTATACTTAGAAAGTAGTATAGAAAGTAGGAAGAATTAGCTATTCTCTACTACTACGTAGTAACTCTACTACTAACTAGCTTAGATCTAGAGCTAGCATTCTTACGCTATAACTCTATAGAAGCTACTGCATTAATACTACTACCGCCTCCTCTACTAGATAATACCGCCTTAGAAGTAGAGTTTTAGAAGTAAAAGGCTATCTATAATAAAAAATTAAAGGCTAGTACTCTTATAATAGAGAAAGAAATCGGTTTTATAAAGATTAGCGCGCACCGTAATGCCTATTAGCAAAAGATTAATATAGATAGGTATACTAACGAAGATTAGTCGCTAGAGCCTAGTACTAAAAGTAGGCTATTTGTCTATAATACTACTAACTACTTTATACTATATAGTATAGAGTCTAGTAATAATAAAGGCAGAGCGTCTTTTTCGTTTACTACTCGAACTAGATTAGGTACTAAACGCAAAGCTACTATTAATAAGGATAATAACGCTACTTCTACTATAGCTATAATATAGAATATAGCGAAGCTCCGTAAGTAGCCTACTCGCTAGTCTTTTATAGACGTCGATATTAATACTATATTAAATAAGGCTATTAAGAGAAGAAAAAAGAGCAAGGCTATAGGTACGCCTAGAGGGCGTATAAAGAAGTAAGCCCTCTAGGCTTAAGCTAACCTTACTAATATTAAGAGTATATTTAGAATAAACATATTTAAGAATACCGAAAAGAACGCTAATCTTTATAACTAGCCGAACTTTAGTAGCATAAAGCGCAAAGCTAATATATTAAAGCAACTTATCGCCTCTATACTATAGGAGAATCGTAAGATTACTACTATAAACAAGCGCTTTCTTAACGAGGCCTATAAGTCCTTTAACGGCACTAGCGCTATTAAAGCGAGTCTAGATAGTAATTAGCTTATTAAGGAGATAAGGTTAATATTAAAGTATTACTAAGTCCTTAGTACTACCTTTATATATAAGCGTAAGACTAAGCTCTATAAGCGTAGGGGCGGCATTCTTATAGATAAGATAGACCTTAGGAAGACTATTATAATACTTATAAATATCGTTAGTAGTAAGTCGTCGAACCTATAGTAGAAATATACGCTAATTATAGCAATCTTTTTATTATATAATTTATAGGAGGCTGCGCCCTACTATAACTACGCATTTCTCTAGCTATAGTTTTATAGTTAGTAATTATAGTTAGTAGTAATTCTACGGTACTAGAGAGGATATAGTATAAACTATTACTAGTACTATTATATACTACGGCATTATAGAATAGTTCTTCTAGCGATATATCCTCGAAGATATACTAAGGGAGCCTATAAATATACTATAGTAGGCAATTCGTCCTATCTAAGCATAACGGCATATAAGAGTATTATAGCGATAACGATAGTAGGAAAGCTAATATATATTCGAAATAGGCTAGCGTATCGGTAGCTACGGGAGGCTAGAAGTATAGTATATATACTTAAAAAAGTTCTATAGCTACCTAGACTAGGTATACCTCTACGTACGGCCTTAATTTCTAGTACTCCTCGATGCTCTAATACTCTTAATTCTATCTATCTCCTTTTTTATCTAACCTCTAATAACCCTCGCGCTATCTCTTTTTTCTTCTATTTACGATGCCTTCCCTTCTACTAGACGATTTAGATAGTAAATTTAATAGGCTAGTATTAAACTCTAGCCCGCCTTTAGGTCTTACTAATATATAGATTAGAGATTTATCTAGTCCTAGAGGGCCGCGACTAGGTGCGATAAAATCGAATCTACGTTAATATATATAGCTCCTAAAGGCTGCGAGAATAGAGTCTTTTATATACCGTAAACTACTAGCTCTAAGAAAAAGAATAATAGCTATAAAGACTATACTCTAACGGCTCTAATCTAGTTTTACGAAAAGGCAGTTTAAGCTAGGAACGATAGCTCTCTATAAGATTTAAAAGCTTTAGAAGACAACTACGCTATATATTTAGAAGGTCCTATTCTAACGACTAGTCCGCGAGATTATAATATAGTTTAGTAATAGCCTTCGTATCTAAGTATTAGCACTAGATTATCTCTAGAAGGTAGTAGAAGCTTTTCTTACTACTAAACTCGAGGTTTCTAATTACCTAGCTATTTATATAAAGCAGGTTACTCTACTAGCGAAAGATATATATCTCTATAGTCGTTTACGATATCGATTTATAGGGTAAGATAGAGAAGGCAAAACTAGTACGAGTTTATAATATTCTGCTAACTATAAGTACTAACTATATTTTCGTAGCTTATATCTTCTCTAGTACTAGAATTATATAGCGTTCTAGCGTTGCGGCTAAAGCTAGTACTAGTAAGCTTAGAGCTAGCGGAAGTTAGCCTATTTACCCTTACTATAATATTAACGCCGCTAGTACTACTACTACCTGCACTACTACTACTACCTTATTAGCGCCTTCGCTACGCCTATTACGTTATTGCCTTGCCTTAAAACACCCTTCTATTAAGTTATATAATTTCTATATAAAAGTTATAGTAGCGCGTGCTATTTCTAGTCTCTAAGGCATATCGACTAGTAAGGGAACTTAATACGGCGATCTAGATGCTACTTAAGATAATAGCGTATACCTATAACTATAGCTAGGTAGACTTATAGATAGATACCCTCTCGCTAAATTCCCTAGCTCTATATTCTTCTATAAGCTAAGTATAGAGCATTAGATTAATCCTAATCTACGTAAGTATAATGCTATTTTTATACTCCTCGATATATACTAATATATTTTTAGAAAATTTCGGAATAAATAGGCACTTTTAATTTAGTAGATAGGCGCTAGATATTAGTAGAGACTAGGACGATAATAACGATAATACTAAGGGCAAGAACGAGAGCGAGGACGAGAGCGAGGACGATAAGAGTCCCGGTCCTATTTCTAGTAGTAGTACGACTAGGGAATAATATAGTATAAAGGCGCTATAGAAGACTATTCTAGAACTGCTACCGATTAGCGTTAAGACTCTAATAACTACCTAACCTAGTAGTAATAAGAAGAAGAAGAGAGATATTAATAGATAGAAACTTATATAATTCTATACTCGTAATAAGAGAGCTAAGGCAGATGCCTAGAAGATACTAGTAGGAAAAGCTCCTAGAAAAGGTCCTATAAAAGAAGGATTAAATCGTATAGCTAAAGAAGGAGTTAAAAAGCCTTACTACTATAAGCTAGGTAGTAAGTTTTATAGTCGGCATCTATAGTTAGTATTACTAACGCTCCTCTTAGCTATTACTTTCTATAAAATCTATAGATACTAGAAGACTACCGAGCTTCTCCTCTCTAAGTCCCCTTTCTACTATCTAATCTATAAGATTGCTTTAGGCTATAAGCCTAACTACTACTTCTAAGCTAGTGCCCTTAATACTCTATAAGAGTATACCGAAGCTACTATAGTATAGCTTTTTAAAAGTAAGTCCCTTAGTATTCGTCTACGTTATCCGTATACTAATAATTATATTAGATAGTAATCTAGCTACTATCTACGCTAATAGAGTTACGATTTAGAAGAAGGATATACTATTTATAAAGATAATCCTAAGCAACTTTAGAATTTATATTTTTAAGCCTAAATAACCTAGCAAGTGCGAAGTTATTCTATAAAATAGGTAGCATTATATCCTATAGTCGGTATATATAGCTAGTATAGATTCTCGATATATAGTACAAAGTATAAATAAAAGCGTATAAATATTAAAATTATTGAATTTTCTATCTTATTCTTATCTCTCTTTTTCTTACTATAACTACTTCTATAACTTACGATTAATAGCGATAATTATTTTTAGAGTTCTTAGCTATTTAGAATTCTTAGACCTAGGTATAGACTCGTTTAGAGACCTATTATAGACCCGTTAGGACCTAGACTTTTCTCTCCGGGTCCGGACCTAGATAGGAACTAGTCTAGACCCGACCTAACTATATAGTTCTTTTAAACTTAGGTCTTAGACCTAACCTAGACCTAACCTAACTATATAGTTCTTCTAAACTTAGGTCTTAGACCTAACCTAGACCCGACCTAACTTATTCTAACCTCTAGGTAAGGAAGTAAAGTATATATAGTACTTAGTTAGCTTAAAATCCTATAGCTAAGTATCCTATAAATTGCCTATTATAGCCTTATAAATTAAGGTAGGTAGAATTACTATTCTATTAGCGTAGATATAGGCTAATATAGTAATCTATTTACGATTGCTATTATATATATTACCTAGTAGTTTCTTAGCCTTATTAGAGCTCTTTATAAAGATACGTATTATCTTCTATATAATACTAATTATATAGCCTTTCTTGTTAATATTATATATATACTTAGATAGAATGCTATATTCTTTAATCTTAGAGGCTAGTATATAATAGAATAGCTTAATATCTTTATAGTTATTAGCCTTCTTACGTTCCTTATTAAGGTTCTAAAGGTAGCATAACTCTAGTTTATTCTAGTGCCTTTTAATAAATTAAGCTACCTAGTTCTTACCTAGCTCTTTATAGACTATCTCTATAGCTAAAGAGTAAACTATTAATAGAGTTAGTAGAATACCTCTCTAAGTAAGTATATTAATATATTTTATAAGCTCTCGTTCTTATATTAGTAATAATAGCTGCTATTTCTAAGCCTTCTTAGCTATAGTAGCTTAACGGCCTTTAAGGCGCCTATTAACTATCTAACGCGATATACTAAGCTGCCTCGCTTTCTTAGCAGCATCTTTATAATAAGGGCTTTCTAATGCATTAAGAATCGTCTTATTAGGTACTATAGTTACAGAGATATTACGCGACAAAGTTGTGTTAGAATACGCGTTTTAGTGCGGCACGCCGGGTGGGGCGGCACGCCGGGGCCACTTCTACTTAAACGCGGGGTCTGCATGGTGCCGGAAGCTTGACGGTGTTGTCCCGAGAATTCTAAGAACGCCCTGTTCAGCCCTAGGCTTAAGCAACGTGCTATTTGTCTTGGGGTGCAGACGCAAAATACGTGAGCTCCATTGCATGACGCTTCGTGCGGGGCCTCTCTGGCATGCGGGTACTGTATCCCGTTTCAGCCACGACACTAATGTTGTAGCGTGCTCTACTTGGAAGTCACTTCAACGTTACACACGATCAATCGCAAGAGAGGCATCCCAACAGCTATCCTTCTCCGTGCGTGATCACAGCTATTGCTCTACTCCTTGTTATGAGACCACATTGCTTGGAATGTCCTAGCAGAAGCGATCAAACTTCTAACGGTACACGACAAGCTGTTGCGGAAGAGTTCCTTCAAGACGTTGGGGGAAGTTCGACCAGGCAAGTGGTCCCTCAAGCTCAACCTTACCGATCCGTGTGTAAGGCATCAAAGATCGAGTCTTCGCTTTCTACCAGGGGAAACTTCAGAAATCAGGATGTCTTCGTCACGCACACCCTTGCTCTTTTCATTCATTGGTCGACCACGCGTTGCCCCCAAGTGGAATAACTCTTTCGTCGATGCCGCGGCTGCAGTACATGGGCTGCATACTGGCTTTCGAGGGGATCCTCGGGCCCAACGGTCGGAACGAGAACAACTCTATCCTAGTTGAGTGCAGCACACGGGAATAACCGGACAACGGTCAGGATACGGTCATCACTCCACGCATTAATTGTCGCCATAAGATCGAGGTCGCTGGCTATCTCTGCTCCCGTGGTCGGACACTGAGCTCTGTTGACGCACCCCAGTACCGGATCGCTTCCTTTCCAAGGCCCTCACCATGACTGACGTCAAACACGACGCTGCCATTGAGCTGGAGACTGTGGACAGCTATGATGGGGGCAAGCACAGTGTTATCTGTGTCGACGTTCCTGACCCCGACCATGGCGCTACACCAGAGCAACGGGCCGCGCTAGTAAGTCGACCTTGGTAACGAGTGCAGTTCATTGCAAAGCTAGATTAACATACGGCCACAGGACCAGAAGGTGCTGCGCAAGATAGATATCTGGCTGATTCCATGGCTGTCTTTGCTTTATTTGCTTTCCTTCCTCGACCGCACCAACAGTAAGTGGTACACTGGAATATTGAGTAGCACAATGGCCAACTTCACGGCGTGGATTTCCTTGGCTAATAGCCTGCAGTTGGCAATGCGCGCGCATCTCACATGGAGATAGATCTCCACATGGCAGGTCACGACTTCAATAACTCACTTACGATGTTCTTCCTTACGTACTCTCTTGCGGAGCCCATCACCAATGTCTTGCTAAGGCTGCTTTCTCCGAGAAGGTTCTTTACGGCAATTATTATACTCTGGGGTCTAGTAACAACGCTCATGGGGTTAGTCCATAACTATAAAGGTTTGCTCGCAGCTCGATGCTTCCTTGGACTAGTCGAAGCGGGGCTCTTTCCGGGAGTTACCTACTACCTGTCCTGTTGGTATAAGAGGTCTGAGATTGGCCTCCGTACTGCTATATTCTTCTCTGCAGCCGCTCTTGCAGGATCTTTCGGCGGGCTTCTTGCTGCGGCGATTACGCGAATGGATGGGGTAGGAGGTAGGATGCTATGTGATTATCACAATGGCGGACGATAGGTTGCTAATGCGCCTCCATAGGACGACCGGGTTGGGCTTGGATCTTTATCCTTGAGGGTCTCGCTACTATGACTGCTGGCGTATTCTGCTGGTGGATGGTTTTCGACTGGCCAGACTCAGCGAGATTCTTAAACCCAGAGGAACGCCTTCGTGTTCAGCGACGTCTCGCCGAGGATCAATCGAGTGCCCACGAGGAATTCGACAAGCGAAAAGTCATAGCGGCCATAAGCGACTGGAAATGCTGGGGCTACACCATCATCTATATGGGGTGCCTCTGTCCACTCTACGCCTTTTCTCTGTTCCTGCCAACTATTCTAGGCAGTATGGGCTACTCTGGTACACATCTTCAGCTGCTCTCCGTTCCTCCATACGCTGTCGCTGCTACTACAACGATCCTAGTTGGTTTTATGGCAGATCGCACACGTCGACGAGGGATCTATAATATGGTCTGCGCCTCGCTCGCAATAGTCGGATTTACTATGCTTATCGCGACGCAAGATCCTAAAATCCAGTATGCCGGTAAGTAATCGGCACCCTAAGAATATAACTGAGGAGACGAGCTAATCATAATAGGCACCTTTCTTGGTGCTGCAGGAATCTACCCGACGATCTCTAATACTTTGAGCTGGGCTTCAAATAATATTGAAGGTATCTATAAGCGTGGCATCATTCTCGGCATCGTCGTTGGCTGCGGCAATCTTAACGGAATCGTCGCTTCCAATATCTACCTTGTTAAGGAAAAGCCCCGCTACTGGATTGGTCATGGAACTGTCCTCGCCTATCTTACCATAGGTCTTCTTGGTGGCACAATCTTTATGTATACAATGCTGCGGACCGAGAATCGCAGGCGCCTCGATGGAAGGAGAAACAACATGCACGAAGAGATTACGGGTGAGACACGGCCCGAATTCATCTATACTCTGTGAGATACAGATCCAGCTACATGAGATACGTGATGACGGCTGCGATGTTTTCTTCTGGAGATTGGATGAGGGGATGGGTACGTGTCGCAGACATTCATGTCTTCCACACTTTGCGTCACGAGAATGCCCTAGATGTAGAG
The DNA here is from genome assembly GCA_023512815.1 of Cercospora zeae-maydis. Lineage (NCBI taxonomy): Eukaryota > Fungi > Ascomycota > Dothideomycetes > Mycosphaerellales > Mycosphaerellaceae > Cercospora > Cercospora zeae-maydis. The sequence continues at coordinate 1,980,828 of JAKLWY010000008.1, forward strand.
AAGGACGACAGCAAAATGTCACAATCCTAACTTGCGGACTAAATGATTGCTTGTTTTCTCGGTACAATTCCACCATCAACTCTGGTCCCGCGGTTCTTGTGAGCAGCGAAGATGGCTCGTGCCACTTAATATTCCCTCCTATGACGATCTCGAACCCCATGAACGGAATTGAGTGCATCGTTGTCGCGTGGCACCCAACTTGGTCTCGACAACCTCTGTTGGAAATTGGAAGGGCTGGATATGGGCTGGCATGAAGCGCCATTTCAGACCCTTGTTATGGTACTGTAGTAATGAACGGTCCTGCTCCTACGAGTTGGCCAGGTTACCTGAGAGACGGTGCAAGCAGTGGACATGGAAGTTTCGATCACCGTTCAACGCAAGTCCCCTCCAGAGTAGAGGCCCCTACCATGCACTCAAAGTTGAGCTGCATTTGCGCGAATAGTTTTGGGGCTGATACCACGTTGAACGGGGAAACGTCGCGATCCATAGACTACTCGTCAGTACGCGGGGATCACCTTGGCATTGGCGAATCCGTGGCGTTTTTGCGTGAACTCCGCATGTCTTCACAATACATATCTTCCCTGCCTCGTGATTCTATTGATCCCGATGACTCCTGGCTCGCGCCCGAGCGAGACAGAGTTCCTTGCTCCGAAGTCTTCGCATTACGAGCCATCGACGATCGGGATGTCCTTGATGACTGGGACGTCGTATGTATTGCCGCCATTTGCCGGGAGCCAGCAAGCTTCTCCGCATCTCCACCAAGCCCAGACCAGACTCCTCCGTTAAGACTGTACTCCCCATCTCCACGCTGTGCCACGCGCCATCGATGACCGAAGCATCTTCGATGATTGACATGTCGCCTCGCTAAGCATAGTTGCCACCTGCGATTAGTGATCTCCGATAGCTCATAGACCCCAACCCCAGACCCCAAAGGCCCCAAAGGGGGCTTGCATATAAGGAGGCGAAATGCGGCAATTGAGGGAGTCGGCTATTAAAATGCAATCTCTCCTGTACAGGGTTAGACGCCTCCCCACTAAATTAGTATAATACTCCGTCGCACCTTCTATAACATATAGTATCTCTTTCCTAACCTTACCGTCGCTGTTAACCTCGCCGCTACCGCCGCTAATTCGCATAATATAGCCGTTATCGCCTCGATTATCGCTAACTATTAATAGCAATTACTCGCCGCGTAATTAGCTCGCTTCCGCTATTGCTATCGCTATACCCGCCGCTGCTACTACTAATTTGCATAATACTACTACTAATTCGTATAATACTACTATTATTACCTTAATTATTACTAATAATTAATAGCAATTACTCGCTGCGTAATTAGCTCGCTTCCGCCGTTACTATCGCTATACCTGCTATATCGCGTTATTATCGCTTAGTTCCGCTACTACCTTCTTACTTAATATACTATAAACTTAGTATTACTATATTCTATACTTATAACGCATCTACTAGCTATTATTATAATATACGGCTAGTTCGGAGATTATTAATTTGCTACTACGTTAACTATATCTATAAGGCCTTCTATTATTATAGCGTATAGAACGAACTAATTATTATTTTAGTAGGTAGAGGCGCGTATAATAGTATTACCTATTACTAAACTATAGTTTTAATACCCTCTGCTATTACGTAGGCTTTTAGTTTATCTAGCGTAGTAGTATTAATGCGAGCAACTAATTTATTAACTATATTAAGCTAGTAAGTTATCGCTTTATTAATAGTATCGGCGTTAGCGCCTTCTTAAGTAAGCTAAATTGCTAATTATAATAGGCATAGAATTGTTTCTTTAGTAAGAAATAGTATTCTTTAATAGTAGTTAATTAACGCGTTCGCGCTAATACCTACGCCGCCTTATCGTCGCTTTATTTAATTACTATATAATTATATATATAGTAAAGTTTAAATCTAGATTTTGCCTAGCTATGCGTCTATTTATTATAATAGGCCTACGTTAGGTAGTTATAAATTCGGTTATTTATAAATATATAGCGGTATAGTAGAATATACTTCTAGTAGAATAAATACTAGTAGCTAGCTAGATCGTCTAATAAGTCGCGTATATCGCTATTATTATAATCGACCTAACTCTTAGTATATTCGCGTGTAATTAGCGCCTATGCTAGATATAGTAAGGTCTTTATAAGAGCGAAGTAAAGCTAGAAGTTAGGGGCCTTAGGCCTTACTAGTACTTAGCAAGCGGCTGCTACTATATTGCTTAGCATATAGTATTTATATACGTAGAGCATACGATATATAATAACTCTATAAGAATTAGTACTATCTTCGAATAGAGGTCTAAGGTAGTCTATATATTACTATATACCCTCTTATAGTTCTAATTCTTTAACCCTATATAGGATAGTAGCCTATAGATACTAATATTAGACGAACGAGAATCGTAAGTATATTATACTAAGAATATAAGCTCTATACTACGAGCTTTACTAATATAGAAACTAAGCGAAGAGACGCTAAACCTTAAGGAGATAATAGTAGACGATAACGTTAACGTAGAGTATAGGTAACTTAAACGCGAGATAAAAAAGCTTCGTAAGCGACTTATAGTACGTATACTCCGAGAAGAGTATAAGTATCTTAAGCGTAAGCTCGCTATAATACTAGAAGGTAATACTAGAAGGTAATAACTCTCCTTCTAGTAGATCTAAAGCCTACTATATATAAAGCGATATAGAAGGGAATACTAAAAAGAAAGAAGAAGAAGCTAGCGACGCTAGTACAAATAATATATAGAGTATATGCGATATACTATTAAGAAGCTCGTTAGTAAAGAGCGCGAAGATACGCAATTTAAAGCTATTTAAGAGTAAAAGCGAAGATAAGGCTCGGGAGTTTATCTACTACCTTAAGATAATCTTCGTTAATAACCTAATAATATACTATAGTCTTCGCAAAAAAGCGCTATATACTATTATATAGCTTATAGGTAAGGCGAAGGATACGTAGCATAACTAGTACGATACTAAAAATCTTCTAGCTAAGTATAGCTAGGAAGACTTCTAGTAGTTTATATACGATATAGTTAGAGATTAAGCAAACTGCATACTTCTTACTACTATTAAGTATAAGAAAGCTTATTAGCGTAAAGAATAGAGCGTATAATAGTTTGCAAATAAGTTAGCCTATCTTAAGGCGTAACTTAGCAACTACTATAAGCTGTAGCTAGTTTGCTAGCTACTCGCGATTCGCGAAGTTAAGAGCTCCCTTATAAAGAGATATTATTAAGAACTATAATACGACGAAGTTTAAAAAAGCCGACCTTATAGCGCTTATAATACGTTTAGAATAGGCTAAGAGGGCTATATTCTTATAGAGCAGTTATAGAGGTTTATTAAGTAAAAGCGGGCTAGGTAAGTATATTAGACGCGAGACGTAGGCAAACTATAAGCATAAAGATAGCGATAATACTATAGCGCGATTCGGGAAAGAGAGATCCTACCCTAGTAAGTAGCGTTAATCTAAAAGGGATAAAGATAACCTAGGGTCCTAGACTAGAAACTTAAAGCTAAATGCTATAGGTATAAGAAGAAGAGGCATATCCGGTTAGAATACTTCTAGCTAGACCTATAGAAGCTACCTACTATATATAGGGTAGCTATAGGCATACTACTAAAAGGCAAGGCATCTAGGAAGACCTATAAGCTCTAAATACTATAATAAGTAGGATAGATTACCTGCCTATATAAAGTAGGCTAGTAATTCTTATTATAGCTAAGGTTAAGACGAATATAAGCTATATATAAGCCGAGTACGTACTTAATAGAAGCGCTAATATTAATATAGTCTCTAGATCCTACGCTCTATAGCATAACCTCCTAGTAAGGGAGAATACTACTTTACTACTAGTTATATCCTTTACTAGGTAGCTAGGGCACTACTACGGTATATATTATATATACCTACGAGCTACTAACTCTAAGGGAGCGACTCGCATATATAGAGGCATCTTTTATATATATAATATACTAACTCCTTATATCTTACTAGGCTAGCTATAGCATATAGCCTATAGAGTAATAAAGGATACTAGTACTAATAAATAGACCTTTAGGTCTAGAGACGAGACGTATATAGTATAAGTGCGCGAAGTATATAAGTTTTATAAGGACCTTTAAAAGGCCCTATATATCTTTACTATATTACTCTAAAAGGTAGATGCTAGCTAAGAGCTACTATCTATAGAGTTCTAGGACTTTATAAACTTCTTTAATCCTATAGAGGAGATAAGGAGCATACTAGTCGAAGGTACTAAGTATGCGATTAACCTACTATCTAGTACTAAGCTACTATTTAAGCTACTATATTATTAATCTAGCTACGAGCTTAGTAAGTTAAGTTATTACCTCTAAGAAGCGTTAGAGCACGATTAGATCGAGTAAAGCAAAAGTAAGGCAAGTATGCCTATCCTATTTATTCCGAAAAAGAATAGTACCTTATAATTATATATAGATTACTATAGATTAAATAAGATTATAGTAAAGAATTGCTATTCTCTACTACTTATTAGCAAGACGCTTAATAAGCTTATAGAAGCTATATAGTTTACGTTACTAGACTTTATAGATACGTACTATCGTATTTATATAAAGCTAACTAACTATTAGAAAACTACGTTTCGTACGTAGTACGAATACTTCTAGTATAAGGTAATGCCTTTCGGGTTAACTAATATACTAGCTACCTTTTAGGGGTATATTAATAGAGCCCTTTTAGGCCTCGTAGATATATACTATATAGTATACCTAGATAATATCCTTATATATAGCGCCTCGTATAAGGCCTATATATAAGATATATATACTATACTAGAGCGACTCTAGAAGTTTAGATTATATACTTAGCGCGTAAAATGCTACTTCTTTAAGAAGGAGGTTAAGTTCCTCGAGTTTATTATATACTCTAAAGGCGTAACAATAGATCCCTATAGGGTTAATGCAATTATAGCATAACTAACGCCTACTACTCTTACTAAAGTATAGTTATTCCTTAGATTCGCTAACTTCTATTAGTAGTTTATATATAAGTACTCTAAGATCGTCGCTACTTTAATAGTACTATTAAAGAGAGCTAAAGTAGGTAAGAAGCTAAAGCGTATTAGTTAGAGCAAAAGTAAGGAGCTTATATTCTATAGGATTAAAGATACATTCTAAGCTACTCTACTACTAAGGTACTATAACCCTACGGCACGTATATAAGTTAAATCTAACGCGTTAGACTTCGCGATTATAAGTATCCTAAGCTAGCTATTCGAGGATAGGAACTAGTATCTAGTAGTATTCTTCTTATAAAAGATAATTCTAGTAGAATATAACTACGAGACCTATAATAAAGAGCTTCTAGCTATTATAGAAGTATTTAAAGTATAGTAGCTATATCTCGAAGGCGCCTCGTATTTAGTTACTATACTTATCGACTACGCTAACCTTAAAGCCTTTATAATAATAAAGCAACTTATAAGCAAATAAGCTCGTTAGGCTATATTTCTAGCCCTATTTAATTTTGTAATTAAGCATTAACTAGGGAAAACAAACCTAGCTAATATACTATTAAGACATAGTAACTATATACGCAAATAGATATATATATCGAACCTACTACTAACATTATAGAAGAAGCTCTAGGTATATAGTATAAGAGCCGAGTATAGTAATTAGGCGTTCCTCCGGCATATTATAATTATAATATAAGAGCAACTCGCAAGTATAGTCTTAGGGCAGCCCCTAGAAGAATATATATAAGACTACTTCTTAAGTAGTATATATATCGCATATATAGTAGTTGCTATAGAAGAACTATACTTAAATATCTTAGACTTAGTTCTTAACTTTGCTAAATCGCTAATACTATAGAAGCCTAATATAAAGAAACTCTTTAAGGAAGTATAGTATAGTAGAGGCAAATGCAATAGATATTATATTAGGGAAGGAGTACTATATTATAGGAATTAGCTATATCTTCCTAAGGACTACGTACTATAGACGTAGGTAATCTATATATACTATAATAATCTACTCGCTAGTTACTTCGGTAAGGATAAAACTACCGAGTTAATATAGTAGAAGTATTACTAGCTAAAGATATCTACGGATATTAGCTAGTATATCTAATCCTATTCGAAGTGCTAAGTATTAAAGGCGAGATGCTATTAACTATATAGTAAGCTATTAGCATTGCCGTAGCTAGAGCTTCTATAAAAGGAGCTAACTATAGACTTTATTATAGATCTACTACCTAGCAAGCGAGACGCATATATATACGATATAGTCCTAGTAATTATCGACTAGTACTTAAAGATAAACCTCTTTATACTAACTACTAAGAAATATATAAGCGTAGACCTTATATAGATCCTAATTAATAAGGTAATTTGCTAATTTAGAATGCTATATAAAATCGTAAGCGATAGAAGTACTATCTTTACTAGCTAGTTCTAGTTAGACTTTTACTTTAAGTTATATATAAACCGTAAGCTATCTATAGCCTTCTATCTATAGACTAATAGGTAGACGGAACATACTAACTAGATACTAGAATAGTACTTATATATCTTCTATAATAATAAGTAGGACGACTAGGCGACGTTACTACCTTAGGTAGAATTAGCTTATAATAACGCAGTATATCTAACGTTTAAGATAAGTCTATTTAAGATAGTATATAGCTATAACGCGAAGATTATAATAAGTATATAAGTTACTTAGAATAAGCTCTTTAGAAGAGAGATACTAGTAGTAATCGACGCTATAAAGCAACTATAAGAAATATATAAGGACCTTACGAAACGCTAGCGATATATAGCTAAAGCGTAAGCTAGATACTTTAATACTAAGCATAAGCTAATAGAGTTTAAAGTTAGCGATATAGTATTATTATTCTCGAAAAACCTCTACTTAAAGGTGCCTATAAAGAAGTTAGCACTAAAGTTCGTAGGTCTATTTAAGGTAATTAACGCGATTAGGAAGCAGGCGTACTACCTAGCCTTACTAAGCGTATAGTGCATTTAAAATATATTCTACGTATCCTTACTAGAGCCTTAGAAAGGCACTATAGGCGATACGGATATAGAAGGTATACTACTTATAGAAGAGAACTTAGGCAAGTAGCAAGTTAAAGAGATTCTAGATACGCGAGTTAAATATAAGAAACATTAGTAGTTAGTTAAGTAAATAGGCTAGCTAGAAGAATATAATACGTAGGAACTAGCTAAGCATATTAGAAAATATAAGGTACTAGATAAATTCGAAGCGACGTATAAGGTAAATAAGCGTAGCCTAAAGGTAATATAATAGCGTATCGCATATAATATATAGGTATAAAAGGTAGAATAAATAGCTTTTTATTCTATAGATAAGCTTTATATTATTTATAGGGAGCTAACTAAAACATTTATCGTAGCGTATCGTATATATTACGTATAAGCGGCATATATAAAGAAGTATAAAGGAGCGTAAGAAGCGCTAGCTTAAGTACTATCTTTAGCTAGCTTATTCTTAGAAGCCTCCTTCTCTAAGAAGGCCTCCTTAGCTTTATTCTCCTTCTCTAAGAATAGATAAAGGCTAATAGTAGCGTTAATAGTATTCTACTCTACTAGAATACTACTATACTTAGCGATCTACGAGTATAGTTAGTATGCAATACGAAAGTAATAAGCTACTAGATATACCTAAGTAAGTAGCTCTATTATACCCTAAAGGGTACTATTAAGCTAGGTAGCCTTATAGACGAGCGCGCGAGACTCCTATAAGCTGCTGCTACTACTCTCCTTCTTAGTAGGCTTACTGCTAGCTAGCTTACTATTATTAGTTTAGAGGCGCTTTATAACTATCTTAGTCTCTACGTATATAGTTAGCAAATATAAGACGGAAGTAACGCGTATATAAGGCGCGATATTAAAGAAAGAACTTACTAGTATAGGCGGTATCTAGCTAAGTCTAGGCATCTACTACTGCTTACTAGCTATTAGCTCGTACTATATTAGTTCTATAGCGGCCGAGCTCGGCCTAGCGATATACTAGCGTATCGCGTATATTATATATATAATATATAACTATCTTAATTGCTTTATAGTAGGTCTACTTATAGGCATACTTACTACGTATATAGCGTATATACTTCTTAGTATTAATATCCTTAAGTAGCTTACTAGAGTAAGTAGCCTAGCCTATACTATAGTTAGTATATAAATAGAATATAACGAGATAGTAAGTAGAAAGGGACTTATAGTTACGTCTACCTAGGTTATAATCGTTATAGATATAATAATTATACTACTTAAGATACTTAGTATTAGCTATACTAATATAAGGAGTAGCAGGAGCCGAGCTAAGTATAGTACTAGGGCATAGTATATTAGAGGCACCTACGAGGCGTTAGTGCTTTATAGCTAGCGTGCGATTAGGAGGGCCTATAGGTCTATTAGTAATAAGGTCTAGTAAGGAGCCTAGCTCTAATAATAGGCTACGAGTACGCTTCGTATATATACTACTACTAAGTAAAAGCTAGGCTAATAGCAACTTGCCTAGCGTAGGCTTACTTAGGCCTCTACTTATTACTAGGCTAGAGCTAATATAGTTACTACTATAACTACCTTCTTTAGGGCGGCTAGTAGTATTAGAAGCTAGAGATAGACTTAGCTATAGACTACTACTAGGGGTATTAGAGCTCGCCTAAGGCAAGCGCGCGCTATATATACTACCCGACTAGCTGTTCTTACCTAGTATAATACTACTTAGATATAAAAGGAAGGATTAGCTACTAGCTAAACTTAGAGCGTAGCTACTAGGTATACTAGTATTTCTACTAGAGCGCTTTAGGCCTACCTACGAGTTACTTAATAGGGAGGCTATAGCAGCCTCTTTGCCCTTAGATAGCTTCTTAGTCTTCTTAGGACCTATCTTATAGTAGTTCTTAAGTACGTGCGTAAAGCGTACGTAAAGAGTATAATAAGTATATATATATATTAAGAAGCGAAGGCAAAGCGCGTCTATAAGAAACTAAATAACTAAGTATAAGTATTATAAAAGAAGTTTAGAAGCGCGTAAGCAAGAATTTATAATGCTATTACTATAATAAATATAATAACGCGCGTTGCTATTAATAATAATATATAGTAATAACTTACTTACGTTACGCACGCGAATTATAATAGTAACGTGCAATAGAACTTAATAGAAGGCCTACGAGCAATAAGAGATATACGGACGTAATAGAAACGTCGTATATGCAAGAAGACTACTATCTACTTATCGAGCTAGGATAGCTCGATAGAGGGAGGGAGGTAGTTATAAGAGCGAAGTAAAGCTAGAAGTTAGGGGCCTTAGGCCTTACTAGTACTTAGTAAGCAGCTGCTGCCGTATTGCTTAGCGTATAGTATTCGTATATATAGAGCATACGATATATAATAACTCTATAAGAATTAGCGCTATCTTTAGACGAAGGTTTAAGGTAGTCTATACGTTGCTATATACCCTCTTATATATACTTATAGTTACCTCGCTTAATATTAGAATAGAACGACTCTAGTATATTAGTTATTTTATTTTAAAGTAATATAGGTAAGAATTTACGGTAGTAGTTAGCCTATAATAGTATAGTAGCAAATAGTTCTTTAGCGATATAGTTAGTTTTAGCCTTATTTAGCACGTCTTAGTCGAAGGGGTTAGTTATATATAGTAATGCGTTTACTATAGTAGTTAGTAACTCTATATAACCTGCCTTAGTTTTGCGAACCTTTAGCGTAATAAGGAGGTATTAGAGTATCTTATTTAGTCTATTACTATTAAATTGTTCGTAGAGGGTAGCGTTAACGTACTTATAATAGAGGAAGTAAGAAACCTCTTATTTGCCTTCTAAGAGCTCTTAGAAAGCTATTTTAATAGCATGCTATTTAGCGCCGCTATTATTAGTAATAAAGTAACGCGGCTGCTAGTATACCTAAACTTCGTAGCACTATCTCTTAATTATTCGCAGGCAGGTACTAATAATATCGCTATCTTCGTTATAGATTAGAAAGTAAGCTATAGGCCGCTAGTATATAGTAGAATCGCGTACTATTAGCGTAAATAGCTTCTAGTCTAAGTAGTTTGTTTTATGCGTTATATCTATTAAAACAAGCGCGCTAAACTTCGCTAAAATATCTAGGTTATCGCGTAAGGTAAATACGAAGCCGTTAGTATTATATTTATTAAGATAATGCCTAGTTTTAATATATTCGTAATAGAGTAATTCTATAGAGTTAATTAGTAACGTTCTAATTTTAAGCTAGCATATTACTAGTATAGCGCTAATAGATCGCACTACGAATGCGAGCTAATTAGAATATATAATTTTTTTTAAACTTTAAAATTAAACTTACTCTCTTAATACTATATAGTAAGTTTAGCAATCTAGATATTAACGCTATCCTTACCTTTAGTATATTAGTTATTAGGGAACTTCTTTATAAATCCTCTAGTAGCATTATATATATATATGCGATTAAAGCCTATACTACTAATATTAAGGAGACGCTAATATTATATCCTCGAATTCTTACCTATAATATTATCTTTTACTTAAGAGGCACTATATCCCTTCTTAACCTCGCTGCTAATATAACTTCTAATTGCGCTATTTAACTTATAAAGGTTAGAGGCTTTTAAATTATAATTATAATCCTAATAACTATAGCCTTTCTTAGTATCCTTAGGCGCTTTAAAATAGTACGATATCTTCTTAACGATTTGTGTTTCTCTAGTAGAGTCTAGTATTTCTATAGCTATAAGAGCGAAGTAAAGCTAGAAGTTAGGGGCCTTAGGCCTTACTAGTACTTAGCAAGCGGCTGCTACTATATTGCTTAGCGTATAGTATTCGCATACGCGAAGTATGCAATATATAATAACTCTATAAGAATTAGCGCTATCTTCGAACGGAGGTCTAAGGTAGTCTATACGTTGCTATATACCCTCTTATAGTTCTAATTCTTTAACTCTATATAGGGTAGCGGCTTATAGATACTAATATTAGATAAACGAGAATCGTAAGCGCGTTATACCGAAAACGTAGGCTCTATACTATAAGCTCTACTAATATAGGAACTAAGCGAAGAGACGCTAAACCTTAAGGAGATAATAGTAAACGATAACGTTAACGCGGAGTATAGGCAACTTAAACGCAAGACGGAAGAGCTTTATAGGCAACTTATAATACGTATACTCTAAGAGGAGTATAAGTGTCTCGAGCGCGAGCTTACTATAATGCTAGAAGGCGATAACTCTTCTTCTAGCGGATCCGAAGCCTACTATACGTAGAGTAGCGCAGAAGGGAACGCTAGAAAGAAAGAAGAAGAAGCTAGCGATACTAGTACGGCTAATACGCGGAGCGCATACGACGCGCTATTAGGAAGCTCGTTAGCGAAGGGCGTAAAGATACGCAATCTAAAGCCGTTTAAGAGTAAAAGCGAAGATAAGGCTTAGAAGTTTATCCGCTACCTTAAGATAATCTTTATTAATAATCCGATAATATACTATAGCCCTTATAAGAAGGTGCTATATACTATTATATAGCTTATAGGTAAGGCAAAGGATATATAGCATAACTAGTATAATACTAAAAATCTTCTAGCTAAGTATAGCTAGAAAGACTTCTAGCGGTTTATATATAATATAGTCGGGGATTAAGCGAACTATACGCTCCTTACTACTATCGAGTATAAGAAGGCCTATTAGCGCGAAGGGTAGAGCGTCTTAGCGTATAACAGTTCGCGAACGAGTTAGCTTATCTTAAGGCGCAACTTAGTAACTACCGCGAGCCGCAGCTAGTTCGCTAGCTACTTACGAAGTTAAGAGCTCCCTTATAGAGAGATATTATTAAGAACTATAATACGACGGGGTTTAAGAGAGCCGACCTCGTAGCGCTTATAATGCGTTTAAAATAGGCCGAGAGAGCTATATTCTTATAAAGTAACTATAGAGGTTCGTTAAGCAAAAGCGGGCTAGATAAGCATATTAGACGCGAGATATAGGCGAATTATAAGCGCAAAGGTAGTAATAATACTATAGCGCGATTTAGGAAAGAGAGATCCCGCTCTAGTAGGTAGTATTAATCTAAGAGGGATAAAGATAACCCGGACTAGAAACTTAAAGCTAAATGCTATAGGTGCAAGTAAAAGGGATATATCCGGTTAGAATATCCCTAGCTAGACCTATAGGAGCCGCCTACTATACGTAGAGTAGCTATAGGCGAGCCGCTAAAAGGCAAGGTATCTAGAAAGACCCGCAAGCTCTAGATACTATAATAAGCGGAATAGATTACCTACCTATATAGAGTAGGCTAGCGATTCTTATCGTAGCTAAGGTTAAGATAGATATAGGCTATATATAAGCTAAGTACGTACTTAATAAAGGCGCCGATATTAATATAGTCTCTAGATTCTACGCTCTATAGCATAACCTTCTAGTAAGGAAGAATGCTACTTTGCCGCTAGCTACGTCCTTTACTAAGCAGCTAGGGCACTACTATAGTATATATTATATACGCCTATAAGCTATAGACTTTAAGGGAGCGACTCGTATATATAGGGGTATCTTTTATATATATAATATGCTAACTCCTTACGTCTTACTAGGCCGGCTATAGCGTATAGCCTATAGAGTAATAGAGGATGCTAGTACGGATAAGTAAACCTTTAGGTCTAGAGGCAAAACGTATACGGTATAAGTGCGCGAAGCGTATAAGTTTTATAAGGACCTTTAAAAGGCCCCGTATATCTTTACTATATTACTCTAGAAGGTAGATACTAGCTAAGAGCCGCTGCCTACGGAGTTCTAGGACTTTATAGACCTCTTTAATTCTATAGAGGAGATAAGAAGCATGCTAGTCGAAGGCGCTAAGTATATAATTAACCTACTACCTAGTACTAAGCCGCCGTTTAAGCTACTATATTATTAGTCTAGCCGCGAGCTTAGTAAGTTAAGTCGTTACCTCTAAGAAGTATTAGAGTATAATTAGATCGAGCGGAGCAAAAGCAAGGCGGGTATACCTATCCTATTTATTCCGAAGAAGAATAGTACCTTGCAGTTATATATAGATTACTAGGGATTAAATAAGATTATAGTAAAGAATTGCTATTCTCTACTACTTATTAGCGAGACGCTTAATAGGCTTATAGGAGCCGTATAGTTTATATCGCTAGACCTCGTAGATGCGTACTATTATATCCGTATAAGGCTAACTAACTGCTAAAAGACTACGTTTTATATATAGTACGGATACTTCTAGTATAAGGTAATGCCTTTCGGGTTAACTAACGCACTAGCTATCTTTTAGGGGTATATTAATAGAGCCCTCTTAGGCCTTATAGATATATACTATATAGTATACCTAGATAATATCCTTATATATAGCGCCTCGCGTAAGGCCTACGTACGAGACGTACGTACTATACTAGAGCGACTCCGGAAGTTCGGATTATATACTTAGCGCGTAAAATGCTACTTCTTTAAGAAGGAGGTTAAGTTCCTTAGATTTATTATGCGACCCGAGGGCGTAATAATAGATCCTCGTAGGGTCGACGCAATTATAGCGTAGCTAACGCCTATAATACTTACTAAGGTATAGTTATTCCTTAGGTTTGCTAATTTCTATTAGCAATTTATATATAGGTACTTTAGGATTATCGCTGCTTTAATAGTACTATTAAAAGGAGCTAAAGTAGGCAAGAAGCTAGAGCGTATTAGCTAGGGCGAAAGCGAGGAGCTTGCGTTCTATAGAATTAAAGACGCGTTCTAAGCTGCTCTACTACTAAGGTACTATAACCCTACGGCACGTATACGAGTTAAAACTAATATATTAGACTTTGCAATTATAGGCATTCTAAGCTAGTTATTCGAAAATAGGAACTAGCATCTAGTAGTATTCTTCTTATAGAAGATAATTCTAGCAGAATGCAACTATAAGACCTATAATAAAGAGCTTCTAGCTATTATAGAAGCATTTAAGGCGTAGCGGCCGTACCTCGAAGGCGCCTTATATTTAGTTACTATACTTATCGACTACGCTAACCTTAAAGCCTTTATAATAATAAAGTAACTTATAGGCAGATAGGCTTATTAGGCCGTGTTTCTAGCCCTATTTAATTTCGTAATTAAGTATCGACTAGGGAAAACGAACTTAGCCGATACGCCGTCGAGACGTAGTAACTACGTACGCGAATAGGCGCATATATCGAACCTACTACTAATATTATAGAAGAAGCTTTAGGTATATAGTATAAGAGCCGAGTATAGCAATTAGGCGTTTCTCCGGCGTATCGCAATTATAATATAAGAGCAACTCGTAAGTATAGCCTTAGAGCAGCTTCTAAAAGAGTACGTATAAGACTACTTCTTAAGTAGCGTACGTATCGCATACGTAGCGGTTGCTATAGAAGGACTATACCTAAATGTTTTAGACTTAGTTCTTAACTTTGCTAAATTACTAACGCTATAGAAGCCTAATATAAAAGAACTCTTCGAGAAGGCGTAGCGTAGTAGAGGCGAATACGATAGGTATCGCATTAGGGAAGGAGTACTATATTATAGCAATTAGCTATATCTTTCTAAGGACTACGTACTACGGACGTAGGTAATTTATATATACTACGATAATTTACTCGCTAGTTACTTTAGTAAGGATAAAACTACTAAGTTAGTATAGCGGAAGTATTACTAGCTAGGGATGTCTACGGACATTAGCTAGTATATCTAATCCTATTAGAAGTGCTAAGTATCGAAGGCGAGACGCTATCGACTATATAGCGAGCTATTAGCATTGCCGTAGCTAAAGCTCTTATAGAAGGAGCTAACTATAGACTTTATTACGGACCTGCCGCCTAGTAAGCGAGACGCATACGTATATAATACGGTCCTAGTAATTATCGACCGATACTCGAAGATAAACCTCTTCGTACTAACTACTAAGAAATATATAAGCGTAGATCTCGCATAGATCCTAATTAATAGAGTAATTTGCTAATTTAGAATGCTATATAGAATCGTAAGCGATAGAGGCACTATCTTTACTAGCTAGTTCTAGTCGGACTTCTACTTCGAGTTATATATAAACTGCAAGCTATTTATAGCCTTCTATCCGCAGACCGACGGGCAGACGGAACGTGCTAATTAAAAGCTAGAATAGTACTTGCGTATCTTCTATAATAATAAGTAGGACGACTAGGCAATATTGCTACCTTAGGCGAAATTAGCTTATAATAACGCGGTGCATCTAACGTTTAAGATAAGCCCGTTTAAGGTAGTATATAGCTACGACGCGGAGATTGCGATAAGTACGCGAGTCGCTTAGGACGAGCTCTCTAGATATAAGAGCGAAGTAAAGCTAGAAGTTAGGGGCCTTAGGCCTTACTAGTGCTTAGCAAGCGGCTGCTACTATATTACTTAGCGTATAGTATTCGCATGCGCGAAGTATGCAATATATAATAACTCTATAAGAATTAGCGCTATCTTCGGACGGAGGTCTAAGGTAGTCTATACGTTGCTATATACCCTCTTATACTAGAAGAGAGGCACTAGTAGCAATCGACGCTACGAAGCGACTGCGAGAAACGTATAAGGACCTTACGAAACGCTAGCGATACGTAGCTAAAGCGCAAGCTAGATACTTTAATACTAGGTATAAGCCGATAGAGTTTAAGGTTAGCGATATAGTATTATTATCCTTAAAGAACCTCCGCTTAAAAGTGCCTATAAAGAAGTTAGCACCGAAGTTTATAGGTCTATTTAAGGTAATTAATATAATCGGGAAGTAGGCGTACTACCTAGCCTTACTAAGCGTATAGCGCGTTTATAACGTATTCTACGTATCTTTGCTAAAGCCTTAAAAGGGCGCCGTAGGCAATACGGATGCGGAAGGCATACCGCTTATAGAAGAAAACTTAGGCAAGTAGTAAGTTAAAGAGATCCTAGATACGCGAGTTAGATATAAGAAACGTTAGTAGTTAGTTAAGTAAATAGGCTAGCTAGAAGAATATAATACGTAGGAACTAGCTAAGTATATTAGAGAATATAAGGTACTAGATAGATTCGAGGTAACGCGTAAGGTAAATAAGCGTAGCCCGAAGGCAACGCGATAGTATATCGCACGTAATACGCAGGTATAAAAGGTAGAATAAATAGCTTTTTATTCTATAGATAAGCTTTATATTATTTATAGAGAGCTAACTAAAATATTTATCGTAGCGTATCGTATATAGCGCGTATAAGCGGCGTATATACGGAAGTATAGAGGAGCGTAAGGAGCGCTAGCTTAGATATCCTCTATAGCTAGCTTATACTTAGAGGCCTTCTCCTCTAAGGAGGCCTCCTTAGCCTTATCCTCCTCCTCTAAGGATAAATAGAGGCTAATAGCGGCGTTAATAGCGTCCCGCTCTACTAGGACGCTACTATACTTAGCAATCTATAAGTGCGGTTAGTATATAATATAAAAGTAATAAGCTACTAGATATACCTAAGTAAGCAGCTCTATTATACCCCTAAGGGTACTATTAAGCTAGGTAGCCTTATAGATAAGCGCGCGGGACCCCTATAGGGCGCCGCTACTACTCTTCTTCTTAGTAGGCTTACCGCTAGCTAGCTTACTATTATTAGTTTAGAGGCGCTTTATAACCGTCTTAGTCTCTACGCGCGTAGTTAGCAGATACGAGACGTAAGCGACGCGTATATAATACGCAACGTTAAAGAAAGAACTTACTAGTATAGGTAGCGTTTAGCTAGGTCTAGGCATCTACTACCGCTTGCTAGCTATTAGCTCGTACTATATCGGTCCTATAGCGGCCGAGCTCGGCCTAGTAACGTACTAGCGCGTCGCGTACGTTATATATACGACGTACGATAGACTTAATAGCTTTACGGTAGGTCTACTTATAGGCATACTTGCTACGTATATAGCGTATATACTTCTTAGTATTAATATTCTTAGGTAGCTTACTAGAGTAGGTAGCCTAGCCTATACTATAGTTAGTATATAAGCAAAATGCAACGAGATAGCGAGTAGAAAGAAACTTACGGTTACGTCTATCTAAATTATAGTTATTGCAAATATAACGATTATACTACTTAAGGTACTTAGTCTTAGCTATACTAATATAAGGAGTAATAGAAGCTAGGCTAAGTGCGGTACTAGTACGTAGTATAGTAAAGGCGCCTACGAGGCGTTAGCGCTTTATAGCTAGCGTATAGTTAGAAGAAGGGCTTATAGATCTATTAGTAATAAGGTCTAGTAGGGAGCCTAGCTCCGATAACGGGAAGCGTATACGCTTCGTACGCTTACTACTACTAAGTAGGAGTTAGGCCGATAGTAACCTACCCGGTATACGCTCGCCCCGGCCTCTACTTATTATTAGGCTAAAGCTAATATAGCAGCTATTATAACTATCTTCTCTAAGACAACTAGTAGTATTAGGGGCTAGGGATAGACTTAGCTACGGGCTACTACTAGGGGTATTAGAGCTCGCCTAAGACAAGCGCGCGCCGCGTATACTACCTAGCTAGTCGTCCTTACCTAGTATAATGCTGCCTAGACGTAAAAGAGGGGATTAGCTACTAGCTAAACTTAGGGCGCGGCTGCTAGGCGTACTAGTATTTCTACTAGTACGCTCTAGGCCTACCTACGAGCCGCTTAATAGAAGAGCTATAGTAGCCTCTTTACTCTTAGATAGCTTCTTAGTCTTCTTAGGTCCTATCTTATAGTAGTTCTTAAGTACGTACGTAAAGCGTATATAAAGAGTACGAAGAGTATATATATATATAGTAAGGCGAGTATAGAGCGCGTCTATAAAAAACTAAAATAACTAAGTATTAGTATTATAAAAGAAGTTTAGAAGCGCGCGAGCGAGAATTTATAATACTATTACCGTAGCAAATATAATAACGCGCGTTACTATTAATAATAGTATATAGTAACGACTTACTTACGTTATATACGCGAATCGCAATAGTAACGTATAATAGAACTTAATAGAAGGCCTATAAGCAATAAGAGATACGCGGACGTAATAGAGATGTCGCGTATATAAGAAGACTGCTATCTACCTATCGAGCTAGGATAGCTCGATAGGGGAAGGGAGGCAGTTATAAGAGCGAAGTAAAGCTAGAAGTTAGGGGCCTTAGGCCTTACTAGTACTTAGTAAGCGGCTGCTGCCGCATTGCTTAGCGCATAGTATTCGTATACGCGAAGCATATAATATATAATAATTCTATAAGAATTAGCGCTATTTTCGGACGGAGGTCTAAGGTAGTCTATACGTTGCTATATACCCTCTTATAATAGCGCTAGGTTTATCCTTATTATAAAGCTTATATAGAGTAACTATATTTAGATGCGCTTTATAAAGGTTACTATCGCCTCGGATATTAATTAATATCTTATTATTACTCTTCTTCCTAGGATTTGCCTATAATTTACGCTATTCGCGGCTATACTAATACTTAAATTTATATATATACGTTAACTTTACCTTCGATAAGTAATTAGTGCTATTAGCGCACTAAATATTATCTTTCTATAGCTAGTAAGTTAATATCTCTAATAGTATAATATCGCGTAGTTCTATATACGCCTTTAGTCTACCTTATAGTAGCGAACCGATTATAACTAAGTAAACGCCTTAGTATATTATCTTCTTCCTTATTATTAATAATAATATGCGACTTAGTAGTAGTAGCTAGCTTATTAAAAATATATATCTTAGTAGTAGTAGCAGCCTTATTAATAATATATATCTTAGCGATAGTAGCCTTATTAATAATATGCGCCTTAGTAGTAGTAGCAGCCTTATTAATAATATGCACCTTAGTAGTAGTAGCAGCCTTATTAATAATACGCGTCTTAGTAGCAGCAGTAGCTTTATTAATAATACGTGCCTTAGTAGTAGTAGCAGCCTTATTAATAATACGCGTCTTAGTAGTAGTAGTAGCCTTATTAATAATACGCGCCTTAGTAGTAGCGGCAGCTTTATCTACCTCGCTAGTATATATTCTAGCAAGCGTTAATTACTAATCGTCGTCCTTATTAAGCACGTTAATATCTATATTAATAGGCGCGATAGGTATCTTACTAAACAGATTATTAAATTCGCTACGTTTAATAAAAGCTACTACTACGTCTACCTTATCTTAATACTCTATAGTAGTATTAAAATAAAAGAACTTTATAGCAGTAGTAGTAGAGGTTAAACTGCGACAGCGGACGTAGTAGAGGTTAAACTATAATAGTAGACGTAGCGGAGGTTAAACTGCGACGGCGGACGCGATTCCGGACGAATTAAGAGGCAGATAATTGCTATTAATTAAGGGCGATAATATAATAGATAACTGCGGAATCGTGCGAATTAGCAGCGGCAGTAGCGAGTATACTAATAGAATAGAAGAGAGGGAATAGTGTACGACGCGACGATAGGGGCTTATACTAATTTGGTAGGCATTGGTCTGGGCACGCGATTCAAAGCCCGACTCTCAATTGCCGCATTTCGCCTCCTTATATGCAAGCCCCCCAAAGGGCATTGCTGACCCCGGCGAAAGTGTTCTCTAGTGAGTTGCGCGATATCCTCGCTCTATAGAACACATCTTCCTGCCGAGGAGACTGCGCTCTTCTTGCACCCCATCAGCGTCATTGCGTTCGTTAGGCAATCAGTGCTGCGATGCATGTGACGCAAAATTGTTACATGGTCCCCTGAGCGCCCTGGGAGAGACAAGACCAGTGGAGTTCATGGAAAATACCAACCGCTCCCATTTGACTGACAAGTCGCGTGGCCAAAGCCGCGAGGTTCAAGACTGACCCTTGCAGTCCCAAGTGTGTGAGGTAAGGTCGACCCCTGTCCGATACAAATCATTAGGTTTGGTGCAAGCTTTTCTGCATACAGTGACTCGTTGCTCAAATTCTTCAATCTCCTAGAGCCAACGGAGGCCGGGCATGCCACGAATTACATCTGGCGAACATTGACTTGCTGGGCGAGGGATTCTCCCAAGCTATCTTTGTGCTACTCTTTGTTCCTTCGCAGGCGCATGGATGATTTCTCGCGTGTGCAGGATGCCTAAGTCCTGCTCGGCTGTCAGAACGGCATTGCAGGGAATGTGGAGAAGGGTGTTGCCTCGTGCATTCGTCTTGTGGCGGCAGCAGCCGGGCAAGGGGTTCCGCCGAGCCGGCGAAGTATCGATGTCGTGGCGTCGCGTGTGCCAAAATAGCTCGAGCTTGCCTCTGATTCGATGTGAGGTTGTTTCCATGACTAGTACCGCTCACGCGAGTCGCAAGGATCATGAACTTTTGCTGCTGATTCGATGCGAGGTGTTCCCAAAACTAGTATCGTCCACGCAAGTCACAAGGATCACGGGAACCTGGAGCTTTTCACTAGTAGTGGCCTTGGCTTTTGGCTGCCTCTGACCATTGGCAGCTCAATGCGTCGAAGATCTGCCCAAGCTATCATGCTCGCAAGGGACGAAGCCAATGGGGGTGGGCTAGTGCTGCCGATGAGCAACCTTGGCTGAGAATTGCCGCATTCCTTTGTCCCAGGACCGATCAACAACATCATGTGTTAGCTGAGGGAGTGATGAAGTACACTCTAGTCATCGATCCGAGACGAACAGTGACAGCGGCTCGTTGACACGACACGGCGCCGCAGCTCCGTCAACGTGTTCACCGTGCGATGTACATGGGAACCAATATGGACCTTCCTGAATTCGAGGACTTTGTTGCCGCTGACCTGCTTCTTAACGCGGCGGCGGAAACACTTCGGATGCCATGGCAGGGGCAGCAGTCCTACAGCAACAGGCAAAGCACGAGGGCGCATGGATCATCAATGTGACATCTGCTCCACGTTTTGACTGCTTGTTCCGTACCGATTACACCCTCACGATATCGACGTCGAGTATCCGCTGGAGAACTGCGCATGTACCAACACAGACGGCTCTCTGTTGAGCGTCCGAGCTTGATATTCCGCTCATTTCAAAGACCGTAGCCGAGACTATTGTAAGCGAGGTAGCGATACTCACCCGCTTACGTGGTGGTTCATCTGTCCGAAGAAGCAACTTCTGCCTAGGTTTGGCTGTCAGTCTTAGGAGGAGCTGTAGAGTATACGGATCTTTCGAAGGGATGGGAATGTCGCTTTGGGCGGGCAGTTGGGGCTGCTGGGTCGTTGGGCCGTCCGGATCATCTGTCTGATTATTGAACTCCGAGGATGTGCAGCCTTCCCAATCAACTCCGATCGTGGCTGGCCACTTTGGCAGGAGGTGGTGAGCATTGTACCAGATGTGGACCAAGTCAAACCCTTTGCACTCCTTGAAGTGAGACCCACACTTGATCAGACGCGCTCAAAGACACTCTGTGCATACTCGATCACTCCTCCCGACCTTCGTGCCACCACCAGGATGAACTTCTACATCTATTGCGTACGATCTTGATACCATTTCCCCTCCGCCTGAGCTGCTACTCCACGTTAGTGTCCATCTGAGTATCCGAGCAACCGGTTGCAACACTCAAGACGCGGACAATGTTCTGTTCTGGCCACTCCGCGGAAAGGCCTCCCGCTATCGCGTAAGAGGCTGCAGCATACTTTGAAGCAGTCATCTAGCAGCTCGTGGCGGGACCTGGTCTCTGTCTTGCTACCAAAAAGCAGCAACATAGCTGGTCGAGTGACCATTCTCTTCTGGTACGAGATTTCAGTGGCACAGATGGTGATGTGTATGCTAGTTCCGACTATTATTCCAGTGTGCTTTATGTTGAGTGCGTTTCTCAAGGATGCCACAGCGCTAGGATAGCTCTAGATGTCGTACGCACCGCTCAACACCATGATTTCGCGTTTTCTTTTGCCTTGATTGACCGATATTACCACAGCAGCTGTTTCTGCGCATCTCTCAGCCTGTGCAGTGAGCTCATTGCGTGGTCAAACTCCTTTC
Source organism: Cercospora zeae-maydis (assembly GCA_023512815.1). NCBI lineage: Eukaryota > Fungi > Ascomycota > Dothideomycetes > Mycosphaerellales > Mycosphaerellaceae > Cercospora > Cercospora zeae-maydis. Next base: position 2,002,787 of record JAKLWY010000008.1, read on the forward strand.
CCAACCCAAGCCTTTCGGTGCTTCCACGCGGGGTCGCCGACCCTGCAGCTTCTATATCAGTGCATATGATCGTTCAGCGGTTCATTGCGAGCAAGATCGCCCGCTTCACCAATTTCTTGTTGCCTTATTGATTTCATTAAGTAATTTTGCCATTCGTGGCGCACGAGTACTGTCACAGGCTGTGCCTGAGCCCGAGGCGCTGCCTTTCCGCTAGATTTGACACCGATTTCGAGCATAGCCATTTCGACTTTCGATTCCATTCTATTTGATATGGCTCACGAACACTGTATATATATGTGGACTGGGGCAAGGTCTTTGACCTCCATTCCATGACATAGGGGGGACAAGATTATTCTATACTTACGACTAGAAGCTATTACACTGCTACACACTTTGAGTCTAACGCTAACCATCTGTGGTAATGTGTCTCCTGGTGAGCTCGGAATCAATGGGTTTCTCGCAACAGCATGAAGGGAATAGGAGACGATATGCGGAGAATGCGCGGTTTTTGTGGCTCATGAACTCACAGAATACAGAAGAATTTTGTCATCAGTCCGTCAACTTGCAATACATACAACAACATAAAAACAAAGTTTTTCATCAGTCTGTCCACTCGCAATATCTGTGCGACAAAGCGACCTGCTATCCATCCGTCACTTCGCAACGACCAGATTGCGGAGCTTCATCGAATCGTAGAAGCGCCTAGTCTTTGCCAGATATCCCTTTCCATCTACACTCCAGTCGGGTGCTCTCCCTCCCTGCCTTTCTCTCTCACTAGGTGCACCAATCTTTGTTGCCATAACAAGGACAATTTTGGCAACAGCACTCGGCACTCGTCGTGATAGGAAGTGGACCAAAGCCAAATGCACCGAGACAGAATGCGCATCCGTCGATTCGGCGGAACACTTTCACCCCTGATTCTGTCCGCAGCTGCAAGCCTTCCGGGTGCGCGAGCACGGAACTTGTGACAGCGGCCAAGATAGTGAAAACAGTGGAGACTGCATGAGCGGCGTTAGATGAATCAGTCTTAACGGTCTGAGCAGAGGACTATCTGCGGAACATACTCTGCATAGTGGTCTCTTTGTAGAAGACGAGTAGATGATAGTATCTGAATCGTGTTTGAAACTTTTGTTGCCGAGTCGAAAATCGATGGTGCAGCTCGAGATTCAGCGGCTCAGGACAGCCTATTTATCTTCACGCCTGGCCTTGATAACTATCCTAGCCACAGCGTCAGTCCACCCACCTTGGAGTGTGTGCCGTGTAACGTGCGTGAGTACCGTCAAGACACGAGTACGGTAGGGGATCCTACGATAATACCTGGTCTCTGTTCCTTAATGCGAAGCAGGAGACGGAAAGAGAACGCGAGACCTTGCCAGTCGGCACATCTAGTCGCATTTTTTGCCTAAGTAGCGACCACGAATCACAAGATGTTCTGCGGCCTGCGTAAATGTCGGCCGCGATTAGGTTCGCCTGCAACTATGTATTCTCCTCGCGCTTGAGCGAGAAGTCACACGTAGCGTAGCGATCTTGTCTACGAGGTTGTGACTGTTAAGGTTAAGTAATTGAATTAGCTACCCCGCGCCTTGGACATATTCTGTGAGGGTTCCAGTCGCTCCATCGTGATTGAACCATTGTGATACGAGCCCGTGGACTCTACGAACGATGGAACAGGGACACAGGCTAGAGAAATAGCTGAGGGCACTTCTTTCGGAGTGGTCTCCGAGGCGGACTTTTGCTTATAGTACAATTTATTAGAGCAGGGCTGAACCCTGGCTTCGTTGTTTCCCCAATGTTATCGAGTTAACCACGCGTCTGAGCAGCACTCTTCTATCGCACCTAGGAGTGTCCTAATCGCGTAGTATAACGGTATCGGAAAGGCGTATATGAACTATAGGGTTTAATTTCTAATTATTTAAATCAAACTCCTCTAAACTATAGTTAAACTAGAAAGCTAAATATATAATTAGATTATAATTAAAATAATTAGTAATTAAAGGTATCCGACGACGATATATACTAGAATTTTAATAAAGTATACTTAGACGGCCTTAGTTTAAGAGTAATAGCTACGATAGCGACACTATTAGAGGTAGTAGATAGCGCTAGCTTAATAGACTACTAAGACTACGTTTATACTACTATAAGATATATATCGATAATATAGTTATCTACTCTACTATTTTTAAGAACTATTCCCGTAACCTAGACGCTACCTTTATACTTTTTAACTTCTACTAAGTTAGTATCTTTCTAGTAACGCTCTTTCTTAGTTACTTATTTATAATACTACTAGGTTAGCTATAATATATAGAATTATCTATAGACTATATAGCCTTAAATAGACTCTTAGTAAACTTCTAGTATAGCATTAATAAACTAGTAGAAGACTTTTATAATAAGGTAGAAGTATATATTTATTATTTACTAGTAACGCTTTACTCTAGCTAGACTCCTAGAGTATAGCGTACTACTTATTTAGCTTATTTTAGACTTGCTATACCGTAGTTTAGGTGCAGAATTTGCTATAAACGATAGTATATTAGGTCACGTATACGATACGGTATATACGCGTAGGAGACAAAGTTAAAAACTATTAGTTATTTACTTAATACTAAACCTATTACGAACATAACAAGCCTATAGCGGTCCGCTATACTAGTATAGCGGTGCGCTATATTTTTAGTTGCCTTAGCCGTATTTACTGTTAAATTAGCTAGTTAGAGGTTGTGTTGCGGAGGTTGTAGTGTTGGGTTTGGCACGGCTAAACAGGTCTATTCCGTCATGGACATCACCTTGACCCGCATGAGCCGCCTAATTCAGAGTATCCTGTCCATGTACCGCCTGCTGTTAAGCCATGCCATCCACTGCGATGAGCAACGGGCAAGCGGCCAGGGCAGGACACTGCGATTCTCGGCAGATTGCAGACGAAATCATCGCAAACTTGCTTTGCCGTCTAGAGATTCGTTACCGAAGCAGAACACGAGGCAGCCTCTTCGATCGTCGGCCAAACCCCTCACCACTGCTCAAAAAAGTGAATGCATCGACGGCCACATCTATTCTGTGATGCAATACGAATCGCGGGGAAGACATCATGCCTGCGATCCAGTGCAACCCGGACTGTGCGTTTGGATCATTGTACAACCCTACATGGCGGAGCAGGATCTTTTTTGCAAGCGCGTGACTATGTGGAGTGATCGAACATGGTACGTGAATTCAGACACCGTAGGCCCTGTCAAATCCAGGAGAGAAAGATTTCCAGGTTTCCGCGGACGGCATGGCAACATGGCCTCCAAACGGCGAAAGTTGGGGTTGATGCGAGATCTTCGGATGTGCTGCATGATGCCGCTACCCTTCACACGCACTCTCTGACGCTACGAGGTCGAAGTCCAGCTCGTAGACACCGTGGATACGGATGTTCCGCCAGGGAATCATTATTCTGATCTGGGGGCTCACCACGACTGATTACAAGGTCATCGCAGAGAAGATAGGTGACACTGGCGTGAAGGCCAGATTTGACGTCGAAGGAGCAGGATAATGCTCGAACCTGCCGCGAATAGTTGGACAGCGAGTGTGTCCAGTTGGTATGACCCCATATACCCAGTGACGCTGATCGACATGCTGGGTACGTTGCGAGGTGGAAGCTGCTGTCGAATACTTAGTGGAATCTTGTACCATGGCTTTGCCAATTGTAACTCCTTGTTTCCTTGACAGGATAAATATTGGCAAACTCGAATCCATTCGCTGGTCTTGTTGTTGCGCTCTGACTTATCAAAGGCAAACTAAGACTGGGGCGCGTTGAAAACGACTTCGAGATGGAAGGGCGAAAGGACAGCGTGTCTCTAACAATCCTTTCCATCTATTACGCTGTACTGTAACCTTTTACCAAACTTATCATGCAGCACATTACGCCCTGTGTCTTCTGTGCTGTCATCTTCTTTACTACGTAAGTGACTAGACTATTGGAACGGTGTTTGTTGGCGACAACAACATATGGAAGGGTTCGTTCATAATGAGCATGCGCTTCTTGCACTAACGTGCTCAGCATCTAGCTTGTGGTTTCTTCCTTAGAATTGCAGAAGCTGGGCTTTCCAGGGCGTGAGCTATCGTCTGTCGTGCTGCTACAAGCGTTCACACTGGGCATCCATTCCGAGTTGTTCTTCGCGATGGCAGCAGTAGAGAGATCTTTTGGCGGCATGCTTGCAGCTGCTATCGTTATAGATTTTGAATCCTGAATATTCAATTTAGCTAAGCCGAATTCAGATTTAATTTAGGGTACTAAATAAATATTTAGATTCAATTTAGTGTATTTAGCATTTAGTTATATCGCTTATGTTATGCTACCGCCTAACCCTATTATATCGTCGCTATTAGGCACTATATTGCTATCTACCTAAATGTTAGCGATTCTAATTAACTGCTAGTTCTTAGATAACTCTATCTATCGAATAGTATTACCGTTAAGCTATAAACGTAACTATTTAATTGTCCGCCTTGCTATGCTAAACGTACGTTCTAATTTAGCGCTTATAGCAAAGGCAGACAAGATATTAATCGCTAGTTATAATAATACTAGGTACGCCTAGCGTTATAGTAATAAATACTACTACTTAAGGGCCGTTATTTTACGCTTAGTTATGCCTTAACTATCGTCTATTAATTCTAGTATTAGTAGCTATATTAGAATAGCGTTAATAAACGTATTAAAATTATTAGCGTTCGCTACTACGTTAGAATCTATTATCTAGCGTTCGTACGCGGATAGTTTAGAAGGCTCGTCTTCTACGTTATTATAATTAATAGGCGCTATATTATAGTCGTTCTATAATTATTATATACGGTCGATTAACGCTATAAGAGCCTCCTATTTATTAGGGGTTATCTACTTTAATTCGAGCTATTTAAGCCTGCGTTTAGGGTAAAGTAACACTATAGTAATATAGGCGCTAGAATCGTTAATCTTATTATAATACTTCTTAAATAACCTCTGCGCTAGAAGTATAGGCGATAGTAATATCGCGTAACCGGCATATTTCTTAATTTAGCTTAGAATATAGTATAGATTAAGAAACTCTATAGCCGGCTAGAATGCGTTAAGCGTATAGTTATAGCCTTCTAGTTATAGGGTAATATAGTAGAAAGGCTTTAAGAACTTATATATATAGCTAAGAAGCCTCTAGTTAGAATTAGTTAGAATAACGCCTTCTAGCATATTAGGGTATTCTTAGAATAACTCTTCGATAATTAGCCGCACCTAATTAGCCTCTTTAATTATTAGTAGCTAGCCGTTCTAGCGTATTTCTCTAGGCACCTTAGGAACTGCTAATAAATAGTTAGAGTGTCGCCTTGCTAGGCGTTTAAAGGCCTAGAAGTACTTCTTAGCGCGTAGTCTAACTGCTAGTAATTTAAGCCTATTAAGGGCTCTATTATAAGACAAACTGCCGCTATTAGAATCTATACTAATAAAGCTAGCGTTTTTAGTATCGTTATTAGCTAACTATAATAGTTCCGTAGCCTTATAAGCTATCTCTACGTTATTAGCGTCCGTAGCAAATATAAACGCCTATATTGCGAGGTTTATAATATATCTAATATAGCGTAACCTCCGTAACTTCTTAGTCTAATATTTAAGCCCTTTAGCCCTTATATATTGCTTAATAGCGCGTATTATAGTATCGTTAGTTATAACGTTATTAGAAGTTATCTAGCTAAGGCGTTGTTATATATTATAAGCCTCTAGTACGTTCGTAACTAGCGATGCTAAATAAGCGCCTATCTTGCTAGATTCGCTATTAACCTCTATAAGGTTAAGAAGTACCTGTTTTAACTCGCTAGCGGTATTAACGAACTGCGTATTAATAGCCTAAAACGACTTTCTTCTATACTTCGCTTTCTAGGTATCTATACTTATATAGAAGCTAGATAACGTAGTAGCGAGGTATATAGTAACGTAGTCTTACTAAATCTCGAAGTTACGCTTAATTCGAGGCCTAATAGCACTAGTTAATTTAATTAAGTAGTAGGCTGCCTTAGGGTTAACTAATAAGATAATATTATAGAATGCCTTCGAAGTAACTAATCTATATAATAGGTTGCATTCTATAATAAGGCATACGTAAAGGTTGCGGAATAACTACTTATTCGCTATATTCTTTAGCGTAGTTATCGTTACCTTATCTAGCTTCTTCTAATACCTCTATAACTAAATATCTAGTTTAGTAGCTAAACTCGCTACCTGCGCCTAAACTAAAGGTATAATAGCGTTCTTACTAACGAATATACTATAACTACGAAGGTAGTTAATAGTATTAGAAGAAACGCTATAGTAATAGCAGCCTTTAGTACTATAGTAAAATAGTATATAGCTATAATCGTCCTTCTTAGCTTCTAATAGTAGCCGCGTACGCGCGTACTACTATAACTCGTAATTCTTCTACCCTCTTCCTTTTAGGGAATTTAGCTTCCGCTTCTTCTATAGGAACTATATAGTATTATCGAGCAATAGCGTTAGTATTAAGAGTAGTAGCGAAACGAATAGAGAACTCGAGGGTATAGGATTCGGCGTAGAGTTAGGTATAGTTCCGAAGGTTTAGGATTCGGAGGTATCGATTTCTACTAATATATTATTAATATACTGTCTTTTACTATTAGTCTTTTTCCTATTATCTTCGGTAGGTTTAATTTGCTCGATTTATTTATGCGTACGCGGATTAATAGGTATATATTATAGTTTCCGGAGAGTTCGCGCTATAGTTAATGCCTATAGAAGGTTTAAGATAAAATTTTAAGTTTATAGTTTAGAGTCTAGCGGCGCTTTCCGCGGAATAATTATAGCTAATAGATTAGCTTAGATAACCTTAATTTGCTGCCTTAGGAACATTAATTTAGTAAGGTTATTAGATTCTAAACCGACTATTTAGTACCTCTATTAACTTAATCTCTAATAATAACCTCTTCTACCCCTTCCGCCGCCTTCTTAATACGCGGAAACTATAAATAGAGGCCTTCTAAATTACTGCCGACTTTATAGCGCGCGACATATAGTTAATAGTAATACTACGAGCTCTAATTGCCGCTAAATACGCGCTAGTACTGCCGCGTTTACCTAAAGTACCTCTTTAAACGGCTCTCGTTACCCTCTGCCTCCTTACTAAGGAACTATAGAATTAGAAGGTTTAGAAGCTTATTCTAATGCCTCTAATTAATCTAATTAATATTAGATAACTGCTACCTTAAACGCTATATCGCTTCCGCCTCTCGTCGCTACTAATCTACCCTACCCTAAGCCTTATTAAAGGCACGCGCTACCTCCTTATTCGAACGACCTTGCAAACCGACTATAATAGCATTAAGCTAACGCGTGTTATCGATAGTAAGAAGGTAGTTATTATCGCTTATTAAACAATCGATAAATATATAGATTGTAACTAGTAAGCCTAGAGGCTAGACAACGATCTCCTCCGCATCTAAAGGCCCTATAGGCGATAGTAAGGATTTAGATAATTTAGAGACTAACGCCTATAAATTAGGAACCTGCCGTACGGTTAGTAATTAAGCTAGAACTATACTAATTTAATAGCTATATACCTCTACTATAATACTCTAAGCTATTTCTCGGTTAAAGGTCTAATTTATATATAGATTACTACTAAATAAGACCCTCTAAAGAGCCTATATACTACTATTATCGGCCGAGGAATATCCTCGGACTACTTCCGAACTAAATCCTAAATTCGACTAAATTAACTAAATATTCAAAACTCATAAATTTAGATTCAATTCAGTACTAAATTTGAATTGAATTTGAATAATTAATTTAGGATTCAAAATCTATAGCTATCGTCAAACTGATCATACCGGTCCATTTTGCGTGTAGAGACTTCACAGCTGTGCTGACGTCTCCTTAGATTGACACGGAGCGCGCGCGCACATGTTGCAATTACGGTATGAAGTACCATACCATGCAGTAAACCAGAATCGGAGTGGATGTTCACCTCTGGAGGATTAGCCACAATGAACGCGGATGCATTGTGTCGGTCTGAATCTGGCATTGCAGAGCTCGCGTGTGCTAACGTCGTATACACAGTCCGATACCGCACACCATCTATCTCACTACGGAAAAGCGCAAGCGTATGGCATACCGATTTGCGAAAGATGGACAGAGTGTCGTTGAAGACCTTGTGGCAACCTCAACGGTCCGGCTACATTTACCTTCAACAGCGGCAGCAAAGGTATCTACTGAACCAGTCATGGCATTTTTCTGGCATATCTCGTAGTTCTTGTCCTCGATGGGTAAATCTCCATCCTCACTACGCCTGCTGCCGAGAACGAGAATCAGAGTGCCGGTGTACATGATCATGCGCGGGATGGGACGACCGAGGCGGAGCTTGTGGCGGTAGGCGATGAACCTCTTTGAATAACTTCTCTAGGAATCACCCACATGGATCAGTAAGGACATCATTTTTTTGTTTGAGAATAATATTATTAGCAATAACGGTAAGATGTCCGAAGAGGCAGCATCTTGGTGTAGTCCTATAGGCCATGGAATAGGTGGGGGCAATGAACAGTGACGGCTTGCTCTCAGAACACGCCGAGATCTGCTCGACCGCAACGTGACGGGCTTGGAGGGCGCTGATGTCGCTAACCCGTTGCAATCTGAGTGCATTCCGCACAAGTCTTGAAGGTGAGCGCACAGAAACACACAGACTCAGACCAATCCGCATGACCTCGCGTGGACTCGCATGAATTAGCAGCAATCCTGGCCACGCATGATACAAGACCTCTGATTAGTCGTGACTCCGCCAGAGAGCATTGTCTGGCCTTCTGACCCCTCATCTTATCGGCCACGTCAAAGGGCTCGAAGTACTTGCGGGACTTTCAACGCGGATCTCGAGCTTGCCCTGGAATTGCAGCACGGTCACAGCCATGATGAAGCCCATCACGCCACTTGCGACTCTGCTCCATGCAAGCAAGATGCAAAAACCGATCCTCGCCTTCTCAGCTCATTTCGCCGTCATATGCCCGTATCGGCAGACTGCGGAGGGTACCAGACATGATCGAGACCCACGTAGCAGCCTTCCTGCGGGAAGCTTGATGGCAATGCTGTATCCTGAACAGAACCCTATAACCCAGTACGCTTGGAATCTACTGCGACATTTTCTACTAACGACTAATAACGCATCTGGCATCAGTGAATGGGAGCATCCGAATCAGCCTTCGTGAAGGGGAAAGTCGCGAAGGCATCGCGTGAGTACAGTCACAAGGCCACTGTATGGCGCACCGCCGTCGCTTCTTTCCTTCAAGCCCTGTTCGTGATCTATGAGACGATACCGGATACCATTCTGATCTACTTCGACATGTAGGCGGCAGCAAGGACATTCAGCAACATCGCCCCGGCCATCCACGAGTTGAGCACTCAAAAGGTAAATGGTCCCTACACGAAGAGTTTGGCCATGACGTTCAGAATCGAGCCCGATGATGTGATTGCCTCGCTCTTACTTAGGGAATGGGGGAATTCTCGTCACGATCGCGTTCCTGGCGTATGCCGACGCAGTTCTGCGGTACAACGGCGCCATGAACTAGGCCTTGAAGGCTATGCATGCATTCAAATTGGTTGTCACCGAGACAGCCGCTGGTCCCAAAGTCCGATCAGTGTTTCACGTCTATCTCTGCTAAGTAGTCAGCAGGATCAGAGTCGGCTACGTCTTGTACCTCACGGAGTCCGCTGGGAACCTCAATAGCAAGCACGACGACGACCGTGAGATCGTAGCAGAGCTTGGCCATCTTCATGAGTCTGTCGATAGTTGGCAACCAGTTGTGAGGTGGTCTTGGTGCTCGATACTGACTTCGTCAGCACGTACATGTACCTGACCTTCTGCATCTCGGAGTATCTAATGACGGCCCTGACCGTCATCATCCCGGGGCGAGCACAGGCTGAGCTCGACTACATATGTACGTTGCTGTCAGAGCACACGAACACGATGATGTCCGAACGGCACAGTCTGTCGAGGTCAAGCTTCAGGCGGGATTCACAATCGTGTCGTTGGAGTAGATGCACATGCGAAGAATCGCTATCGAAAGAGCCATCATCGTCAGGGCTGCTTCTGCGCCGCAGCAGATCTCCCTAATCGTGGCAAGCCTCGCGCCGTGGTACTCCCTCATGGTCACTTTGCTGAGCACGAATTGGCATCTCAGTATGGCAATCTCCGCGTGCTTCGGATGAGCAAAGTGATATTCCAGACTGTGCCCAGCCGACTGACATGCTCATGTGGCCGAACAAAATCACCAATATAGCTTCCTCCATGACACTCACCGAGTCTAAGACTGCCATCTGTGTCTTCCTGAGCTCACACCAGGCTACGAGCTCGACGTTAGACGCTAGATGCTCAATTCATCATCATATTCGTCTCCCCAGAAGTCACGGGAACGCGTTCCACGACGAGCACCGTTTTCGCCGTCGTCGAGCCGAAGAAGCCCACTACTCAGTCACAAAGTCGACGCTGCTGTTGATGCTGAAATCGACATTCTGCATCGGACTACTTGCCGACGGCCGTGACCCCAGGCTGGTTACTCTTGGCTAGTAATCGATGATCTCAGTCTTAGACACGGCAAATAGGGAGATACAGCTTCTTACTACTCCGCAACCCAAACTCCTAACCAGAGCTACTTCAAGTATATATCAAATATCCTGGCGTTATGCTTCGACTTGAAGTAGTCAGAGTCTGGCACTTTCCTCCTTGGTTCTCCAGCGGGTGAATCCACAGTCCATGCCGGCTCGTCTGTCCTGGGCGTCAAATTTTCCCAGTCGATTCTAGGATCCCAGAAGCCGGCTTCGCCTGTGCTCGCATCCAAGTAGTGCGGATTGTACACACCACGCTCTGGGTTGAGACGAGGTACCACAGTGATGCCTTCTGGTAGTGGGCCCAGCAAAGACTCGCCCCAGTTGTAGCCATGCATGAAGCAAAATCCAACGAGCTGATGATACTGTCGGTGTGATGGTGAAGCCCGTTCTGCTAGCCGCAACAAGGACAAGTTGGTGCTTCCGAGCAATGCAACGACCAAGTCTCCTGGCTGTGCGCCGTCTGCACCTATGCCAACTTTGCCATCTTCTGTGAACACGAATGGCAGTCGATGCTGCATAAAGAAGCGTATGCAACTCTGGAAATCATGTACAGATTTGAGATCCTCGAGTCGGCCGGACAAACCGTGCTGGAATCTCTCTGGATGCATTGCTGCCTTGGCCAGTTCGAATATGTCTCTTCTCTTGTGATCCAAATGTTCTAGTGGCACCCGAAGAGCGTTCAAGGGGCAACACAGTGCCCTCACAAAGCCCTGCATCTGGTCTGAATTTTCAACGTTCAAGTTGTTCCGCATCAATCGCGACAATTCTGCATATGCTTCGTTGAAGCCGTCGGATGATAGGTCACTGACGAGGCGGAGACATCCGACTCCAGTGATCTCGGCCGCAAAGCAGCCTTTCACATGCAAGACACTAGCACCTATGTATTTGGCTTCAGCTCGCATCCCATGCGATACAGCACACTCCAAGCTTAGGTCCAGCTTCACAAAGTCCTCCAACCAGTCCGGTACCCAAGAGGGGCCGTCCAAAGAGGAATGCTGGCAAAGCCCTGCGTCACGGAGTAATCTGGTCGTGCTAAAACGTTCGAGGTACTGCAGGAAGAATGTCTGGAACAATTCCAGTTCATGAGGATAATTGGTGGGAATCTTCGACGCAAATTGAGAGCCAGCGGCAATCTTGATCATTCCCAAGCAGCCGTAAATCTTGTCTTGAGGTTTTGCGCACTGAGCAGCGCGAATTCGATCCATGATGTTAAAGATACTTGCGTATTCTTGCTGGCATACCGACAATACAAGGGCTAGCCGGGTAAGATCCGCGCTATGAGTAGGGCTTCGAACATCCAAGCCTCGCACAGCGAGATACTGCACTGCGTTGCGAAAATCAGGCAGTCGGATGCTGTTTGACCCACATATGACAAAACTAGACTGCGATGCAGCAAAGGCTTCCTGGCGTATCCAGACCCGACCGAACCATCCCCTGCTGAACAATGCGCATATGCTCCTATGCTCCGGCGAGTTCCAAGAGAAGTCAGCCCAGTCTGCGTGAATCCGAATCGCGCGTTCTGCGGCACCATCATACATCAGTGGCTGATATGTAACGGGATCGAAGACGAATGCGCGACCGAGATCCTTCAGGAAATCCATTGCAATGTCACTATCTTCACGGGCATCACCGAGCCAGATTATCGTACTCTCTGCAGCGTGATAGATACTGTGCATGATCGGAATCTGCCAGGCTTTCTCCATCTTCGACTGCTGCGTTTCGCTTTGGTCCATGCAGATCGCATCTATCCACAGCCTTCTGTCGACATTTGCATACCGAAGTTGCTGTAAAGCTGTGTGCAGATTCTCTCTGATTTCGAGAATGGTTATTTCACTGTCAGAGTTTACGAAGATGTCGCAACGGGGCTGACTTTCTTCGCCCCAGGTGTACGAGAGAGCTATCCAACGCTCAAGAGGCGAGAGATCTTCTGCCTTTGAGCCTTCCATGAACGTCTGCTTTGTGAGTTTGACATGGACCTGGTCGCCGGAAATGCCTTTGTACAGCGTGAGGACTCTTATCTCGTACGAGCCACGCTCAGGCTTCTTCAAAGGCGAATGTTCGAACAACCTCATGATTGCAGCGAAGAGACCAATCGACTGGTTCAATTGTAATCGCCTATACTTCTCTTGAGTTTTCAGCTCCGAGTATGATGCTCTGCTAGCGTGAACGAGTTGTAATCCTGATGAGCCCCCGCCGCCCATAGCTATGGCCACTATACCTACTTCCAGTGGCCCCACATCTGCTGCAGCCACGACACAGAGCTGCGTGCTGACAACACATGTAGTGGTGTATCCTGCGTCTCTCCGCCACGTCAACGATGCGTAAGCAACAGCCATAGCTGACCTACGGAGGATCCAAGCCACGAAATTCGTCTGCAGGCTTTTCATATGAAGAAGACGGTGCAGGATGGGAATGTTGCAGAAAAGCTTTCGGGACCAAGTATGAGACCTCTGGTCGCCTTGAACGCATGCACGACGTTATACCGAGGCCAGTCTATTGGATTCCTGACCAATGCTCGCCCCGTGCGGGTCTCAACAATTGTTGAGTAGCCGGTTCAAGCTGACTTCTTTGGTTGTAGGCAGATGGCGCCTATTACCATCGGAAGCTACAGGGCCCAGCAAGACCTAGACTGATGTCCTGGCAAACACATTCAGTAGCACTAGAAGACTCATGTGTGTGGTTCGAAAAGTCATGGTAACGAAGATGTGGCTTGAGAGTGATGTTGGGGTTCAACGTCGGCAGCAGAGAAGCACATACGGCGTCATTAGTAGTTTGAACAGCAGACAAAGAGGATGCCATCGCAAATCGGACTAGTGTGTAACGCTAAATTTGCGTATTGATTGATGATAAGTCGACTCACGCTATCTTGCTCACCCCTGGTACAGTCACCTGCCGTGATTCACTGACACTGGAAAGAAAAACATTGAGATAATTTGCTGCACGTTCTACATCCGATGGCTTCAAGAGGAACGTCTGTCATGGCCGCTCCCTCCGTGTTGAGTGAAGACCAACTTGCAACATACCTCTCTTATATCGGCCTGCCCTCTAATTTGCGACAGCGAAGGTTCAGCGGACATTCAGCACAAGACTTACACCTCCTGAGACAACTCCATATCCATGCAATTACATCCATCCCCTACGAAAATCTCAGTCTACACTACAACCCGACCCACACGATCACTATTGACCCGCAGCTCACCTACGCGAAGATAGTAGGCAATGCTCGCGGTCGTGGAGGCTATTGCATGGAAAACTCGATATTCCACAACCACATCCTCCGTGCCCTGGGATTTCCGGCGTATCTGGCTGCAGTCAGGATCCGCTACCGCGTCGATGGAATACCTCAGGGGAACTATAGTGGATGGGTGCATCTCGTGAACATAGTCACTCTGTTCGATGGCACAGAATGGGCAGTCGATGTAGGCTTCGGCGGTGACGGGGCCACGGCGCCAGTACAGCTCGTGCACGACAGACCTCAAATCAACCTAGGCCCGCAGGAGATACGTCTGTATCGTGATCACATCCCATCGCAACTTCACAGAACGGAAGACACGAAGCAGTGGATATACCAGTATCGCAATGGTCCCGAGCAAGAATGGAATGCATTCTTTGCGTTCAGCGAGACGGAAGCAACAGAAGCTGACTTCCACAACATCAATTGGTACACGGGATCGCACCCCGAAAGTTTTCAAACCTTCACCTGCATCATTGTGCATTTCATGCGTCGGCCCAAGGAAGGAAACGCGGAAGAGCAAGAAATTTACGGGAAACGCATGCTGGTGAATGCAGTCATCAAGGAAAACCTTGGCGGTAAAACGGAGGTCTTGGAGGAATGTACGACTGAAGCCGAGAGGCTCGCGGCGCTGGAGAAGTGGTTTGGGATGACCTTCACCGCGGAGGAAGCCGAAGCTATTAGAGGATGGTGTACAGAGCTGCGTGGAGGCAGAGAGCCGGAGAGCGACGAGAAGCCTGAGGTATGGCATGCGAAGAGAGGGAAAAGCGGAACGATGTCGTACCAGGGAGCCTGAATACACGAGCGGGTTTTATACGACTCTAGTCAGATAACCAGATACAGATAGAGTTTCAGCAGTAATCTAATAACAAAGTGTTGGAGATGTCCGTGCTGGAATTTCCGATGAGCCGAAGCGAGCTTCCAGATCCGTGTTGCCTCGGACCCCTCACGACACGTCCACGACGCGCTCAGTCGTGTTCCATTGCACAACCATCACACAACCGATCAGCCACAAGAGCACGCAGCATGGCCCTCAAGCGCAAAGCAGCCGACGCGGCCATCGACGCCGTCAAGAGACCCAAAGCCAATGGCTCCATCACCGCCTTCTTCGGCCAGCCGAAGCCCAATGGCTCAACATCCTCCACCAACCCGGAACACCCAAGCACATCCTCCACAGCCCCAGCGACAGTGGACCCAAAGTTTGACAAAGAAGCATGGCTAGCGAAGCTCAGCGACGAGCAAAAAGCCCTCCTCAAGCTCGAAATCGAAACCCTGCACGAAAGCTGGCTCGGCGTGCTCAAAGACGAGGTCACAAGCAAAGAGTTTCTCGATCTGAAGAGATTCCTGAAGCAAGAAGTCGAGTCCGGGAAGAAAGTCTTCCCGCCAAGCGAAGACGTGTACAGCTGGTATTACCATTACACGCACATACCCTACAGCCAGCACTTCGGCTGAATGGGGAACGCACGGACAAGATCCAGATTTTTTTTTCTGACCTCTCAACAGGTCACGACATACTCCTTTGCAGAGTGTCAAAGCTGTCATCCTGGGCCAGGATCCATACCACAACATCAACCAAGCCCACGGACTTTGCTTCTCTGTCCGCCCGCCCATTCCGGCGCCTCCGAGCTTGAAAAATATGTACATTGCGTTGAAGAAGGACTATCCAGACTTTACTCCTCCGCCGAAGAATGGTGGGCTCCTCACGCCATGGGCCGATCGTGGGGTCTTGATGCTGAACACATGTCTCACCGTCCGCGCCCACGAAGCCAACAGCCACTCGAAGAAAGGCTGGGAGCGATTCACCCAGAAAGTCATTGACGAGGTTGCCAAGCGGCGAACTCGCGGAGTGGTGTTCCTCGCTTGGGGCAAGCCGGCGCAGGATCGGTGCAAAGCGATCAATAGCTCGAAGCACCTCGTGCTGAAGAGCGTGCACCCCAGTCCGCTGTCTGCGCACAAGGGTTTTCTCGATTGCGGGCATTTCAAGGCGGCGAACAAGTGGCTGGAGGAGAGGTATGGCGAGGAGGGGATGATCGACTGGAACCTGGATGTCAAGCCCGAAGAAGCTGGCGTGTGAGGATTTCAACAGCGAGGTAGCACTGGCACCTGACACTTCAACGGGCTCCCAGATCGCGGCGAAGCTCTGGGAAGTCACTCAGCCTTCTTCTCGCGCGAGAAGAGCCCGGACGCCTCAGAGAAGTGCCGCGTTGGCGAAAAAGCGTGATTGTAACACACTTGTATACTAGCTCAACTTGTAAATGGATACTGCGACACCAGAAAGACTACACAGCAAGAAAATAGCGGACATTGAAAATTGATCGTGGTAGCCGATCTCTATCTCCGAGAACGCACATTTCGAGAACGCTCACTGCTAGCTTGTCGCCACTCATCACCTCTCCAGCTGCATGGACATGATCAGCGCGGAGAGAGCTGCAGGGCACTCAATGAAAGGGCCCGACATGTTCGTGATATTTTGCATCTTCATTCTTTCAGTAAGGCCAGCACCGTGTCCCACTCACTCGAGTCAGCGTGAACTGCCCAGCCATCGATATCCAGTTCATCAAGGACAGTCTCGATCCGAATCCCGCAGAGGGGGTAAAAGGTTGACCAACACACACATTACATTTCCTATGAAAGGCCAGTTCAGGCCATTACGCACTCCTCAATCGAGCGTGTAGTGAAGTTGTCGAGGAAGCAACAGATCCTCCAAATGGGGATTTCCAGCTCTGCAAACCAATCCTGACGCCAATTCAGCGTCTCGTCAATCGCTCGCTTCGCTCGCCCGCCGTCTCAATGTATGCAGTTCTGCTGCCTCAAGGGCAGAGTTTACATGTATGCTTTGTGTGTATAATCGAAATGCTGATGAGCCATGTCGTTCTGCGCATGGCCGAGGACTTTTCTGTCGCAACGATGCGAAATAAAGCAGCATGCGGCTAGTGGAAGCCTGCTGCTGTCGCCAAGCGGTCTATGAGACAGTACCACCAGACGTATGCCAAACACTTCCGGATGTGCAAGTATTACGCAATCAAACCTCCCAGTGCACCACCTCTCACTTGGAGATGATTAGCCCGAATCCGTCAAGCCATGGTCCACAGCTCCCGTAAATGCCAGCAATGTTGTAACCGCGAGGTGGAATCAATAGATGTCTGCGCATAGGATTAGTAGGTTTGGACACCATGTCACTTTCAAATACTCACCCAGAACCGCCCGTGGCCTTGCCAAAGATCTCACTTCGCCTTCCCGTCGTTGTCATGATCTGTATTGCATCAATCCAAGCCCCTGCTCTGAGGTAGAAGCCCAAGAGCAATTCTCCCCTCTGGAAGTTTAGCGAGAAGTCGCTGCCACCGGGCTTGCCGCCACGCTTTCCAAACAACTCGCTGATTCCGTCTTCGTAGAAAAACTCCAAGCCATCCACCATGTCTCCGTGGTACACCCGAATTGTCATGAGCAGCTTCTTCTGATCAAATTTTCCTTGCTTTTGGAAATTGCCCAGTATGAGTTGCTGCGCCTGCGAGCCATCCAGTTGACTGAAGCCCAGTTTCGAGCTCTTGAAGCCTGGTCGGCCATCGGGTAGCTTGATCTTCGCATCTTTTGAGCAGAGTCGTGAGAAGTCCTTGACTTCGCGTTCCTCTCCTCCACAGCTGAATATCTTCAAATTGATCGTGCGTTTGCGCTTTTCTTTTGGCACCTGGGCTTGTATGGTCTCTTCAGTGAGCGTCACGAGTCGAGGCGCGCCACCTGATCCGCTTGCCTGATCAACGTACTCGATCCAGTGGTGGCACAAATCGTCGCCCTCGGGATAAATCTCAATCCATGCGATACCTGTCGCGGCGGTGACAAGCACGTTATTGTTGTCCACACTCCACACTTGCACACTTCGGTCTGCGTTCATGGCTGGATCATTGGGCAGCTGGAATGTGGGGTGGAAACGAAAACGTAATGTGTCCAGTCTATGCCAACCGCATTCGTCTTTCGGTAGGCATAGTCTTTGACCTTGCTGCTTCGTCCTTGTAGAGTAGGGTTCTCTGCACAAGAAGGTCCTGTTCAGAGTGGTATAATCTCGCAGCATGACGCCATATTCCTGGTGAGGGCAGCCCAGTAGGTGCCCGGTCTCATGCAGATGCGCGCCTATGCCGATATTGGCTGCCTCCCAGTTGCTGCCTGCTTCGTTGCAGTCGTTTGCCACGTAATCGGTGTCAGTCCTCGTGCAATCCGACAACGCAGGCACGACCTCTTCCAAGTGTGCTGGGTACGACTGCAGGCAATGGGAACCGAAAATGGCCAGCTTGACCGACCCGTCCCCACCCCCAAGCGCGGCATGTCCCCGAATGATCCCCGCCTGCTTGTCCCAGTGCGAGTCGAGGAACATGCACGATACGTAGTGCACCTGTCCTGGCCTGGTTCCGAAATAATTCTTTACGGCGTCCATGGCGTACCCGAACAAGTCGCCCTTTTTCTTGGCGGATTCATGCTGTTGGGCAAGATCGAGATCTTGAATTTCAGCAACAGTCCTATCCATACGGATGACGTGAATCCTTGCTTCATTTCGCATCTGGCCCGTCTCCATATCTTTCCACGTCAACGTGCCTGGTTGCCATTCCTCTTCATACCTGTAGCACCTCCTGCCGAAGCCACTGCGGTTCATTTGCTCAGCTGTGAATGCTTGCCAGAGATATGCGGCCATTTTGAATTTCCTGATGGCTGTTGGCAAGCCATTGCCCTCCTTTTGCATGCGCTCGGGCACCGCATCGTACGTCTCGGGCGAATCCTTGGCGACGAGGATGCAGAGCTGAATGGGCGGTGCGGCATTGAGGGGAAGGAAGTTGATGTTGATCCACGAGGAATGCGCGGGGATGGACGAGTTCGTGGAGGGAAGCTTCGGCGAGGTGAAATCGAGGCGCAGTCTGTTGGGTCCGGGCTGGAGATGGACCAAGGCCTTGAAATGCGAGTCGCACACGGGCCATGAGATGGGCGGAAAGTTGTCATTGTGGTGGCAGACGGTCAGCGTCCCATCGATGGGTTGCGATGGTTCGGCGCATTGGCCAAAGATCAGAAGCACTTTTTGGTGCACCTGCATACACGTCGTCAGCCCGCATGTCCCACGCGCAGTCCTCGTGCGCCCTCACCCATGAACCGTCCGAGACTGACAAGACGCGTGGCGCCAATGGAGACGTCGCCGGCGTTGGTCGTTCGCCATTCTGCGCGGGCATTCCCTATGTCGATTGTTGTGAGCCATGGCGATGCCGCATTGCCGGGCGTTTGGCTCTTGCTCCTTACACTGATGCTGTAGCGATTGCTCTGCGAGCTAGTCATGCGCGGCCGCGGCGGTACGGGCGGAGCCTTGCCATTGACGCCGTGAACGGACAAGTTCGTGTTAGATCGTGATGATGACAGCGTAGTGGGCGGCGAGATCTTGGGCTCGGCGTACGAGGCGAGAGTTGAGGATGACTTGCTCAGCGCGTTGATTTGTGGGATCTCATCGTTGCCATTCTCGGAGCTGTTTCCACTGGCGCTGGCACTCGTGGGCTCTTTGATGGACACTCGGCTTCTGCGTCTGAAGCTCAAGTGGTCCTTCAGGAACGAAGGCATGACCTCGATTCGACGCGCCCACCTGAGGGGTGGTATGCAGGTGGTGGTGGTGGCAGAGAGGGCGATACAGTGGCCACACCACGCCGGTGCAATCGGATAGACTATCGTTAGGAGGAGCGGCCGATGACGACAAGCCTACAGGCCAGGAAACGGCGGGCGATGGCGAAAGTGTCGTGGTGCGCTTCCCTGTCGGACGGAGCCAGCGTGGTCAATTTCAGCTGCGGAAACGCAACAGTGTTAACAGCAAGAGGACATTCCAAAGCCACAGCAGAGCGGAGCGAGTGGTGAATGATGATGAGATGGGCAGAGACAAAGCAGTACAGTACAGTACAGTACAGTAGTAGCATGAGCTCCGACGGTGTTTGGCAGCTCCACTGAGTTACCGTCGACAGCTCCGAACCTTGAACCAAGGAAGCCATGCGCCGTACGTACCCACTTCCGTTCACCGCGAAACAAGATGTTTCGACAACAAGCTTCTGCCAGAATTCCTTCACATTTCGATACAGTACAGTACAGTCCCAAGTTCGGCCCGTCATGGTGTTAGTGCCGTCGACTGGATGCATCGGCTAGGCGCATGGGACACGATGCATGTCGTCAATCCGTACCAGAGATGCGCTTATCTTGGGAAGCACAGCATGCTGTTGAGACGGCGACGTGAAGGCAGAAGATAGCAGGCACCCTTTGGTATGCTGCACCGGATCGCCATGGTCGAGCCGTTGTTCATTTGCGACGAGCCTCTGCCATTTGATGCAGCGGAAAGCCTTCTGTCTGTGCAGAGGACACTGCTCAGACGGGAACGGTCGTGCAGTGCAATCCTGTGCGAACACATGCACGCCATGCTCCAAGACGCTGCCTGCCACTGCCTTTGACCTTTCGCCGCCCGAGGCATTGTGATTGATTGTAGTACATTAGTGGCAGATGAGCATCCGACGTGTGGTGTCAAAGTAGCCGGTCTGCCTATTCAAATGACGTTCAGACCTCTCGTCAATGTGTTAGCGACGACGTTGGCGCGTGGCTTTGGCGGGTAGCGCCCTCTGTTCAATGTCGGCTTCTGGCCGAGATGGAGGAATGAATATGCATCCATCACGTCGTACAGCACTGCTGCCACCACGACTTTTCTCTTTCTCTCTTTCTTTCTTTCTTTCACTCCCGTCATCCGCCGTTTGGAATGTCACGGCGCAACGCTCATAGCACTCGCCTTCTATATCTCCATCGCCCACGCGGATGAACTTGAAACGAATCTGCACCAAGCCTCCGAGCGCTGGATCGCCGATTTAGCCCAAGTCGATCATCCCAGCACCCGCCCTACTACGCTTGCAACTCTCCTTGCAGCAGCTCGGCTTCACTCCCAGACTGCAGGCACAATTTGCACTGCCATCAGCCGACTCCACCGTTGCTCCACGCCCCATCCTCACCCGAGCGGACTGGCATTGCGGCTTGTCTGTCTGGAACCCCCCTCTGCTGATCAGCTGCAGACTTCAACATGGCGGCTACAGCAGCAGGAATCAAGCGGCCTGAAGATGTCGCAACCAAGGTCCTGCGGCGAGTGCAGGTCGCAAAGGTGAGCACACGAGCAACCATGTCGACGATTGCTAACCTGCCATCGCCGCTCAGATGACCCGGACGCTGCAAGACCGCCTTGCTTTAGCCAACGTCAAGATTCAGAATGGATGGCAGAATCTGAGCCTCGATGCCATCGAGCCTCGGGTGGAAGAGCGGATGAGGAGGAAACGACCTGCATCGAGCCATGATACCATTTCAGACACCGCCTCGACCACGTCCAGCCGACTGCACTCCAGCAATGGACTCGCCTCATCCCCCATCACCGAACCGCTCTTCTCCGATGACCTGCCCAGGTCTGGCGCCGGCTCGACATTTAAGCGACTCCGGTCTGCAAACACACGACAGCATGCTCCATCGGGCGCTGCTACGGGACGACGGACAAGAGGCGCAGCTGCTCGACAGGACACATGGAAGAAGCGAGAGGGCCTCCCGGAATCCTCGCCCATCAAGCACACCAAGCATGCACGCTTCCAGTCCACAACGACCAATCTCTCCCACATATCACAACTATCCTTCATCACCGAGGGCTCGGTGCAAAGTGACGATCCGCCGTCGCCGCAGTCCAGCGAAGATGATGATGCCGATCTGCCCATCACCAGCTTCAGCATCAATGCGTCCACGCGCATCACATCTTCGCCTCCGCGCACACCACCCCCACAACAACGCCTGCGGAGCATCAATCAAGTTTCGTGGTCTCGTACGCCCAGGGCCGACGACGACGGGGCAGACCTCCTCATGTATCTCGCAACGTCTCCCTCGCCAGCCGTCGGCGCTTCCAACGCCAAGACTGTGATTCCGCCACCGACTACCCCACCCTGCAAGTCCACACCTCTGCCGTCCTCACACATGACTCCTGGGACAAGTGGCAATGGCTTCCTCGGCTTCGGCCCTAATACACCGGGCATGAAGTTTGACTTTAGCGACTTCATCAATGTCACTCCGTCACCTGCACAAGGGCAGTGGAACCGCACGCCCGGCGCGTCGGCTCGACGCAGACTGGACTTTGACAAGCTCATGCCGCCCGTCACCAGCCCGAGTGTGTCGCGCAGCAGTCGCAGCAATGCACTCGGAATGGATCTCGGGGGCGAACTGCGAACATGATTTCGACATGCCATTTCCTTGGGTCCAGTTTCATGACATGCTACGATACGATTCACGATGACGCTCACCAAGCACACTTGTTTTTTTTTCCTTTGGATTGGAGACCACCAAGTCTCTGGCATGCATAGCGCCACATGCAACAATATACATGGAGCGATTCTACTTCCCTGGCGTACCTGATTTCCTATGTTGGACGGCGCGGGTTCTGGACGGACAACTTATACCCGCCTTCTGTCCGTTGCGAGCTGACGGCGACACGGACATATAAGTGCACGGATTTCCTTTTCTTTCTGCGCTTTGACCACGATTAGGGCGGAATTTGCGTTCTGCGGTTTTTTGCTTAGCATGAACACGAATGGCGAGAAAAGCTGAAAGGAAAAGCTTTCCGCCACGAAGAGAGGCGCGTGCGTGACGCGAACGCGTGATCCCTGTCCGCGGGCGGGATACCTGGCACGACGGGGTGCGACGAAGAGTTGCAATGGTGAAGGGTGTATGAATGTGTTTGTGGCATCGGTAGGTAGCGATCGTAATGTGCAAGCATGTTGTATTGCGTGATGGTGGCGCTGTGCGCGAAAGGATGGGCTGAAAGATGAGGCGTGGACTACGCGTCGGACGTCGCGAGATTGGCGCGCTACTGCGAGTGGGAAAAGCCGAGCTGAGACATGCGACACGATGAGTTGACTAGTTAGGGTTCAGGGCGGGCGTGCATGTGGTGGGCTTGGGAAGCTGATGATGAGCGTTGGCGGACATCCACAATCCTCTTCTCTCGTTGACATTTGATGAGATCCACCACGATCTGTGTCCCAGCTTTGCACTGGACGGAGTGGAGCAATTCCGTACGGAAACGGCATGGTTGTTGTTGTTGGTGTTGTTGTTGTTGTTGTTGTCGTCGCCGACGCCTGGAATGCCAACTCTTCCAACAAGATTGTGACCGGCATGTCCGCGGCGCGGGCAGTTGGTTGCTTGGCCAGACGTGTGCATGATGACATGTACCGCTGTCCTGTCCTTGGAACAGGAATATAGAAGCGCGGAGAGCGGCGTATGTAATACCGCCATGGGCTAAAATACAAAGTGCTTCGCCTCGGACTCCCGTCCGCCTAATGATAAGCAGGGCATGCCTCTGTGGCGCTTTTTGACCTTGGTGCGCGGGCGCAATAGCTCTGTGTTCGGTCTGCAGTCGCCAGCATCACCGGTGCAAGAGTTCATGTTGGCTGGCGCCTGGGCGTGTGGCATCGCCATGCGAGCATCACATCCAAGAGGCACTTCCCTGTACCCATCCAATGCCAAGAAACAAAACCCTAAAGTAAATGCAGCGACTCGCGACGCCGACGCCGCCCACCTCAAACCTTTCTGCATGATGATATCTTGAAACACGCCATCTCGTTCGCAGACCGCAGCACCACGCGCCTCTACAGACACCCAGACACGATCCGAACCATGTGCGACTGCCCGCAGTGACCGGCAGCGCAGCAACCTGGCATCCTCCCACCCCAGCACATGCGATACCCCTGACGATGAACTCGACATTCGCGACTCTACATGGCGAGTTGCCGGACTCCGCGCTCGCCTTCATCGACAGCACCGCCTCGTACCTCCAGCAAATCCCCGGGTCAGCAATTGTAGTGCGCTACATCCGATCCTCATATCAAAACGATCCCGTCCGTAGCGCCGTCGAGCTATTCCTGTTCATCTTCGCCGTGCGCTACCTCCTTGCGCCAACCT
The DNA here is from genome assembly GCA_023512815.1 of Cercospora zeae-maydis. NCBI lineage: Eukaryota > Fungi > Ascomycota > Dothideomycetes > Mycosphaerellales > Mycosphaerellaceae > Cercospora > Cercospora zeae-maydis. The sequence continues at coordinate 2,026,609 of JAKLWY010000008.1, forward strand.
ACAGCACCAAGAGGAAGAAGAATGTGCCTCTGACGGAAGATGAAGTGGACGAATTGGTGGAAGACTGGACCCCGGAGCCGCTGGCCGGGGAGCAGTCCGAATTCGAGAAGCTCATCAATGAAAGATCCCCCGTCATCACGGGCATGGCAGGACCCAAGGCGAAACTCGCGAATGGCAGGACGGTGACGAACCTGGCGAGTTACAATCACTACAACTTCGCTGGCAACCAGGACCTCATGAATAAAGCTGTCACTACAGTGAGAACATACGGCGTCGGCCCATGCTCTCCGCCCGGCTTCTACGGGACACAGGATGTACACATGAAGAGCGAGGCGGATATTGCAGCACACATTGGTATGCCAGCGGCTATCATATACGCGCAGAGCTTCTCCACAATCAGCAGTGTCATCCCGGCATTCAGTAAGAGAGGCGACATCATCGTGGCAGACAAGGCAGTCAACTACCCCATCCGGAAGGGTCTGCAGATCTCGCGCAGTACTGTCCACTGGTACGAGCACAACGACATGGAAGACTTAGAGCGTGTCCTGCAGCGCGTCGTGAAGCAGGGACGAGGCAAGCCGCTGACGAGGAGGTTCATTGTCACGGAAGGCTTGTTTGAAAACATTGGAGACATGGTCAACCTGCCAAAGCTCATTGATCTGAAGTTCAAGTACAAGTTCCGCATCATCTTGGACGAGACTTGGTCGTACGGTATCCTCGGACGCACCGGCAAAGGCGTGACTGAGCATCAAAATGTCGACCCTACCAACGTGGACATGATCATTGGAGGACTCGCCGGTGCAATGTCGAGTGGTGGTGGCTTCTGTGCCGGGAACATGGAGATTGTGGAACATCAGCGTCTTAGTGCTGCCGCCTACACGTTTTCCGCAGCTCTACCGGCTTTCCTGGCGACTACCGCATCAGAGACGGTGACGATGCTCCAGGAAGATCCGAGACACATTGCCACGCTACGGGAGAATATCTCGGCCATGCGAGCACAGCTCGACCCGCGAAGCGATTGGGTGCACACCAACAGTGCACCCGAAAACCCCATCGTCCTCCTCGTCCTGAAGGACCAGCACGTCCACGACCGAGGACTCTCACGCGCGGAGCAGGAAGCTCTTCTCCAAGATTGTGTAGATGAAGTAAGAATCCTTCTCCCACATTCAATTCTTCCCCGAGAACCTCGAGCTAATCTCTCACCAGTGTCTCAACAACGGCGTCCTCATTACGCGCTTGAAATCAATGCCGGGTGCCCTCGGACTCGCGCCCAAAGACCTCGAAAAAGAATGGCAACCTCAGCCGGCCCTGAAGGTTTGCGTGACGTCGGGCTTGACCAAGAAGGAGACGGAGAAGGCGGGAATTGTCATTCGGCATGCCGTCACTACTGTCATGAAGAGCAGGAAGTGGCAGAGGTAGGTAGTCCGACTGTAGGCATTACATTGAAAGCCACCTGTAGTAAAAAGAATTCTCAAAGCACATTTGCATCAACGGAACGGGCGTTGCCTTTTCCTCTTTGTCATCATCCTGCGGTGTTGCTGCGTTTTTGGTGTTTGTCTGAAACCTGTCTGCTTACAAATAGCAGGAGGGTGCAAATACCTTAGGTACCTAGCAATGAGGCTGCAAAGCAACATCCATTCGACTCACATTCTTGCCGCGCGACAAAAAGTCTGACCTTCCGCCGCCACTCACGCCGCTTCGAGCCACATCACTCCGACGGAGCGACGGAGAAGAAGCGGGACAATAATCTTCACATATAAATCTACAATTCCACAAAATGGAACTCATGTTCTGCAGCACTGCAGTGTTCTACAGGCAACAATCAGTGCAGTACTTTCCAGCACAACGCATCAGGTTTCCATGATGGTCGAGTAGTCTACCCAAGAGTCTATCCCCTCACGTTTGCAGTCGATTTTTCCGCTCGTGCAGGAATAGACTCTTTTCACCCATGCCATCTGATAATTCCAGCCCGAGCTGGTAGAGATCGTTCGAGTTTTCCAACAGTATGCGCTTCACTGCCACGACGGCCTCGTCTGCCGAGAGATCGCCTGGTTCGACATATTCACAGAAACCCTTTTCAACAACAGCTCTACCCCGCACATTGCCGCGATAGTAGGTCTCAGGGAAGTGATGGGCATCTGTGCTCCAGAGTCGCTTACTCGCCGGCGTGATTTCGAGAGCTGGACGAATGATCTGTTCTTGTCCGTCGCGGGACACCTGGGAAACACCTCACCAAGATCGGGAAAATACATTCTTGTAAACTGTCGCCCAGTATTCCGCTTCTCGCGTGTAAGGATATGAAGAATTAAGAGCAGTTTTTGAGACCTCGAGATCGCTGCCGAACTCGATGTCCAACCCCGTGCGATAGCAGATAACGCTCTTGAAGTCGACGACCGCATCGTCTTCGAGGTATGCCACTATGGCCTCCTCAAATGCCGTGATGAAGGCAATTCAGGCAAGCGAGCAAGCCTCCTCGTCTGCAATTGCAGTACCAATAGGCAGCTTCTCGGCTTTGTGCAAACCGTAGAGGATCTCAGAGGCAATGGCTTCGACCCGAACGATGCGCTTGCATGGCGAGGCCACAAACTGGTCATGCCAGTCGTAGGGATGAAAGTCGCCGATCAAGCCGTCATCCATCAGAATGGTCTGGGTGCCAGCCAAACACTTTTTGTTTTATCAAGCCATTGCTGTCCTGATCTGGCAGCTCTTGTCGCTTGGAGAGAATCGCATCGCAATCTGCCTCTCTCGGCAGGCCATACAGCTCGCGAAGCTGTCTCGGTGCTCGAAGGTGCGGAAGAGCCGTAACATGGTCGTGAAGAGCGCTGCCAGTCGCACTCAAGAAGTCCTCCCGCTTCAGCTGTTCGGTGTGGAGGAGATTATGGGCGTGGTTGTCGATGACAGGAAATGTGCGGATCACGCGACGGAGGTCTTCGATGGTCGCGCGCTCAGCCGCCATGGTGAAGTCGGATACGTGTTTCGCGCATGATGCCTACAAAGAAGAACTGGAAGCTGTATCTCGGTGGAGGAGCAGCTCGGTCAGCTCTGGGTGAGGAGGGAAGCTGCGGCGCGCTGGACGTCATGCGGCTTCTCTTTTCCATCTCTTTCCTTTCTACTGTATAGGTCAATCGCATCCACGACATTATTGTCAATCGCACGGAATGTTGGGGCCATTCACATCCGCCGAATCTCCCACTTTCTCACCTTTCTAGACTAGTCTAGGAGAAGCCCGCGATGGTGGGAAGTGCAGCTGATGACACAGTAAAGCCATCCGATACAGAACTTCGAGGTGATGCAGCACGATCAGGTGAAGCGTGTTTTGGAAGACGTGATCACAGCAGGCGTGAGCTCGCTCGAGTCAAGCTCATCTTGCACGTCATCCCACCATCAACCTCTGAGCTTCTAGCAACAAACCATCGAAGAAGCAGGCCGCAACTATGGCGGACGAGAGCAAGAGTAAAGTACTGATTGTTGGAGCGTCGCGAGGACTAGGGAAAGCATTGGCCGAAGACTACGTGAAGCATGGCTGGCAAGTATACGGTATGTCATAAGCGTTGCAACACTACACCTATGATTGCCATTAACATCTCCTATCTAGGCACCCTCCGCTCTGACTCTCCTCCCGATATCAAAGATGTAAACTGGATCTCCAACATCGACATTGCAACTCCCTCAGCCGGCCAAAAACTCACCGAGCAACTCCCCAAGGGCACCACGTTCTCACTAGTCATCATTTCCGCGGGCATCTTCATCAAAGAATCCTTCTCAGAACCAGACTTCGACGCTCAAGTCCGAATGTACAAGACGTCAGCTATCGGCCCAATCTTCCTCGTCCAGGCACTTTTCAACGGCTCTCACCTACCCTCAGGCTCCAAGGTAATCCTCATATCCTCCGAAGCAGGCTCCATTACCCTCCGCCACGAGCAAGAAGGCGGCGGTAACTATGGCCATCATGCGTCCAAAGCAGCTTTGAATATGGTTGGGAAATTGTTGAGTCTCGATTTGAAAGATCACGGAATCGCCGTTGGCTTGGTGCATCCTGCCTTCATGAGGACCGAAATGACGAAGAATGTCGGATTCGATAAGTACTGGGATGATGGTGGCGCAGTGACGCCCGAGGAATCGGCGAGCAGTCTCAGGGAGTGGATTGATAAGGACTTTGATATTTCCAGGACGGGGGAATACTGGGCGCCGCGAGGGCCAAGGTGGGTCTTTGCGCTTTTAACATGCGGTAATTCCCCATTCTGACAGTGTACTAGGGACATTGGTACTGCTGAAGCTGTACTGGGAAAGGACAGCGATGTGCTCAAGACTCCGATGCATCTTCCGTGGTAATCTCCTGGGTTCGCGTGTCGCTACATACCCTCCATGGATAAAGCAACTCTGTCAACAGGTTTGAGTAACCGCGGAAGCACGCAGTTCACGAAGTGCAGCGTATAAAATACCTGCGCGTATCGTCGCTGCTGAATCTACTGACTAATAGAAAACGCTCCAATCAACATGTAGACTGATACTGATTGGGCTAGTTACATCCGCCTACGACTCCTTTTCTGGAATCACAGGCAGTGTCACGTAGTTCTCATATCCTGCCCCGATATGCAGATGATTGTCTCCGCCAAAGACCGCTTCCACTCTGTCTGCATTGGACTTGTGCTGGAAGATGCCACTGCCTTGAGTATCACCACTCGCCACTTCGAGCACCAGCTTTCCACCCTTCTCGACAACAATATTCGTCGGCCAGACCTCGACGTCAACAGTATATACCTCCCCAGGCACGACTTCCTGGACATCGTCTGATTTGTACTCGCGATATGGTAGGTACTCCTTATGCTGAGGATGCGAGGTATTGGCTTTACGCAGCGAAACACGAAGCCAGCCTTTTGTGAGAGGTACTGGGTCGCCGGCAGTTCCGGTGTAGAACACTTCTTTACCGGAAGGAGAGATGTAGCGCAGAGTGAGAAAAAGGTCGATGTCGGAGGGCGTTTGCGAGGGTTGCTCAGCGGATGCAGAGCAAGAGACGGAGAGGCGAGCGACGATGTGGCCGGTGATTTCTGTCTCTGCTCCAAAAGGAGCGGTCGTAAACTGCACAGCCTGAGGGTCATCGAGAGTTCCGAGAGCTTTGTAGGAAATCTTCTTTGGCTCTGATTGTGACGGGTTCGCCGCGGCAAGAGATTGATCCGCTTGAAGGTGAAATTTAGTATATTTCGTCCTCGCAATCGGCCACTCGTGCTCCGTCCGTCTGGTATAAGCCTTCTCTGCCTGTGCATCGTTGAAGCCCACATCGCCTTTCCTGAGTACGAGATCAACGGGAGGGAGTTTCCCTTTTTCTGTCCAGCCTACGCGATCGTCGTTCTTCAGAAACGCGTCAAGGAACGAACGCTGCAACTCGACTTCTTCTTTGTAGTAGAACGGCAAGTCATGACGACCAGTGATGAATCGGAGATATTTCAGGTCGCTTCCAGCATGTAGGTAGCCTTGCACGTTGCCGCGAAGGTGTAAGAGGATGCCTCCCCAGTTGGCGACGGAAAGCAGAGGCACCTTGATGTCAGACAAGTTGAAGTCCTTGCTTGCATAGTAGTCTTCATCTCGGAATCGGTACTTTGCATTGTCGATGGTTTGATCTTGGCGATTTTGAGCCCTTTCCTCCTCCGGAAGATCGCCTTCAAGCGTATCTGGTCCCCAATTGCGTGCTTTGCGACCAGGTCTGCCATATTGGTTCGTAATGACTTGGCGATTCCACCAAAAGTCAATAAATTTGTCGCTCAGAATACCGCCATGTCTACACCGGTCTCGGTAGTAATCGCTCATGCCTTCCCAGGGAATGATTGCAGAAAGGCCCTTCGGTCGGCGCGCCGCAACACGCCACTGCGTTCCGGCGTAATATGAGATACCGAGGAGACCAGTCTTGCCGGATGACCAAGGTTGCTCGGCACACCATTCTACAACTTCGAAGAAAGCTTCCGATGTGCCTCTGGACATGGTGTCGAGAAATCCCGGCGACTGTCCAGTGCCACGCTCGTCGGCGCGAACCACGGCATAGCCCTGGCTTGTCCAGTATCCTGGGTCTGGGGTTTCCCATGCTGAATGAGCCGACTTCTGTTCCGGGTTCACTTCTGAGAAAGACTGAGGGTGGAATGCTGCATATGGGATGTCTTTGCCGTAAGGGCCATACGTCACGAGCACCGGCACTTTCTCGTCCGTCTTCGGCCTGTACACATTGACACGCACGAGCCCCTCTGACGACTTCAGCGTGATGGTGGCATTTTCTTCGTAGATGTAGGGGTATGTGTCCTGATCGACCTTATGGAGGTCCAGGATTTGGTTCGGCATCTTCTCAGGATATGGAGGCTTGAAACCGATGTCGATTTAGAGGCGAGCAGTGCAGAGGACATCAACTCTTACCTACGATGACAACTTTTGCCAAGCAGAACGAATGTATGCTAGCATGTTGCCGAGATGCCCTGCCGCACAGGCTGTTCCAACGCTATGTCCGGCATCTATGGGCAAGATGATGTTGCGATGTGGGGGCAGTGGACGGCCACCGGATCGACGTCTATTCGGATCGAGATGCGCCTTCCGGTGGGCGGTGTTCAGATTGCCTGAGCTGAGGCCACAAGAGAGTCCGCTTCGGACCCGAAACGACGACGTCTTGCAGTCCTGCAAAGTCAACATTGCCCGTCAAGCGGACGTCACGAATAGACAGCTCTCTGTGCCAATCTATGCCCACTTTGACAATCGATGTACACGTCAGAACCGTTAGACTACGAGTGTCCCTCGCCTGCATCAGAGTTCCCTCTGGCCTCATCCTATTCAGAGTCAGACAAAGTTGGCCGTCTTTCGGAATCGTGGATGGCGATGACCAGGACACGCGCCTCGTCGACACCAACCTCTTCTGATAACTGCTCCACACTATATGCATGCGCCAACATGCCGCGTAAGCGAGCCGACTATTCTCTTAGTCAACGGCTACGGAGCGGAGGCGGGCACAGCGCCTCGGGTGCATTGGCGTTCTCGAGTCGATGCGCTCGATCAGTAACTCCGTATGGGCTCACTGATGAATTTCATTAACAGCATATTGCATGCTCCGCATCATCCCTTCCGACCTCAACCAGGAATTCCCTTTTCGTTCTGACATAAGGTTCACATAATATGCCTCACACCAAGCCATTAAGGGTACTGATAGTTGGAGCGGGTATTGGTGGTCTCACAGCTGCTATCTCTCTGCGCGAACAAGGCCACGATGTCGAAATATTCGAACAATCTAGGATGGCTCAGGAGACCGGGGCGGCGATCCATCTAGCACCAAACAGTAATGGTCTACTCAGGCGACTTGGTCTGTATGCAGAAGATTTTGGGGGTGTAGAGTGCGTTGGCTTCACAAACAACCTACCGAATGGACAGCCTCGCTTCTCAATGTATACTGGTCATGCGGCTGAGCAATGGAAACACCCGTGGCATCTGGTCCACCGGGCTCAGCTGCACACGATCCTCAAGGACAGAGCCGTAAAAGACGGCGCTCGGCTTACGTTGTCTAGTCGGGTCGCCTCGGTCGATCCCGAGACTGCCACAGTGACCTTCGAAGACGGAAAGACCATTCGAGGCGATCTGGTCATTGGAGCCGACGGTGTTCACAGCAAGACTCGTAAAAGCATCCCTGGTGGGCATCTTGAACCTTTCGATTCAGGCAAGAGTGCGTTCCGCTTTCTGATTCCAACCGAAGCGCTCCGATCGGACTCAATCACAGCTCCTCTCGTGGAAAAGGAAGGATATTTGACCATGTGGATCGGGGACGATCGCAGACTGGTCATGTACCCCTGCAACGGCGGGACGATGATGAATTTTGTTGCTATTCATCCCAGCCACGAAACTGCGAATGACATTTCAGGACAAGGAGGATGGCAAGAACTTGGCAGCAAAGACCGCCTCCTGCAAGTGTATAAAGACTTTGCGCCGTCGGTGCAAAGCGTTCTAGAGAAAGCAGACGGCAGCAAACTCAAAGTCTGGAATTTACTGGATATGGCAGCAATGCCTGGCTTCATCAATTCCCGACTTGCCATCATGGGTGATGCTGCTCATCCTTTCCTGCCTCATCAAGGTCAGTGGTCGACGTGTCCGCTTTGCAGCGCCAATCTACTAACAATGTACCTAGGACAAGGTGGCGGCCAGGCAATCGAAGACGCCGTATCCCTCGCAACCTTACTCCCAACCGGCACCAAGCCTTCCGACATCCCTGCTCGATTGGCTCTCTATGAGAAGTGCAGATATGAGCGCTCGCACAAGATCCAAGAATACACTCGAATCGCAGGCATGGATCTTTCCGAACTGGCCAAAGTTGGAAAGACGAACAACATGCAGGAGTACGTCAAGTATAATTTTGGACACGACGAATACGAAGCTTCGTCACAAGCATTGAGCAAGTCTCTCAGCGCAGCGAGGACTGGAGTCCCGCTTTGGTCGGGATGGTTGCCCAGATTCAGCGGTCTGTGGACGTTTCTCTCTTGGTTGCGATCGGCATTTAGTGGGACGGCGAAAAGCGTGTAGTTTCGTACTATGTATGTATAGTTCAGTCCGTTGATGAAACAGTCTCCGGGGCCAGCTGCTCTCGTGGCAGCAAGAATGTACCATCAACACCCGCTGCTTTCATCGCATTCAGATACCCACCGGTGAATGTGCTCAATGTGAATGGCGTTCAAGAGTTACAACCAATACTGCATACACCTAATGCGCACTAACCGCACTCGCACCGCTCTCCCAGCTCCCAATAATAAACTGACTATTACACATATTCGTCAACTCCCATGTCTCCGCCTTCAATTCCCCACCCTTCTCATCCACATCCTCCCAATCCCCCGCAGCACCCGCAACAAAACACAGCGCCATGAAATGATCATCCGTCGCATGCGCATCGCGAAACTGCGGATGCTTCATCAACCTCGTAATGGCCCTCCTCAGTGCCGGTCCACGATTATTCTGAAACACATCCTCCACGCTCTGTCGGAATTCCAACGCCCAGCCATCTGGCGGAGTCGGCTGTGCGAGGTTATCGCGATACTTGAGCATGGGCCACCAGACGTTACGGTAGAGATTGTGCACTGCGCCTCCGGTTCCGATGATGAGGTAGCCTTCTTTCCGTAACGGACGAAGGGCTGCTCCCACTCGCATATGGAAATGCGGATCGAAGCGGGCGTTCATGGAAACGATTGTGGTCGGAGGACATTGGTGGGGAAACATTCTGATCAAGATGAGATAGGTGTCGTGGATCCATTCGAATTGATCGTTGGGGCTGACGTCGAAGCCTTCGTCTTTGAGGAGTTTCATGCAGCGCTCGCCGGTGGCGAGGTCCGGTTCGAGCTTGTAGTCGACGTATTTGGATGGGTGGACATAGGCTACGGGGGATTTTCCTGGTGAGGGGTTCATGGCGACTTCGAGCCGGTCGCCGGTCGCGTCCCAGTGTGCGCCCATCATGATCACGCCTTTGATTCCGTGTGCGAGAGCATCGTCGCCGGCTTGCTTCCAGTAGTCGGCAGAGGTCGTTTCCTCGCCAAGCATCATGGTCGAGCCATGCGAGAAGAAGTGTACTGGCGTGAGACCTGTTTGCAAGATTAGTGACGGAGTACATTTTCGAGTGAAGGGGCGGTGTGATTGTTTACCCATGGTTCTTGTGATGTGACCGGAGAGTTGTTGAAGCTCCAGCAAGACGATGAACTATCTGGTGTAGAGTCTACTCTGCAATGTCATCGTTGTTCCGAATGTGTCGATGTTGTTCGGCATGTCGCGGGTGGGCCACCGATGTCAGTCCACCCACTTGCTTCCGTTGCACTCCAGGTACTCCTCCAGCCGAGACCACACACTCCGATTGGACGACTGCGACACTGCCGGTTGTATGTTCCACCACTCTTGTCCTTCAAGCTCCTGAGAGTGCCAGCGACGTGCTGAATCAGTCGCACTTTTTGCTTGTGAAGCTACTAAATGAAGTCCCGGTCCCATCCCCGACATAGCTCTCTGTTTGCTTCTGTGTTGGACACAGTAATATTAGATTGTTCTAGCTGAATTTCACGCTGCAGCTCGATGGACTGAAGAGCTTGCAAACGGCATCGACATAACTACACAAGAGTCGTTCATTCGTCAATCATAATTCTTCTGCAAAATCCCAAGCATCAGCATCCTTCAGGTTCGACTTGATAACATCCTTCTCCGCTCCTTCAATAGCCTTTGCGAACTTGGCCGCACCTTCAGGATTGTCCTTGAAGAGATGATCTCTGACGTTGCGCTGAGGCGTCTCTCCCAGCCACTGGAATAGGGAGAAGTCCTGGAATTCTGGTGCTCGGAAGATTTCCAACACCTCTAGCGGCTCGTCTTCGCTCAGATTTTCGATGAAATGGCCCATATTCTTGGGCACAATTCCTACGTCTCCGGCAGTGTAGTCAAATGTGCGAGCTGTGCCCTTCGCACCAAAGATTGTCACGCGGGCTCTACCGCTGATGAAGAATGACCATTCGTCTGCATTGGGATGCCAGTGCATCTCTCGCATCGCGCCAGGTTCGATGTCGAGGTGTGCAGCGGCGACCGTCTTCGAAATGGGGAAGTTTCGGCTGTCTGTGATTCGGACTGAGCCTCCAGTAGCGTTGACCGGTTCCTGGGCCAGCATTTGATGCGTGAAGTTAAGCTTGGATTTTTTGAACGTTTTCGGTTGCTCCTTGTCGATCGGGCCCGGCAATTCGCCTTGGAAGATGTACTTTTCCTCCTTGGGCAGCGTGTCGAAGATTTCTGGTGGCAGTCGGAAGTTCTCTGCCTTGACAGATTGTGGCGTGTGTGCGAGCCAGTCTGTCAGCAAGAAGGTGCTCTCCTCGCTAAAAGATCCGTCATCGAAAATCAACAGGAATTCTGTGCCGTTGGGAGCCAGGCCTTGAAGAGAGTGTGGATGACCTGGTGGGAAGTACCACAAATCGCCCTTTTCCACATCATCGACAAACGATCCGCCCTCTGTGTCGAGCGCTGTGACGCGGACTTTGCCTTCGAGCACGTACGCCCATTCCGCTTCCTTGTGCCAGTGTAGCTCGCGGATGACGCCCTCGTCGAGACGCATGTTCACGCCCGCAAGCTCCACGGACGTGGGAAGTTCCTTGATTGTGGTTTGCCGTGTCCAGCCGCCCTCTTCAATGCGGACGTGTGAGTCTGCGAAGCTCCTGCGAGCGAGTCAGATCGATTGGCACACGTCATGTTGATTGGGTACATACCAACGCATGTTTTTGAAGTCGCCATGGTCCGTCGACGGCGGTCGGATCATGTCAGGATTCTGCCTCTCTCGATCTCGGTTTCGAGGTCCCAGCACGTCTGTCCCATCGCCATTCCGCAGGGGCTCAGGGTGTAGATTACGGCCAATCGAGTCTACCTTGTGGTCATACGGATCGGAATAGCCCTTTCGATATGGATTGGTCTGCGAATGGACAAGCGGGTGTTGTCGTGCTGGCGCAGCGGCAGACAATGCCGACAGCCATGAGACCAAGAGCAGGCGGGAGAAGTGCATGGCGGAGTAGTGCTGGTGGGATAGAAGTGGTGTTGTGTGCGTTGTTCCCATTCATCATAGAGCGATGGCATTGACTTCGGCTAATGTACTACAGTATAATGCCAAGGCACGCGCATCGTGGATGACGCACGAGAGAGCAATGCTTCGGGTAGACAGACTAGACTACATCAACGCCAGCGAATTACCCGTTCGTGCCGCCGCACATTGTGTTTGTCGGCAGGACGCATTCCGTCGATGGTTGACAGGATAGTGCGGGTGCTGAGGGCCGACGAAGGTGCAGCCGGGTGTCGTGGGAAAAGCAACGGACGGGGCAAGACATCATTGGCGGCTATTATACTGTAGTCTATAAGTAGTAGACTAGTTCTATAGCAGACTAGACTAGTCTACACGAGCAACATCGGTTTGAAGAATATATCACACCCGATCCATCCGCCAGCACCTCTGGAAGACACGCTCATCATCACGACTTGGTGAGAGTTGAACAAAAGCAGCGGGCTTCCCGGATCCGACCTTGCCACTCTACCCGCACCATCCGATAGACTATCTAGATTCTAGTCTACCATGTCCGACAGCAACTATGGCACGCTGATGAACGGCAGCTCGCGACCAACGTCCAACCGACTCTTCAGCGGCACAGACGAAGAAGCGGTGCACTTGCTGCACAAGCATGACAAGTCGCCCAACGTGCTCCGCCGAACCGCCGCGCACTTCAACCAGAATGTGCGCAAGGACTGGGCAGACCTGCTCCTGCTGTCATGCTACGTGATCACGGGATTGCTCGACAGCAGCAGTGTCTACACCTTCGGCTCCTTTGTGTCCATGCAGACGGGCAATACCATCTACCTCGGCACGGGCATCGTAGCGCCCACACAAGATGATCGCTGGATTCGAGCCCTCACTTCCATCAGCTTCTTCTGTCTGGGCAGCTTCGTGTTCGCGAGATATCATCGCTCCCTGGGCGCCGAGAAGCGCTGGGTCATTGTGCTCTCTCTGATCCTGCAGACCATGTGCATCGGAATCGCCGCCGTCATGGTCACCATAGGCCCCCACATTACTCCCAAGGGAGAATTAAGTCGCTGGGTCGTGGTGCCTTTGGCCTTGATCGGCTTCCAAGCTGCCGGGCAGGCTTACTTGAGCAGAGTCCTCAGATTCAATGCGTTGACGAGCGTCGTCCTCACATCCATCTACCACGACCTCTTCGCCGATGCCGAGCTGTTTTCCATGCCGAGAAGCAATATCGAGCGCAACCAGCGCGCGGGAGCCGTCGTGCTTTGTCTCGTCGGCGCGATGATAGGTGGCATCTTTGCGCACAGTTCTATCGGGCTGGCGGGGGCGTTGTGGACGGCCACGGGGCTGAAATGCGTCATCATCATTGTGTGGTCTCTGTGGAAGGCCGAGAGTCCCGCTTAAAGAGACCAGTCTTCGCATATATTGACTTTCATAGCGGTACTCCTCGAAGAATCATAATCTTGATACGCTCTGCACGAGAGAGCCTCCGACTCTATCGCTTCATACAGGATTGTGGCTGTCCACACCCCACCAGGAACGCCTTGAACATCCAACAACGCTTGAGCAGAAATGAATACGGACCAGTCCATCCGTGCTCCACACTACAGAGGCCGAGACCATCTCCAAAAGTAGTATACTCCCGTTACGGATACCGTCAGTGTACTAGCCAATATCAGACCAGCACCGAGGAAGAAGCCTTGTTCGAAATACCCGATCCCGCCTCCCGGATCTCTCTTGAATGCTTTCAATGGCGAAGCAGCTTCTGCGATGAGCTTCTGTGCCACAGTGCTGCTCGACGTGGCCAGAACATTGGCCATGCGCAGATTTTGTGATGAAGCGCTGAGAAGCACAGGTCGACGGACTGTGAAATCATCGATCGAATACCGACTTCCCGTGACAGAATCCCTTCCACTCGCGGCAGGCGGCCCCAGCAACAGCGCTCGAGGAAGGTGATTGACGAAAGTTGTCTCTGAAGCGATGAACTGCGAGAGGTACTTCGCCGTCCGAGCATTGCAGAAGTGGTACGCCGCGAGTAGAGGCTTCGTCCCTCGCGAGCCGATCAAATCAATCGCATCGTCCAAGCTTTTGATTGCGTGAATCGCAAGCACGGAAGCAGGACCTTTCGTGTTCAGAACAGCACTCCTCGAACTGATTTCGACCACTGCGAAGCTGTTCTCTTGCGAAACCAGACGCAAGTCTTGGTCGGACTTTCTCAAAAGATCGATCGTGTGGCTGATATCGGTGGGGCCTATCGTCCTGGTCTTCGTCTCGGCGACGCGATCCAGACCGACTGCTGCGCTAAGCACAGCTTGCAGAAAGTCTTTCTTCGCGAACTCGTTGACAAGCACGATATCTGGCGCATAGGGGCTCGATCCTCCGAAACTCGAACGAGCGGCGACGAGTTCCTGGGCTGCATGCTGTACGTTTGCTGTTCGATCGACTACAGCCAATACCGGAGCACGAGCGGCGGATGTAAGCTGATTTGCCCTGGGAGAGCCTTCTACGCCATTTTGTAGGACTCGGATCGCAGTTTCCGGCAATTCGTCGTCCGTGACCGGTTTCGAGGCTATGGCGAAGCCGTCGGCGTCGAGAGATTCCGATAACAGTTTGCGAAGAAGTCCGGACACTGCTCGTAACTTGTTCTCCAGCTACACAGGGTCAGCGGTGGAATCATGGTGAAAACAACATGGGTTTCATCAAACTCACCAGCACAATCACCACATTTCCAGCAGCCAACGCTGCGCTCAGAGGCACAATTGTCGAGTAGAACAGAGTATGAGAAATCGGCTCGATGTACACAATCGCAGCCGGAACCCTCCGCTGCGGCGCATCTCGCCCATTCGCAATCAAATACTCTTGCTCGTGAGCAGCGGTGGGATTGAGAGTGGCATAGTCCCGCTTGACAGCTGAAAGCGTCTCGTGGTATTCCACGGCAACTTCTGCCAAAGAATGCCCAGAATCGGTTGCGATGGCTGTCTTGATCTCGTGGACATTGTCGGTCAGTGCTTTGCATAGCTTTTCCAGCTGTACTTGTCTGTGAAAGACGTTTTCATATCGCCCATCGATTGCTGCTGCTTGGACGCGTGGGAATGCTGGGGCCATTGCTTGTGTTGTTTTTTTTTTCTTTTTTTTTTTTTGGTTTTGACGGATTTCAGTCGAGGTCTGCAGAGCCAGTTGTCGAGGTGAGGTCGACAATTCGCGGATATTGTGCCAGAATCATCTTGGATGCGCTCCTGGACCAAGACGCATCCGGTCAGTGTCGTGAGTGCGAGCATGTATGTGGACGGAGTACGCCCGGAAAAGTGGCGATCCGGTGGGGGGGGGAAGCGTTCACGAGTGAGCGCCTGAGCAAGCTGCTGGCTGCGGCGCTAAGCACGATTCACCACAACGTCACGTCAAAGGTCCCAAGGCTTGGGGAAAACACCTCTTGCAGTCTTTGTCACATTATACTGCTACCGAAAATGTCCGTGACAACGACAGACAACGCTCGCATCACTACGCTTCGCCACACGCTCGCCGACTACGAACTCCACCACAGTCAGCCCTCTTCGGACCAAGCACGAGAAGCTCCACATCCCGACGAGCGCGGCGAACAGCAGCAGCAGCAGCAGAGACTAGATAACCCCCCGGGCTGGGAAGACAGATGGCGAAGAGTTCCAGCCTATCAGCCCGTGAATCCGGAGTTGATTAATAGCGGGGGACGGAATGAGGTACAAAATGAGATTGAGAGGGGTTTCATCAGGGTGATGTTTTCGGGGGTTTGGTTGCAATCTGTGAGTTTTTGACAGCTATCGCGACGTGGAGTCTTGGAGCTAGCTGACGATGGGAAAGACCGCGAGTCACGTTTGGAGGTCCACGGGTGGGAAGTTTAGAGATGATATCTTCCGAGTGAAAGTTGGGGGCGAATGGTAGTCTATGTATGATTCTTATGGCGCGGAGAGGTGGTGCATCATGGCAGTGGAAATATTGCATCGTCTATCTCGACATTCCGTTGAGTAAGGCACGACCTCTTCGACCTGACTCCTGCGTTGTGTGCGTGCTTGAGAAGTCGTGTACTTTGCACTCGAGAAGGAGCGATGTGTTACTTTGATCATTATAGCGGCCGAGCAGGTAATAGCTTTGCAACACATTCGCCGAAGCCAACACCCTCTCCACAATAGCCTGATAAAGTGACAGTTTCTCCATCCTCCAAGTAGCCTCGAGGCGGAGTCGTGCCTTGCTTCATGAATTCGAGAAGACAGCCATGTTGCTCGTCACCCGCCCCACTTACTGTTCCCGTAGCTAAGAGATCGCCTGTTCTTAGACCACAGCCGCCGATGGCTTGGTGGGCGACACATTGCGCTAGCGTCCAGTACATCCAGGAACTATTGCTGTGACACAACGTCTGAGAGGTGAGTCCGTCTTCTCTTCCGGAGGTAATATCCACTCGCAGGTCAATATTCAAAGCACTGTTGCTGCTGCCACGTTTCAGATAGACTGCATCAGCTTGATTCGTTCTCGGCGGGGAGGAAGTTTTGTATGCTTGCAAGGCCGCGCTTGTGACGACCCAGGGTGACATGGTAGTCCCAGCATTCTTGCCATTGAGTGGTCCGAGAGGGATCATTTCCAGTGCTTGAATGTCTCGTGCGCTCCAGTCGTTGATCAGCACATATCCGAAAATGTGCTGTTCAGCTTGCTCGGCCGTGATACGCTGATTCCTCGGCAGTGGCTTTCCGATGATGGCGCCCAGTTCGAGCTCATAGTCCATTCTTTCACAAGGTCCAAATACCACATCGCTCTGCATGGGCTTGCCGCTCCAGTGCTGTCCTAACGGGCGTTCGACTGACGTACCGGATACGTCGATGCTGGAACATCTTCCAGCGTAGCCGATTGGGAAGTGATAGAACGCTGGTGGTGTAGACCTCTGGCCAGTCATGGCTTCGGAAGCATTCTGTACGTGATGTTCCGAGCAGGAGAAGTCGGTGAAATCGCCCACGTCGACGGGGACGTGCATCACGACTTCTGAGATGTGCTTGACGGAATCGGCGGGAAAGCGTTTGATGCCATTGCCTTTCTGGATCTCGGCCTGGATTCGCGTTCGAACCTCATTCTGTACTTCTTGCGCGTGAGCGGCAAACGAATTCAAGGTTCGCTGCTCGAGGACTTCGATCTTGAGTTCCGTGATGTCGGCAAAGAGATGCTGCAATTGAGGCAGGAAGATGACGGTATCCTCATATCGTGTGACTAGTGTTGGCTTGGAGCGCGCCCCGGATGAGGCGATGCCGAAAGGTATATTTCCGATTCCAAAGTGAGAAGCGTAGCCCGCAAGCGGCGCTGCCATGTCGACCATCTAATGCTCTCGAGTTCCAGATGAGGTGCTTGCTCATGCGGGAGCTCAGGTATGCCGACGACTTTCACGTCGGATTGATTACAGTGAATATGGGTGTAGTAGCATGTCATGGCATCATCATGCGCAGCTGCCGTTCAGTCCGGTGCCCACGTCTTCCGTGGCCGGAACAGCTGTGGGACGAACTGGAGTGGTGATCCGTAGCCGGAACAGCCTCCACAGGCACGACCGAAGATTTATCTCGATGGTCGAGCTCAGCAGCTTGATGATGATGATGATGATTGATTTTGAGGAGAGCGGTTCACACGTGCATCCACGATTGCCATTCCACCATGTCACCACAACCACAGCCACTCTCGCCACCCACGGTGATTCGAACGACACACGACCAGAGTGGCAAAGCGATCATTTCCCACTCGATGCCCGAACAACCCACGGCACAAGTGGTGTCGAATGGCGAAGCGTCCTTCTACCTCGCCTACACGACCGAGGAATTCCCCGTCGACATGAACCAGGACAAAGACTTGGCGGCGTACCAGAAGTACGCGAGGCAGCCACCAGGACTCGTGATCAGCGGCGGCACGGTGCTGCGATATGTCGACATGGCGCCGGGAGTCACCAGCCCCATGCATCGGACGGTGTCGATGGACTACGGCATCGTAATCACGGGAGACATTGAGCTGCTCCTGGACAGTGGCGAGACGAGGCTGATGAAGCCGGGCGACGTGTGTGTGCAACGCGGCACGATGCACGCGTGGCGGAACACCAGCTCGACGTCGTATGCGCGCATGTTGTACGTGCTGCTGCCCAGTCAGCCGCTGGTGACGGCGGGTGATGAGACGCTGCGCGAGGATTACGGAGGCAACATGGGAGGCGTGCGCGCGTCCACGTGATGAAGAAGTGACTATAGTAACTAGTGTGGCATGTGGCCATGGTAAACATGTACGTAACTGGGCATCATTCCCCGCAAAAGATGATTAATTAACTCTCGACTCCCCCCACTTTCTCTCCGTTTGCCGTTGGCACTTGCGTTTGCATCTGTCCGAGATGTGCGCACGCGCACCGGAGGCCTCGACAGCGATGAACGTGAACGTCACTGCCGCCGTCGCCGTCGCCGCCGCCGCCGCGACTGCCCACTTAGCCGGCCAGCATGGCCGACGACAATCATGACGCCGCGCGGCACAAGTGCTATCTCTGCAGTCGCACCTACGAGCGCCACGACCACCTGAGCCGTCATCTCAAGTCGCACGACAACGAACGTGCCTACAAGTGCCTCGAGTGCGGCAAGGGCTTCAACCGCGCCGACTTGCTGAACCGCCACCGCGCCGCCCACGGAAAGTCGTCGGCCGGCGATGTCTTCAGGAAACGGACGCCGCGAGCGTGTGAGGCGTGCATCAAGGCCAAGACCAAGTGAGTGAAAGTGGGCGTGAGCGCGTCGATACTGTAGAACACTATGGCACTGACCTCCCGCTTCCCATGCCCAGATGCGAAGACGACCGCCCGTGCAAGCGGTGTCAGACGCGTGACATCTCCTGTGTAGACACGGATTCGCACATCCATGCCGAACCAAATGCCTCGCCGCAACTCGCCACTCCGGCCACACACGCCTTGAGCAATGCCTCGACGTCCCACCCCGCCACCAACCCCTTCACCCCATTCTCGGGAGCCCAGGAGGACTTTGTCCATGCCCTTCCCATGACCGACTACGGCTATCCAGACTTTTTGGAGCACATCATGATGCCAGACCTCGCCACCATGTCCCCCTTCCATGCCCAACGTCCCCCCGACCTCTCCCATCTGACGCAGGACATCACCCTGGATGCCCTCGATTTTGACTTCACCTTCCTCGCCAGTGGTCTCACCCGGCCCTCCACACCGCAGGCCGACAAGCCCGACACGGATCCCGCCACGGATCCCGCCACGGCGTCCGATGTTCGCCTGAGGACGCGGGCGTTCGATCAATCACCGTGGTCGTGGAATCATTGGATCCCGGAGCGAAACCACACCACCTTCACCGGCCAGGAAGAAATCAACGTCCGGCAGGACGGCATCCACACCAATGATCAGCACGTCAGCCCAAGTGTCCAGCGCTCCGTCCACTGCGACTTGGATCACGAAGCGCGAGACCGCATGATACGAGTCGTCACCACCGTCGCCCAATCCCGGCTCGCCATGCCCTCATTTCCCTCTCTCCAGCTGCTGGAAGATCTGATCGAAATCTTCCTGCTACAAGATAGCAATGCAATCGATACCTTCGTCCACGCGGCCTCCTTTGCTGCAAAGGAAACCCGAACCGAATTCCTACTCGCAATGGTCTCCGGAGGAGCGCGATACGTCGCCCTTCCCACGGTGTGGAAGATGGGCCTTGTCTTGCAGGAGGTCGTGCGTCTCGGGATCGCGAACGTGTTCGAGTCCGACAACAGCTCTACTCGCGACTTGGGTCCCATTCAAGCCTCCCTGATTTGGGTCAACGTTGGAATCTGGAGCGGGTTTCGCCGGAAAACCGAAATTGCTAGCTCGTTCTTACAACCCACGGTGACCATGCTCACCTGGGCCAACGCGTTGACTCGAGCTCGCTACTCGGACGTGAGCCCATCGATAGACGACACCGACGGCGTGCTCTACCAAAAGTGGCGGTCATGGATCCAGGAGGAAACCTTGAAGAGGGTGGTCCTGCACACTTTTCTCCACGATTCGCAGGTGGCCACCACCCATCTGAGGAACAGATTGGTGTCCCCTTCACAGCTGTTGCTTCCCGTCCCAATGGCCCTCGATTTGTGGCTGGCTCCAACGGCGCAGATATGGCGCAACGTCTGGCTTTCCCGAGTGCGCCCCCCGCAACATCAAATGCCTTCAGTAATGGAACTCTTCACGAATCTTGCAAAGCTCGATGAGCTCACGGGCATCGTCGACACCCGCTTGTGTTTGCTCGTGGTATGTCATGCCTTCGCCCATGACGTCTGGCAATTCCGACAACAGTCCGTACTCTTGAGCAATTGGGAGACTCAGAGACGACGAGATCGCTGGCTGACCCACCAAAACCGCCAACGAGACATCATGGACGATCTCACGACGGTGCATACGTTCAGTGAAGCGCAGGAAAACATTGCCCCCGAGATCCTGTTCACCGTGGAATTCCTCATCATGTCATTGCACGTTTCCGTCGAGGATATCCTGATATTCGCGGGAAAGTCTGGAGAAGACGAGGCGAGAAAAGTCTATCCTCGCGTACAGAAATGGACGCAGGATGCCGAGGCCCGGACGGCCGTATGGCACGCCGGACAAGTTTTGCGCGTTGCTCGCACCTTTGAGCAGACAAGGTTGCGCGATTTCTATGCCGTTGCGCTTTATCAAGCTGCCCTCACGCTCTGGGTGTACGGCATGATCACGTCGAATACCGCGAGGAGGAGTGGCGACAAGACGCCAATCCCGGCACAGCCGGGAAGCAATGCGGCCCAAGGGAGTCGGGTGGCCCTCGATGATGACAACGACAAAGCAGCCAAGTCTTTCAAGCTGATAGGTACAGGTGTGGCTGGACTGACGAGCACGGATGGTGGTCCGGTCGATCTCGATCGCTGGAATGGCCGATCAAATTTCTGTCCCTTGAGCAACTCGAAAGGTGTCATGCTCATATCTCGGGAGATCCTCAGAGGTAACTTTCCCGACAGTAGTCACGGGCTTCCACCTCTCGCGGAAAACTTGGTCAACCTGATCAACGAGCTCGGCAACCTCTCTGGAAGATAACAGTGTTGGGTGCTCACAGAGATGCAGGATGTACCAAAGAATCATTCAGGTCAGGTCTGTCTGTCGATCGACCTGTCTCAATGCACGCCATGTCCTGAAGAGTACGGAAGCTGGTTCTTCTTCTCGTGCGACTCATGTCCGCCTCTCATGTCGTGCGCTTCATCATCATCAATCGAGAAACATACTTCTACTCATCATCCACAAACAACTTCACATCCTTCCCATCACCCGGCAAGAACGTCCCATCGCAGACCTTGAAGCGCTCCTGGATCGAGCTCACCGTCTCAATCTCCTCCTTCGTCAACGCCCACCCATCAAGATCAAAATTCGCCGCAATCCTGTCCGCGCTCGTCGACTTGGGAATCACCGAGTACCCGCGACTCAACCCCCACTGCAACAAAACCTGCTGCACGGTCCTCCCCTTGGCCTCGGCGAGCTTCGCCAACGTCTGATTCTTGTACAGCGGCGAATCCGTCGATCCGAGACACGAGTACGCGGTGGTGTGGATGCCTTGCGACGTATTGAATTCCACCAGTTTCCACGAAGGATAGCACGGATGGACTTCGACTTGATTCACCGCGGGCTTGATTTTGAACTCGGCATCCGCCAAGAGCTGTTCGAGATGGTGCTTACTGAAATTCGACACGCCGATGGCGCGCACTTTACCCGTCGCGGGAAGCTTTTGGAGCTCGGCCCAGGTTTTCTTAAAGTCCCAGTTCGCGAGGGCTTTTTTGCCGCTCGCGTCGCTGGGGTCGACGGGTTGTGGCCAGTGCATGAGATACAGGTCGACGTAGTCGGTTCCGAGGCGCTGGAGGGATTCGTCAATGGCTTCGGCCACGCGGCCTTGGTCGGGGTTGTTGAGTTTTGTCGTGAGGAAGAATTGGTCTCGCGGGATGCCGGATGCTTGCCAGCCCGCGCCTACTTCGGCTTCATTTTGGTATGCGGCGGCGGTGTCGATGTGGCGGTAGCCTTGCTTCAAGGCTGCCTCGACGGCTTTCTCGACTTGTCCAGGTGGTGATTGCCATGTTCCCAGGCCAATAGCGGGAATTTCAGCGCCGGTATTCAGCTTGTAGGTACGTCTATTCGTTACCGCTTGTCAGATTGCGATTCTCCATCGGAATGTGAGGGTTTCCAGCTCACTTGGTCAATTGCGGTGCAGAACCCATATTTGCAGTATTTGTCAATTTCAATCCCAATCGTGATGGTGATAGAGATTGCGTGACCTTTATCAAAGTCGAAGATTTGACGAACAACAGAATGCCTTGGACCTTTTTATGATACTTGTCGTTGAGTTAGACTTGGCCTGGATAAATGCCAGGAGCTCCACTTTCGCCCCCCCCCCACCCCCCTTGGCCACTACTGTATCACCCGACAGAATGATGCAAGATATCGGGCGTCGCGGCAGATTTTTTCCCCCCAATCGCGCCAAAAGGACATGCGGTTTTCGGTTTCCCTACTCTCCACAACAGATATCAGATATTGGGCCAGAGTCGCATCATCAGGTACGTAACTGGAATGTTCTACCCACGTAATGTAATTAATATACATTACAGTAGGTGGTGATGCTTCGGTATCCAAAGGACCACGAAGATGCGTTCTTTTTTCTTTTTTTCTTTTTTTCTTTTTTTTTTTCGTTCGTTGGCAGGGCTTCGAGACCATTCCCCGGTTTCCCCAGCCAGCTAAGTTAGGAGGTATTCTATGCTTGACGTGGTAACCAGGTCCTGGTCCCACTGCATGCATGCAACAGTGTTTCTGAAAGCTCACGCACGAGTGGGTGATCTTGAGCAAGCAAGCAAGCAAGCAAGCAAGCAACTTTAGCCTGTTGTCTCCTTACCGGCATGTCTGGAAAAGCAATGAAGTCACGAACGATCATTCATTCATGATGGGCAACAAGGCGCTGTCAATTATTGTGTTCCAGGAACGATCGGAACTGGAACGATCGAGCATTTCACTTCAGCGAAACCTAGTGTTCAACAGCGACAAGCTCTTCTGCACGTAAGCATACGCACGACAGTACAGGATACAACAGTCAGTAATCCCGGCTGATCCTTATGATCGTAAATGAAAGCATGACGGGTATGAATTCATTACACACGTAGGTTCTCTGCCATATGTTGCGTTGCTTCGTGGTTGAATCGCGCGTTCGCTCGCTCATACATTACACGCACTGGGGTATCTTCCTGTGCTCGATCAAAAGCAAAGCACGACCGATGCGAACTCAGCTGAACGGAAATTCGAGTCTTGTACTTTTCAACCCGCCCTCGTGTACGCCGTCGCTATGCCTTGGAGATTCATCGGATCGCGCGTTCTCTTTCGTGCTAAGTGTGACCAGATCAGTGCATGCGTTCCGCCGAACATGTCACTGCTGCCCGCTGGACGTGCAGTCTGCATCTGTTGTTCGAGAGGTCCGCGGAATGCTCTGGCGAAGTCACCCTCGCACGCCCTACTGCATCGTCCAGTCCGATGGTCATGTCAAAGTGCGCGTCAAAGTGCGCGGGAGCATTACCAGTAGTCGTTTCGGGGTTTGTGTCCCGCTCCTCAGGCCTCGCCTTCAACGCGAATGAAATATGCCTTCGCCAGCTCATATGCCGACCAGCAGATCGCTGTCGAGGGTGCAGCTGTTACGACACGAGCCTTCATTCCTCTAAAGAACCCTTTGGCGCCTTCTCTTCTCCAGATAATGCTTGCAGCGGGCCACAAACCTCTGCAATTCCGAATTTCAGCATCTTGTGCAGTTCCTCGTGTTTGCAATAGTGTTTTGATAACGTCAAGCGGTGTTGTAGCAGCTGCGGCAAAACCACCCGCAATACCTCCTGCCGCGCAGTGCGTGATTGGGTCGTAACCAGGTGCCCGGCTCTTTTGGAAGACCTTGGTAAGAGACTCGTAGGCAGTGAACTGGAGTGCAGTGAATGGCACGGTCATCGCGAGGGTGGTCGGGTATGAGACGTAGAATGCTCGTATTCCCTCGGTTCGCCAGACTTGGCGCGCGCAGTCGACGATGGATCGGTGTGTTGAGCCGTGCAGTTGCATGCGCTGCTTGATCACATCGAAGGGATTCATGAAGGCATCGCTGGCAATTGTAGCGCAAGCGCCACTGGAAGCTATCGCATGAGTGGTCAGTGCAAGGCCTCGACGTGGGAAGGCGGTAAGACGAACCTGCGGCGATGGGATGATGCCCCGAGGCATTGCCTCCCATTGCCTGCTTCACCATCTCGTAGGTGGCAAAGTAGACTGCGTGTGCAGGCCCTATAGGTCATGGTCAACCCCGACTTCTCCTTTTCTCGGCGTGTTTGTGTCTGCGCACCTGCTCCCACGACCACTGAGGAGACGCCTCTCCAGAGCGCCATCCCGCCCTCAGCGCGCGATATTGTCGCAATGGCATTACCGATGCCCGTGTATACCGCGGCTGGCGTCGGGTTGACCACTTGCATGCGCGTCTGTTATGTGCCATCAGCCTGGAGCGCTCCTCACACCGACGTCCGCGGAAGTCCGAGCATACCTTCAACAGGTCGATGGGATACATGACCGAGTGCTCCTATCGGCCCGTCAGCTCCTTATCACTCCCCTTCTCTTGCTTGGTAGACTCACGGCGATGCCGGCGAAAGCACCGGCCGCCATGTTGGCAGCCAGCGAGAAGTTGGGCGGGAGAGACTCATAGCTGGCAATGCGTTAGACCTGGCAGCGGTGTGGTTTCTGAACAGCGTCGTGCATACTCGTATTCGTCCGCCTCTTCAACGACCAGCGTGTCGTGCGCCATGCGCGTCCTGTCCACTATCGTATCCACGATAGCTGGTGTGGTGGCCGGGGGAGACGACATGTAAGTCGCAGGCGTCGGAAGCGTAATGGATCGTGGAGTTATCAATCAATCTGATTACCTGCGATCGCTTCTCCGTCGGGAGTTTCGGACTGCTTGGCCGGAAATGACGACGACGACGACGACGACGACGATTACGACACGAACAACGACAATGCAGCCGCGCGAATCCTGTCGATGTGTGTTTCGGTGGGCTGCAAAGAACAAAGAGGAGGCGTGTGCAGGCGGCAAAAAGAGAGGTGGGCAGTGTCGCGCTCAGACTTGCCCACAAAGTTTATGACCGCGGCTGTTCGCCTGCCCAGCACAGAGCAAGGATGTCGGTCATTACGGAAGTGGCAGAGCGGAAATCGTTTACTTACCTAGCCAAGTCAACAATAAGGTACTTCCAGTCCCCATCACCATCGTGCTGCATCATGCTGGACATCTTGTCACGCCCTCTCTTCCGTCCGCCTCTTGATCTTCTCCGTCAGTCTGCACCAGCCTTACACATGCACGACGTGTTCCAGATGACACGATGCTCACCGAATCCGCGGAAGTGCTGAGCCGCGCGATGGACTCTGGTTACTAGCTGGGGCTTCCGCGATGTCGGAGAGCGTCGTTGCGCACTAAAGCCTGGTTCGCTGATCTATTGCCTGTGCAGGAAGGAGACGTTGCTCTCATTTGCATTCTTGCCTCTCTGAAATACCTCAGGTTGTCATTTCACACGGTACAGCTACAGCACCGCGAGCACGGCGTGCGAGCAAAGTCGAGGAAATGGTGGCATAGCATGTTGTAGATTACGTCCGGCGGGCTATAGTGGTGTATAGAGGCACGGCACGAGAGCCGGATACAAGTGCTCCGAACTAGTGGCATGTGAAGCCGGTACGCAACATCCATGTTCACCACTACTTGGCTCGTGGGGTTCTCCCGTGAATGCGTCGTTTGTGATGCACATCAGTGCCCCATCAGCAATCGCAACGCCCGTACCATCTTGGGAAGGCGACGATATCGCGAATGCTGCCCACGCCACTGAGGTAGCATAGCAAGCGATCAAATCCCACTCCAAATCCTCCATGCGGAACACTGCCATATCTGCGCAAGTCCTGGTACCATTCCAGATTGTTTCCAGCCACTCCCTTTGACTTCATTGCGTCGAGTAGCTCTTGTGAGCGATACTCACGCATCGAACCGCCCGCTAGTTCGCAAAGCTCTGGCACGAGGAGGTCGAAACAGGCGACTGTATCCGAAGTACCTTTGCTGTTGGCCGTCGAAGTAGACGGCGACATGTAGAATGGCTTTTGGGCAACAGGATAGTCTGTGACGAATATTGGCGAGCCTTGCCCGACCGATGTCGCAAGCCAACGTTCATGTTCGGCCTGTAGACCATCTTCCAGGGTAGGCTTGAATTCGAAAACAACTTCATTGTTTGTTGTAGCCTCCCGCAACCGCTCAACAGCCTCGTGATAGGTGATCCGTGGCCAGTCCTGAGAAGCCATGCCGTGCCAGCGCTGCCGAAGCACTTCGGCTGGAACGGTATCTTCTTTCCCCCGCTCGTCGTGCGTTGATTGCCGTAGTTCGAGAAGCTCCTGACCGACTCTGGATGCCACAAGATAGCCTGCGACGGCGCGCAGCATGGCTTCGACCAGATCCATGATTTGCGTCATGTCGTTTGCGAAGCACACTTCTGCCTCAAGCATGTAAAATTCACTCAGATGTCGAGGAGTGTCGCTCCTCTCCGCTCGAAAAGTTGGCGACAATGTCCAAACACGATCGACAGCCTGCGCAAGGGCTTCCAGGTGGAGTTGAGCAGAAACCGTCAGGTATTTTGGGGATCGAAAGAAGTGCTCTATCGAGTCTTTTCCCTCAGGCGTGGTGGCTCGATCGGACTGCTTTGCGTCATTGGCCGAGAGTGTGAAAACCTCACCCGCACCCTCGCAGTCCGAAGAGGTGATGATGGGGGTGTGCGTCTGCACAAAGTCTTGATTGTCGAAGAATTGTGTCAGGGTGCTGATGACCTGTGATCGCAACCGGAGAAGCAGTGCATTTGAAGGTATCCGGGGGCGTAGGTGAGGAACGGTTCTCAAATACTCTGGCGTCTGGTATTTGGGCTGAACAGGATTGCTCTCGGCATGGTTCTGTCCCAAAAGTTCCACTCTGGATACTTGCAACTCGCGTGCTTGTTTGCCACCTTGCGACGGTGTCCATGACCCCGTCAGTTGTACCGCAGACCCATATGAAAGACTGCACCAGCATCAGTGCGAACGACATGTAGGAACATGATGCGCCTACCTTGCCGCTTGCTCGGGCTTCAGGACTGCCTGCAGGGGCTTGGTGGTCGTCCCATCTCCAATATGAGCAAATGCTACCCGCTTCTGCTTTCTGACGGACCGCACCCATCCATCCACACTGACATTCGGCTCCGTCTCGCCGGCAGCATCGGGGTTGAAGCTGTCATACTCCAGCAGGTCTACTATGAGAGCACGCCGTTGTGAAACACATGATCTCGTGGAAAAGCGCAGCCGACACGCGGAGTCGAGTCTTCTGACCGCGCACGACGCTGGCCGCCAGGCTTTCATCGCCTGCGGGCTTTCTCGGTCCCCGCAACAACAACAAAAACAACAACAACCAACCTTGTGAGTCGCTGATAGAGCAGGCGGGCGCGCGGTGCGTGAGAAGAGCGAGGCTGCGCAGCGCGTCCAAGGTTATTACAGTATCAGGAGAGACGCGCCGGCGATCAGGCTAAAGTTAGTGGCAGACTGGACGTTGGCCGCCCCAGCCCAGACACGAGCCTCCAAAAGTGAGGTCATTGTCTGGCTGCGCACAGTGCACTGCTGCGGTTGGGCGAGCACGACGACCATTCGACCTCGTGTCTCCCATGATCTGCTGCTCGACCCCATCACCACCGGGCTGGTCTCTCGGGAGTCCTGCTCGCGACACGCAGACACCATGATGCGCAAGGCGCCGGCGGCCTCGATGCAGAAGACCTACGACGAATGCTACCTGATCTGCTCCACGGCCATCTACTTCGAAAGCCAGGTACGTAGGCGCTGCGCCAGTCGTCTGCCGTCCCGTCCCAGCTGATCGCAAGCACTACAGAACAACGAGGCCGAAGCCCTTCGAGCCTGGCGCAATGCCCTCGACCAGATCTACTACCACAACGCCTACAAGATCCCCTCCAACTATGTTCCCCGCTCCGAAACCGAGAAGGCATTGGCAGATTCGCTCAAGGCGATGGAGCTGCAGTGTAAGGAGCGGGTGGATCTGCTAGAAGCACTGAAAAAGAGAAAGCTGGAGGCGGCGAAGGCGGAGAAGGAAGCAACATCCAGTGCTTCTGGGAGTCCCTTCCGGAGTAAAGAATCCCTGCTTGCTACACCACATGCTACGGCCACAAACTCAAATGGCCAAGGCAGTACCTGGCTGGGGAATAACACCGTGCCCCCCGCGACGTATGCAGACATTCCGCGACCAACACCGACACCTGAACGCAGACCAGCGCCGCCGCCTCGACCAGCATACGTGACCAAGAAGAGCAGCCAAGGATACGACACGCCGCGGAATTCGAGTCTGCAGTCCCAAGCTGGACGGGGACCTCGATTGACGCCACCCGTGCTTGCCACTTCGGAAAGATCTCGAGACAGAACCCCGAGTCCAGACAAGAAGAACGGCGGCATGCTCAAGACCCTTCGCGCAGGCAATGCCAAGGATGGCAAGTCGTCAACGTCGAAAATGACGACTACCTTGCGACCAAAGCCGCAGCCTGCCGCAGCCAGTGCGGCGGCCTTGAGCTGGACGAAGCCAGCCCCGAATAATGGGAATGCTACGGGGCCCAATAGCTCAATTACCACGTCCGCACAATGGGATCCTGTTTCGCGGACAGTCGTCCGAGGCAATCCTTCACAGCAGGAGCACAGACGAGCCTCTGATAATGTTTTGATGCAGCCGCCTAGCCCATCCGACTTCCAGCAAGGACGGCCTTCTTACAATCTACCTCCGAGAAGACGTGGACCACCATATCCCGACTATCCCGCTGCCAACCCATTTGCAAATTTTGATTCGAGCAATGATCTTGATGATACCAGTATGCCACCTCCACCACCACCACCACCACCACATCAATTCACGTCCTCGCCTCCGCCCGCGAGCGAGCCGTCACAGGCCATCCCGAGTATAGCACAGATGCCTGCCACGTCCTTGTCGTATATGCAAGAGTACCCGAACAATCCACCGATAGCAAAGAAGACGCCACCTGCCGTGCCGTTGAAGCCGAGCGAGAGAAAGTCGGATTCGGAAAGGACTTCGAGGAAAGCTAACAGGATTATCGAGGCCAGCTCAACCGGCGGCGTTCCTCGGAAAGCAGTTGGCAGAGCTGCTGGTGTCGCGGCTGCCACCGCGGAACGACAGAAACTAGACGAGGCGCATGCTGATCTGAGCGACCGAACACGACTAGACCCACGAACTGGACCGGCTGGCTATTCGAGCAATCTCGACAATGTGCCCAGGCGTAATGCCACGAAGAAGAAGATTGAAGGCCGAACCATACCGGCTCGTGCCCTGAGCCCACCAACGACGGACGATGCAGATGATGATTCAGGCGAGAACCAAGGCTCAGCCAGTGCGAAAGATCTGTGGGACGCGCGCGTGAAGAAAATCATGAAGAACCTTCCAAAGGGAGTCGACGAGTTTGCAGCGAAGCAAATTTTCAATGAAATTGTGATCCAAGGCGATGAAGTGCATTGGGATGATGTTGCCGGCTTAGAGATAGCGAAATCAGCGCTCAAGGAAACTGTGGTCTATCCGTTCTTACGGCCAGACCTGTTCATGGGCCTGCGAGAACCTGCTCGCGGCATGCTCCTCTTTGGACCTCCCGGAACGGGCAAAACCATGCTAGCACGCGCGGTCGCGACCGAGAGCAAGAGCATATTCTTCGCGATCTCAGCTAGTAGCTTGACGAGCAAATTTTTGGGTGAGTCGGAGAAACTTGTTAGAGCACTATTCGTGTTGGCAAAAGAGCTGGCGCCGTCAATCATCTTCGTCGACGAAATCGATTCTCTACTGGGATCGAGAGGTGGTAGTAGCGAGCACGAAGCCACGAGAAGGATCAAAACGGAATTTCTGATTCAATGGAGCGATCTGCAAAAGGCTGCAGCGGGGAGAGAATCCACGGAGGGAGACGCCAGTCGAGTATTAGTGCTTGCTGCCACAAACACACCGTGGGCGATTGACGAAGCCGCGCGACGACGATTCGTAAGGAGACAGTATATCCCTCTGCCGGAAAATTGGGTGCGGGAGAAACAGCTTCGCACGCTGTTGGCGGCACAGAAGCATAACCTTCGTGATAAGGACTTGGAAGTTCTGGTGATTTTGACTGAAGGTTTCTCAGGATCTGACATCACAGCTCTGGCGAAAGATGCTGCAATGGGGCCTCTTCGATCACTCGGCGAGAGACTGCTGCACATGTCTCCCGACGAGATTCGGCCGATTGGAATGCAGGATTTCGAGACGTCACTTGTGAATATCCGACCTTCAGTAAGCAAGCAAGGTCTGAAGGAGTTTGAAGACTGGGCCAGGGAATTTGGTGAGAGAGGAGGATGATGACCCTTACTGCAAATTACAGCGAAGGCGGAAGAACGAAGACGAGCTTGATTGGATAAAGCACTTGCGCAAAGGACTTTTCCTATGACGATAAGAAGTGTGATCACGAGCGCGGTGCGATAGGCCTGCAGCGCGTCGTGTGACATGTGAATTCGGGCGGTTCTTAAGTTGTTGAGATACCACATAACACAATTTCTGATGTATAACGAGCGTTAGCTTTCCGGCTCATTTGCCTGCTGAGGCTGATATTTGCACGATCGTGGCTTTGTATCTTGTGCTGCGTCTGTGCTTGTCCGGCGTCTTTGGGTGTCAATGACCTGCTTTACTGTAGCACAGCTAACGGTAAGAGTGATGAACCAGGCGCAATGAATAACGGGCGTCGAGCTAGTGTCTAACGTATACTTCAATCCATGTCCTTAGCTCCTTGGGTGGCTGCGGCTAGCTCAGCTTGGCTAATTGTTGTGGTGGGCAGCATTCCTTTGTTCGCAAGGAAAACCGTGGCACGCGCTGGGCAATACAGATGCTAATTTGTTTGCGGCATAGTACAGCAAGAAGAATTCTAGATTCGCATGCCAATGCATTTACTATATAGGCATAACTGCAACTCGCATTCCTGCATCGCTTTGCGCCTTCCAACAGCCGTGGTTCTTCCAAGACATTCAGCCACCAGCCCAGACCCCTCCTGCCATGGGCTTGAACACCGACAGCCAAACGTGCGATATTGTATACTGCGAGCGCATCGCGTGTTCAACCAGCATCTGGGATTAGGCTATTTTGCAACGTTCGCGATTTCCTTTGGATATCATGTTTAGGTTGCTTCGTTTTCCAACAGCGCTATGCGTCTGCATTTTGGCAGCCGCATCGGACTCTCGATCGATTATTCCTCAGCGAGATGAATCGACGATTCAGCAGCATCATGTATCTCCGGCCGGCCAGCAACCACTTTCCATTCCTGATGGTCACCAGGCGCTCCCGGGGAACCGACATAGAATACCGGCTCCGCAAGACATCAATGCCATGGAGCATTTCGATGCGCGAGAAAACTCGGTGGGCGTAATCTTTACGACAGCTGCCGGAGGAGGGGAAGCTTTGCACTTGTGGTTGCCCCTAGGAAAGAGGGTGTTTACTCGTGGGTTCATCCTTGATCGCAGTGGCCTGCGACACTGCTGACACTGGTCGCATTAGGCGATTATCCAGTCCTTCCACTGCATCCTGTTACAGCGCAAGTGACAACGCTGATCACTACCAATCCATTGCTTGCTGAGCCTGAACGTCTTGAATTGGTGCACTGCGAAGTGCGAACGACAGCAACAAATTCCGTTGCCGGCCTCAGCCTTCGTGCATCCCAGGCCAAGAAAGTGTCGTTCACGCCTCAAGATGGCCTTGTCCATTTCGTGAAGGAGGAAGATGAGAAATCCTGGTTGGCTGGGAGAGAGCTCGAAAGCTACGAGTGCCATTATTGATCGCAACCTGAACAATTTGCGCGCCTGAAAGACCTGAGCCGAGGTAGAGATCCTAAGCGTCCTTTGGTAACCTTGCATATTGTGCAGCGCACGTCGATACGATACTGTCGCGCAACATTTCGATCGTGTCCGCGGTGCCGGGCCAGGCCTTGAGAGCAAGGATGTGCCTCATTGTTTGCCAAACGTGTAGCCACTGCTCGCTTTCATCCCTCGGGCTTGCTCGGTGGCATACCAACCATTTCATAAGTGCCCGCACCATCTCGTCCCGCGCCTCTTCTTTCGCCTGTTTCGAAGCCCTCTCCTGCTTCTAGTTCCGAGCCGTGGCTGTTTGCATCGGCAGCCGGGCTTTCATTTGATTTACCGCCAAATGCCATCGGTTTCAACTCCCTCCATTGACAGGCCCACATCCCGAGGGAGATCATCAGAGCTGCAGAGCAAATCTGCAGAAACCACCACGCAATTGTCGACGGTATCGTCCGTGTGTATAGAGAAGTGATTACCAGATTAACAAAGTGAATGGTGAGTGCGAAGTCCGGAACCAGTTTCGATCGCGCAATTAGGAGAAGAAGGGGAACGGCCCTGCAAATCATGCGGTCAATAAGCGGTCTCACGACCGACTGCAGTCCTAACACATACATTCCCAAGCTATCCAGTATCCAGCACAATCCCAACGTCCATCCGGTCGTGACGTCTCCTCGCAAGATTCGCCAGTCAAAGATCATGCCCGGGTTGACATGCTCGCCTTCTACAAGCGTCGTGAAGACGATCAACACTACTGCGATGCCGTAGTAGATGAGTTGGAGGACTAGGATCTGGGTCAGGATACGTAACGGAGCTAAGTCGGCGAGTGCTCCTGGCCGAGGCGGACGACGACGACGTAGACCCGGCATCGTGTGTTCGAATATGGAGTATGGAGATCGAGGCGTACTACCGGCGGATCATGGCGGCGTCAATGTACGGGAACAGAAAGAGCACCGGGAAAGGGAGGAGAGGACATGTAATGTGCTTGTGAAAGTGCCGGCCGGGCATCCTGTGCCTAACTAGAGAGCCCCTACCCGTATGCGGCTCTGCTTGGCCAATCACAACGCAGCTCATACCCATTGACCTCACATCCTTCCTCTCACCCGCTGCACATTGCGCAACCACAACACGTCGACCATGGAGGGAGCCGGCCATCTGACCGCCCAGGCCCTCACTGGCGACCACACCGAAGACTCATATCACCCTCAGGATGCCGTTGGCGCTGCTATCAAGGCCACAATGGTCACCGCGACCGGAGGAGCTTTCGTGTCGGCCATTCAGAACACCCTGACCAAGCAGAATGTCGGCGCATGGGGAGTCTTCACGAGGACTGGAGGCACAATCAGTACTTTTGGTGCGTGTAACTGTAGTTCTGGCAGAAGAAAACTTGGACGAGCAAGCAGAGCTGGACAAGAGCTGATCTCACACTTCGTTCTCTAGCTGCCATGGGAGGAGCCTACGCATTTTTCAAGTCCGCTTCTGCCAATCTGAGACAAAAGAATGACACATACAACCACGCCATAGGAGGTTTCTTTTCGGGTTCCATGCTGGGTCTGAGATGTATGTTTTGCACATCCCGCTCGAAGGGGCAGGGAAGGCATAGATTTGGAGGAACTAACGGAGTCCGCAGTCCGTTCTGCACCTGCAGTTCTCGGATACGGCACATCGCTCGCTGTCATCCTCGCAGCATTCAACTATACAGGAGGTCGTCTAGTGGGTGCGAAGGTCGACCCGGAGGTTGACGAGGTTGCACGGAAAGAGTATTTGCGAAAGAACAGACGGCGGAGTATTGAGGAGACAATCAATGAGCTTGGCGAGGGAAGAGGTACGTATCGGAGATGCTACTGGGCAGAAACAGCACTCATATGTATATGTGAAAGTTACGTGGGGCTAACATGCGATAGGTGTACATGGTCCAGGTTACGCTGAGCGCAGAGCAGCACGCCTGAAGGAGGCTTACGGCATCGATGTTGTGCACTCACCAACTGTTCCTGGCCAAGCACAATAGAAGCTAGGAAATCAGGCTTGGTAGGCGACTACGATGGATGTGTATATATACTCACGAAACGCAGATTCCCATATGTGCAATTTCGACCTCGTAGGCTGTTTTGAGAACGATGCTGCGGCTATTGAAGCGAGAGTAGGTGGCAGGCCTTGGACCTGCCCTTCACTGATCGCTGTCTGTTCCCGATAGGCGCAGAGATGTCCTGTGCCTGGTAGCCTTAGAGCGCCGTTCTGCTCGGCGGGAACGTCACTGAGCTCTGTTCGAGAGAGGAGCTTGTGTTCGCACGCATCACTTGCGCAGTGAATTGACGGAGATGCTCGACCGGCGCGATGAGTACAAGTTCTCCACTTCGGGCACGTCTCTGCACTTTATTAAGCTTGCAACACAATACAGCGATATCAACTGATCGAACTCTGACCCTGTTCGAACGCGTGGTACCCGTGCAAATAGTCTACCACCAATCGCTTTACAGCCAAACCATGGCGCCTCCTAGCAAGCGCAAGCGTGTTGAACGAGCTCTGTCAGAAGACCGACCAGAGATGCGCACCAAACTCGAGACCATCTCTCTTCGATCCCTTATGCAACAGTCCTTCGACAATGAGGCTCTTGAGCTTCTCGATCAGCTGGTCACTGGCGCTACTTTGCCTGCTGTTGTCAATGAAGAAGCTGCACGACTCTGGTTGACTCGCCTGGAAGACTTGTTACCCCAACTCAGAGAAGACAGGACTCTGGCTCAAGGTTTCCTTTCCAAGGTCATCGCAGACCGCATAGGCAACAGCACAGACGAGCTACTTCCACAGGAGCTCCGCGAGACGCGCGATCGGTATATGCGCGACCGAGGAGTCCGCGAAGTGACCGCTACACTAGCAGACACTCCCGAGTTTAAGCATTGGCTTGCGAATCGCGAAAAGGAGCCACCAGAGGAGGCTGAAGCTGACGATCCTGCTTCGAATTCGGGAAATCCCGAATCCACGTCCGGATCGAAGCCTGAAGAAGGAACCGGTCAGGGCCCGACGGCGAACAAGAACATCGACGAACCAATACATAATTATTGGTACGACTTCATGCATGGACGACATCCATCACCAGCCTAGAATTTTCCGCTTCGACTATATGGCACCTATATACCCTACTACTTTCCTGTACGTCCTAGTTTCATCGCAGTGGAGTGAGGCAATACCGCAACAGGCCGGGAGGTGACGACATCTTGGCGATGCGGAATGCAACCGCCCCTCACCTTCCTCGGCCTCAGCCAATTCTCAATTGCACTCTTCAGCGAAACGAGCAAATGCCGCGATGCGCTTTCCACGTTCAGTCTCCTGTGCTGAAGTCCCGCAGTCGTTGGCTATAACCACCCGCAAGGGCAA
Source organism: Cercospora zeae-maydis (assembly GCA_023512815.1). NCBI lineage: Eukaryota > Fungi > Ascomycota > Dothideomycetes > Mycosphaerellales > Mycosphaerellaceae > Cercospora > Cercospora zeae-maydis. Next base: position 2,061,453 of record JAKLWY010000008.1, read on the forward strand.
AAAAGCGGTCCCGATCCTCTGCGACACATGGTCACAACGTGAAACAGGCGGCGGCTGAAAGGTGCTTTGGAAGAGTAGACAACCTGAGCGAGGCCACCGAAAATGCTTGCTCAAAACTCAGGATACCACGTATTCGCGCTGAAGCCTACTCACCGACAGTCCGGTATCGGCGTCAAACAGTATACTACGAGGCGGACACACAAGAAGTCTCGTGCTGGGTGCTTGACTTGTAGGGAAAAGAGGGTCAAATGCGACGAGAGACAACCGTCATGCATGTATTGTTCACGCCGCAATCTCGGTTGCACCTACGAGAGCAGTCCACCTGCAAGGCGAGGCAGTGACTGTTCTTCTAGCGAGGAGCCGCATTCGCCGGCGTCACCATCAGCAGCAGATGCATTGACACACGTCGAGAGTCCGGCAAGACCAGTGGAGACCGCGTCTACAGAGATGCTCTTGTACAATCATTATGAAATCATGACGGCTAACGGACTGCTCCTGGGCGTCGAGCACGAAAAGTATCACAGAAGGGTGCTGTCACTGGCTCAAGATGTACAATCCACCAGCACCAGACCCTGGCTATGTACTGACGGAGAACAGCATTCTTATCTTCGACATGCACAACTTGCGGTTGCTGCGCTCCACCTCACGGCTTCTGGAGTGAAGCTTTACGAAAAAGCTCAATTCTACAATCTTTCCAGAGCACTCCAAGAATTTCAGAAAGCCATTGAGAAGCCCATTGCCAAAGAAGACTCCGACCCACTGGTCATGACGTCGATGATGATCAATATCCTCTACTTCTTTTGCGACCAAAGAACCGACAAACAAGAATCCTGGTTATGCACCAAGGACCCCCAGCGCCTCAGCTGGCTTTGCGTGCAACAAGGAATGGGTGCAATCCTGTCCCAGACGCGTCCATATCACTGCCGCAGTGGCTTACTCTCATTCTTCGCTGTAGCTCCGAAGCCTGTCACACGCGGCCGACGACTACCTGAACGCTTTTGGGGCTTGTGCAACGTCACAGATCCCATTGGGCCTCGTGGTGTACATCCGAATCCCTATCACGATATTCTGCACTGCTTGGCCCTATTAATGCCCCTGGAACCGGGTTTGCACAGCTTAATCAAGTACATGCACCTTTGTGCTAGAATCTACCCATCGTTCATCACATTGGTGGAAGAGAACGACCACAAAGCCTTACTTATCCTCGGCTACTGGTTCGCTCTTTTAACAAGCGTTGGCGATTTGTGGTGGTGTACATTGCGAGCAGAGAGAGATTGTCTTGCTATCTGCACATATCTCGACCTCCTGGGTGACGAGACAACTCGGGGCCTCTTGGAATTCCCCGCGAATGCCTGTGGGTATATCCTGCAAGACAGAGTCAGTGGCGAAGAGCTCGAGACATGTTCAAGTATGCTAATCGGAGGTTCACCGCGGCAATGTGTCGAACTCTCACCTTGGTTGGACTGGACTTGAACGGCGCTGGCAACTGTCAAGCAACCCTCGATGCCCACTTCTTCTTCGGTCCCTTTCGAGATGCACGCAGGACTTTGCAACAAGCTTTGCAACAAGCCAACGGCGCCTGAGCTGTGTCGTACAACTTCGGGATCGCAGGCTCCAGCATGGGGGGTGCGAGCTGAAACTACTGTGGCCAGGTCGGAAAACTACGGGGCCAGGTCAACGAGCACCGTATATCGTGCGACTCGTCCATCGGCGTAGGCGTGACTTACGTAGCTCTCGACCCTTGCTCTATCGAGCGAAATTGCTCGCTAAGAGGCGCTGCGCTGCATACTGTAGAAGCGCCAGAGCTTCTGAGCAACTCGGCATCCGGCTGCTCTTCGAGCCGAACCCGCGAGTCTGCCCATTCTCGCGGTCTAGAAGCAAGACGCTGCTCAAGGCCAACGGAGAATGTCGGCGATTGTCTGCAGGCCTTCCAATCCAGACTTGTTTGAGTTTTGAGAAGTACGGGGTACAATGTGGTGAGGGCAAAGGATGGGAGTAGAAGAGGTTGTTCGTAACATGTTCATAAAAAGCACGAGGCGTCTCGATCTATCAGCCCATGCTGGTGGCTGTGACACTGTGACGCCACCGTCGCGAAGTGTATTCGCGAGTATGCCATACTCATACACATGCTCTTTGCCGTACCCTCAAAAAGAGCGGCACTCTCCTCCGTCAGACATGCATCAACATCTACGCATCCACCTCCATCTTCTCCCCCACACCAGCTTCCCCGTCACCAATATCCTGCACTGTCACGTACTTGCTGATCTCCTCCTTCGTAATCACCTTCTCATTCAGCACAGCTGTAGTCCCCCTCTGGAACTTGTAGTTCCTCTCCTTCTTCCCTCGTACGTTCGGTGTAATGTAATTCCTCATCAACGTTGTCTTTTCCTTGGTGATCACGCAGACATCTACATTGCTTCCCGACCCCAGATCGTTCCAAATACCCGCTTCAATCGCGTCCGCGCACAGCTTGACCGCTTCATCTTTGGTCATATCCGGCTTCCATTGCGTTTCGAAGACGCTCATGGCGGCTAATGAACCAGATCCCATCGTCACGTACGGGAGCTTATCGGTGGAGCCGTGGGCGTGGACTGTGAAGAGATGGGCACCAGTAGGATCGCAGCCAGCAACGACCAGGTAGGCGCCGATGTGGCCTTGGTAGCGGAAGAGATGTTGTTTGAGCATGGTCATGACGGTCACGACGCGCGGTTTGCGGCCGGTGGAGAGGGCGTGCAGTTCGAGGTTGGAGGAGACGAGGGCGGTGGTGAACTCGGTGTCGGCGGCGGTTCCAGCACCGGCGCACCAGATTTGGGGTGAGATGTAGTGGAGTTTCTCGCAATTCTGGGGAGGGCGGGTGTTGTTAGCGGACTGCTTACTTGCATTGCGAGTGGGTGGAGACGTGGGATACCTTGTCTGCTACGATGGGACCGCTGGTGGCTCGGGTATCTGCTGCGATGACAACTCCGCCATCGTAGAGCGCGCCGACGATGGTGGTACCGGTGGACGTAGCTTTGGGGAGCGGAACTCCAGCGGCGTGCAGAGCGAGGTTTCTGTTGTGGTTGCTAAAGTCGAAGCCCGGCATGATGGTTGTTGTTGTCGTCGCAGTCTATGGTTTGACTTTGTCGGTGATCGCTGGAGAAGATGGTCGGACGATGGAGCGGCGTCGCAGTGTAAGTGTCGGATTGGCGTATGTGAAGCTCAGGCAGCTGGAGGATGATGCAGCTGTTCGCGCCTGCTGGAAGCTGCGCGGGAGTGGCACAAGTCGACGCGAGCTCGACTGCAGCGCGCTTCCCGCCTCAAACACCACCTCGTCAGGATCCGTTTGAACGACCAGGCTTGACTGCAATGCGGTGAATGATTGATACCCCTTCGCGACTACACACCGTCTTCAGCGCTCGATCGAGTCTCCCTCCATCGCTCCTGCCTCTGCTCCGTCCCACGACTTCCTCGCTCGCGACGCGCTGCGACTGGCGCAGACGCGATATCACGGGCGGGCTGTTTGCGAGTGAATTGTCAATCCCCAAACGACTTGCCGGTGCCTAGAGTTACCTCTCGCGCTCGCCACGGCCACACAAAACTCTGTTCTCCCTCCGCGTCGGTCTTCAATCAGCCAAACTGCCTCCAGTGCAATTCCGCTCTTTTTCTGCCGCTTTTCGCACATCCGATTCCGAAGAGCTCCAAACAGCCCTTGCGAGCGACGACATTCATCACCCGATCAACGACGAACACGACGAGACTTCTGGGGAGAGTGCGAGACGTGTGGATGAGGGCGTCACGAACATGAGCTCCAGCAGTCAGGCGCAGGCTGGTCAAGAGCTGGAAGAAGTCCTCTCTGATGAGATCGCTTTGGATGATGCAGCGAGCAAGCCTGGGGACAGGGTTCGCGTTTCGCAGGCATGGAATCCTCCACCGCAACCTTGGGCATCGCTGGTCAGTGTAGCGTCGGGGAAGGGACTGTTAGCAGTGGCAGGCCCGGACAAACTGGTCATCGCCAGCACCAAAGATGTGCGCCAGAAGCAATATATTCCCAAGCGCGAAGACGATGTGACGGGAGACGCTAGACACTTGCCCATCAACGCGTTGAACACGCTGAAAGTGCCTAGGCTGTCCCACGTTGCCTTCAGCGCCGACGAGAGCTGCCTCGTGATTGCTTCTGAAGAGGGCGGAGGGTTAGCTGTTTATGAGACAGACGCCTTGACCCGCGGAAGCAAAGACCCGGCTTTTCAGATCGCCACTCAGAACACCCCTGTGCGACATGTGCTGCCAAACCCCAACAAGGAGGCCGACACTGCCCACTTTTTTGGCGTCGTATTGATGAACGGGCAGCTTGTGATCGCCAGTCTCAAAAGCCGCGACATGGTTGATGGCCAGAATGGGAAAATATTCCACAACAACGTGCTCTCAGCATGCTGGTCGCCGAAGGGGAAGCAAATCGTGGTTGGCTTGCAGGACGGCTCGTGTGCGCAAATCGACCCCTCAGGTGCCGTCAAGAGTCGAATCCCTCCGCCACCGCAGCTGCCCGAGATCAGGAATTCGGAGTATGCATCTGCTAAAGCCATCGTTCCTTGTGCGATACAATGGCTGGAGACTCACAAATTCTTCATTGTGTACACGCCGTTCTACGATACAGAGACCAACGAGGACGACATGCCCATACACGACTCCCTCTATTTCATTGCGGAGCGGAGTAGTAAGGACGCGCCATTCGTGTTCAGTAAGTCCGCGCTAGATCCGTGCATGGTCCCACCACAAGGACAGGAACGTCTTCCGGCCTCCCATTTCATTCGGCGGCTTGGATCCTGGGACCCCAAGGTGAAGGATGTTCTCTTAGTCACTTCGACCGCCTGCAGCGATGGAGGATCTTTCGTACAGCTACAAGATGAGTCCAACTATGTTCTTTCCACGCCCTTGGATGAAAATCGGAAGATCACTATACCTTTCAGCACAATCAATGACGAGGAGTCATCCCCAATTGGGATGGCCTTAGATTTCAGCTCGCAAGAGCTTGCGCCGAAACCCATCCCGAGCGAAATGGACCAATTTCCAAACGCGACGAAGCCTATGCCTTGTCTGATCGTTGCGACGACTGACGGCATACTTTGTATGTGGTGGGTCATCTCGCGAGCAGCAGTGCAACAGGAGAGCATGCACGCGAACATTGTGCACCGCGAAGGCCCCTACCTCGACTATGCAGCCCTTCGCCTGACAAAAGACAAGGCAGCTGTCGACGGCGAATCCAATTCCGCATCCACAGGCACGGCTTCATCGCAGCAAAGCGCGCCAGCAACGACAAATGCTGCACCAAGCCTCTTTGGTTCCAACCCCTCAGCACCATCTGGTCTACTCACAAGTAAGCCCGCAAGCTCAGGACTTGGTCAGTCTGCATTCGGCAAACCAGCAACACCAACGGGTACAGGTCCTCAAAATTCAGCGCCCACATTCGGCCAGTCTTCGTTTGGCCAGCCTGCATTTGGTCACAGTGCTTTTGGCAAGCCACCGACCCCAGTTGCCAGCTCGCAGACCGCGGCTCCTGCATTCGGCAAGCCTTCGACTCCTGGAGGGACTCCTACCCCAGGTCCTGCTGCGTTCGGCATGACGAGTGCTCTAGGAGGTGCTGCCGGTTCTGCTTGGACCACCAAAGCCGCTCAATCGCCACCATCTGGCGGTGCTACGTTCGGTTCGACTTCGAAGATCGGCACCACTGGTGGCTTTGGCAGCGTTGGTGCAATGGGAGCAAACAAGCCGAGTCCGTGGACAGCGATAAGTAATGGCAGCAGCTCAAGCCAGTCGCCTTTTGCGCGAACAGCTGCCGCATCTTCTCCTTTCTCCAAGTTCTCTAGCACGAACGCGTTCGCGGCGACCGCATCCGGCACCGCGAGCCCCTTTGCCCAGAAGGTATCAAACCCAACTACCAATCCTAGTACAGGCGGGTCTTTCTTCAGCAACGCGCAAAAAAACAATCCAACTACCTCATTCTCCAGCTCATCATTTGGCAAGCCGTCGACACCCTCTTTATTTCCACAGCAGTCTGCGGGGTCTACTGCCACGCTGGGATCGAATGAGACCAGCAGTTTTGGCAAGCCCTCCACGCTGTTTAGTGGCACCCCATCACTGTCAAACAACTCGAGTGGGCTGTCTGGACTTGACGGTGGTTTCAAGCTTGGATCGACGTTCAAGGGCGACGGCACGGCCAAAGACGACCTGCCAATGCCCAAGAACGTAGGCGCAGGACTTTTTGGTGCCGATTTCTTGGGCGGCGCGGATGACAAGAAGTCTGCAGTCAAGGCGGAACCTGAAACTAAAAAACAGCCTTCCCTCAAAGACATTCCCCCGGCGAAGTTACCAGCGGATGACGGCTCTGGCCTTCCACCCGACCCGTCAGTCTTCAATTACAAAAAGGCACAGGCAGCTATGGCGCCTCCTCCAGGTGCAATCGAAGCGCCAAAAACACAACTTGATGGCGCTGCAGCCCCACTGCCACCTGACCCATCCACTTACAACCATAAAAAGGTCATGGCAAGTTTGGGCACGCCACCAGGGGCTGCTGATAGTGCGGAAGCCGGAAAGGATGTCCCAATCGCGGGCAGTCCTCCTGCGGATATTACTCATAGTCAGACCTTTTCCCCAGTAAGCTCGGAAGCAGGACCACCAGATGATGGCAGCGAAGAATGGGATGATGATGATGATGACGAAGACGCCACTGAAGACGACGAAGAAGAGAGCGACGAGGCAGAGTCTGATGAGGACGACAGAGATGCGGAAGATGAAGAAGCGGAGGAGCCACCTCACCAACCGGAAGATCCAGTCGGGCTGGCCAGGTTCATGTCCCGCATAGGTGGTCCTGAGCGTGCAGCGCCGCAGTCACCGCAGACAAGTCAGTCAAAGACAAAGTCGACCACGCCTCAGTCGTCGTTCAAGCAGAGCTACACACCGAAAGAATTGCCGCCGGGTCCAATCCTGCAGCCAGGAGGCATGCGGAAAACAGAGGACAGTCCTCGGTCGCCTAGTCCTCAGCGGAGAGCACAGCAACAGCGCTCAGTCACCAGTCCTGTGCGCGGAAGGAGCGCTATGACCCTGCCTCCGCAGATTAAGGCCACTGCTGTGCCGCCAGCCAAGCCTGTGGAGAAGCCCACTGTAGCCTTCCAGCAGCAACCTCGAGAGAAGACTGCAGCTGAGCTGGCAGATGAGGCCTCTGACAGATTGAGAGAAGAACTTGCGGCCCCGATCATTCCAACTAAGGAACAGCCCCAATTCTTCTCTCATCATGATTACGTCGGTGACGTTGATACCCCAGGCATAGGAGGCGAGGTCGAGAAAGTCTTCCGAGATGTGAACTCTATGATCGACACTGTTGGCCTCAATGGGCGATCGCTACTCTCTTTGCTGGAAGGCCACGAGCAACTAAGAAAACCTGAGCAACGAGATGTCCGAGATCTGGACGACGGCGATGCTTGGACTTTGGCAGAGATCAGGGAGCTCAGCCGTGTGATGGACAACATCGACCACCAATTGCAGAATGGCAAACTTCTAAATGTACCGGAAACACTGGCAAAGCTGAAGCAAGACGAAGAAGAAGTCCTCAAACTTCGGACACGCACAAAAGAGATGCGAAAGCAAATAGGACAGCACGTCGATCCTGATAAGATTGCGGAACGTGATGCTGCACCCCTTTCTGCCGAAGCCGCTGCGCAGCAGAGTGAGCTGAGAACGAGCCTACAGAACGTCCAAAAGCTTCTGGCAGAAGTTGAGGAGAAAGCGACCATGCTCCGTGCCGAGCTCTCTTCATCGCAGTCTCGTGGAAGCAAGACCTCGACCGCTCCTGTGCCTACGGTAGAAGCAGTTGAACGCACGATTCTGAAAATGATAGCCATGGTTCAGCAGAAGTCGGGGGACATCGATCTACTGGAAAGTCGCATCCGACAGCTACCTGGTGGTCTTGCAGCTCTACGCCTCGCAGACGACTACGAGGATGACCTTGCATCTCGACTGGGCGGCTCGAAACTTCTCACCGAATCACCCAGTCGACGAACTCCGCCGAGATATCCTCGCATGGCTGCGAATGGGGACGCGTTGGGCGCAAGCGCCATGTTCAGTGTCAGCAGATTTCAAACCCCGCCAAGTGCTAGCGTGAGAGATAGCCCGAGCTTGAGAGCGAGCGCTTTGGCGAGGAGTGGTGGCAGCGCGTTGGGACGCAGCACGGGTAGCCTCAGTGGCAGTGCGAGGAAGAAGATGCGAGATGTTACTTCGGAAGAACTTGAGGCTTTCAGGGCGAGGTCACATAGGAGGAGAGATGTGCTGGGCGCTTTGCAGGACAAGCTCGAAATGAGGGGCCCGAGGGTTGTGAAACCGGCTCAGTAGGCGCGTGCAGGTAGAGCTGGTCATGATAGCAGAGAACGACGTTGGATGTGTAGGATAGGTCTGTACACAGACTGTCAGAGTAGCGAGTGTTGTGAGCAGCGCAAGCACGAGAAAGCATCATGATTGCAATTTGCGGCAAGACTCCGAGCACTAACGTCCGCACTATCCTAGCTGCCACTAGGAGGTAAGCGTCATATCATCGGCCTTAGATCTAAATCTAATCAGAAATCCTTCTCTCATCTTCATCATCGTCCTCATCATCTCCAACAACTCTCCCCACCTGGAAGACCTTCTCCATCGCCTCACCAAACAACTGCGGCCCCCATATTTCATCCTCTCGACTCTTCCCTTTGCGACTCAATTTCCTCCCTCCCTCTTGTCCACCACTGTGGGCATCGAAGAATTCCTCGTAACTCATGAGGACCTGGTCCCTCACAGCCGCGACCAACGTCTCCCTGGTTCGGGCATCATCCACGAATTCTTCCAATTTGGCACGCAGTAGCGGGACATCCTTCTCCGCGAGACCGCGAACAGTACGGATGGCTTTCATGCCGTCGAAACCACTACCATCCCCCTCTCTTTCTGATTGCGAACCTCCGTTCTTTTTCTTCTGCTGGGCGATTGTCACGGGATCTACGGGAGCGGTGATGTGGCTCGCGTAGCTCTTGACAAAGTCGTTGATGACGGTTCGTAAACGTCCGTCCAGCTCAGCTTTGGCATCGAGCATGTTTTCGATGACTTTGGGTAGGAGACCTCCGCCCACGACAGCGCCACTGACGAGTCGAACCCAGGATGCCGGATTCCAAAGACTTCCGCGGTCGCGAAGCTCGTAGAACGTATTTGTGACGGATGAGAAATCGAATTCGACTTCGGGTGGGATGAATTCGATGTCGAACGCGACGATTTGCTGTTTCAGGTGGAGGAGGTGGACGATGAGAAAGAGTTGGCCGTCTTGGGGAGACTTTTCCTTTTGAGATGTCAACAAATTGCTGGCGTAAAGGAGCGAGCCGATTGTAGAGTGGACGATCCGGTGGGCGAGGTCGTCGAAAACAGTGCTATTGACGAGTCGATATATGCGGCGAAGGAGCCAAATGGCTTTGCGGAGTGTCGGATACCACTGCCTTCGACCAGGCGCTGTGGTTTCGGAGGTGAAGCGTTTGCTGAACATGCTTTCCGTATCGTCAATGTCATCATCCATGGCAGCTACTGTTTTGGGAGCTGGCGCTGACGGCACTGTCGGGTCTCGTTTGCCAGAGAGGACTGGTCCCTTCTTGGTGCCATTGCTTCCTGTAGTTGCGACTCGTGGTGAAAAGTCAAGATCTTCGGGTTTGGGTTTGTAGTTCTCGATGCTGTCTCGAAGCACGTTCAATGCAAGGAACACTAGTCTGGTCTGAGCATCCTCAAGCGCTGGGTGGATCAAGTTTCCAAAATCGAGCTTCCTCCCTGCAGACCGTCCACTAGTCGAAGGACTGAGTACTGAGCTTTCGAGGTCATCCTCCTCCTCGGAATCCACTTCCATGTAGCGACCTTGTATCATAGTGCAAAGATCGCATAGCTTCTCCATTTTGGTCTCGTGAATGGTGCGTGGCCGAAGGTAGTCGTACATAGGCTCGAGCAAGCTTTCCATGAAGTCGTAAAGAGCACCTTCCGTCTCAAACCACTCAAACCAAAGGTCGTACTCGTCCAGACATATACCTCGAGCGAAACTAAGGCATGTTTTAGCGAAGGCTACGACGTCTGCTTGCTGGGGATCTGCCGCAAGATCCGCCATTTTCTTTGCAACCAAGGGCAAAATCAGCCGCCCTCGCGTTGTTGAGTACGACTGATATAGCTCACGAAGCAGACTGAGATATTCTGGCTCTCGTCCTGCGTCAACATCTTCAGGCGTTGGGACTGCTCTCTTCTGAATCTCTAGACCAAGATTCTTCAACTCTGGAGCAGGTACGCGAAACTTCGCATAGAGGATCGCAGAGTGAGTTGCCTCTTTGAGTTGGCCCCCTTGGATGCGCTTGCTTATGTCTGCAGCTATTTCACCCAATGATTTTGTAAAGTAATGCCTGATGAGCGTGAGACCTCGAGTCAGCAACAACCGATATCGGCTTCGGTAGGTGGCGGACTCTTTGTGCTTGGGGTGGGATTCCATGTAGGCCAAGCAATTATCGAGATTGGACAACATATCCAGAAAATCGTTTGCTTTCACGAGATTCGCGGCCCCAGGGGCGTTGAATCTTCGAGTCATGGGCTCCAGGTATGCGTAGTATTGAACATTCTCGTCAATTGCATGGGCAAGACCACTCAAACGTCGTTGCTCAAGCACGAGTTCTTCACATTGCTGGCGAAATGCTTCGGTCTGCGCCTCTACCGCCTTGAAAGAGTCCGAAAGTGTAGACAAGAGTCCGAGAGTGCTTGCTGTGGAGGCCAACAGATTGTCCAGATGCGCATGCGAGACTTCCAGCTCGTCGAGATATGCCTGATGCTCGGCATGAGTCTCGTCCAGCAGAAGCTCCTCTAAGGTGGCATACTCGGCCTCGAGATCCAGCTCCGTATCCTGTCGGAGTACAACATCATGTGTTATATCACAACTGTTCTTCCGACGCGCGTGATCCTCCTTTTGGTTGTAAGCAGTTGCTGCACGGTAGAAATCGCTGTAGCTTTGAGCTCTGCGAGCGATTGAGGCGCTCAGCGGCCCGCTCCACGCATCATCTACCTCGTGTATCTCTTGAATGGGCTCTATCGCCACATCAGCTTTCTCTCCGGCCTAGCTCGCTATCAGAAGAGCCAATATGATTGGCGCTGGCGCTGCTTACAGGCTGTTGCAGCAGCGTGGCCCGGCGAGTGTGCTGCGGCCTTTCCCGCGCGCTGCCGGTCACCGGAGCCGCAGTCAAAGTATGGAACCAGGCGTCGTCCATGTTGGCAATCAATACGATGGCTGGAGTCCTGGCGCTGTGCCGTCCGAGGGAAGGTTATCGTGGCCCCAGACAGCCAACTTGTCGTGCGGATTTTGGTTGCCTGACGGCCTGAAACGGCGCCGGGGCCGGCACGACCCCAGTAAACGAAACCTTGTGTCTCAAAACCCACCTCACTCTCATTCTTCTCGCAATATTCTATCGTTGACCTGCACCAACACCCGTTCCGCAAGCTGCTCTGTCACATTCCTCCAAACCGACTGGGCTGTTTTGTCATCACATCCACATCAGAGAGCCTGCAAAACTGCCGTTGAGTCCCAAGACCCCAGCATTTGCATGCGTGTTACACAGCAGCAGCAGAGCTAGCCACGGCACTCGCTCTCCATACACTCGCGGCTATGTAGCGCTGTGCTGGGGCCATAGCGAGTCCCAATCGGTCTCGACCCTGCAAGAGTCTCACACCATCTCCAGAGTATGTGCTGCATGGCGCTTGCGTGGGCTCGTCATCGCCTGGTCAACAAAAGACCCATCTTGCGCCACATGCGCTTGCACGCTCTCTAGCGTTTGCCGAGCAAATAGCTTGTTGGTGGACTGTCTTCGAGTCCGATGTGAACTGTCTTCGAGCTGCATGGTCTGCGGAAGTCTCACGTAGAATCCACTCGAATGGAGGGAACGGGTTTGTCGCGCAATGACCGGACGCGGGAGGAAGCTGGCAATTTGTATCTACTTCGCCAACTTCCCCCGACCGGCCATCTTCAGATTTGTAACAAAGCGAAGAGAAGCAAATGGACGCCACGCCGAGCCTGCCGAAACACCCGACGCAAGCTTGGCTCTCCTTCAGGCCGATATGTGGGCATCCGGCATCGCGCTTCGATAAATCATGCTTTATGCGCACTTTGCTCGCGGGGCAGTCGGAATACGCACGCATACAGCGAGGCCATGCAGCCACGTCTGTGTTCGCGAGACATGCTCCCTGGGCAAGACTTCGATAATCGCATTCGCATCCAATGGGTGGAATCGGGACCGGGATTGCCATTATGCACATGGACAGGCTAGACTTCTGGACCTCTAGAAACGCCGCTCGAGCACATACTACAGCTGAAACGGCACAGCGAGCAGTTGACCCACATTGCCACATCGCCTTCATTCTGCAAAGCGGCTGACAGTTCGGCGATCAGAGAAATGTCAAGAGCTGATCCTTGACATCTCTCGAAGCACAGACAGTCAATGAGGTATATAAACAGAGCCTGCGGATACGCTCATCTCCATTCTTTCCTGTTCATCTTGGGTTCCTTTGTACCGAACCTCGCTCCTCCCTGGGTTTCCAAAAGTTTCGACTCGCTCGTCATATACTCCCGGCTTTCGTTACTGTATCAGAGAGCATCATTGACGCAGCGGGGCGGCCTTTTCTTGTCGTATTTCAGTTCGGGGGCTATCTGAATTATGTTGGTTTCGCGCGCAGGCACTAGTGGCGGCCCATTCTTCGTCCACATTGAGGGGGTCGGCCATCATTGCATACAACCGCTTGCCGAAGCTAACGTTTAATCAGCTCCCAAATAACTACACTTGGAAAGACTTGAAGGACCTAATCAGGAACCGAGCTACACATGGCGTCTGGGCAGAGATGCAGCGGCCCACTGTCGCAGGCGTGGGTTACGCCAGAGTGAATATACCAGATGAAGCTCTTCAACTTTACCGTAAGCTCTACGGTGCCCTGACACTTTCAATCGCTGACGAGCTTATGAGATTGGCTTGCGAATAGCCGAGTCGAAAACAGAGCACTCACAGTTCATCTATGGGACATCGGTGATGTCCAGACAGCTCGCTTATTACAGTGCAACTGTTGGAATAGATCTCGATGTGGTGCTGCAGCCCCATTCGCAAGCCCCTTCCCGCCTGGTCCTCCTGGTCCGCAAGCACCTGCTCTAGTCTCCAATGGGCCGCATCTTCCGCAAAGCCCGCAGCAGATGGTTGCAGCTAGGTACCAGCTTGGAAACAGTCTCCAGCATCAAGCCTATTTGATGCAAGTACAATCTGCGGCACCGCCACCATTCTGTACCGCTGCTGGCATTAGGGTCAATGCAACGAATGGAACGCTCCGGACAGAATCTCGAGGAGTGTACGTGAGCGGCCTTCATTACAGTGCTGGTGATAAGGTGATCAAACAATGGTTCAGCCAGGTCGGTCGCATCTTGGACTTTCGCCTCAACATTGACATAGCAACGAGGAAATCGAAAGGCAACTGCACCATTCAGTATGGCTCAACGGCCGAGGCGCGCAGAGCCATCGACAAGTTCAATAACACCAAATTCATGGAAAAGAAGCTACTGGTTCGATTTGATAAGTCAGAGAGACCCACAATGGAGCCAGCGCAGCCCGAGCGCGTCGTTCGCAGTGCAGGTAGTCCGACGATTGTCGATGGCAGTACATCCTACACGCGGCACATCATGGCCTCTTGCATACCTGCCAAGCGTTGACTGAGGAACTGAGAGTACATGATGAACGGGTGACAGGACTTATTCTTTCGAGCGTTGCTCAAAAGGGGATCTGCATCGCGGAGCATGGGAATGACGGGCGGCTTTCATGATGTGCAAAAGTCCATGCGAGCTTCCTTGGAGCGGGATGAAAGGTTTGCAGGAGGAAGAAACGCCCAAGGTCGAGATCGGCAAAACTTGTGCGAAGCAAGTGCGAGAGCAATTGGCCGAGCCAGTCGTCCTACGTAAGGCGCATTGAATCTCATCTCAATTTTAAGGTCGATACCCGCTGTCATATCGCTGTGCGACGTGGAGTCGACCACCTCGTAATGTGCTGTGCAACCCGCCCGCTTTTTGCAACGTCGTGCCGCGGGCTCAGGAGCTTTGCATTTTGCTTTCCGAGGGTGGGCTTATGCTGCTGTATGTATGGGTTTCTTTGGTGAACCCAGGCTGAATCAAGAAGAGCCGTTCCACGCAAGGCTCTGGTTCCGCAGACCGCAAACATTCTCTCAATGCTTGGAGTTCCGACGTTCCGGTAAGAAGGGCATCGCGGCTGGAAGTGATGTTCCGCGCCTCTCCACTCTGAATGACCAGGTTCAGAGCTCTTCACATGCGTTTCGCCGCGGCAATTGCCACGCGAAGCGATGGCAGTGGGTGCCTTGGTCTACAATGTGACAGGTGATCGTGAAGCCTCTGTGGTGCCACGACATTACACTTCCTGGCGCATGTCTTGCTCGAATCGAGTTGCCATTGCTAATAGTAAGAATCGTTGAGGTGGACCTGTTTACCGGTGTGCAGGGTGCTTGCGGCATGAAGTGAAGAAGGTGCATGGCCAGCACACACACTGGCGTGCAGACCACGCAAGTCACCGTGTTCACGGAGTTATTTCGCTTCTCAATGCAAGGGAGGTACGATTGCACAAGTGTGCAGAAATGCCAGACTTTCCCACTTGTCCAGTATCTTTATCTCTGAATCTTGCCGTGTACGGATGCAGTACTTTGTAGACTACGGCTCCGAACCCTGGTCGCTCGGAAAAAGTGTCTCGACAGCCAACGTTGCACAGCTTGCGCCGCTGCGGGTGACACACGTACCGTACCGGGCTACGCAGCGGCCCAGGTGGTGCGCGTTGCATACGATGAGAATCGGGCTTGTTCGCCAGCCCGATCTTCGACCGAACGGGGGAGACTGGCTATAGTATCCGAGCAGCAGACTATTATTCCACGCCTACATATTTGCTTTTGGATTTACAAGTTCGGCCCTGCGTAGATCACCATTGCCAGCATACATGTACTCTCGGCACTAGTGTTCGGTACTGTCGTCATTGCCGCCGTCGTGTAGCGTGCGAGAGCGCAGCAATGTCCGCAAATGGCACATGCTGCCGCGGCTGCATAACGACTGTAGACGCCCGCTCTTGCATGCATATTTTGTGATGTATACGCGTCTATAAGTGTTGTGAACCCATGGCCTTTCCGATGATGACTACTATCATCCGGGAATGCATAAAATACAGCGTGCTTCGGTTGCATGCTTACGGCGCGCTGAGGCCCCGTTTACCTCGGGGAGATTATCGTAATGCTATTCGCGATGATTCGATTCCCGACGTTTGAAGGTCGCACAACGCACATATGGTTAAGATCGATCACCGCGCCAGCTCCAGGTGTCGCACTCGAAATTGGCGTAGCACCTGAACTCATTGCTAAGGCCTTTGCTGTGCTCTGGCTCGAACGTAGTCGTTTTCACGCCAATCTTCGCGTAGAGTCGAAGTATGGTAGATTCCATCCTCTCCCCAGTGCAAGATATAAACCGCAGTCCCTCCCGCGACTCATCATCGGACCAGGTCTTCGCCAGGTAGCGTGCAGTAAGCGCCGTCTTGGTCTGGCAGTCCGCAGACAGAAAGGGAGGATCGCAAATGATGCGGTCAAACTTCCCCTTTAGAGCCGGTGATATGCAGAGGGGATGCTGGAAGTCGTAAAATTCGAAGTCTGATCCTACTACCTTGAAACGTCGGTCATACTCGAGCAGGCATAGCTGTGGCCTGGGAGCTTTCTCGTCCTCGGCAATGATATTGCGCAGTGCGACATAGACGCTCGGAGCAGACACGACAGCGATCGCGGAGGAGTCGGTGGCGCCTTTCAAGAGCTGCCGTGCAAGCGCTTCAGCAGTATGGTCGGTGTACCAGAATTGACTCGCGTTCCAGTCCTCACCAAACAGGTCCATTGTGAGTCTGCCGGAGCCACTTGCAAAGTGGTCCTCAGCCTTGGTCTTGAGATCTTCAAACTCCCTAACTTTGGCATCGCGCTCAGCTTGAAAAGCTGCTAGTACTGCGAGGGTATCGGCGGAAAGTTGACTGGTCGTCGCGTGAGTGGTTTTGCTTCGGCGAACCCACAAAGAACGGCGTACGGTGTGTCATCATCGTCCATGGTGTCTCGAGTGTTGCAATTCGATGACGTCCTCACGATCGTATTCTGACATGAGCGTTGCTTGTTCACTGCGTCGGCATTCTCTTTGTCGTCGTGAACAATTCGGCCGTTGGCTTATCTAAGACAACAATGTCGTTGTTGGCTGGGCAAAATTAGAAGGCGTGGCGTGGCGTGACTGCGGCAGGCGCGATTTGGTTCCAGGCTCAGGCATCCTTGCATTGAACGACATCGGACTCCGCCTCATTTGCATCACCTGTGCCAGATCATCACCTATCTAATCTCCGCTGACACTTCACGCTTCCAACACCGCCGACATCACCTCCGCCGCCGCCTTCGCCCCCGTTGCGACACCTTGCCGCGGTCTGAGAACTCACGACGACCTCGTGGTGCGCGCCATGAGCTCACAGCGCTATGAACGGGTATGTAAGCGCCAAAGCATTCGCCTCCTGCTATCCAGGCTGCCACCGCGGGCACGACTGACATGGCAAATGTGCAGGTCGCTGGAACAGATGAGGACGACCATGTATCATCAAATGCTCCCATAGCTCTTCCCGACTCCCCGCCACCATCCTTTCGATCGCGCAACTCATCCCGGCGAGCGTCACGAGACAATCACTCGATCGAGGACGAGCGCGAACTTGATGATGCCTTTGGAGCACCTTCAGACGACGAGGACGACGACGATGATACACGCGACCGGAGACGGTTGATACTAGGAGACGAAGGACTCTCTGGCCCAGCGCCGCCAACCAGACGACCCGAAGCGCCACAACGAGTGCTTACCGAGATACCTTCGTACGTGCCGGCCGCGGCGCCCGGCTCATCGAACGGACGGGTAGTGGGTGGCGGACAGAATGACGGAGTGTGGGCAAATCTAAATGCAAAACCTCGACCTGGGGATGACGTTGACGAGAAGCCACCGACATACGAACAGGCCGCGGCGGATGCAACACCACCATACTGGGAAACGACCGTGCTTTCGCCTTACAACATGACCGGCAATCCGGACGATGTGTTTATCGATGGATTGCTCGTCGGCAGCATTTTCAGTTTCATCTGGAATGCACTGATTTCGATGTCCTTCCAACTCATCGGGTTCTTACTCACATACCTCTTACACACCACACATGCTGCCAAAAATGGGTCAAGAGCGGGGCTGGGGGTCACACTGGTGCAGTATGGCTTTCAAATGCGATACGCAAGCACAATAGGAGGAGGAAACTCCGATCCTGCGCCCGGTGCCCCTACAGACGGCGTACCGGACGACCCGAACTCGCACGACTTTGATCCTGGACAAGTCACAGGGGGAGACGCCGGCTCAGGTGGTGGCGGGTTGAGCACGACAGATTGGCTTTCGTATGTTCTGATGATTGTGGGATGGTTCATCCTCATCCGCGCGGTGAGCGACTTCCTGAAAGCCAGACGGCAAGAGGCCCTTGTGCGGTCCTCACCCGACAGAGGGCTCGGTGTTGCAGTCGTGGCCGAGAACGAGACACCTGCGCAGGCCGTATAAGAGGATTGTTTTCAAATTAATTGCAGCGAGCGAGTCTTTTCATTTTCGGAGCATGCACTCTACGAGTTACGCCGGGGCCCGGGAGTTTCACTAGCGTGGGAGAGAAATACCTGCTTTACATCGTGACACGCTAATACGCGCAATCGCCCACTGAGTTTACGGCTTTCGTACATGTGTCTCTTCTATCATCTTGAGCTTTCATAGCTTCTGCTCGACAGAAGTCTAACCGCCGATGCTGTGCGCTACCTCTATCAAAGACTCCAGCCAGGAAATCGCCTGGCTCTATCTATCACGCCAATGCGAATTCGCTGCCGCCTGTCTTGCTTGCCGGCTACCTGAGCCTCAGCAATATGCCGCGCCGTATCCGCTACCAGCCAAGCTTGAATGGTCTCAGACCGACCAGCTTCCCATCACTGGCTAATGCAAGCGAATGAGAGTGTGCCGTTCGCGTCGCCTCTTACAGCTCAAAGGTGCACCACTCCCTCTTGGGCGGGATTTCGGGCATGATGATAGCCCCGTCTCTAGCAAATGTGCCTGTCTGCGCAGCCCATTCGTACACCTCTTTCAACTTCGGTCCTATGCTCGGATCTTCGTAAACGGAGGCAGGAGCTTGTGTCATAGCATTCAACTTTTCCGATATCTCGGGAGGGCCTGTTGGAAACCAGATCCGCTCGATACCTCTCTGATTGGGCTTTGAGGGATCCACGACTTCGTAGCCAGGAGTGTCGTTCTTGGGGTCTACAACAATGCGCTTGCCTTTCCATGTTGTGGGTAGGTTGTGTGTTTGGGTACCGGGAGCAAGGCTGTTGGCTCCAAAAGTCGCGGTCCCCGGCGGTTCCGTAGGTCTCGCGGCGAAGGGGTTGGGTCTCACAAGGTTCGACGGCTGCTGGGTAGAGGCAGCGAAGGGTGACGGACGGTTCGCACCAAACGCAGAAGGAGCACCGAAGCCGACTCCAGATGTCTGAGCTTGTTGTGTGCTGCCAAAGGGCGTACTACTCGTCGGAGCTGCCGGTTGTTGGCTACCAAAGGGAGTGCTGTTCGTTTGTGATGGTGCTGATATGCTACCGAAGCCGCCACCAGCCTGCGGTGTTGAGCCAAAGGGGCCAGAGTTGCTCGCTTGTGTGCTTGCTGACGCGAAAGGACTTACTGCTGGTCTTGCTGCAGCCGAACCAAAGCCAGTAGATCCAAAGGCCGGCTGTGATGGCGCGCCGAATCCTCCTGAGGATGGCTGCTGAGCTCCGCCAAACGGGTTGGGCTTTTGACCCAACGTCGATGGTGATCCAAAGGCTCCCGTCACGGGTTGTTGAGTTCCTCCAAATGGATTTGGCTTTGCGCCGAGTGCAGAAGGGGCGCCGAAGCCTCCAGAGCTTGGTTGTGCAGCGAAGGGGCTGGGCTTTGCGCCCATTGCTGAAGGGGCGCCGAAGCCAGTGCTGGGCGCTGCACTCGCACTTGCACCGAACGGCGAGGGCTTGGCTCCTAACGCCGATGGAGCGCCAAATCCTCCTCCGGCAGGCGCTGATGGCGCACCAAAGGTGGGCTGAGATGCTGCGCCGAATGCTGGCTGAGACGCTGCGCCGAATGCTGGCCTCGAAGGTGCACCAAAGCCTCCGGAAGACTGTGGAGCTGAGCCAAACCCGCCAGGCGCCGCATTCGAGGTTGCTCCAAACCCGCCGGACGGAGTGTTAGTGTTCTGACCCATCCTCCAAGGCCAAGTTCCTGGCGCCGGCTTGATGACGCTGTCGTTCCGATTTGGCTGCGATTCATCCGCGGCATAGCGTCTCGCATCTTCGGTATTGGTGAGGATGTTGTGGATCTTGCTGCTCATCAACTGCTCCAGCTGGGCATACTGTGCTTCCTGCGCGCGATCGTAGTTAGCGAGATTAGTGGGTTCGAAGTGAAATACGGACAAACTGTGGCAAGGTCCCATTTGCTTGTGCGAGATATGCTTGTACTCGTAACTCTTCGGGACTAAGCTCGAGTGGGCCTTCAATCAATTGCTTGGGTGCACCTCTCCCCGGGCCATATGCGCCGAATGGGTAGGCAGGGCGCTCGCCCTCTCTCTTGTCGCGAACGTATGTGACATCGTTCTTGATGTCTTCGGTGATCAGAAGGTATGGATTCTCGTCCGCTACATTGCCGTTAGCTCGTTTCTTCGTGACTCTTCCCGAGGCCTCGTCTGCGCCGTCCAAACCAGCGACGGTACGGCCTCGAACAGCCTTCACCATCTCGTCCACAGAACTGTGAAGTGATGAATCACGGCTGCCATGTGTAAGTGGGCGAGGGAAAGTCTCACCATTTCCCGGTCGACCTCGCGAGCCGAAGGCGCCACTTCCTCCCTGATTAGACAGAGGAGCGAAGCGATTCGATGGCGGTTGCTGAAACGAACCTCTTCCGGGATGCTCATTGCGACAGCTGTCTGGACGGCGGCTCAGCACTTTCCCGCACTCTGATCAGCACCTCGTTCCTACCTCCATATCTGCACCTGCCGTCCTGGTAGAACTTGCAGACCACCATCGTGGCCGCCGCTACTTGGCCCGCGCGGTGTCGCTCACCATGCGCAATGAGATGTCGACTCGGTTGATTGATGACAGTGGCACAATTGGAAGCTGCACAGCGCAACAGCAGCAGCTATTGGCCGAGTCTGTGGTGCAGTCGGTGGTGCAGTCGGTGCAGACGCCAGGGCAGCAGTGTGGCAACCAACAGCACTTGAGAACAACGACGCGTCGCTTTCACGCGTCACTCGCCGACCCGCGCACTCGAATGTGCGCTCGAGGGGAATATGTCACGTTGATCGTGCGGCATGTGCGGATATCGTCACGGCAGCTTTTTTGGTGAAGCGGCACTAACTACTGTAGTCTACTACTGAAGCCTGAGCCTGAGGCCGAAAACCTTGTTCGCGCCTCCGCATATTCTATCGTGTCGTTTTCGCGCGCACGTTGCTGCGCAGCGACGGAAGCATCGTCTGGCATCAGATGCGATGAAAGTGCCTTGCTCGCGCGGGTCGACATTGACCGGCACGTAGTCCGTTCCGTCGAGTCGCGAGTGTGGCCTGCTTCCCACGGGCTCTCGCTCTCCTCGTGCATGCGCAAACCTTCGCTCGCTAGACAGACACCACCGAGGCCTCTTCTGCCCGCAGCCTCGACAGCGACCTCCACACTCCTCGACGACCTCGAGCATGACCCTTTCGCCTGATGCACCCCGTCTCCGTCCTCACATTCGGCATCTTCTTAGCCGGATACATCACTGCGCGCTGGGATCTGGTCACGCGCTTGTATGAGCTCGCCATCTTCGCCTGGGACCACGGAGTGATAGTATGTGCAGCCCCTCGCGCCGGGCACCCATCGTGGCTGACGAGCGTCTCCGACAGACACGCGCCGCCAAAGGCTTTGCCGTGCTGTCCATCTTCTTTGTGCTGGTGCTCCTCCCCGTGGAGCGCATCGCCGCGCGGGAAGCCGAGCTTGTCAGTCACCGAGCTGTGTGCACCGCGCGAAGACATCGATCTAACACGAAGCTTCAGCACCCACGCCCGCCAGAAGCCAGCATATCAGCACGCGAACAGCTGAGACGCCGAGGGTCATTCTAGCCTCTGCTTCGACCCCAGAGTGCCCGCAATGGGAGCATGCCCAGCCACAGTCATGGGTTGATGCGTGTATTCTGGCCTTCGGATGCGCCACGGGACATCCTCCCAGGCGTGCTGGTGGGATGGAGGAACTCAGACTTGGATATTCTCATCGTCGCCATTCTGCAAGGTGTTGAGGTGAGATTTGGTGTGCAACTCGCGCGGCGCCGATGCGCTGACAGATGCTAGCATCGCAATGTTGAACATGCCTTGCGCATGCGAACTCTCTTTCGCGGTTGCCCGTACTCGATCGACAGGCTCGTAGCGCACTGTGGGGATCAACAGTTGCAGGTTCTTGGAACGCTCAACACCGAACCCCTCAGCACGCTCTTCGATCCGATGCTGCTGTGTTTGCATACTGTGCCTAGGAGCGCAACACCACGCGTCGAACGCTATGAGAACACCCCAATCACTTTCCAGATCATCACCTTTGACAGGCCAGACCCGCGCCGCATGCAATACCTCTCCCTCACTCCCATCTCTCTCGCTCTTGTGGATAAGAGGGGACCAGATGGCGGCGACTCTTCTTTCAACCGAATTGACAAAGACGAAGCAGATGTCAGGAAGAAGAAGGAGAGACTCGTAGAGAAATTAAAGCAACACAGTGTCATTCGGCATTCACGGTCCGAGAAAGAGCTAGCGTTGAACGATATTGTTGTACAAATCAACTGCTCAGCCGAGCTGGACGCTCTAATGCAATCCAATATCAGCTTGGTTGGTGTGCGGACGAAACGAACGATGAGCGTGGGAGAACGAGTAGTGGAGTCGGCAACAAATTTTTGGGACTACGTGCAGCTGGAATCGAAAAAGTCGTTCCGGCATCACATTTGGCCGTTCCTGAGGCAAGTGGTCGTATTGTACCTGATGGTGCTGCGCATAGCGGCCGAAGTCCTACTTTCCCTGTTGGACTGGCGGCCTTTCGGTCAAGCAGCTCTGAAGGACATATCGGCTACGGCGCAACAAGTCGACATTCGCCTGCAGCAGTTCTGTTACTGGCCCGACCAATACGTTACGCTGAACAGGAGACGCAACGACTGGGAGAGCATCACGAACAGCCATCCGGACTACATCCGCTTCTTCAACTCATTGTGGCTCGTCGCGAACGATGTGATAATCGGCATCGCTCTGGGGTCGTACATCGTCGAGAATGTCGACTACGTGGCGCACCTTCTTGACACCACCGTAGCTGAGTATTCGGTAGCTGGGCTTCAACAGACGTTGACATGGCTCATGGACTACCCCGCGGGACTGAAGCTGAATAACGAGCTCGCGACTTTCCTGGGCGATCTCTTCCTCTGGGTCATCGAATACTGGAACGGTTGCATGACTGAACTCCGCCCGGCACTGCCTTCTATGATACGAATCATCGGCATCACAAGTTTCGCGGGCGCCAGTCTCCCAATATCTATGTTCTCGGACTTGCTCTCTGTGCTGACCATGCACATCTATTGCTTCTACGTGGCTTCCGCCCGGATCTACAATTGGCAGCTGACGATCATTATCTCGCTGTTCCACCTCTTCCGCGGAAAGAAGAGGAACATATTGCGAAGTCGCATTGACAGCTGTGATTACGACCTCGATCAGCTCCTCCTTGGTACGATCTTGTTCACGCTCCTGTTCTTTTTGTTGCCGACGGTCGCCGTTTTCTATGCGACATTTGCCGGGGCTCGGATGGCCATCATAGCGCTGAAAGCTGCGCTCGACACGTGGTTGGCGTGCCTTAACCACTTTCCCCTTTTCGCTCTGATGCTCCGCGTCAAAGACTCCCGGCGTCTGCCCGGAGGCATTCAATTCGAACTGCAAGATACCCCTCGTGTGTTATTGTCGGCTTCCGAGAGTTCCGACGAGTTGTCGAAGGTGGCGCCGACATCTTACATTAAGCTCAAGGTACTACTTCGTTGCTAAAGCCGAGGCATCTGTCTAACTCACTCGCAGTCCATACCTCTACCTCTTTCGCAGACATTCTCGCAGTACGCACAGCTGGGGCAGCGGCTCCGCAAGCACTATCTCTTGCCGAGGGTGTTCTTGTGCCTGGTATCGGGGCAGTTTGTGCCTCCGATACATCGCAAGAACCTCTACAGCCTGCAATACAGCATGCTCCCCGTCAAGCGGATCACAATCGGCGAGCTGTGGCAGCTTTTGACGGAGCAGAGACCGGTCGAGCATGGACAAGGAAGCGGCCAGCCGATCACCAATGGCCACATTGGCGGAGGCAAGAAGATGAATGGAAGGTTGAAAGGTGTCAACGGTTACTGGTGGAGCAAATGACAGCTGTAAGATGAATGATTAATGTATAGTGAGAAAGAACGAAAGCACATTCGAGGATACGCAAAAGGCTGGCGTTTCAGCTCTCTGGGTCTGGAATTGGCAATCGAAGAATGTTGTGAATGCAATCACAAGGTGAGGCAGGGAGGTGGTCGCGATGAGGCTCTTTGCACGTGGCGTGTGATTCGAGGTCCCTGTTTCATGTGCATGGGTGGTGTGGCATTGCATCTGCCCTCCAGTCGAGACATCAGTAGATGATGGCTTGGTTTCAACCACAGCATGTGCGATGGTGACAGGATTGTCTGGGAGCGGCGCGCCGAGACAGGCTCACTGCAGCCATTTAGTTTCGCTGGGCAGCACGTGCGCCCTTCGCAACAGGCCCTGCTTGATCAGACCAGGCGAGCGAACAGGCAGAAGAGCGAAGAGCGGGGAGTGGAGGCCCATGGGCCAACCATGGCAACCAATACTAACGTGCCTAGTGACCGTTGTGACTTGTATGTTCTACGCTGGGACGCTGAGCGTTGTTGACGTGGAGAGACATTCGGGCCTGGGTATGGACATGGCGCATTCAGACGAGCATGCACACGATGGCACACAGCCTTCGCCTGCCAGATCTGAGTAACGAGTTTGCCTTTCTGTTGACAGTGATCGAAGGTCATCAGCGCATGCGCGATGCCGGTCCATCGACTGCGTGTTGTCAGAAAAGATGCCAACGGAAGAGCGAGCAGAGCGAACGAGGCGTCAGGCAATCACAGACTGGCCGCCGCAGAGCACGCGCCTGTGGCGTACGAGGCAGCTTCAACAATTATACAAGCCATGGAGTCCAGTAGTGAGCCACCTGGGGACGTTTTGCAATGAATGTGTCGTGTGTGTTTTGCATGAGCCTGGCGGCGATCTAATTGAGCGCAAGGGGCAAAGCAGAGGGTCAGAAATTATGCTCAAGCACACCCTGGTACCACGGCACTCTATGGGTTTGGTGCATCGTCTGTGGTCAGCGCGTTTTTCTATGTCATCGGCAAGTTTGCGTGAGCGATGGAGGCGACGAAGGGCCGAGAGAGTCGACGGACAACGAACGTTCCTCGGCAAAGTAGTCTGCCCAGTTCGGCGTCTATCGCGCATCGGCAAAGTGCTCGTCGGTATGATGGCTAGTGTTATGTGTGTTTCGCAGTGGAAAACGGAATGTTTCGTGGTGGGTCGGGACGCCCGTTCTCACAGTTGGCCTGAGCAATTTGGCGGAAAGCTACCTACTCCTCTCAAACCCTCCAACTCCTTGGCACTGCGACACGCATTCTCGTGGTATTGTTCACGTTGCGGTTCGGGACAGTCTTGGAGCTTGAGGTGCAACGATGCCGACATCCATGGCGTCGTCTATTCCGGAATACGACCTTGGCGGGAGAGTGTTTGCAGAGAAACACCGTGGCACAAGCTTATGTTTCGTGCAGTCGCAGCACGGCAGGCATATGCTGTCCTCGACGTGGTTTCGCTGTTGGTGACATTCCCGTCTGTCAGTCGAGGATGAGAAAGGAGGCTGTGTTGCGAGACAAGAAGCAGCCGCAGCAGAGACAACAACGCGTGGGACTTCAGCCACGACGAATCCTACGCAACTTCCACGGGTCATCCCATCCGCACGGTCGACGACGGCGGGAATCAAATATAGAAGGACACGCGGAGGCATCTCCCGCGACAACGTGTGCATCGACTTTGATTGGGGCTACGGGCGAGGTACGTACGTCAGTCGCAGCGACGCGAATGCAGCGGGCACGTGCGGGCAGCGCGAGATGAGCTTCATTGCCAGCGGTGGAGCTCACCACCCACCGGGCACCGGGATCGCGCTCATTGCTGCTCTCCATCGCTCGTCCATGCGTCGCCCAGTGCACATGCTAAGAGACTCCGCGTTACTAGACTGTGGGCGACGAGTCGCCCCATCCTCCCCACTCTCCGGCCACCGAACCGCTCTCGCTCTCGCTCTCCACCGAGATATACTCGCCCGCGCCCGCGCTCTTCTCCCACCATGGCCTACGCTCCCCACTACCCGCCGCAGCACGACGACATGGGCGCCACCTTCGTGCCGGGCGGCAACGACGACTTCTACATGCCGCCCGTCAGCCCGCCTCTGGTGCAGCCGGAGCCGCAAAGGTATGATTCCACATGTGATCACAGACCGAGAAACATGGATCCGCGAATACAGGCGATGTCTGTGTGGCTGACGGGGTGACACCATAGGATAAACCCGGAAATGTCCAACCAGATTAGCGAGGGCTTGAACAACCTCGACTTGAACAGCCGCGCGGACGATCCTCCCCATCTCTCGCCCTTCCCGAAACTGGTCAACCCTGCCCCCAATGTGCCTCCCTCCGACGATGAGCTCGAGGCGCGCCTGGAGAGTGCGCGGGTGCCGGTACTCAACTCGAACGATCCTGAAATGCAGTTGGCATGGGCTGCAGACGCGCTCGTATACGCGGGGGTATGTGCCGATGAGGCGGAACGCTTGGCAGCGCTGAAGCCGCAACAAGCACGATCGTCGACACCGAGGATAGAGCACCAGCTCAAGGTCGACGCCATGAACGTTGTCACCTTTTTGGCAGACCAACATCACCCACGAGCAGAGTTTCTGCGGGGCATGTGGCTGGAGTGGGGTCGTTTTGGCCAGCGCGAGGACAAGAAAGAGGCATTTCGATGCTATTCGCGAGCAGCAGATCGAGGCTACGTTCGAGCCGAGTACAGGATTGGAATGCTGTATGAGTCGTACAATGACCCGGTCAAGGCTCTGCGGCATTACCACCGCGGCGTGGACGCCGGCGACGCGGCATCGTGCTACAGATTGGGCATGATGACTTTGCGAGGGCAGAATGGGCAGCAACAGGACTGGGCGAAGGGCATTGCGTTGATCAAACAGTCCGCTGACGCTGCCGACGAGAACGCTGCCCAGGGTGCCTACGTTTATGGAATGCTGCTCGCAAGGCAGCTGCCCCAGATCGAAGTCCCGGAGGAGTATCTGCCCATGGACGAGATGCAAGCAAAAATCAATATTGAAAAGGCCGCTTACATGAAATTTGCAAAGGCACAATCGAAGATGGGATCAGCATACGAGCTGGGATCGATGGGCTGTGAGTTCAACCCGGCTTTGTCCGTACACTACAACGCATTGGCTTCGAAACAAGGCGAAGCCGACGCGGATATGGCGTTGAGCAAATGGTTCTTGGTCGGCTCAGAAGGCTTGTTCCCTAAGAACGAAGAGCTGGCATACAACTATGCCGAGCGAGCTGCGGCTACAGGGCTGCCAACTGCGGAGTTTGCGCTCGGATATTTCCACGAAATCGGCATGTATGTGCCGGTCAACCTCGAAAAGGCGATGGAGTGGTATGATAAAGCGGCTAAGCACGGGAATGAAGACGCAAAAGGGCGGATCGAGGGTCTCAAGAAGAGAGAAGTGCTCAACAAGCAAGACCACGAGAAAGTGGCAATCAACAGGATCCGATCTACGCATGGATCTATGCGTGCACAGCGGCCAGATCGATTCCGACAGAAGCAGGAACCCTCGCTGGGCACTGTTGCACCAAGCTATGCGCCCTATGTAAATGGCTATAATGCTGTGCAACCTCCCGCGAGAGGAACTACGCCATACCCGACCGACGACGGCCCACCCAGTGTGGAAGTCAGACCAGCTTCAGTTGCTCCATATCCTATGGCAGACGGTCCACCCGGATCACAGTATGGGACTCCACGAATCGGCGGCGGACCCACGAGCGGCTTCTTCAACGCGACTCCGCAACGACCAGCGACTACTGTTGGTGCTGCGCCCCATGATCGTCCCAGCTCTGCTTTCCAAATCAATCCCGCGATCTTACAAAATCAATCTCAAGGTGGAATTCGTCCGTATTCAGAAGCCAATTATACGCCCGCTCCGCTGCGGCCATTCAGTGCAAACCCTGCTCAGCCCCTTCCTCTTGATCAGCGCCAGTCTTCTGCACCGTCTGGCACTTACCATGCGCTGCACCCTGACGACCTACGAGCACGACCTGGTATGGGCGACCGTGTCTCGTCAGGCCCAGCTGGCTTGCAATCGCGACCTCCTCAGGGCGGCATGCCTCCGGGACCTGGTTATCTTCAACACCAACAGACAGCACCACTTGCGGCCCCAGCATCAACGCCACAACCTCCACAAGCCGTTGGCCTCGGGTACCAAGCACCATACACCGAGCGACCGCAAACGGTGGATCCCACGTGGCGTGAGAAATCCGAACGACGAAGGAGAGGCTCCGGAGATGATAGACGACCATATGGAGCTGTAGCGAAACCAAGTCCTGCAGGACCCTCTTCGAGACCAGGACCCGGAGCCATGGGCCCAGCTGGAAAGGTCCCAAGCGCGGGAGGTGTGCCTCTCGGGGGCAAAGGCGGATCTGCACCAACTCCGCCACAACTGCAGAGCCCAGCTTTACCGCCCAGCAAGTCCGGGACACCGAAGCCGACCGGAGCCTCTACTGCTAAGCCTCCCGGGAAGGGACCAAAGACCTTTGAGGAAATGGGTGTGCCTGCACATAATCAGGATAAGGATTGTGTAAGTCTTGTATCATTCAGGGAGGGAGAGTACGATACACTGACGAATCACGACAGGTTGTCATGTGATACGTCCCCGATGTTGTCCGTTGACACGCGCGTTTATGATTCAATTGATACCAGCGGATTTGGGATGGAAGTGAAGCGGAGACATCTCGACAGCGTGTTGTTCTTGGCGTTCTGGCTAGGGAATGGAAGTCTGCCCTAAGTTTGATGCCATTTGACAAGAGACCCCTTCCGGCCTTTAACTGCTTGTTATGGTGTTGAAGGGGTCTTTTTGCATAGCGTGATGTGGCGTCCAGTCACCTATCAGCGGACTCGGACTCGGAAAGTTCAGAATCTACTTTTAATGATGAGGAATTACGAAGGTTCACTTGTTCCTCGGCACTAGTGAATGTTGCACTTGGCTGCCGTGTAAGTAGCGAGGGCTTTGTGGGGTTTGGAAGGCAATGAGCCAATCCGATTAAGAATGGAAGTCTCCTGTTATCTATCGCATTGTATCTCGAGTGCAACCGGATAAGGGGTTGGTGAGTTGCTAGAGTGTCGATATAATGCTCAGGAAACCTCATACTCGCTCACCGAGACATGCTTCCTACTTCAGAGTCTTCTCGATAAGCGCTTTGACATCAGCCCTGTACCTGGCAGTCATCTCATCGACTTATTGCTGCGAGTAGCGCCCGCGCCATACGTCAGTCCAATGAACAATGTCGAGGACTTCGGTCTTGTCGATTGGTTTGCGCTTTTTCCAGATGTGACGCATCAGCGGCCCAAGCGATTTCGCGGCCTCCTCGACATGCTTCGGGCTACCGCTATATGTAAGGCCGACGTCGAATTCGAGTGTCACTTTGCGCAGCTTGGGTGCCTCTCTGAGTCTTGGTAGCAGACGGACCAGTGAGGTCTTGGTGCCCATTGTTGCAGAGGCAAGGCTGATGTCTCTAACGTGTCTGACGGACCCGGCCATCTGAAGGAAAAATGGTCGTCCTACACTCATGTCTCGGATGTGGAACACATTCTCGCCGTATAGGATCGAGATGGCTTCGTGTTTGATCTGTTTGCAGCTTCGGAGCAGGCCGGGGGCGAAAAGGCTTGTCCTGTTTGCGAATGTGGTCTGCGCGTCTATGCACGGCTGCTTTGACTCAGGCTCGGGTCTGATGTGTACCGAGCCTGGCACTGCTAGGCAGAGGCGATAGATGTTGTTTCGCAATTCGGGTGGCAGGTCCAAGAACGAAGTCTTGCTAATAAGCTCCGCCCGTGCGGCCATTTGTGGAAAGTTGCTGCTTCATGTCAGCTGCAGCTCTGCTATTGTGAGGACACGAATCGCCTACCTCTGAGCTTTGTGGGGCACTCCTTGTTTGATCGCCTTGTTTGATCGCTGGGATGGCGATGCGCAGAGCAATGCGACCAGGTCAAAGTTTCGGGGAAGCTGGACCTCCAGCCTGCACACAGGCTCTCAATGGTGGATGCCTTAACTTAGGCGAAGTGAAGTGCAAAGTGGGTGAAGCATTACCCAGGTTTTGCCATAGTGAAGTCACATTTCCCACTTACTTTAATGTCAGATTTGCAAGTGCCTGAAAAACGACATTTTGCCTTCCATTGACCCAAGAAAATGCTTCATGCTCACGTAAACTCATAACTCGCAGTACTTGCTATTCTGTTCCCGAAAGTGTTCTCCAGCTTGTGGGCAGGAGCTCAGGCGCCAAAACGTGCATGGGACGGCATATTCAACAACTGTAGCCAGCGAGAAGCAACTATTCCCCAAAGCTGCCTGGGCGTATCTTGCATATCCAAAATGTACATGACGAGCAGTGCGTGAAAGTTGCGAATGGAGTGACCGCCAAGCCTCGGATGCGATCGGCCCGCAACGCGCCCATGACCAGAGAGAGACGCGTCTGACTCCTGGAAGGAATCCTCCATCCTCTTCCACCGCAGCTTTGATGAACAGACTGGAGATAATATCGCTGGCCAGAAGTTGCATATACAGTGGCGGTAACAGGGCGGCCGGACTTGATGTCATGCACACGCATGCGTTGCCATGTCTGACCTTGGACTTTGGCTGACACACCGCACCAAAATCACGACATCGCAGCTAAGAGTTTCGCCATTGTTAGCAAACAACGCCGGAGAATACATTGCAGCCCCGCCGAGCTCGCGCACAGGCACGATACAGGCACGATGCAGGTACGATGTTCGATAATTAGGACCACGTGCATCGGTGGCCCCGAAGACGATACGATATGCCAAGCCTGTCTTTGTTCGGGAGGATACTCACGCAATGCCGTGCTCGTAATTGCGATAGAGGGAGTCAGAGCACCACTAGACTGTGATAAATCGCTCTTCTGAGACATTTCGTCTTTCTTCTGCACACCTCCAGCTTCCCTCCTCACTTGACTGCATTCCCTCCGCAGTCCCCAACTCCCAGCCTTACATCATGGCACCATCAGCAGTGGAGGTTGAAGCCAGCCCCGCCGTGGCCGGCGTCACAAATGGTGTGAAGAAGCTATGGTCCTCTGACAGCAACTCGTCCTCTCTCAAGAGGGAACCACTGGCATACTCCGGATCCCTGGACGAGTACGAGTCGTTCGACGTGACCAATGTCATTGGCCGAGAATTCCCTCATCTGCAGCTGAGCCAGATCTTGCACGATGACAGAAAGATTAGAGACCTTGCGATCACTGGTATGCGAGCTTTCTGGCCTTCGCGTCGTGTCTTCTAACACTTTCTAGTCTCCCAACGCGGCGTTGTCTTCTTCCGCAACCAGGATCTCCATATCAATGACCAGAAGATTTTGGGCCAAAAACTCGGCGAGCTGACTGGCAAGCCCAAGACATCTGGGTTACATCGTCATGCTTTACTCAATGGCAAATCCCTTGGAATCAAGCTTGGTGAGAATGGGGAGGAGCTACCAGATGATGACGAGATCTCCATCATCTCGTCTCAGGCGAACAGGAAGTATTATGAGGAGCGATATAAGGCAGCTTCCGTGCACCTTGCCTCCGACGGTTGGCACGCAGACATCTCCTTCGAGCCAGTCCCGTCCGACTATGCCATCTTGAAGATTGTCCAGCCTCCAGAGGATGCCGGCGGCGACACGCTGTGGGGTATGGCCACGGGTGCTGGTTGATCGATCCACTCGCTGACGTGCTTCATAGCATCCGGGTATGAGGCATATGACCGCTTATCGCCATCTTTCCAGAGACTCGCCGAGGGCTTGACCGCGACACATCACACCCCTGAGTTCGCCAAGACTGCAGCCCGAAACGGCCTTCAGCTCGTAGATGGCGAGCGGGGCGCTCCAGAGAACGTCGGACTGTCTTTTGCCGCCTCGCATCCCGTCGTCCGAACGAACCCGGTCACAGGCTGGAAGTCCTTGTACGGTGCCGCAGGCCAAGTAAAAGAGGGACATATTGATAACGTGACACCACGCGAGTCGGATGTGTTGAAGGACTACTTCCTGTCAGTCATTGCGAACAACCACGACTTACAGGTGAGATTCCGGTGGAACAAGAATGATCTGGCGATCTGGGATAAGTAAGTGTCTTGGAACTTGGAGAGTGAAGAGGATTTCTAACAACGCATAGTCGAAGTACCTTCCACACCGCGACAAACGATTACTACGGCGCTCGGCAAGGAAATCGCGTGGTGTCGCTTGGAGAACGACCTTATTATGACCCTGCTTCCTCGTCAAGGCGGGAGGCATTAGCCAAGGAGTCCAAGAGGTGATGGAGAGGTGTCGAGAAGTCCGTACATGGAAGATCCAGCAAAGAAGTCTGGTAAGAGCTAGAGGTGAGCGCGTGCGGTTCTCGCTATTGAATGGCGAGGTCATCTACAGCCCTTTGAACACGGATTTGATATTTGATCCCGAGCGCATCGAAGTCTTCCACGTGTATACAAGTCGGGAATGGCCTTTTGCTGCAGAGTGTTCGCTCACCTCTATTTTATCTTCGTGATCGCGTCTTTTGACGCACAAAGCAGACACGACTGTGACGTCAGGAACGAGCTTGGTGCACACTCGCCCGTCCTGCATACTCGTCTTCTAGTTGTCTGCCTGCATGATTTTCATGTCATGCGGCACGACTCGTAGCCAAGATCCACGTTCTGCTACAGAACGATGGCCCACGATACCAGCTAGCTTACCGGCCAGTCTATCGAGCAGACAAGGATCATCGCACCTCAGCTCAACTGGACTCATTTCTGTTTGGGGATAATGACACGTCCGCAGTCGATCACCAGGGAGCTGACTGCAGAGCGCAGTATACAGTAAGCCGATAGTCCAATCCGATTGCTTTGCCCGCCGCCCTGCTGCGCCCTTGGACAGACGAGTGCCCCAGTCCACGGATCCTCTCGGAACGTGGTATGGAGAACGTCCAGAACTTCAGATGTCCTTCGCACGTACTTTAAGCCATGCCTCGGCTTCCCCATCTATGTCGACTGCTACTGCGCTCCAGATCCTTACTTTGATATGTCATGTTATTCTAATGTTCGAAGCGCCAGTGGGATATGATACAGAGTGCTTCTAAGCAATCGATTCTGTTTGTCCAATTTTGATGTCCTACTTGCCAGAAGTTCCCATCACAGTAACATTTGCATCCGATCCATCGCAATACCATGGGTTCCACTGAGCAGCATGGTGACGTCGATGTCATTCACGCTGATGTCCTGGTAATCGGTGCTGGTTTCACTGGGGTCACAGCCATCCATCGGCTGCGAAAGGAAGGCTACAGCGTGAAGTGCTTTGAGCAAGGCGCAGGATTTGGAGGTGTTTGGTACTGGAATAGGTACAGTCCCCCGATCCTGTTAGAAAGTGAAGGTCGATATTGACAGCACGAAGGTATCCTGGCGCACGAGTCGATTCCGAATGGCCGTTCTACCAGCTTGACATACCTGAGCTGGTCGATACATGGACATTCTCAGAACGCTATCCGGGCGATGAAGAGATTCGCAGATACTTCGAGCACGCTGACAAGGTGCTTGACTTATCCAGCGATACTTACTTCAATGCAGAGGTCATCGAGGCCAAACGAGATGAAGGTACGAATTTATGGACCATCAAGACGAAGCAAGGCCATGTTGCATCCGGCAAGTACCTCCTTCTTGGAACCGGCTTGCTTCACCGCACTTATATGCCACATTTTCCTGGTCTGGAAAAGTACAAAGGTGCATTGTGTCACTCGGCAGAATGGCTCAAGGATTTCAATGCCAAGGGAAAGAAAATCGGTCTGATCGGAGCAGGAGCTACCGCTGTGCAGATCACTGAACAACTGGGCAAGGTCGCTGATGAGCTAGTCGTCTTCGTTCGCCGACCTTCCTACTGCCTGCCAATGCGGCAGCGGAAGCTGCACGAAATGGAACAAATACAACTCAAGCCATATCTGCCCCTGTTACTCAAAGCAAGCAGAGACTCCCCCTCTGGCTTCCCAGCAACAGGCTTGTCCGGAGAGAGGCTGGCGGTCCCAGACGAGGAGGCGGAAGCTCAGCTTGAGCGCGCCTGGATCCTTGGCGGCTTCCATTTCAACTTGGGTTCCTACCGTGACACATTCATCAAGCCCGAAGCGAACGAGTTGCATTATCAGTTCTGGCGCAAGAAGATTTTGGAACGCCTCACGGATCCCGAGAAACAGAAAATCATGGCTCCGGAAAAGCAGCCTTATTACATTGGAACGAAGCGTACCCCACTCGAACAGGACTATTACGATGTACTCAATCAGCCAAACGTCAAGGTTCACGACCTGATCGCCGCACCTTTAAAGGAGTTCACCGAGAAGGGCATCATCACAGTTGACGGCAAAGAGTATGAATTCGACGCCGTCATTCTCGCTACAGGCTTCGATGCCTTGAGCGGCTCTCTCACCAAACTCGGTCTCAAGAGTAAGGATGGTGTGGATCTGAAGGACATCTGGGCGAACGGTATCTCAACCTACATGGGTCTCGCCATCTCCGGGTTCCCGAATGCATTCATGGCCTACAGCCCTCAAGCGCCAAACACTCACGCAAATGCCACCACGATCCTCCAATGCCAGGTCGAGATCATCGTAGACATGATTAAGAAGGCAGAAGCCGAAGGATTCACGTCCATCGAGGCGACGCCGGAGGGAGAGGCGGAATGGAAAGCCGTCATCGATGAAACTTCGAAACAGACACTGTTCCCTCTAACAGACTCGTGGTGGAACGGATCGAATATTCCAGGCAAAAAGACGGAATTCACGACCTTTCTCCCCGGATGTGCCATTTATGAGCGGAGCTGTCGGGATACGCTCAAGGATTGGAAGGGATGGAATGTTGCTAGAGCCAAATAAGTATAGGAGGCTCTGCAGAGGAAGCGTAGGATACCGATACTATGCGCTCTGTAGTCATGATCGAATAATACTATGCATTAGCTCGGCGAAGATGGTGCATGTTGATACACAGTAGCCGTCTGTCATGACAACGATGTGTTCGGTAATCAAGGGTTGAGTCGAGATGTTGGAGCGGTTTGTGTAGCCAGAAACTTCGATGCCGCCGGAATCAATCGTAGTGAGGCTGTCACTCAAGTTCCTGCGCTGCATGCTTGTGAAATTGTCCGCTGCAGGGCCGAAGGTATGTGGCCCGATTTTTTTGCGCCCAACAGTCGAACTTGGTGTAGTTTATGGTCGTGTCTGTGCGATAATTCCAGGATGATGAGACATAATAAAGGGCGGTGTCATTGAGTTCCAAACTGCGATTCTCGACACGCCCCGAGAATTCACTAATCTCCTGTCCCAAAATGTCCATGGCTTCGTGTGCGCGGAACCGATTTCCTCCATCGGAAGAACATGGGGAAACAGCTGTTTGAACAAATGGTAGCCTTGTGAAATAGTTCCTCCACCGTTCGTTGAGATGTCAATAATGGATTTGGTTTTGTTTCTGGCCTTGGCTTCATTGATGAAGTAGGTGTTGGCAGCCTGAAAAGGAATCTGCTCTTCGATCAAGGCGATGAAGGACTGGGCACTCAGCACTCAGCACTGCCACATCATTGTATCCTTCACCTTCCTAAGAAGTACCCGGCGTTTGTGTTGTTCCCTTCGCGGATGGAATGGAAGAGGGAAGGCCGGCGCCGGAAGTGCCGAGGTCTATGGGGGAGCAATTAGTTCGAGGTGCCAAGACGCACTTCCGCCCTGTCCGCCCTGTCCGCCCTCTCCGCCCTCTCCGCCCTCTCCGCCCTCTCCGCAGAAGCTGCAGCGGGGAGAAGCCCTCACATACATCAGCCTTAGCTCCTACACACGCCGTTCGCAATTGCCACTTCCGTGCCCCACCGCATCGATTGGCCCTCCGATGCGACGAAGGTCTGTTGTTCATTTCCATCAATAACCTGACCCTGAAAGTTACAAAGTAAATGGTGAGAATAAGCATATTAAACCTTGGTCCATGATGTGAGGCTCCTCCGAGAGGCGCTTGCAGGGTGCAGATCTTACTCCGCGCCATAACGACGGTGGCGTACACATGCGATGCTCATGGGACAGCTTCTGTCCGCCAAGCATTGAAGTATCAAGTGCACGACACCACATTCGAACCCTTCGCCTGGCGGCGCTCAGCGCAGAGGCAGCAACCGCTCAAGATACCAATGGCAGACGCCAAACGCCGCCACGGCGCTGCGGCGCGGACTTTCACATCGACACTGCGCAAGAAGCATGTTCTTCCGCGTTCTTTCCTTGGCTGAGCACGTACATTTAGCGCTGGCATGTCATCACAAGTGAACCTACACGATGGAATCTACCGTTCCATTGCAGCGTGAGGGGATGGTGTCGACATAATAGAAGGGGCGAATCCTGGCTGGTAGTTCGAGCCTCGTTCAGCTTCTCGCGCCCACCATTGAAGACCTCAGAGACACAATGCTCTTCTCTGTCCTATCCTCCCTGCTCCTGGGCGCTTCAGTCGCCTTCGCTGCACCACTCGAAGAGCGTCACGCATGTCCCACCGGCATATCAGCTGCCGAAGCTTCGCGTGTTCAAAGGAGATTTCGAGAGGACGGAGTCATCCCCACTCTGGTTCCTGAAATCAATCCTCAAGTTTCGCTTCGCATCACCTACCCGACCGTCAACATTGATCTTGGAACACGGACCACCACAGCTCGTACGTCCCGGCAGACATGGATCCTTCCAACGTCGAACGACTAACCTTCTCCTCACAATAGAAACCCTCAGCCCCCCAACATTCTTCTTCTCGGCCCGTCGCGGCGCCCGCCAAGGCGCAACATATTCCCTCTTCCTCGTCGACTCGGACGTTCCAGGTCCTAATGGCCCTCCTATCCTCGGCTCGCCGCGCTTGAACTTCTTGCACTGGTACGTCAGCGGCATCCGCCCCTGTACCTCCACAGGCAACACCATCACCATCTACGAAGCTCCCACGCCGTTGTCTCCGCAAGAGCAGCATCGATACACTTGGCTCGTGTACGAAGAGCCAGTGGGATATGCTCCCAATGCACTTCAGGCTCAAGTCCGACCAGGCTTTG
Organism: Cercospora zeae-maydis; assembly: GCA_023512815.1. Classification (NCBI taxonomy): domain Eukaryota; kingdom Fungi; phylum Ascomycota; class Dothideomycetes; order Mycosphaerellales; family Mycosphaerellaceae; genus Cercospora; species Cercospora zeae-maydis. The sequence goes on from JAKLWY010000008.1 coordinate 2,098,029, forward strand.
ATCTGAGTGGTTATGTGAGAAGGGGGAATTTGGGAACGCCGATTGGAGGCAATTTTATGAATCAGAGTATTACTAATGGTGTTTTGCCGCCTGCAATGTTTTAGGGTTGGTGGATTTGACTGAGGCGTGTTGTATGAGAGTCACAATATGTTTCTATTTCGCAAGTTTGTGAAGAGAAAATAGCACATGACCCAGCAGACAAGCGCATGGTTCAAGCATGCCAATGTGATTTCATATCGATGATATTGATTACTTGTACTTATCCTTTTTATAAGTCCTGCGTACGTCTGGAAACGGACTCATCATACCAGTGCTCTCGAAAAATCTCACCTTGTACATTAAATCTTGCAGCTTTGCACAGCGTGGCTGATTATGAACCCGGAACAAGGCTATAGCACCTCGATGCGCGACATGAGTTCTAGCTAGAGCTGTACAAGCCGTAGGCATCTTGCAGCTACTGGTGCTAGAATCAGCGACAGTGGGTCTTCAAGCAACCCTAAAGCTCTCCGGCGGGCCCAAATAGCTCGGCTCCAGACCACCAAGATCCACCCACGCACTGCCCAACACCAAGGCCGGCTCCAACACCCAGATTGTCAGCGTATGCTGACCCGGGCCGGAATATGCGAACGTCACAGTATTCTTCCACGCCATGTCCGCTACGGCTTGCAGCCAACCCCGCGGATTCTGCCCGTTAGGCTGGTCGATCACGGGCTGGACGACTTGGATTTCCTCATCGTCGAGCTGGACGGCGTAGCGGAGAGGTCGTGATGGGTTGGTGTTGAGAGAAGGTGTTGTTAGGATGGTGATGTTGGTGGTGTTGACGCCTTCGGTGAAGGTGTAGACATTGTAACGCAGAGCAGGGCCCGTCGCGACGTCCTGTGAGTCGGCCGTGACGTTTGACAGGGTGACTCCACTGCCAGTTTTTGTGAGGCCGGGAATTATGTCGTATGTGAATGCGTTGGAGGGATTCACGATTTCGCTCCAGTGATCCAGTTGAATTGATAAGACTGAATCGCTCTCTATGAAGCCGTTTGTGAAATTTTCTGGAGCTCGAGTGTTGTTGATGTGCAGCCATAGCTGGGGCATGTTGAATTGCGCACCGTACAAAGCTTGTCGGAGGTATTGTGTGGAGTTGTCTTCCGATCGCGAAATGTTCACTTGGACAAGGTGGTGCTGCTCGTCAGGTACATTGTCCCAGTCAATGTTGACCCAAACACGAACATCAGAATAGTCGAGAGCTAAAGAGCCTGTGGTCTGTGAGAAGTTGACCCAGGTGGCGTTGGCGCTTATTGCCCACTCAAAGGGCAGCGTGCCGACCTGGAAGATATCGATCCATTGTGCCCGGCTATAACGATCAAAAGGTGCCATCGTCAGTGTGTTAGAGCTGAGAGTGTGCCAGCGGTCATCTCCGGGAACTGAGGCATTCGATCCCTGGATGGCGACCTTCATATCGCCTACCAGCGAGCGCTCCATGCTCGCTACGTACTTTAATGGTGGAAGTGTCTGTCTCATGGGCTGCTGCCAGTACTGATATCCGATATGAGTTTGATCCATCATATGGTTCCACTTCCCGCCAAGCAAGCTGTGGTACTGCCTCGTCAGTAGCTGATCTTGCGTGAACAGTTGTCGGACACGATCCGCGAGGTCATTCGCACTGTTGCGTCCCTGATCCGCGTACAAGTTGTTGAGAGCGGCGGAAATCATGATGTCGTGATAGTTGCATGCGGCCGTTACCGGGTAATAGACCAGTTCGAAGAACGCTGGCTTAGCGTCGTCGGAGAGAGTGTCATAGATGGCTTGTGCATGGCGCTGCACTTCACGCCACTCCTCCAAGACGCGATCGGCCTCGCTATAGTCGAGGATGCTGTACGTGGTAGGATCCACCAGCTCGAACTTCCGGCGGCTTGATAGCCTTCCATAGGTGTACATCACCTCGGCCGTCTCTGCGGCCACACTTTGCCCAAACTCGCGAGCCGCCCATTGTTGCAAGTATGCTGGTGTGCTGTCTTTGTCGAATTTCGTGATGTCGTACGCCATATCAAGGAAATGGCTGATTGGCAGTTCTACGGGCTTGATATCGCCAACATTGACAACCCTGGAGCGGGGTTAGCATTTTTGTATTCAACGACATAAGATCGAGCTTTGCCGTAAGATTCGCTCACCAAATGTCTCGCGCCTGTCTCTCATATGCAAGTCTCATCTGCTCCCAAGTCCTGGTCAACTTTGTCGTGCTGATCCATTTGTAGTTTCTTGGGTCGCCGACGTAATCAAAATGATAATACACGCCAGCTCCCCCACTGCGTTTCGTCTCGTTACCAACGGGAAGACGTCTGATGTTGCCGTAGTTGTCTTCAGCCCAGAGCAAGGTGATGTAGTCCGGTACTTGCATGCCTTGTTCGTAGTAGCCCTGAACTTCCTTGTAAAGACACCATGATTGGGGAACCGACGACGCGTCGCCGTGGAAATGTCCGAGAATCTCGGTTTGAGCAGACACGACGGCTTCCAGAAGTTCGATCTGGATGTCATCGCCAATAGGCGTGTCATGAAATCCGCGCATGCCGACGGTCACAACATTGTCATAGTTCTGGCTTCGCTCGATGCCATCGACGAAGAAGTCGTAAATGGATGCGTTGTTGCTACCCCAGAACCACTCGCCCTCGCCAAATATTTCCCATTCCTTTGTTGCTCTGGTCATCGGTTCGGTGTGGGAGGTACCCATGACGATGCCATAGTCGTTTGCAAGCGGTTGGGTCCTCGGATCGTCGACATCGAACATACTGTTCCACATGGCAGGCCACAAGTAGTTTGCTCGCAAGCGCAGAAGCAGCTCAAAGACTGTCGAGTAGAACTCTGCATTGAAGCCAGGCCCATACTCACCTTCGGGAAATTTGTCCATGACCCAGCCGGTGAGGCCCGGTGCTTCATCATTGATAAAGACACCCCGATATTTGACAGATGGGGGTCCTTGGACAATCGAAACGTTGCTCGCATAGATCTGTTCATGCTTTTGGCCGGGAGAGTCCGCCCAGAAATGCCACGGGGAGACCCCAATTTGTTCGGAGATGCTGTAGATACCATAGATAGTCCCTCGTCTATCAGAACCTATGCAGAATGAGTTTGATGTGCGTGCAAATATCATGTTGGCCACAAACCCGCGATAATCAAGGCCTGCGCCACATTATCTATTGGGACATTTACCAGAACTGAAATGTACGACTCCCAGTCACCCTGGATGTCACTGACATCGATGATACCGCGCTCGATCAAGTCGTCAATAACGCTAGAGTGGCCGATCGTGCCGGCAATGATAGTTGCCCCATTTGCAGAAGTCCCATCAAGCTCAAATGAGGGTTTTTTATTGACAGCCAGGATCAAACTTGAATTCGCGCGAAGTGACTCGTCTCTGGTGACGAGGAGCATGCCGGCATTGTTTCCTGTAACGCGGCCAAAGTCAATCGCCAGATCATGACAAGCCTTCAGAACGCCCGGTGAGTCATTATCAGCGCATCGGATCTGAGGCGAAGTGCCTGGCGCGGCCAACTCTAGCCCATCGCCTTCGAAATTAATTGATGCCTCCTGCCAGATGGCCCGTGATGTGGACAGAAACGCCACCAAGGAGAGAAGCGAAAACCGCACCATCATGTCAACACAAGGACAGTGTACTCACCGTGGTATGATAGATACAATATATAATGGCGGATTCAGCCTGCTTCACGATTCATTGGGCGAGGAGATGGTGGATGTCGTGACGGCTGAAATCGTTCGCCGAGACGCATGGCATTCGCGACAGAGAAGACTCTCCCCACTTGACTAGATCTTGACATGTACAGGACTCCAGGATTGAACCGCCGATCAGCACAGAGGCCGTGGATTGTTTGGACGTTTGGCCGTGTGACCCGCATATCTCCAGTTTTGCCAAGCGTGGATTTAGCCGGCTAGATTCAGGCTGCATGGACTGTAGAACAAATCACAGCGCGGGCGGATGATCAGCTGGAGAAATCAGCGCAGAGCTGTAAAAACGGCGAACAGAGGTAGTCTTGAGCTTCCATGCTGTGTGCGAGATGTTGGGCCGGGCGGGTGAGGCCACCTTCTGAAAAGCCGGCGTTGCAAGCTCACAGAGGAGAGCATGCGTGTCAGGAGCTCCGGTGGACTGTACGGAAACGATACCTGCCGTCTTGGAGGCATGATGAAGCACCATTTTACTCTCGGGATTATCCAAATTCGACTGTCCCGCCGGCGGCCGAAGAGACTTCGCCAGGACTGGACGCACGTCAGCTCAACGTACAGTATTCACTCACCGCCTGATTCGAAGCGTTGTGGTGAGGTGCAGTCGTGCGCGTGCTGTCTGTCGGCAAGTGATGCGGAAACACGCAGAGGTGGAATGCACGTGCTCTTGACAAAGGAAGCTGTGGAAGGAAAATGACGAGAGCACATGCATGTCGTGGTTGTTCGCACGCGACACGAGGCAGAGGCGCAGCTGCAGCAAAATAGAAACCCGCCCGCCAGCCGCAGCGTCGGGCCGCGATCCTCCGATGGCTCGAACCTTTTTCGTGCGCGCTCCTCCTTCCCAACTTTGCTGCACTTCTCTTATCGCTACAGTACTATACTTACCAAGCAAGCATCACATCTCTCAGCCCTCGTCGTCCGCGAACACGAGCTTCACCGGCGCTTGTCGCGGTAGCGCGGCATGTGAAGGCCGGATCTTGTCCGCACGCCTGTTCTCGGACATTGCCGCCGGGATACCATCATCAGCAGCGTCCATACCTCCGGCGAGCAAAAATGCAAAAATGCACTCATCACTCGAATCCGAGCCTCACATCAGACGCGTATCGTGTCCGGGTGACGCATCGGCCCATCCGTCGCGGGCGCCGCCTTCACTGCCTCGCTGCAGCCCGAAGCAGCGTCGGCCAGCCACAAGCGACCAATGGCTGTCGCGTAATTGCGGAAGGCTAATGGCAATACGAAAAGTATGCCATGGCGACTGAGCGTGACATCGCTTTCGGTGCACAGATATAGACCCCTGCTCTTTGTGAAGGCGTGACATCGGCTGGGGGCGTGGAGCGTGAGTAACTATATCAGCACTGATCTCTACCATGGCCAATGCCTCACAAGCAACAACAAGTACACTCCTCCTGACACACTTTCGCTTACCGCACCTTCGTCGGACACTCGTTTGATCCGATCGGCTGAACGATTTCGAAAGCAATCAAACCATTCCTCATATCCAACCCTGCAATCACATTTTCGAAGCGACCCGAAGATGCAGCATCTGATAACGCTTTTCGCCCTTCTCGGGGCTGCGAATGCCTTTCCAGGCGGCCAGCGTGATGCCTATGGTTATCCAAGCTCGAATACTACGAAGATCACCCAAACTCCATCATCGACCACGGCAGCCAACACGGCAGCTTCAAGCTCGACCTCAACATGTCTTGGATCTGAATCGATCAGCACGGCCTCGAGCTCTAGCTCGATGTCCCTTCCTCATTCATACCCGACCGGAGGTGCTCCGTGGCACTATCAACCTGGCACCAGCGTTTCATCTCGACCATATCCATATCCCACTGGCGACAGCCACAATCAGCCCTCGCCCTCTGCCACTACGGCCACTGCATCAGTAACGCCGTACACTACAGCCACGATAACGATACCGATCACGAAGACCATAACGAGCCATGTCCCGTGTAGCACGGAAGTCACCGCCTACGGTCAACAGTGGTGGAGCACATATCTCACGGTTTCCTACTACACGACCAGCTACATGACAACGTCCACGATCGTCGCACCTCAGCCAACAACCTACTACACGGCCAGCTACACGGCCAGCTACACGGCACCGCCCACAATCGTTGCACCGCAGCCAACAACAACGCCAGCTCCATGGCACGCAGCAGAGCCAGTCCCGTATCCGCACTCTGCTTCCTGGTACGACCAGTGTCCACCACATGCTACAGTCACCGAAACAGTCACCCAATACATCAGCTTGCCGTCGCCACAGCCCGAGGCGTCAGGCCAGTCTTTGACCACAAAGACTTTGACTTTGACACTCGACTATGATCATGTAACAACCATCACCGTTTCTTACCCGCTGTCAGCGCCTACAACCACGAGCACGGCCAAGGTTTCCACTCTTCCACCATACCCGACCAAGAGCAGTAGCATGACTGAAGGCAGACCTTACCCGACAGGCAGCTATCCTCTCGGAACTGGAACATGGACGCATGCTACGGCCTCTGGAACCAAACCGAGCGCGAGTGGGTACCTGCCTTCGAGCTCAAGCACTGCATGGGCGAGCGGCTACGCTATGCCGGGACACTATTGATTGAGGGACGGATACTTGGCAGTATGATAAATGAGAGACGCATAATGGACCAGGCATAGATATCAGCGTTCCTCACAGCGTTCAAAAGGGGGCATGGATCAATTTACGAAACAGTTAAAGTAATAGAGTGTATTATAGCACATGATAATGATTGCAGTCTCTCATTGTCGCTCACCTTGCCCTTTCAGCACCTCAAGAATCAGACACGTCAATGCAGACGGTCGACGAAATTCGCCACCCTGTTAGACGCGAGACCTATGATTGGGCTTACGAGACCTGCTACTGTCGTGCATCTTTCTGCACACTTGGCAAGGAAGATGGAATGAAGCCCAGAGTCGGATTTCGCAGAAATCGCGACGCTGTAAAGACCCGCCGAGGCGTTACTTACGTCACATTATTCGCGTCTTTGACTTTATGCAAAGGCAGGAGTCGGCAACCTGCGCATTCAGTCGCATGAAGCAGCTGACGTTGTTGCGGTGAGACACCGACTCCCAAGGTGGAGTGTTATTGACGACCGCGACTTCCCAAAGCCGGAGGGTAGTTCCTTCCTTCTAAAACGACTGTGACAACGTAAGCCGATTACCATATGCATTCTCAACGTCTGCTACTCTGCTTACTCTGCTCCGATCGTTCTGTCTTCGTCACTCCCGCTGCCTACTCGGTGCAGAAGGACGAGGCAATTGGACTGGGCTTTCACCTCTTTCACCTCTGGGTTCTCGCACCTGCTTCCACGTTCACTCGATCAAACATACCCGCTGGCTCCATCTCCACGCATAATACGGAAGAGCAACGCTCTCGCGAGTCGCGACACGACGAACTCGCACGGCGAATACGTGTTCGCGCCGATTTCACCAAAGAGAGTTCGTGAAGGACTGTGGTGTGTGGGATAAATAGTACTTGCAAACTGCCAGCCCCTCCATGAGAGGATATGCATATCTCCTATCGATAGCATCACGAGGCTAGCATTAGTCCCGACGATCTCTGGGGACTGAGGGTCTTTAATTCCTTCTGCGGCATGTCTTGTGATCGCGGTGAAGTATGTGTGGATCCAGCTGGATTGTTGAGTATGCGAGATTGTTCCATTTGGCCCTCCCTCCTCCGGTGTAATTGATTCCCGATCACGCAAGATGAGCATCATCCAGCGCTCGCTAAGCCTCACTGGTGCAATCGATGGGATTCCGAGCAATATCAATCGTACGTTGGAGAATCAGGCGACATAGTAGGCGGCAATCAGCCAGGTGAGGATTTGCTTGTTGAGATTTCGTAAGCAAAAGCCATGTCGTTCTTGAATCAAGTGAGTCCTGTGTCGAAGCAGTTGATGCCCGTGAAGGCGGTAGGAACAAAAGGCGATGGCGGGCCTTCACTTGATGGACTGAAAAACATCACTTCTGCATGTCTCATCAAGGTCCTCCGTCGGCTTTCTTTTGTCTGAAGCACACAGCGGCTTCGATGTCTTAGCGCATCTATGCTTCCAGGTCACCACCCGCCGGTTGCTTCTGGGATCTGTCGTTCTTTCCACGCAGCTCCCGCTCTTCGCCTTTGCCTTCACATGCAACGCCGCCGTTTGTCTGCTTCCGCCGCGCGCTTTGTCGGCGTTCTCGCGTTGACGCGTCCGCGTCTCACGAGCTTCTCGTTTGTTCTCCCAAGTTTCGCACTTCCTCGCTCGCACCAACATTTCAAGGAGCGGGAAACGCCAGTGCCTTTGACCAACCACGCTCGCCGGCAGCGAATCGAATCTCCTCGAGCATCGTTCTGCACTGATCCAGTTTGAGCGACGCCCATCACCACCGCAGGCCGGCGCTTCATCACTCGCCAACGATGGCGAAGGGCATCTGCGACTTCTTCGAGGCCGGCGTCAAGTGTCCGCGCGCCAAATGCAGATACAAGCACAGCGCCGCCAGCACCTTTGCATCTGGCCAGAAGCGCCATAACGACTCGAGAGCTGACGCTCCGTCGACCTCGCGCAGTAATGGCGCCAGTCATCTGACCGCCAACAAGGACGAGTTTGTCGATGTGCGCAAGAAGTGGCTCTACTGCATCCCACAAGACAAACGCAAGAGTCGACCTTTGGGCGACAAAGAGCTCCAGAACTTCCTAGCGCTGACGTTGAACCTCATCAACTCCAATGCCGACAATATGCAGCGCGTTATCTCAAAACTCGGAGGGGAGTGCGGCCTGATGCGAGTCCTCGAGATCATTGACCGGGATTTCGCAGCAATAAACGACGACGAGCTGGAATCTGCTGTGGCCACTCTTCTGATGCCTTGCTTCAGAATACTCTCGCATGAAGCCGTAATGCAGTCCACAGTCATTGAGACCCAGCATACGACACTTCTCAACACCTTATACGGTGTCAACGGCGGGCGAGGCTCGAACATCTTCACTGCACTGACGCGCAACCTCTCACCTCGAAACAAGAATGAGTATGTTGAGGTGTCCATCGCTGTCCTTGCCAGCATGATCGATCGAAACCGATCAGCGATTGCAAACACAAGTCTACAAACCGCCGCTAAGGAGTTGGTCGCGCTTCTGGAGCTCGAGAACCTTAGTCGAGCCAATGAACGGCATCTGCGCACTATCAAGACTGTAATGCAGCTCGCGATAGATCTACTAGAAGCACACACCAATGCTAGCCGTGTTGATCCAGGTGCCCCTGTCGCCACATTTACGTTTGCTCAAGACCGGCCTGGAGCTTTGTCTGCCTTGGGCCCTCGTTATAACAACGACAGTGAGAATATTCAGGACATCGAGATTTTGCCCACCCTACAAGAGATCTTAAGTGAGCGAGCAGAGTATCTCCCGCGCGAAGATCTAAAGCTTTGGCACATTCCCGGTCTGCTAGGGCTTATCGATCGTTAATTCCGACTCGTGCGAGAAGATACTGTAGGATAGCTAAGAGATGCCGTTAAAGCATAACTTGCCTATTAGCGGAGCGCGGGATAGCAGTCTTAGATCTTAAAGCAAGGCATTCGCACGAACGCTTATAGTGATGTCCGTCTCTGCAACGTGGTTTTCGATGCTAAGAAAGGTGTCCAGTTTGTCCTACAGTTTATGCAGCCTTAGGTACTTTATAATAGATCCTCCCGGCAACGTAAGGAGTAGTAGAAGGAGTCGCAACGCCTTGGCCCTAAATCCTTAATTTGCTTGCTGTCTTTAGGCGACGACGGTAAGGAGGAAGTTACTTTCCTCGTTGTTTACTCGCCCGAATTTTTTTACTTAAATTTAGAGACTAAGACAGTAGCACCCCTTATTTACGAGCAGCATATACTATAGAAGGATAGTAATTAGGCATTCGTTATTGCCTAACTTGCTTCGAATAAACTATATGCAGCTTCGGAATTTATTAAGAGTTGCTTAACTTTATAGAAAGTTCGTCGCTCTCTAGTAGAGTTCCCGGGGGTTCTATTGCCAACTTTTAGACTAACTCTGTCCGCGCTCACGACGCTGAAAATCTTCCAGCTGAGTATGGCTGGGAAGACTTCCAGCGGTTTGCATACGACGTGGTCGGGGATCAGGCGAACCGCACGCTCCTCACCACCATCGAGTACGAGAAGGCCCATCAGCGTGAAGGGCAGAGCGTACGACAGTTCGCGAACGAGTTGGCCCATCTGGAGGCGCAACTTGGCGACTACCGCGAGCCGCAGCTGGTTCGCCAGCTACTCGCGAAGTTGAGAGCTCCCTTGCAGAGGGACATTATCAAGAACCATGACACGACGGGGTTCAAGAGAGCCGACCTCGTGGCGCTTGCGATGCGTTTGGAACAGGCCGAGAAGGCCATATCCTCACGGGGCAACCATGGAGGTTCGTCAAGCAAAAGCGGGCCAGGCAAGCATGTCGGACGCGAGACGCAGGCGAACCACAAGCGCAAGGGCAGCGACAACACTGCGGCGCGATTCGGGAAAGAGAGATCCCGCCCCAGCGGGCAGCGTCAATCCAAGAGGGATAAAGACGACCCGGACTGGAAACTCAAAGCTGAATGCTATGGGTGCAAGGAAAAGGGGCACATCCGGTCGGAATGCCCCCGGCCAGACCTGTGGGAGCCGCCTGCTGTACGCAGGGTGGCCACAGGCGGGCCGCCAAAAGGCAAGGCATCTGGGAAGACCCGCAAGCTCTAGATGCCGTAATGAGCGGGACAGATCACCTGCCTGTGCAGAGCAGGCCAGCGATTCCCATCGTGGCCGAGGTTGAGACGGATGCGGGCCACATGCGAGCCGAGTGCGTGCTTGATGGGGGCGCCGACATCAATGTGGTCTCTAGATCCTACGCTCTGCAGCATGACCTTCCAGTAAGGAAGAATGCTGCTTTGCCGCCAGCCACGTCCTTTACTGGGCAGCTGGGGCACTGCTACGGTGCGCATTATATGCGCCTGCGAGCCACCGACTCCAAGGGAGCGACTCGCATGTGCGGGGGCATCTTTTATGCATATGATATGCCAACTCCTCACGTCTTGCTGGGCCGGCCGTGGCGTGCAGCCCATAGAGTGATGGAGGATGCCAGCACGGATGAGTGGACCTTTGGGTCCGGAGGCGAGACGCATGCGGTACAAGTGCGCGAAGCGCATGAGTTTTACAAGGACCTTCAAAAGGCCCCGCATGTCTTTGCCGTGTCACTCCAGAAGGTGGATGCTGGCCAAGAGCCGCTGCCTGCGGAGTTCCAGGACTTTGCAGACCTCTTTAATCCTACAGAGGAGATGAGGAGCATGCCAGTCGAAGGCGCTGAGCATGCGATTGACCTGCTACCTGGCACCAAGCCGCCGTTCAAGCCACTGTACCATCAGTCTGGCCGCGAGCTTAGTGAGTTAAGTCGTTACCTCCAAGAAGCGTTGGAGCACGATTGGATCGAGCGGAGCGAAAGCGAGGCGGGTGCGCCTATCCTGTTCGTTCCGAAGAAGAATGGTACCCTGCGGTTATGCGTAGATTACCGTGGATTAAATGAGATCACGGTAAAGAATCGCCATCCCCTGCCACTTATCAGCGAGACGCTTGATAGGCTCATGGGAGCCGCATGGTTCACGTCGCTGGACCTCGCAGATGCGTACTATCGCATCCGTGTGAGGCCAACCGACCGCTGGAAGACTGCGTTTCGCACGCGGTACGGACACTTCCAGTACAAGGTAATGCCTTTCGGGTTGACTAACGCACCAGCTACCTTTCAGGGGTACATCAACAGAGCCCTCTCAGGCCTCGTAGATGTATGCTGTGTAGTGTACCTGGATGACATCCTTGTGTATAGCGCCTCGCGTGAGGCCCACGTGCGAGACGTACGTGCCGTGCTGGAGCGACTCCGGAAGTTCGGATTGTATGCTCAGCGCGTGAAATGCCACTTCTTCAAGAAGGAGGTTGAGTTCCTCGGGTTTATCGTGCGCCCCGAAGGCGTGACGATGGATCCTCGCAGGGTCGACGCAATTGCGGCGTGGCCAACGCCCACAACGCTCACTAAGGTGCAGTCGTTCCTTGGGTTCGCCAATTTCTACCGGCGATTCATATATGGGTACTCCAGGATTGTCGCTGCTTTGACAGCACTGTCGAAAGGGGCCAAAGCAGGCAAGAAGCCAGGGCGTGTCAGCTGGGGCGAAAGCGAGGAGCTTGCGTTCCGCAGGATCAAAGACGCATTCCAAGCTGCTCCACTGCTGAGACACTATAACCCTGCGGCACGCACGCGAGTCGAAACCGATGCGTCGGACTTCGCGATTGCGGGCATCCTGAGCCAGTTGTTCGAGGATGGGAACTGGCATCCAGTAGCATTCTTCTCACGGAAGATGATTCCAGCAGAATGCAACTATAAGACCCATAACAAAGAGCTTCTGGCTGTTGTGGAAGCATTCAAGGCGTGGCGGCCGTACCTCGAAGGCGCCTCGCATTCGGTTACCGTGCTTGTCGACCACGCTAACCTCAAAGCCTTCATGACAATGAAGCAACTTGTGGGCAGACAGGCTCGTTGGGCCGTGTTTCTGGCCCCATTTGATTTCGTGATTGAGCATCGACCAGGGAAAACGAACCCAGCCGATGCGCCGTCGAGACGCAGTAACTACGCACGCGAACAGGCGCATATATCGAACCTGCTGCCAACATTGCAGAAGAAGCTCCAGGTATACAGTGCAAGAGCCGAGTGCGGCGATCAGGCGTTCCTCCGGCGTGTCGCAATCACGACACAAGAGCAACTCGCAAGCATGGCCTTGGGGCAGCCCCCGGAAGGGTGCGCACAAGACTGCTTCTCGAGCAGCGTGCGTGTCGCACGCGCAGCGGTTGCTGCAGAAGGACCATACCTGAATGTTTCAGACCTGGTTCTTGACTTTGCCAAATCGCTGACGCTGTGGGAGCCCAATGCGAAAGAACTCTTCGAGGAGGCGCAGCGCAGTGGAGGCGAATGCGATGGGTATCGCATCAGGGAAGGAGTACTGTATCATGGCGATCAGCTGTATCTTCCCAAGGACCACGCACTGCGGACGCAGGTGATCCGCATGCACCACGATGATCCACTCGCTGGTCACTTTGGCAAGGACAAAACCACCGAGTTGGTACAGCGGAAGTATTACTGGCCGGGCATGTCCACGGACATCAGCCAGTACGTCCAATCCTGTTGGGAGTGTCAAGTGTCGAAGGCGAGACGCCATCGACCATACGGCGAGCTATCAGCATTGCCGCAGCCGGAGCTCCCATGGAAGGAGCTGACCATGGACTTTATCACGGACCTGCCGCCCAGCAAGCGAGACGCATGCGTGTACGATGCGGTCCTGGTGATTGTCGACCGGTACTCGAAGATGAACCTCTTCGTGCCAACCACCAAGAAATGTACGAGCGTGGACCTCGCACAGATCCTGATTGACAGGGTGATTTGCCGATTCGGAATGCCACATGGAATTGTAAGCGACAGAGGCACTGTCTTCACTAGCCAGTTCTGGTCGGACTTCTGCTTCGAGTCGCATGTGAACCGCAAGCTGTCCACAGCCTTCCATCCGCAGACCGACGGGCAGACGGAACGTGCCAACCAGACGCTGGAACAGTACTTGCGTATCTTCTGTAACGACAAGCAGGACGACTGGGCGACGTTGCTGCCTCAGGCGGAATTGGCTTGTAACAACGCGGTGCATCCAACGTTCAAAATGAGTCCGTTCAAGGTAGTGCACGGCTACGACGCGGAGATTGCGACGAGCACGCGAGTCGCTCGGGACGAGCTCTCTGGGAGAGAGGCACCAGCAGCAATCGACGCTGCGAAACGACTGCGAGAAACGCACGAGGACCTTGCGAAACGCTGGCGACACGCAGCTGAAGCGCAAGCCAGATACTTCAATGCCAGGCACAAGCCGATGGAGTTCAAGGTTGGCGACATGGTGTTGTTGTCCTCGAAGAACCTCCGCTTGAAGGTGCCTACAAAGAAGTTAGCACCGAAGTTCGTGGGTCCATTCAAGGTGATTGACGCGATCGGGAAGCAGGCGTACCGCCTGGCCTTACCAAGCGCATAGCGCGTTCACAACGTGTTCCACGTGTCTTTGCTGGAGCCTTGGAAGGGCGCCGCAGGCGACGCGGATGCGGAAGGCATGCCGCTCGCAGAAGAAGACTCAGGCGAGTGGCAAGTTGAAGAGATCCTGGACACGCGAGTCAGACACAAGAAACGTCAGTGGTTGGTCAAGTGGACAGGCTGGCCGGAAGAACACAACACGTGGGAACCAGTCGAGCACATTGGAGAATGTGAGGCACTGGACAAATTCGAGGCGACGCGCAAGGTAAACAAGCGCAGCCCGAAGGCGACGCGACGGCGCGTCGCACGTAACACGCAGGCACAAAAGGTAGAATGAACAGCTTTTCATTCTATGGACAAGCTTTGCATCATTTACAGGGAGCCAACCAAAACATTCATCGTGGCGTGTCGCACGCGGCGCGCGCGAGCGGCGCATGTGCGGAAGTGTGGAGGAGCGTGAGGAGCGCTGGCTCAAACATCCTCTGCAGCCAGCTCATACTCAGAGGCCTCCTCCTCTGAGGAGGCCTCCTCTGCCTCATCCTCCTCCTCTGAGGATGGATGGAGGCCAATGGCGGCGTTGACAGCGTCCCGCTCCACCGGGACGCCGCTGTGCTCAGCGATCTGCGAGTGCGGTCAGCATGCGACACGAAAGCGACAAGCCACCAGACATACCTGAGTGAGCAGCTCCATCACACCCCTGAGGGTGCCATTGAGCTGGGTGGCCTCATGGACGAGCGCGCGGGACCCCTGCGGGGCGCCGCCGCCGCTCTCCTTCTTGGCAGGCTCACCGCCAGCCAGCTTGCTGTCGTTGGTCTGGAGACGCTTCATGACCGTCTTGGTCTCTGTGCGCGTGGTCAGCAAATGCGAGACGCAAGCGACGCGCACGCCACGCGCGACGTCAAAAGGAGAACTCACCGGCGCAGGCAGCGTCCAGCTGGGTCTGGGCATCCACCACCGCTTGCCGGCCATCAGCTCGTGCTGCATCGGTCCTGCAGCGGCCGAGCTCGGCCTGGCGACGCACCAGCGCGTCGCGTGCGTCGTACATGCGACGCACCACCGACTTGACGGCTTCGCGGTGGGTCCACTTGCAGGCATGCTTGCCACGCACACAGCGTGTGCACTTCTTGGTGTTGATGTCCTTGGGTGGCTTGCCAGAGCACTCAGCCCAGCCTGCACCGCGGTTAGCATGCGAACAGAATGCGACGAGACAGCGAGCAGGAAGGGACTCACGGTTGCGTCCACCTGGATCGCAGTCATTGCGGACACAGCGATCACACCACTTGAGGTACTTGGTCTTGGCTGCACCAACACGAGGAGTGGCGGGAGCCGGGCCGAGTGCGGCGCTGGTGCGTGGTGTGGTGGCGGCGCCTGCGAGGCGTTGGCGCTTCGCAGCTGGCGTGCGATCAGGAGGGGCCATGGGTCTGTTGGTGATGAGGTCTGGCAAGGAGCCTGGCTCCGAGAACGGGGAGCGAGCGCGCTTCGCAGGCGCACCGCCGCCGAGCAGGAGTTGGGCCGATGGCGACCCGCCCGGCACGCGCTCACCCCGGCCTCCACTCATCATTGGGCTGGAGCCAATGTAGTTGCCATCATGGCTGTCTCCTCTGAGACGTCCAGCAGTGTTGGGGGCTGGGGATGGGCTTGGCTGCGGGCCACCACCGGGGGCATTGGGGCTCGCCTGAGGCGAGCGCGCGCCGCGCATGCCACCCGTCTGGTCGCCCTCACCTGGTACAATGCTGCCCAGACGTGAAAGGGGGGATTGGCCACCAGCCAAACTTGGGGCGCGGCTGCTGGGCGCACCAGTGTTTCCACCGGTGCGCTCCAGGCCCGCCTGCGAGCCGCTTGATGGGGGGGCTGTGGCAGCCTCTTTGCCCTTGGGTGGATTCTTGTTCTTCTTGGGGCCCATCTTGTGGTGGTTCTTGAGTGCGTGCGTGGAGCGTGCGTGGAGAGTGCGAGGAGTGTGTGTGTGTGGCGAGGCGAGGGCGTCTAGCGTATAGCCGCAACCCTCGATATGCCGTTCTTAGACGTATTAGTCCCTACTAATTATGCAGCTAAATTACGTCCGCCCGCCTATTCCGTACGCCGAGACTTCTAGTATAACTTGCGTAGCTTAATCTAGGAGGATTAACGCGACTAGTACTATAGAACGGGCGACGCAGAGCAGGATATTGTCTCCGCCTTAGAGCTTAGCGATCTTAACGAGTCGCAGCGAGAGGTAAGCGCCTAAGAGATAACGTTCTTACGATGTTCCTCTAACCTATCCGATAGGCTGCATAGCATGCACTTATATATGCGATTAGCCTTATCTAAGGCCCTCCCGGTACTAGAAAGTTATATACGGGCGTTAAAATCGTATAAGCGCTCCTAGAAAACAAGCGCGTAGGCAACCTTAAACCTATTATTTGCGTTTGCTATACTAACTATGCGTTAGACTAACTCCTAGAGCACCTCCTCGACGCTAAAGTAACCTAAATTGCTCGGATTAGCTCTCGCTCTAAGAGTAAGCGCCTCGTAGGCGTTAATCTCCGCGTGCTAGCTTAAAAGCATAAGTTCTCGAGTATAGAGGGCAAGCAATAGTTTAAATTAAAGACCTTAATCGAAAATTCCGGTATACTTATCGGTTAATTAGTAAGGCGTCTTAATCGTATTCTATCGAGTAATAAAGAGGAGACTATATCTTTCCTATATAAGAACTATCCGGCTCTATATACCGATTTCTTATAGCGTGCCGACGAGGATAGATTTACTACGGTCTATAATAGAAAGACTGCGCTATCTCTATAGACGTAGCTAAATAAGGGCGCAGCCTCGCGCTTTGCTCGGCCTTAGCTACTCGCAGTCCTATATAGTAAAGCAGTAAGAGTAATTAATATTACTCGCGAAGAGCGCGAGCTAATACGCGACTTATAGATTAAGAAGCTAACTTCTAGCATCTATCGCAACCTTAAGTTCGAGCTTTCGACGTTTAACGATAGTAGAGTAGCGATAGACTCTCTCCGTAGCGACTATAATTTGCGAGTTCTATCGGACGCTAATATTATCGGGATTATAACGACTAGGCTAGCGCGCTAAATTAATACTCTATCTAAACTTCCGTCTAAAATTCTTATAGTAGAAGAGGCCGGAGAAGTCCTAGAGGCTTATCTACTTACTACTATGCTGCTGCCGCTAGAGTATACTATTCTTATTAGAGACTATTAGCAACTAAGGCCGAAAGTGCAGAATTATAATCTTTCGGTAGAGAACCCGCGCAGTAATTAGATTATACTAGATATAACATCGCTATATTAATACTATACTTAGGTTAACTATAGTTATTAAGAAAGAAACTCTAAAGCTCGTACGATATTATTCTTAATAACCGAGATATAGACGATCTAGCCCGAGACGATACTATAAAGGATAAAGCAGTAGCGGAGACTAGCGAATCCTCTCTTATCCGCCCCTCTATAACTAAGGGTATACTCTTATAGGCGGCTCGCCTTACTACCGTCGACAATTTCTAGGGAGAAGAAGCGAAAGTAGTTATTATATCTCTAGTCCGTAGTAATAATAGCAACAATTGCGGGTTCCTACGTACCCCTAATAGAATTAACGTCTTGCTCTCTCGTGCGAAGTATAGAATATATATTATTAGCAACTCGAAAACCTTATCGGCAGTTCTAATATAGCAATATATTCTAGAAATCTTTAAAGCTAATAGCAATATCGGGCAAAGCCTCGAACTATGCTATTCTCGCTATCTAGGAACTCTAATACAAGTTACTAAGCTAGACTACTTTACTCGTATAGCACTAGAAGCAGGTTATAATATAATATACGGCAAATAACTACCTTGCGGCTATGCTTATCCCTTAAAGTGCTATGCGGAAGGCCTATATAACGGCGTATACTACTTAAAAGACTGCATACGGCCGAGAAAGGGCTATAAGTACCTATACGATAAAGTCTGTAGTAATAAGTGCGAGGAACGATATATAGTTATCGTTAAGTGCGATATTACTCTACTATATAGATATTACGTTACTAAGATGCCTTACTAGTTATTCTAAGATTAGGCTAGCTTCTAATATACGCAACCCGTAGAGCGACAAGTTCCTAAATGCAGGCACGAAGTCGTCGTTGCTTATTACGAGGTTAATGCCTTAGAGTATTACTATAACGAGCTATACTTATCGATATTAGAGTGCGGCTACGCCTATATTAAACTATATTACCGATGCTGCCCTAAAGATAAGGAAGGTAATAATAGTAAAGCGGAGTATAGCAAGTGCACCCGTAAGTGCAGCAGAGGTTTTAATAGCTACGCATATTTATACCCGAAGAAATATTATATTAGCGAGCTCTACCCGCCCTACTCGGAGCCGTACGAGGCATACTATATATATTCTAAATGCGATAAGAAGTGCTATAAACCTTATACGCCTTATACGGAAGAGAAATGCTCTTCTTACTATAAATACTTAGAGTGCTAAATGCCTTACGGAGCTTCTTACGATTAGGTTCCCTACTCTAAGCGTTACTAGAAGATATTAGGTTGCGGCTATTAGTGCCTATCTACTTGCGGCGAGATTTGTCCTTCTTTAAAGTTCTACTAAGCTTACGCTATAGACGAAGTTCGAGGTATTACCGTAGATCTATATATAATAGAGACGTACGTAGAGCTTAATCTAGATAAGATGCCTTACCTCTTCCCGCTATATAGATATATCTTTACTATTAAGACCCTAGATAGGCAGATAGAGATGTCTAAGCATTATAATACGAGGGAGGTCGACGAGTTAAGCATACCTATTTCCGTTAAGGGCAATCCGCTTCTACTCTCCTACGATAATTTTAAGACGTGCTCTAATTGCCGCGGATTCCTTCGTACTATTACTCGGTACGGGCGTATTATTCGTCGCATATTGCTTAATAAGAGCATAAAGAGATTTATTACGTAGTCGAACTAGGCGTATATACCGATTATGCATAAAGTCTAGTAGTAGCATAACGAGCTGCTAGAGACTATTAGAGAGACACCGTTAGTTAGAAAAGTATTATTCGATAGCCTAAATAGGCTAGAATCTATCCGTAGTATAACCGTAGGTCGCTACTCTATACTCTTAACGCTTCGGCGTACTATTGCTAAATATTCCTATAAAGTTCGTGCGGAAGAGCAGCTATTCTAGCGTATTCGCGATCTTATTAAGTCTATTCGACGACGTTAAAACGCAGACGTGCCTAAATTTAAGTACGATCCGAGTATCTTGCAAATTCGGGGCCTGCTTCTAGCTATCGCTCTTAGCCTTCGGTACGATCTTATTATTATTACGGACTTAATACGAAATTAGGAGGGCATGTCGTTTTAATAGTAGAGCGATAAAGCGCTCTCGATTATACTATATAAATATCGCGTATAGTGCGGTAATCTTATTAAGAGCGCTACGAAATCGAAGTACCCTCTTTAATAAGCCGAGGGCTATATCTTCTAGGCGCAGTTTGCTGCTCTCGAGTATTGCGCCTTAGCAACATTAGGCGCAGATAGGTAAGAGGTCCTCTTTATTTTCGATAATTTAACACTAATATATAAAAAGTTTGCAGAAGAGTAAGACTCTTAAGCGCGAAGCAGTCGTATATCTCGACTAAGCTTAAGAGATTTGCTAGAAGTTCCGAGGTTAGACGAGCAGTGTCTCTGCCGACGTTAACAGTGTTCGCAAGATGCTAGAAAACTCTATTAGCAGCGCCGAGATGCGCATAGTAGTAACTGCTATGTCCAAAGAGTTTAGTGTGTCTAGTCATTGGTATTGCTGTGTTAATAGCCACCCGTTCACGATTGGTAAGGCGATCTACTTGGCTTCTAATTATATAGAGCGCTGACAACGTCGATAGGCGAATGTGGTGGAGCCATGCAGCAGGCTCGTTGCCCGGAGTGCGATGCTCCTATCGGTGGGCAGAACCACTAGGCTGCTGCCGGTGTCACCCGGGCTGATCACATCGAGAGACAGTTTGGTAACTTGCGTGTGGAGGAGTGAGAGGCGCAGCGCTTGAATGGCGCCACGCAGGTGACATTTGAGGCCAATATGTTCATCAGCCTGATGCATGCAGATTGAGGAATGGTGTCCGCCGCACACCAATCGTTCCGGAGATGTGTGTCGGGCTCACATGGCCTGTGTAGTCAAGGCAACGCCATGATGCTGAAGCTGCTAGGTTTCATGCACAAAGAGCAATTGACCATCCGAAGCTGATGAGAAAATTGATGAACTCGAGATGCCCTCTGCTCAGGCTGATCGTGCAATGTCGAGAGAAGGCATGTGCCGCCTGCCGCGCTCAGTCCAGACCTTTTCCGACCCTGCGAGACATCGAGCTTTCCTATGCGCGACTCTGCTCTCATGTCTGTCTTCCCGACAAAATGTCTCCTTCCTAGAGCTGACAAGATGATGAAAGTTGTGATGTTCGGATTGTAGTCTACTAAGTTAGAGGACAGTGCAAGCATGGTTGAACGATGCGAAGCCGTGTTAACGCCAAGACAATGTTTCGTTAACTTTTGACCTCTGTTATGGATTAGCTATAGGTCTAGAACTAAGCCTTAAATCAGCCATAAATGACTCGCTAATTATGCCCCTAAAGGGCTCTAGACTCTTCTAAGTTAGCTATATATATGCCTAATTTAGTAATGCTAAGAGTAGAGGTTTTAACTATATTATTAAGCTAGTCTTATACTAGTTTATAGTACTATATCTTAATCTACTTACTTTATATACCCTATAAGGATCTTCTTTAATTTCTCTAACTTATTCTAATTAGCTCTATTCTATATTATAATAGGTTATAAGTCCGGCGCTTCTAATATATACTAAATAATTATATAATCTAAACCTCTAAGGGTAAAGTTATAGACTAGTCCTCTATTACTAATTATTAGGACTAACTTAAGATTATAGTATTAGAGGAAATCCTATCCTTAGTAAAGTATAATCTAGCTATAGTAAGCTAGTCTAAACTCTAAGACTAACTCTATTAGACGACTCTAACGATAAAGATAGTAAGCTAAGACTAAGAAGCTTTAAACTAGCGAAGCCTAACTACTACTATAGAGATTAAAATAAGTTCGATAATTAAGTTAATTAAATAGATATATACCTTATATTTAACTTAGTCTAAGTAATACTTAAGACTATTTTTACTAGTTAGTCTAGTAATACGTAAATCCTATACTACTCTAACTAGCTTATAGCTAGCTAGGCGTATATATCTATATTGCTAAGGCCTAATAGCCCTAGAATTAGGTATATAGCAGTCGCACGTAGCGTAATAACGCGCAGTTCTCGTCTCTCGTCTCTAAGTAGCTAGGCTTAGGAATCCTCGTAAGTACTATAGTTTAGATCGATTAACGGCTACGCTCGTAGTTACGTTTCTACGTTTAGCTCGCGAACCCTTATATTAGCTATATCGTGTCTTGTCTTAGCTAGTAAGGCAAGTACGTATAGAACGTATAATAATACTAGAACTATAAATAAGAAACGTAGGGTAGATAATTAATTACTATAGAGGAGAGCCTAAGCTCGCGCTTTTATAGGCACTCGAGCTACTAAGAATATATAGTTTCTGCCTATTACTACTAGTATAAATCTACCTATTTAAAAGACTTACGTATTCTCTACTTTACGTACTCGCTTAAGAACTCGCTTAAGGAAACGCTTACTCCTAACTAGCTCTTTCTACTTATATATAGTATACTCCCTTCTATATAGTCTATTTCTCTCTTTCTCTATTTTACTAGTATAATAACTAAATAGAATATTACTATAATCGACGCGACTACTAACGCGCCTACCCTTAAGCCTAAGGTAGTAGTCTACTATTCTAACTTTAACGCGCTCGCCTATACTACTAACTCTAAGCTAGCTAATTTCCGTAACGTTACGCTTAATATTTCTAAGCTAGGTAGATAGCTTACTCGTATATAGATACTAGAGGCTATTACGAACGTAAGTATAGAAGAAAAGAAGTAGACTATTCTACGCTCTATTTATAGCGCTATTAAGAGAGATAACGACCGCCGTACTTTTATTATCTTTAAATTTATTTAAGAACTCGGCTAGTATACCTTCTCTCGCGCTTAAGAAAGAGCTCTAGAAGGACTAAAAAGCGTAATTAATATCTATAAGGAAGGTAAGTAGTTTACTAAGAAGTATAATAGCCTTCTCGACGTATTATAGAACTTATTTAGCTTACGTAAAGAGTTCCTCTATTTTAACTTTCTTAATTCTATATTTAAGATCTACGAAACGGCTAGCTAGTATCTCTAGTAGTTTATACTACTTAAGAACGTCCCTACTAAGAATCTCTAACTACTAGGCCTAACTTAGTCTAAATAAATACTAAACTAAGCGCTTTATAATAGAAAGAAGGATAATATATTTCGTCCTATATCTAGCTATATCTCTAGCAAATTCTAGAAGGCTAGCTTTATTAAAAGTATAAAGGCTATATTTTAAATAGACCTATTTAGCTAGAAGAGCCTCTAGCTTATTAATAAGAACGGCTTCGCCGTTATAGACGCCTACTTTATCGTCTCTAAGAGTAAGATCTTTAGAGTAACTAATATTAATAATAAAGAAGCTAGAGGATTAGCTATAAATAAGCTACTTAGTAAGCCCTCTAAGTCTAGCTACGACTTCCTTAGCTATATTAATCTAGGCTTTTATAAATTTAGGAACTTCTATAAGGAGGCTAAGTACTAGGTTCGTAGAAAGATAAACCTTTCTAATAAAGACTAACTACTCTAATACGTTCGCGTATCTATACTATAAGGTTAGAGACCTCTATTACGAGAATCCTAAACGTAAGGCGTTACGTTATTAAGAAGAAGAGTCTAGTAGGAGTAAGGCTATAGTAACCTACTCTTAATTTGTTATTATAGCTCTAAAGCTAGAAATAACTATTTTAGTCTAACTATACGAACTAACTAGCTAGGTAAAAGAGTAAGTAATACGTTACGAGACGTATAGCTATAATAATAACCTCTTAGACGACTTAATTAACGAGCGAGGCGATTAAGAAGCCTTATATAGATCTCGGTAAAGTCTACGTCTATATTACTATTCTATATACTAGCTACCTCGAAGATCGCTATAAGGTTAGAGTATATAGGAAGCTAGATATAACTCTTCTAAACAAGTATAAGTCCCTAGATATTAGTCCTCTCTTCTACTATACCTATATAGTAGAGATAGCTAAGGTAGTTAGCCTTTAAATAAGAGAAGAAATATTAATAGAGTTTAAGCGCCTCTATAATTTATAGGAAATTTCCTAAAGACTATACCTACTAGTAAAGGGATTAATTAGCAACGTATCTAAGAACTTAAAAAAGAATCTATAAATATAGAAAATAAACGCGTTAGACTACTAGGTTAGTAAGAGCTAGCTAAGTAATATAAATAAAGCTATAGTAAAAGTAGTAGCTAAGAAGAAAGCTTAAGAGAAGGCTAAGCGTAAAGCTAATACTAATAAAGAAGAGAATAGTAGTTCTAAGAAGAAGTCTCGCCTATAGCTAAAAACTAAAGATATTAAGAATTCTACGCCTATACCTCTAGCTTATAACTTAAAGAAGTCTAAGAAAAGTAAGAAGTCTAGGAAGGCTAAGAGAAAGAAGTAAGTAAGTATAAAGAAAGCGAACTAGCTAGTTTAGTTCGATAATAAGTATAGTAACGTAGAAGTCGCTTAAGAGCCTACTCTATAGGCTAATAATAATAAGCTTAGGCCTATATAAAGTTAGCTATAGTTTACTAATACCTACCTATCTTAACTAGAGTTTAAGACTATTTAAGATATATAGAAAGCTTAAGATAGAAAACTACTTAAAGATAGCTATAACGTATTTAGTAGCCTTCTTAATTAGTAGGTAAAGAACGCGAATATAATTTCTTAGATCTATTAAGAGTTCGACCTATACTACTACTACCTCTACTAATGCTATAATATATATAAATAGATACTAAATATATTCTTCTCTCTTACTTAGTACCTTATATAGTAAGATCCGACTATTTAGTTACTTAATACTCTAGCCTAAGACTATCTACGCGATAAGGCTATATATAGATTTATTACGTACTTAATAATAGCCTACTACTAGTAAAGCGAGTCTAATAGTAGAATTAATCTAACGATTCTAGTTATTAAAGGTAAATAGGCTACTAGTAAGAAGTTTATTAAAGGCCCTTTAGTAGTATAAATAAATAGATAAAAGACTACCTATATAATTACTATAATCTCTCTCGGTAGCGCCTATACTAGCTATAGACTAGTTATATAGATAGATAGATAAGTTTAATTGCCGTTCTATCTCCTATAGAGGAGCACGCAGCGTGTACTACTTATTTATCTAGAAAGGAAAAGCTTAGGGCTAAGGCCCTTAGCTATAAAAACCTCTTACTTTCCTTTTGTCTCTATAGGTTAGCAGCTCTGCACTCTAGGGCATGCATTTCTTTTAGATAAACATAGGTACGCTAGAAGTCCTTCCTCTTACTAGGTCCCTACTCCTCCTCCTCCTCCTAGATCCTCTAGAGCTCCTCTTCTTTTATAAGAGAGAATTAGTTTAGCACCCCTTCTTAAATTAGCTACCTAGCTATTACTAGCAGTCCTCTCTTAGTATTTATAAGGTCTTTTTAGTTGCTTAAGCCTGCTATAATAAATAATGCCTGCCTATTTCTCTACCTCTTTAGGTAGGAGATATAGATATATTTTAGGGTTTAATATCCTTAGTTACATATGTAGTCTAGGGAGATGCCTAGGACTCTCCTCTTAGCTAGGTAGGCCTTAAACCTAATATATTTAGTCCTAAGGAGTATAGCTATTATACTCTCTAGCCTAGACTATCCCTTATATAGGTATCTGCCTATATTAGTTTTGTTTAAGGTCTAGGCTGCTACTTAGGCTCGGTTCCTTTAGTTCCTATTTGCTTTAAGCCTATTCTATATATCCTCCTACTTTTAATATATCTACTAGTCTTTCCTAGGTGCCTCTTATAGGGCCTCTTAGTTTGCAACTATCTCTTAGATCCTTTCTTGTCTTATACTTTAGGTTAGTTAAGTATTCCCTTATCTATATCTCTTAGTTCTCTATACTTGCTTTATAATATCCCTGCACCTGTCTTAGATATATTAGTATGCTACCTAGTCCTTATTCTTTTTAGCTGCCTATCTTACTAGGTTTTATATATATAGGTAGATTAGTAGGATGTCTACTTCTCTCTAGAGTACCGCTACTAGGACACTTTTATATGCCCCTATAATATGCCTAAGGGCTTAGTTTTATACTTTCTCTAGTAGTCGGGTAAGCCCTTTCCTATATCCTTTAGTGCCCTCTAGGTCTATCTAGGTAGTATACCTAAATATTATTACTAGCCTAACTACCGCTATATAGAGGTATCTTACTTTCTAGAAGGATGCACCCTATATAGACTTGCATAGCCTCTAGAGTAACTGCATTTAGTTAGTTCCCTTCTCTGCTGCCCTCTTAATATAGGGTCCCTACTATAGCTTAGTATCTACCTATACCCCTAGGAGTCTAAGGGATAGGACTAGGCCCTCCTTAAATCCTTAAATTTAGACTATTACTCTAAGGTTATATTATCTCCCCCTAGTAAAGTAGATTAGCTAGTATTTTTATAGTGCGAAAGCTGCTCTATATTTGCTAGCCTAGTCTAGGCACTTTTAGTAAGCTCTTTTTAGCTACCTATAGTTCTCTTCTATACTATTGCTATAGGTTAGGATATTAGAGTTATCTATAAATCCTATTGCTCTTATTCTTCCCTTCTAGAGAGTTAGGAGGAGGGTAGATGCAAAGAAGAGGAAGAGGATTAGTAATAGTATAGAGCCTTAAGGAATGCCTATACTTTATAGTCTTAGCTAGTCTATAAAGTCCCCTAGCCTAAGGTAGGTAGTTCTGTTTTAAAGGAAGGATTATATAAATCCTATAAGGTAGCTAGGGAACCCTTTAAGTCTAAGGTTATATAGTAGTCTAGTATAAGAGATATTATTAAATGCCCCTAAGATGTCTAGGTAGAGCATAGATGCTACTGCCCTAGGGTTAGTTGCCTAGATAGTCTTAACTTATTTAGTAATAAGATTAAGTACTAAGGCTATAGACCTTCCTAGCCTAGCTCCTATCTAGGATTCTAGGAGGAGTTTCCTAGTCTCTATCTCCTTAGATATCCTTTTTGCAATAATTGCCTTTAGTATCTTAGCTAGTATGTTTAGTAGGGCTATAGGTCTATATGCTCCCGGTTTAGAGTAGTCTAGCTTCTAGGGCTTTCTAAGGACTACTATTACTAAGTATTTAAATAGCTATAGGTAGTATTCTAGCCTAAGGCATACTATAAATAGCCTAGCAAAGGCTAGTATAATAGTAGCTTTGCATTCCTTAAGCATTAGGTTAGGGATTTAGTCGGGCCCTAGGGCTTTATTAGCTAGTAGTTTCCTAAGCACTTGCACTACCTCTACCTCTAAGACCTCTATCTCTATATAGAAGAGGTAGGGGTATTATATATTTAGGATATTACTTAGGTTAGCTAGTTTCTCTACTAGGAAGAAGTAGTTAGCTAAGATCCTTGCTTTCCTAGTATTATTGTCCTTCTTCTCTTAGTTAGGTCCCTATATCTCCGGGAATTAGGGGTTCTAGTATACTTAGTTAGCCCCTTCTCTTGCCTATTTAGCTAGTCTCTATATTTTATTTAGGTTATTTATAACCTTCCGCACTACTTTC
The DNA here is from genome assembly GCA_023512815.1 of Cercospora zeae-maydis. Classification (NCBI taxonomy): domain Eukaryota; kingdom Fungi; phylum Ascomycota; class Dothideomycetes; order Mycosphaerellales; family Mycosphaerellaceae; genus Cercospora; species Cercospora zeae-maydis. The sequence goes on from JAKLWY010000008.1 coordinate 2,124,553, forward strand.
CTCTAGGCGAGGTTAGTATCCCTTTAGATTTGCTTATTTCTTGCTTTGCTTATAGCGATATATGCCTAGTATGCTTAGTCTATCTAGGTGTCTTTCTATTATCTTCTTATCTTTCTAGTAAGCTTAATTAGCCTCTAACTCTTAGGAGTCTAGCTTTCTCTAGCAAAGTTTAAGGGCTTAGCTTTAGGGATTGCTACTGCAATAGTATCTTAAATTGCCTCTTATACCTAAGTAGCTATCTTATCTATTTTAGCTTTAGTAGTAAGGGGGATATTCTAGAGTTAGGCTTAGTCTAGCCTTTCTTAGAGGATCTATTACACTTCTTTCTAGTTAGCCTTCTTCTATTAGAGCCTAGGGTAGCTTTGTTTTAGGGAGGGGGTCGTATTATTAATAGTAGTAATAATAAGGATATAGTCCGATCTATTTATTATCTCTAGTACTACCTTATAGGTAATTATATTTTATTAGAGTTAGGCAGTTATAAATACTAAGTCTAGTATCTAGTAGCTAGCTCCTTGCTTTTCCTATATAACTATACCTAGCTCTAGAATTTATTGCATCCCGGCTTCTACTATTATTTCTAGAAGCTTATCTACTATCTTATATAGTATATAGGCTAGATTAGCTCCCTATCTTAGGTAGTAGAGGTTAAAGTCTCTAAGTAGTATCTATTAGGTATAGTCTACCTTCCTACTATATTCTAGGGCTTTCTTCGCTTCTTAGAGTATCTTTACTTAGAAGTAGCTAGTTAGTCCGCTTAGGTTATAGCAGTTATAGATTATTACTAGCCCTAGACTAGTTTAGATTTCTATTAAGATAAGGTCTCCTATCTAGTAGTAGACTAGTTTCTATATAGTGCTATCTAGTTAGTTAGAGACTAGCAAAGCAACTCTTAAGTGTCTAGCAGTTAGAAGGATTAGGTAGTATCCTTATAAAATTGTTCTTCTATTCTATAGGTTTATCTAAGGTTCTTAGAGTATAATAACTTAGGTTATCTCTAGGTCTGCCTCCTATACTAGGATTCTTTATATAGTTAGGCTATAGTTAATATTATATTAGTAGATCGTTAGGTTATAGCTATTTATTGCTAGTTTGCTAGGCAGCTAGCTCTAGTATTGCAATATCGTAGTCCTCTTAGGAGCTATTATCTATTTAGAAGCTCTAGAGGAATTTAATCTTACTTGCCTGTCTTTCCCCTACTTTAGCTATAGCTATACTGCCTCTTAGCTTCTCTAGTCTGCTTGCTATTCTCTATATCTTAGCTTTACCTAGAGTAGGCTCTAGCTAGGTCCCTTTCCTCTTTTTATTATATACTTAGGTCTACTCGCTCTATATTACTAAAGCCTTAGCTTCCTCCTACTTCTTAGTAAAGAAGTAGGAGAATACCTAGGCCTTTACCTTAGCTGCCTACTTAACTTTGCACCTTACGGACTAGGTTAGGTAGGTACCCCTATAGTTGCTATACCTATTCTCTATTAATATATAGTCTATTGTTTTATAGGGGCCCGTATATTTTCTATAGATAGCCTTAGTCTCCTTATAGTATAAGGAGATATATCTAAATTAGCAGTATTTAAGGCATTAGATTACTTTCTATTTAGGGTAATATAGCTCTACTATAAGGACAGTACCTATATATAGGAGGCCCTTCTTAGTAATCTCCTTTGCCTATTCCTTGCTATATACTACTACTACGGCCGAGGAGTATTATTATCCCTTTTTAGCTATTAGGCTCTTAAGCTAGACTACTTGTTCGATTCTAAGGTTTAGAATCTATCTTAGGTTCTCTTCCTCTATCTTTCCTTAGCTAGTCTTATCTTCTAGCTGCTATCCTACTCTTACTCTATATACTACTACTCTATACATTAGTTTAGATACTATTGCCTAAGGCTATAGTTCCTTTAGCTAAGCTAAATCTTCCTCTATCTTTGCTTTATTATAGGTCGAGTAGGTTACTACTCTAATATCTCTACTTAGCAGTTTCTATACTATAGCTGCCTTCTAGGTTCTAATCTTTTTTCTAATATCTTCGTTTAATTGCTTCTTTATCGCTTCTCTTTCTTCTAGGTTCCCTATTCTAATAGTTACTATCTAGTTAAATGCCTAAGGCTATAGAGGTAGCCTTAGCATTATAGGTTAAATTTAGGCTTTCTAGGCCTATATTGCAGTAGTAGAAGCAGCAGCTAGCTACTGCTTCTAGAGGTCCCTCTAGATAGTAGAGAGGGTATTATCGATAGCCTAGCAATAGGCCTAATAGAGGAGAGCCTACTAGGCTCTCTAAAGAAGGGGGAGGAGAGAGGAGGGAGTTTAGGCCTAGTAGGAGGCTAGGGCTTCTTAGATATCTATAGCGAGCTTAAGTATATTCTTTTAAATAGTTTTACTTACTATCTGTTTCTCTTAGGTAGTCTCCTAGCCCTAGGAGCTAGCAGGTAGTTGCTAGAGCTTCTAAGAGTGCCCTTAGGTTAGAGGGTGCTAGCCTCTATCCCTCGGGCGCCCTCTGCCCTCGTCGATGTTCTACTATCGCTAGGGGTAGATAGCAGCGTATTAAGAGGCCTCGAGGCCTCTCCCGTCTAGCGGTTCTCTCGTCGTCGCGCTTATCTTAGCTCTTAGACTAGTTATATAAGTACCTAACTATAAGCTATAAACTAAGACTATTACCGAAGATAAAGACAATAATAAGAAAGACGAGGCTAAATACGCTAAGTCTAATATCTTTAGTAGTACTAGCTATCTAGACTTAGTCTATAATATAGTTAATAAGCTTAAGGGAAACGTAGATAAGAACTTAGATAATAAGTAGATGCTAGTCTACGTCTTAAATAAAGAAAGGGATAGCCTATAAGACGCTAGTCTACGTTTATAGAATATCTCGGTTATACCTAGTAATTTAGTACTAATATATTAGACGATTACCTATAAAGAGAATTCTAGCGTCTTCTTACGACGTATAGTCTACCTAACTCTTATTAAGTACTATAATTAAGAACTAGTTAAAGAGACTACTCTAAGCTTTCTAGAGGTCTTTATTAGTAATATTATAAAACTTATCGTAATATATTCTCGAATTGTTAGAGGACACGGCGGAAGGGTAGGTATAACGCGTAGTAGAAGTAGAGATAGTAGGTAGGAACTAACCGAGTTAATTATGTTAGTTAGTTATAGGTTATACCTTCTTCTAAGATATATTTCCTAGTAGGTTATATAACCTAATATTATATAACCTATATTACCTAACCCTAGAACTAAACTAGCTAGTTTAGTTCGGTGCCTTAGGAAGTACTAACTAGACTATACTTCTTAATACTCCTACTTAGGCTAGGTAGTCTTCTGCCTATACCTCGCATTTGTTTTTTAGTTCTTCCCTAGTACCTAATAATCTATTATAATATAGGGATAGAACCTTCCTGCCCTTCCTTATATAAGCTAGAGCTATCTTATAAACTCCTAAAACTATAGCCTATTCTTTAGTTTAGTTAGGCTATTAGCGACTTTCTCCTTTATTAGAATATATTCTACTATAATCTTTCTCTACTACTAGAGATGCCTAATATAGTTATATATAATATTAATATGCTTAGATCTCTTATAGATATATGCATCTTTAATAAGTATTAAGGCTGCTTAGTTATCCCCTATAATCTATACTAGTATTAGCTCTCTTACTATATTAGAATAAACTTTAATAGTTAGCTAAAATAGGTATTCTCCTACTAGCTCTATATAGTCTATCTCTCTTAAGAGTACTACTAGGAATTAAGATTGCTTTATATATGCATTTATAGCTATATACTTAGCTTCTATTATTAATATTGTAATAGACTTTTGCTTCCTACTTATCTAAGAAACTAGGGCTCTATAGAGGAAGAAGATGCTTCTAAGGATTAAGACTCTATCTACTTTGTCTATTATATAGTTAGAGTCTAAGTATCCTATTAGTCTTCTACTGCCTTTCCTAAATATTAATCCTAAGTTCTAGGATAATCTTAGGTATCTTACTAGCTTCTTTAGAGCTTATATATGTCTCTTAGTTAGGTCTAAGACGTATAAGCTTAGCCTCCTAAGAGAGAAAGTAATATCTAGTCTTATTATAACTATAGGCTATATCTAGGTACCGGTTTAGCTCTAGTAATTAGTCCTATTTCCTCTCTTATTATATAGGCCTATTAGTTTTAGGCTTTTATAACTATCTATTAGTAAGAGAGTTAGATTAGCTATATCTTTAGTTATTCCTAGCTTTGTAAGGTTCTCTTAAATAAAGTATTCTTAATTAAGCTTTAGGGTTCTAGCTTATCTATCCTTTATTAACCTTATCCTAAGGATCTTCTTAGGTTCTTTAAGATCTTTAATCTTAAATACCTTACTTAGCTATTCCTTAAACTAAAGTATATCTTCTAGCTTTAGTGCTATAATTAGAATATTATCTATATAGGTTAGGATTAGAATGTTTCTTTCCTAGTAGATAAGAAGGCATAGGTCTACTTCTAATTATATAAACCTAATCTGTTTTAACTTTAAGATATAGAGTTTGTTCTAGTCTCTCGCTACCTACTTTAGTCTATATAGGCTTCTTAGGATTTATAGGACTATATTAGGTAGAATCTTAATTCCTAGTAGTAGAATTATAAAGATTTCTTCTTAGAGTTTGCTCTTAGTAAATATATTATTTATATCTACTTAGTAAAGTTCTAGGTCCTTTTCGCAAACTATAGCTATAAATACCCTTAGGGTATTATATCTAACTATTAGTATAAAGGTTTCTTAGAAGTTAACTCTAAATTTCTAAGAGAAACCTCTTATAACTAGTCTTACTTTAAACTTTTTAATAGCTCTACTAATTAATCTCTTTATATTAAATACCTATTTAGATATTATAAGGTTTGCTCCCTTTAGGGGAATAACCTCTATCTAGGTATTATTGCTTCTTAATATAGTTAGCTCCTTCTAGACTATATCCTCCTATATATATCTCTATTTAGGGTCCTAAATTGCCTCTTTATAGGACTTTAGAATAAGTACCTCTTATCTCTATATAGAGATTTAAGGGGTAAGTACTATAAATGCAGACTCTTAGACATCTAATAGGGCCTCTTAGATCTACTCCTACTTTTAGCCTTAGACTTAGCTAAGGAATGCCTTATAATACTTAGTACTTAGCTCTTCCTCTTATCTATATTCTCTCTATCTCTTCTAAAGCACTTGTCTTATAACTATACTATAAACTTTTAGCTCTAGGTCTCGTTCTTTATCTAAGATAGATCTTCTTCTCTTTTAGCCGTAAGTCTAGTTCTAGTCTTCCGCTTAGTTCTTGTTTTCCCTTAGGTTCTACTCTATAGCATTCGGGGTGCCTACGTTACGTAATAGGCGAACCGAACTAGCTAGTTTAGTTAGATTACGTAACCGCCGAACTAAACTAGGTAGTTTAGTTACTACCTACGGTCTATTCCTAATCTTAGTATTCGTATGCCTAAGGTTTTCTTCTTCTAGATCCTCTATTCTCTAGTACTCCTCCTTATTCTTTAGTAGAGGTAGTAACTATAGAAAGAATATCTAGCTAGGACCTACTAGCTTTGTTGCTATAGCTATAGGTATAGCAGTTATAGGTAGTTTAACTACTATTAGCTTCTTCTTTAGAGGTCTACTAACTAGGTTCCTAACTAGTATATTACTTACTTAATTAAGCTTAGGAACATTTAGCTCTATATCTCCTCCTTTCTTATACTTAAACTAAGTAGTAGTGCCGTAGGCTTTAATAGCCTTTATATTAGGCTCCTAGAAGAGCTATATCTTAGTAGTATCTAGAACGTATCTAATAAATATAGTATCCTTGCCTCTATTTATTAACTTATCTAATCTTATCCTAGCTAGCTAGGACCTAGAATCTATATAGATAACTACTTTGTAACCCTAAACTCTAAAGTATAATACTAAAGGCTAAATGCCTATAAAGGCTTCTTTAGGCGATACTCTAAATCTATCGATATCTAGGCTATTAGAAAGGGAATTTCTAATAACTATATAGGCTACTAAGGCTTCTAGCTAGAATTTAATAGGCATATAGGCGTCTTCTAGCATCGCTTATATATAATCTTTAGAGGTTTAGATTAACCTCTTAACTACTCTATTCTAAATAGAGTTATATGCTTTAGTTATATAAAAGGAAATTCTATATTCCTTCTCCTACTACTTTAGTATAGCAAGAAGCTCTCTTGCTCTATTACTCTATATAATCTAGAGGGAATTTCTTAATTATAGCTTAGCCTTTAACTTCTAGTCTCTTAGGATACTTAGTATATCTTCCCTAGACCTTATTAGGAAAGCCTATTTCTTTCTTAAGAAGTTATTAATAATCTTAAGCTACTATTTATATCCTAACCTTAAGATAGGCAAAGGACTATAGATATTAATAGAAATAAGAGATAACCTCTAAGGTTTCTTCTTAGTTTCTTTCCCTCTATATTTCTTTATCTTTACTAAGGAATAAACCCTATAGAGTAGGTATTCCTTTAGAATAGGAATCTAAGCCTTTAAGGTAGATACTTTATATAGGTTTCTAAGAAGACCCTCTCTAAAGTATATAAGTCTCCTATACTAAAGCTTCTACTATTCCTAGGACTTCTCCTAGGCTTTAAAGGTATAGGCTTTATTCTCTTAGTTCTAATTAAGGCATAGCATTGCATATTCCTATAAGGCCTTATTAATCTCCTTAATAAATAGTACTCCTCTTAATAGCTTTATCTAAATAACTAGTTTCCTAGATAATAAAATAAGTATAAACTTTAGTAGCTAAATACTATACTACTAGCTAAATTAGCTCTAAGAAACAAGATTAACTCCTAAGCTAGGTATAAAGAGGACATCCTTAAGTATAATCTATTTTCCTCTTCTCCTATCTATTACTACGTCTCCTATATACATAGCTATTAAATAGCTACTACCGACCTTAATCTACTTTTTTCTCTAAAGAGGTTTTAGTTCTCTAAAAAGTAGTTCCTAGTTAGTTATATATAATAAAGCGTAAGAGTTAAGCAGCTATCTTAATAGTATATACTTACCTTTTGCTTCTATAGTTAAGTATATAACCTTATCGATATTATTATTCTCTAATAGGGATTAAGATACCTTAGATATTGCTAAAGATTCTATATCTTCTTAGGTAGTATAAGCCTTTTTAGAAAACTTCCTTAAGCTTTATCTTTTCTTAAGGGATTAGACTTTTAGGTTAAGTTTCTTTACTATTTCTTTTAATGTTTCTTTATCTAGTAAGGATCTCCTTCTAAAGCTACTCTCTCTAAGTAGTATTCTTCTCTTTTCTACCTTATAGCTCTATCTTAAGTTACTAGTTCTCTTAGCTTTATTAAGGTATAGGCATTTAGTAACACCTCTAAAATGCTCTTAATTATAAAGATAGCATTTTAGTTTCGTACCTTAGATCCCTTTTCCCTTAGTAAATATTACTATTTCTTAGGACTAGTTTAGTCTAGCTTTATATAATTCTAGTAGCTATAGTATACTCTTATATAATATAGACTACTAGGCAAGGATAGTATTCTTTATACTTTAGTACGCCTTAGGCAAGCTATTAAGGAGATGCTTAAGTCTCCTCTCTAGCTCCTTATAGTATGCCTTCTAAGAGTCTACCTCTATAATCCTTCTAGCTATACTAGCTAGTTATACCTATGCTTTTCTAATTATTATGTCCTCTATTATCTAGAAGTTTATAAACTCCTAGATATATGCTATTATATATATAGTATATACCTTACTACACTTAGCTCTTATCTTTTCCTATATCTTTAAGGCTTATCTCTCCTTAATAGTCTCCTTTTAGTTATCTTCTAATAGGTAGATTATTATCTCGTACCTAGTAGAAGTATTAGCCTTAACCTATTCTAGGTTACTTCTTAAGTACCTTAGGCTAAGTACTAATAGTAATAACTCTATAGAAGACTTAGGTATAGTCTCTAAGATAATCTAAAATATATCCTTTAATTTAAGGTAGTTCTATAGTAGGCTAAACTATTATCTCTAGTTTTCCTTATATAGTACTAGTATAGCTCTTCTCTTACTAATTCTACTTGCTAAATCTATTTTTATAAAGTTAAATAAATAAACCTAACTCTAGAAAATATAAGCTCTTTTAATTTAATAGTAGTTTCTAAATAGCTACTTTCCTTTATTACTAAGACTCTTCTCTCTTAGCTAAGGTATCTAAGGACTCTTCTCTCTTAGAGGAGTTAGTTAGGTTCTTAGGTAGAGAACCTTTAGAAGATCTACCTGCTTAGAAGGGCACTACTAGCTAGTTCTAAGGTATTAGTAGTACTAAGTGCTTAGGCCTAGTCTTATCCTTTTAGGTGCTATAGCCTAAGGCTAACCCTTTCCTCTTTATACTTGTCTAATCTTAAGTATGCCTTACTAGGCTTTTCTCTATCTTACCTGCCCTTTAGGGACATCTAGTATATAGCTAGGATTATCTAAAGCTTCTTAGTAGTATAGATAGGATATACCTCTAGTCTCCTATATGCTCTTTTCCTACTTCTTTGCCTAGTTAATACTATAGGTCCTATAAGAGGTAAAACGTATTACTTTAAGGATAAGAAGGCTAACTCTTACTACCTAGGGCCTCTTTGCAAACCCGGGCTTATAACCTATTAAATCCTATTATAATATATCGTCGAATTATCGGAGGAGTAGGTATATCGCGCAGTAGAAGTAGAGATAGTAGGTAGGAACTAACCGAGTTAATTATGTTAGTTAGTTATAGGTTGCACCTTCTCCTAAGATATATTTCCTAGTAGGTTATATAACCTAATATTAAATTATATTCTCGTAGGCACTCGTCGGATAGGTATAACACGTAGTAGAAGTAGAGGCGATAAGCAGGAACTAACCGAGTTAATTATATTAGTTAGTTATAGGTTGCACCTTCTCCTAAGATATATTTCCTAGTAGGTTATATAACCTAATATTATATAACCTATATTACCTAACCCTAGAACTAAACTAGCTAGTTTAGTTCGGTGCCTTAGGAAGTACTAACTAGACTATACTTCTTAATACTCCTACTTAGGCTAGATAGTCTTCTGCTTGCATTTAAAACTAATCCCTAGATTCTAATTACTTATTAAGTATAGCAAGCTACTTCGTCTATAGTGCAACTCCTAGGCTTAGTATTACCTAGACCTTCTACTTCTACGAAGTAGTAAGGAATAGGTTTTTCTTTTGTCTCTCTAAGGTCTAGAGTTTAATCTATAGTTAGGGCAGGAATCTTTTGCTCTTCCTTATATAAGTTAGAGTTGTCTTATAAACTTCTAAAACTATAGCCTATTCTTTAGTTTAGTTAGGCTATTAGCAACTATCTCTTTTATTAGAATATATTCTACTATAACCTTCCTTTGCTACTAGAGATGTCTAATATAGTTATATATAATATTAATATATTTAGATCTTTTATAGGTATATATATCCTTAATAAGGGTTAAAGCTACTTAATTGTCCTCTATAATTTTTACTAGCCTTAGCTCTTTTACTATGTTAGGATAGGCTTTAATAGTTAGCTAAAATAGGCATTCTCCTACTAACCTTATATAGTCTATCTCTTTTAAGAGTACTACTAAGAATAAAGACTACTTTGCATATATATTTATAGCTATATACTTAGCTTCTATTATTAATATTATAATAGACTTTTGCTTTCTACTTATCTAAGAAACTAGGGCTCTATAAAGGAAGAAGATGCTTCTAAGGATTAAGACTCTATCTGCCTTATTTATTATATAGTTAGAGTCTAAAAATCCTATTAGCTTTCCCCCTCCTCTCCTAAATATTAAATCTAAGTCTTAGGACGATCTTAGGTACCTTACTAGTTTCTTTAGAGCTTATAAGTATCTCCTAGCTAGGTCTAAAATATATAAGCTTAGCCTACTAAGAGAGAAAGCAATGTTTAGTCTTATTATAACTATAGGCTATATCTAGGTACTAGTTTAACTTTAGTACTCTATCTTGTTTCCTTTCTTATTATATAAGCCTATTAGTTTTAGACTATTATAACTATCTATTAGGAAGAGAGTTAGGTTAGCTATCTCCTTAGTTATTCCTAGCTTTATAAGGTTCTCCTAAATAAAGTATTCCTAATTAAGCTTTAAAGTTCTAGCTTATCTATCTCTTATTAACCTTATTCTAAGGATCTTCTCTAGTTCTCTAAGATCTTTAATCTTAAATACCTTACCTAGCTATTTCTTAAACTAAAGTATATCTTCTAGCTTTAGTACTATAATTAGAATATTATCTATATAGGTTAGGATTAGAATATTCCTTTCCTAGTAGATAAGAAGGCATAGGTTTACTTCTAATTATATAAACCTAATCTATTTTAACTTCGAGAAATAGAGTTTATTCTAGTCTCTTACTACTTACTTTAGTCTATATAAGCTTCTTAGGATTTGCAAGACTATATTAGGTAGAATCTTAACTCCTAGTAATAGAATTATAAAGATTTCTTCTTAGAGTTTGCTCTTAGTAAATGTATTATTTATATCTACTTAGTAAATTTCTAGGTCCTTTAACTCCTTTTTATAAACTATAGCTATAAATACCCTTAGGGTATTATACCTAACTATTAGTATAAAGGTTTCCTAGAAGTTAACTCTAAATTTCTAAGAGAAACCTCTTATAACTAGTCTTGCTTTAAACTTTTTAATAGCTCTACTAATTAATCTCTTTATATTAAATACCTATTTAGATATTATAAGGTTTGCTCCCTTTAAGGGAATAACCTTTATTTAGGTATTATTACTTCTTAATATAGTTAGCTCCTTCTAGACTATATCCTCCTATATATATCCTTATCTAGGGTCCTAAATTGCCTCTTTATAGGACTTTAGAATAGGTACTTTTTATCTTTATATAGAGACTTAAAGGGCAAGTACTATAAATATAGACTCTTAGACCTCTAATAGGGCTTCCTAGATCTACTCCTAATCTTAGCCTTAGACTTAGCTAAGGAATGCTTTATAATACTTAATACTTAGCTCTTCCTCTTGTCTATATTCTTTCTATCTCTTCTAAAGCACTTATCTTATAACTATACTATAAGCTTTTAGCTTTAGGACTAGTCCTTTATTTAAGATAGATCTCCTTCTCTTTTAGCTATAAGTCTAGTCCTAGTCTCCCTCCTAGTTCTTATTTTCCTCTCTTAGGTTCTACTCTATAGCATTTAGGGCGAGTATAGGTACGCTACCTATATTATATAATAGGCGAACCGAACTAGCTAGTTTAGTTAGATTACGTAACCGCTAAACTAAACTAAGTAGTTTAGTTACTACCTACGGTCTATTCTTAATCTTAGTATTTATATACCTAAGGTTTTCTTCTTCTAAATCCTCTATTCTCTAGTACTTCTTCTTATTCTTTAGTAAAGGTAGTAACTATATAAAGAGTATTTAGCTAGGACCTATAGGTTTAGTTGCTATAGCTATAAGTATAGTAGTTATAAGTAGTATAACTACTATTAGCTTCTTTAGAGGTTTGCTAACTAGGTTTCTAATAGGTGCATTACTTACTTAGTTAAGCTTAAGAACATTTAGCTCTATATCTCCTCCTTTCTTATGCTTAAACTAAGTTATAGTACTATAGGCTTTAATAGCCCTTATATTAGGCTTCTAAAAGAGCTATATTTTAGTAGTATTAGGAACATACTTAATAAATATAGCATCCTTGCCTCTATTTATTAGTTTGTCTAACCTTATCCTAGCTAGTTAGGACTTAGAGTCTATATAGACTACTACTTTGCAATCCTAAACTCTAAAGTATAATACTAAGGGTTAGATGCTTAAAAAGGCCTCCTTAGGTAAAACCTTAAAACTATTAATTTCTAGGCTATTAGGAAGAGAATTTCTAATAACTATATAGGCTACTAAGGCTTCTAGCTAGAATTTAATAGGTATATAAGCATCTTCTAGCATTGCTCTTATATAATCTTTAGAAGTTTAGATTAACCTCTTAACTACTCTATTCTAGATAGAGTTATATGTTTTAGTAGTATAGAAGGAAATTCTATATTCCTTCTCTTACTATTTTAGTATAGTAAGAAGCTCTCTTACCCTATTACTCCTTATAACCTAGAGGGGATTTCCTAATTATAGCTTAGCTTTTACCTTCTAGTCTCTAAGGATACTTAGTATATCTTCTCTAGACTTTATTAGAAAAGTCTATTTCTTTCTTAAGAAGTTATTAATAATCTTAAGCTACTATTTATATCCTAGTCTTAAGATAGATAAAGGGCTATAGACATTAATAGAAACTAGAGATAACCTTTAGGGTTTCCTTTTAGTTTCTTTCCCTTTATGCTTCTTTATCTTTACTAAGGAATAAATCCTATAGGGCTAGTATTCCTTTAGAATAGGAATCTAAGCTTTTAAGTTAGAGACCTTATATAGGTTTCTAAGAAGACCCTCTCTAAAATATGCAAGTCTCTTATACTAGAGCTCCTACTATTCCTAAGACTTCTTCTAGGCTTTAAAGGTATAGGCTTTATTCTCTTAATTCTTATTAAGGCATAGCATTATAAGCTCCTATAAGGCCTTATTAATCTCCTTAATAAATAGTACTCCTCCTAATAGCTTTGTCTAGATAACTAGTTTCCTAGATAATAAAATAAGTATAAATTTTAGTAGTTAAATACTATACTACTAGCTAAATTAGCTCTAAGAAACAAGATTAACTCCTAAGCTAGGTATAAAGAGGACATCCTTAAGTATAATCTATTTTCCTCTTCTCCTACCTATTACTACGTCTTCTATATATATAGCTATTAAATAGCTACTACTAACCTTAATCTACTTTTTCCTCTAAAGAGGTTTTAGTTCTCTAAAAAGTAGTTCCTAGTTAGTTATATATAATAAAGCGTAAGAGTTAAGTAGCTATCTTAATAGCATATACTTATTATAGCTAGGCTAGGAATTAATAAAGTAGTCTCGAGTATATCTAGTTTTGCCTGCTATCTCGCTATTCTCGCTAAAGTATACGGCTAGCGGCTAGGCTAAGGCAGGCGCACTACTAGGCAGGCGCACTAGGCTAGCGGCTAGGCTAGGGTAGGCGTAATAATTACCCCTCCCCCCTATCTTAAAGAAAGGCGGCTGTCCTTAGCTATGCTATATTAAAAAACGCTCGTCTCCTATTCGTTAGGTGTCTCCTAACCGCGCTAGGGCTACTATTCGCACTATCTACGCTCGTCTTCTATCCGTTAGTACTATCTACTATTACGCGGCGGCGTTAGCCGGGCCGACTCCTAGTTCTAGTAGCTATTAGATATAGCGCCTAGCGTCTAGCTATTCCTTACGCGAAAGGTAGAAGAAACGTTCTCTAAGAGCTTTCTTACTAAGAGCTATACGGTATAGCTATTTCTAATTTCTTGTCTATCTAATTCTAGCGGCCTTAAGGGTCTCCCTATCTACTTTCTTAGTTAGTTCTAGGCGCAGGTGTTATTAGTAGAGCCCTATAACGAGGGTTATTATAGTATTAAAATACTTATATAGAGTCTTTATAAGTATCTTCGATAAGCTATCGTCTATAGCGTTTATAGCTAAGTCTATAATTAGTTTAGGATTAAGTTTAGTAGCCTATATAAGGCCTTCTACGAAACGTTCTAGTAGAACCTCTTAGTCTAAGAGGTAGATAATCTCGTTTCTATCTCTATTATCGTAGGGCTTAACTACGCTAGCTACTTCCTAATAGATCTTCCTATCTAGGTTATAGCCTACTAGTAGACGGTTTTCTTTAGCGAGACTATAGACTAGCCGGTTAGCATCGTCGAATATAATATATAGCTAGCTATACGGCTTATACTAGGAATAGACGTTACCCTTAGAGTCGAAAATAGCTAGCTACTAATTACCGAGCTAGTTCTTACTAAAGAGGCCGAGGCGTTTTAGCTAGAGGATCTAGCCGATAGCATAGTCGTCTAGACGAACGCTAATAGGTAGTAGCGTCTTTAGCGTAATTATACTAAAGGCTATATAGAGTAGGACTATCGCTACCTTATCCCTAGCTTACTTACTAGAACTATATAATATCGAGGTTATCTAGTTATCTAGAGGGTAGAGCACTCCCGCTCTCTAATAGTATTCGCTAAGTAGGCTTTAGCCTATATAGCCTAGGTAATTCGATGCCTTATACTATTAAGCTATCCTTAGGTAGCGTTTAAAGTCCTTTAGTTTATCGTCTAAGTTCTAGTCGTCCTTAACTTTAGCTTTCTTCCTAGAGTCTTTAGATTCGTCGTCGGAATCTTCTCTAAAAATATATATATTACTTAGGCTATCGTTCGTACCTTAACTATCGTTAAGTCTAGTTCTCTTCGCGATTAGAGTATTTAGCTCTATAGCATAGTGCTTCTAGCCTAGCCGGGTAAGGTCTAGACTATTTACCTCTAGTAATAGTATACTAGCTAACTAGAACCTTACTAGAGAGCTACTAGCGCGACTGCCGCTATACTATCTATTCTAAATATAGCTTAGAGATAGTTAAGTAGCTCTTAGCTTATTAAATTCCTACTAATTAGCAGAAGGGGACGACTGCTATTACTTATAAAGCTAGTTTTTATATTGCTTCTTTTACTATAATTTTTGCAAGAGCTATACCCTAGTCTTTCGGTCTTATATAAGGGCCTTCGAAGCCTTCTTAGATAATAGTAGCTAGCCTTATTAGTCTTAGCTTAAATCTAGCTAACGTCCCTCCTCCTCTCGGCTAGTATAACTCTAGAGCTCGTATTAGCTACTCTAAGTAGCTATAGAGTGCTAATTATAAATAGTAGTATAGTCGGGGTTATCGATATTAGCGTAGGCTACTCTCTCTTATTCCTCTTAGTAGCGGAGGCGAGCCTAGTCGTCCCTAAGCTAGCTATCGTCTATACTAGTAGCTTCTAGGGCCCTAAGCTCTACCTACTTCTATATCTTCTACTTGCATTCTACGCGCTATTTATCGATAGTCTTCTCTATATATTCCTCGACGAGAGGTAGAGTTATTTCGTTAGCCTAGCCGACTTCTAGCTATAGGTGCGGTAGTCTTAGGTCTAGTAGTATATATATCTCCGTTATAGCTAATAGCTTCCTAGGAACGGTTCTAGCTTTCGGATTATTAGACTTTAGAGCGAGTTTAGTAATGTTCTAGTAAATATAGTCGGCTAAGATAAGTAGCTAGTATAGGCTTAAGACTGCCGACTTAAGGGGCCGCTAGGTCCTACTATTTAGCTCGTAAAAGGGAACTACTAGTAGAACGTCTATATTACCGCGCTTCTCTTAAAGTAGAAGCAAAGGCCCGGTATTATAGTAGCAGGTATAGTTAAGAAGAGTCTCTAAGCTATATAGCTAGGAGGCTAGCCTCGGATTAGTATATATATAGCCTAATACTTTCTCTATTAGGAACTCGACGTAAGCTAGCTACGAACGGTTTATATATCCTAGTATCTAGAAACGCCCTAGCGATACGCCTATATCTCTAGCTATTTAATTAGCGTCCGTTAACTTAACTAGTTCTCGTGCCTAGAACTTCCTAGCGTATTTAATATCCTATATAGCCTTTTAGATAGATACGTTAGCTATATTCTAGGTAGAGGCCGAGTTCTCGACGCTAGCCTAGTATATATCCTAGATATAAGTTTATACTTATAGTTAGACCTATTCTAGTACTATTATTAGTAGTAGGGGTCCTAGGACAAAGTCGTCGCTAGGTGCGACGTCTATAGCTTATTTGTCTTAAGCTTTATAGCGAGCGGCTATCTCGTAGCTATGTCGGGTATACTCGTCCTTTTCTACCTACTAATTGTTTATTAGTTGCTCGTGCCGCTACTTAGTATAGGCAGATATCTTATAGTAGGTCGACTAGTTAAATATCTGCTTATAAATGCGGTTATTTTAGCTATTAGCCTGCTATTAGGTACGATAGAAATTTTGCTTTAACTTCGTAGCCTATTAGTTCTAAGAAACTAATAAGCGAGCCGTCTATAGGTTAGTAATAACGGCCTTATGCGTCTATTTATAACCTACTATAGCGGAGCTATACTTATGCTTATCTATCCTTATTAGAATAATAGCTATAACTATAGCTATATCGCTTTAGTTAATGCTAACCGTTAGCTCTAGTCTCTTTAGTATATCTATTACGCTAATAACTATAGACTAAAGCTTAGCCTTATAGATAGCTAAGTTATTTAAATCTTGCTTATTATAGTAATTAACTATCTAGCGTTATATAGTATACGCGTCGGCTAGCTAGAGAGCCCGTAGGCAAAGGATATTACTTATAGCGACTTTTTAGAAGTAAGTTAGCAGAAAGCCTAAAGTGCTATAGGAACTTTAAGTTCTTTAGTAGTAGTAGTAGGGTTATCGGGTTAGTAGCAGAGATTTAAGTCCTCTAGTAGCGGCAATAGGGTTATTAGGTTATTAGCGGAGAAGGTCGCGATAGGCGGGAATATAGCAAAAGATATTGTAATAAAGTAGTATACTATAGTAATCTAGTATATTACTGCTCTATTAATGCTATTCGCGCCTATACGGCGCCTACGTCGTTAATACTATTATTAAGATATAACGTATATATCGCGAAGGTAGTAGTAGTAATAGTAGTAGTAAAGGTATAGAGGCGACGGCAGAAGAAAAGCAAATAAAGCAGAGTCTATACGTTATTATTAGCTTATATCGCTTAGAAACACTAACTAAGCGGTAGTCGCTAAATAGAATATTCTAGGTTCGGTTTATATCGCTTAAAAATGCTAACTAAGTAGTAGTTACTAAATAGAATATTCTAGATTCGGTTTATATCGCTTAGAAATACTAACTAAGTAGTAGTCGCTAAATAGAATATTCTAGGTTTAGTTTATATTACTTAGAAAATGCTAACTAAGTAATGCTTTAAATAAAATACTCTAGTAATAGCGTCTAGCCGCTTAGCGTAGGCTACGCCTAGCGGCCCTCTTGCCTTACTCTATAGTAGCGTTCTACTACGGCGAGGAGATAGTAGGGGGTAGTAGCGGAGAGGCATCTAGCGCTGCCTACTAGCTAGGGTCGTTATTCGGCTAGGCTCTAGTATAGTTACGCCTCCGGAGCTAGTCCTCTAGGTAAGTTTAGTTATATTCTTAAACTATATCTACTACGTCTTATAAGTCGTCTAAATTATACTAAATATTATGCTCGTAGCCGTAGCCTATCTATTTTACTAGGTACTAACGCTAGCTACGTATAGTCCGGCGGCCTAGTAGCCTCTCGATCTCGTAGTATAGAGTCTCGTCGTCTCCTACGGCTTTTACTAGGCCTAGTTTAGAAATCTCTCGTTAGTATAGATCGTCGCTAGTAGGGTATAGTTCGAGCTAGGCTATAGAAACTATAGGATAAATTCGCTATATAGGAGGAATAATTAGCTTATAGGCTAAGTAGCCTACTGCTCTCTCTACTACGAACAGTCTAACCTACTAGTAGGAAAACTTTCGGTTAGCTACTTTAGGCTAGCGATAGCCCCTATATAGATATAGAAGGACTCTCTAACTAGGCTAGAAAGTAATTAGCTAGTATACCGTATTATATCGTTCCTTTATAGCTGCTATAGCCTAAGCTATTAAATCGGTAGCTTTATCTTATACTTCCTAGTATAGAGTAGCGTAATCTATAGTTAGCAACTCGGCTAAGGGTATTAGCGCGTCTAAATTATTCTTATAGCCTTAAATAAGGAAATTAGGTGCCTCGCCTATTAATATATTCCGGCTATTATTAAGCTTAGCCTAAATATATAGTAAGGCCTTAGTATTACGGATAGTAGGCGTATAGGTACTACGTACGCGGTATAGATACTCCGTAGCTAGACTTAGATAGTACCTACTATAGTTACCTACTACTTCTTATATATACTACTGCTAGTAACCCTAATAAGTAGTAGCTCGAATTAGTTTTATTAACCTTTTACCTTAGAGATTTTAAACTAGACGAATATATACTTCGTAGCGCCTATGCCGCTAGCTCGACTCTATTATAGACTCTACCTAAATTGCGCTTCTATACGTACCGGACTAATTAAGTTACGAGAATTCTACTACTTAACGACGGAGGTGCCTCGATACCTAGTATAGCGTATATACGCTTAGTTCGCGCCCGTTTACGCGCCTAGGGCTGCCGGCCTCTAGCCTCCTCTATTAGCACGTAACTATACTAGCGCCTACTACTAAGTAGCGCGTTCGCGCACCCCTTATATAGAAGGAACCCTTAGGATACGACTATAGCGACTTCCTTTATATAGCAAGTAGGAACCTATAGCTAATAGCTCCTACCTACTCCGTAATTTTAGAAACGCTAACCTTTTAAGGACCTCTAGTAGTTCGCCTAAAAAACCTTATACTAGTAAAAGTATAATATACCCTTTTTTCTAGTATATAATAGATCGCCTACCCTAGCGGCTCCCCTTAATATTAACGTATACTCTCTTATACTTACGTATAGTTTCTTATAATTTCTATAAGACTACTCTACGCATCCGATTCTTAGATAGCGCCTAGAACTATAGCCTTTAGTTATATATATTATAGACTAGCACTTAGCTCCTAAAGAATACTAACTAGCGCTCTAAATAACGCGAGGTATAGCTGCTCTCGGTTTTCCTTAAGACTAGGCCGTTAATTAATTAGACGTTACCTACTCTATATAGGAGGTTCTTACCCTCCTTAATTACTTCTTAGACTATACTCTTATAGTAGCGCTAGCTTCTAACCGTACTACCTTTACTAATATTCTAGTAGTATTATTACGCCTATAGCTTATCTACGCGTAGAACGCTACTTATAGAGCGCGATCTAACTAATAGCGCCGTATACGTAGAGAACGAGTAGCTATACTATCTCTAGTGCCTACTCTAGTTCCGTCGCCTATATAAGTAGTACTAACGGACGCGCCTAGAAGACTAGCCTGCTCGTAGTTACTATATACTATAAGCTTACTACTAACTTCGCTTATACCTTTGCTAATACTTAATAAAGTAGCAGCCTTTTAGCTAGAAGCTTTATAAGATATATCTAAATCTACCTTAGACTTATTGCCGTATTCTTTAGAAGTCCTCTTAGACTCTCCGACTACTCTATACTTATTACTATCTCCTTCGCTTTCTATAATTAGCGTACTGCCTTCCCTACCTAGTATACTAAATAACCTACGTAGGATACTACTAGTAGGAGCACTACCTAATTAGCAGGAGATATGCTACTAACGCCTCTAGGACGCTAACTCTACTCTATAATAAGGTCGGTACCCTATATAGAGACGCGCGCGCGCTACTAGTATTAATAGCTAGATATGCCTAAATATCCTACCTTACCTAGAGATAGACCTAATTATCTAGCTAGGACCGGGAGTAGACGAGTAGAACCTATAAGATATTAACTCTATCTCTAAATACTCGCCTTTATACTAACCTAGGCCTAATAATACTATAGTACTAGACTATCTATAAGAGTTAGTATATACGATTATAGAGACTACCGCGTAATAGAAGACGGCAATTAATATAGTCTAGGCTAGTCTCTATGCTACCTAGGACTAGGTATAATAACTCTTCTATAGACCTACCTCTACCGTAGCTCTAGTTACTATACTTAGATTAATACTCGTTCTAGTACTAGCCTACGTACTATTGCCTATATATAGTACTTGCTACTGCCTAGATACTAGCCGCTTAAAACAACTTATATAAGTAGGACTAGTAGGACTCTACTAGTTCTATAGATACTAGAATACTAGTCGTCGCTACGACTTCTATTACGATAATTATATACCTTCCTAACTATTAGACTTATCTAGTTCTAATATAGACTTCGCTCTACGTTCTAGCTAATACGACCGCGGCCGTAACTATATAGTATACTATTATTATTAAGATACTAACCCGGACGATAACGATAGTAGTTCTAGCTTTACTATTATAGCGCGCTTATATCGTCTATACTACTAGCACTTAGATCTATACTATAATAGTACTTAAAGACTAGCGCGCAAGCTAAACTATAACTATAAATACCTAGTAGCCTTTCGTAAGAACCGCTATTTCTAGCTAGGTAATATTAGGTTTTTCTACCCTAACGCGCTAGACTTTAAGTATAGGCCTAGAGATATAGTAGATAAGGGAGATAAGTTATTCTTTCGTTCCGTCTATTTATTCCTTAAGGCTACTTAGGACTATACTAATACTAACGGTACGGACGTACTTTACTATAATATCTAGCGCTATTTCTATAGAGCTGCTATATAGTAGAGTATCTATAAATTATACGCTAATAATAGGATATAAATGCGCTTAAGTAAGTATAGTATTAGACGCTAGGCAAAGGCGCTACGCGACTACTTCTAAGTACCGATTAATAAAGCTTAGAAGAACCTAATAGCTAAGCATTATAATTAGACTAACGTCCGCTCTAGATAGAGACCTACCGACTT
Source organism: Cercospora zeae-maydis (assembly GCA_023512815.1). Taxonomy (NCBI): domain Eukaryota; kingdom Fungi; phylum Ascomycota; class Dothideomycetes; order Mycosphaerellales; family Mycosphaerellaceae; genus Cercospora; species Cercospora zeae-maydis. The sequence goes on from JAKLWY010000008.1 coordinate 2,145,012, forward strand.
TGTCCTATACTATATATACTAGGTACGAGAGGCCTAGATCTACGACCTGCGTAGTTAGCTTATATATACCTAGATGCGCTTACTTCTAGAGTTATAATACGATATTCTATACTTATAGTACGATACTATACTAGTAGAGTTCTAGGCTTAACTTAATAATAAGTACGAGTCTTAGCGCTATCTACTATAGGCCTATAAGTCTATTTAGTCCTCTACTTATAACCGATACTAACTAGCCGCTATAGGAGCTAGCTACGACTAGAATAGACGTACTAATAGTAGGTACTCTACGGACTACTACTAGGACACTAATTAGGCTTATATTAGCTAATAGTATCGTGCTCTACTTACTAACTACTACTAGCAGAATCGCGAAAACGCTAGTACTTAGTAGGCTACGATAGACTAGAGAAATAGGTATACTTTATATCGTAACGATAGGTAGTTAGGCCTATACCTACGTAACTACTAGCTACTAGTTATAGAGCGTAGCGACTATACTAAGTATAACGATCGCGCCGAATATCTAGACCGTAACGACCCTTAGAAGTATATAGACTATATCGATTAAGGCGATACCTATATTAATCGAAGTCTACGGCATACTACCTATAATAACTCTTTACGTAGTAGAGCGTAGTCTCCGGCTCGTAACTACCTACTTTACTTTAATAATATAGACGGTAGTGTCTTTCTACCTTCTAGTTCTTATTCTCTATTATAGTCCTACTCTTATACTCTATTTCTACTATAGACTCGATCCCGTACTACCTCCCTAAGGTATATATAGTATAGAAATTTCTTTAATAATATTCTGTCTTCTATAGTAGACGACTGCCTCGCGTAGCATATTAGTCTATAGAACTTTATAGCCTATTTTATAGACCTCTTACTCGACCGGACTACTCTAGCTATTAAACTATATAATACTACTATACCTAGTAGGCGCTATTATAGACGATATAGTTAATCGTTTTATAGCGACGTAGCTTATCTTATATACTTAAATATAGTATACGCTAACTTCTCTATAGCCCTATCTAAAGTAGTACTTCGTATTATCTACTCTTCTATAGTGCGATAGAAAATATATAGCTATACTTTCCGATACTTCTACTTCCTTTATATGCCGCTATAGCTTATAGACGCTATAGACGCTACTATATATACCGTCTGCCTAGATACGAGGGCTACTATCTCGATTATAGATTCTATATTCCTATAAGAGTAGGCACTGCACCTTATATGCTATAGATTAGCTATTTCCTTAGATATTACTAGCATCTCCTTTTTACTACTAGTCTAGGAGTTCGTAAAGCTAGAATTCTAGCTTCCTATAGTGCTTAACGGGGAACGCGTGCTTACCTACTATACCTACGAGGTTTATATTATCTCTACGCTCTAGCCGAAAATCCTTATCGCTATAGATATTATTATCCCGGAGAGTATTAAGATTAATACTATACGTAGGGAGGTAGTCTTAGGCGCCTATAGTCGCGTATATATCCCTCTACTCGTTACTAACTAGGCAGTTACTAGATTCGCTATATCTATACGTATAGCGCCTAGCTAAGCTACGATTCCGCTACGTTTAGTTTCTAGAGTTACGGTCTATTACTCTAGTATCTTGCCGACTAACTATAATTTAGAATTTGTCTCTAATCGAAACCTTATATAAGTTCGTAACCTCTAGATTACTCTTTATACTACGATTATAGACTAGGATATAGATAGCGTTTATATACGTAACTTCTAGGATAGGCTTCTTAAGCTACTACCTAGAACGAGGTTAGGTATTATATATAAATACGATTTCGATAGTATATACTATATCTATAGCGACTACTACGAGCTAGCTATACTCCTTTCCTAGCTATATTTTTAAAGGTAGGTATAAATACCTATAAGCTTAAAGATGCTAACCTAATTCTAGCACCTATACTCCTCGACGCTACGAAGGAGTATAGGTTGCTACTTAGAGTTACTATCTACGCTAACGATAGTAATAAGCTTATAGTACTTGCCTATATTATTAAAGCCTATACTACGTTATAAACGGATAAGGGTACGATAGTAGATATACTAAATAAGGACTAGATGCCTATTCTACTTTATATAGGCTACGAGAATAATAGTATGCCTATAGCTATATACCTACTTAGCTAGCCGGACCGTAAGGTTATAGATAAGGCGTTTAATGCCCTCTACGCCTAGGGCAAGATATAGTTTACCTAATAGCCTACTTAGTTTAGTTTCCCTATCTTTATTATCTAGAAGACTATTACTATAGATAGCTAGATAGTACGTAAGGGCAGAGTAGTAGTTAATATTAGAAGACTAAACAAGATCGCTACTAAGGATTCCTACCCTTTACTACGATAGAAAGACGTCGTCGACGCACTATGCAGCAGTAGGTATATTAGCACTATCGACGTAGTATCCTTTTTCTACTAGTAGGCTATAGCGCTAGCAGATAGATATAAGTTTATAGTTAATAGTTACTAGGGATAGGAAACGATAAACGTCGCTATTATAGAGTACTCTAGTAGCGTCTAGTACGTTTAACGACAACTCGATAGGTTACTTAAGCTACTTTTATATTTCTATAAAGTATATATCGATAATATAGTTATCTACTCTACTACCTTTTAGTACTATCTACGTAATCTAGACGCTATATTCGCACTTCTTAACTCCTACCGAGTTAGTAATAGGCGGAAACTATATATCCTTAGCAGCTCGGGCGCCTATAAAAGCGCGAGCTTAGGCTCTCCTCTATATTAATTAATTATCTACCCTACGTTTCTTATTTACAGTTCTAGTATTATTATACGTTCTATGCGTACCCGCCCTACTAGCTATTACGAGAGATAATATAGCTAATACGAGGGTTCGCAAGCTAAACGTAGAGCGTAACTATAAGCGTAGCCGTTACTTAATCTAAACTGCAGTGCTTACGAGGATTCCTAAGCCTAGCTACCTAGGATAAGAGGCAAGAACTGCGCGTTATTACGCTGCGTATAACCGCTATATACCTAATTCTAGGGCTATTAGGCCTTAGCGATATAGATATATACGCCTAGTTAGCTATAAGCTAGTTAAAGTAGTATAGGATTTACGCATTAAAATAGAGCCGAAGGTAGGGCTATATAATATCTTCTACGGATAAGAACTACCGGAAATATAAAAAGAAGGAAGAAGTTACTTATAGTCTAATAGCACGAACTATAATACGAGAAGTAAGCGATTAATTATAATAAGCCGCTAGAACGCACTTTATTATATATAAGCCTAGGCGGAACTAAACAACTCGGGAGGACTTAAGAGTATTAAGGCTACCTTCTATATAGGGACAGCCTTTAACCCTAAGAAAGTTATAAACCCTTAGTCCTATTACGACTTAGAATCGACGGTGTTTTAAGACACCGGCGATTAGTTATAGAAGGTTAATAATTTAGCTTATCTATAGCTTTCCGAGGATTCGCTTAGGGTTACTATGCCTATATAGAGGGGTCGTTATAGCTAGGATAGCCGAGAAATACGATATTACGAGCTATACGGAGTTTAGCGAGCTAGGAAAAGGACATAGAATCGTGTTACTACTCGCACTTTCTAGTTTCGCCGTAAGGCTACGTTTCGTAACTTCGGTTGCCCTATTTTCGGAAGGGTTTAATAACTCTTCTTATATTAGGTATAGGCTTAGAACGGCCCCTATACTTCCCTATCGAAGGTTTCTAAAAGGCTCTAGGAAAACATAGTATAGAGGAATCTCCGATAGGCCGGACGTTTATAATAATATAGGTCGGGAGTATTATAAGCCGGATAGACTAAGAAACCGACCTCTAGAAAGGAATATAGGTAACTACTAGGTATTACTAGCTACCCCTATTTTCGGAAGGGTTTAATAACTCTTCCTATATTTAGTATAGGCTTAGAATAGCCCCTATACTTCCCTATCGGAGATTGCCTAAAAGCTCTAGGAAGATATAGTATAAAGGGATTACCGATAGGCTGGATGTTTAAAATAATACGGGTCGGGAGTATTACGAGCCGGATAGACTAAGAAACCGACCTCTAGGAAAGTTTATAGGTAACTACTAGGTATTACTAGCTACTCTTACTCGCAATTTACGAAGTTACGAATTTCCTTTTGCTATATCTAGATCTAGAGTTTCTATTTCTTATCTTATTTTTAATTTAGCGAGAACATTCCTTTCGTTATATAATAAACTAGTACTACTATTACTACTAACTTTACCTAACGCTAACTAAACTAGCTAGTTTAGTTCGTTATTACCGACCTTTAGCCGAAAATATGCCGAATAATCTAAATAACGATTCCTCTGCCGGTACTAATAACCCGGATACTACTATTAACTCTAGCAGTATCTCGGATAATATTAGTATAGAGGATTGTAATTAAGAGTTCCGTTACTAACCTACCTAGTTTATCGGACCTAATAGAGAAGTTAAACGACCGGTTAGGAGCTCTCTAGGCTCTACTAACCTTTTAGCTTATCCTAACGGAACGATAGGAACGGGTAATACTTATTCTCGTCGACGAGGAGCTATAGGACTATAACTCTTTATTAATACTACTATTAGCTTAAGCGTCGAGTAGTTTTAAGCCTTAATTTCTGCAAGCCGACCTTCTATGCCTTTGCCTAGTTCTAAGGAGATAGGATACTTCGAAGGGTTAGATATTACTAAGTTTATTAAGCGTTTTAAAGATCTATACCGAACTTATAGAGGCGACTAAGGCGATAAATCTGCTAAAGTTAAGAAGCTAGTTAGCTACGTTTATCGATATTAGCGTCTTATAGTTAAGAAGCTCGAAGGGTACGAAAGTCGTAACTATAGGCTATTTAAAAGCAGCCTTCTTAAAGAGTATCGCGAGTTTAATAGCTAGCGCATACTTAGAGATCGGTCGTACCTTTTCTAGCTATCCCTATAAAAGCTAGATAAGCCTAAGGAGATTTTCGAGTATATTCGGAACTTCGAGATCTCTTCTACTATAATTCCTCTAGAAGATCTAGACAACTTTAGCCGTACCTAGATATTTTTAAAGCCTCTATCTAAGCCTATATAGAAGAAGATTTAGAATAAAGCGAACCTAGATATAAATCGCCCCTATACGTTTCGTAACTTTACGTAAGTAATTTTAGCTATAAAAGCTAAGTTGCGAAAGGATAAAACTAATAAAGCCTTATATAAGGATAATCGTTCTATTCTAGCAGAAAAGCTAGTTAAAGCGATAAGGAATACTACCCCTTGCCTAAATCCGGTCTCCGTAGCAATAAGCGCTATATCTAGAGTAAGCCCTAACGTTAAGAAGCTAACTAAATAGTTAGCTGCCCTTGCCCTTGCTCTTTTAAAGAACTAGGAACCTACGTATAGACCCCTACGTAGTAGCTAAAAGGACGAGGAAGTAGTAGAGATCTAAGCTATAGTTGTAGCCTATACTACCTTAGAAATTAAGATAGGTATAGCCTACTAGGAGTATAGTTTAAAAGGCTACCGTAGCGGAGACTATCTCTACTTTAATTAGCTTCTAGATTAAGAATTTCTCTATAAGAATAAGACTCGCCGAATATATCCTAGCCGAGCTAGCGGAGAAATAAGGCCTCTCGGGTATAGCTAGAATAAGAAGTCTCCTCGATTAAAGGTTATTCTCCTAGCTCTTAAGTAAGCTATCGGTCCGATTAACGTTAGCAAATATATTAGCTTTAATACTCTGCGAGCCTTATAGAAATCTAACTAGCGTAAACGTCCCGTCTCGATTAATACTAGTATAGCTAGGTTTAGAACTATAGAGTATATAGAGGAATGCGAGCCTATAGGATCTCTCTTTATTCTAGAAAAGGAAGAGGATAAAGAGGATTATAACGCTACCTATATAGCTACGCGGTCCTCTTAGAAAGCTATTTAGAATCCCTCTCGCCCGACTATATCTCTAATAAAAGCTGCAAAGGCGAATATAGAGAAGTAGAAGCAAGCTACTAAAACGGAAATAAGTAACTCTCGTAGAGAGTAAGTACTACTAGAGATAATAGAATATTATCGTAGAGGTAAACTAAGCTTATCTTAAGAAGCGGCTTTGTCTTAGATATAGGGAAGATCCTAGACTCTAGCGGTTCCGAATTCCTAGGATACGGAGATATAGGATACCTAATTCGGTCCTATAGTCCCTTCTAAAGGCAAAGCGAAAGGAGCGTAAAGAGCTAAGCCGAAAATATAGAGATTAGACAACCTACTTAAGAAGGCTATTTCTATAGACGAATAGGAAGCGTTCTAGTCTAATAGGCTCCTTAGAGCACCTCTAGTTATAGAGCTCGGAGAGTTATAGCTATTTAGGTAGCAAGCTCTTAGTTAGTTTCTATACGGAAGGAAGCCTATAGATCTATTCTATAGTACTATACTCGAGCGCTATTATACGTTAAAACGGAGGCTAGACGGTATAGCTACCTTTATAGTTAACTTCGCTTAGATCTATAATAGGATATAGGAGTATAATTCCGCTAGCTATTTCGACAAAGATAGCGAAGTATTTAGGAAGAAGGAGAGCGAGAATAATAATAAGGGCGACGTAGGCCTTTATCGGTACGGAGAGCTAGAGATTAATGCTTTCTTAATAGATTCTTTCGACTCTTCTAAGCAGCCTAAGAAAGAGTAGGTATTCTTAGTCGATAACTAGGAGGAGTTAAGTAATAACGAAGTCTAGTTTAATGCGAAGAAGTAGAGTAATACTAAAATATAGCTTTTATCTATTTCTCTTAATCCTAATTAGAAGAAAGCGGACGAGGAGATCGTTTATTAAGATGCGCTAGGGATTACTATTATAATAGTAGTAGATCTCTCGGTTCGGCTAGTCTCTAGTATAGAGGCGTTGCTATATATTCCTACTTCTAAGCTATATATAGACCCGGATAGTATCCTTCTAGACTTCTATAAGAACTACCTACTTATTCTAAGTATCTATATCTATACGACTCTTAGGAAGGCTCGATAGGTATACGATATCCTAATTAATAAGGGAGCGGAGAGTATAATTATAAGTTATAAGAGGGCTTATAGCTTAAGGCTTCCTATTTTAACTAATATTACGGCTACTATGCGTAGTATCTTAGGCAAGGTTATCTTTATTAAGATATATCGTAACGTCCGCGTAGAGGTATACGGAGTTATTATCTTTATAACTTTTTTTATTACTAGCGATCCTAAGACGCTAACTCTTCTAGAAAGGCCGTAGGCTTATAGAACTCGCCTTTCCTCTAGGAACTATAATAATAGCTCCTAGGAAGGTATAATTACTAACGACCGTAGAAACCTAGTTTATTTTACCGGTATAGTAGGCAATAATAGGTATAGAACGGTCGACGATATTCTTCGTAGGTTAGGAAAAGATTAGGTACTAAGGTCCGCTTTAGCCTAATCTTAAGTACGGATATAGGTAGGGCTAAAGCGCGCTAAACTAAGCTAAAGAGTATTCTTAAGAGGATAGCTAAACTAGTACCTAGAGTAAATACGGCGCTAAATTATAGGATACTCGAGAAACTAGCCGGGAAGCTTACTAAAGAGAAGGAGGACCGGTTTAATAAGCCTACCTACGAGTATCCTCGTAGCAAAACTATCTTCTTTAAGAATAAAGGCGAGTATAACTACCTTAGTTACTAGCACCGTTCCTACTTTAGAGATCCTAAATTCGAAGGACTAGTTTTTAACTATATAGCCTAGTATAAGTTCCTCGTAAAATCGTATATAGATTCTAAAGGCTTAGGAGCTTATAACGAGATAAGAGAACTTATTAGGAAATAAGTTCGAAACGTCCCTCCGTTATCTCTACTAATTCGTCCTAGCTAGAAATCTAATAATACCCTTTATTAGGGCCTCTAGTATAAGTTTACGTAAAACCTAGACCTCTAGGAAAGGCTTTTATCTACTATACTATATAAATTAGTATACTCTAAGGCTAAAGACCGCTCTTATAGTATAGGGTTCTCTTGCAATAAAGCTCCTATAAAGCGTCGAAGTAAATAGAGGCGGAATAAGCTTAGAAAGCGCCTTATAGAGCTAAGGGAGTATCTATTTAGATAGCTAGATCTTGCTAATAGGAGTTCTAAGCTACTTCCGGAAGCCTCTAAGGCTAGTTCTAGAACTGCTAGGATAGCTTCGGGCGCTAGTAGGGGTAGTCTTAGGAGCTCTAGAATACCTACGGGTACTAGTAGAAGGAGCTTCGGAATAGCTACGGGACGAAGTAGGGAGCTAACTAGGTAGGTTCGGGCGCTAATAGGGAACTATCTAGGAACGATTAGGGATACTAATATCGTAGAAAGGGCGCTAAGTAAAGTCTTAACTAATCTACGTATAGACTAGCGGCTCTTGCCGACTAAACTAGCTAGTTTAGTTCGATTATTACGTAAGGACTAGCGGAACTTGCCGAGTAAACTAGCTAGTTTAGTTCGATTATTACGTAACGCATATAATAATCTTATATTCTTACTCTTCCTAGAACTAGTCGGGCAGCGTTTAGGAAGCCTAGAGCTCTATTCCTAGGAGGATTCTCTTAGCGACCTACTCTTTTCTAACTGCTTTAGGAACCTCTTTTCCCTATAGAACTTAGAACTTAAGGTTCTCCTTCCGGATAAGTATTCTTACGACTCTAAAGATAGATACGAATCTAAGGGCGACTACGAACGAGCTATAGTTACTAATATTATCTACGAGGAAATCTACTAAAATTATAGAGTTCGCTATAGTAAAATGCTACTAAACGTACTCTTAGACCTAGATACGTAAGCTAAATTCTCTCCGGAAATTAGGGCGTTTACGATATATAAGCGTATCGTAGATAAGGTTAGATCCGTTAACGCGGACGTGTCTATAACGGATAGATCGAATTCTAGTAGTAATCTATACTAGAGAAAGAAAGCACTTGCTACGAAGGAAGCTATACTATCTAGAATAGGCCCCTTTAACGGAAAATACTTAATTAAGAAGTTTTCTAGTATTCTAAAAAGTTTAAGGCTTACGCTAGAACGGCTCGCTTAAATTAAGCCTACTATTTCGCTAATAGATTAGGAGCTATATCTTCTAACTGCGATGCTATATAATCGGGAAGCTATACTTGCTTAGGATTTTAAGCATCTCGGTTATATTAAGCCTACTATTGCTTCTTCTTAGGTTATCCGTATAATTCCGTATAAGCTATAGCAGCATTCTAGTTTCCGACTCTAGAGCTCTCTCGAAAGGGAAGTTATAAAAATGCTCCGTAAGCGTATAAACGTAGGCGCTCTTAAACTATACTATAGTGCCTACCGGAATCCGTACTTTCTTATAAAGAAGAAGACTAACCTAGGAGAACTAAAGAAATATCGCCTAATTAATGCTATATAGAAGTTTAATACTATAACTATATATAATACTAACCTTCCTCCTAATACGGATAGGTTTTCTAAAGCTTTTGCAGGTTATATAATCTCGTTCTTAGTTAATATCTTCTCTAGCTATAATTAGATTCTACTAGACGTAAGAAGTCGGGACCTTATAGGTTTCGATACTCCTCTCGGCCTACTATGCTAGACGATACTACTATAGGGAGCTACGAACTCTATCGCTTAATTTATTTAAATTATTATACTTATCCTTGCTGCTTAAATACCTTACGCTACTAAGCCTTTCCTTAACGATATAGCTATTTGCGGACTAAAAACGAAGTATAGTAATAAGGAGGTTAAGCCTAGACTCCGCCGATTTATAGTAAAATATATTAAGAACTTAGATAAGGTACTTGCTAACCTTAAGAGGGTAGGACTAATAGTTTACGGAGAGAAGCTATAGCTATGCTATAAATAGATTAAGATAGTAGGTTACGTTACTAATAGATATAGTAGACACTCGGATACGGAACGAGTAGCTAAGCTCGTTAAATAGCCTACTCCTATAGATTAGAGAGAAGTCCGAATTCTTATAGAAATGTTCGTATACTATAAGATCTAGCTTAAGGACTTTGCCTAGTTGCTAAGGCTACTCTTCTCTCTTCTAAAGAAAGACGTTAAGTTCGTATAGACGAAAGAATATTAGTAGTCTAAGAATGCAATTACGGAACTCCTTATCTCTACGCTAGCGCTAGTAGCGCTAGACTATAAACTAGAGGGAGGGCTAATCGTAGTAGGCGTTAATTCTAGCCTTTACTCGTAGGGATGCTATATATCTTAATATAACCGGAAAGATAGTAGAATTCGATACCCTTCTTAATTTAAGTTAGGATTGTTCTCCGCTTCTAAGTAACGCTACGACGCTAGGAAGCGCGAGTGTCTCGGTATTCTTAAAGCACTAAAGAAGTATCGTCTATAGTTATTTAGTATTTTCTTCTAGCTAGAGGTAGACGCTAATACGCTAGTGCATTAACTTAATAAGGCTGCTACGGACCTCCTAAACGCAGCTATTATAAGATAGCTAGCGTAGATTAGGCTATTTAACTTTAATATAGTATATATTCCTAGGAAGAAGCATACGGCTGCGGATAGGCTATCTCGTAAGCCTCCGATAGAGCGAGACACCCGAGAGCTAGTAGAGGAGGGCGATATCGATAAGATAATTAATAACTAGTTTTTCGCCTACTCTGCCTATAACCTCGTTGCCTAAGTATTCCCTACTCGAGCGGAATTAGAGGAGGAGGTACTAAACGGTACCTACTCTTAGAACTCGAGGAATATCGTATTCTTTCTTACTTACCTACGTTGTCTACTAGACCTATCCCTAATAGAATATAGGTCTCTACGGAAATATATACTTAAGTTCTATATAAGTAAGGAGGGTTAGCTTATAAGATAGGATCGAGTCGGTAGTATTCCTTAGAGAGTTATTAATAATAATAACTATTATAAAAGAATTCTTACTGCCTATTACGATTACTATAGGCACCTAGGCCCGGAATAGACGTATAAGACAGTTACTAAACAATAGTAGTAGGACGGTGTTTATACCGCAGTAGTTCGTTTCTATAAGAGTTACTAGCAATATACGCTTAGGAACGGTTACTAGCGTTCTAGCTTACTCTACGCTTCCGAGAAATAGTATCTTAGAGAGCGATAGTACTTAGACGCGGTATTTATTAGCACCGGACTTTACCTCGTTATTATAAGAGAGGCTATTTCTCGATAGCTAGAGGCCTAATTAATACGGATAATAGACAATCGCAAGGTTAACGCTAGATATATTATAAAGTTTATCTACGAGGACTTAATTTGCCGCTAGGAGGCTATAGCCGAGATCTATATAAACGAGGGCGAAGAGAACGTTTAAGAAGCGCTACTTACGAGCTACGGAATTAAGTAGGTTATAATCTCCCTCTACTATCTATAGGCTAATAGGATCGTTAAACGGGGACACCGTCTAATTCTAGCGGCCCTCTCTAAGCTTATAGGCGGAGGAGTAAGCGCTGCAGCTAAGTATATTCCCTCGGTTCTTTAGGCAGAACGTACTACGACAAACTAGATAATAGGGCTAACTCTAGCGGAGATAATAATAGGCAGGGATGCTATATTGCTAGTAGAGCTTAAATTCCGTACTTACCGAGTAGCTAAGTAGGAAATAGTCCGTAACCGTTCTTCCTTATTAGCGATGCGAGCTATAGCTATAGAACAAATATATACGACGCTTAAGGAAGCTCGTACTCGATAGGACCGGCTAAGGGAGCATAATATTAAGTATTTTAATAACTATAAGAACGCTAATTAATAGGAGCTTCGCCCTAGGCAGATAGTAGTCGTTTACTAGTTAGAACTAAAAACGAGCTTCTCGAATAAGCTGCGGTACTATTAGCGAGGTCTATTTTTTATATATACTATTATTCGAGAGGGAAAGGCATATAAGATTAAGGAGCTTAGCGGGAAGGTCCTTTACTATACGTTCCCTAGGTTTAACTTAAAGCTAGTGCCGTACTAGAGGGATCTAGAGGCTATAGTTCCTTAAGAGGATAACTTTAATCTAGGATAGCTAGGTCCTCTACCTCCTAAGCTACGGCCGCGTAGCTACCTATACCCTTAGGTCCGGATTAGTAAGCTATTAGGAATAACTTAAGAAGAGAGGGAGAAGTATATCCGCTAGCTAGACATTCTAATACTAGAGGAATCCTAGTAGGCCCCTAAATCCCTAAATTTCTTTTAAAAAATTGCTTCTATTACGTCCGAATCGGTATAAGAAATAGGAAGAAACATATTACTTATTACTCTCCTATAGCTAGTACTATAGGAAAGGGAGGATTAGTAGCGGAAGCAGAACAGACCTTAGGAAGCTAGACAAAGGACTATTACTATAAATAAGAGGATCTACTATTAGAAGAATACTAGTTCCTAACTAGCCTAGGCTTCTAGAAGCAACGAAGGATAAGATTAGGCGACTCTTACTTAATTTTAGCTAATAGCTACCTAAAAGTAATCGCGAGAACGCATATACTTCCTTATTTCTAGCAGTAAAAATAAAGCGAACTAGCTAGTTTACTTTAAATAGCGCTAAGGATTCTCTAATATATAGCCGCGAATACCCTTACGTCTAGGTAGCAGGTTTAAGCATAAAACTCCTCTTCTTTTCGGCTCTTCTAGTCTCTTCTTAGTCTTATTAACCTTAATATTTATTTACCTTAAGTATAACGACCCTTAAAGGTTGCTATAGTAACTACTCTAGTTTCGCTAAGTATAGGCGGCAGCGGTAACGATAGTTATATAGAGTTTTTAAGCAAACAAACCGCGAAAACTCTATATAATAACCTCTTCTATATATATACTAACTATTCTTACCGCTGCTAGTATAAACTTATCTATTTAGAAGATCCGCACGTTCTCTACTTTACGTACTCTTAAGAACTCGCTTATAGAAACGCCTACCCCTAACTAGCTTCCTTTGCTTATATATAGTATACTCCCTTCTATATAGTCTATTTTCTCTCCCTCTACCTTACTAGTATAATAGCCGACCGGGATATCGCTATAACTAACGCGACTACTAAAGCGCCTACCCCTAAGCCTAAGGCGGTAGTCCGCTACTCTAACCCCGACGCGCTTACCTATACCGCCGACTCTAAGTTAGCTAATTTCCGCAACTTTACGCTTAATATTTCTAAGCTAGGCAGGTAGCGTACTTATATATAGATGCTAAAAGCTATTATAAATATAGGGATAGAAGAAGAGAAGTAGACGATTCTACGCTCCGTTTATAGCGCTATTTAGGGAGACGACAATTGCCGCGCCTTTATTATTTTCTAGTTTATTTAAGAACTTAGCTAGCGTGCCTCTTCTCGTACTTAAGAAGGAGTACTAGAAGGACTAAAGGGCGTAATAGATATCTATAAGAGAGGCAAGCAGTTTGCTAAGAAGCGTAAAGGCCTCCTCGATATACTATAGAACTCGTTTAGCTTAGGTAGGGAGTTCCCCTATTTTAACTTCCTTAATTCTACCTTTAAGATCTATAAGAAGGCTAGCTAGCACCTCCGCCGCTTTACGCTATTTAAGAACGTTCCCGCCGAGAATCTCCGACTACTAGGCCTAACCTAGTTTAAATAGATACTATACTAGGCTCTCTATAATAGAAAGAAGGATAATCTATTCCGGCCTATATCTAGCTATATCTTAGGCAAATTTTAGAAGGCTAGCTTCGTCGAGAGCGTAGAGGCTATATTCTAGTTAGACCTATTTAGCCGTAAGAACCTCTAGATTATCGATAAGAATAGCTTCGCCGTTACGGACGCCTACTTTATTATTCCTAAGAATAAGCTCTCTAGAGTGTCCGATACTAATAACGAAGCTAGAGGCTCGGCCGTAAGTAGGCTACTTAGTAAGCCGTTCGAATCTAGCTATAACTTCCTTAGCTACCTTAATCTAGCCTCCGACGAGTTTAAGAGCTTTCGCGAAGTAGCCGAGCGCTAGGTCCGCGAGAAAATAAACCTTACTAATAAAGACTAACTGCGCCCTAATATATTCGCGTATCTATACTATAAGATTAGAGACCTCTACTACGAGGACCGCGAGCTTAAAGCGCTAAGCCGCTAGTAAGAAGAAGCTAGCTAGAGCTAGGCCGTAGTAACCCGCTCTCGATCTATAGCCCTAGAGCTAGAAATAATTGTTTTAGTCTATCTACGCGAACTAGCCGGTAGGGCTAAAGAATAAGTAATACGCTACGAGACGTATAGCTATAATAAGGACCTATTAAACGATCTAATTAACGAGGCGATTAAGAAGCCTTATTTAGATCTTAGAGAAGTTCGCGTCCGCATTGCTATTCTATACGCTAACTATCTCGAAGAACGCTATAAGGATAGTATATACGGAAAGCTAGATATAATCTTCCTTAATAAGTACAAATTCCTAGATATTAGTCCTTCCTTCTACTATACCTATATAGTAGAAATAGCTAAGGTAGTTAGCCTTATAGTAGAAGAATCGATAATAATAGCGTCTAATCGCCTCTATAACTCGTAGGATATCTCCCGTAGACTATACCTACTAGCGAAGGAATCGATCGATAATATACCTAATAACTTAAGAAAAGACCTATAGATATAAGAGATAGACGCGATAGACCGATAGGCTAGCAAGAGCTAGCTACGTAATATAGAGAAGGCTACGGCAAAGATAGTAGCTAATAAGAAGGCCTAGGAGAAGGCTAAGCGTAAAGCTAATACTAATAATAAAGAGGACGGCAGCCTTAAGAAGAAGACTCGCCTATAGCTAGAGATCTAAGATGCCGAGGGTTCCGCGTCTATACCTCTAGCTTACGCTCTAAAGAAGTCTAAGAAGAGTAAGAAGTCTAAGAAGGCTAAGGAGAAGTAGCGTACTAGCTTAAACGAAGCGAACTAGCTAGTTTAGTTTAACGACGACTATAGCGACGTAGAAGCTGCTTAAGAGCCTGCCCTAGAGTCTAACGATAATAAGCTTAGGCCTATACGAATTAAGCTAGACTTTACTAATACCCGCCTATCTTACTTAGAATTGGAGACTATTCGAGATATATAGAAGGCTTATAACGGGAAACTCCTTAAAGATAGCTTTAATATATTTAGCGGCCTTCTTAATTAGTAGGCAAAGGACCCGGATATAGTTTCTTAGATGCACTAAGAATTCGACCTATATCGCTACTACCTCTGCCGCCGTCGCAATACCTATAAATAGATGCTAAATATATTCTTCTCCCTTACTTAGTAGCTAATATAATAAGACCCGACTATCTAGCTACTTAATATGCTAGCCTAAGATTCTCTACGCGATAAGGCTATATATAGATTTATCGCGTACCCGATAATAGCTTAGTACTAATAAGGAGAGCCTACTAGCCGAATCGACCTAACGATCCTAATTATTAAGGGGAACTAGGCTACTAGCGAGAAGTTTATTAAAGGCTCTTTAGTAGTATAGAAAGATAGATAAGAGACCGCCTATACGATTACTATAGTTTCTCTCGATAGTACCTACTCTAGCTATAGACTAGTTATATAGGTACTTAACCGCAAGCTATAAGCCGACCTTAATAGCAACGACGACGAGAAAGAAGACGAGGCTATATACGCTAAGTTTAAAGTCGTCGGTAGCACCGGCTACCTAGGACTAATCTATAATATAGTTAATAAGCTTAATAACGACGAGAATAAGGACTTAGACACTAAGTAGACGCTAGTCTATATCTCTAACTAAGGGAAGGAAGGCCTATAGGACGCTAGCCTACGCCTATAAAATGTCTCGACTATGCCTAGCGACTTAGTACTAATATATTAGACGATCGCCTATAGAGAGAACTCTAGCGTCTCCTCTCGACGTATAGTCTACCTAACGCTTATTAAGTACCGTAATTAAGAGCTAGTTAGAAAGAATACCCTAGGCTTCGTAGAGGTCCTTATTAGCAATATTACGATGCTGCTAATATCTAAGACGTTTATAGGCGCCGATTTCCCTAATAAGCCGCAGGAGCGTAGACTTTCCTAGGAGCAATAGCTTAATAGCCTTAGGCTAGTTTTAGACGCGTTAATAGGACGCCGCAGCTAAGAAGAGCTAGAGGTAAGCTAAGAGGCTCTTATACTTCTATATATAGACCGCGCTACCTACGAGAAGTAGTATAAAGAAGTCTAGGTTCCGTAGGTAAAGAAGAGATTCGCCTAGCTATACGAGTGCTTAGTTAAGGCTAAGAAGGCTATAGCGAAAGAGTAGAGCTTCTTTCTATATATTAAGAAGGCCTTTAAGGGCTAGTTAAAGTACTTCCCGTTCGATAGCGCTAACTACCCGGATAATAAGGAAGACGAGTTTAAGAAGATTAGTATAGCTGCATATATATAGTAAACTAAACTAGCTAGTTCGGTTCGGCAAAGGAGAATAGTAATATTATAAACGTCTAATACGTTAAAAAAGAATAGATAGTACTTAGTTTATTATTATTTTGCAGAAGTTAGTTTTTAGAATAAAAATGTCGTTTATTAGAGTATCTATTCGGATATAAAGAAAGGGAGGATTAATAGGCGGAAACCGCATATCCTTAGTAGCTCGGGCGCCTATAAAAGCGCGAGCTTAGGCTCTCCTCTATATTAATTAATTATCTACCCTACGTTTCTTATTTATAGTTCTAGTATTATTATACGTTCTATACGTACCCGCCCTGCTAGCTATTACGAGAGACGATATAGCTAATATAAGGGTTCGCGAGCTAAACGTAGAGCGTAACTGCGAGCGTAGCTATTACTCGATCTAAACTGCAGTGCTTACGAGGATTCCTAAGCCTAGCTACCTAGGACGAGAGGCGAGAACTGCGCGTTATTACGCTACGTGCGACCGCTATATACCTAATTCTAGGGCTATTAGGCCTTAGCGATATAGATATGCACGCCTAGTTAGCTATAAGCTAGTTAGAGTAGTATAGGATTTACGCATTATTAGTATCTCTCTAGTAAAGTCCTTTCTTAGCTACTCGTCCGTAACGCTACTAGGTTAGCGCATTAGTAGACTAGGGTATACTACTTATAAAGAGAAGGTGCGTGCTATTCTAACCCTCCTTTTCCTAGAAATACTTAAGGACCTTAAGTAATATATCGGACTTACTAGTTAGAAGCGTAAATATATACTATACTATTTCTATATTATCGCGCCTTTTAAGAAGCGACGGAAAGAGTTACTCTAGTAGGCCCCTATATAGTAGGGGATATAACGCAAACGCTTCGCTAGGCGTATATAGGCTTAGGACGCGGAAGCTAACCTAGAGCATACTAAGCAGTTCTTTAAGATTATAAAGGATCTCTACTATACTATTAAGTTTTCCTACTATACGGACCTAGACTATAACTTATACGCGGATATCGACTCTAGCTAATAGGTATACGCTATTATACTATATATAGTTAAGAGTAACTCTATACTAGTTCTCGAGAGCAGAAAGGCTATACGTTTCCCTACTACTTAGATCTAGGTTATTATATACCTTAGCAAGATGCTAACTCCTACGGAGTTATAATACCTAGCTACTAAGCTAGAGGTCGTAGGCTTAGTCTAGGCCGCATATAAGATACGCTATATTCTCTAGGCTTATTAGCGATATATTTATGTCTTTTCTAACTATATTACGGCCGCGGGTATAGCTAACGTAGGCTTACTTACTAGCACGACCTTAGTTAATAAGCTTAACTTATACCTTATACGTATATAGTAGTACCTCTCTTAATTTCTATAGATATCTATTCTATACTACTCTAGCTAGTTGCACGGAATTCCTAACGCCTTTAGCCGGCTTATCTACGACGTTAATATAGTATACGACGACTAGACTAAAATACTCGACCTACTTAGCTATAACGACCTAGACCTAGTCTACGACGTAGTAGACGTTCGTTACGTATACGCCTATCCGGATACGGAGGCCGCTATACTCGACTACTCTACTAAGGACGTCCTTACTTCTAGATATAAGCGATACGTATACTATTACTATGCTACGCTAATTAACGAGGCTTCCGGCTATATATATACTTTATCTAAGCTATTAGTCTTCTACTCTATACTAGTTAGGATATCTCTAGAATTTAAGGATAATCTTAAATAGAGCTATCGTAACGATGCTAGTTAGCTTATACGTATTAGATAGTTCGACTACGAGAATAAACTATATGCACCTAACGATAAGTACTAGGTTAGTAAGCCTAAGACTGCGCCCTTAGGGTTATACTTTTACTAGCGTAATAACCTAATCTACTTTCGTAATAATAACGAGTAGAAGTGCCTATATATACTAGAGAGTCTAGAAGCGGAAGTATTTAAAATAGCGTATAATAATTACTATTATACTAGTTTCTATCGTATATACGCTTAGGTATACGCTAGCTTTTATATTCGATTCCTTATATATAAACTTTATAGGTATATCTAATACTACCTAACCTATATCGAGTACTAGACTTATCGATATAAACTATATAGCGAGCTGCACTCTATTACTACTACGCCTATACCCTATTACGCTATTATAGTAGATTAGGTCTACGGCCTACTAGTAATACTAGACGGGTACGATAGGTTCCTAATAGAAATATATAAGTTTACTAAGGATGTTTTGCTCTATAAGGTTAAGTATACGTAGACTACTACTAACTATACTACGGATTAGGTAGAGGCGCATATACTCTATAAGCGCAACTTTCCCTCTATACTTATCGGCGATAGAGACCCTATTTAGCTTTTAAACTTTATAAAAGCTATACTCGCGAAACTAGATATACGTTTCTTTGCTATAACTACCTACTACCTATAGGTAGATAGCTAGTTAGAACAAATAAACTAGACCGTCGAGATTGCTCTACGCTTTTATATAGCATTATTTCCTAGCTTAGTCTAGACTAACGCCTTACTATATATTTAGATAGAACTTAATAATGCGCGTAACGCCTCTACTAGTAAGATCCCGAATATTATAATTTAGGGCTTTAAGAATAATCTCGACGCCTTAAACTCTCTTATAGAACTCCCTACTATCGACTTCGTTACCCTACGCTAATAGGTACGAGACTAGGTAGTAGACGTACTAGTATAGGCGGCGGCTATAATAAAGGACTATTACGATACTAGCTACTAGCCTATCCGGTTTCGTATAAGGTAATAGGTTATGCTAAAACTCTACTATAAGTATAAGATTCTAGGTCTTACTAGCTGCAAGCTATATACGTAGTATACTAGACTATTTAAGGTCCTTTAGCCTATTAGCTGCTTAGCCTACGAGTTAGAACTGCTACTAAATATAGGCATCTATCCTATTATTTTAGTTATCTAACTCGAGCTATACCTAGAGGGCTATAATCTATATAGCTATTAACTACTATAACCTAGCCCTATCCGTATAGAGGAAGACGAGGACCTAGTACTCTCCTACGACGTACTATACTACGCGATCGAGAGACTAATAGGCCGCCGTATTAGTTAGGGTATTACTTAGTACCTAGTAAAGTAGAAAGGATACTCTTACGCGTATAATATATAGTACGACGCCGACGACCTTTAGAATACTATAGAACTTATTATAGAGTACGATAGACTATACCTACTAGAAGTCGTACGTAGTGCCTGCTACTAAAGTGTCGCAGAACTATAGATATCGGACCTAGATACTAGAATATAGCCTCCTTTTTTAGGCGCACGATAGCCTCCTTATTATACGGGCCTAAGACAGAGATAAATAAGCGCATATATATGTTTTTCTAGTATACTTACTACCTATTATCTAGAGACTACGTTATTACTATAGCAAATATTATTATTATACTCTATTTTCGGACTAGCGTAGTTTCCTCTACCTATGCTTAGTTTTCTCTTACTAGCAAATTTTTATAGCTTCTTTAATACTAACTTCTGCCGATAGGCGCTTAAGATAAGACTACGCGATCGCGTATAATCTAACTACTACCTTTTACCTAACTAAATAGCGATAAAGCGCTACTAATACTAGACTTAGAGGCTTTACTCTCGCTATTAGCGTACGATATAGTAGACGACGGTAGAGCTATAGTCGGTAGCCTACTACTCGCCGATTATACTTAAGTAGACGCGACTCGTACGAGGACCTTAGAGGTACTATAGAAGAAGTTTATAGACGCCTATAGTAACTAGTAGTTTATTACCTTTTGCTCCGAAACGCTAAGTATTAACGCGAGTAAGATAGGTCCCCTAACTCTAGAATAGATATACTATTCTAGAGTATAACGTATATTCTACCTACTATATACGAGATCTACCTACCGTACTAACCTGCTATTAATAGAGAACTCGTACCTAGTCCTATATAACTTTAAGTAACTTATAGCGTAGCTCCTCGCCCGTCTTACTAACGACGATAGACTATATAAGAATATTAGTTCTAGTAAGAAGGTACGTAAGGCCTATATATAGGCGCCGAACTATAGTAACTAACCTTTAGATAGTTAGGTAGTTCCCTAGCTTATATAAAAATACGACGATACTATCGCTATAGTACTAAACCTTACTACTACTAAGTTCGATACTCTTATTACCTAACTAGTTTCTAAGCTTCTTATTACGGGCTATACTACTCTTATACTAGTCGACGACTTAGGCGCTAACCTCTATACCTACTATAGTATACGTCTTTACGCTATATATATCTTCTAACTTCGGTTTAGTATAGACAAGCCCCTATAGCTAATCGACTTTGCGCCCGAGTATATTTAGAAGGTATTACTAGGTATAGTTACTATCGAGCTAGGTAGCGTACTTAACTTCGACTTAAGACCGCTTAGTTAACTTCTACCTAGCGCCCCGGACTTACTATATAGCGATAGTAGCGCGATATCTATTTAGTTACTAACCTTATATCGAGTATAGATAGTATTTCCTACGTAAATAGAATAAAAGTCGTATAATAACTACGTACCTTTCCTAGCGCTATTTTTGCTCTTTACGCTATAGACGAGCTATATCTAGAACGAACCGAACTTATAGAACGCGCTTCTTTATAGTTACTACTTTTATTCTAGTATAGTCTAGATAATCTTTAGCGTTCTATAGACTATGCCGTAATATAACCCTACTAATATAGAGCTAACTACCGCGCTTAACTACTTAGCTAATAACTCTACTAATCTACTACTCTATAAGGCGGACTAGTATATACTACTAGTATAGACGCTAACCGAATAGTAAGGCCGCGTAAAGCTTGCTGCTCTCTAGTAGAAGGTCTTTATAGCCGATATAGACCCGTTAGGGCAGCTATTAGTTTTACCTTTCTTCTAAGACGCCGTTACTATAGCGCTACCCTACGATATACTATACTAACCTTACCGCTCTAAGATTATATACTCTAATAATAGTACTTACTAGCTAGAGCGAGTCGCTAATAAGAACTAGATAAACCTCGCTTCGTCTAAATAAGCTAGGCGTTTCTAGAGAGACGAGAACCTACTATATAACGCTAGTAATATAGGGGACGACGAGGACGGCTCCTACTACGCTATAAAGAACTCGGCCGCTTCTAGTATACTGCTACTATATTACTTTCTAGGCCTCTCTATTTCTCTTTATAAATAGGTCGAGGTTTAGCCGATAGATAACGCCGACTAGGTTAAGGACGTAAAGTAGGCTTACTCTTTCTTACTCTCTATTACTAACTATCTTTATACGTAGTACTAAGGCGACGATATAAATAACGATATTAACTACCTTGCCCTAGAGTAGTACGCCTTAGAGTTCCTATCTAGTACCTATCCTAGCCTAGACTTCTTACTATAGATAGCGGATATACTCTATATATCGCTACTCTTTACTAAGGCGAAGTTCTTTCTTCCTATTCCTACGTAGTACCTATTTGCTAACGACGATATCTAAGGGAGACTAGAGAACTTCTAGGCTAACTCTTAAGCTATACCTAGCGCGTTTACTTATATTATAGTAGAGACTAAATGCCTAGCTACTACGGTAGTAACTACGACTCTTTCGCTATAGCTAGCTATACTCTTTGCTATATCTCTAACTATTCTCTCGCTACTATTATAGCTAGCCGTAGCGGCTACTACTAATATAGACCTAGTTATTTCTACTATAGCTATAGCTACGCTAGTTACTAAATAGCTAATACTAGCCGGGGCCGACTTTCTACTATATTAGATTAATAATACTAACGAAGATATACCTACGGCTATCTAGAAGTAGTTCTACGCGCACGATATCGACGTTTATATCTATAGCTAGTCTACTTCTATAGCGGCCCTATTAGCCGCCGAGGACTATTTATACTATAGGCCTTTCTATAAGGCTCTATACTCTAGCTAGCTATAGACTATAGCGAGGCGTATTCTACGTAGCTAGTACCCTACCTTACCGCCGTAGACTAAGAGGGGATATTACGCTGCAATTAAATTATCTAAGGTCGCTAACTAGCCCTAAATTTCTTACTAGTATCGTACCTTAAATAACTTCTACTAGGCAACCTATAAGGCGTACTAGTTAGCAAACCCTGCTACTATTCTCTTACTCTCTAAGCTACTTACTACTAACGGAGCACCTATAGAGCCGCTAGCTTCTATACCGAGCGTAACGATTACGCTAAGCGTCTAGGTAAAGCTACTACTACGCTAGTATAACGGCTAGGACTAGCTTATACCGGGATTAATATAGGCATAGGCTAACGCTAACCCGCCGGACTCTTATATTACCGACTAGGAGGTCTCTCTACGTACTCTATTATCTTTCTCTAACTACTTATACTACGAGTCTATCGATAGGTAATAGAAACCTAGACATCTTAAGTATACTTATATATATATTTTAGACGCCTAGCTTATAGGCCTAATAGCCTAGACCCTAGCTATATTTAAGGCGCTAATTAATACGCGCTATATATAGAACTAGCTTTACGTATCTTACTACTTCTGCGATATAAATAACCTACTATAGGCGACTTATAAGGCGTACTAGTTAGCGAACGCCGACTCTATCTAGACGTACTACTAGGTCGCGACAAAACTACTTACTATAGCTAAGAAGAATAGGCCGGTAGCTATTCTATAGCCTAAACTTATACTAACGTTAGCTAATAATACTAGCGATACTAGCTAGTTTCCGCCTCGCTAATAGAGCATCTAACCCGAGGCGTCTACTACCTAGTCTAGCCGCGACTATACTATACTCTACTAGCATACTATTTAGCTAACTATATCTAACTCTATACTAGTACTAGCTCCTAAGTCTAAGGTACCTACTAGCGTTATTAACTAACTTATATATGCCCGGATAATCCGTACTCTTATAACTAGCGCTAACGTCGTAGCTACGGCTTACTAGACTATTTATTACGCTATATAGATGCTTATTATAAGTATCGCGAACGCCTAGATAATTAAGTAATATAAGCAGCGCTATATACTAGAGTATAATAATAATGCTACTAATCGCTAATACTTAATTAGTACTATAGGTCCGCTAGCCTTTAAGCCCCTTTCTAAGCTAACTACTATAGTAGCGCCTATACTCGATATACTATACTAGATATAGCCGTTACTATACTCTATCCGCTTACCGCTAGCTTAGGACGTTGTTCTCTATTTAAAAGTATTAGTACTAGTTCTGCTACTAACTAGATTTACGCTTATAGTAGCGATACGTTAGTATATAACCCGACTATACTAACGTCTATAATAATTATAATACTATCGAAGCCGACGCCTACTTCGGAGGCGGCACCTAATAATAGTACTAGGAGACCTATAGTTACGTAGGCTATACTATCTATAATATAGTCTAAGCTTATATAGGCTATACTATCTACGATATAGTCTAAGCTAACGTAGGCTATACCGACGGTACCTAGCAAGAGCGCTAAGATACTACTAGTAGTATACGCTACGCCGTCCTAGCGTACTAACGCTAGTTCCGAGCTACCTCTTACTAGCCTACTTATAGACGAGTTTATAAAGGTCCTAGACCTACTAGAGAATAACGTTAACCCTATAGCTATAGAGAAGTTTAATTATAATAAGACGCAAACTATCTAGCGCTACGGTATAAAGCCTATAGTAAAGGACTAGGCTACGTACGTCGATATAATATAGGCATAGGAACCTAGTACTATCCTACCTTAGTACCTCGCTTTCTATACTATAATAGCGGACTTCTTACTACTAGATAGGTGCGTTCTCGAAGACTATAAGAAGGGCGTTATTCTACGCCTATATAATCTCTATTATATCGCTAAGGACCTCCTCTACTAGAAATACTCTACTATTTTCGAGTTCTAGGGAGAAGTCCGAGATAAGGCTAAGCTAATAGGACGACCTACTATTATACGTAACGCGGACGGCCTCTAAGTATATTAATAGAGTTATAAGCGCGTCGTCCTATATAGTATTAGTATAAGAGGGTATATAGCAACGTATAGACTACCTTAGACCTCCGCCCGAAGATAGCGCTAATTCTTATAGAGTTATTATATATCGCATACTTCGCGTATGCGAATACTATACGCTAAGCAATACGGCAGCAGCCGCTTGCTAAGTACTAGTAAGGCCTAAGGCCCCTAACTTCTAGCTTTACTTCGCTTTTATAACTGCCTCCCTTCCTCTATTAAGCTATTCTAGCTTAATAGGCGGGTAGCAGTCTTCTCGTATATGCAACGTCCTTATTACGTCCGCGTATCTCTTATTACTCGTAGGCCTTCTATTAAGTTCTATTATACGTTACTATTATAATTTGCGTACGTAACGTAAGTAAGTCGTTACTATATATTATTATTAATAGCAACGCGCGTTATTATATCTATTGCAGTAATAGTATTATAAATTCTTGCTTGCGCGCTTCTAAACTTCTTTTATAATACTAATACTTAGTTGTTTTAGTTTTCTTTAGACGCGCTCTATACTCGCTCCGCTATATATATATATACTTCTCGTACTCTCTACGTACGCTCCCCGCACGTACTTAAGAACTACTATAAGATAGGCTCTAAGAAGAATAAGAATCTACCTAAGGGCAAAGAGGCTACTATAGCCCCTCTATTAAGCGGCTTATAGGCGGGCCTAAAGCGCACTAGTAGAAATACTAGTATACCTAGCAGCCGCGCTCTAAGTTTAGCTAGTAGCTAATTTCCCCTTTTACGTCTAGGCAGTATTATACTAGGTAAGGGCGACTAGATAAGTAGTATACGTAGCGCGCGCTTATCTTAGGTAAGCCTTAATGCCCCCGGTAGTAGCCTATAGCTAAGCCTATTCCTAGCTCCTAATACTGCTAGACGTCTTAGAGGAGATAGCTATAATAGCAACTATATTAGCTCTAGCCTAATAATAAGTAGAGGCCGGAGTAAGCGCGCGCCGGGCGGGTCGCTATTAGCTTAACTTCTACTTAGTAGCGGTACGCCTATAAAGCGCGCTTACTCTCCGTTCTCGAAGCTAGGCTCCTTACTAGACCTTATTACTAATAGACCTATAGGCCCTTCTAATTATACGCTAGCTGCGAAGCGCTAACGCCTTATAGGCGCTGCTACTATACTACGTACTAGCGCCGTACTTAGCCTAGCTTCCGCTACTTCTTATATTAGTATAGCTAAGACTAAGTACCTTAAGTAGTATAATCGCTATATTCGCAATAACTGCGATTTAGATAGACGCAACTATAAGTCCCTTTCTACTCGCTATCTTATTATATTCTATTTATATACTAACCGCAGTATAGGCTAGGCTAAGTACTCTAGCAAGCTACCTAAGGATATTAATACTAAGAAGTATATACGCTATATACGTAGCAAGTATACCTATAAGTAAACCTACTATAAAGCCGTTAAGTCGGTAGTACGTCGTATATATAACGTACGTAATACGCTAGTACGTTGCTAGGCCGAGCTTAGCCGCTATAGAACCGATATAGTACGAGCTAATAGCTAGTAAGCGATAGTAGATGCTTAGGCTTAGCTAGATGCTACCTATACTAGTAAGTTCTTCCTTTAACGTCGCGCGTAGCGTACGCGTTACTTACGTCTTGCATTTGCTAACTATACGTATAGAGACTAAAACGGTTATAAAGCGTCTCTAGACTAACGATAGTAAGCTAGCTAGCGGTAAGCCTACTAAGAAGAAGAGCGGCGGCGGCGCCCTATAGGGGTCCTACGCGCTTGTCTATAAGGCTACCTAGCTTAATAGTACCCTTAGGGGTATAATAAAGCTACTTACTTAGGTATATCTAGTAGCTTATTGCTTTTATATCGTATACTAACCGCACTTATAGATTACTAAGTATAGTAGCGTTCTAGTAGAGCGGGACGCTATTAACGCTACTATTAGCCTCTATCTATTCTTAGAGGAGGAGGATAAGGCTAAGGAGGCCTCCTTAGAGGAGGGGGCCTCTAAGTATAAGCTAGCTATAGAGGATGTCTAAGCTAGCGCTCCTTACGCTCCTTTATACTTCCGTATATACGCCGCTTGCGCGTACTATATATAATACGCTACGATAAATGTTTTAGTTAGCTCCCTATAAATAATATAAAGCTTATCTATAGAATAAAAAGCTATTTATTCTACCTTTTATGTCTATATATTATATGCGACGCGCCGTTGCGTTGCCTTTAGGCTACGCTTATTTACCTTACGCGTCGCCTTAAATTTATCTAGTGCCTTATATTCTCTAATATACTCGACTAGTTCCTATATATTATATTCTTTCGGCTAGCCTATCTACTTAACTAGCTACTAACGTTTCTTATATTTAACTTACGTGTCTAGGATCTCTTTAACTTGCTACTCGCCTAAGTCTTCTTTTACGAGCGGTATACCCTCCGTATTCGTATTGCCTACGGCGCCCTTTTAAGGCTCTAGTAAAGATACGTAGAATATATTATAAACGCGCTATACGCTTAGTAAGGCTAGGTAGTACGCCTACTTTCTAATCGCGTTAATTACCTTAAATAGACCTACGAACTTCGATACTAACTTCTTTATAGGTATCTTTAAGCGAAGGTTCTTTAAGGATAATAATACTATATTGCTAACCTTAAACTCTATCGGCTTATGCCTAGTATTAAAGTATTTAGCTTACGCTTTAGCTGCGTATCGCTAGCGTTTTATAAGGTCCTTATATATTTCTCGTAGTCGTTTCGTAGCGTTAATTGCTACTAGTGCCTCTCTTCTAAAGAGCTCGTTCCGAGCGACTTGCGTACTTATTATAATCTCTATATCGTAGCTATATACTACCTTAAACGGACTTATCTTAAACGTTAGATATACCGCGTTATTATAAGCTAATTTTGCCTAAGGTAGCAACGTCGCCTAGTTGTCCTACTTATTATTATAGAAGATACGCAAGTACTATTCTAGCGTTTAGTTAGTACGTTCCGTCTGCCCGTTAGTCTACGGATAGAAGGCTATAGATAGCTTATAGTTTATATACGACTCGAAGTAGAAGTCCGACTAGAACTAGCTAGTAAAGATAGTGCCTCTATCGCTTACGATTCTATATAGCATTCCGAATCGGCAAATTACCCTATTAATTAGGATCTATACGAGGTCTACGCTTATATATTTCTTAGTAGTTAGTACGAAGAGGTTTATCTTCGAGTACCGGTCGATAATTACTAGGACCGCATCGTATATATATACGTCTTGCTTGCTAGGTAGTAGGTCCGTAATAAAGTCTATAGTTAGCTTCTTCTATAGAAGCTCCGGCTATAGTAATACTAATAGCTTACTATATAGTTAATAGCGTCTCGCCTTCGATACTTAATACTTCTAATAGGATTAGACGTACTAGCTAATATCCGTAGATATTTCTAGCTAGTAATACTTCTACTATACTAACTCGGTAGTTTTGTCCTTACTAAAGTAACTAGCGAGTAGATTATTATAGTATATGCGGATTACCTACGTCCGTAGTATATAGTTCTTAGGAAGATATAGCTAATCGCTATAATATAGTACTCCTTCCCTAATGCGATACCTATCGCATTTGCCTCTACTACGCTACGCCTCCTCGAAGAGTTCTTTTATATTAAGCTTCTATAGCGTTAGCGATTTAGCAAAGTTAAGAACTAGGTCTAAAACATTTAGGTATAGTCCTTCTATAGCAACTACTACGCGTGCGATACGTACGCTACTTAAGAAGTAGTCTTATACGTACCCTTCTAGAGGCTGCCCTAAGGCTATACTTACGAGTTGCTCTTATATCGTAATTACGATACGCCGGAGAAACGCCTAATCGCCGTACTTAGCTCTTATACTATATACCTAGAGCTTCTTCTATAATATTAGTAGTAGGTTTAATATATGCGCCTATTTATATATATAGTTACTACGTCTCGACGGCGTATCGGCTAAGTTTGTTTTCCTTAGTCGATACTTAATTACGAAATTAAATAGAGCTAGAAATACGGCCTAACGAGCCTATCTACCTATAAGTTGCTTTATTATTATAAAGGCTTTAAGGTTAGCGTAGTCGATAAGTACGGTAACTAAATGCGAGGCGCCTTTAAGATATAGCCGCTACGCCTTAAATGCTTCTATAATAGCTAGAAGCTCTTTATTATAGGTCTTATAGTTATATTCTGCTAGAATTATCTTCTATAAGAAGAATGCTACTAGATGCTAGTTCCTATCCTTAAATAACTAGCTTAGAATGCCCGTAATTATAAAGTCCGACGTATTAGTTTCGACTCGCGTACGTGCCGTAGGGTTATAGTACCTTAGTAGTAGAGTAGCTTAAAATACGTCTTTAATTCTATAGAACGCAAGCTTCTCGCTTTTGCCCTAGCTAATACGCCCTAGCTTCTTACCTACTTTAGCCCCTTTCGATAGTACTATTAAAGTAGCGATAATCCTAAAGTACCTATATATAAATTGCCGGTAGAAATTAGCGAACCTAAGGAACGACTGCACCTTAGTAAGCGTTATAGGCGTTAGCTACGCCGCAATTGCGTCGACTCTACGAGGATCTATCGTTACGCCCTTAAGCTATATAATAAATCTAAGGAACTTAACCTCCTTCTTAAAGAAGTAGCATTTTACGCGCTAAGTATATAATCCGAACTTCTAGAGTCGCTCTAGCATAGTACGTACGTCTCGTATATAGGCCTTACGCAAGGCGCTATATATAAGGATATTATCTAGGTATACTATATAGCATATATCTATAAGGCCTAAGAGGGCTCTATTAATATACCTCTAAAAGGTAGCTAGTACGTTAGTTAACCTAAAAGGCATTACCTTATACTAGAAGTATCCGTACTACGTACGAAACGTAGTCTTCTAGTAGTCGGTTAGCCTTATATAGATATAATAGTACGCATCTGCGAGGTCTAGCGACGTAAACTATATAGCTTCTATAAGCCTATTAAGCGTCTCGCTAATAAGTAGTAGGGAATAGCAATTCTTTACCGTAATCTTATTTAATTTTTAGTAATCTATATATAACCGTAAGGTACTATTCTTCTTCGGAATAAATAGGATAGGCGCACCTACCTCGCTTTCGCTCCGCTTAATCTAATCGTACTCTAACGCTTCTTAGAGGTAACGACTTAACTCGCTAAGCTCGCGGCTAGACTAATAGTATAGTAGCTTAAACGGCGGCTTAGTACTAGGTAGTAGGTTAATCGCATACTTAGCGCCTTTAACTAGTATGCTCCTTATCTCCTCTATAGGATTAAAGAGGTCTGCAAAGTCCTAGAACTCTATAGGCAGCGGCTCTTAGCTAGTATCTACCTTCTAGAGTAATACGGCAAAGATATACGGGGCCTTTTAAAGGTCCTTATAAAACTTATACGCTTCGTATACTTATACTGCATACGTCTCGCCTCCGGACCTAAAGGTCTACTTATCCGTACTAGTATTCTTTATTACTCTATAGGCTATACGCTATAGCTAGCCTAGTAAGATATAAGGAGTTAGTATATTATATATATAAAAGATGCCCCCGTATATATAAGTTACTCCCTTAGAGTTAGTAGCTTATAGGCGTATATAACGCGTACCGTAATAGTACTCTAGCTACCTAGTAAAGGACGTAGCTAGCAGCAAAGTAGTATTCTTCCTTACTAGAAGGTTATACTATAGAGCGTAGAATCTAAAGACTATATTAATATTAGCGCCCCTATTAAGTACGTACTTAGCTTATATATAGCCCGTATCTATCTTAACCTCGGCTATAATAGGAATCGCTAGCCTACTCTATATAGGTAGGTAATCTGCCCCGCTTATTATAGCATCTAGAGCTTATAGGTCTTTTCTAATGCCTTACCTTTTAGCGGCTCGCTTATAGCTACCCTATATATAGTAGGCGGCTCCTATAGATCTAGCCGGAGGCATTCCGACCGGATATGCCCCTTTCTCTTATACCTATAGTATTTAGCTTTAAGTTTCTAGTCCGGGTTATCTTTATCTCTCTTAGATTAACGCTACTCGCTAGAGCGGGATCTCTTTTTCCTAAATCGCGCCGTAGTATTATCGCTACCTTTGCGCTTATAGTTCGCCTACGTCTCGCGTCTAATATACTTACCTAGCCCGCTTTTGCTTAATAAACCTCTATAGTTGCCCTATAAGGATATAGCCTTCTCGGTCTATTCTAAACGTATCGTAAGCGCTACGAGGTTAGCTCTCTTAAACCCTATTATATTATAGTTCTTAATAATATCCCTCTATAAGGGAGCTCTTAACTTTGCGAGTAGCTAGCGAACTAGCTACGGCTCGCGGTAGTTGCTAAGTTACGCCTTAAGATAGGCTAACTCGTTTACAAACTATCGTACGCTCTGCCCTTTACGCTAATAGGCCTTCTCGTACTTAATAGTAATAAGGAGCGTATAGTTCGCTTAATCCCTAACTACGTCGTATATAAACTACTAGAAGTCTTCCTAGCTATACTTAGCTAGAAGATTTTTAGCGTTATACTAGTTATGCTACGTATTCTTTACCTTACCTACGAGCTATATAATAGTATATAGCGCCTTCTTACGAGGGCTATAGTATATTATCGGATTATTAACGAAGATTATCTTAAGGTAGCGGATAAACTTCCGAGCCTTATCTTCGCTTTTACCCTTAAATAGCTTTAGGTTGCGTATCTTTATACCCTTTACTAACGAGCTTCCTAATAGCGCGTCGCGTACGCTCCGCGTATCGGCCGTACTAGCGTCGCTAGCTTCTTCTTCTTTCTCTTTAGCGTTTCCTTCTACGCTACTCTACGTACGGCGGGCTTTAAATCTATCGGAAGGAGAGTTATTGCCTTCTAGTATCGTAGCGAGCTTGCGCTCGAGACACTTACGCTCTTTTTAGAGTATATATACTATAAGTTACTTACGAAGCTCCTCTATCTTGCGTTCGAGTTGCTTATACTCTGCGTTAACGTTATTATCTACTATTATCTCCTTAAGGTTTAGCGTCTCTTCGCTTAGTTCCTATATTAGTAGAGCTTATAGTATAGAGCCTACGTTCTCGGTACAACGCGCTTGCAATTCTTATTCGTCTAATATTAGTATCTATAGGCCGCTACCCTATATAGAGTAGAAGAATTAGAACTATAAGAGGGTATATAGCAACGTATAGACTACCTTAGACCTCCGCTTAAAGATAGCGCTAATTCTTATAGAGTTATTATATATCGTATGCTTCGCGTATATAAATACTATACGCTAAGTAATACGGTAGCAGCCGCTTACTAAGTACTAGTAAGGCCTAAGGCCCCTAACTTCTAGCTTTACTTCGCTCTTACAATTAGCTAGTACTAGAAACTCTACCTTAAACGCATACTACTTTCTAAAGAGCCTAAAGAAGAATAGAGCTATATTAGTAAGGCATATACTAGTAATTAGGTATATCTTATATTCTACGCGTTTAAGGTTACTTATAGCAAAGTTAAGCTCTTGCTATCTAACTTCCTAGCGTAAGATAGCTTAATAGAATACCCTATCGATATCGACTTTAGGTCTATCTCTACTACGTAGTTCCGAGTTCTATTAAAGAAATTCTAACGCGCCTCTACTACTACTCTTTAGCACTTCCTCTAGACGGCTAACCTCTAACGCCTCGCACTTTACTATAACTAGCGCCCTATACTAAAGGATTAGATACCTACTCTATATAATACTAGGTAGCCTAATAAGTTTAGTATCGTAAAGGCTACTATTAAGAGTTAGTATAAGACAATTACCGAGAGCTAAGCGATAGGAAGCGCTTTCGCTACGCTTCTACTATTATAGAGAATAGACCTACGTCTAGTTCTCTACCTATTAATCTAAGGATACCTTAGCGCCGGTAACTCTACTATTCTACGTACTTAACTCCTATAGTTGCCTTCCGTCTTTAGTATACTTAGGAGCGACGAGAATATCTAGTCTCGCGACAAATAAGGCGATGCTACTAATAACGTACCTCTAAAGACCTGCTATAAACGTAAGATAGCACCTACTAATACTATT
The DNA here is from genome assembly GCA_023512815.1 of Cercospora zeae-maydis. Taxonomy (NCBI): domain Eukaryota; kingdom Fungi; phylum Ascomycota; class Dothideomycetes; order Mycosphaerellales; family Mycosphaerellaceae; genus Cercospora; species Cercospora zeae-maydis. The sequence continues at coordinate 2,177,421 of JAKLWY010000008.1, forward strand.
TCCTTAAATAGTAAGAAACCTATTAAGAAGCCGAAGACTAAGAGCGATATCGGCACTACTCCTAAGTAGGAAATCGCTATAAGTATAAGCGCGGCGCTAACTCTACTAGCCGAGGACGTACTCGCGGCTATAGTAGCTAACGCTAAGAGGGCTTAGACTCCGTCTAACGCCGGGTCTAACTGCTAAATATGCTATATATAGTACCTATACGCGCTACGTACGGTCTTATACTACGTATAGTACCTATACGCGCTACGTACGGTCTAATACTACGTATAGTACCTGCACGCGCTACGTATAGTCTTATATAGCCGCACGACGGAGAGATAATTATCTAGTGCGGGATAATAAGTTATTTTATAAGCGAGGTTGCTCTTATTTTTTTAGAGGAGAGGGGGGCTTATATTACGGATAGTAGGCGCATAGGTACTACGTACGTAGTATAGATACTCCGTAGCTAGACTTAGATAGCACCTACTATAGTTACCTACTACTTCTTTTACGTACTACTACCGGTAACTCTAATATTAGCCTATAGCGTATCCGGGAAAGAGGTAATAAAGAAACGGAGGGCGATCTCTACTATCTAGTTAGTTCTTTTACTCTAACCGTTAGCTTATAGGTAGTACGCTATCGTAGCTAGGAAATATATCCTAAGTTTATAGAAGGCTACCTATATAAATTCGGATATCTAGATAGGATCGCGATTACTAATTATAATCGAGGGCAGAGAGCATTTATTTACTATATAGCTATAGATCTACGCTACCCCGTACTCGGCCGCTATCTAAGTAGATTTAGCTTTTATTAAGATAATACGCTTTAAAAACTTATATATTTCCGTTAGAAATCCGTCGTATCTCTCGTCTCCTAGTAGGCTAAAAACCTAGTCTATAGTAACTATATAGTTAGGCATAGCTACGGCCTAGATAGGCTATAATTCCCTATAGAGACGGTAATAGTAGGTCTAGTTTAAGATATAGTCTAGATAGAACCTAATATATTAGCGGAGCTCCTTAGCTAGATGCTAGATATAGAAGAAAGCTATTACGCGAGCGTATAAATAGTAGAAACTAGAGTAATAATAGTTATTATACGCTATCTTAAAAATCTCCTTATATAAAGGCTAAGGAATATATAAGTGCTTACGTCCGTCCCTATTATCTTTAAAGTAGATTAGATTATGCTAAAGGAAAAACTATAGGCCTAGCAAAGCGGCCTCTAGCTCTCTCTTCGTAGGATTCTCCTAGCTAGTATTAGCATCGTTCTAGGCGGGGCTATTAAGCGCGGCTACGTAACGCTACTTAGCTTATAGTAGCTATTCTAATTATCGAGCCTATTAAGGATTATTCCGATATCCCTCTTATAGCTCTATTTTAAAGTCCTTAGATATTTCGACGAGTACTAAGTAGAATACTATAGCCTCTAGTAAAGTATAAGGCCGGCTAGTTCTCTTATTAACTAGCGTTACGTAGAAGTAGCTAGTATCCTCGTAGGGTCTAGGGTATAAGTATATAGGATTGCCTAGCCTTTAGATAGTATTAGTAGATAGATTAGAATTATTATAAGCGAGTAGGTCGAGATTATCGCCGATATCCCTTACCTAGCGTTCTAAGATAAAACGGCTTAAAGCATCTAGAATTATATATAGGCATCTAGGCCGATATACTACCTTTATTCCGTAGAACTAGAATAGATACTAGCTAGTATATATAAGTCGTAGGTTAAGCTTATCTACGGAGGTAGTAGTAGTTAGTAAACCGGCCGTAGCGATTCCTAGCGTAGCTATATAGTCCGTAAAGATATAGATAAGCTAGTAGCTAGCTTATAGAATATATCTAGCCTTTCGAGTAGTCTAAAAAAGGCCGGAGACCTCTAATTCTATAGTAGGATACTAGGATTCGATATTAGATAGAGCCTTACTAAGAAATAGTATAGGTTATATAGCTATAGCCGCGAATCTAATAGGTTTAGCTAGGTCTAGTACTAGGTTAGACCTTACTATATAGATTACCGCTACGTAGCCGAGCTAGCTAGAATCGAGATTAATATAGAGAGGGCAGTCTAGATCCGGGTAGTATAGGAAGGTAGCTATATAATAGACGTTCTATAGTAAAGTAAAAGAGCGGCGGGCTATGCTTAGGTTCTTAGTATCGTCCTATACGAGCATTCTAGCTATATAGCGCTTCCGCGGATTCCCTTTCTACTAGTTAAATAGAGCTAGGCTAAGAAGATATTTCTTTCTAGCCTCGAATAGCGCGACTAATTAAGAGAAGTAAGGGATATAATATTTCTACTAGCCTATAATGCTAATATAGAATTCTAGGTCCTTTAGTATATTAGAGAATAGCAAATCTAATATAGCCTAGACCTTCTCCTTATAGGTCGTATAACCTAAACTACTAACGTGCTAGCCTAGTAGCTACGTAGACGGGAAACTTATAAAGGTCTTAGCTAGAGATATACTAAAGTCTATATCGTTAAGGGCCCGGAAAACTCTATCTAGGTTCTAGAGGTGCTCGTTAAAGGTCTTAGAAAAGATAATAATATTATCGATATAGGCACGCGAGTAGTAGTAAAGTTTCTTTAGGATTTAGTCTAGTTATCTCTATATATACTAGATACTATTTGCAAAACTTATAATAGCTACGCCTAACTACTCCTAGCCTCTATAGCTATTAATAGTAAACTTATAGCGGTCGGCCTTAGCTACCTACTACTAGTAGAAGAAAGATACTATATTAATCGTAGTAATAAAATAGCTGCCCTTTAATACTGCTACGATATCCTCCTATCTCGGTAGGGGATAGGAGTCCTTAACTGCCTATTAGTTTAGGCTACGGATATTAACTATAGCCCGGCCTTTGCGTACTAGTACGCCTTTTACCTCGACGATTTTCTAGACTATAAAGACTAGAAAACTAAAAGGCGTAGGCTAGGTAGTATTAGATAGCTTTCCCTAGATCTTAAGTAGATCGAAGGCGTTATCGACTATAGCCTAGTCTAGATTAGATAAGAGGTATATAATAGTTAGTATATAATAGGCCTCGGCCCTAGGGAGTAAGGTTACTAGTATATATTTAGATTCTAGCACCTTTACTATAGTGCCTTTATTCTAGAATAGGCGATTATACTAGTATATAAGCTACTAGTATTTCTATCGCTAGTTAGTCGTCCTATAGATAGTAGCTCCGTTAGCTAGCCGTTACTCTATACTTTTATTAGGTACCTCTAGACGTAGTAAGGATATATTAGCGTACTTAGTAGACTTACGAGCTAAGTAGCTCTACCTACGAAAATCTAACTAGATAGCGAGTTTATATCGACTAGAGTCGACGTAATACCTACCTAAAATAGAGATCTCTAAAATAGTACTAATATAGGTCCGTCTAGGGATCGTAGCTAGGATATCTATATCGTTACGGACGAAGACGAAATCGATAGTAGAATTAATAATAGCTAAGTATACTCCTAGCTAGTTCTACTAGCTACTTAGGTATTTAGGTTAGACGTAAAATTTAAAGTCCTAGCTAGCTAGAATTAGTTCGTAGGTAGTTATAAGGATGTACGCTACTAAGTAAGCTAGTACTACTACTAGCTCTTACGTAGCTAGTACTATATAGAAAGCTAGCTAGTCCTTCCTCTTTACTAGTAGTAGGGCTCTAGCAAAGTAGGCGGCACCTAGAGTTATTATCTTTTATGCTAGGTCGATTTTAATAGCTTAGAGGCCTATAATATCTATAGTAATTAGCATCTTCGGACGCAAAGTCGGAACGATATAGACTTTATAGCGCATATGCACTAGGATATGCTTACTATTATATAAAGCTAGTACCTAGATATCTAGTTTTATATACTCGTAGGTAGAGATTACTACGGATAAGCTATTAACCTATAGGGGCTAGGCTAAGTAGCGTCGTAGGATATCTAGATAGAACTAGGTTAGAAAGCTATTATTAATAATAGACAAAGTCGCGCTAGTATCTAAATATACTATATAATCTAGTCCGTCCTAGGTTAAACGCAAGTATATTCTAAGGTAATAGGCTATCCGGAAGGCAAAGCTAGCTTTTAAAACGAACGTCGCTCTCGACTCGAGTACCTCTATCTCCCTACTTAGAGGAGCCGAGTTATATTAGCGCTAGTAAGCCTTTAGCTTAGCTCGGGTCGGGAACTCGGCTCTATAGATAGTATAGCAGCACTTCTAGGTCTATAGGCAGGCTAAGAAAGGCTCTAAATTATAGGAAGGCAAGTCGTTTATATAGGCTACGTAGATAGACGATATAGGTAGATTATTCTAGCTAATAACTAGCTTATTATCGGAAGTAGCATAGTCGATAATATAATTAAAATATTCGTAAATATTAGCCTAGCTAGATTCTCGTCTACGACCTAGAGATCTATAAAGACTATAAGGTAGCGAGCGTCTACGGCTGCGACTATAGCTTAGGGAGCGGTTATTATCGATATAGTAGTTCTAGCTACGTCGTTTAGCCTATAGCTTAGGATACTCTTACGAAAAGTAGCTTTCTTCTTTATAGTTATAGTAGACGCAATTGCCTATCTAGCCTAGTTCTATCTTAATCTTCGTATTACTAGCTTCTTTCTTAACGTAGTTGCTTTCTTAATCTAGGGGCTAGCGATAGCGATTATTTCTAGTTAGATAGTCGCGCTCGTAGCTATAGTTATAGCTATTATTTCGCTATAGTTTTCTATTAGGTAGTTTATATTAGCTACGGCTAGGATTACGTAGATATTTAGGCTCGATATTACGAGCGATAAATTGCCTATCCGTATCGTAGCTAGTTCTTACGTAATTAGCTAGTTCTTATCTTAATTTATTATACTTATCTCGCAGACGCCTCTATAGTATCTATCTCTAGCTAAAGAGCTACGTCTTTATCTAGCTTATAAACTAGTCTACCGTAGTAGTTAGAGTAGAGTAGAGGATAGTTATCTATAGTTTATAATAGAGTTTTATCTACGCCTAGGTTAGTTAAGCTAAATAGTTAGTAGTGCGAGCCTCCTAGGCCTAGCGAACTATATTAAGGACAAATTCTTCTAGTAAACGGTTATTTCTTATATCTTATTAGTCGTAGCGCTTGCCTTCTAACTTACTTAGGGCCTTAGCTAGCGGTAGCTAGAACTTATTATAGAAAGCCTTCTTCTAGCGTTTAATACTATAGCCTCTATATAGAATCTGCCTATTATGCTTATTTAATTCCTCTACTAGCTACTAGAGGGCTATACTATAGAAATACTTAGAAAGGTAGGTCTAGGTAAACTAGCTACTATTAATTATAGCGTAATCCTTAGCTATATTTAAGAAGAGGTAAACTAAATAGTAAAACGTCTTACTACTATAGTCTATAATATCCCTATTTAGAAGGTTATCGAAAAAGGCGTTTAGGTAGAAGAAACTAATCTCCTCTAGCTTAAACTAAGCGTTTCTAAGTAGGCTATAGCGTAGAGAACAAGAAGGCCGCTAACGACTATTTTAATAGAAGTCTAATCTATTATCTAAGAAGTAGGAGTCTAACTCTAAGAGTAAGCGTCGATAGCTAGAGCGGCGGCGGCGTCTACGCCTATAGTTATTATAGTTCCTATTATAGTAGCTATTATTTCTTAGCTATAAGGCGTTACTACTATTATTAGGTAGTAGAGAGCTGCTATTAGGTTAGCGTTAACGACGTAGTCGAGCGCTATCTGCTCGTAATCGCTACTACTACTAAACCTATAGGCCGGCTTTCTAAAGACGGTCGATTTAGCTATAGCGTAGGCAGTTATTAGCGTTTCTATTAATATAGCCTTCCTATAGCTCCTTATTCTCTAGATTAATAACCGCTAGTTCCCGATAGAGAGCTAGTATAGCGCTAGCTACTAGCCGTTATTCTAGAGCCTATAGGCGGGCTATAATGCCCTACTTTAGCTAGGCTACTCTATTATTCTATTAGTCCCTTAGTAGGCCGATTTAGTCGATTTAAGCTATAGCTTATATAGCTAAAAGGTCGCGAATCTGCATTATAAACTCGTTAGGCAAAAGCCCGGCTACTAGAAGTTTAGTTCCTTTACTAGGCTAGGCATTTATAGCTTATTCTAGTAGCACTAGCAGATAGCCTTATAGTTATTATATTCTAGTCTAAGCTAGGCTATAGGACATCTTAACTTACGGTTCTATTTAGAACGTAGGTAGCGCGCTAAAGGCGAATAGTCCCTAGCCTAGTAGTTCTAGAGAGCAGATACGGAAAGAGCTAGTAGGGCCTAAGGGGCAGTCTTCGTTAAAGGCTATATCTGCTCGTATATTACGTGCATTTACTAGTACTAAGTTAGCCGTCTCCTAGTCTATTCTATTACGTACTAAGAAGCTAAGGAAGTAGTTACGGCGCTAGACTAAGTCGCTACTATTATCTATACTTGCCTCCTACTCTTCTATCTAGCGAGGACGAAGGCTTAGAGGTTCGGAATAAATAGAGTTTACTAGCGAGAGCAGTAGAGAGCGTCTTAGAGAATAGTTAGAGCTCGTATCTAGCTATAAACAAAGTCCTTCTAGCTAGACGAAAGGCTATAGTAAGAGGGTTCTTAGAGCTTATAATAGAAATATTATCTATAGCCTCCGAGAGCGTAGCGGCTACTAAGTAGCTATCTAGCGACAGGTAGCGTTAAAGAATTTAATTAGCTAATACCGCGCTACTATCTATTACTATAGTAGGGGCTATTTTTCGTCCGCAGCCTATTCCTATATTAGAGGCTATTATCGAGGCCGGTCCTATTATAGTCTCTGCTCTCGTCCTTATTATAGGCGCTTCTACTATAGACGCTTCTACTATAGACGCTTCTATAGTATACGCTCTTACTACGGCCGTTCCTACTCGGCCGCTATAAACTAAAAGAGAGCTTCGATCTCTACTTATAAGTAAAGGACTTATTTAGCTACTTATATTACGGCTAATAGATTTACTACCTACTTCTACGGGTATTCTAGAGCTGCCTACTTGCGGACGGTCTATCTAGAAGAAGAATACTCTTAAGGCTACTAGTAGTTCTAGACTAAGAACTAAACTAGGGCCTAGAGTGCTAGCTTCTACTTTTTAATTCTTCTAAAGAGTCCGTTATAGTTAAAGAAGACGCTAAAGGAAAAAGTAAGAGTAATAGTATAAGCATCTACGTCGAGAAGGATAGAAGAAGCTAGTTTAGTATATAATAAGCGCCGTAGTCTTAGAGGTACGCTAAAAAAGCTTTCGGCGCTATAAGGCTATAGTAAGCTATAAGAGGCGGCTAGAATTAGAACTAGAAGATAGTTATCGTAGTTATTATAGTTATTATAGTTATTATAGTTATTATAAAAGGTAGTAAGAAGCGAGAGTAATACGCAACCGAGAGCACCTTCCTATAATAGAGGGAAGAAACCTTTAACTAAGAGTACTCGTTACTATACGCTTACTAGCGACTTTCTAAACCTAATATAAATAAAGGTCGGCAGCTTAGCGGAGCGGTGCAGTATAGTATAGTATAGTATAGTATAGTAGCTAGAGGCTAGTAATAGTATAGCCGGTAGCTAGCAAAAGTAGTATATACTTATATTCGCGGGCCGCGGCTAGGCCGGGATTTAAATCTAGATTTAGCTTTAGTTAGTCCTAGTCGCGCCGGATGTCCTACCGGACGCTAGCGCGGTATAGAGGGCGTAGGAGCTATTCGTCGGAAAAAGTAGGTTCTTCTAAACTAGCTAGATCGTTAGACCTTTTCTAAGCTACTACGTTATTATAGCTAGGCTAGGAATTAATAAAGTAGTCTCGAGTATATCTAGTTTTGCCTGCTATCTCGCTATTCTCGCTAAAGTATACGGCTAGTAGCTAGGCTAAGGTAGGCGCACTACTAGGCAGGCGCACTAGGCTAGCGGCTAGGCTAGGGCAGGCGCAATAGTACTTGCCTTTTGCTTCTATAGTTAAGTATGCAACCTTATCTATATTATTATCTTCTAATAGGGATTAAGATGCCTTAGATATTACTAAAGGTTCTGCATCTTCTTAGGTAGTATAAGCCTTCTTAGAAAACTTTCTTAAGCTTTATCTTTTCTTAAGGGATTAGACTTTTAGGTTAAGTTTCTTTACTATATCTTTTAATGCTTCTTTATCTAGTAAGGATCTCCTCCTAAAGCTACTCTCTCTAGGTAGTATTCTTCTCTTTTCTACCCTATAGCTCTATCTCGGGTTAATAGTTCTTTTAGCTTTATTAAGGTATAGGTATTTAGTAATACCTCTAAAATATTCCTAGTTATATAGGTAATATTTTAGTTTAGTACCTTAGATCCCTTTTCCCTTAGTAAATATTACTATTTCTTAGTACTAGTTTAGTCTAGCTTTATATAATTCTAGTAGCTATAGTATACTCTTATATAATATAGACTACTAGGTAAGGATAGTATCCTTTATACTTTAGTATACCTCGGGTAAGCTATTAAGGAGATGCTTAAGTCTCCTCTCTAGCTCCTTATAGTATGCCTTCTAAGAGTCTACCTCTATAATCCTTCTAGCTATACTAGCTAGTTATACCTATGCCTTTCTAATTATTATATCCTCTATTATCTAGAAGTTTATAAACTCCTAGATATAAGCTATTATATATATAGTATATACCTTGCTATACTTAGCTCTTATCTTTTCCTATATCTTTAAGGCTTATCTCTCCTTAATAGTCTCCTTCTAATTATTTTCTAATAAGCAGATTATTATCTCGTACCTAGTAGTAGTATTAGCCTTAACCTATTCTAAGTTACTTCTTAAGTACCTTAGGCTAAGCACTAATAGTAATAACTCTATAGAAGACTTAGGTATAGTCTCTAAGATAATCTAAAATATATCCTTTAATTTAAGATAGTCCTATAGTAAGCTTAACTATTATCTCTAGTTCTCTTTATATAGTACTAGTATAGCTCTTCTCTTACTAATTCTACTTGCTAAATCTATTTCTATAAAATTAAATAAACAAACCTAACTCTAGAAAACATAAGCTCTTTTAATCTAATAGTAGTTTCTAGATAGCTGCTTTCCTTTATTACTAAGACTCTTCTCTCTTAGCTAAGGTATATAAAGACTCTTTTCTCTTAGGGGAGTTAGTTAGGTTCTTAGATAGAGAACCTTTAGAAGATCTACCTTCTTAGAAGGGTACTACTAGCTAGTTCTAAGGTATTAGTAGTACTAAGTACTTAGGCCTAGTCTTATCCTTTTAGATGCTATAGCCTAAGGCTAACCCTTTCCTCTTTATACTTATCTAATCTTAAGTATACCTTACTAGGCTTTTCTCTATCTTATCTACCCTTTAGGGACGTCTAGTATATAGCTAAGATTATCTAAAGCTTCTTAGTAGTATAGATAGAATATGCCTCGAGTCTCCTATATGCTCTTTTCCTACTTCTCTACCTAGTTAATACTATAGGTCCTATAAGAGGTAAAACGTATTACTTTAAGGATAAGAAGGCTAACTCTTACTACTTAGGGCCTCTCTACAAACCCGGGCTTATAACCTATTAAATTATATTCTCGTAGGCACTTATCGGATAGGTATAATACGTAGTAGAAGTAGAGGCGATAAGTAGGAACTAACCGAGTTAATTATATTAGTTAGTTATAGGTTGCACCTTCTCCTAAGATATATTTCCTAGTAGATTATATAACTTAATATTATATAACCTATATTACCTAACCCTAGAACTAAACTAGCTAGTTTAGTTCGATGCCTTAGGAAGTACTAACTAGACTATACTTCTTAATACCTAATGTTATATAACTTATATTACCTAACTCTAGAACTAAACTAGCTAGTTTAGTTCGGTGCCTTAGGAAGTACTAACTAGACTATACTTCTTAACAAAACTACTAATAACTAAGACGTTTATAGATACTAATCTCCTAAATAAGCTATAAGAACGTAGGCTTCTCTAGAAGTAATAGCTTAATAGCCTTAGGCTAGTTTTTAACGCGCTAATAGAACGCTATAGCTAGGAAGCACTAGAAGTTAGCTAAGAAGCTCTTTTACTTCTATATATAGACTATAATACCTATAAGAAGTAGTACGAATAGGTCTAGGTTCTAGAAGTAAAGAAGAGATTTGCGTAGCTTTACGACTACTTAGTTAAGGCTAAAAAAGCTATAGCGAAGAAATAGAGCTTTTGCCTATATATTAAGAAGGCTCTTTTAGGCTAGTTAAAGTACTTCCTATTTAATAGTACTAACTACCTAAACGAAGAGAATAACGAGGCTAAAGAGATTAGTATAGCTATATATATATAGATAGATAGATAAGTTTAATTGCCGTTCTATCTCCTATAGAGGAGCACGTAGCGTGCACTACTTGTTTATCTAGAAAGGAAAAGCTTAGGGCTAAAGCCCTTAGCTATAAAAACCTCTTACTTTCCTTTTATCTCTATAGGTTAGCAGCTCTGCACCCTAGGGCATGCATTTCTTTTAGACAAACTTAGGTACGCTAGAAGTCCTTCCTCTTACTAGGTCCCTACTCTTCCTCCTCCTCCTAGATCCTCTAGAGCTCCTCTTCTTTTGTAAGAGAGAATTAGTCTAGCACCCCTTCTTAGATTAGCTACCTAGGTATTGCTAGTAGTCCTCTCTTAGTATTTATAAGGTCTTTCTAGTTACTTAAGCCTACTGCAATAAATAATGCCTACCTATTTCTCTGCCTCTCTAGGTAGGAGATATAGACGTATTTTAGGGTTTAATATCCTTAGTTGCATATATAGTCTAGGGAGATGCCTAAGACTCTCCTCTTAGCTAGGTAGGCCTTAAACCTAATATATTTAGTCCTAAGGAGTATAGCTATTATACTCTCTAGCCTAGACTATCCTTTATATAGGTATCTACCTATATTAGTTTTGTCTAAGGTCTAGGCTACTACTTAGGCTCGGTTCCTTTAGTTCCTATTTGCTTTAAGCCTGTTTTATGCATCCTTTTACTTTTTATATATCTACTAGTCTTTCCTAGGTGCCTCTTATAGGGCCTTTTAGTTTGCAACTATCTCTTAGATCCTTTCTTATCTTATGCTTTAGGTTAGTTAGGTGTTCCCTTATCTATATCTCTTAGTTCTCTATGCTTGCTTTATAATATCCCTGCACCTGTCTTAGATGTATTAGTATGCTACCTAGTCCTTATTCTTTTTAGCTGCCTATCTTGCTAGGTCTTATATATATAGGTAGATTAGTAGGATGTCTGCTTCTCTCTAGAGTACCGCTGCTAGGACACTTTTATATGCCTCTATAATATGCCTAAGGGCTTAGTTTTGCACTTTCTCTAGTAGTTAGGTAAGCTCTTTCCTATATCCTTTAGTGCCCTCTAGGTCTATCTAGGTAGTATACTTAAATATTATTACTAGCCTAACTACCGCTATATAGAGGTATCTTACTTTCTAGAAGAATGCACCTTATATAAACTTATATAGCCTCTAAAGTAACTGCATTTAGTTAGTTCCCTTCTCTGCTGCCCTCTTAATATAGGGTCTCTACTATAGCTTAGTATCTACCTATACCCCTAGGAGCCTAAGGGATAGGACTAGGCCCTCCTTAAATCCTTAAATTTAGACTATTGCTCTAAGGTTATATTATCTCCCCCTAGTAAAGTAGATTAGCTAGTATTTTTATAGTGCAAAAGCTGCTCTATATTTGCTAGCCTAGTCTAGGCACTTTTAGTAAGCTCTTTCTAGCTGCCTATAGTTCTCTTCTATACTATTACTATAGGTTAGAATATTAGAGTTATCTATAAATCCTATTGCTCTCGTTCTTCCCTCCTAAAGAGTTAGGAGGAGAGTAGATATAAAGAAGAGGAAGAGAATTAGTAATAGTATAGAGCCTTAAGGAATGCCTATATTTTATAGTCTTAGCTAGTCTATAAAGTCTCCTAGCCTAAGGCAGGTAGTTCTGTCTTAGAGGAAGGATTATATAAATCCTATAAGGTAGCTAAGGAACCCTTTAAGTCTAAGGTTATATAGTAGTCTAGTATAGGAGATATTATTAAATGCCCCTAAGATGTCTAGGTAGAGCATAGATGCTACTGCCCTAGGGTTAGTTGCCTAGATAGTCCTAACTTATTTAGTAATAAGATTAAGTGCTAAGGCTATAGACCTTCCTAGCCTAGCTCCTATCTAGGATTCTAGAAGGAGTTTCCTAGTCTCTATCTCCTTAGATATCCTTTTTATAACGATTGCCTCTAGTGTCTTAGCTAGTATATTTAGTAGGGCTATAGGTCTATATGCTCCCGGTTTAGAGTAGTCTAGCTTCTAGGGCTTTCTAAGGACTACTATTACTAAGTATTTAAATAGTTATAGGTAGTATTCTAGCCTAAGGCATACTATAAATAGCCTAGTAAGGGCTAGTATAATAGTAGCTTTGCATTCCTTAAGCATTAGGTTAGGGATTTAGTCGGGCCCTAGGGCTTTGTTAGCTAGCAGTTTCCTAAGTACTTGCACTACCTCTGCCTCTAAGACCTCTATCTCTATATAGAAGGGGTAGGGGTATTATATATTTAGGATATTACTTAGGTTAGCTAGTTTCTCTGCTAGGAAGAAGTAGTTAGCTAAGATCCTTGCTTTCCTAGTATTATTATCCTCCTTCTCTTAGTTAGGTCCCTATATCTCCGGGAATTAAGGGTTCTAGTATGCTTAGTTAGCCCCTTCTCTTACCTATTTAGCTAGTCTCTATATCTTACTTAGGTTGTTTATAACCTCCCGCACTACTTTTCTTTAGGCAAGGTTAGTATCCCTCTAGATTTGCTTATTTCTTACTTTGCTTATAGCGATATATACCTAGTATACTTAGTCTATCTAGGTATCCTTTTATTATCTTCTTATCTTTCTAGTAAGCTTAATTAGCCTCTAACTTTTAGGAGTCTAGCTTTCTCTAGCAAAGTTTAAGGGCTTAGCTTTAGGGATTGCTACTATAATAGTATCTTAGATTGCCTCTTATACCTAAGTAGCTATCTTATCTATTTTAGCTTTAGTAGTAAGGGGGACATTCTAAAGTTAGGCTTAGTCTAGCCTTTCTTAGAGGATCTATTGCACCTCTTCCTAGTTAGCCTTCTTCTATTAAGGCCTAGGGTAGCTTTGCTTTAGGGAGGGGGTCGTATTATTAATAGTAGTAATAATAGGGATATAGTCCGATCTATTTATTATCTCTAGTACTGCCTTATAGGTAATTATATTTTATTAGAGTTAGGCAGTTATAAATACTAAGTCTAGTATCTAGCAGCTAGCTCCTTGCTTTTCCTACGTAACTATGCCTAGCTCTAGGATTTATTGCATCCCGGCTTCTACTATTATTTCTAGTAGCTTGTCTACTATCTTATATAGTATATAGGCTAGATTAGCTCCCTATCTTAGGTAGTAGAGGTTAAAGTCTCTAAGTAGTATCTATTAAGTATAGTCTACCTTCCTACTTTATTCTAGGGCTTTCTTCGCTTTTTAGAGTGTCCCTACTTAGGAGTAGCTAGTTAGTCCGCTTAGGTTATAGTAGTTATAGATTATTACTAGCTCTAGGCTAGTTTAGATTTCTATTAAGATAAGGTCTTCCGTCTAGTAGTAGACTAGTTTCTATATAGTACTATCTAGTTAGTTAGAGACTAGTAAAGCTACTCTTAGGTATCTAGTAGTTAGGAGGATTAGGTAGTATCCTTATAAAATTGTTCTCCTATTCTATAGGTTTGTCTAAGGTTCTTAGAGTGCAATAACTTAAGTTATCTCTAGGTCTGCCTCCTATACTAGGATTCTTTATATAGTTAGGCTATAGTTAATATTATATTAGTAGATTATTAGGTTATAGCTATTTATTGCTAGTTTGCTAGGTAGCTAGCTTTAGCATTATAATATCGTAGTCCTCTTAAGAGCTATTGTCTATTTAAGAGCTCTAGGGGAATCTAATCTTGCTTGCCTATCTTTCCCCTACTTTAGCTATAGCTATGCTGCCTCTTAGCCTCTCTAGTCTGCTTGCTATTCTCTATATCTTAGCTTTATCTAGGATAGGCTCTAGCTAGGTCCCTTTCCTCTTTTTATTATATACTTAGGTCTACTCGCTTTATATTGCTAGGGCCTTAGCTTCCTCCTACTTCTTAGTAAAGAAGTAGGAGAATGCTTAGGCCTTTACCTTAGCTACCTACTTAACTTTATACCTTACGGACTAGGTTAGGTAGGTACCCCTATAGTTGCTATACCTATTCTCTATTAATATATAGTCTATTGTTTTATAGGGGCCTATATACTTCCTATAGATAGCCTTAGTCTCCTTATAGTATAGGGAGATATATCTAAATTAGCAGCATTTAAGGTATTAGATTACCCTCTATTTAGGGTAATATAGCTCTGCTATAAGGACGGTACCTATATATAGGAGGCCCTTCTTAGTAATCTCCTTTGCCTATTCCTCGCTATATACTACTACTACGGCCGAGGAGTATTATTATCCTTTCCTAGCTATTAAGCTCTTAAGCTAGACTGCTTATTTAATCCTAAGGTTTAGGATCTATCTTAGGTTCTCTTCCTCTATCTTTTCCTAGCTAGTCTTATCTTCTAGCTGCTATCCTACTCTTACTTTATATACTACTACTTTATATATTAGTTTAGATACTATTACCTAAGGCTATAGTTCCTTTAGCTAAGCTAAATCTTCCTCTATCTTTGCTTTATTATAGGTTAAGTAAGTTACTACTCTAATATCCCTACTTAGCAGTTTCTATACTGCAGCTGCCTTCTAGGTTCTAATCTTCTTTCTAATATCTTCGTTTAATTGCTTTTTTACTGCTTCTCTTTCTTCTAGGTTCCCTATTCTAATAGTTACTATCTAGTTAGATGCCTAAGGCTATAGGGGCAGCCTTAGCATTATAGGTTAAATTTAGGCTTTCTAGGCTTATATTGCAGTAGTAGAAGCAGCAGCTAGCTACTGCTTCTAGAGGTCCCTCTAGATAGTAGAGAGGGTATTATCGATAGCCTAGTAATAGGCCTAATAGAGGAGAGCCTACTAGGCTCTCTAGAGGAGAGGGAGGAGGGAGGAGGGAGTTTAGGCCTAGTAGGAGGCTAGGGCTTCTTAGATATCTGCAGCGAGCTTAAGTATATTCTTTTAGATAGTTTTACTTACTATCTGTTTCTCTTAGGTAGTCTGCTAGCCCTAGAGGCTAGTAGGTAGTTACTAGGGCTTCTAAGAGTGCTCTTAGGTTAGAGGGTGCTAGCCTCTATCCTTCGGGTGCCCTCTGCCCTCGTCGATGTTCTGCTATCGCTAGGGGTAGATAGCAGCGTATTAAGAGGCCTCGAGGCCTCTCCCGTCTAGCGGTTCTCTCGTCGTCGCGCTTATCTTTTTAAGTATAGTATATATAGCTATATATATATAGTAAATAGAACTAGTTAGTTTACTTTAGTATAGAAAAATAGTAATATTATAAACGTCTAATATATTAAAAAGGATAGATAGTACTAGGCTTATTATTTTATAGAATATAGTTCTACTAAGCTATTATTTTAGAATATTTATCTCGTTTTTTAAAGTATCTGTTTAGATATAAAGAAAGGGAGGATTAATAGATAGAAACTATATATTCTTAGTAGCGCAAGCTTAGGCTCTCCTCTATAGGAATTAATTATCTACTCTACGTTTCTATTTATAGTACTAGTAATAGGCGGAAACCGCATATCCTTAGCAGCTTAGGTGCCTATAAAAGCGCGAGCTTAGGCTCTCCTCTATAGCATTAATTAATTAATTATCTACCCTACGTTTCTTATTTATAGTTCTAGTATTAATATATATCCTATGCGTACCCGCCTTACTAGCTATTACGAGAGACGATATAGCTAATACGAGGGTTCGCGAGCTAAACGTAAAGCGTAACTACGAGCGCGGCCGTTACTCGATCTAAACTATAGTGCTTACGAGGATTCCTAAGCCTAGCTACCTAGAGACGAGAGACGAGAACTGCGCGTTATTACGCTACGTACGACTACTATATACCTAATTCTAGGGCTATTAGGCCTTAGCGATATAGATATATACGCCTAGTTAGCTATAAGCTAGTTAGAGTAGTATAGGATTTACGTATTAAAATAGAGCCGAAGGTAGGGCTATATAACATCTTCTATAGATAAGAACTACTAGAAATACGAAAAGAAGAAAGAAGTTACTTATAGTCTAATAGCACGAACTACGATACGAGAAGCTAGCGATTAATTATAATAAGCTACTAGAACGCACTTTATTATATATAAGCCTAGGTAGAACTAGACAACTCGGAAGGACTTAAGAGCATTAAGGCTACCTTCTATATAGGGATAGTCTCTAACCCTAAGAAAGTTATAAACTCTTAGTTCTATTACGACTTAGAATCGACGGTGTTTTAAGACGCTAATAATTAGTTATAGAAGGTTAACGATTTAGCTTATCTATAGCTTTCTAAGGATTCGCTTAGAGTTACTATACCTATATAGAGAGGTCGTTATAGCTAGGATTGCCTAAGAAATACGATATTACGAGCTATATAGAGTTTAGCAAGCTAGAGAAAGGATATAGGATCGTATTACTACTCGCACTCCCTAGTTTCGCTATAAGGCTATATTTTATAACTTCGGTTGCCCTATTTTCGGAAGAGCTTAATAACTCTTCCTATATTTAGTATAGGCTTAGAACGGCCCCTATACTTCCCTATCGGAGATTACTAAAAGGCTATAGACGCATATAGCATAGAGGGATTAACGATAGGCCGGATATTTAAAATAATATAGGTTAGGAGTACTATAAGCTAAATAGACTAAGAAACTAACTTCTAGGAAAGTATTATAGGTAACTACTAGGTATTACTAGCTACCCCTAGTTTTAGAAGAGTTTAATTAGCTCTTCCTATATTTAGTATAGGCTTAAAATAGCTCCTATACTTTCCTATCGGAGATTACTAAAAGGCTATAGACACATAGCACGGAGGGATTAATAATAGGCTAGACGTTTAAAATAATATAGGTTAGGAGTATTACGAGCCGAATAGACTAAGAAACCGACCCCTAGGAAAGTTTATAGGTAACTACTAGGTATTACTAGCTACTCTTACTCGCAATTTGCAGAGTTACGAATTTCCTTTTATTATATCTAAATCTAGAGTTTCTGTTTCTTTATTTTATTCTTAATTTAGCAAGAATATTCCTTTCGTTATATAATAAACTAGTACTACTATTACTACTAACTTTACCTAATACTAACTAAACTAGCTAGTTTAGTTCGTTATTACCGACTTTTAGCCGAAAATATACTAAATAATCCGAATAACGATTCCTCTACTAGCACTAATAACCTAGATACTACTATTAACTCTAGTAGTATCTCGGATAATATTAGTATAAAGGATCGCAATTAAGAGTTCCGTTACTAACCTACCTAGTTTGTCGGACCTAATAGAGGAGTTAAACGACTAGTTAGGAGCTCTTTAGGCTCTACTAACCTTTTAGCTCGTCCTAATAGAACGATAGGGTTAGGTAATACTTATTCTCGTTAACGAGGAGCTATAGAACTATAACTCCCTATTAATACTACTATTAGCTTAAGCGTCGAGCAGTTTTAAGCCTTAATTTCTATAAGCCGACCTCTTATGCCTTTGCCTAGTTCTAAGGAAATAGGATACTTTAAAGAGTTAGACGTTACTAAGTTCGTTAAGCGTTTTAAAGACCTATACCGATCTTATAGAGGCGACTAGGGCGATAAATCTACTAAAGTCGAGAAGCTAGTTAGCTACGTTTATTAATATTAACGTCCTATAGTTAAGTAGCTCGAAGGGTACGAAAGTCGTAACTATAGACTATTTAAAAGCAGCCTTCTTAAAGAGTATCGCGAGTTTAATAGCTAGTATATACTCGGAGATTAGTCGTACCTTTCCTAGCTATCCCTATAGAAGCTTAATAAGCTAGAGAAGATTTCTAAGTATATTTAGAATTTTAAGATCTTTTCTACTATAATTCCTCTAGAAGATCTAGACAACTTTAGCTATACCTAGATGTTTTTAAAGCCTCTATCTAAGCCTATACGGAAAAAGATTTAGAATAAAGCGAACCTAGATATAAATCGCCTCTATACGTTTCGTAATTTTACGAGAGTAATTTTAGCTATAAAAGTTAAGTTATAAAAGGATAAAACTAATAAAGCCTTATATAAGGATAATCGTTCTATTCTAGTAGAAAAGCTAGTTAAAGCGATAAGGAATACTACCCCTTGCCTAAATCTAGTCTCTATAGCAATAAGCGCTATATCTAGGGTAAGCCCTAATATTAAGAAGCTAACTAAATAGTTAGCTGCCCTTGCCCTTGCTCTTTTAAAGAACTAGGAACCTATATATAGACTCCTATATAGTAGCTAAAAGGATAAGAAAGCACTAGAGATCTAAGCTATAGTTATAGCCTATACTACCTTAGAAATTAAGATAGATACTGCTTACTAGAAGTATAGTTTAGAGGGCTACCGTAGCAGAGACTATCCCTACTTTAATTAGCTTCTAGATTAAGACTTTCTCTATAAAGATAAGACTTGCTAAATATATTCTAGCTAAGCTAGTAGAGAAATAAGACCTCTTAGATATAGCTAGGATAAGAAGTCTCCTTAATTAAAGATTATTCTCCTAGCTCTTAAATAAGCTATTAGTCTAATTAACGTTAGTAAATATATTAGCTTTAATACTCTACGAGCCTTATAGAAGTCTAACTAGCGTAAACGTCCCGTCTCGATTAACGCTAGTATAGCTAAGTTTAGGACTATAGAGTATATAGAAGAATGCGAGCCTATAGGATCTCTCTTTATTCTAAAGGAAGAAGAGGATAAAGAGGATTATAACGCTACTTATATAGCTACGCGGTTCTCTTAGAAAACTATCTAGAATCGCTCTCGGCCGACTACGTCTCTAATAAAAGCTATAAAGGCGAATATAGAGAAGCAGAAGCAAGCTACTAAAACGGGAACGAGCAACTTTTATAGAGAGTAGGTACTACTAGAGATAATAGAGTATTATTATAGAGGTAAACTAAGCTTATCTTAAGAAGCGGCTTCGTCTTAGACGTAGGGAAGATCCTAGACTCTAGTAGTTCCGAATTCCTAGAATACGGAGATATAGGATACCTAATTTAGTCCTATAGTCCCTTCTAAAGGCAAAGCGAAAGGGTCGTAGAGAACTAAGCCGAAAACGTAGAGATTAGATAACCTACTTAAGAAGGCTATTCCTATAGACAAATAGGAAGCGTTCTAGTCTAATAGGCTTCTTAGAGCACTCTTAGTTATAGAACTTAGAGAACTATAGCTATTTAGGTAGTAAGCTCTTAGTCGGTTCCTATATAGAAGGAAGCCTATAGATCTATCCTATAGCGCTATACTTAAACGCTACTATATATTAAAACGGAGGCTAGATAGTATAGCCACCTCTATAGTTAACTTTGCTTAGATCTATAATAGAATATAGAAGTATAATTCTACTAGCTATTCTAATAAAGATAGCGAAGTATCTAGAAAGGAGAAGGGCGAGGATAATAATAAGAGCGATATAGGCCTTTATTAGTATAAAGAGCTAGAGATTAATACTTTCCTAATAGATTCTTTTAACTCTTTTAAGTAGCCCGAGAAAGAGTAAGTATCCTTAGTCGATAACTAGGAGGAGATAAGTAATAACGAAGTCTAGTTCGATGCGAAGAAGTAGAATAATACCGAAATATAGCCTTTATCTATTTCTCTTAATCCTAATTAGAAGGAAGCGGACGAGGAGATTGTTTATTAAGACGTACTAGAGATTACTATTATAATAGTAGTAGATCTCTTAGTTCGGCTAGCCTCTAGTATAGAGGCGTTACTATATATTCCTACTTCTAAGCTATATATAGACCTAGATAGTATCCTCCTAGACTTCTATAAGGACTACCTACTTATTCTAAGCATCTATATCTATACGACTCTTAGAGAGGCTCGATAAGTATATAATATCCTAATTAATAAAAGAGCGGAGAGTATAATTATAAGTTACGAGAGGGCTCGTAGCTTAAGGCTTCCTATTTCGACTAATATTATAGCTACTATATATAGTATCTCTAGTAAGGTTACCTTTATTAGGATATGTCGTAACGTCTACGTAGAGGTATACGGAGTTATTGTTTTTATAACTTTCTTTATTACTAGCAATTCTAAGATACTAACTCTTCTAGAAAGGCTATAGGCTCGAAGAACTCGCCTTTTCTCTAGAAACTACGATAATAGCTTCTAAGAAGGTACGATTACTAACGACCGTAGAAACCTAGTTTATTTTACTAGTATAGTAGGTAATAACGGGTATAGAATAGTCGATAATATTCTTCGTAGGTTAGGAAAAGATTATATACTAAGGTCCGCTTTAGCCTAATCTTAAGTATAGATATAGGTAGAGCTAAAGCGCGCTAAACCGAGCTAAAGAGTATCCTTAAAAGGATAGCGAAACTAGTGCCTAGAGCGAATATAGCGCTAGATTATAGGATACTTAAGAAACTAGTAGGAAAGCTTACTAAAAAGGAGGAGAATCGGTTCGATAGGCCTATCTACGAACATCCTTATAGCAAAACTATCTTCTTTAAGAATAAGAGCGAGTATAACTACTTTAGTTACTAGTACTATTCCTACTTTAGAGATCCTAAATTTAAAGGACTAGTCTTTAACTATATAGCCTAGTATAAGTTTCTTATAAAGTTATATATAGATCCCGAAGGCTTAGAGGCTTACTACGAGATAAGAGAATTTATTAGGGAATAAGTTTAAAATGTCCCTTTATTATCCCTACTAATTCGTCCTAGCTAGAAGTCCGATAATACTCTTTATTAAGGCCTCTAGTATAAGTTTACGTAGAACCTAGACCTCTAGGAAAGGCTTTTATCTACTATACTATATAAATTAGTATACTCTAAGGCTAAAGACTACTCTTATAGTATAGGGTTCTCTTATAAGAAAGCTCCTATAAAGCGCTAAAGCAAATAGAGGTAGAATAAGCTTAGAAAGCGCCTTATAGAGCTAAGGGAGTATCTATTTAAGTAGCTAGATCTTACTAGTAAAAGTCCTAGGCTACTTCTAGGAGCCTCTAGAGCTAGTTCTAGGACTACTAGGACAGCTTTAGACGCTAGTAGGGGCATTCTTAGGAGCTTTAGGACACCTATAGGTGCTAGTAGAGGGAGCTTTAGGATAGCTATAGGATAGGGTAGGGAGCTAAATAGGCAGGTTCGAGCGCTAACGAAGAGCTAGCTAGGAACGATTAGAGATACTAATATTATAGAAAGAGCGCTAAGTAAAGTCTTAACTAATCTACGTATAGACTAGTAGAACTTACTAAGTAAACTAGCTAGTTTAGTTCGATTATTACGTAACGCATATAATAGTCTTATATTCTTACTCTTCCTAGAACTAGTCGAGTAGCATTTAGAAAGTATAGGGCTCCGTTCCTAGAAGGACTCTCCTAGTAACCTACTCTTTCCTAACTACTTTAAGAACCTCTTTTCCCTATAGGACTTAGAACTTAAGGTTCTCCTCCTAAATAAGTATTCTTACGACTCTAAAGATAGATACGAATCTAAAGGCGACTACGAACGAGCTATAGTTACTAATATTATTTATAAGGAGATCTACTAGAATTATAGGATTCGCTATAGTAAACTACTACTAAGCTTACTCCTAGACCTAGACACGTAAGCTAAATTCTCTCTAGAAATTAGGGCGTTTATAATATATAAGTATATCGTAGATAAGGTTAGATCCGTTAACGCGGACGTATCTATAACGGATAGATCGAATCCTAGTAGGAATCTATATTAGAGAAAGAAAGCACTTACTACGAAGGAAGCTATACTATCTAGAAGGGGCCCCTTTAACGGGAAATACTTAATTAAAAAGTTTTCTAGCATTCCGAAAGGTTTAAGGCTTACGCTAGAACGGCTCGCTTAAATTAAGCCTACTATTTTACTAATAGATTAGGAGCTATATCTTCTAACTAAAATACTATATAATCGGGAAGCTATACTTACTTAGGATTTCGAGCATCTCGGCTATATTAAGCTAGCTATTACTCCCTCTTAGGTTATTCGTACGATCCTATATAAGCTATAGTAGTATCCTAGTTTCCGACTCTAGAGCTCTTTTAAGAGGGAAGTCGTAAAAATGCTTTATAAGCGTATAGACGCAGGCGCTCTTAAACTATATTATAGTATCTACTAGAATTCTTACTTTCTCGTAAAGAAGAAAACTAAGCTAGAAGAACTAAAGAAGTATCGCCTAATTAATGCTATATAGAAATTTAATACTATAACTATTCGCGATACTAACCTTCCTTCTAATATAGATAGTTTCTCTAAAGCTTTTATAGGTTATATAATCTCGTCCTTAGTTAATATCTTCTCTAGCTACGATTAGATTCTACTAGATATAAGAAGTTAGGACCTTATAGGTTTCGATACTTCTCTTAGCCTACTACGCTAGACGATACTACTATAGGAAGCTACGAACTCTATTACTTAATTTATCTAAATTATTATGCTCGTTCTTACTACTTAAATACCTTACGCTACTAAACCTTTCCTCGACGATATAGCTATTTATAGACTAAAAACAAAGTATAGTAACGAGAAGGTTAAACCTAGGCTCCGCTAATTTATAGTAGAATATATTAAGAACTTAGATAAGATGCTTACTAACCTAGAAAGAGCAGGACTAACTAGAGGTTAGAATAGGTCCTATAAATTAGGTCGGTTCTAGGTTTAAGTCGGTTCTTAGGGGACCTAGACCTAGACCTAAGTAGCCGGGTCTTCGGACCCGACCTAAATCGAGTTAGGTTAGGTCTTATAGTCGCTAGTTCTAGGATAGGTCCTAACTCCGGACCTAACTAAAACTATTAGGTCCGTAGAAAAATAAGTTATAATTAGGAATGTTACTAATAGGATCGATAGAGGGTGCAATTCTGCATATAGTAAAATATATAAGTATAAAGAATAAGTCGGTACTCGCAAAAGATCTAGATTAAGAATATGCATATAAGGTATTCTAAATATATATACTAACTATAGCTGCCGACTACTATTGCTAACTATACTATATAGAGTATTAAGGCTAGTACGTACTACTTAGCTTTCGCGAAAACAACTCCTTCCGCTTGCGTGCACTCTTGCGAGTATATTTCGGAGCTATAGGTTCCTCGTTATCGCTAATCGCTTCGAACCTCCTTTAACTTAATATTGCCTCGTAATCTACCTAAACCTAATGCTACTATACGTTAACTTTAGGTACTAAAGGCTAGAACGTACTTAATATTAGCGGCGCCTCCTCTACTAGGGTATCTTAAGCTTGCTACTGCTTATTACGCTCTCGAGAGCAATAGCATATAATATTACTAAACGTCGAAGAGTCGTACGATTAATTATAGCGGCTCTAGTGCCTTACTATACTAAAGTCTCGCTTATAACCTATACTAGCTGCTAGTATATATAGGAAGTTGCGTGCTATAAGCGTATATGCGGGATACTCTAATACGATAAGTTTCTAGGAGCGTAGTAGATACTCGATAGAATAAGCGTTCGAGTCTTTAAACCTTGCGTATTAATAGCGCGTAACTTTATTTAGTTTAGTAGAAGATTAAATAATAGAAGATATTAGCTATAGAGTGTTAGTAGAGTTAGAGTCGTTATCGTTAGATATAGAACGCATGCCTATAGCGAAGGAGGTAGCAGAGCAGCGTAAGGGCTATTAAGACTTAGCCCTAGTCGTAGCCGCTATAGATTTATATCGCGTATATTTAAAGCGGAATTTAGACTAGTAGTAGTCCTTAAATAACGAGTCTAGCCTTTTACCGGAAAAGGCGTCCCGACTCTAAAAATTACGTTTTATTGCTAAATTAAGTAAGATTATAATACTATATATATCGCTAAAACGGTCCTAGATAGTAGTATAGTACTTAATAAGTTTTATAAACGTAGCCTATAGCGTAGCGTAGATCTCTTGCTACTATAGCTCGGTTTTGTATTTTAATTTCTCGTCCGCAATATTAAGGATATTAAAGAGAGTATTATAGTACCTAAGGACGAGGTATATAGTTAGGCCTTTAGTAGTGCCGATTATAGTCGTAGCTTCTGCGAATAGTAGCGTAAGGTTAATAATATATTTAATTCTTTTCTACTCTATATAACCTAGGCTTAATTTAGGCTAGCTTTAATTCTCGATAAACTTATCGATAATATCTTATAGTCGTAAGTAGCGGATAAGCATAATTATAGTAGAGCTTTAGCGGGTCTTTATATCTTATATTAGTCGTAGTAGTCGTATAGCGGAGACTTTCTTCTATCGCTTATACTGCTTTAGATATAGTAAAGGATCCTATAATCGATCTCGTTATAACTGTATAAATGCCTTATAACGTTATGTACTAGAGTTAACCTTTATAGCTAGCTTACGGACCTATCTTAAGCGTATAAGCTTTTGCCGACTATATATAACGACTATACTAGGCTACGTAACTTTCTAAGCGAAGAATAGTCGAATAGTACCTTTAGAAGAATAGCTAGAATCCTAATATCGCCCTACGTTATCGGGCCTAGTTTAATCTAGTTAAGCGCGCGTATATTAGCCTCCTCTTTCTATCTTTCCTATAGCTCGTTCTTAGGGTTAATCTTTAGAGCAGTAAAGAAATCTTTTAATAATAGTTAAATAACGTATATAAAGTATAGAAACCGTTCCGGACGAGAAATCTCTATCTCCTTAGACTCCGGTAGTAGAAGAGGGAGATTATATATTAATACTAACGGTTTTACGATATGCGTATATTATTAGAAGCAGATATCGATAGCTTGCATACTTTAATATATTAGCTAAGTACTTAATACGGGGGGGAGGCTTAAGTATATATAGCAGCATAAAGAGTATTATTATTCGTAGCATTATCTGTAGTAAGAGCTATAAGTCTTTCGTATATATTAAATTAGGTAAGAGTGTCGTAGAGTATATTAGCGAGATAATTACCGGTATAGGAGCCTATAATATAAGGGAAGGCTAGTATTGCCTTATACTAGCTCTATCGATCGTTAATCTAATAGCATCTAATAGTAAGAAAGAATGCTCGTAAGGTGCTAGCGTACTACCTATTAAGCGCAACCGCTACGTAGAAAGTACTAGTAAGCTATTCTTTAAGCTTCTATTCGGACTAAGCGATAGCGTCCTAAATATATATCTTTATAGTACCTACGCTCTTAAAATTAATAGTGCCGACTTTCTCTATAAGGCACTTATAAGTACGTCGGATAGTAGGGCTTTCGAAGAAGTTTAAAGGCAAGCCGAGCTTAGAAACTATTAAGCTATATAACTCCGGGAACTTAGAGCGATAGCAATAATCGGTTCTAGTATAACCTTTCTTCTATTAATCCTATATAAAGGTAGCGTTAGCTTATATAAGTTCTATATATAGTTCGTAATATTCGCGCTATTAAAAGCGGGTGCATAGTATAGTTAGCATCTATAGTTAGCATCTATAGTCGGCTTGCCTAGCTAGTATAGGGTACGCGAATACTTATAGCTCTCGCCCTTACGGCACTAATTATCTCTATTATCGTTCCCTTCTTATAAGCAGTTTATTAGTAGTCTATAGAGTATAGATGCTTCGCTAATGCCCTAGTCCCGTCTCCTAGTCCTAGATGCTTAAGCACTAAATCGCATCTAATATATATAACTTTCGGCTCTATAGAATCGCAGTTAATACCCTCCTAGAAGAACTTCTAAGACTATAAAGTTCGCTAATTTAAATTCCACTTTATAGGGTTTATTAACGTCCTTCTATACTTCTATCGATGTCTCGTAGTCTCTATCTACTAGCGCTAGTTATAAAAAGCCTCGAAAGCTTTACTATAGGTTACTCGCTATATCTATATATTATTAATCTTGTCCTAGGATTTATAACTAGTCGGTAGCTTAGTAAGGGTAGCTAGAGGTAGCGTTCGATCTTTATCGGCCCTAGAACGACTAGAAGAGCTAGCAATTGCCTAGCGTGCTTATTAACAATTAACGACGGACTTAATAGGGCTAGAGTCTATAAAGGACGACGATTATAACCCTAGCAACGACTATTAACGCTCGCAAAGGCGAGCACTAGACCGTCTAGAGAAAGGTAGTATAGTACCTATCGCAGCTCTTAAGGGTATAATCGGCGGTATTATAGATAGTATAGCTTTAAGGATAGTATTAGTATAAAACGGAGGACCGTAAAAATAGAGAGAATAGTATAGCTATATATAAGATAGGACTAAGCGATAGTAAGGGTAAATTAGCTTTTTATCGCGTGCACTAGCTATAGACCCCTAGAAAAAGACCTATAAGCGATTGCATTAGCCTTTCTATAGTGCAAATTAGGCTTTTAACTTATCCTTCCTAATTTTGCTAGCTGCTATATAATATAGCCTCTCTATCTCCTAAAAGCGGGTAGGAAAGTTATCTATAATATATAGCTTATTCTTACTCTTATATAGTAGCTAGGTAAGAATATCTTAAAAGCTAGCTCCGCTATCGTAGCCTTTATTAATAATAGTATCTAGAACGATGCTGCGGTATTTACTTTTATCTATATTAAATAGCTAAGCGCAGACCTCGAAGGCTAGCTTATTTAGCCGCGGCGTAGTATTAGTAATAGGAATATAGAACCTATTACTAAACTAATTGTAGTTAGCTAGAATAAGCTAGTCTAGTCTAGGCATACGAGTTATATTAGGGAGCTTAAACGCCTTATCTTGTTTCTTAGTTCTCTAGAATATATAGTTGCGAAAGATAGTATAGTAATATTAGAGGAAAATCTCTATAGCTATAGGCGGGCGGCTATCTCTAATAAGCTCCTATTAATAGTTAGCGTATAGTCGGTAGACGTAGTTAGCAACGCCTTACCTATGCCTTCCGGGCCGAGACTAAAGTCTATAGGATTTGCATTAGCCTTAAGTATAGCTCCCTAAACTAGCGTATTATATATTTCTCGTTTAACCTAAGCTAGCGGTATATTTTCTACCGGACTTGTTAGTTGCTATAAGCGTTTAGTATTAATACGTTAACTTACCTCTACTTCTATATTATCCTATACGTATTTCTACGGATCGCCTTTCCTATACTAGGGTACTAGATTTACCCTCTACCTACTAGAACTTAGTCGCTCTTTCGATAACTTAGCTAGGAACTCTATCTAGCTATTATACTTCCCTAGAAGAATAATCGCCCGCACTTTATTCTTAAATTGCCGTATAGCTTTATACTAGAAGCTATAAGTTATATAGCTATCTTATATAGCCTGCTTGTTTTAGGCAGCTCTTATTACGCCTACTACCTTGCGGTCGTTACTTTAGGTAGGGAGCTAGTACTGCTTAAACTACTTTAAATTTAGTTTAGAGTCCGGAATTAAATACTGCTACTAGTCTTCTAAATCTTTATAATTAGTAGGTAGATCGTAGTATAGCACGCGCGCCTCTTTCGAGTCTCTACTATTACCTAGTTTATAGTAGAAGGACTCCGGATCTTCTTTAGCCGCCTTTTTAGTAGATACGTCGCGATCTGCCTTTAACTCTTTATCCTTGCTATAACCTATTAGCATTGCTAACTATAGACGCCGACTACGAGATTATTAACTTACGCTCTCTAATTGTATTTAGCGTAGTACGCCTTTCTCTAGGTCTTAATCTATAGCTTTTACTCCCCGGAAGATAGGCTAGCCTACTAAGTATACTTGCTAATCTACTTCTCCTTATATCTAGCAAACGCTATATTTCTAGCCTTACGATGCTTATCTGCCGCTTTTTCTTCTACTAATATATCCGCGCGTTAGCTACGCTTACGGAGAGTATTAGAGTTAGTAGAGTAGTTAGCTATATCTTTCTTAGTACTAGCTAGACGCGCTATAAGTCCGCTGCTAGTAGGCATATTAATATTATCGCTATTAATGCGAGCGCGTTTAGAAGTATCGTTAGTTTTCTTCTTACTTATCGCGCATCGCTTCTTAGGCGCTATAGTCGCAGATATATTAGAAATATATTGCCTTTAATGCAAATACTATTACGAGCTATAAATTTAATACGCGTATAATTATTATTAATAGAATAGTAGTAGCGGTAATAGCGGCGTAGGTAGCGCTAAATGCGATAGTTAGTAATATTATAAAAGCTAGCTATAACGAATTCGGGAGTTTACTAGCGCAAAGTCTTAGCACTAGCTTCTACTACTCTACTATAACCCTAGATTTCTCTACCTATAATTTCGTAGTCGGCGATAGTAGTCGGCAGTATTAATACTATACTAAATAGGACCTATATATTCCCTCTTATATCGTTAACTTCCTAGGCGAGTAGGCCGTTATATAGCTTCCTCTTCTTCTATACTACCCTAGAACTAAACTAGGTAGTTTAGTTCGGCTAGTATTATATAACTTATATTATATAATACTAGAACTAAACTAGGTAGTTTAGTTCGGTTCTTAGGCAGTACTAACTAAACTGCACTTCTTAATAGGAGCATCTTTTCCGTTTGCTACCTAAACTAGATTAGGTGCTAAACGCAAAGCTACTATTAACGAGGATAATAACGCTACTATTAATAAGGATAACGATACTACTTCCGCTATAGCTATAATATAGAATATAGCAAAGCCCTATAAGCAGCCTACTTACTAGTTGTTTATAGACGTCGATATTAATGCCGTCTTAAATAAGGCCGACGATAGAATAAAGAATAACGTAAAGAAGGGTAAGGCTATAGGTAAGCCTAGAGGGCGCGCAAAGAAGCAAGCCCTCTAGGCTTAAGCTAATCTTATAATATTAAGAGCATATTTAGAATAAATATATTTAAGGATACCGAGAAGAACGCTAATCTTTATAACTAGCCGAACTTTAGCGGGACGAAGCGTAAAGCTAATATATTAAAGCAACTTATCGTCTCTATACTATAGGAGAATCGCAAGACCGCTACTATAGATAAGTGCTTTCTTAATAAGGCTTGCAAGTTCTTTAATAGCACTAGCGCTATTAAAGCGAGTCTAGATAGTAATTAGCTTATTAAGGGGATAAGGTTAATATTAAAGCATTACTAAGTCCTTAGTACTGCCTTTATATATAAGCGCAAGACCGAGCTCTATAAGCGTAGGGGTAGCATTCTTATAGATAAGATAGACCTTAGGAAGACCGTTATAATACTTGCAAATATCGTTAGTAGTAAGTTATCGAACCTATAGTAGAAATATATACTAATTATAGCAATCTTTCCGTTATGCAATTTATAGGAGGCTGCGCCCTACTATAACTACGTATTTCTCTAGCTATAGTTTTATAGTCGGCAATTATAGTCGGTAGTAATTCTACGGTACTAGAGAGAATACGGCATAAACTATCGCTAGCACTATTATATACTACGACATTATAGAATAGTTCTTCTAGCGATATATTCTCGAAGATACGCTAAGGGAGCCTACGAATATACTATAGTAGGCAATTCGTCCTATCTAAGTATAATAGTATATAAGAGTATTGTAGCGATAACGATAGCGGGAAAGCTAATATATATCTAAGATAGGCTAGCGTATTAGCAGCTATAGGAGGCTAGGAGTATAGTATATATACTTAAAAAAGTTCCGTAGCTACCCGGGCCGGGCATACCTCTACGTATAGCCTTAATTTCCGGTACCTCTCGATACTCTAATACTCTCGATTCTATCTATCTTCTTTTTTATCTAACCTCTAATAACCCTCGCACTATCTCTTTTTCCTTCTATCTACGATGCCTTCCCTTCTACTAGACGATTTAGATAGTAATTCCGACGGGCTAGTATTAAACTCTAGCCCGCCTTTAGGTCTTACTAATATATAGATTAGAGATTTATCTAGTCCTAGGGAGCTGCGACTAGGTGCTTTAAAATCGAATCTACGTCGACGTATATAGCTCCCGAAGGCTGCGAGAATAGAGTCTTCTATATACTATAAACTACTAGCTCCGAGAAAAAGGATAATAGCTACGAAGACTATACTCTAACGGCCCTAATCTAGTATTACGAAAAGGCGGTTTAAGCTAGGAACGATAGCTCTCCGTAAGATTTAAAAGCTTTAGAAGACAACCGCGCTATATATTTAGAAGGTCCTATTCTAACGACTAGTCTACGAGATTATAATACGGTTTAGTAATAGCCTTCGTATCTAAGCGTTAGCGCTAAATTGTCTCTAGGAGGCAGTAGAAGCTTTTCTTACTACTAAACTCGAGGTTTCTAATCTCCTAGCGATTTATATAAAGTAGGTTACTCTACTAGCGAAAGATATATATCTCTGCGGTTATTTATAACGTCGATTTATAGGGCAAGATAGAGGAGGCAAAACTAGTACGAGTTTATAATATTCTGCTAACTATAAGTACTAACTATGTTTTCGTAGCCTATATCTCCTTCGGTACTAGAATTATATAGCGTTCTAGCGTTACGGCTAAAGCTAGCGCTAGTAAGCTTAGAGCTAGCAAAAGTTAGCCTATCTATCCTTACTATAATATTAACGCCGCTAGTACTACTACTACTCGCACTACTACTACTATCTTATCGGCGCCTTCGCTACGCCTATTACGTTATCGCCTCGCCTTAAAATACCCTTTTATTAAGTTACGCAATTTTCGTATAAAAGTTGCGGTAGCGCGCGCTATTTCTAGTCTCTAAGCTATATCGACTAGTAAGGGAACTAGATACGGCGATCTAGACGCCCCTTAATATAATAGCGTATACCTATAACTATAGCTAGGTAGATTTAAGGATAGATACTCTCTCGCTAAATCCCCTAGCTCTATATCCTACTACTAGCTAAGTATAGAGCATTAGATTAACCCTAATCTGCGTACGTATAACGCTATTTTTATACTCCTTAATATATACTAATATGTTTTTAGAAAATTTCGGAATAAATGCGTATTTTTAATTTAGCGGATAGGCGCTAGATATCGGCGGAGACTAGGACGATAATAACGATAATACTAAGGGCGAGGATAAGAGTAAGGACAATAAGGGTCTAGATCCTATTTCCGGCGTTAGTGCAACTAGAGGACAATATAGCGCAAAGGCGCTATAGAAGACTATTCCGCCGCTAATTAGCGTTAAGACTCTAATAACGACCTAACCTAGTAGCAATAAGAAGAAGAAGAAGAAGAGAGGTATCGATAGAGAGAAACTCGCATAATTTTATACCTATAATAAGAGAGCTAGAGAAGATGCCTAGAAGATACCGGTAGGAAAAGCTCCTCGAAAAGGTCCTATAAAAGGAGGATTAAATTATATAGCTAAAAGAGGAGTTAAAAAGCCTTACTACTATAAGCTAGGTAGTAAGTTTTATAGTTAGTATCTATAGTTAGCATTGCTAACGCTCCCCTTAGCTATCGCTCTCTACGAAATCCGCAGATACTAGAAGACTACCGAGCTTCTCCTCTCTAAGTCCCCTTTCTACTATCTAATCCGTAAGATCGCTTTAGGCTATAAGCCTAACTGCCGCTTCTAAGCTAGCGCTCTTAATGCTCTATAAGAGTATACCGAAGCTGCTATAGTATAGCTTTTAAAAAGTAAGTCCCTTAGTATTTGTCTTCGTTATACGTATACTAAAATTATATTAGGCAGTAATCTAGCTGCCGTCTACGCTAATAGGGTTATAATCTAGAAAAAGGATATAGTATTTATAAAGAGAATCCTAAGCAACTTTAGGGTTTATATTTTTAAGCCTAAATAACTTAGCGAGTGCGAAGTTATTCTACAAAATAGGTAGCATTATATTCTATAGTCGGTATATATAGCCGGCATAAATTCTCGATACGTAGCGCAAAGCATAAATAAAAGCGCATAAATATTAAAATTATCGAATTTTCTATCTTATTCTTATCTCTCTTTTTCTTACTATAACTACTTCTATAACTTACAATTAATAGCGACGATTATTTTTAGAGTTCTTAGCTATTTAGAATTCTTAGACCCGGGTATAGACCCGTTTAGAGACCTATTATAGACCCGTTAGGACCTAGACTTTTCTCTCTAGGTCCGGACCTAGGTAGGAACCGGTCTAGACCCGACCTAACTATATAGTTCTTCTAAACTTAGGTCTTAGACCTAACCCGGACCCGACCCGACCTATTCTAACCTCTAGGACTAATAGTTTATAGAGAAAAACTATAGCTATACTATAAATAGATTAAGATAGTAGGTTACGTTACTAACAAATATAGCAGATACCTAGATATAGAACGAGTAGTTAAGCTTAT
Source organism: Cercospora zeae-maydis (assembly GCA_023512815.1). Taxonomy (NCBI): domain Eukaryota; kingdom Fungi; phylum Ascomycota; class Dothideomycetes; order Mycosphaerellales; family Mycosphaerellaceae; genus Cercospora; species Cercospora zeae-maydis. The sequence continues at coordinate 2,209,693 of JAKLWY010000008.1, forward strand.
TAAATAGCTAACTCTTACGAACTAGAGAGAAGTTCGTATTCTTATAGGGATATTCGTATACTATAAGATCTAGCTTAAGGACTTCGCCTAGTTACTAAGGCTGCTCTTCTCTCTACTAAAGAAGGATGTTAAGTTTATATAGACAAAGGAATATTAGTAGTCTAAGGATGCGATTACGGGACTCCTTATCTCTACGCTAGCGCTAGTAGCACTAGACTATAAACTAGAGAGAGGACTAATTATAGTAGGTATAGATTCTAGCCTTCGCTTATAGGGATACTATATATCTTAATGCGACCGGAAAGATAGTAGGATCTAATACTCTTCTCGATTTAAGTTAGGACTATTCTCTACTTCTAAGTAACGCTACGACGCTAGGAAGCGCGAGTGTCTTAGTGTTCTTAAAGTACTAAAGAAGTATTATTCGTAGTTATTTAGTATCTTCTTCTAGCTAGAGGTAGACGCTAATACGCTAGTTTATTAACTTAATAAAGCTACTACGGACCTCCTAAACGCAGCTATTATAAGATAGCTAGTATAGATTAGGTTATTTAACTTTAATATAGTATATATACCTAGGAAGAAGCATACGGCTACTAATAGGCTATCTCGTAAGCCTCCGATAGAGCGAGATACCTAAGAGCTAGTAGAGGAGGGTAATATCGATAAGATAATTAATAACTAGTTTTTCGCCTACTTCGCCTACGACCTCGTTGCCTAAGTATTCCCTACTTAAGCAGAATTAGAGGAGGAAGTACTAAACGGTACCTACTCTTAGGACTCGAGGAATATCGCATTCTTTCTTACTTACCTACGTTATCTACTAGGCCTATCTCTAATAGAATATAGGTCTCTACGAAAACATATACTTAAGTTCTATATAAGTAAGGAGAGTTAGCTTATAAGATAGGATTATGCTAGCGGTATTCCTTAGAGAGTTATCGACGATAATAACTATCGCGAAAGGATTATTACTACCTACTACGACTACTATAAATATCTAGGCCTAGAATAGATATATAAGATAGTTACTAAATAATAGTAGTAGGATAGCGTTTATACCGTAGTAGTTTGTTTTTATAAGGGTTACTAGCTATATATACTCTAAAATAGTTACTAGCGTCCTAGCCTACTCTACGCTTCCGAGAAATAGTATCTTAGGGAGCAATAGTACCTAGATATAGTATTTATTAGCACTAGACTTTACCTTATTATTACGAGAGAGGCTATTTCTTAATAGCTAGAGGCCCGGTTAATACGGATAATAGATAATCGCAAGGTTAATACTAGATATATTACGAAGTTTATCTATAAGGACTTAATTTGCTACTAGGAGGCTATAGCTAAGATCTATATAGATAGGGGCGGAGAGAATATTTAAGAAGCGCTACTTATAAGCTATAGAATTAAGTAGGTCGCGATCTCCCCCTACTATTTATAGGCTAATAGGATCGTTAAGTAGGAACACTATCTAATTCTAGTAGCTCTCTCTAAACTAATAGGTAAAGGAGTAAGCGCTATAGCTAAGTATATTCCCTCGGTCCTTTAAGCGGAACGTACTACTATAAACTAGATAATAGGGCTAACTCTAGCGGAGATAATAATAGGCAGGGATGCTATACTGCTAGTAGAGCTTAAATTCTATACTTACTAAGTAGCTAAGTAGGAGATAGTCCGTAACTACTTTTCCTTATTAGTAATACGAGCTATAGCTATAGAACGGATATATACGACGCTTAAGGAAGCTCGTGCCTAATAGAATTAGCTACGAAAGCATAATATTAAGTATTTTAATAACTAGAAGAACGCTAATTAGTAGGAGCTTCGTCCTAGATAGATAGTAGTTATTTACTAATTAGAACTAAAAACGAGCTTCTCGAATAAGCTATAGTACCGATAGCGTAGTCCGTTTCTTATATATACTATTATTCGTAGTAGGAAGGCATATAAGATTAAGAAGCTTAGTAGGGAGGTCCTTTACTATACGTTCCCTAGGTTTAACCTAAAGCTAGTGCCGTACTAGAGGGATCCGGAGGCTATAGTTCCTTAGGAGAATAACTTTAATCTAGGGCAGCTAGGTCCTCTACCTCCTAAACTACGGCCGCGTAGCTACCTATACTCTTAGGTCCGGATTAGTAAGCTATTAGGAATAACTTAAGAAGAGAGGGAGGAGTATATCTGCTAGCTAGATATTCTAATACTAGAGGAATCCTAGTAGGCCTCTAAATTTCTTTTAAAAAATTGCTTCTATTACGTCCGTATTAGTATAAGAAATAGAAAGAAACGTATTACTTATTACTCTTATATAGCTAGTACTATAAGAAAGGGAGGATTAGTAGCGGAAGTAGAATAGACCTTAGGAAGCTAGACAAAAGGACTATTACTATAAATAAGAGGATCTACTATTAGGAGAATACTAGTTCCTAACTAGCCTAGGCTCCTAGGAGTAGCGAGGGATAAGATTAGGCGACTCTTACTTAATTTTAGCTAATAGCTATCTAAAAGTAATCGCGAAAACGCATATGCTTCCTTATTTCTAGTAGTAAAAATAAAGCGAACTAGCTAGTTTACTTTAAATAACGCTAAGGATCCTCTAATATATAGCTACGAATACCCTTATATCTAGGTAGCAGGTTTAAGTATTAAACTCCTCTTCTTTTCGGCTCTTCTAGTCTCTTCTTAGTCTTATTAACCTTAACATTTACCTTAAGTATAACGACTCTTAAAGGTTACTATAGTATTTACTCTAGTTCTACTAAGTATAGATAGTAGTAGTAACGATAGTTATATAGAGTTTTTAAGCAAACAAACCGCGAAAACTCTATATAATAACTTCTCCTATACGTATACTAACTATTCTTACTGCTACTAGCATAAACCTACCTATTTAATAAGACTTACGTATTTTCTACTTTACGCGCTCTTAAGGACTCGCTTACGGAAACACCTACCTCTAACTAGCTTCCTCCGCTCGCATATAGTATACTCCCTTCTATATAGTCTGTTTTTCTCTCTCTTTACCTCGCTAGTATAATAACCGACTAGGACATTACTATAAATAACGCGACTACTAAAGTGCCTACTTCTAAGCCTAAGGTAGTAGTCCGCTACTTTAACCCTAACGCGCTCGCCTATGCTACTAACTCTAAACTAGCTAATTTCTATAACTTTACGCTTAATATTTCTAAGCTAGGCAGATAGCGTACTTAGGTATAGATGCTAGAAGCTATTATTAACGCAGGGATAGAAGAGGAGAAGTAGGCTATTCTACGCTCTATTTATAGCGCTATTTAGAGAGACGACGACCGCCGCGCTTTTATTATCTTCTAGTTTATTTAAGAACTTAGCTAGCGTACCTCCTCTTACGCTTAAAAAGAAGTACTAGAAGGACTAAAAGGCGTAATAGATATCTATAAGAGAGGCAAGTAGTTCGCTAAGAAGCGTAAAGGCCTCCTTAATATACTATAGAACTCTTTTAGCTCGGGCAGAGAGTTCCCCTATTTTAACTTCCTTAACTCTATCTTTAAGATCTATAAGAAGGCTAGCTAGCACCTTCGCTACTTTATACTATTTAAGAACGTCTCTACTAAAAATCTCCGACTACTAGGCCTAACCTAGTCTAAATAGATACTATACTAGGCTCTCTATAATAGAAAGAAAGATAATCTATTCTAGCCTATATCTAGCTATATCTCTAGTAAGTTTTAGAAGGCTAGCTTTATTAAGAGCGTAGAGGCTATATTCTAGTTAGACCTATTTAGCTATAAGAACCTCTAGATTATTAATAAGAACGGCTTCGCTATTATAGACGCCTACTTTATTATCCCTAAGAATAAGCTCTCTAGAGTATCCGACGCTAATAATAAAGCTAGAGGCTCGGCTACGAGTAGGCTACTTAGTAAGCCGTTCGAGTCTAGCTACGACTTTCTTAGCTACCTTAATCTAGCTTCTAATAAGTTTAAGAGCTTCCGTAAGGTAGCCGAGCGCTAGGTCTATAAGAAGATAAACCTTGCTAATAAAGACTAACTATACTCTAATACGTTCGCGTATCTATACTATAAGATTAGAGACCTCTACTACGAGGACCGCGAGCTTAAGGCACTAAACTACTAGTAAGAAGAAGCTAGCTAAAGCTAGGCCGTAGTAACCTACTCTCGATCCGTAGCCCTAGAGCTAGAAATAGTTATTTTAGTTCGCCTACGCGAACTAGCTAGTAGAGTAAAAGAATAAGTAATACGTTACGAGACGTATAGCTATAATAAGGACCTATTAGACAACCTAGTTAATAAGGTAATTAAGAAGCCTTATTTAGATCTCGGAGAAGTTCGTATTTATATTGCTATTCTATATACTAACTATCTCGAAGAACGCTATACGGATAGCGTATACGGAAAGCTAGATATAATCCCTCTTAATAAGTACGAGTCCCTAGATATTAGCCCTCCCTTCTACTATACCTATATAGTAGAAATAGCTAAGGTAGTTAGCCTTCTAGTAGACGAGTCGATAATAATAGCGTCTAATCGCCTCTACGACTCGTAGAATATCTTCTATAGACTATACCTACTAGCGAAGGGATTAATCGATAATATACCTAATAACTTAAGGAAAGACTTATAGATATAAAAGACAAACGCGATAAACTAATAGGCTAGTAAGAGCTAGCTACGTAATATAGAGAAGGCTATAGCAAAGATAGCGGCTAATAAGAAGGCCTAGAAGAAGGCTAAGCGTAAAGCTAATACTAATAATAAAGAAGATAGTAGCCCTAAGAAGAAGACTTACTTATAGCTAGAGATCGAAGATACTAAGGGTTTAGCGTCTATACCTCTAGCTTACGCCCTAAAGAAGTCTAAGAAGAGTAAGAAGTTTAAGAAGGCTAAGAGGAAGTAGCGTATAAGCTTAAACGAAGCGAACTAGCTAGTTTAGTTTAACGACGATAATAGCGACGTAGAAGCTACTTAAGAGCCTACTCTAAAGGCTAATAATAATAAGCTTAGGCCTATATAAATTAAGCTAGATTTTACTAATACCTGCCTATCTTACTTAGAATTCGAGACTATTCGAGATATATAGAAGGCTTATAACGGAAAGCTTCTTAAAAATAGCTTTAACGTATTTAGTAGCCTTCTTAATTAGTAGGCAAAAGACCCGGATATAGTTTCTTAGATATATTAAGAATTCGACCTATACTACTACTACCTCTACTACTACCGTAATATATATAGATAGATACTAATACGTAAATCCTATACTACTCTAACTAGCTTATAGCTAACTAGGCGTGCATATCTATATCGCTAAGGCCTAATAGCCCTAGAATTAGGTATATAGTAGTCGCACGCAGCGTAATAACGCGCAGTTCTCGTCTCTCGTCCTAGGTAGCTAGGCTTAGGAATCCTCGTAAGCACTATAGTTTAGATCGAGTAACGGCTACGCTCGCAGTTACGCTTCTACGTTTAGCTTACGAACCCTCGTATTAGCTATATCGTCTCTCGTAATAGCTAGCAAGGCGGGTACGTATAGAACGTATAATAATACTAGAACTATAAATAAGAAACGTAGGGTAGATAATTAATTAATATTAAGGAGAGCCTAAGCTCGCGCTTTTATAGGCGCCCGAGCTACTAAGGATATGCGGTTTCCGCCTATTAATCCTCCCTTTCTTTATATCCGAATAGATACTCTAATAAACGACATTTTTATTCTAAAAAGATAGCTTAGTAGAACTAACTTCTACAAAATAATAAACTAAGTACTATCTATTCCTTTTAACGTATTAGACGTTTATAACGTTACCGTTTTCCCTTGCCGAACCGAACTAGCTAGTTCGGTTTACTATATATATATAGCTATGCTAATCTTCTTAAACTCGTCTTCCTCGTTATCCGGGTAGTTAGCGCTATCGAATAGGAAGTACTTTAACTAGCTCTTAAGAGCCTTCTTAATATATAGAAAGAAGCTCTACTCTTTCGCTATAGCCTTTTTAGCCTTAATTAAGTAGTTAAACAGCTGCGCAAATCTCTTTTTCGCCTATAGAACCTAGGTCTGCTCGTGCTACTTCTCGTATATATTACGGTCTATATATAGAAGCGTAAGGGCTTCTTAGCTAACTTCTAGCTCCTCTTAGCTTCGGCGGCCTATTAGCGTATCTAAGACTAGCCTAAGGCTAGTAAGCTATTACTCCTAGGGGAGTTTACGTTCCTATAGTTTATTAGGGAAATCGGCGCCTATAAACGTCTTAGGCATTAGCAGCATAGTAATGTTGCTAATAAGGACATCCGGGAAGCTTAGGGTAGTCTCTCTAACTAGTTCTTAGTTACGATACTTAATAAGCGTTAGGTAGACTATGCGGCGTAATAAGGCACTAGAGTTCTCTCCGTAGGCAATCGTCTAATATATAAGTACTAAATCTCTTAGAATAACCGAAATATTCTATAGTCGCAGGCTAGAATCCTATAGTCCGTCCTTTCCTCTATCTAGAACGTGCACTAGTGTCTACTTTATATTAGAGTCCTTATCTTTATTCTCTTTAAGCTCGGTAACTATTTTATAGATTAATTCTAGGTAGCTAGTACTACCGACGACTCTAAACTTAGCGTATATAGCCTCGTCTTCTTCTTCGTCGTCTTTATTATCGTTAGTAGTCTAGTTCTATAGCTTGCGTTTAAGTACCTATATAACCGGTCCGCGGCTAGAGTAGGCACTATCGAGAGAAACTATAGTAATCGTGCAGGCGGTTTCTTATCTATCTTTCTATGCTACTAGGGGGCCTTTAATAAACTTTTCGCTAGTAGCCTAGTTCCCCTTAATAATTAGGATTATTAGGTCGATCCGGCCGGTAGGCTCTCCCTACTAGTACTAGGCTATTATCGGGTACGCGATAAATCTATATATAGCCTTATCGCATAGAGAATCCTAGGCTAGAATATTAAGTAGCTAGATAGTCGGGTCTTATTATATTAGCTGCTAGATAAGGGAGAAGAACATGTTTAGTATCTATCTATATATATTACGGCGGCAGCGGAGGTAGTAGCGGTATAGGTCGAATTCTTAGTGCATCTAAGAAACTATATCCGGGTCCTTTACCTACTAATCGAGAAGGCCGCTAAATACGTTAAAGCTATCTTTAAGGAGTCTTCTATTCTAAGTCTTCTATACGTCTTAAATAGTCTTAAACTCTAGTTAAGACAGGCGGGTATTAGTAAAATCTAGCTAAATTCGTATAGAGCTAAGGCTATTATCGTTAGTTCCTAGATTAGGCTCTTAAGCGGCTTCTGCATCGCTATAGTTGTTATCGAACTAAACTAGCTAGTTCGCTTCGTTTAAGCTAGTACGCTACTTCCCCTTAGCCTTCTTAAACTTCTTACTCTTCTTAGACTTCTTTAGGGTATAAGCTAGAGGTGCAGACGCGGAACTCTCGGCATCTTAGATCTCTAGCTATAGGCGAGTCTTCTTCTTAGGGCTGCCGTCCTCTTTATTATTAGTATTAGCTTTACGCTTAGCCTTCTCCTAGGCCTTCTTATTAGCTACTATCTTCGCTATAGCCTTCTCTACGTTACGTAGCTAGCTCTTACTAGCCTATCTATCTATCGCGTCTATCTCCTATATCTATAAGTCTTTCCTTAAGTTATTAGGCACGTCGTCGATCGATCCCTTCGCTAGTAGATATAGTCTACGGGAGATATTCTATAAGTCGCAGAGGCAATTAGACGCTATTATTATCGATTCTTCTACTATAAGGCTAACTACCTTAGCTATTTCTACTATATAGGTGCGGTAGAAGAGAGGACTAATATCTAGGGACTCGTACTTATTAAGAGGGATTATATCTAGCTTTCTATATATACTATCCTTGCAGCGCTCTTCGAGGTAGTTAGTATAGGGGATAGCAATACGGACGCGAACTTCTCCGAGATCTAAATAAGGCTTCTCGATCGCCTCGTTAATTAGATCGTCTAATAGGTCCTTATTATAGCTATATATCTCGCAATATATTACTTGTTCTTTAACCCTACCGGCTAGTTTGCGTAAACGGACTAAAACAATTATTTCTAGCTCTAGGGCCGCGGATCGAGAACGGGTTACCGCGGCCTAGCTCTAGCCGGCTTCTTCTTACTAGCAGCTTAGCGCTTTAAGCTCGCGGTCCTCGTAGTAGAGGTCTCTAATCTTATAGTATAGATGCGCGAACGTATTAGGGCGCAGTTAGTCTTTATTAGTAAGGTTTATCTTTCCGCGGACCTAGCGCTTAGCCTCTTTATAGAAATTCTTAAATTTATCTAAGCCTAGATTAATATAGCCTAGAAAGTCGTAGCTAGTATCTATATACGAGTGCGCTGCCCGCCTAGCTTAGAAATATTAAGCGTAAAGTTACGGAAATTAGCTAACTTAGAGTCGGCGGCATAGGCGAGCGAATCGGGGTTAGAATAGCGGACTACCGCCTTAGGCTTAAGAGTAGGCGCTTTAGCGGTCGCGTTAGTTATAGCGATATCTTAGTTAGCTATTATGCTAGTAAGGTAGAGGGAGAGAAAATAGACTATATAGAAGGGAGTATACTATATGCGAGTAGAGAGAATCGGTTAGGGGTAGGCGTTTCCGTAAGCAAGTTCTTAAGCAAGAGTCTAAGTAAGTACGTAAAGCGGAGAATGCGTAAGTCTTCTAAATAGGTAGGTTATACTAGCAGCAGTAAAGATAGTTAGTATAGAAGAAGTTGTTATTATTATTATTATATAGAGTTTTCGCAGTTTGTTTGCTTAAAAACTCTATATAACTATCGTTACCGCTGCTGCCTATACTTAGCGGCCCTAGAGTAGTTATTAGGCTAGAACTTCTTAATAGTTATTATACTTAAGATAAATATTAAGGTTAATAAGACTAAGAAGAGACTAGAAGAGCCGAAAAGGAGAGGAGTTTTATACTTAAACTCGCTACCTAGATATAAGAGTACTCGTAGCTATATATTAGAGGATCCTTAGCGCTATACGAAGTAAACTAGCTAGTTCGCTTTATTTTTACCGCTAGAAATAAGGAAGTATATGCGTGCTCGCGATTACTTTTAGGCAGCTATTAGCTAAAATTAAGTAAGAGTCGCCTAATCTTATCCCTCGTTACTTCTAGAAGCCTAGGCTAGTTAGGAACTAGTGTTCTCCTAACGGTAGATCCTCTTATTTATAGTAATAGTCCTTTTGTTAAGCTTCCTAAGGTCTATTCTACTTCCGCTACTAATCCTCCCTTTCTTATAGTACTAGCTATATAAGAGTAATAAGTAATACGTTTCTCCCTATTTCTTATACTAATTCGGACGTAGTAGAAACAATTTCTTTAAAAATTAGGGGCCTACTAAGATTCCTCTAGTATTAGAATATCTAGCTAGCGGATATACTTCTCCCTCTCTTTTTAAGTTATTCCTAATAGCTTACTAATCCGGACCTAAGAGTATAGGTAGCTACGCGGCCGTAGTTTAGGAGGTAAAGGACCTAGCTATTCTAGATTAAAGTTATCCTCTTAAGAAACTATAGCCTCCGGATCCCTTTAGTACGGCACCGGCTTTAAGTTAAACCTAGGGAACGTATAGTAAAGAACCTCCCCGCTAAGCTCCTTAATCTTATATGCCTTTCCTTTACGAATAATAGTATATATAAGAAACGGACCTCGCTATTAGTACTGCAGCTTATTCGAGAAGCTTGTTTTTAGTTCCGACCGGTAAACGACTACTATCTGCCTAGGACGAAGCTCCTACTAATTAGCATTCTTATAGTTATTAAAGTACTTAATATTATGCTTTTGCAGCCGGTCCTATCGGGCACGAGCTTCCTTAAGCGTCGTATATATCCGTTCTATAGTAGCAGCTCGCATCGCTAATAAGAAAGGGCGGTTACGGACTATCCCCTACTTAGCTACTTAGTAAGTACGGAACTTAAGCTCTATAGGCAATATAGCATCTCTCCCTATTATTATCTCTGCTAGAGTTAGCTCTATTATCTAGTTAGTCGTAGTACGTTCTGCCTAAAGGACCGAGGGAATATACTTAGCTATAGCGCTTACTTCTTCGCCTATAAGCTTAGAGAGGGCTACTAGAATTAGATAGTAGCCCCGTTTAACGATTCCGTTAGCCTATAAATAGTAGGAGGAGATCGTAACCTACTTAATTCTATAGCTAGTAAGTAGCGCTTCTTAAACGTTCTCTCCGCCCTCGTTTATATAGATCTCGGCTATAGCCTCCTAGCGGCAAATTAAGTCCTTATAGATAAACTTCGTAACGTATCTAGCGTTAACCTTACGATTGTCCGTTATTTATATTAATCGGGCCTCTAGCTATCGAGAAATAGCCTCTCTCGTAATAACGAGGTAAAGTCCGGTGCTAATAAATACTATATCTAAGTACTATCGCTCCTTAAGATATTGCTTCTCGGAAGCGTAGAGTAGGCTAGAACGCTAGTAACTATTTCGGAGTGCATATTGCTAGTAACCCTTATAGAAACGAACTACTATAGTATAAATACCGTCCTACTACTATCGTTTAGTAACTGTCTTATATATTCGTTCCGGGCCCGGGTGTCTATAGTAGTCGTAGTAGGTAGTAAGAATCCTTTTATAATATTTATTATCGTTAATAACTCTCTAAGGGATACTACTAATACGATTCTATCTTATAAGCTAACCCTCCTTACTTATATAGAACTTAAGTATACGTTTCCGCAGAGACCTATATTCTATTAGGAATAGGTCTAGAGAATAACGTAGGTAAGTAAGGAAGAATGCGATGTTTCTCGAGTTCTAAGAGTAGGTACTATTTAGCACTTCCTCCTCTAATTCCGCTCGAGTAGGGAATACTTAGGCGACGAGGTCGTAGGCAAAGTAGGCGAAAAACTAGCTATCGATTATCTTATCGATATCGCCCTTCTCTGCTAGCTCTTAGGCGTCCCGTACTATCGGAGGCTTACGGGATAGTCTATTAGCAGCCGTATGCTTCTTTCCTAGAACATATACTATATTAAAGTTAAATAACCTAATCTACGCTAGCTATCTTATAATAGCTACGTTCGGGAGGTCCGTAGTAGTCTTATTAAGTTAATGCACTAGCGTATTAGCGTCTACTTCTAGCTAAAAGAAAATACTAAATAACTACGGACGATACTTCTTTAGTACTTTAAGAATACTAAGACACTCGCGCTTCCTAGCGTCGTAGCGTTGCTTAGAAGCGGAGAATAATCCTAACTTAAATCGAGAAGGGTATCGGATTCTACTATCTTTCCGGTTATATTAAGATATATAGCACCTCTACGAGTAAAGGCTAGAATTAACGCCTACTATAATTAGTCCTCCCTCTAGTTTATAGTCTAGTGCTACTAGCGCTAGCGTAGAGATAAGAAGTTCCGTAATCGCATCCTTAGACTACTAATATTCTTTTATCTATACGAACTTAACGTCTTTCTTTAGAAGAGAAAAAAGTAGCCTTAGCAACTAGGTAAAGTCCTTAAGCTAGATTTTATAGTATATAAACATTTCTATAAGAATGCGGACTTCTCTCTAATCCGTAGGAGTAGGCTATTTAACGAGCTTAGCTACTCGTTCCGCATCTAGGTATCTACTATATTTATTAGTAACGTAACTTACTATCTTAATCTATTTATAGCATAGCTGCAGCTTTTTTCTATAGACCGTTAGTCCTACTCTTTTTAGGTTAGTAAGCATCTTATCTAAGTTCTTAATATGCTTTACTATAAATTAGCGGAGCCTAGGCTTAACCTCCTCGTTACTATACTTTGTTTTTAGACTATAAATAGCTATATCGTCGAGGAAAGGTTTAGTAGCGTAAGGTATCTAAGTAGTAAGGATAAGCATAATAATTCGGACAAATTAAGCAATAGAGTTCGTAGCTCCCTATAGTAGCGTTATCTAGCGTAGTAGGCTAAGAGGGGTATCGAAACCTATAAGGTCCCGACTTCTTACGTCTAGTAGAATCTAATCGTAGCTAGAGAAGATATTAACTAAGGACGAGATTATATAACCTATAAAAGCTTTAGAAAACCTATCCGTATTAGGAGGAAGGTTAGTATCGCATATAGTTATAGTATTAAACTTCTATATAGCATTAATTAGGCAATATTTCTTTAGTTCTTCTAGGTTAGTCTTCTTCTTTATAAGAAAGTATAGATTCTAGTAGGTACTATAGTATAGTTTAAGAGCGCCTACGTCTATACGCTTATAGAGCATTTTTACGACTTCCCCCTCGAGAGAGCTCTAAAGTCGGAAACTAGGATGCTACTATAGCTTATATAGAATTATACGAATAACCTAAGAAGAAGTAATAGTAGGCTTAATATAACCGAAATGCTTAAAATCCTAAGTAAGTGCAGCTTCCTAATTATATAGTATCTTAGTTAGAAGATATAGCTCCCGATCTATTAGCGAAATAGTAGGCTTAATTTAAGCGAGCTATTCTAGCGTAAGCCTTAAACCTTTCGGAACGCTAGAAAACTTTTTAATTAAGTATCTTCCGTTAAAGGGGCCTATTCCGGGTAGTATAGCTTCCTTCGTAGCAAGTGCTTTCTTTCTCTAATATAGATTACTACTAGGATTCGATCTATCCGTTATAGACACGTCCGCGTTAATAGATCTAATCTTATCTGCAATATACTTATATATCGTAAACGCCCTAATTTCTAGAGAGAATTTAGCTTACGTATCCGGGTCTAGAAGTACGTTTAGTAGTAGTTTACTACGGCAAACCCTATAACTTCGGCAGATTTCCTCGTAAATAACGTTAGCAACTATAGCTTATTTATAGTCGCCCTTAGATTTATATCTATTTCTAAAGTTATAAGAATACTTATCTAGGAGGAGAACCTTAAGTTCTAAGTTCTATAGGGAAAAGAGGTTCTTAAAGTAGTTAGGAAAGAGTAGGTTACTAGAAGGATCCTTCTAGGAATAGAGCTCTAGGCTTCCTAAACGCTACCCGACTAGTTCCGGGAAGAGTAAGAATATAAGATTATTATATGCGTTACGTAATAATTAAACTAAACTAGCTAGTTTACTTAGTAAGTTCCGCTAGTTCTTACGTAATAATCGAACTAAACTAGCTAGTTTACTTAGTAAGAGCCGCTAGTCTATACGCAGATTAGTTAAGACTTTACTTAGCGCCCTTCCTATAATATTAGCATCCCTAATCGTTCCTAGCTAGCTTCCCGTTAGCGCCCGAAGCTACCTACTTAGCTTCCTACCTAGTCCCGTAGCTGTCTCGAAGCTCCCCTTACTAGCATCCGTAAGTGCCCTAAAGTTTTTAAGACTACCTCTACTAGCGCCCGAAGCTGTCCTAGTAGTTCTAGAACTAGCCTTAGAGGCTCCCGGAAGTAGCCTAGAGCTCTTACTAGCAAGATCTAGCTATCTAAATAGATACTCCCTTAGCTCTATAAGGCGCTTCCTAAGCTTATTCCGCTCTTATTCGCTTCGACGCTTTGTAGGAGCTTTATTATAAGAGAACCCTATACTATAAGAGCGGTCTTTAGCCTTAGAGTATACTAATTTATATAGTATAGTAAATAAAAGCCTTTCCTAAAGGTCCGGGTTCTACGTAAACTTATACTAGAGGCCCTAATAAAGGGTGTTATCGAATTTCTAGCTAGAACGAATTAGTAGGGACAACGGAGGGACGTTTCGAACTTGTTTCCTAATAAGTTCTCTTATCTCGTTATAAGCCTCTAAGCCTTCGGGATCCGTATATAATTCTACGAGGAACTTATACTAGGCTATATAGTTAAAAACTAGTCCTTCGAATTTAGAGTCTCTAAAGTAGGAACGGTACTAGTAACTAAGGTAGTTATACTCGCCTTTATTCTTAAAGAAGATAGTTTTGCTGCGAGAATGCTCGTAGGTAGGCTTATTAAACCGGTCCTCCTCCTCTTTAGTAAGCTTTCCTACTAGTTTCTCGAGCATTCTATAATCTAGCGCCGTATTTACTCTAGGCACTAGTTTAACTATCCTCTTAAGGATACTCTTTAGCTCGGTTTAGCGCGTTTTAGCCCTACCTATATTAGTACTTAAGATTAGGCTAAAGCGGACCTTAGTACCTAATCTTTTCCCGACCTACGAAGGATATCGTCGACCGTTCTGCACCCGTTATTACCTACTATCCCGGTAAAATAAACTAGGTTTCTACGGTCGTTAGCGATCGTATCTTCTTAGAAGCTATTATTATAGTTTCTAGAGGAAAGTCGAGTCCTTCGGGCCTATAGCCTTCTTAAAAGAGTTAGTATCTTAGAATCGCTAGTAATAAAGAAAGTTATAAAGACAATAACTCCGTATACCTCTACGCGGACGTTACGATATATTCTAATAAAGGTAACCTTACCGGAGATACTACGTATAGTAGCCGTAATATTAGTTAAAATAGAAAGCCTTAAGCTACGAGCCCTCTCGTAGCTTATAATTATGCTCTCTGCTCCCTTATTAATTAGGATATCGTATACCTATCGAGCCTCCCCGAGAGTCGTATAGATATAGATACTTAGAATAAGTAGGTAGTTCTTATAGAAGTCTAGGAGGATACTATCCGGGTCCGTATATAGCTTAGAAGCAGGAATATACGGCAACGCCTCTATATTAGAGACTAGCCGAACCGAGAGATCTACTGCTATTATAATAGTAATCTCTAGCATATCTTAGTAAACGATCTCCTCGTCCGCTTCCTCCTAATTAAGAGAAATAGATAAGGGCTATATTTCGGTATTATTCTACTCCTTCGTATCGAACTAGACTTCGTCGTCGCTTAGCTCCTTTTAGTTATTATCTAAGGATACCTACTCTTCCTCGGGCTACTTAGAAGAGTCGAAAGAATCTATTAGGAAAGTATTAATCTCTAGCTCTCCGTACCGATAAAGGCCTACGTCGCCCTTATTATTATCCTCGCTCTTCTCCTTTCTAGACGCTTCGCTATCTTCGTCGGAATAGCTAGCGGAATTATACTCCTATATCCTATTATAGATCTAAGCGAAGTTAACTACGGAGGTAGCCGTACCGTCTAGTCTCTATTTTAACGTATAATAGCGCTTAAGTGCAGCGCTATAGGATAGATCTATAGGCTTTCTTTCGTATAGGAACCGACTAAGAGCTTGCTGCCCGAATAGCTATAGTTCTCTAAGTTCTATAACTAGAGGTGCTCTAAGGAGCCTATTAGACTAGAACGCTTCCTATTTGTCTATAGGAATAGCCTTCTTAAGTAGGTTATTTAATCTCTGCGTTTTCGGCTTAGCCCTCTACGCCCCTTTCGCCTTGCCTTTAGGAGGGACTATAGGACCGAATTAGGCATTCTATATTTCCGTATCTTAGGAATTCGGAACCGCTAGAGTCTAGGATCTTCCCTATATCTAAGACGAAGCTGCTTCTTAAGATAAGCTAGGTTTACTTCTACGATAATGCTTTATTATCTCTAGTAGTGCCTACTCTCTATAAGAGTTACTAGTTCCTATTTTAGTAGCTTACTTCTGCTTCTCTATATTTGCCTTCGCAGCTTTTATTAGAGACGTAGTTAGGCGAGAGAGGTTCTAGACGGCTTTCTAAGAGGACTATATAGCTATATAGGTAGCGTTATAATCCTCTTTATTCTCTTCTTCTCCTAGAATAAAGAGAGATCCTATAGGCTTATATTCCTCTATATACTCTATAGTCCTAAACCTAGCTATACTAGCGTTAATCGAGACGGGACGTTTACGCTAGTTAGACTTCTACGAGGCTCGTAGAGTATTAAAGCTAATATATTTGCTAACGTTAATCGAACCGATAGCTTATTTAAGAGCTAGGAGAATAACCTTTAATCGAGGAGACTTCTTATCCTAGCTATACCCGAGAGGTCTTATTTCTCCGCTAGCTTAGCTAGGATATATTCGGCGAGTCTTATCCTTATAGAGAAATTCTTAATCTAGAAGCTAATTAAAGTAGGGATAGTCTCCGCTACGGTAGCCTTCTAAACTATACTCCTAGCAAGCGGTACCTATCTTAATTTCTAAGGTAGTATAGGCTATAACTATAGCTTAGATCTCTAGTACTTCCTTATCCTTTTAGCTACTACGCATAGGTCTATACGCAGGTTCCTAGTTCTTTAAAAGAGTAAGGGCAAGGGCAGCTAACTATTTAGTTAGCTTCTTAACGTTAGGGCTTACCTTAGATATAGCGCTTATTACTACGAAGACTAGATTTAGGCGAGGGGCAGTATTCCTTATCGCTTTAACTAGCTTTCTTGCTAGAATAGAACGATTATCCTTATATAAGGCTTTATCGGTTTTATCCTTTCGTAACTTAGCTTTTATAGCTAAAATTACTCTCGCAAAGTTACGAAACGTATAGGAGCGATCTATATCTAAGTTCGCTTTATTCTAAATCTTCTTTCGCATAGGCTTAGATAGAGGCTTTAAAAACATCTAGGTATAGCTAAAGTTGTCTAGATCTTCTAGAGGAATTATAGTAGAAGAGATCTCGAAGTTCTAAATATACTCGGAAATCTCCTTTAGCTTATCTAGCTTTTATAGGAATAGCTAGGAAAGGTACGACTAATCTCCGAGTATGCGCTAGCTATTAAACTCGCGATACTCTTTAAGAAGGCTACTTTTAAATAGCCTATAGTTATAACTTTCGTACCTTTCGAGCTTCTTAACTATAGGACGCTAATATTAATAAACGTAGCTAACTAGCTTCTCGACTTTAGTAGCTTTATCGCCTTAGTCGCCTCTATAAGTTCGGTATAGGTCTTTAAAACGCTTAACGAACTTAGTAACGTCTAACCCTTCGAAGTATCCTATCTCCTTAGAACTAGGCAAAGGCATAGGAGGTTAGCTTATAGAAATTAAGGCTTAAAACTGCTCGACGCTTAAGCTAATAGTAGTATTAATAGGGAGTTATAGTCCTATAGCTTCTCGTCGACGAGAATAAGTATTACCTACTTCTATCGTTCTATTAGGACGAGCTAAAAGGTTAGTAGAGCCTAGAGAGCTCCTAACCGGTCGTTTAACTCTTTTATTAGGTCCGACAAACTAAGTAGGTTAGTAACGGAACTCTTAATTGCGATTCTCTATACTAATATTATTCGAGATACTGCTAGAGTTAATAGCAGTATCCGGGTTAATAGTGCCGGTAGAGAAATTATTAGTCGGATCGTTCGGCATATTTTTAGCTAAAGGTCGGTAATAATAAACTAAACTAGCTAGTTTAGTTAGCGTTAGGTAAAGTTAGTAGTAATAGTAGTACTAGTTTGTTATATAACGAAAGGAATATTCTCGCTAAATTAAAAACAAAATAAGAAATAGAAACTCTAGATCTAGATATAGTAAAAGGAAATTCGTAACTTCGTAAATTGCGAGTAAGGGTAGCTAGTAATACCTAGTAGTTACCCTATAAACTTTCCTAGGGGTCGGTTTCTTAGTCTATCCGGCTCGTAATACTCCCGGCCTATATTATTTTAAACGTCTAGCCTATCGGTAATCCCTCCGTACTATATCTTCCTAGAGCCTTTAGGCAATCTCCGATAGGGAAGTATAGGGGCCGTTCTAAGCCTATACTAAATATAGGAAGAGCTAATTAAACTCTCCCGAAACTAGGGGTAGCTAGTAATACCTAGTAGTTACCCGTAATACTTTCCTAGAGGTCGGTTTCTTAGTCTATCCGGCTTGTAATACTTCCGACCTATATTATTATAAACGTCCGGCCTATCGTTAATTCCTTAGTACTATATCTTCCTAGAGCCTTTCGGAAATCTTCGATAGGGAAGTATAGGGGCCGTTCTAAGCCTATACCTAATATAAGAAGAGTTATTAAACCCTTCCGAAAATAGGGCAACCGAAGTTACGAAACGTAGTCTTGCGGCGAAACCGGGGAGTGCGAGTAGTAATACGATCCTATATCCTTTCCCTAGCTCGCTAAACTCCGTATAGCTCGTAATATCGTATTTCTCGGCTATCCTAGCTATAACGACTCCTCTATATAGGCATAGTAACCTTAAGCGAATCCTCGGAAAGCTATAGATAAGCTAAATTATTAACCTTCTATAACTAATCGCCGGTGTCTTAAAATACCGTCGATTCTAAGTCGTAATAGGACTAAGGGTTTATAACTTTCTTAGGGTTAAAGGCTATCCCTATATAGAAGGTAGCCTTAATGCTCTTAAGTCCTTCCGAGTTTTCTAGTTCCGCCTAGGCTTATATATAATAAAGTGCATTCTAGCGGCTTATCGCAATTAATCGCTAGCTTCTCGTATCGTAGTTCGTGCTATTAGACTATAAGTAACTTCTTCCTTCTTTTCGTGTTTTCGGTAGTTCTTATCCGTAGAAGATATTATATAGCCCTACCTTCGGCTCTATTTTAATGCGTAAATCCTATACTACTCTAACTAGCTTATAGCTAACTAGGCGTGTATATCTATATCGCTAAGGCCTAATAGCCCTAGAATTAGGTATATAGCAGTCGTACGTAGCGTAATAACGCGCAGTTCTCGTCTCTCGTCTTAGGTAGCTAGGCTTAGGAATCCTCGTAAGTACTATAGTTTAGATCGAGTAACGGCTACGCTCGCAGTTACGCTTCTACGTTTAGCTTATAAACCCTCGTATTAGCTATATCGTCTCTCGTAATAGCTAGTAAGGCGGGTACGCATAGAACGTATAATAATACTAGAACTATAAATAAGAAACGTAGGGTAGATAATTAATTAATATTAAGGAGAGCCTAAGCTCGCGCTTTTATAGGCGCCCGAGCTGCTAAGGATATGCGGTTTCCGCCTATTAATACTAAATATATTCTTCTCCCTTACCTAGTAGCTAATATAATAAGACCCGACTATCTAGCTACTTAATATACTAGCCTAAGATTCTCTACGCGATAAGGCTATATATAGATTTATTACGTACCTAATAATAGCTTAGTACTAGTAAAGAGAGCCTACTAGCCGAATTAATCTAATAATCCTAATTATTAAGAGGAACTAGGCTACTAGTAAGAAGTTTATTAAAGGCCCTTTAATAGTATAGAAAGATAGATAAGAGACTGCCTATACGATTACTATAGTTTCTCTTAATAGTATCTACCCTAGCCGTAGACTAGTTATATAGGTACCTAACTATAAGCTATAAGTTAAAGTCGATAATAAGGAAGAAGACGAGGCCGAATACGCTAAGTTTAATATCGTTAGTAGCACTAGCTACCTAGGTCTAATCTACGATATAGTTAATAAACTTAATAATAATAAGAACGAGAATAAAGACTTAGACTCCGAGCAGACGCTAGTCTATATCTCGGACTAAGGAAAGAATAGCCTATAGGACGCTAGCCTACGCCTATAAAACGTCTCGACTATACCTAGCGACTTAGTACTAATATATTAGACAATTGCCTATAGAGAGAACCCTAGCGTCTCCTCGCGATATATAGTCTACCTAACGCTTATAAAGTACCGTAATTAAGAGCTAGTTAGAAAGAATACTCTAGTCTTCCTAGAGGTCCTCGTTAGTAATATTATAATGCTACTAATATCTAAGACGTTTATAGGCGCTAATTTCCCTAATAAGCTATAGGAGCGTAGACTTCTCTAGGAGTAATAGCTTAATAGCCTTAGGCTAGTTTTAGACGCGTTAATAGAACGCCGTAGCTAAGAAGAACTAGAGGTAAGCTAAAAGGCTCTTATGCTTCTATAGATAGACTACGCTATCTACGAGAAGTAGCATAAAGAAGTCTAGGTCCTATAGGCAAAGAAGAGATTTACGTAGCTATACGAGTGCTTAGTTAAGGCTAAAAAGGGCATAGCGAAGGATTAGAGCTTTTTCTTATACGTTAAAAAGGCCCTTTTAGGCTAGTTAAAGTACTTTCCGTTTAATAGCACTAACTACCTAGATAACGAGGAAGACGAGTTTAAGAAGATTAGCATAGCTATATATATATAGTAAATAGAACTAGCTAGTTTAGTTCTATAAAGGAAAATAGTAACGTTATAAACGTCTAATATATTAAAAAGAATAGATAGTACTTAGTTTATTATTTTATAGATAGATAGATAAGTTTAATTGCCGTTCTATCTCCTATAGAGGAGCACGCAGCGTGCACTACTTGTTTATCTAGAAAGGAAAAGCTTAGGGCTAAAGCCCTTAGCTATAAAAACCTCTTACTTTCCTTTTATCTCTATAGGTTAGCAGCTCTGCACTCTAGGGCATGCATTTCTTTTAGATAAACTTAGGTACGCTAGAAGTCCTTCCTCTTACTAGGTCCCTACTCCTCCTCCTTCTCCTAGATTCTCTAAAGCTTCTCTTCTTTTATAAGAGAGAATTAGTCTAGTACCCCTTCTTAGATTAGCTACCTAGCTATTACTAGCAGTCCTCTTTTAGTATTTATAAAGTCTTTCTAGTTGCTTAAGCCTACTATAATAAATAATGCCTGCCTATTTCTCTGCCTCTCTAGGTAGGAGATATAGACATATTTTAGGGTTTAATATCCTTAGTTGCATATATAGTCTAGGGAGATGCCTAGGACTCTCCTTTTAGCTAGGTAGGCCTTAAACCTAATATGTTTAGTCCTAAGGAGTATAGCTATTATACTCTCTAGCCTAGACTATCCTTTATATAGGTATCTGCCTGCATTAGTTTTGTCTAAGGTCTAGGCTACTGCTTAGGCTCGGTTCCTTTAGTTCCTATTTGCTTTAAGCCTATTCTATGCATCCTTCTACTTTTTGTGCATTTACTAGTCTTTCCTAGGTGCCTCTTATAGAGCCTCTTAGTTTGCAACTATCTCTTAGATCCTTTTTTGTCTTATGCTTTAGGTTAGTTAAGTATTCCCTTATCTATATCTCTTAGTTCTCTATACTTGCTTTATAATATCCCTGCACCTGTCTTAGATATATTAGTATGCTACCTAGTCCTTATTCTTTTTAGCTGCCTATCTTACTAGGTTTTATATATATAGGTAGATTAGTAGGATATCTACTTCTCTCTAGAGTACCGCTACTAGGACACTTTTATATGCCCCTATAATATGCCTAAGGGCTTAGTTTTATACTTTCTCTAGTAGTCGGGTAAGCCCTTTCCTATATCCTTTAGTGCCCTCTAGGTCTATTTAGGTAGTGCACCTAAATATTATTACTAGCCTAACTACCGCTATATAGAGGTATCTTACTTTCTAGAAGGATACACCCTATATAGACTTGCATAGCCTCTAGAGTAACTGCATTTAGTTAGTTCCCTTCTCTACTACCCTCTTAATATAAGGTTCCTACTATAGCTTAGTATCTACCTATACCCCTAGGAGTCTAAGGGATAGGACTAGGCCCTCCTTAAATCCTTAAATTTAGACTATTACTCTAAGGTTATATTATCTCCCCCTAGTAAAGTAGATTAGCTAGTATTTTTATAGTATAAAAGCTGCTCTATATTTGCTAGCCTAGTCTAGGCACTTTTAGTAAGCTCTTTCTAGCTGCCTATAGTTCTCTTCTATACTATTACTATAGGTTAGGATATTAGAGTTATCTATAAATCCTATTGCTTTTATTCTTCTCTTCTAAAGAGTTAGGAGGAGGGTAGATGCAAAGAAGAGGAAGAGGATTAGTAATAGTATAGAGCCTTAAGGGATGCCTATATTTTATAGTCTTAGCTAGTCTATAAAGTCCCCTAGCCTAAGGTAGGTAGTTCTATCTTAGAGGAAGGATTATATAAATCCTATAAGGTAGCTAGGGAACCCTTTAAGTCTAAGGTTATATAGTAGTCTAGTATAGGAGATATTATTAAATGCCCCTAAGATATCTAGGCAGAGCATAGATACTACTGCCCTAGGGTTAGTTGCCTAGATAGTCTTAACTTATTTAGTAATAAGATTAAGTGCTAAGGCTATAGACCTTCCTAGCCTAGCTCCTATCTAGGATTCTAAAAGGAGTTTCCTAGTCTCTATCTCCTTAGACATCCTTTTTGCAATAATTGCCTCTAGTATCTTAGCTAGTATATTTAGTAGGGCTATAGGTCTATATACTCCCGGTTTAGAGTAGTCTAGCTTCTAGGGCTTTCTAAGAACTACTATTACCGAGTGTTTAAATAGTTATAGGTAGTATTCTAGCCTAAGGTATGCTATAAATAGCCTAGTAAGGGCTAGTGCAATAGTAGCTTTGCATTCCTTAAGCATTAGGTTAGGGATTTAGTTAGGCCCTAGGGCTTTATTAGCTAGCAGTTTCCTAAGTACTTGCACTACCTCTACCTCTAAGACCTCTATCTCTATATAGAAGGGGTAGGGGTATTATATATTTAAGATATTACTTAGGTTAGCTAGTTTCTCTACTAGGAAGAAGTAGTTAGCTAAGATCCTTACTTTCCTAGTATTATTATCCTCTTTCTCTTAGTTAGGTCCCTATATCTCCGGAAATTAGGGGTTCTAGTATGCTTAGTTAGCCTCTTCTCTTGCCTATTTAGCTAGTCTCTATATCTTACTTAGGTTATTTATAACCTCTCGCACTACTTTCCTTTAGGCGAGGTTAGTATCCCTCTAGATTTGCTTATTTCTTGCTTTACTTATAGCGATATATACCTAGTATGCTTAGTCTATCTAGGTATCCTTCTATTATCTTCTTATCTTTCTAGTAAGCTTAATTAGCCTCTAACTCTTAGGAGTCTAGCTTTCTCTAGCAAAGTTTAAGGGCTTAGCTTTAGGAATTGCTACTATAATAGTATCTTAGATTGCCTCTTATACCTAAGTAGCTATCTTATCTATTTTAGCTTTAGTAGTAAGGGGGATATTCTAGAGTTAGGCTTAGTCTAGCCTTTCTTAAAGGATCTATTGCACCTCTTTTTAGTTAGCCTTCTTCTATTAGGGCCTAGAGTAGCTTTACTTTAGGAAGGGGGTCGTATTATTAATAGTAGTAATAATAAGGATATAGTCCGATTTATTTATTATCTCTAGTACTGCCTTATAGGTAATTATATTTTGTTAGAGTTAGGCAGTTATAAATACTAAGTCTAGTATTTAGTAGCTAGCTCCTTGCTTTTCCTACGTAACTATACCTAGCTTTAGGATTTGTTGCATCCCGGCTTCTACTATTATTTCTAGTAGCTTATCTGCTATCTTATATAGTATATAGGCTAGATTAGCTTCCTATCTTAGGTAGTAGAGGTTAAAGTCTCTAAGTAGTATCTATTAGGTATAGTCTACCTTCCTGCTTTATTTTAGAGCTTTCTTCGCTTCTTAGAGTATCTCTACTTAAGAGTAGCTAGTTAGTCCGCTTAGGTTATAGCAGTTATAGATTATTACTAGCTCTAGGCTAGTTTAGATTTCTATTAAGATAAGGTCTCCTATCTAGTAGTAGACTAGTTTCTATATAGTGCTATCTAGTTAGTTAGAGACTAGTAAAGCTACTCTTAGGTATCTAGTAGTTAGAAGGATTAGGTAGTATCCTTATAAAATTGTTCTCCTATTCTATAGGTTTATCTAAGGTTCTTAAAGTGCAATAACTTAGGTTATCTCTAGGTCTGCCTCCTATACTAGGATTCTTTATATAGTTAGGCTATAGTTAATATTATATTAGTAGATCGTTAGGTTATAGCTATTTATTGCTAGTTTGCTAGATAGCTAGCTCTAGTATTATAATGTTATAGTCCTCTTAGAAGCTATTATCTATTTAGAAGCTCTAGAGGAATCTAATCTTGCTTGCCTATCTTTCCCCTACTTTAGCTATAGCTATACTGCCTCTTAGCCTCCCTAGTCTGCTTACTATTCTCTATATCTTAGCTTTACCTAGGGTAGGCTCTAGCTAGGTCCCTTTCCTCTTTTTATTATATACTTAGGTCTACTTGCTTTATATTGCTAGGGCCTTAGCTTCCTCTTACTTCTTAGTAAAGAAGTAGGAGAATACCTAGGCCTTTGCCTTAGCTGCCTACTTAACTTTATACCTTACGGACTAGGTTAGGTAAGTACCCCTATAGTTACTATACCTATTCTCTATTAATATATAGTCTATTGTTTTATAAAGGCCCGTATACTTCCTATAGATAGCCTTAGTCTCCTTATAGTATAGGGAGATATATCTAAATTAGCAGCATTTAAGGCATTAGATTACCCTCTATTTAGAGTAATATAGCTCTACTATAAGAATAGTACCTATATATAGGAGGCCCTTCTTAGTAATCTCCTTTGCCTATTCCTTGCTATATACTACTACTACGGCCGAGGAGTATTATTATCCCTTCCTAGCTATTAAGCTCTTAAGCTAGACTACTTATTCGATCCTAAGGTTTAGGATCTATCTTAGGTTCTCTTCTTCTATCTTTCCCTAGCTAGTCTTATCTTCTAGCTACTATCCTACTCTTACTCTATATACTACTACTTTATGCATTAGTTTAGATACTATTGCCTAAGGCTATAGTTCCTTTAGCTAAGCTAAATCTTCCTCTATCTTTGCTTTATTATAAGTCGAGTAGGTTACTACTCTAATATCCCTACTTAGTAGTTTCTATACTATAGCTGCCTTCTAGGTTCTAATCTTCTTTCTAATATCTTCGTTTAATTGCTTCTTTACTGCTTCTCTTTCTTCTAGGTTCCCTATTCTAATAGTTACTATCTAGTTAGATGCCTAAGGCTATAGGGGCAGCCTTAGTATTATAGGTTAAATTTAGGCTTTCTAGGCCTATATTATAGTAGTAGAAGCAGCAGCCGGCTACTACTTCTAGAGGTCCCTTTAAATAGTAGAGAGAGTATTATCGATAGCTTAGCAATAGGCCTAATAGAGAAGAGCCTACTAGGCTCTCTAGAAGAGGGGAAGGAGGGAGGAGGGAGTTTAGGCCTAGTAGGAGGCTAGGGCTTCTTAGATGTCTATAGCGAGCTTAAGTATATTCTTTTAGATAGTTTTACTTACTATCTGTTTCTCTTAGATAGTCTGCTAGCCCTAAGGGCTAGTAGGTAGTTGCTAGGGCTTTTAAGAGTGCCCTTAGGTTAGAGGGTGCTAGCCTCTATCCCTCGGGCGCCCTCTGCCCTCGTCGATATTCTGCTATCGCTAGGGGTAGACAGCAGCGTATTAAGAGGCCTCGAGGCCTCTCCCGTCTAGCGGTTCTCTCGTCGTCGCGCTTATCTTTTTAAGTATAGTATCTTTATTATTTTATAGAAGTTAGTTCTACTAAACTATCTTTTTAGAATAAAAATGTCGTTTATTAGAGTATCTATTCGGATATAAAGAAAGGGAGGGTTAATAGGCGGAAACCGCATATCCTTAGCAGCTCGAGTGCCTATAAAAGCGCAAGCTTAGGCTCTCCTCTATAGTATTAATTAATTAATTATCTACTCTACGTTTCTTATTTATAGTTCTAGTATTAATATACGTCCTATACGTACCTACCTTGCTAGCTATTATAAGAGACGATATAGCTAATACGAGGGTTCGCGAGCTAAACGTAGAGCGTAACTACGAGCGCGGCTATTACTTAATCTAAACTATAGTGCTTACTAGGATTCCTAAGCCTAGCTACCTAGAGACGAGAGATAAGAACTGCGCGTTATTACGCTACGTGCGACTACTATATACCTAATTCTAGGGCTATTAGGCCTTAGCGATATAAATATATACGCCTAGTTAGCTATAAGCTAGTTAGAGTAGTATAGGATTTACGTATTACTAGTATTACTATACGTTCTATACGTACCTGCCTTACTAGCTAATATAAGAGATAATATATCTAATAGGAGAGTTTGTAAGCTAAATATAGAAGCGTAACTATAAGTATAGCCGTTAATTAATCTAAACTATAATACTTATAAGGATTCCTAAGCCTAGCTACCTAAAGACGAGAGACGAGAACTGCGCGTTATTACGCTGCGTGCGACTGCTATATACCTAATTCTAGGGCTATTAGGCCTTAGCGATATAAATATGCACGCCTAGTTAGCTATAAGCTAGTTAGAGTAGTATAGGATTTACGCATTACTAGTATTACTATACGTTCTATACGTACCTGCCTTACTAGCTAATATAAGAGATAATATAGCTAATAGGAGAGTTCGTAAGCTAAATATAGAAGCGTAACTATAAGTATAGCCGTTAATTAATCTAAACTATAATACTTATAAGGATTCCTAAGCCTAGCTACCTAAAGATAAGAGACGTAAACTACGTGTTATTATACTACGTACGACTACTATATACCTAATTCTAGGGCTATTAGGTCTTAGCAATATAAATATATACGCCTAGCTAGCTATAAGCTAGCTAGAGTAGTATAGGATTTATATATTAGTAGTAGTAGTAGTAGTAGTAGTAGTAGTAGTAGTAGTAGTAGTAGTAGTAGTAGTAGTAGTAGTAGTAGTAGTAGTAGTAGTAGTAGTAGTAGTAGTAGTATTTGTTTGTTTGTTTGTTCTATTAATATACTATAGAAGTCGAAGACTATATAGCACGGGTAGACTCCTAGGAGTTAAACCGCCTTGTTTGCGAGAGAAAAGCCTCCTAGGCTAAAAAACTCTCTTCTTTTTAGTCCCTTTGTCGCGTTAAAATATATATTATAGGCCGATGCCTAGGCCCGAATTTCTATAGCTATATGTCGCTAAGCTTTAAAGCTTAGCGACGCTAAGCCCTATATATAGAGAAATAAATTTAGAATATAGAGAGGCTAGCG
The DNA here is from genome assembly GCA_023512815.1 of Cercospora zeae-maydis. Taxonomy (NCBI): domain Eukaryota; kingdom Fungi; phylum Ascomycota; class Dothideomycetes; order Mycosphaerellales; family Mycosphaerellaceae; genus Cercospora; species Cercospora zeae-maydis. The sequence goes on from JAKLWY010000008.1 coordinate 2,236,296, forward strand.
GAAATGCAGTCTAAGTGTAGGCAGGTAGGCAGGCAGAGGCATAGGCCTTTATACCTGTTTAAAGTAACGCCTAGGAGGTAGGGCCCCTAGTCCTAGGTAGCAGGTTATTCTAGTTAAAAAGGGTCTGCCTTTGTCCCTCTTATCTAAGGCTCTATCTTGCAGTCTAAATAGTTTTTCTCTAGTAAGAGCAGGTTGCCTCTCTTCCTATCTATCTATCTGTCCTCTCTTTCTGCTTCCTACTTATCTCTTTATCTCCCTTATCCTTCCTTATGCTCTAGTTTATATCGTTCGTATCGTTCTTCGTCCTTATCGTATTTTAGTAGTTTTAGTACTACTATAGCGGTAGGGTTGTCTTATTTTGCCCTATACTTTGCTAGCATACTCTAGGAGTATCTATTTCTACCTACGGCCGCGTAGAGGCGTATAATAGGTCTTCGCAGGCTAGTAGTAGTAGTAGTAGTAGTAGTAGTAGTAAGAGTCTAAGGAAAAGAAAGAAAGGAAGAGAAGCAAAAGAATTACGTATAGATCCCTACGGAGTAATAATAGCATATCGCGATAATATTAAGTATAATAATAATAGTAATAATAGCACTAAAAGCATAATACTAGTAATAATAGTAACGAAATAGGCTAACGGAAAGCTATAAAGGTCGTAGAAGGTAATAATAAATATATAGAGATAACAAAAGAGCGTATTATTAATAGCTATTATTACTACTATACTAATAGTCTATTATCGCTACTATTATAAAGACTTATTAACGGAGGTAGAGGTAATACTAATAGCCTCTATTAGATTTTTACTTAAAGAGTATAATATAGCTTAAAAGTAGAGTAAAATAGAGAACTAGGCGAAATACTCCTAGATAGATATTATCTAATTCGCTAATATTATAAGTAAGACTTATCTTAAAATTACTTTATAGCGTACGTAAGCTACTATATTAAACCCTATAGAAAGCTAGCGCTATTATAATAAGCTCTTAGAATACGAGCTTAAGAAGACTAAGTTTTAAGTAAACTTCTCGCCTAACGTAACCTACTTAGAGAATATAGCGCCTAATCTACTAGAATTATCTTTTTACGACCTTCTAGGTATAATTAACGTAATATATAACGAAGCAGAGAATTACCTTTTAGAGTTAATAAAGATACTATTAAAACTATATCTAAACGATAATTAGACTTTAATAGTAATAGCCTATCTAGCTAATTAGGACGTAGAAGCTAGTAGAGCGATAAAATACTAGTAATCTCCTAGGTATAATATATAGGACTTCGTTATAGAACGATAGGATTCTAAGTAGAGAGAAGAGAAAGAGAGGTAATATAAAGAGCAAGGCCTTAGCTAGGCACTCTAGCTATACTAGTACTTTTATAGCTTAGTAGCTATATAATATTTCTTAAAGTTTACGTATTAGAATACTCTCTTCTTTATTAAACTTATTAAATACTATAGTAAGCTTCTACGTACGCGTACTTTACTTATAATAATAAGACTAAGCTAGAAATAATAACTATTAAAGAAAGAAAAGAAGTAGATCTATATAGCTAATAAAAAGATACTTTATAATAAGATAAAAGAAAATATTTAGAATATCTTTAACTAGCTTAATAAATTACTAGTTACTAGTAGTAAAATATTAGCTAAAATTTATATTATTAAGTAAGAGAGTATATAAGTTACTTAGTACTAGAGTTCTAAAAGGTACCTTTAGTAATTAATAAATATAGTATAATTACGGTTCCTCGCGCTCTTATCGGCAATATTTAGCCGTAAAAGCTATAAATACTCTAATTATATAAACAATATAGTTTTGCTTTTCTTCTTACTAGAATCTATAGGCTATATAACTAATATAAGGTTAGCCGACTAATAGTATAAACTTAACTAATAAGCATTAAGATAGAAGGCCTTAGGATTCTAATATCTGTTTTCCGAACCGCATAATCCTCTACGTACATAACCTCCCGATAGAAGCTTTCTATTAAATTAGCGCCTATACACGAGGGACGTCTACCCTCCCCCTATTTTATACGCTACTGCGCAATCAGAATAGTTCTGTCGCCCGTTGGCGGCACAGTTGCACGCGGCAGTTCAGGCAGTAGAGCATGTCAACCAACCTTTTGACGTCGTTAACAGCATACGTGTTCCATTCTGTAAGATTCTTAACATTGTCAGCGGCAAAATGCGCGACCACGTACAGCGGCGCGACATACGTCTCAAGCTGGCGATGTAACATCTTCAATCCGAGAGCACCATTCGTCTATCCATGCCTTTGATCTAGCACTTTCTCCAGGAGAGCGATCTGCTTCCGACTCTCCTCTTTTTGCTGCTCCATCTGCTTCCGACTCTCCTCTTTGTGCTGCTCCATCTGTTCCCGCTGCTGCTCGAGCTGAGCCTTGTACATTTGTTCGATTTTCGCCATCTGTTGTTTCATCAAGGTCAACTCTCCCTGGCTTCCCCGGCTTTTGGCTCGGCGAAGCGGTGGTCTGGGTGATGAATCCCTCTCTCGCGAGGACTGTTCGCTTACTTGCGTCTCACCTTCGCCAACACTAACATCGGAAACCATGGATGCGGTCCTTGAATCTGGCAGACGCGCAATTGCCTGCTGTATCCTTCGCAGGTGCAAGGGATAGAAATCGCGGTAGACAGCTCGTGTGAAATTTGACCCCGTGTTCCTGTCTCGGCCGTAGTGACCGTTGAGACTGTAGTCGTGAACATAATATCGATGGAACGTGGTGCGACCTTCTCGGATGATGGGAAAGTGTCCGTATATCTTAACCCTCTCATTGTCGTGGGAGACGCTGAAGACGAGGACGTGGCCGCTGAGGCTTTCAGCGCTTTGTTCTCCGGCAGCGCGGCATAGCCGAACAACTGCGTTGACAGCGATGCTGGCACTGTGTACGTTCTGTCGGTCTGCATCATTAATATTCTTCTTTCCGCATTTCGCCTCGCACAGGAGGAATGGGAAGTACATGGATTCCGTGAACTTGGTAGGGTTGTTGATATTTGTGTACTTTTCCAGTTTTGCACGCTCTTCTTTAGTGAATGCAGCCGAGGACAATCCGTACGCATAGTCTGGCCTTGGCTGAGTACCGCCGAGCAGACTGCATTTGTTCCAATCCGCAGACATCTCCTCCCTAACGTTTTCCAGTGTAGTGTCTCTGTCCAGCACATACAAGAGCTCTGCTGAAGGCACAATGTGAGGGGTTAGATCGCGGCGAACCCTTTCCTCATTGCATTTGCTCGCTCGTTGGAAAATTCTGATATACGTATCCTCGGAGCAAAAATTGTACGCTGGAGCGAGATTGTCCAAACTCAATAAGGCTTGACACATGGCCTTGCTCTCGGCAGTGACCAAGTCCTTGGTGGTCAAATCATCGAATGCTATACCGTATCGTTGGAGTTCTTCCTCGTACGCAGCCGTGTGGGCGGGCGGAGCGCTTCCATCTCTTACTCGACTCGAATAACTTGGTGTGCTAGACCGGCGCCTCTTATTTGATCCATCGCTCTCGGGTTCGCTCATTTGGCCAAAGTCTATTGGCCACTGGCCCGTCCTTGCCCAATATTGAACAGGATCTTGCTCTTCTGCGCCGTCCTTGTGGCAGTTTGAGTCCCGCTCCTGCCCTTGTTCGGACTCTTCTTTTTTACGTTTGCGGCAAGCCTCTGGTGACTGGACCGTTGCCTGATCGTCGTTGTGGCGCCTGCGCTTCTTCCCAGAAGACCCAGTGCAGCGAGAGTTGAGCAGATGGAAATGATGTTCTCGGCTCGCGCTCCTAGGGGCGCCTTCTGAAAGAGAGATCCTTGGCCCAGTCTCCTATATGCGCATCAGTTGAACGTACGCCCAAAGATTCAAGACCATCACGATTATACCTGATATGAAGGACCGCTCAATGGCAGTAAGGGCAGCGAAGCCTTCCGTTTGCGCAGGTTGTTTGGCATCTTCTCGCAGGGCTTAGCAACAGCTCTATGTAGTGAAACGCATGCTACACGTCCAACATACATAGGAACACGAGGCCAAAGTTCGCAACTCTGGCGGTAAGGAGCGTGGACGTGAGTGAAGCGTATGGATGTGAACACTCGGGAGATGGCAGGGCGTTTCGCGATGCGCCCCGCTGTGAGAGACCTAGAAGTTGTCCCCGCGTGCCGCATGGACCCGCGTAACCTACTAAAACGCGTCTCTTAGAATTAAAATACTATAGTTTGAACACGCGATTATAGACCTAATATTAGCCGCCCTAGAGAAATTCGCTGCTTAATCGAAGCCTAATATATTATAGATTATACTTAAGTACTATATTAAGCGTTCTAAGCTATTATAGTTATAGAATAGTTAAAGTACTTCTATAGAAGCTAAATATAAGAGATAGTAATACCTTACTATAGCTTAAGAACGCTACCTTATTAAATACCTTAATAAACTAACTAACCTAGGTATTCTATCGACTTCTACTATAATAAAGATCTTTACTAAAGAGATATATCGCTATAAAGTTAGTAGAAACTAGGTTAGGCGCTTTATAATAAAAAGGTATCTAAATAAGCTAGAATCTAAGTACTTATAGTATCTCGATACCTAGAGGTAGAAGGCTAAGAATTACTATAATATTAAGGTATTCTATAATACTATAACTTAGAAAATATTTATATTTATTAAGAAGTATAGTCTAGTTAATGCTATATAAGGGACCGAACTAAACTATCTAGTTTAGTTCTAGAGTTAGGTAATATAGGTTATTATCGAAACTCTATTAGGAAGGGGGGGGGATAGATAAGATAGGTATAACGCGCAGTAGAAGTAGAGATAGTAGGTAGGAACTAACCGAGTTAATTGTATTAGTTAGTTATAGGTTACACCTTCTCCTAAGATATATTCCTCGGTAGGTTATATAACCTAATATTATATAACCTATATTATCTAACCCTAGAACTAAACTAGGTAGTTTAGTTCGGCTAGTATTATATAACCTATATTATATAACCCTAGATCTAAACTAGGTAGTTCGGATCGGTTCTTAGGCAGTACTAACTAGACTGCACTTCTTAATACTCCTACTTAGGCTAGGTAGTCTTCTACCTGCACCTCGTATTTATTTTCTAGTTCTTCCCTAGCACCTAATAATCTATTATAATATAGGGATAGAACCTTCCCGCCCCTTTCTTATACAAGCTAGAGCTACCTTATAAACTCCTAAAACTATAGCCTATTCTTTAGTTTAGTTAGGCTATTAGCGACTATCTCCTTTATTAGAATATATTCTACTATAATCTTTCTCTACTACTAGAGATGCCTAATATAGTTATATGCAATATTAATATACTTAGATCTCTTATAGGTATACGCATCTTTAATAAGTATTAAGGCTGCTTAGTTATCCCCTATAATCTGCACTAGTATTAGCTCTCTTACTATATTAGAATAGGCTTTAATAGTTAGCTAAAATAGGCATTCTCCTACTAGCTCTATATAGTCTATCTCTCTTAAGAGAGCTGCTAGGAATTAAGATTGCTTTATATATGCATTTATAGCTATATACTTAGCTTCTATTATTAATATTATAATAGACTTTTGCTTCCTACTTATCTAAGAAACTAGGGCTCTATAGAGGAAGAAGATGCTTCTAAGGATTAAGACTCTATCTACTTTGTCTATTATATAGTTAGAGTCTAAGTATCCTATTAGTCTTCTACTGCCTTTCCTAAATATTAATCCTAAGTTCTAGGATAATCTTAGGTATCTTGCTAGCTTCTTTAGAGCTTATATATATCTCTTAGTTAGGTCTAAGACATATAAGCTTAGCCTTCTAAGAGAGAAAGCAATGTCTAGTCTTATTATAACTATAGGCTATATCTAGGTACTAGTTTAGCTCTAGTAATCGGTCCTATTTCCTCTCTTATTATATAGGCCTATTAGTTTTAGGCTTTTATAACTATCTATTAGTAAGAGAGTTAGATTAGCTATCTCCTTAGTTATTCCTAGCTTTATAAGGTTCTTCTAGACGAAGTATTCTTAATTAAGCTTTAAAGTTCTAGCTTATCTATCTCTTATTAACCTTATTCTAAGGATCTTCTCTAGTTCTCTAAGATCTTTAATCTTAAATACCTTACTTAGCTATTCCTTAAACTAAAGTATATCTTCTAGCTTTAGTACTATAATTAGAATATTATCTATATAGGTTAGGATTAGAATGTCCCTTTCCTTATAGATAAGAAGGCATAGGTCTACTTCTAATTATATAAACCTAATCTATTTTAACTTTAAGATATAGAGTTTGTTCTAGTCTCTTACTGCTTACTTTAGTCTATATAAGCTTCTTAGGATTTATAGGACTATATTAGGTAGAATCTTAACTCTTAGTAATAGAATTATAAAGATTTCTTCTTAGAGTTTGCTCTTAGTAAATGCATTATTTATATCTACTTAGTAAAGTTCTAGGTCCTTTTCGCAAACTATAGCTATAAATACCCTTAGGGTATTATACCTAACTATTAGTGCAAAGGTTTCCTAGAAGTTAACTCTAAATTTCTAAGAGAAACCTCTTGTAACTAGTCTTACTTTAAACTTTTTAATAGCTCTACTAATTAATCTCTTTACGTTAAATACCTATTTAGATATTATAAGGTTTGCTCCCTTTAGGGGAATAACCTCTATCTAGGTATTATTGCTTCTTAATGCAGTTAGCTCTTTCTAGACTATATCCTCCTATATATATCCCTATTTAGGGTCCTAAATTGCCTCTTTATAGGACTTTAGAATAGGTACCTCTTATCTTTATATAGAGACTTAAGGGGCAAGTGCTATAAATGCAGACTCTTAGACCTCTAATAGAGCTTTCTAGATCTATTCCTAATCTTAGCCTTAGACTTAGCTAAGGAATGCCTTATAATACTTAGCACTTAGCTCTTTCTCTTATCTATATTCTCTCTATCTCTTCTAAAGTACTTATCTTATAACTATACTATAAGCTTTTAGCTCTAGAACTAGTCCTTTATCTAAGATAGATCTCCTTCTCTTTTAGCCGTAAGTCTAGTCCTAGTCTCCCTTCTAGTCCTTATTTTCCTCTCTTAGGTTCTGCTTTACGGCACTCGAGGCGAGTATAGGTATACTGCCTACGTTACGTAATAGGCGAACTAAACTAGCTAGTTTAGTTAGATTACGTAACTGCCGAACTAAACTAGGTAGTTTAGTTACTACCTACGGTCTATTCCTAATCTTAGTATTCGTATACCTAAGGTTTTCTTCTTCTAGATCCTCTATCCTCTAGTACTCCTTCTTATTCTTTAGTAGAGGTAGCAACTATATAAAGAGTATCTAGCTAGGACCTATAGGTTTAGTTGCTATAGCTATAGGTATAGTAGTTATAGGTAGCGTAACTACTATTAGCTTTTTTAGAGGTCTGCTAACTAGGTTTCTTATAGGTGCATTGCTTACTTAGTTAAGCTTAGGAACATTTAGCTCTATATCTCCTCTTTTCTTATGCTTAAACTAAGTTGTAGTGCTATAGGCTTTAATAGCCCTTATATTAGGCTTCTAAAAGAGCTATATTTTAGTAGTATTAGGAACATACCTAATAAATATAGCATCCTTGCCTCTATTTATTAGTTTGTCTAATCTTATCCTAGCTAGCTAGGACTTTAGATCTATATAGACTACTGCTTTGCAACCCTAAACTCTAAAGTATAATATAGAGGGTTAAATGCCTAAAAAGGCTTCCTTAGGTAATACCTTAAATTTATTAATTTCTAGGCTATTAGGAAGAGAATTTCTAATAACTATATAGGCTACTAAGGCTTCTAGCTAGAATTTAATAGGCATATAAGCATCTTCTAGCATTGCTCTTATATAATCTTTAGAGGTTTAGATTAACCTCTTAACTACTCTATTTTAGATAGAGTTATATACCTTAGTCGTATAGAAGGAAATTCTATATTCCTTCTCCTACTGCTTTAGTATAGTAAGAAGCTCTCTTACTCTATTACTCCTTATAATCTAGAGGGGGTTTCCTAATTATAGCTTAGCTTTTACTTTCTAGCTTCTAAGGATACTTAGTATATCTTCCCTAGACTTTATTAGGAAAGTCTATTTCTTTTTTAAGAAGTTATTAATAATCTTAAGCTACTATTTATATCCTAGTCTTAAGATAGGCAAAGGGCTATAGATATTAATAGAAACTAGAGATAACCTTTAGGGTTTTCTCTTAGTTTCTTTCCCTCTATGTTTCTTTATCTTTACTAAGAAATATACCTTATATAGCTAGTGCTACTTTAGAATAGGAATCTAAGCCTTTAAGTTAGAGACCTTATATAGGTTTCTAAGAAGACCCTCTCTAAAATATATAAGTCTCCTATACTAAAGCTCCTACTATTCTTAGGACTTCTCTTAGGCTTTAAAGGCATAGGCTTTATTCTCTTAGTTCTAATTAAGGTATAGTATTATAAGTTCCTATAAGGCCTTATTAATTTCCTTATTAAAAGGGACGGGATAAGGAGGGTATAACGCGCAGTAGAAGTAGAGATAGTAGGTAGGAACTAACCGAGTTAATTATATTAGTTAGTTATAGGTTGCACCTTCTCCTAAGATATATTCCTCGGTAGGTTATATAACCTAATATTATATAACCTATATTATCTAACCCTAGAACTAAACTAGGTAGTTTAGTTCGGCTAGTATTATATAACCTATATTATATAACCCTAGATCTAAACTAGGTAGTTCGGATCGGTTCTTAGGCAGTACTAACTAGACTGCACTTCTTAATACTCCTACTTAGGCTAGGTAGTCTTCTACCTATACCTCGTATTTGTTTTCTAGTTCTTCCCTAGCACCTAATAATCTATTATAATATAGGGATAGAACCTTCCTGCCCCTTTCTTATATAAGCTAGAGCTACCTTATAAACTCCTAAAACTATAGCCTATTCTTTAGTTTAGTTAGGCTATTAGCGACTATCTCCTTTATTAGAATATATTCTACTATAATCTTTCTCTACTACTAGAGATGCCTAATATAGTTATATGCAATATTAATATGCTTAGATCTCTTATAGGTATGCGCATCTTTAATAAGTGTTAAGGCTGCTTAGTTATCCCCTATAATCTGCACTAGCATTAGCTCTCTTACTATATTAGAATAGGCTTTAATAGTTAGCTAAAATAAGTATTCTCCTACTAGCTCTATATAGTCTATCTCTCTTAAGAGAGCTGCTAGAAATTAAGATTGCTTTATATATATATTTATAGCTATATACTTAGCTTCTATTATTAATATTATAATAGACTTTTGCTTCCTGCTTATCTAAGAAACTAGAGCTCCGTAGAGGAAGAAGATGCTTCTAAGGATTAAGACTCTATCTACTTTGTCTATTATATAGTTAGAGTCTAAGTATCCTATTAGTCTTCTACTGCCTTTCCTAAATATTAATCCTAAGTTCTAGGATAATCTTAGGTATCTTGCTAGCTTCTTTAGAGCTTATATATATCTCTTAGTTAGGTCTAAGACATATAAGCTTAGCCTCCTAAGAGAGAAAGTAATGTCTAGTCTTATTATAACTATAGGCTATATTTAGGTACTAGTTTAGCTCTAGTACTCGGTCCTATTTCCTCTTTTATTATATAGGCCTATTAGTTTTAGGCTTTTATAACTGTCTATTAGTAAGAGAGTTAGATTAGCTATATCTTTAGTTATTCCTAGCTTTGCAAGGTTCTCTTAAATAAAGTATTTCTAATTAAGCTTTAAAGTTCTAGCTTGTCTATCTCTTATTAACCTTATCCTAAGGATCTTCTCTAGTTCTTTAAGATCTTTAATCTTAAATACCTTGCCTAGCTGTTCCTTAAACTAAAGCATATCTTTTAGCTTTAGTACTGCAATTAGAATATTATCTATATAGGTTAGGATTAGAATGTTCCTTTCCTAGTAGATAAGAAGGTATAGGTCTACTTCTAATTATATAAACCTAATCTGTTTTAACTTCGAGATATAGAGTTTGTTCTATTCTCTTGCTGCTTGCTTTAGTCTATATAAGCTTCTTAGGATTTATAGGACTATATTAGGTAGAATCTTAACTCCTAGTAGTAGAATTATAAAGATTTCTTCTTAGAGTTTGCTCTTAGTAAATGCATTATTTATATTTACTTAGTAAAGTTCTAGGTCCTTTTTATAAACTATAGCTAAGAATACTCTTAGGGTATTATACCTAACTATTAGTATAAAGGTCTCCTAGAAGTTAACTTTAAATTTCTAAGAGAAATCTCTTGCAACTAGTCTTGCTTTAAACTTTTTAATAGCTCTACTAATTAATCTCTTTATATTAAACACCTATTTAGATATTATAAGGTTTGCTTCCTTTAGGGGAATAACCTCTATTTAGGTATTATTGCTTCTTAATATAGTTAGCTCTTTCTAGACTGCATCCTCCTATATATATCCCTATTTAGGGTCCTAAATTGCCTTTTTATAGGACTTTAGAATAGATACCTCTTATCTCTATATAGAGACTTAAGGGGTAAGTACTATAAATATAGACTCTTAGACCTCTAATAGAGCTTCCTAGATCTATTCCTAATCTTAGCCTTAGATTTAGCTAAGGAATGCCTTATAATGCTTAGCACTCGGCTCTTCCTTTTATCTATATTCTCTCTATCTCTTTTAAAGTACTTATCTTATAACTATACTATAAGCTTTTAGCTCTAGGACTAGTCCTTTATCTAAGATAGATCTTCTTCTCTTTTAGCTATAAGTCTAGTCCTAGTCTCCCTTCTAGTCCTTATTTTCCTCCCTTAGGTTCTGCTCTATAGCATTCGGGATAAGTATAGGTGCGCTGCCTACGTTACGTAATAGGCGAACTAAACTAGCTAGTTTAGTTAGATTACGTAACCGCCGAACTAAACTAGGTAGTTTAGTTGCTACCTATAGTCTATTCCTAATCTTAGCATTCGCATACCTAAGGTTTTCTTCTTCTAGATCCTCTATCCTCTAGTACTTCTCCTTATTCTTTAGTAGAGGTAGCAACTATATAAAGAGTATCTAGCTAGGACCTATAGGTTTAGTTGCTATAGCTATAGGTATAGCAGTTGCAGGTAGTATAACTACTATTAGCTTCTTTAGAGGTCTGCTAACTAGGTTCCTAATAGGTGCACTACTTGCTTAGTTAAGCTTAGGAATATTTAGCTCTATATCTCCTCCTTTCTTATACTTAAACTAAGTAGCAGTGCTATAGGCTTTAATAGCCCTTATATTAGGCTCCTAGAAGAGCTATATTTTAGCAGTATTAGGAATATACTTAATAAATATAGCATCTTTGCCTCTATTTATTAGTTTGTCTAATCTTATCCTAGCTAGCTAGGACTTTAGATCTATATAGACTACTGCTTTGCAACCCTAAACTCTAAAGTATAATATAGAGGGTTAAATACCTAAAAAGGCTTCCTTAGGTAATACCTTAAATCTATTAATATCTAGGCTATTAGGAAGAGAATTTCTAATAACTATGCAGGCTACTAAGGCTTCTAGCTAGAATTTAATAAGCATATAAGCATCTTCTAGCATTGCTCTTATATAATCTTTAGAGGTTTAGATTAACCTCTTAACAACTCTATTTTAGATAGAGTTATATGCCTTAGTCGTATAGAAGGAAATTCTATATTTCTTCTCCTACTGCTTTAGCATAGTAAGAAGCTCTCTTGCTCTATTACTCCTTATAATCTAGAGGGGGTTTCCTAATTATAGCTTAGCTTTTATTTTCTAGTCTCTAAGGATACTTAGTATATCTTCCCTAAACTTTATAAGGTAGGTCTATTTCTTTCTTAAGAAGTTATTAACGATCTTAAGCTACTATTTATATCCTAGCCTAGAGATAGGCAAAGGGCTATAAATATTAATAGAAATAAGAGACAGCCTTTAAGGCTTTCTCTTAGTTTCTTTTCCTCTATATTTTTTTATCTTTGCTAAGGAACATACCCTATAGGGCTAGTATTCCTTTAGAATAGGAATCTAAGCCTTTAAGTTAGATACCTTATGCAGGTTTCTAAGAAGACCCTCTCTAAAGTATGCAAGCCTCCTATGCTAGAGCTCCTAGTGTTCTAGGGAATTCTCCTAGGCTTTAAAGACATAGGCTTTATTCTCTTAATTCTAATTAAGGCATAGCATTATAAGTTCCTGCAAGGCTTTATTAATCTCCTTAATAAATAGTACTCCTCCTAATAGTTTTATCTAGATAACCGGTTTTCTAGATAATAAAACAAGTATAAATTTTAGTAGTTAGATACTATACTGCTAGCTAAATTAACTCTAAGAAACAAGATTAACTCCTAAGCTAAGCATAAAGAGAACATTCTTTAGTATAATCTGCTTTCCTCTTTTTCTACTTATTACTGCATTCCCTATATATATAGCTATTAGATAGCTATCCTTAACCTTAATCTACTTTTTCCTCTAAAGAGGTTTTAGCTCTCTAAAAAGTAATTCTTAGTTAGTTATATATAATAAGGCGCAAGAGTTAAGCAGCTATCTTAATAGTATATACTTGCTTTTTGCCTCTATAGTTAAGTATGCAACCTTATCTATATTATTATCCTCTAATAGGGATTAAGATGCTTTAGATATTGCTAAAGGTTCTGCATCTTCTTAGGTAGTATAAGCCTTCTTAGAAAACTTCCTTAAGCTTTGTCTTTTCTTAAGGGATTAGACTTTTAGGTTGAGTTTCTTTACTATATCTTTTAAGGCTTCTTTGTCTAGTAAGGATCTCCTCCTAAAGCTGCTCTCTCTAGGTAGTGTTCTTCTCTTTTCTACCCTATAGCTCTATCTCGGGTTAATAGTTCTCTTAGCTTTATTAAGGTATAGATACTTAGTAACACCTCTAAAATGTTCCTAGTTATATAGATAACATTTTAGTTTCGTGCCTTAGATCCCTCTTCCCTTAGCAAACATTGCTGTTTCTTAGGACTAGTACCTATGCTGCATTAACTTCTCTACCTTAAGGAGTTAGAGGATTTCCTTAGGATCTAGGTCCTTCTAGGCCTAGATAGTTTGCCTTATACTTTTATACTCTGCTAGGAGTATAAAGAGTAGATGCTTAATTCTTATGCTAGGAGTCTTATAATATAACTCCCTCTTATTAATCTCTATAATCCTCCTCTTAAGGTTACTAAGGTAAACCTATAATTTCCTAATTATATCCCCTAGTTCTATCTTAAAGGTTATAAATTCTTAGATAATGCCTATTATATAGGCCTACTAGACCTTGCTATACTTCTTATATAGTTTTGTCTAGATATTATATGCCCTTGTCTTATCTATTACCTTATCTTAGTTATCTGTCCTAAGGCTCTCTATTAAGATATATATTGCCCTTATATTGTTCTTCTACTATTTTAGGCTAAATTCTAAAAAGGCTATAGCCTTTCCCTTACTTAATAAGGCCTTAAATAATTCTAAGGATAGGGTAAGATTTATTAACCCCTTTAAGTCTAAGATTGTCTAGAAGATTTCCTTTCCTTCTAGGATGTTTTCCTATAGCTTAAACTAAAGCCTCTAGTTCTCTCTTATTAAGAGAGGTATTCTTCTCTTGCTATTCTTACTTATTAAATCTATTTCTACAAAATTAAACAAACAAATCTAACTTTAGAAAATATAAGCTCTTTTAATCTAATAGCAGTTTCTAGATAGCTGCTTTCCCTTATTGCTAAGACTCTTCTCTCTTAGCTAAAGTATCTAAGGACTCTTCTCTCTTAGGGGAGTTAGTTAGGTTCTTAGGTAGAGAACCTCTAGAAGATCTACCTTCTTAGAAGGGCACTGCCGGCTAGTTCTAAGATATTAGTAGTACTAAGTGCTTAGGCCTAGTTTTATCCTTTTAGGTACTATAGCCTAAGGCTTACCCTTTCCTCTTTATACTCGTCTAATCTTAAGTATGCCTTACTAGGCTTTTCTCTATCTTACCTGCTTTCTAGGAACTTCTAGTTCGCAACTGGGATCTTCTAGAGCTTCTCGGTAGTATAGATAGGATATGCCTCTAGTCTCCCTTATGCTCTTTTCCTGCTTCTCTGCCTAGTTAATACTATAGGTCCTATAAGAGGTGAAACGTATTACTTTAAGGAGGAGAAGGCTAACTCTTACTACCTAGGGCCTCTCTATAAACCCGGGCTTATAACCTATTAAAAGGGACGGGACAAGGAGGGTATAACGCGTAGTAGAAGTAGAGATAGTAGGTAGGAACTAACCGAGTTAATTATATTAGTTAGTTATAGGTTGCACCTTCTCCTAAGATATATTCCTCGGTAGGTTATATAACCTAATATTATATAACCTATATTATCTAACTCTAGAACTAAACTAGGTAGTTTAGTTCGGCTAGTATTATATAACCTATATTATATAACCCTAGATCTAAACTAGGTAGTTCGGATCGGTTCTTAGGCAGTACTAACTAGACTGCACTTCTTAACATTCCTTAATAAATAGCACTCCTCCTAATAGTTTTATCTAGATAACTAGTTTTCTAGTTAATAAAATAAGCGTAAATTTTAGTAGTTAAACACTATACTGCTAGCTAAATTAACTCTAAGAAACAAGATTTACTCCTAGTCTAGGTATAAAGAGAATATTCTTAAGTACAATCTGTTTTCCTCTTTTTCTACCTATTACTACGTTGCCTATATATATAGCTATTAGATAGCTACCCCTAACCTTAATCTACTTTTTCCTTAGAAGAGGTTTTAGCTCTCTAAAAAGTAATTCTTAGTTAGTTATATATAATAAGGTATAAGAGTTAAGCAGCTATCTTAATAGTATATACTTGCTTTTAGCCTCTATAGTTAAGTATGCGACCTTATTAATATTATTATCCTCTAATAGGGATTAAGATGCGTTAGATGTCGCTAAAGGCTCTGCATCTTCTTAGGCAGTATACGCCTTCTTAGAAAACTTCCTTAAGCTTTATCTTTTCTTAAGGGATTAGACTTTTAGGTTAAGTTTCTTTACTATTTCTTTTAATATTTCTTTATCTAGTAAAGATCTCCTCCTAAAGATGCTCTCTCTAGGTAGTAACCTTCTCTTTTCTATCCTACTAGCCTATCCTAGGTTAATAGCTCTCTTAGCTTTATTAAGGTATAGGTATTTAGTAATACCTCCGAAATACTTCTTACTATAGAAGTAGCATTTTAGCTTTATACCTTAGGTCCCTCTCCCCTTAGCAAACATTGCTATTTCTTAGGACTAGTTTAGTCTAGCCTTATAGGATTCTAGTAGTTATAGTGCACTTTTATATATTATAAACTACTAGGTAAGGATTATATCCTTCGTGCTTTAGTATGCCTTAGGTAGGCTATTAAGGAGGTGCTTAAGCCTCCTCTCCGGTTCCTTATAATATATCTCCTAAGGGTCTACTTCCGTAATCCTTCTAGCTATACTAGCTAGATATACCTAGGCTTTTCTAATTATTATATCCTCGGTTATCTAAAAGTTTACGAACTCCTAAATATATACTATAGCATATATAGTATATACCTTACTATATTTAGCTCTTATCTTTTCCTATATCCTTAAGGCTTGTCTCTCCTCGAGGATCTCTTCTTAGTTATCCTCTAATAGGTAGATTATTATCTCGTACCTAGTAGTTATATTAGCCTTTATCTAGGCTAAGTTATTTCTTAAATGCCTTAGGCTAATAACCGATAGCGATAACTCTATAGATAAGTCGGGTGTTAATTCTAAGATAACCTAAAATATATCTTTTAACTTAAGGTAGTCCTATAGTAGGCTAAACTATTATCTCTAATTCTCTTTATATAGCACTAGTGCAGCTCTTTTCTTTCTAATTCTACTTACTAAATCTATTTCGCAAAATTAAACAAGTCTAACTCCGGAAAATATAAGCTCTTTTAGTCTAATTAGTAGCTTCCGGATTTCTGCCTTCCCTAGTTGCT
Source organism: Cercospora zeae-maydis (assembly GCA_023512815.1). Taxonomy (NCBI): domain Eukaryota; kingdom Fungi; phylum Ascomycota; class Dothideomycetes; order Mycosphaerellales; family Mycosphaerellaceae; genus Cercospora; species Cercospora zeae-maydis. The sequence continues at coordinate 2,252,218 of JAKLWY010000008.1, forward strand.
AAGACTCTTCTCTCTTAGCTAAGGTATCTAAGGACTCTTCTCTCTTAGGGGAGTTAGTTAGGTTCTTAGGTAGAGAACCTCTAAAAGATCTACCTTCTTAGAAGGGCACTGCCGACTAGTTCTAAGGTATTAGTAGTACTAGGTGCTTAGGCCTAGTTTTATCCTTTTAGGTGCTATAATCTAAGGCTAATCCGTTCCTCTTTATATACCTTCTAGGTATATGCCTTACTAGGCTTTTCTTTGTCTTACCTACCCTCTAGGAACTTCTAGTATGCAACTAGGATCTTCTAGAGCTTCTAGGCAGTATAGATAGGATATGCCTCTAGTCTCCCTTATACTCTTTTCCTGCTTCTCTGCCTAGTTAATACTGCAGGTCCTGCAAGAGGTAAAACGTATTACTTTAAGGAGGAGAAGGCTAATTCTTACTACCTAGGGCCTCTCTATAAACCCGGGCTTATAACCTATCGAAACCCTATTAGGAAGGGGGGGGGATAGACAAGATAGGTATAACGCGTAGTAGAAGTAGAGATAGTAGGTAGGAACTAACCGAGTTAATTATATTAGTTAGTTATAGGTTGCACCTTCTCCTAAGATATATTCCTCGGTAGGTTATATAACCTAATATTATATAACCTATATTACCTAACCCTAGAACTAAACTAGGTAGTTTAGTTCGGCTAGTATTATATAACCTATATTATATAATATTAGAACTAAACTAGGTAGTTTAGTTCGGTTCTTAGGCAGTACTAACTAGACTACACTTCTTAACAGTTATATAATATTAGGTTATATAACTTACTAAGAGATATATCTTAGAAGAAGGTCTAACCTATAACTAAAAAAAAACATAATTAACTCGGTTAGTTCCTACCTACTATCTCTACTTCTACTACGCGTTATACCTACTCTTCTACCGTATCCTCTATTATAATACGATATACCTATCTAATAGTTAGTAGTACTAACTACTTAGACCTAGTCTACGATATAGTTAATAAGCTTAATAGAGACGTAGACGAGGACTTAGATATTAAGTAGACGCTAGTCTACGCCTTAGATAAAGGAAAGGATAGCCTATAGGACGATAGTCTACGCTTATAGAATATCTCGACTATATCTAGGGACTTAGTACTAATATATTAGACGATTACTTATAAGAAGAATCCTAGCGTCTCCTTACGACGTATAGTCTACCTAACTCTTATTAAGTACTATAATTAAGAACTAGTTAGAGAGAATATTCGAGGCTTTCTAGAAGTTCTTATTAGTAATATTACGATACTACTAATATTTAAGATATTTATAGGCGCCGATTTTCCTAATAAGCTATAGGAGCGTAGACTCTCTTAGAAGTAATAGCTTAATAGTATTAGGCTAGTTTTAGACGCGTTAATAGGACGCTATAGCTAGAAAGAACTAGAAGTAAGCTAAGAGGCTCTTCTACTTCTATATATAGACTATAATATCTATAAGAAGTAGTACGAATAGGTCTAGGTTCTAGAAGTAAAGAAGAGATTTGCGTAGCTTTACGACTACTTAGTTAAGGCTAAAAAAGCTATAGCGAAGGAATAGAGCTTTTTCCTATACGTTAAGAAGGCTCTTTTAGGCTAGTTAAAGTACTTCCTCTTCGAGAGTATTAACTATCTAGACGATAAGGAGGACGAGTTTAAGGAGATTAGTATAGCTATATATATATAGTAAATAGAACTAGCTAGTTTAGTTCGGCAAAGGAAGATAGTAACGTTATAAACGTCTAATACGTTAAAAAGAATAGATAGTACTTAGTTTATTATTTTATAGAAGTTAGTTCTACTAAACTATCTTTTTAGAATAGTTATCTTATTTATTAGAATATTTATTTAGATATAAAGAAAGGGAGGATTAATAGGTAGAAACTATATATCCTTAGTAGCTTAAGTACCTATAAAAGCGCGAGCTTAGGCTCTCCTCTATAGGAATTAATTATCTACTCTACGTTTCTTATTTATAGTTCTAGTATTATTATACGTTCTATACGTACCTACCTTACTAGCTAATACGAGAGACGATATAGCTAATATAAGAGTTTGCGAGCTAAACGTAAAGGTATAACTAGGAGCGTAGCCGTTAATCGATCTAAACTATAGTATTTATAAGGATTCCTAAGCTTAACTACCTAGAGATAGAAGACGAGAACTATACGTTATTACGCTATATACGACTACTATATAACTAACTCTAGAGCTATTAGGCCTTAGTAATATAGATATTTACGCCTAGCTAGCTATAAGCTAGTTAGAGTAGTATAGAATTTACGTATTAGTAGTTACTAAGTTACGCCTTAAGATAAGCTAACTCGTTTATAAACTATCGTATACTCTACTCTTTACGCTAATAGGCTTTCTTATACTCGAGAGTAGTAAGAAGTATATAGTTCGCTTAATCTCCGACTACGTCGTATATAAACTACTAGAAGTCTTCCTAGCTATACTTAGCTAGAAGATTTTTAGCGTCGTACTAGTTATACTACGTATCCTTTGCCTTACCTACGAGCTATATAATAGTATATAGCGCCTTCTTATTAGGGCTATAGTATATTATTAGGTTTTTAATAAAGATTATCTTAAGATAGTAGATAAACTCCTAAGCCTTATCTTTGCTTTTACTCTTAAATAGCTTTAGATCGCGTATCTTCGCGCTCTTTACTAATAAGCTTTCTAACTATACTTCTTCTAAGCGAGACGACGCGGAGGTATCCCTATACCTTCTAGCGCTAGCTAGTCTCGTTTATAACGCGTAAACTACTAGAATCTTCTAGCATTTAGAAGCGCCTCTAATACTACGTATATAACGGCCGCTTATATACCTAAAAACCTCGATCTATTTACTTTACTTTATACTCGCTTAATAGCTAATTAAATGCTGCTTATTTAGCTCCTTTATTATTAATTAGATGCCTCTAATTCGTCGTAAGGCTTACTATTAATAGTTCTTACGCGTTAATACGACGCCGATACGAGCTTATTATAGCTAATAACGGCTAACTAACTCCGTATTAGATAGTACCTCCTTAATTAGACTTAACGTTAATTTAATAACTTCTGCCTAATAAAAGTATCTCTACGTCGTCTTACTTAGAAGAAGTATATGTATCGCGTACGCTCTATATACTAGCTATACTAGCTTCGCTAACTTCTTCTTCTTTCTTTCTAGTATTCTCTTTTACGCCGCTCTATATATAGTAGGCTTTAGATTTACTAAAAGGAGAGTTATTACCTTCTAGCGTTATAGCGAGCTTACGCTTAAGGGACTTATACTCTTCTCGTAGTATATATACTATAAGTCGGCCTATAAAGTCCTATTATACGCCTCTACGCGGCCGTAGGTAGAAATAGGTACTTCTAGAATATACTAGTAAAGTATAAGGGCAAAGATAAGATAAGATAACTCTCCTTTGCTCCGCTATTACTATATAGCCGAGAATAACTATAAAACCTAAGAATCTAAAGATAGGACCGATAACCTAAACCTAATAATAAATAGAGAAAGAGAAGGAGAAGACGAGATAAATAGAGATAAGTAGGAAGGTAGAGACGAGAGGTAGCTACTAGAGCAAAGAGAAAAACTATCTAAACTACTATAAAGAGCCGTAGAAAAGAGGGATAAAGGCAGACTCTCCTTAACTAGAAACTATACTATCTAGAGGGTACGAGGGCTCTCTAGAAAATAAGACGGATAGGTAGGAAGGCTCTCTATACCTCTATCGATACTAAAACTACCTACTTCTACTAGTATAATAGATACCTCTATTTCGATATTTATAGGCTTAGCGCTAGGTACTAAGCAAGTGCTAAGGCGCATAAGCTTAGTAAAAGCTAAAATTCTAGAATTTTAGAAAAAGAAAGAAAAAGAAAAACAACCGACTAGAAAACTCTAATAAATAATATACCTAGGAACCCTCTCTTTCCTTTCTCTCTCTACTCGAATAAGCCTCTCTTAGGTATTAGCCTATAATATATATTATAGCGTAAATAAGGCACCCCTAGATAGAATCCGACTAGTAGCTGCCTATAGCTTCTATTCTATATAGTCTTCGACTCCTAAAGGACGTTAATAGAATAATTAATTAATTAATTAATTAATTAATTATATACTATAAGTCGCTTATAAAGCTCTTCTATCTTACGTTCGAGTTACTTATACTCTATATTAACGTTATCGTTTACTATTATCTTCTTAAGGTTTAGTATCTCCTTACTTAGTTTCTATATTAGTAAAGCTTATAGTATAGAGCTTACGTTCTTAGTATAACGCGCCTATAACTCTCGTTCGTCTAATATTAGTATTTATAGGCCGCTACCTATAAGAGGGTATATAGCAACGTATAGACTACTTTAGACCTTCGTCTAAAGATAGCGCTAATTCTTATAGAGTTATTATATATCGCATACTCTACGTATGCGAATACTATACGCTAAGCAATGCAGCAGTAGCTACTTACTAAGCACTAGTAAGGCCTAAGGCTCCTAACTTCTAGCTTTACTTCGCTCTTATAACTGCCTTCCTCCCTCTATTAAGCTATTTTAGCTTAATAGGCGGATAGTAGTCTTCTCGTATACGCGACGTTTCTATTACGTCTGCGTATCTCTTATTGCTTATAGGCCTTCTATTAAGTTCTATCGTACGTTACTATTGCGATTCGCGTATATAATATAAGTAAGTCGTTACTATATATTATTATTAATAGCAACGCGCGTTATTATATTTATTGCGGTAATAGTATTATAAATTCTTGCTTACGCGCTTCTAAACTTCTTCTATAATACTAATACTTAGTTATTTAGTTTTTTTATAGACGCGCTCTATATTCGCTTCCTAATATATATATATACTTATCGCACTCTCTATATACGCTCTATATACGCACTTAAGAACTACTATAAGATAGGTCCTAAGAAGACTAAGAAGCTATCTAAAGGCAAAGAGGCTACTATAGCCTCTCTATTAAGCGGCTTATAGGTAGGCCTAAAGCACCCTAGTAGAAATACTAGTACGCCTAGTAGCCGCGCCCTAAGTTTAGCTAGTAGCTAGTCTCCCCTTTTATATTTAGGTAGTATTATACTAGGTAAGGATAGCTAGACGGGTAGTATACGTAGCGTACGCTTACCTTAGGTAAGCCCTAATGCCTCTAGTAGTAGTCTATAGCTAAGTCTATCTCTAGCCCCTAATACTACTAGTTGCCCTAGAGAGGGTAGTTATAGTAGCAGCTATATTAGCTCTAGCCTAGTAATAGATAGAGGTCTAGGTAAGCCTACGCTAGGCGGGTTACTATTAGCCTAGCTTTTACTCGGTAGCAGCTCGCGTATAAAACGTAGGCGTAGCCCGTTATCGGAGCTAGGCTCCCTACTAGACCTTATTACTAATAGAGCTATAGGCCCTCCTAACTATATACTAGCTATAAAGTGCCTATAACTCGTAGGCGCCTCTACTATACTACGTACTAGCACTATACTAAGCCCGGCTTCTATTACTCTTTATATTAGTATAGCTAAGACTAAGTACCTTAAGTAGTATAATCGTTATATCTATAACGATTGCGACCTAGGTAGATATAACTATAAGTCTCTTTCTACTTACTATCTTATTATATTCTGCTCGTATACTAACTATAGTATAGGCTAGGCTACTTACTCTAGTAAGCTACTTAAGGATATTAATACTAAGAAGTGCATACGCTATATATATAGTAAGTATACCTATAAGTAGACCTACTACGAAGTAGTTAAGATAGTCGTATATTATATATATAACGTATGCGATACGCTTATACGTCGCTAGGCTAAGCTTAGCTACTATAGAAACGATATAGTATAAGCTAATAGCTAGCAAGCGGTAGTAGATGCCTAGACTTAGCTAGACGCTACCTACGCTAGTAAGTTCTTCTTTTAATATTATGCGTAGCATACGCGTCGCTTACGTCTCGTATTTGCTAACTACGTATATAGAGACTAAGACGGTTATAAAGTGCCTCTAGACTAACGATAGCAAGCTAGCTAGTAGTAAGCCTACTAAAAGAGAGAGTAGCGGCGGCGCCCTATAGGAGTCCTACGCTCTTATCTATAAGGCTACCTAGCTTAATAGTACCCTTTAGGGTATAATAAAGCTACTTACTTAGGTATATCTAGTAGCTTATTGCTTTCGTATTATATACTAACTATACTTATAGATCGCTAAGTATAGTAGCGTTCTAGTAAAGTAGGATACTATTAACGCTGCTATTAGCCTCTATCTATCCTTAGAGAAGAAGAATAAGGCTAAGAAGGCCTCTTTAGAGGAGGAGGCTTCTAAGGATAAGCTAGCTAAAGATAGTACTTAAGCTAGCGCTCCTTACGCTCCTCTATACTTCTATATATACGCCGCTTATATATAATATATATAATACGCTATAATAAATGTTTTAGTTAACTTCCTATAAATAATGCAAAGCTTATCTATAGAATAAAAAGCTATTTATTCTACCTTTTATGCCTATATATTATATGCGATATACTATTATATTGCCTTCGAGCTACGCTTATTTACCTTACGTGTCGCTTTAAATTTATCTAGTGCCTTATATTCTCTAATATGCTTAGCTAGTTCCTACGTATTATATTCTTCTAGCTAGCCTATCTACTTAACTAACTACTAACGTTTCTTATATCTAACTTATATATCTAGAATCTCTTTAACTTACTACTTGCCTAAGTCTTCTTTTATAAGTAGTATATCTTCTATATCCGTATCGCCTATAGCACCTTTCTAAGGCTCTAGTAAAGATACGTAGAATACGTTATAAACGCGCTATATACTTAGTAAGGCTAGGTAGTACGCCTACTTCCCGATTGCGTTAATTACCTTAAATAGACTTATAAACTTTAGTGCTAACTTCTTTATAGGCACTTTTAAGTAGAGGTTCTTCGAGGATAATAATACTATATCGCCTACTTTAAACTCTATTAGCTTATACTTAGTATTAAAGTATCTAGCTTACGCTTTAGCTACGTATTACTAGCGTTTCGTAAGATCCTTATACGTTTCTCGTAGTCGCTTCGTAGCGTCGATTACTACTAGTACCTCTCTTCTAGAGAGCTCGTTCTAAGCGACTTGCGTACTTATTATAATCTCTACGTCGTAGCTATATACTATCTTAAATAGGCTTATTTTAAATATTAGATATACTACGTTATTATAAGCTAATTCCGCCTAAGGTAGTAACGTCGCCTAGTTATCCTACTTATCGTTATAGAAGATACGTAAGTACTATTCTAGCGTCTAGTTAGTATATTCCGTCTATTTATTAGTCTATAGATAGAAGGCTATAGATAGCTTACGGTTTATATACGACTCGAAGTAGAAGTCTAACTAGATTTTAGAACTAGCTAGTAAAGATAGTGCCTCTATCGCTTACGATTCTATATAGTATTCCGAATCGGCAAATTACTTTATTAATTAGGATCTATATAAGGTCTATGCTCGTATATTTCTTAGTAGTTAGTATAAAGAGGTTTATCTTCGGGTACTAATCGATAATTACTAGAACCGCATTATATACGTATACGTCTCGCTTACTAGGTAGTAGGTCCGTAATAAAGTCTATAGTTAGCTTCTTCTATAGAAGCTTCGGCTACGGCAATACTAATAGCTCGCTATATAGTTAATAGTATCTCGCCTTCGATACTTAGTACTCCGAATAGAATTAGACGTACTAGCTAATATCCGTAGATATCCTAGGCTAGTAATACTTCTAATATATTAACTCGGTAGTTTTATCCTTACTAAAGTAACTAGTAAGTAGGTTATCTTAGTATATATAGATTACCTACGTTCGTAGTATATAGTCCTTAGGAAGATATAGCTAATCGCTATAATATAGTACTTCTTTTCTAATATAATACCTATTATATTTACCTCTACTATACTATGCCTTCTCGAAGAGTTTCTTTATATTAGGCTTCTATAGCGTTAGTAATTTAGCAAAGTTAAGAACTAAGTCTAAGATATTTAGGTATAGTCCTTCTATAGTAACTACTACGCGTATAATACGTACGCTGCTCGAGAAGTAGTCTTATACGCATCCTTCTAGGAGCTACTCTAAGACTATACTTACGAGTTACTCTTATATTATAATTGCGATATGCTAGAGGAACACCTAATTGCTATACTCGGCTCTTATACTATATACCTAGAGCTTCTTCTATAACGTTAGTAGTAGGTTCGATATATACGCCTATTTGCGTATATAGTTACTACGTCTCGACGGCATATTAGCTAGGTTCGTCTTTCCTAGTCGATACTTAATTACGAAATTAAATAGAGCTAGAAATACGGCCTAACGAGCCTATCTACCTATAAGTTACTTTATTATTATAAAGGCTTTAAGGTTAGTATAGTCGATAAGTATAGTAACTAAATACGAGGCACCTTCGAGGTATAGCTACTATATCTTAAATACTTCTATAACTACTAGGAGCTTTTTATTATAGGTCTTATAGTTATATTCTACTAGAATTATCTTCTATAAAAAGAATGCTACTAGATACTAGTTCCTATCCTTAAATAACTAGCTTAGGATACCTATAATTACGAAATCTAATATATTAGTTTCGACTCGCGTACGCGCCTTAGGGTTATAGTGCCTTAGTAGTAGAGCAGCTTAGAATACGTCTTTAATCCTATAGAACGTAAGCTCCTTACTTTCGCCTTAACTAATACGCCCTAGCTTCTTACCTACTTTAGCCTCTTTTAATAGTACTATTAAAGTAGCGATAACTCTAAAGTACCTATATATAAACTACTAATAGAAGTTAGCGAATCTAAGAAATAACTATACCTTAGTAAGCGTTATAGGCGTTAGCTACGCCGTAATTATATTAACCCTACGAGAATCTATTATTATACCTTTAGGTTATATAATAAATCTAAGGAATTTAACCTTCTTCTTAAAGAAGTAGTATTTCGCGCGCTAAGTATATAATCCGAACTTTTAGAGTCTCTTTAGTATAGCACGTACGTCTCGTATATAGGCCTTACGTAAGGCGCTATATATAAGTATATTATCTAGGTATACTATATAGTATATATCTATAAGGCCTAAAAGGGCTCTATTAATATACCTCTAAAAGGTAGCTAGTATATTAGTTAACCTAAAAGGCATTACCTTATACTAGAAGTATCCGTACTATATACGAAATATAGTCTTTTAGCAGTTAGTTAGCCTTATATAGATATAATAGTACGTATCTATAAGGTCTAGTAACGTAAACTATACGGCTCCTATAAGCCTATTAAGCATCTCGCTAATAAGTAGTAGGGAATAGCAATTCTTTACTATAATCTTATTTAATCTATAGTAATCTATATATAACCGTAAGATACTATTCTTCTTTAGAATAAATAGGATAGGCGCACCTACCTTACTTTCGCTCTACTTAATCTAATTATACTCTAAGGCTTCTTAGAGGTAACGACTTAACTTACTAAGCTCGTAGCTAAACTAATAATATAGTAGCTTAAACGGCAGCTTAGTACTAGGTAGTAGGTTAATTATATGCTTAGCGCCTTTAACTAGTATACTTCTTATCTTCTTTATAGAGTTAAAGAGGTCTATAAAGTTCTAGAACTCTATAGGTAGTAGCTCTTAGCCTATATCTACCTTCTAGAGTAATATAGTAAAGACGTATAGAGCCTTTTAAAGGTCCTTATAAAACTTATATACTTCGCGCACTTATACTATATACGTCTCGCCTTCGGACCTAAAGGTCTATTTATCTATACTAGTATCCTCCTTTACTCTATAGGCTATATACTATAGCTAGCCTAGTAAGACGTAAGAAGTTAGTATATTATATATATAGAAGATACCTTTATATATATAAGTCGCTTCCTTAGAGTCGGTAGCTTATAGGCGTATATAATACGTACTATAGTAGTGCCCTAGCTACTTAGTAAAAAACGTAGCTAGTAGCAAAGTAGTATTCTCCCTTACTAGAAGGTTATACTATAGAGCGTAGGATCTAGAGACTATATTAATATTAGCGCCTCTATTAAGTATATACTTAGCTTATATATAGCTCGTATTTGTCTTAACCTTAGCTATAATAGGAATCGCTAGCCTACTCTATATAGGTAGGGAATCTATTCTGCTTATTATAGTATCTAGAGCTTATAGGTCTTCCCTAATACTTTGCCTTTTAGTAGCCTATCTATAGCTACCCTACGTATAGTAGGTAGCTTCTATAGGTCTAGCTAAGGATATTCCGACTAGATATATTTCTTTTACTTATACCTATAGTATTTAGCTTTAAGTTTCTAGTCTAAGTTATCTTTATCCCTCTTAGATTAACGCTATCTACTAGAGTAAGATCTCTTTTTCCCGAATCGCGCTATAGTATTATTGCTACCTTTACGCTTATAGTTCGCTTACGTCTCGCGTCTAATATAATTACCTAGCCTACTTTTACTTAACGAACCTCTATAGTTACCCTATAAGAATATAGCTTTCTTAGCTTATTCTAAATATATTATAAGCGCTACGAGGTTAGCTCTCTTAAACCCCGTCGTATTATAGTTCTTAATAATATCCTTCTATAAGGAAGCTCTTAACTTCGCGAGTAGCTAGCGAACTAGCTATAGCTCGTAGTAGTTACTAAGTTACGTCTTAAGATAGGCTAACTTATTTGCGAACTATTATATACTCTATTCTTTATACTAATAGGCCTTCTTATACTCGATAGTAGTAAGAAGCGTGCGATTCGCTTAATTCCTAACTATATTATATATAAACCGCTAGAAGTCTTTCTAGCTATACTTAGCTAGAAGATTTTTAGTATTATACTAGTTATACTATATATTCTTCGCCTTACCTACGAGCTATATAATAGTATATAGCACCTTCTTATAAGGGCTATAGTACGTTATTAGGTTATTAACGAAGATTATCTTAAGGTAGCAGATAAACTTCTAAGCTTTATCTTCGCTTTTACTCTTAAATAGCTTTAGATTATATATCTTTGCGCCCTTTACTAATAAGCTTCTCGATAGCGCGTCGTATATGCTCTACGTATTAGCTATACTAGTATCGCTAGCTTCTTCTTCTTTCTCTCTAGCGTTCCCTTCTACGCTACTCTATATATAGTAGGCTTTGGATCTGCTAGAAGAAGAGTTATCGCCTTCTAGTATTATAGTAAGCTCGCGCTCGAGGCGCTTATACTTTTCTTAGAGTATATATACTATAAGTCGCTTATAAAGCTCTTTTATCTCGCGTTTAAGTTACCTATACTTTATATTAATATTATTATCTATTATTATCTTCTTAAGGTTTAGCGTCTCTTCGCTTAGTTCCTATATTAGTAGAGCTCGTAGTATAGAGCCTACGTTCTCGATATAATACGCTCGTAATTCTTATTTATCTAATATTAGTATTTATAGGCCGCTACTCTATATAGGATTAAAGAATTAGAACTATAAGAGAGTATATAGTAATATATAGACTACCTTAGACCTTCGTCCGAAGATAGCGCTAATTCTTATAGAGTTATTATATATCGCATACTCCGCGTATACGAATACTATACGCTAAGCAATACGGTAGTAGCCGCTTACTAAGTACTAGTAAGGCCTAAGGCCCCTAATTTCTAGCTTTACTTCGCTCTTATACTACCTTATATAGAGTAAAAGAATTAGAACTATAAGAGGGTATATAGTAATATATAAACTACCTTAGACCTTTATCTAAAGAAAGCACTAATTCTTATAGAGTTATTATATATTATATACTTTACGTATATAAATACTATATACTAAGTAATATAATAGTAGCTAGTTACTAAGTACTAGTTAGGCCTAAGGCCCCTAACTTCTAGCTTTACTTCGCTCTTATAAGTACCTACGACGTTATAATTAAATAGGAAGTAATATTCTACTTTTAATTCTTAATTAATAAATAGAGATCTCTTACTAGAATACTAGTACTCTATTAAGAGCGTATAAGAAGTCTATTTGATTATAATCACTATAGTTAGGAATCGAACTCCATAAATATTATTAATTGTTCCACCGGTGTCGAGAGTCCAATAAGGTTCTGGGTCCGTGTCGATCAGCCGAGCAACTAGCGGGCGCTCCCCCCGTCCCGTTGCGCCGCCGCTGGCGCCAAGATACATGCATTTTGGGCGTCTCGCGTCACTTCGACTCTGCCGCTCTCTCGCGTCGCTTTTCTCTTCTTCACTCCGCCAAGGCCAACGTGTCCCCGTTGCTCGTCTTGCTGTTGCTGCCCGCCAGCCTGCGTTCGCTGCCCCGTCACTTTGATCACTGAGTGGATTTCACTATCTCTCTCAGTCCAGCGATTCCAGCCCTGCCGCCCAATTCCTCCTCCCGAGCACAACAACGAGCTTGCGCCTGTCCAGAGCTGCACCCGACGACCATCTGAGCATTCTCGACATCCGACTTTGCGGATCCGAAGCCATGGCGGCACCGACTCAGCTTGCTTGTGAGGCCTCGTTCACGTGATGACAGGCGTCGATGCCAACTGACTCTGCCCAGACCGCACATCAAAGACCGTCGGTATCTTCGATGCAACGCCCGTCTACACCAACCTCGCGGGCTTCGCGCGTCCCGAGGGCAATCTGCGCTGCTGCGTGTACTCCCCCGATGGCCGCTTCTTCGCCTTCGCTTCGCCCGAAAACGTCAATGTCACCGATGCGTCGACCGGCCACCTCGTCACCTCTCTGCCAGCCCAGAATGTATACGAACTTGGCTTCTCGCCCCTCGGAACTTTCATTATCACCTGGCAGCGCCCGGCCAAGGACGAGGATGGCAATGCCACCAAGAATTTAAAGGTCTGGCGCACCATCGATGACAATGCAGGCGCCAGCGGCGAGCGAAGTGTGGTCGGGCAGTTTGTGCAGAAAAGCCAGACGGGTTGGAATCTGCAGTACAGCCCGGACGAACAATTTTGCGCGCGTCAGGTCATGAATGAGGTGCAATTCTACGAAAGCAAAGATTTGGGCATAGTCTGGCAGAAGCTTCGTGTCGAGGGCGTGAGCGACTTCGCCATCACCCAGGGCAAGACACATTCAGTTGCTGTCTTTGTCCCGGAGCGCAAGGGCCAGCCTGCTGCAGTCAAGGTCTTCAAGGTTCCCGAGTTCGCATCCCCCGTGTCACAAAAGACCTTTTTCAAAGGCGACAAGGTGCAGCTTAAGTGGAACCAGGAAGGCTCCAGTGTGATTGTCCTTGCGCAGACCGAGGTCGACAAGAGCAACAAAAGCTATTATGGCGAGACCAACATGTACATTTTGAGCGCAAATGGCGGCTTTGATTCTCGCATCACTCTGGACAAGGAAGGACCCATCCATGATGTGACTTGGTCGCCCAACTCTAAAGAGTTCGGCGTTGTCTACGGCTACATGCCGGCCAAGACCACCATTTTCAACCAACGAGCGGTCGCTCAACACAGTTTCAATCTCGCGCCCCGGAACACCATCATCTTTTCTCCGCATGGTCGTTTCGTGCTGGTGGCCGGCTTTGGAAACTTGGCGGGTCAGATGGACATATACGATTTGGAGAAGAACTACGAGAAAGTATGCACCATCGAAGCCAGCAACACCTCTGTCTGCGAATGGAGCCCAGACGGAAAGCATATTCTCACCGCTACAACCAGCCCTCGACTCCGAGTCGACAACGGAATTCGCATCTGGCACGTGGGAGGAAGCCTCATGTACAACGAGGATTTCCACGAGCTGTACCACGTTGTCTGGCGACCGCAGCCTGTTTCCCAGCATCCTCTAGACAACCCACTTCAGGCTGGGCCGCCGCACCCTTCGGCTCTTGAGTATTTGGGCAAGATGAAGACTCCTTCCAAGCCTGCTGGAGCTTACCGTCCGCCTGGCGCTCGTGGAACTGCGACGCCTCTGTCGTTCAAGCGCGAGGATGAGGGTGGCGCAGCTTTTGTACGTGAGATGATGTCTGGAAAGGAGCCCACGACAGCGTTTGGACCTCGCGCTCCGAAGGTGCGCCATGTCCCTGGCGCTGAGCCTGTGGAGCAAAAGCAGCTGGCGCCCGGTGCTGCACCCGGCGGCGGAGTGAGCTTGGCTCAAGATGGCGACGAGAACCTCAGCAAGGCCGCCTTGAAGAATAAGAAGAAGCGCGAAGCGAAGAAAGCCAAGGATGCAGAAGCTAAGGCTGCTGGACTTGCACCCGCACAGAACGGCGATGGCCACGCTAACGGCACCTCGCCAGACCGTGCCCACCGCTCACGCAGCCGATCAAATGCCGGATCCAAGGGATCGCGGCCACAGTCTCGCCGACGCGATGGTGCCCCTCCTCAGCAGCAGCAACAACAGCAACAACCAAAGGGCGCGTCACAGCCTGCAGCACCAGCCAAACCATCCAATGGCACGATTGTACCCGCAGCACCCGCGCCCCAAGTGGAGGTCACGTCTCCGACCGCCGGATCGCCGCACGAGAAGAAGATCAGGTCGCTTCTCAAGAAGCTGCGGGCCATTGACGATCTGAAAATGCGACAAGCTGGCGGCGAAAAGCTCGAGGGCACGCAAGTGCTGAAGATTGGTACGGAGGAGCAAGTCAGGAAGGAACTTGGCGCCTTGGGCTACCACGGCGATTAGAGCTGGCATCATCTAACTGGTCGCCATTTCGCTCCTCCTGAAGACTTTCATTTTCGCCATTCTGTAGCACGTCGCCCATACAGGTGCTAGCCGCAGGTGTGGTCATGATCAGCGATATGTACGACTAGTGGAGATTCAACAGAAAACTCACTACCCAAGCTTTCTACTTGTAGCGGAATTCTCTCCGGCGATGATTACGCCGTGGTTGTTCGTGTATCAATCAATCTAACACGAAAAGCCAATTGCATTTTTACAAACATCATGGCAGGGAAGTCAAACAGCCACATTCTCAAATGATTCATTTGTATTCTCAACAGAGCGACTGAGCTTCCAGTGGTGTACATGTCTACGATTAAGACGTCTTCTCTGGTATGGCGTCCAGCGCTGCACGGAACACTTTGATCAATTGATCTGGATCTTCCAATCCCACGCTGAAACGCACAAGACTGACTTCGCAGCCATACTTCGCCGCCCAATCCAGCTCGAGGTAATGCGCCAGTAACACGAACGGGCTGGATAACGTGAAATTTGTGCCCAGGGAAGGTCCCTTGTGTGTGTCGAGATTGTCGTAAAAAACTGCGGCGTCTTCGACAGAGTGGAACGTCGCGCTGAGGAGACCTCCGTAGCCTCCATCGGGCAGTCTACATGCGTCGTAGTTGGCTTTTGAAGGCGAGTACTTGGGATAGTTGACTTGTTTGACTTTGGATGAGGATCGCAAGACATCGGCGATGGCTTCGGCGTTGACGTTGATTCGGCGGATGCGCTCTACGAAGTCGCGGCTGTTGCGTTCGAGGTAGACTGAATCTTCTTCGAATTGGTTGTCTTCGCATTCAGTTCCGAGCACGGCTTTGAGAGAAGTGTACCATTTCGACCGGGGATTGAGGATCATGGCGCCGCCCATGACGTTGCTGTCGCCGGAGAAGACTTTTGTGAGAGAGGAGACGACGACATCTGCGTGAGGAAGTACGTGGACGTTGAGGAAGTTTCCGATTGTTTCATCGACGACGATGGCGAACTCATATTGATCTGCCAGGGAGCGGAGACGTTGGAGATCGGGTGTCTTCAGTAGAGGATTCGCTGGGAATTCGCAGAACAGCGAGAGAAATCGCTCGCCATTCTCGAGACGTCGTTGGAGATCGTCCAGATCATTTGCGTCCGCGTGGCCGTAGAATTGTGCTCCGGGTCCGAATTTCTCCAGCACTTTGAGTGTATCGACGTAAGGAAACCCAAACATGATACTTTTGGCTGGTTCGCGTGCGAGGAGAAGGGAACGATGGGCTGTGAAGATTGCATTCATGCCAGTTCCGAAAAGGTAGACGTCGTCAACCGAGAAGCCTGGAACATCGCGTGTTCTCTCCGTGGCTTGATTTGGAGATCGGTTGAGAGCTTCGTGCAGTTCTACATCTGCAGTGAGCGAACCTGCAATGCGCTTGCGGATGGCAAGCTTTGCTTGTGCTGCGAGCTCGTTGCTCAAATTTCGACCGAACCTCGTCTCAACGAATTCTGCCGAGGTGGAAATATCTTCGCCGTTGGTATGACCGCTATCGCCATTTGACCTTGGGGGTGTCTTTGGGAGCGTAGTCTGGCCATGTGTATAATTTCCAAGATCAACAGACGTGTTCTGCTGGTACCGCCTGGGACCTTTGGACATGCGCTGTGGCTGGAGCGTGAGTGAGGACTGATCGACGAGGTAGCCCTCATCAAAGGCTCGTTGGCAGAATTCAGCTCGTCGACTGGAAATGCCCTCGCCGCTGTGTTGCCAGAAGGCCTTTGCTGCTGGCCACAGCGCTTGAGGATATATCACAGCAGAAACTCGGGGCAAGATCTTGGTCGTGTGAGCGGCCACGTGCTCTGGTGTGGGCACAAGGTCGATGCTGCGGATCGTTGAGCAGTCTGCGCCTGGTGACTGCCGTTTGATAAAGTCCTTGCAACGAAGCGCGCATCGTGCCGAGGGCATCAGCATAGCATATTCGATGTCGTTATCTCCATGTGCGGCTACAATACTTCTCGCGAATTTCTGAATGGATTTGTGAATGAAGAAGCTGTGCCGACGATCAGTCACTCGTACTCGAACTGTGACATCGGAATGAGATACCGTGGGTAACCACATTGCATCTTGTCGACGACCCATGCTTCGCCTTCTTCGTAACCAACGTTGGATTTCCATGTAGGGAGCGATACGCTCACAGCCTAGTGCCAAAGTAAGTGGAGTACCTGGAGAGATGTCACACCACACAACAGCTTACATGCGGCGTGTCTGGAGGAATAGTGTTGCCCAAGTTGTCATTGAACGGCAACGCCACTGTCGAGCCAATGGCTGTTGCTGCCATGATGACTGCAAATCCCTCGTCAAAACTTTGAAGCGGTTTCGAATAACAGAACGAGGGTGTAAGTCGTTACGTCTGTTGCTCGACAGCAAACATGCCAATGACAATGTCAGCAAACCAGATGAGGGCGAGATCAGTGAGTAACGCAGTGTTCGGAAACCGATCTCGGCGCTGGCCAAGAGTCACAGGAAGATTGTGCTCGTGCACTACGCACCGGCTTTGGAACAATCTTCGCCACGAGGCCACATCCCGATTCCCGACTGCACGGCGCGCACGGTACTCCTCGGATCGGAAAAACCCCAGTCCGAATCACAAAAAGTTCGAAGCTCCAGTTGGCGATGCGAGGCTGCTTTCGCATACTCTTCATGGCTCCTCCAGCACTCAAGAGACGGAAGGTCGAGCATGTCTCATCAAGCGATGAAAGTGACGATGCGGCATCGTTCGCCTCCTTCGGCGAGGACGAGCAGGTCGCTAGAAAGCAGCATTCGGAGGCAGACAGCAGCAGCTCTCACGACGAATTCCTAGATGCTGTCGAGGGCGCTGGGAATCACGAGCACGAGGACGACAAGCAAGACGAAGATGAAGACATGACCGACGGCGACGACGACGAGCGACGGCCAGCCGAACGAACCTCTTCAGCCACGACATCGAGGCCATCGAATACGGTACGCGACGCGAGGCGCAAGTCGGATACCAAAGCACAATCAGGCGCAACGGCTTTTGCTAGCGGAACGTTCAAGAGCAATGTATTCAAGCTGCAGGTGGATGAGCTGCTGGGACAGATACGACCGAGACACGGCCAGCGGGAGGCAGCTGCTGAAGCTGCTCTGCACAAAGTCAAGAAAACGGTTGAGCAGATCCCGTCGCGGGGACCACACCTGATCAATGAAGCTGAGAGAGGGCTGTTCAAGGAAAAAGTTGCTGTGCCCTTCCCAGAGCCTCGACCGCCAAAGGACGCCAAATACAAATTCAGCTATGCGAAGCCTGCAAATGTCAACGTTGTTGGCAGCTTCGCCCTTGAGACCTCGAGCAGACTGCGAGATATGGTGGAGATCGATATGGTCGTTGCCATGCCGCCGAGCATCTTTGAAGACAAGGACTACCTGAACTATCGCTACTACTACAAGCGGGCATACTATTTGGCGTGCATTGCTGCAGGACTGCAGGCTGCCCACAAAGCAGAGTTCAAGATCAGCTTCAAGCTCTTGCACAATGATCCGCTGAAGCCAGTATTGGCGGTGACGCCGCTCGAGACATCGGCTGCCGCTGCTCAGTGGACCGTGAATATCATTCCGTGCGTCGGCCAGTCTCAGTTTGCCGCAGCGAAGCTGCATCCGCAGAAGAATTGTATACGTAGTGCCGATGCGATCAGCGATGAGTCCTCCGCTACTCCGTTCTACAATTCTTCGCTGCGGGCAGACATGCTCACCTCTGCTTACCTCAAGCTCGTTCACTCTGCTTCGAAGAGATGTGAAGGCTTCAAGGACGCTTGTCTCCTGGGCAGCATCTGGTTGCGCCAGCGTGGCTTCGCCTCATCGCTAGATGCAGGCGGATTTGGCAATTTTGAGTGGGCCTCGCTGCTCGCACTGTGCTTGCAAGGAGGTGCACCCAACGGCAAATCGCTGCTGAGCGACGGTTACAGCAGTTATCAGCTGTTCAAGGCGACACTTCAGCTGATTGCCATGAAGGATTTCGTCGGGAACCCTTTGGTAATTGGCAGTAGTTCCGATTCTGTCAGTGTGCCCGCACAGCCTGTTGTGTGGGATGTCGAGACATCCCACAATTTGCTGTACAAGCTCGGAGAATGGTCATACAGGACTCTACGGTACGAAGCGAGATCGACCCTTGCCGCTCTGGGCGATCAGAGTCATGATGGCTTCGATGTCACGTTCATCATGAGAGTTCACGAGCCACTGTACCGCTACGACTATGTGGTGCAGCTTCCACGAAAGCTGCTCTCCGCTGAGAGCAGAACTTCGACACACGAAGGCCAATCGCACATTGGGAAATTATACACCATCTTGAAGCAAGGTCTTGGCGATCGTGTCAATCATTTGAGTATTACATCCGATGTATCTGAGTCTTGGCCTCTGGGCTCAACGCAGCCCAACGATAAGGTGACGAGGCTCGTTACTGTTGGTTTAATGGTCAATTCGGACAATGTCAAGCGTACGGTGGACCATGGCCCTTCTGCTGAGAACAAGAGTGATGCTGCTGCATTCCGCAGGTTTTGGGGTGAGAAAGCCGAGTTGCGCCGCTTTAAGGACGGAAGCATTCTCGAAAGTCTGATATGGGCGTCTCCGCAGGAGTCCGGTCAACCTGTGCTGAAACAAATTGTGCGCTACCTCCTTGGTCACCACTTCGGAGCCGTGACAACGGACGACTTAGTTCTGTCCGGTGATGGATTCGCTAGGCTGGTCAAAGCTGGTAGCGATATTGCACCTTTCAGCACGATCGTGTCAAGGTACAACCAATTCGAACAGGACATCAGAGGCCTTTCAGTTCCACTCTCTATTCGGCAGATCATGCCTGCCGATACACAGCTATGCTATAGCTCGATCCGAGCACCTCTGAGCGGCACTGGTCGCCCTATTCCAGCAGACGTCACAATACAATTCGAAGGATCTGGGCGGTGGCCCGATGAGCTTGCGGCCATACAACGCACCAAGATTGCTTTTCTGCTCATGATCGACAAGATGCTTCAAGATAGCGTGGACTCAGTTACCACGCGCGTTGGTCTTGAAAATGAGGGACGTGATGTGCTAAATCAGGGTTTTCTCGATGTCACATACGACAATGATGCTACTTTCCGTCTCCGCATATATCACGATCGCGAGCAATCATTATCTAAAACACAAATGAAGAACAAGACCGCGGACCCGAAGACGAGAGAGTTGGCTAAAGTAGGTCTTGCAAAGTACCGGTGCGACTACGAGAAAGCGCCAGCTCAGACACAAGCCATAATGCGTCTTTGCACGCGATTTTCGGCGCTTTCAGGATCTATTCGACTGACCAAGAAGTGGTTCGCTTCACATCTACTGTCCAATCACATCTCGGACGAACTCATTGAGCTCGTTGTAATCCGTACCTTCACACAACCAGCGCCCTGGACCACTCCATCATCAGTGCAAACAGGATTTCTTCGCACCATCTCTTGGCTATCACGCTGGGACTGGCGCGCTGAACCGCTTGTGGTGGATCTCTCTGCTTCTGGCGAGCTCAAGCAGGCTGGAATAAATGCCATCAGAACAAACTTTGAGGCTTGGCGAAAACTCGATCCCGCGATGAACCGCGTTGCACTGTTCGCTGCTTCGAATCTGGATCCGGAGGGCACGACATGGACTGATGGACGACCGCTCAAAGTCATAGCTGGGCGTATGACGGTCCTTGCAAAGGCAGCATGTGTGGAAGTTTCTGAGAAGCAGCTTGACTTGCAGCCTGCGAGTTTGTTCTCGTCGCCGCTCACTGACTTTGACTTTGTGCTGCATTTGTCTCCCGATGTCAGTTTTGTAGGGAAAGCCAAGAGGTCAAGCGGCAAGTTCAAGAACCTCGAGCTATCATCGCTCGATGATACCAAGCTGATTGGCTTCGATCCCGTGCGCGAGCTGGTTGTGGAACTGGAGAATATCTACGGATCAGCGATTCTGTTCTTCTATGGCGGCCAGGAACGGAATGTTATCGCTGGGCTCTGGAGTCCGGTGACTGCGAGAAGGGCGTGGAAGGTCAATCTTGCTTACTCGACGGTACCCGTGAAGGGGAAGGATGACGAGGAAGATGTACAGGCTTCTATCAATAAGAGAGCGATCTTGGCCGAGATCGCTACGCTAGCAGGAGATCTCGTGCAGAAGGTTGAAGTTGTACAGAAGTAAATTGAAGGATGTTCGTGAGGCGTCACTTAATGCTGCATGAGATCTTGTAGCGCGATCAATCAACGCTGGAGCTGCTCCATTATCGGTCAAGGCAATTTTCACAACCTCGGCGCATTCATTATCGACAATGAATGTCTTGCCCGCAGAGCTGCATTCTTCAGCAGAGTACAAGGGATCGCCTCAATCCTCGGAACGCATTCAAGGACTCCATCTTCGCTGAGGTTGATTGCCTACTCTCATCGTTTATGTGGCACGCCACGACGGATACTGCATGCAGCAAAAATCCAGAGTACCTCGTCAATCGTCCCGTCCGTATTCGATTACAGCTTTCGCTTAATGGAGCGAAGTCTTGCCATAAGCAAGGCAGGTGGCTCCGACGGAGGAGCATCGGACTCCGAATGCTGGATTTCCACTGATAAGGGGTAGTGACATCGATATGAGATGGACAGACAGAGAGCAAGTCGGGGAGCTTTTCAAGCGTGGGTTTACTGGTTGCGTCACAAAGCAGCGTCAGAACTATGAAGTTGGCCAGTGAGCGTCAATGATGGGGAGGTGGCATCGCGCTGCGCTAGCAGAGAGGTTGTCAAAGGTGTGCTGGGCGGGCGCGTGCACATGTGAAGTCTGGTGCGTTCCATTTTTGTCGTGAGTGTGTCAAGGAGAAAAATGGTGAAGGCCTGGACTCTCGCGACGTTTTGCATGCCATTAAAGTCGTATGAACACATCAAATGGTTCCTTTACATCTTGCTCTTTACCTCCTCCAGCAGAGCCTTCAATTTATCCATGTCTGGCTTCTGCTGTGGCCAACCAATCTGTAGACCTTGCTGCTCGTCTGGCTTGGGGATGATGTGAAAATGAACATGGCCGACTTCTTGGTGTGCCAATTTGCCATTATTCTGCAAGATGTTGTAGTTCTCGAGACCCTGGGTCGTTTGGAGAGCCGAGGCGATGTTCTATCGTGAACTATAAGATTGGACTCGTCAACTTGGCTGATGAGTTTGGAGACCGACCTTGGCTACAGGAAGAAGCTCAGTGAGAGAGTCATCCGGGATATCCGTAAGCTTCTCGCCATGGTGCTTCGGGATGATGAGCTGAAGACGTGAAGTTAGTATCAGGTGGTAGTGCTCGGGTGTGGGATCCGGTGGCCATCATGGTGGGTGGGGTGCTGCGAGACATACTGCGTGGCCGTAGCTGTACACACTTTAGCTTCAACTCCAGACGAAAAACTGCAAGGGACATTCTAGACCTACGCCAATGGGTTGATATCGAGGAATGCTAGCGTCTTTGCGCTTTCGAAGAGCTTCATCGACGGGATGTCACCTGGTCACAGTTCAGCCATGATACTGAACGGCTCAAACTGCTCAACAACACCCTTGATGATCTTGCAAAAGATGCAGTTGGCTGCCATGATGTGTTGGGTTGTCGATTCGATTTCGCTGAGACAGTTTGTTGCGTCTAGAACATCTAATGCTTCTTGTATGTTTCGTTGTTGCTGAGGGGCAACAATGCCAAGACCGATGACGGACCGGGACAACGTTCAGGCGCTAGCCGAGTCTACGGTATACACAATCCCTCACCAGTCCGCTACTCACAGCACTGCTCGAAACGTTACACATCCAATTACGGCGGTACAGTGTATGGACAATATCAACACATCTCTTCAAACCCGCAACGACGCCGCCTCCAAGAAAGCGCAGGATGCATGCACCATCTGCCTCGACCCAATCACCGAGCGAGCGGTAGCCACGCCCTGCAACCATCTTTCTTTCGACTTCCTCTGCCTTGTATCGTGGTTACAAGAGCAGTCATCATGTCCTCTCTGCAAAGCTACAGTGGTCGAGGTACAGTACGATTGGCGGAGTCCAGAAGATTACAAAACGTATCATGTCCCGCTCAAGGACGACTCTACCAAAGCGGTAGCTAGCTCAGCGCATCCGTACCAGCCCTACCGTAGACGCGCTCAGCCCAGACGGACAATATGTCCTATTCGGCCACCCATAGACGATGTTCTCGAACGACGCCGCGGAGTCTACTGCGAAGGCCTCCCTAGCCTCCACATCGGTGCGAACCGTATCTCTCAGTACAAAGACTTCACTCAGCAGGACTTTCTCACCTCGGACAAATTGCAGACCAAAGCAAAGCAGTTTCTGCGTCGAGAACTCAAAGTGTTTGATTTCCTGGACCATAACCCTCGAGCGAGCAGCCGAGACTTTTTGAATGTCTACATTGTGTTTGTGCTCAAGAGTCACGAACTTCGGGGCGCGGACGGCAAGGCGGAAGATCTAGTGGCAGAGTTTTTGGGGAGGCATAATGGGAGTCTCCTATTGCATGAGATGGAAAGCTGGTTAAGGAGTCCATATCAGAGCTTAGAGGACTGGGACACCGAAGTGCAGTATCCTGTCCCTAGGAGAGAGCTAGAGAGGAGAGTGAAAAGCCGGCCTAGATAAGGAAGTAAGAGATGAAGAAAATTATGTTAACCTATACCGGAGCCTGCGATGTTTAAGGCCCTACTTACCTCGCCGTAATTATTATCTAATTCTTAATTTTAAGTATATTATTTATTGTTTATTTGTTTATTTATTCTATTTACGTCCTTTAGGAGTCGAAGACTATATAGGACGGGAGCTATAAGCAGCTACTAGTCGTATTCTATCTAGGGGTATCTTATTCGCGCTAAGATATATATTATAGGCCGATGCCTATAAGAGTACTTAATTAAGTAGAAAGAGAAAGGAAAGGGAGAGTTCCTAGGTATATATCGTTATCGGAGTATTCTAGTCGGTTTCTCTAGTTAGTTTTTCTAGAATTCTAGAATTTTAGCTTTTTGCTAAGCTTATACGCCTTAGCACTTACTTAGCATCTAGCGCTAAGCCTAGCCTATAAACGTTAAAATTAGAGGTATCCGTCTTACTAGTAGAAGTAGGTACTTTCGGTATTAATAGAGGTATAGAAGGCCTTCTTATCTATCCGTCTTATTTTCTAGTAGGCCTCTAACTCTCTAGATAGTATAGTTTCTAGTTAGGAAGAGTCTGCCTTTATCTCTCTCTTCTATAGCTCTTTTTAGTAGTTTAGATAGTTTTCTCTTACTCTAGTAGCTATCTCTCGTCTCTCTGCCTTCCTACTTATCTCTATTCGTCTTATCTTCTCCTTCTCTTTTGCCGTTTATAAAGTTTAGGTTATCGGGTTCTAACTTTAGATTCTTAGGTTTTATAGTCGTTTATTAGCTACGACGTAGAGGAGAGTTATCTTATTTTTACCCTTATACTATACTAGTATACTCTTAGAGTACTTGTTTCTACTTATAGCCGCGTAGAGACGTATAATAGGACTTCGTAGGCTAATTTTAAGTATAGTTTTAGTAATAATAAGTATAGCGCGTATTTCTCGTAGTATAATAGTACTATTATATATTAGATTTCTATTAGTATACGCCGTAAATTTTAAAGGCTTAGTATCTTTCTTAGTCTAGCTAATTAGAAGTAGTAGAAGGGCTATACGGTAAAAAAATACCGGCTAATTATAGCGCGTTCTAGCTACTACTACTATTAGAGTTTAACTATTCTATTCTAAACTCCTTCTACTATTCTTATAACTACTTTTACTTAGATTTTAGTATTACCTTCCTACGCTAAGTAGCGCTAGAATAAAGTAGAACTATACTAACTTAGTCTAGCGTATATAAGATATCGTTAGCTACCGCTAAATTCTATAAGAATTACCTAAATAAGGCCTAGACTAGGGCTAGAAAGACTAACCCCTACTTTACCTACGTTAGCTAGGCCTTAAAGTATCTAGACTACTATAAACTCTACTAGATTATTAGTAAGAAGGCCTATACTAGCCTTACCTATAACTACCTATTTTATTTAAGTAATAAGAATACTAGCTACCTCTAGGTAGGTCTAGGATTACTCTAGTTTATACTAGGTATACTAATTTTATAGCTCCTACTAAAGTATAAGTCCAAGTAAGATATATTTAAGGATAAGATAAACGCTATATATATAAATAGCGCCTCTATAGATAGAGCGGCTATAAAGGACCTTAGAGACTATATTAAGATCTAGGCTAGTAGTATTATATTATATATTATCCTATCTTTTACTTTTCTAGCTCCTAATAACTCTATTTGTTTTTTTAGTAGTCTAAATAGTAGTATTCGTAGTAAAGACGGCCTTAGCGTATATCTTAGCGTAGATATATATAAGAGGATATATAGTAACGTATAGACTATCTTAGACCTCTATCTAAAGATAGTACTAATTCTTATAGAGTTATTATATATTATATACCTCGCGTATACAAATACTATATGCTAAGTAATATAGTAGTAGCTAATTACTAAGTACTAGTTATTAGGTTTTAACCGGAGGGCCGAGCCTAATAATATTACTAAGCAGAAGCTAAGTTTAATCGGGATTAAGCTTATTAAGTATCTATAAGGAAGAACGAGGCAGAAGTATTAATATCTAAGCTAAGAGTCTTAAATTCCTTTTAGTAAGATTAAATAGTAAGTTATACGCAATAACTATCTAGAGAGGCGATACTTATTGCTACTATATATATAAGAGATCCTCCTATCTCTTATCGAGAGTAGTAGCTATAGTAAAGAGCAGTCGCGTCGCTCTTAAGTAGTCGCGTCGCTCTATATTTCTTATATCGCTTAGTAGATTAGAGCGGTTGCTAAGCCCTAGAGGCTAAGCGTCGCTCCCTTCTAATACGTAATAGTCCTATAATTAGGTCTAGCTAATTATAAACCGTAATACTATCCCCTCTCTAGGTAGAATTATTCCGATTCTTTAAGATCTCCTCTATTCCCTTTCCTTCGTTATCCTTTCCTTATTATATCGCGATAGTAAAGTCGTCTAAGGATAAAACTACTAAGGAACGAAAATAAAAGTTATCCCGATATATTTCGGAAGATAGTTTTATAATACCTATAAGGTATTACTATTCCGAGAAGGCCGGAAAGGAGTATAAGGTTAATATTTAGTTAGGTCGTTATATAAAGTATACTTTGCACGGTTAGTTATATAATCTCTAGGTTACTTAGATTAAGTATAAGAGGATACGCTATATGCGTTAGAAGATCGCTTAGGACCTAAAGGCTACGGAGGAAGAGAAGGACTTATTAACGTAGAAGCTCTTTAAGTA
The DNA here is from genome assembly GCA_023512815.1 of Cercospora zeae-maydis. Taxonomy (NCBI): domain Eukaryota; kingdom Fungi; phylum Ascomycota; class Dothideomycetes; order Mycosphaerellales; family Mycosphaerellaceae; genus Cercospora; species Cercospora zeae-maydis. Next base: position 2,278,207 of record JAKLWY010000008.1, read on the forward strand.
TCGCGTAAAGGTACGTTAGTTATATAAGCAACTTCGTATAAAAGAGGCGAAAGAGGTTAAAGTATAGGAGGCTAAGGTTTCCTTAATTATAGTAGTAGAGGAAATCGAGTCGTTAATAAAGGATCCTTTAGCCCCGATTCCTCTCGATCTTCTAGAGAATCTTCCTTTGCCTATAGATAGTCGCCTATAGATAAGCCCTTACGAGTAGAGTATTATTAGTAGCATGCCCTAGCAAGTTTCTAGTTAAGATATCTTATCTAATAAAACCTCTTAAGCAACTACTTATAGTTCGTAAGGTTTCCTTTAGGTTCGTAGGAGTCCGTTTATAGTTTTAGATTAGAGATCCCTTAGTCGTCGGTCTTATCGGAGGAGGTAGTTCCTAGTATATAAGGTATATATTTAGTTCTAGTACTTATAGATTCTATCGACGGCTAGTTAGTATAGTAGTATTATCCTAGCTTATTATCGGCTTATAGGAGTAGTTAATTTATACTCTTCTATTCTTGCGACTACGTACTAGAGGTTATAGGTTCGATTCCTATACTAGCCGTTCCTAGTTATTAAAGTCTCGTAGAGGCTTTAATTATTAGGCCCCTTTTCTTTTATTAAATTCTTCGACCTTTTGCTAATAGTTTTATAGGTTACGTTTTAGTTCCTAGGTATTTTCTAATTCGGGATAGCCTTTCTATTTAATAAGGTATTACTAATTCTTATAGTCTAGTATTTTTTTAACTTCGTACTTATCTTCTTCCTTAGGTTAGAAGTAGAAGTTTTCCTAGTATAGAATATTAGCGTTAGTAGGTTCTAGTAATACGTAAATCCTATACTACTCTAACTAGCTTATAGCTAGCTAGGCATATATATCTATATCGCTAAGGCCTAATAGCCCTAGAATTAGGTATATAGCAGTCGCACGTAGCGTAATAACGCGCAGTTCTCGTCTCTCGTCTCTAGGTAGCTAGGCTTAGGAATCCTCGTAAGTACTATAGTTTAGATCGAGTAACGGCCGCGCTCGTAGTTACGCTCTACGTTTAGCTCGCGAACCCTCGTATTAGCTATATCGTCTCTCGTAATAGCTAGCAAGGCAGGTACGTATAGGACGTATATTAATACTAGAACTATAAATAAGAAACGTAGGGTAGATAATTAATTAATAGCTATAGAGGAGAGCCTAAGCTTGCGCTTTTATAGGCACCCGAGCTACTAAGAATATGCAGTTTCCGCCTATTAATCCTCCCTTTCTTTATATCCGAATAGATACTCTAACAAAGGACATTTTTATTCTAAAAAGATAGTTTAGTAGAACTAACTTCTGCAAAACAATAAATTAAGTACTATCTATTCTTTTTTAACGTATTAGACGTTTATAATATTACTATTTCCCTTTTGCTAAACCGAACTAGCTAGTTCTATTTACTATATATATATAGCTATGCTAATCTTCTTAAACTCGTCTTCCTTATTATCTAGGTAGTTAGCGCTATCGAATAGGAAGTACTTTAACTAGCCCTTAAGGGCCTTTTTAATATATAAGAAAAAGCTCTAATCCTTCGCTATATTCTTTTTAGCTTTAACTAAGTACTTATATAGCTAGGCGAATCTCTTCTTTGCTTAGAAAACCTAGACTTCTTCGTACTACTTCTCGTAGGTAGCGTAGTCTATATATAGAAGTATAAGAGCCTCTTAGCTTACCTCTAGTTCTTCCTAGCTGCGGCGTCCTATTAACGCGTCTAAAACTAGCCTAAGGCTATTAAGCTATTACTTCTAGGGAAGTCTACGCTCCTATAGCTTATTAGGGAAATTAGCGCCTATAAATATCTTAGATATTAGTAGTATCGTAATATTGCTAACGAGGACCTCTACGAAGCCTAGGGTATTCTTTCTAACTAGCTCTTAATTACGGTACTTAATAAGCGTTAGGTAGACTATACGTCGCGAGGAGACGCTAGGGATCTCTCTATAGGTAATCGTCTAATATATTAGTACTAAGTCGCTAGGTATAGTCGAGATATTTTATAGGCGTAGGCTAGCGTCCTATAGGCTATCCTTTCCTTAGTCCGAGACGTAGACTAGCGTCTGCTTAATATCTAAGTCTTCGTCCTTATTCTTATTATTATTAAGCTTATTAACTATATTATAGATTAGTCCTAGGTAGCTAGTACTACTAACGATATTAAACTTAGCGTATTTAGCCTTATCTTCTTCCTTATTATTAACTTTAACTTATAGCTTGCGGTTAGGTATTTATATAACTAGTCTATAGCTAGGAAGGGTACTATCGAGAGAAACTATAGTAATCGTATAGGCGGTCTCTTATCTATCTTTCTATGCTACTAAAGGGCCTTTAATAAACTTCTCGCTAGTAGCCTAGTTCCCCTTAATAATCGGGATCGTTAGGTCGATCCGGCCGGTAGGCTCTCTCTACTAGTACTAAGCTAGTATCGGATACGCGATAAATCTATATATAGCCTTATTGCGTAGAGAATCCTAGGCTAGTATATTAAGTAACTAGATAGTCGAGTCTTATTATATTAGCTACTAGGTAAGGGAGAAGAATATATTTAGTATTTATCTATATATATTACGGCGGCGGCGGAGGTAGTAGCGGTATAGGTTAAATTCTTAATATATTTAAGAGACTATATCTAGGTCCTTTATCTACTAATTAAGAAGGCTACTAAATACGTTAAAGCTATCTTTAAGGAGCTTCCCGTTATAAGCTTTTTATATATCTTAAATAGTTTTAAATTCTAAGTAAGATAGGCAGGTATTAGTAAAGTCTAGCTTAATTCGTATAGGCCTAAGCTTATTATCGTTACCCTTTAGAGTAGACTCTTAGGCGGCTTCTACGTCGCTATAGTCGTCGTCGAACTAAACTAGCTAGTTCGCTTCGTTTAAGCTTATACGCTACTTTCCCTTAGCCTTCTTAGACTTCTTACTCTTCTTAGACTTCTTTAGGGCGTAAGCTAGAGGTATAGACGCGGAACTCTTAGCATCTTCGATCTCTAGCTATAGACGAGTTTTCTTCTTAGGGCTGCTATCTTCTTCTTTATTAACGTTAGCTTTACGCTTAGCCTTCTCCTAGGCCTTTTTATTAGCTACTATCTTTGCCGTAGCCTTCTCTATATTACGCTACTAGCTCTTACTAGCCTATTAGTCTATCGCGTCTATCTTCTATATCTATAGGTCTTTCCTTAAGTTATTAGGCATATCGTTAATCGATCCCTTTACTAGTAGGTATAGTCTGCGGGAGATATCCTATAAGTCGTAGAGGTAATTAGACGCCGTTATTATCGATTCTTCTACTAGAAGGCTAACTACCTTAGCTATTTTTACTATATAGGTGCAGTAGAAGGGAGGACTAATATCTAGGGATTCGTACTTATTAAGAGGGATTATATCTAGCTTTCTATATATACTATTCTTATAGCGCTCTTCGAGATAGTTAGCGTATAGGATAGCAATACGAATATAAACTTCTCCGAGATCTAAATAAGGCTTCTCGATTGCCTCGTTAATTAGATTATCTAATAGGTTCTTATTATAGCTATACGTCTTATAATATATTACTTATTCTTTAAACCTACTAGCTAGTTCGCGTAGGCGAACTAAAATAACTATTTCTAGCTCTAGAGCTACGGATCGAGAATAGGTTACTATAGCCTAGCCCTAGCTAGCTTCCTCTTACTAGCGGCTTAGCGCTTTAAGCTCGCGGTCCTCGTAGTAGAGGTCTCTAATCTTATAGTATAGATGCGCAAACGCATTAGGGCGTAGTTAGTCTTTATTAGCGAGGTTTATTTTCTTATAGACCTAGCGCTTAGCTACTTTGCGAAAGCTCTTAAACTCGTCGGAGGCTAGATTAAGGTAGCTAAGAAAGTCGTAGCTAGATTTAGACGGCTTACTAAGTAGCCTACTTGCGGCCGAGCCTCTAGCTTTATTATTAGTATTAGATACTCTAGAGAGCTTATTCTTAGGGATAATAAAGTAGGTATCTATAATAGTAAAGCCGTTCTTATTAATAATCTAGAGGTTCTTACGACTAAATAGGTCTAACTAGAATATAGCCTCTATACTCTTAACGAAGCTAGCCTTCTAAAACTTGCTAGAGATATAGCTAGATATAGGCCGGAATAGATTATCCTTCTTTCTATTACGGAGAGCCTAGTATAGTATCTATTTAGACTAGGTTAGACCTAGTAGTTAGAGATTCTCGGTAGAGACGTTTTTAAATAGTATAAAGTAGCGGAGGTGCTAGCTAGCCTTCTTATAGATCTTAAAGGTAGAATTAAGGAAGTTAAAATAGGGGAACTCCCTACCTAAGCTAAATAAGTTCTATAGTACGTCGAGGAGACCCTTTCGCTTTTTAGCGAACTACTTGCCTCTCTTATAGATATCTATTATGCCTTTTAGTCCTTCTAGTGCTCCTTCTTAAGTGCGAAAGAAGGTACGCTAGCTAAGTTCTTAAATAAACTAGAAGATAATAAAGGCGCGGCGGTCGTCGTCTCCCTAAATAGCGCTATAAACTAAGCGTAGAATAGTCTGCTTCTCTTCTTCTATCCCTATATTAGTAATAGCTTCTAGTATCTATATATAAGTATACTATCCGCCTAGCTTAGAGATATTAAGCGTAAAGTTGCGGAAATTAGCTAGCTTAGAGTTAGCAGTATAGGCGAGCGAGTCGGGGTTAGAATAGCGGACTACCGCCTTAGGCTTAGGGGTAGGCGCTTTAGTAGTCGCGTTAGTTATAGCAATATCCTAGTTAGCTATTATACTAGTAAGGTAGAGAAAGAGAAAAACAGACTATATAGAGGGGAGTATACTATATACGAGCGGAGGGAGCTAGTTAGAGGTATCTTAAACGAGAGCCTAAGTAAGTACGTAAAGCGGAAAATGCGTAAGTCTTCTAAATAGGTAGGTTTATACTAGTAGCGGTAAGAATAGTTAGTATATATAGAAGAGGTTATTATATAGAGTTTTCGCGGTTTGTTTACTTAAAAACTCTATATAACTATCGTTACCGCTGCCGCCTATACTTAGCGGAACTAGAGTAATTACTATAGCAACCTTTAAGGGTCGTTATGCTTAAGGTAAATATTAAGGTTAATAAGACTAAGAAGAGACTAGAAGAGCTAAAAAGGAGAGGAGTTTTATACTTAAACCTGCTACCTAGATATAAGAGTATTCGTAGCTATATATTAGAGGACCCTTAGCGCTATTCGAAGTAAACTAGCTAGTTCGCTTTATTTTTACTACTAGAAATAAGGAAGTATATACGTGCTCGCGATTACTTTTAGGCAGCTATTAGCTAAAATTAAGTAAGAGTCGCCTAATCTTATCCCTCGTTACTCCTAGGAGCCTAGGCTAGTTAGGAACTAGTATTCTCTTAACGGTAAATCCTCTCGTTTATAGTAATAGCTCTCTTATCTAGCTTCCTAAGGTCTGTTCTACTTCTGCTACTAATCCTCCCTTTCTTATAGCACTAGCTATATAAGAGTAATAAGTAATACGTTTCTCCCTATTTCTTATACTAAGACGGACGTAATTAGAAACAATTTTTAAAAATTAGGGGCCTACTAGGATTCCTTTAGTATTAGAATATCTAGCTAGCGGATATACTCCTCCCTCTGTTCTTAAGTTATTCCTAATAGCTTACTAATCCGGATCTAAGGGTATAGATAGCTACGCGGCCGTAGCTTAGGAGATAGAGGAACTAGCTATTCTAGATTAAAGTTATTCTCTTAAGGAACTATAACCCCCGGATCCCTTTAGTATAGTACTAGTTTTAAGTTAAACCTAGGGAACGTATAGTAGAGGACCTCCCCGCTAAGCTCCTTAATCTTATACGCCTTCCCGTTACGAATAATAGTATATATAAGAAACGGACTGCGCTATTAGTACCGTAGCTTATTCGAGAAGCTCGTTTTTAGTTCCGATTAGTAAACGACTACTATCTATCTAGGACGAAGCTCCTACTAATTAGCGTTCTTCTAGTTATTAAAATACTTAATATTATACTTCTGCAACCGGTCCTATCGAGTACGAGCTTTCTTAAGCATCGTATATATCTATTCTATAGCTATAGCCCGTATCGCTAATAAGGAAGGATAATTACGGACTATTCCCTACTTAGCTACTCGGTAAGTATAGAATTTAAGCTCTACTAGCAATATAGCGTTCCTACCTATTATTATCTCCGCTAGAGTTAGCCTCGTTATCTAGTTTATAGTAGTACGTTCCGCCTAAAGAACTAAGGGAATATACTTAGCTATAGCGCTTACCCCTTCGCCTATTAGCTTAAAGAGAGCCGCTAGAATTAAATAGTATCCCCGTTTAACGATCCTATTAGCCTATAGATAGTAGGAGGAGATTATAACCTACTTAATTCCGTAGCTAGTAAGTAGCGCTTCTTAAATGTTCTCTCCGCCCCTATCTATATAGATCTCGGCTATAGCCCCCTAGCGGCAAATTAAGTCCTTATAGATAAACTTCGTAACGTAGCTAGCGTTAACCTTACGATTATCCGTTATCCGTATTAACTAGGCCTCTAGCTAACGAGAAATAGCCTCTCTCGTAATAATAAGATAAAGCCCGGTACTAATAAATACCGCGTTTAAGTACTATCGCTTTCTAAGATACTATTTCTCGGAAGCGTAGAGTAGGCTAGGACGCTAGTAACTATTTCGAAGTATATATTACTAGTAACTCTTATAGAAACAAACTACTACGGTATATATACCGTTCTACTACTATTATTTAGTAATTGTCTTATACGTCCGTTCCGGGCCTAGGTATCTATAGTAGTCGTAGTAGGTAGTAATAATCCTTTCGCAATAGTTATTATTATCGATAACTCTCTAAGAGATACTACTAATACGATCCTATCTTATAAGCTAACTCTCCTTACTTATATAGAACTTAAGTGCTTATTTTCGTAGAGACCTATATTCTATTAGAAATAGGCCTAGCGGATAGCGTAGGTAAGTAAGGAAGAATATAATATTCCTCGAGTCCTAAGAGTAGGTACCGTTTAGCACTTCCTCCTCTAATTCTACTTAAGTAGGGAATACTTAGGCGACGAGGTCGTAGGCGAAGTAGGCGAAAAACTAGTTATCGATTATTTTATTAATATCGCCCTTCTCTGCTAGCTCTCGGGTGTCTCGCTCTATCGGAGGCTTATAAGATAGCCTATTAGCAGCCGTATACTTCTTCCTAGGTATATATACTATATTAAAGTCGAATAACCTAATCTATACTAGCTATCTTATAATAGCTGCGTTTAGGAGGTCCGTAGCAGCCTTATTAAGTTAATATACTAGCGTATTAGCGTCTACCTCTAGCTAGAAGAAAATACTAAACAACTATAGACGATACTTCTTTAGTACTTTAAGAACACTAAGACACTTGCGCTTCCTAGCGTCGTAGCGTTACTTAGAAGTAGAGAATAATCCTAACTTAAATCGAGAAGAGTATCGAATCCTGCTATCTTTCCGGTTATATTAAGATATATAGCATTCCTATAAGTAAAGGCTAGAATTAACGCCTACTATAATTAGTCCTTCCTCTAGTTTATAGTCTAGTACTACTAGCGCTAGCGTAGAGATAAGGAGTTCCGTAATTGCATCCTTAGACTACTAATATTCTTTTGTCTATACGAACTAAATATCTTTCTTTAGGAGAGAGAAGAGTAGCCTTAGTAACTAGGCGAAGTTCTTAAGCTAGATCTTATAGTATACGAACATTCCTATAAGAATATAGACTTCTCTCTAATCTATAGGAGTAGGCTATTTAACGAGCTTAGCTACTCGTTCCGTATTTAGGTGTCTACTATATTTATTAGTAACGTAACCTACTATCTTAATCTATTTGCAGTATAGCTATAACTTTTCCCTATAGACTATTAGTCCTACCCTCTTAAGGTTAGTAAGTACCTCGTCTAAGTTCCTAATATATTCTACTATAAATCGACGGAGTCTAGGCTTAACCTCCTTATTGCTATACTTCGTTTTTAGTCCGCGAATAGCTATATTATCGAGGAAAGGCTTAGTAGCGTAAGGTATTTAAGCAGCAAGGATAAGTATAATAATTCGGATAAATTAAGCGATAGAGTTCGTAGCTCCCTATAGTAGTATTGTCTAGCGTAATAGGCCGAGAGGAGTATCGAAACCTATAAGGTCCCGACTTCTTATATCTAGCGGAATCTAGTCGTAGCTAGAGAAGATATTAACTAAGAACGAGATTATATAACCTATAAAAGCTTTAGAAAACCTATTTATATTAGAAGGAAGATTAGCATCGCGAATAGTTATAGTATTAAACTTCTATATAGCATTAATTAGGTAATACTTCTTTAGTTCTTCTAGGTTAGTCTTCTTCTTTATAAGAAAGTATAGATTCTAATAGGCACTATAGTACGGTTTAAGAGCGCCTACGTCTATACGCTTACGGAGCATTTTTATAACTTCCCTCTTAAAAGAGCTCTAGAGTCGGAAACTAGAATGCTACTATAGCTTATATAGGATCGTACGGATAACCTAAGGAGAAGCAATAGTAGGCTTAATATAGCCGAGATGCTCGAAATTCTAAGTAAGTATAGCTTTCTAATTATATAGCATCTTAGTTAGAAAATATAGCTCCCGATCTAATAGCGAAATAGTAGGCTTAATTTAAGTAAGCCGTTCTAGCGTAAGCCTTAAACCTTTTAGAATACTAGAAAACCTTTTAATTAAGTATTTCCTATTAAAGAGGCCCGTTCTAGGTAGCATAGCTTTCTCTATAGTAAGTGCTTTCTTTCTCTAATATAGATTACTACTAGGATTCGATCTATCCGTTATAGACACGTCCGCGTTAATAGATCTAACCTTATCTGCTATACGCTTATATATCGTAAACGCCCTAATTTCTAGAGAGAATTTAGCTTACGTATCTAGGTCTAGAAGTAAGTTTAGTAGTAGTTTACTATAGCGAATCCTATAATTCTAGCAGATTTCCTCGTAAATAACGTTAGTAACTATAGCTCGTTTATAGTCGCCCTTAGATTCGTATCTATCTTTAAAGTCGTAAGAATACTTATCTAGGAGGAGAACCTTAAGCTCTAAGTCCCGTAGGGAAAAGAGGTTCCTAAAGTAGTTAGGAAAGAGTAGGTTACTAGGAGGATCCTTCTAGGAATAGAGCTCTAGGCTTTCTAAACGCTGCCCGACTAGTTTTATTACGGATAGTAAGCGTACGGGTACTACGTACGTAGTATAGATACTTCGTAGCTAGACCTAGATAGTACCTAATATAGTTACCTACTACTTCTTATACGTGCTACTACCGGTAACCCTAATAAGTAGTAGCTTAGATTAGTTCTATTAACTCTTTACTTTAGAGATTTCGAACTAGACGAATAAACGCTTTATAACGCCTACGCCGCTAGCTCGACTCTATTATAGACTCTACCTAAACCGCGCTTCTATACGTACTAAACTAATTAGTACGTAAGAGTTTAACTATACTCTTCTCGGATAATAAGATGCGTCTCGATACTCTATATAGCGCTTATTAGCATATACTTATCGCGTACCTAGAGGCCTCTAGCCTTTAGCCTTCTCTACTACGCGGCAGTGCTAGTACCTACCTCTATATAGTCTATTTACGTACTCTTTATATAGGAGAAGCTCTTAAAAGCGTAATAACGGCAGCTTCCTTCGTACTACTTATAAGAACTTTAGTAGTTTCTACCTACGCTATAGACTTAGAAGAGATAGCAGATGCCGACTAAACTTCCTCTAATTATAGGGCCTCTAACTTAATACTATAATAATACTAATAAGAAGATACCTACCGTACCTATACTATACTTCTTTAATAAGAATACGTATATAAGATAAGACGAAAATTGCCTATTCTAGCAAATCTCCCTAATATTAATACTTATACTCTTACGCTTGCATATAGCTTCGTATAGTTCCTATATAACTACCTAATATACCTAATTTTCTAATAACGCCTAGAACTGCAGCCTTTTGCTATATACCTTACTATACTATACCTAGTACTAGAGAAATACTAGCTAGTACGCTAGATAGCACGCGGAGTAGTCGCTCTTAGCTTTCCTTAAGACTAAGCTATAAACCGCTCGGACGTAACGCATTTAGCTTAAGGACTACTTATACTTACGATATAATTCCTCGCTAATACTCTAGTAGTAGATAATACTCTAGTAGTAGATAATACTCTAGTAGCAGACGATACTCTAGCTGCAGACGTCGCTCCTAAAGTAGTAGTAGTAGCCTAGTAGGAATATACTCCTATAGTAGTACTACTAGTAGTAGTAGCGCTACTACTAAATTATACCGCCTTCGCTAATATCCTAGCTATAGCGCTATGCCTACGACTAATATATATATAGAATATAGCCCGCAGAGTATAGTCTAACTAGCGACGTTATAGACGCGGAAATAGAGTACCTATACTAATTCTAGTACCTATACTAGCTTTACTATCTATACCGCTCTCTCCGCTAGTTAAGAATATACCTATAGAGCTAGTCCTACTATAGTTACTATAGACCGTAAGCTTAGACTTACTATTAACGTTACCTACGCCTTTGCCTATACGCACCTTCCTAGTACGTAACTAGTTCTTTTAGCCTAAAGCGCTACGATAACTGCTAATAGACTCTACTTCGAACTCGTCGCCTCTATTCCTCTCCGCTATAGGCTCGCTAGTATACCCTTTATTATACGTAACTAGTCTCGTACCCTTACGACGCCTATCTTCGCTAGATATTATACCGAACGTCCTAGCTAAGCCTAACGCTAAGCGTCTACGTTCTTAGTACTCTACGTAAGGTAGATACCTACTATAAGCTCGTTCTACTAAGGAGCCGCATTCTAAACTAGATAAGCGTAACCTAGAAGATATCGACCTAGTGCCGCCGTACGTACTACTCTATAGCGATATCGCTATAAATAATACTACTACTATACTAGACTTTTTATAGTAGCTAGCTTATACGATTACGGAGACTACTATATAATAAGAGATAGCTATTAACGCCGTATAAGCTAATCTCCGTACGATATAAGGCTAGGTCTAACGCCTTTTGCAATAGAACGCCCTAGCTGCTATACTAGAACTAGCGCCTATTCTAGTTACTATACTAAGACCGGTACCCGCCCTAGTTATTGCGCCTAGACTAGCACCTATTCTAGTATTAGCCTATACGCTATTACTAGCGTATAGTGCCTATAGACGCCTAGACGCTAGTTATACTAAATAACTCGTACGAGTAGGTCTAGAAGGATATAAACTAGAATATACGTACGTTTCCTGCTAGTTATATAAATACTAGAATACTAAGCTAGTACGCCGCCGAGCCGACTCTTATTACGAAGAGCGACTGCTATTGCGTAGAGGAGCTCTCTTATAGCCTTCGGACTCCTTTAGTTCCGATATAGACTATACTACCTACTCTAGCTACTACGACTATAACTAGAACTATATAGTACGCTATATCCGTCGGGAACTAGATAATAATAATAGCAGTTTAAGCTCCGATAATATTATCTATTTACGTTACTTACGCTATCTGCGCCTAGACTTTTATCGTAATAGTACTTAAAGACCTGCCTATAAGCTAAACTATAACTATAAATACCCTCCTATATCCTATAAGGACTATTATTTCCGCCTAGGTAATATTAGGTTTTTCTTTTCTAACGCACTAGAATCTAAATACGGATATAGGGAGATAGTTAATAAGGGAGATAAACTCTTCTTCCGTTTCGTATACTTATTCCTTAAAGCTGCTTAAGACTATGCCGATACTAATAGCGCAGATATACTCTATCGTAATATTTAGTATTACTTTTATAGAGCTGCTATATAATAGAGTATATATAAACTATACGCCGATAATAGGATAAGGATACGTTCGAGTAAGTACGGTATTAGACGTTAGGCTAAGGCACTACGCGACTGCTTTTAAGTGCTTATAAACGAGGCTTAAGAAAACCTTATAGCTAAATACTATAATTAGCTAGATATATACTTAGGTCGTAGACCTACCGACTTTGTTCTATACTATATATATTAGGTACGAGAGGCCTAAATCTATAACCTACGCGGTTAACTTATATAGACCTAGATGCGCCTACTCCTAGAACTATAACGTAATATCCTACGCCCTCGATATAATACTATCCTAGTAGAATTTTAGGCCTAGCTAAACGATAAGTATAAGTTATAGCGTCGCTTCCTATAGGCTCGTAAGTCTACCTAGTTTTCTATATACGACTAATACCGTATAGTAGCTGCTAGAGCTAGCCGCGACCTTAACGGACGTAATAATAGCAGGTACTCTATAGACCGCTACTAGGATATTAACTAACCTACTAACTAGTAGTATTATATGCTACTAACTAACCTATACCTATAGAATCGCGAAAATAGCGGTATATAATAGACTACGACAGACTAGAGAAATAGATACGCTTCGTACTATAATAATAGATAGTAGGGCTAGTATATACGCAATCGCTAGCTAGCGTACCCTAAGCGCAACGATCGCTATAACTATAACGACTGCAACGAGCGTTACGAACGTATAGAGCGTACTAACCGTAATAACTGCTACGATACTCGTAATACTTGCAACGCCCGCAATAATCGTATAGATTATAGACTATAATATACTACCCGTAATAATTCTCTATAAGGTAGGGCGTAGTCTCTAGCTCGTAAACGCCTACTATACTTTAACGAAGCTAAGGGTAGTATCCTCCTACCTACTAACTCCTATTCTCTATTACCTATATGCCTCTTATACTCTCCCTTCTTACTGTCCTAGTCCTATACTTCTTCTCCGTAACGCGCTCGATCTTATACTTCCTTTTTATAACGCGCTTAATATAGAAACTTCTTTAACGATATCCTATTCTCTATAGTAGACGACGACTTTTCCTAACGATATAGTAGACTATAGAACTTTATAGTATACGATACTAACTTCCTAGCTAATAAGGCGAGCCTAGCTATTAAGCCGTATAGAACTACTATACTACGAGGACGCTATTGCAGCAGATATAACGAATTTTTCTATAGTAATATAGTATACCTTACCTACTTAGATACTATATATACTAACGTCCTAGTTATTATACCTAACGTAGTACTATATATTATCGATTCTTCCGCTATATAGTAAGAGGCATATAGCTACGCCTTCTAGCGTTTTTACTTCCTACGTATGCTACTATAACTAACCGACGCTATAGACGCTACTATATATATTATCTACCTAGATACGGAAGCTACGATCTCGATTATTAACTCCGACTTTCTCTAGAAGTAGGCACCGTACCTTCCGCGCTATTAGTTAGTAGTCCCTTTAGATATTACTAGCATCTTATCCTTCCTACTAGTCTAGAGATACGTAAACTTAGAGTTCTAGCTTCCCGTAGTATATAATAGCGAACGTATACTTACCTACTATACTTATAAGGTATATATCGTATCTAAGCTTTAACCAAAAATTCTTATTGCTATAAATATTATCGTGCCGGAGGCTATTAAGATTAATACCGCATATAAGGAAGTAGTTCTAGGCGCTTATAAGCGAGCCTATATACTCTTACTCGTTACTAACTAAGTAGTCGCTAAGTTTAATATATTAGTACGCATGCCGTAAGATAGGATTATAGTCCTACTACGCTTAGTCTATAAGGTCCTAGTCTCTTACTCGGACCTATTACTAGTAGATCGGGACCTAGAGTTCTTGCCTAAAGATAACTACGTATAAATCCGCTTCTTTTAGGCCGCTATCTACGCTGCGATTATAGATTAAAATACTAACGGCGTTTATATATATAATAACTTGCCTAAGCCCCTTATACTACTTCCTAGAACGAAGCTAGGCGTCGTATATAAATGCGATTTTAACGGCGTATACTATATTTATGCCGACTATTATAAGCTTGCGGCTATTACTCTATAGCCGAATTTTCTAAAGTAGGTTTAAATACCTATAAGCCTAAGAGTCTAGAGAGTATAGATACGATTCTAGTACCGACGCTCCCGGACGCTATAAAGAAGTATAAGCTACTATATAGGGTTACTATCTACGCGGACGACGACGATAAGCTCGTTGCGCTTACTTATATCGTTAGTGCGTACGCTACGCTATAGACGGATAAGGGTATAGTAGTCGACGTACTAGACGAGGACTAGATGCCTATTCTGCTCCGAGTAGGTTATAAAAATAATAGTATGCCTATAACTATATATCTACTTAGCTAGCCTAACCGTAACGTCGTAGATAAGGCTTTTAACGTACTATATTCCTAGGGCAAGATATAGTTTACTCGTTAGCCTATCTAGTTTAGCTTCCTAGTCTTTATTATCTAGAAGATAGTAGTTGCGGATAGCTAGGTTATACGTAAAGGCAGAGCTATAGTTAATATTAGAGGACTTAATAAGATCGCTACTAAAGACTTATACCCTCTACCGCGATAGGAAGACGTAGTAAACGCACTACGCGGAAGTAGATATATTAGCATAATTAACGTAGTATCGTTTTTCTACTAGTAGGCTATAGCTCCGGACGACTAGTATAAGTTTACTATTAATAGTTACTAGGGATAGGAAATAATAAATATTGCTATTATAGGATACTCGGGCAGCATCTAATATATATAGCGACAACTCGATAGACTTCTAAAATAACTTTCGTACTGCTATAAAGCCTATATTAATAATATCGTTATTTACTCTATTACTTTCGATAACTATATTCGCGACCTAGACGCTATATTCGTACTACTTAACTCTTACCGAGTTAGTATCTCTTTAGTAAAGTCCTTCCTTAGCTACCCGTCCGTAATACTACTAGGCTAGCGCGTTAGTAGGCTTAGCTATACTACTTATAAGGAAAAGGTACGCGCTATCCTTAACCTACCGTTCCCTAAGACACTTAAGGACTTAGAATACTATATTAGGCTTACTAGCTAGAAACGCGAGCATATACCCTACTTCTTATATATTATCGCACCCTTTAAGAAACGAAAGAAGGAACTACTCTGCCTAGTACTAACGCGGTAGATTATATAACGTAAACGCTATACTAAATATATAGAAGCCTAAGACGCTAATACTAACCTAGAGTAAGCAAAGCGATCTTTTAAAGTTATAAAGGACCTTTACTATACTATTAAGTTTTCTTACTATACCGACCTAGATCGCAATCTATACGTAGATATCGACTCTAGCTAATAGGTATATACTATTATACTATATATAGTTAAAAGTAATTCTATTCCGGTTCTTAAGAATAGCAAGGCCGTATGTTTTCCTACTACCTAGACCTAGGTTATTATATACCTTAGTAAGATGCTAACTCCGATAGAGTTACGGTATCTAGCTACTAAACTAGAGGTCGCTAGTTTAGTTTAGGCTATATATAAGACCCGCTATATTCTTTAAGCTTGCTAGCGATAGGTCTATATTTTTTTAGACTATATCGTAGCCGTAGGAATAGCTAACGCTAGTTCGCTTACTAGCACGACCTCTATAAATAAGCTTAACCTTCGCCTTATATATATAGAGTAGTATTTCTCCTAATTCCCGTAGATATCTATCTTATACTAACCTAGTAGACTGCATAGAATTCTAGACGCTCTTAGCCGACTCGTCTACGATATTAATGCGGCGTACGATACTTAGACTAAGACCCTCGACCTACTAAGCTATAATAATCCGGACCTAGCCTATAATATTATTAACGTCCGTTACGCCTACGCTTACGCTAATATAGATACTACTACCCTTAACTACTTCGCTAAGGAGACCCTTACTTCTAGATATAAACGGCATATATACTACTACTACGCTACGCTAATCGATAAAGCCTCTAGCTATACGTATATCTCCTTAGAGCTATTAGTCTTCTACTCTATACTCGTAGAGATATCTAAAGACTTTAAGAACAATCTTAAACGTAGTTACCGCGACGATGCTAGTTAGTACGCATATATTAAATAGTTCGACTACGAAGATAAACTCTATATATAGGCCGAAGCTACCTAGATAGAGGTTCGGACCTAAGAAGGCGAGCCTAAAACTGCACCCTTAGGGCTACGCTTCTATCGACGTAACGATTTAATCTACTTCCGCGACGATAATAGACGGGAGCGACTATATATACTAGAAAGCCTAGAAGCTAAAGTATTTAAGATAGTATACGATAATTACTACTATACCGGCTTCTACTATACGTATACTTGCGTATATACTAGCTTCTACGTACGAGCACTTACGCAAAAGCTCCGTAAGTATATTTAGTATTGCCCGATATATATCGAGAACTAGACGTACTACTATAAGCCGTATAGTAAGCTATACCCTATCGCTACTATACCTATTCCCTACTACGCAGTTACTACTAACTAGGTCTATAGACTGCCCGAAATAGTAGATAGCTATAATAGTTTCTTAATAGAAACCTGCAAGTTTACTAAGGATATCCTACTCCGTAAGGTTAAGTATATATAGACCGCCTAGAATTACGCTACGGATTAGATAGAAGCCTATATGCTATATAAACGCAACTTCCTAACTATTCTTATTAGCGATAGAGACCCTATCTAGCTCTTAGACTTTATAAAAGCCGTACTTGCGAAGCTAGGTATATACTTTTTCGCTATAATAGCCTACTATTCTTAGGCGGATAGCTAGTTCGAACAAATAAACTAGACCGTTAAGATCGCGATACGCTTTTATATAGCCTTATTTCCTAATATAGTATAGACTAATATATTACTATATATCTAGGTAGAACTTAATAATACGCGCAATACCTCTACTAGTAAGATCCTAAACGTTATAATCTAGTGCTTTAAGAATAACCTCGATACTCTAAACCTACTTGCTAAACTCCCTACTACGGACTTTATTACCCTACGCTAATAGGTATAAGATTAGGTAGTAGACGCGCTAGTATAGGCGGCAGCGATAATAAAAGATCGCTATAATACGCGCTACTAACCCGTTCGATTCCGGGCAGAATAGTAAGTTATACTTAAGCTCTACTACGGCTATAAGATTCTAGGACTTACTAGCCGCAAGTTGCACGTATAACGCACTAGACTATTTAGGATTATTCGACCTATCGGGCGTTTAGCTTATAAGCTAGAGTTACTGCCTAATATAGGTATCTACCTAGTTATCTTAGTTACTTAGCTAGAGCCGTACTCCGAAGGCAATAACCCTTATAACTAATAACCGCCTTAACTAGGCCCTATCTAGATAGAAGAAGACGACGACCTAGTACTCTTACGAGAAGCACTATACTACGTAATTAAAAGACTAATAGAACGATAAGTTAGTTATAGCGTTACCTAATACCTAGTAAAGTAGGAAGGGTACTCTTACGTATATAACATCTAGTATAATATCGATAACCTCTATAACGCTATAGACCTTATAGCGGAGTATAATAGGCAATACCTACCTAACCGCCCTACTATATACTAGGCTCGTAGGAATATATAGAGCAGCCCCCTAGCGGGTCTAGCGCCGCGAGCCCCTAAGCTAGATACTAAGGCCTAGCTACCTTTTTTAGGCCTATAATAGCCTCCTCGTTATATAGGCCTAAGGTAGAGATAAACGTGCTTACGTATATAGTTTTCTAGTATACTTACTACCTATTGCCTAGAGACTACGTTATTGCCGTAGCAAATATTATTATCGCACTCTATTTTTAGACTAGCGCGGTTTTCTTCGCCTATACTTAGTTTTCTACTACTGCTAAATTTTTATAGCTTTCTTATAAGATATAACTACGCGAACGCGCGCCTAAATCCGACTACTACCCTTCTCCTAATTAAGCGGCAATAAAGTACTACTAGTACCTAGCTTAGAGGCTTTGCTCTCGGAGTTAGTATATAATATAGCGGACGACGGTAAAGCTACGGCTAGTAGCCTACTACTTGCTAATTATACTTAAGCGGACGTTACTTATACGAGGACCTTAGAGGTGCTCTAAAAGAAGTTTATAATCGCCTATAGTAACTAGTAGTTTATTACCTTTCGCTCCGGAACGCTAAGTATTAACGCGACTAAAATAGGTCCCCTAACTCTAGAATAGACGTACCGTTCTAGAGTATAACGCATATTCTACCCGCTATATACGAGATCTATCTACTATACTAACCTGCTCTTAATAGAAGACTTATACCTAGTCCTACGTAACTCTAAGTAACCTATAGCGTAGCTCCTCTCCCGCCTTACTAATAACGAAGAGCTATATAAAAATATTAGTTCTAGTAAGAAAGAACGTAAGGCCTATATATAGGCGCTAAACTACGGCAACTAACCTTTAGATAGTTAGGTAGTTCTATAGCTTATACGAAAATACGACGATACTATTACTATAGTACTAGACCTTACCGCTACTAAGTTCGATACTCTAGTTGCCTAACTAGTACCTAAGCTTCTTATTATAAGCTATACCGCCCTCGTACTAGTCGACGACTTAGGCGCTAACCTCTATACCTACTATAGCGTATATCTTTATGCTACGTATATCTTTTAACTTCGGTTCGGCGTAGATAAGCCCTTATAGCTAATCGACTTCGCGCCTAAGTATATTTAGAAGGTATTACTAGGTATAGTTACTATTAAGCTAGGTAGCGCACTTAACTTCGACTTAGAACTACTTAGTTAATACCTACCTAGCGCCCCGGACTTACTACGTAGCGATAGTAGCGTAATATCTATTTAGTTACTAACGTTATATCGAGTATAGATAGTCTTTTCTATATATATAGAATAGGAGACATATAATAACTACGCGCCTTTTCTAGCGCTATTTTCGCTCTTTACGCTATAAACGGGCCGTATCTAAAACGAACCGAACTTGCGGGACGTACTTCTTTATAGTAATAGGCGGAAACTGCATATCCTTAGCAGCTCGGGTGCCTACTTAAGCACGAGCTTAGGCTCTCCTCTATAGGCATTAATTAATTATCTACCCTACGTTTCTTGTTTATAGTTCTAGTATTACTATACGTTCTATACGTACCCGCCCTACTAGCTATTACGAGAGACAATATAGCTAATACGAGGGTTCGTAAGCTAAACGTAGAAGCGTAACTGCGAGCGTAGCCGTTACTCGATTTAAACTATAGTGCTTATAAGGATTCCTAAGCCTAGCTACCTAGAGACGAGAGACGAGAACTGCGCGTTATTACGCTGCGTGCAACTGCTATATACCTAATTCTAGGGCTATTAGGCCTTAGCGATATAGATATATACGCCTAGCTAGCTATAAGCTAGTTAGAGTAGTATAGGATTTACGTATTAAAATAGAGCCGAAGGTAGGGCTATATAATATCTTCTACGGATAAGAACTACCGAAAACACGAAAAGAAGAAAGAAGTTACTTATAGTCTAATAGCACGAACTACGATATAAGAAGTAAGCGATTAATTACGATAAGCCGCTAGAACGCACTTTATTATATATAAGCCTAGGCGGAACTAGAAAACTCGGAAGGACTTAAGAGTATTAAGGCTACCTTCTATATAGGGACAGTCTCTAACTCTAAGAAAGTTATAAACCCTTAGTCCTATTACGACTTAGAATCGACGGTGTTTTAAGACGCCGACGATTAGTTATAGAAGGCTAATAGTATAGCTTATTTATAGCTTTCCGAGGATTCGCTTAAGGTTACTATACCTATATAGAGAGGTCGTTATAGCTAGGATAGCCGAGAAATACGATATTACGAGCTATACGGAGTTTAGTAAGCTAGAGAAAGGATATAGGATCGTATTACTACTCGCACTCCCTAGTTTTGCTATAAGGCTATATTTTGCAACTTTAGTTACTCTATTTTCGGAAGGGTTTAATAACTCTTCCTATATTAGGTATAGGCTTAGAACGGCCCCTATACTTCCCTATCGAAGATTTCCGAAAGGCTCTAGGAATATATAGCACTAAGGAATTAACGATAGGCCGGACGTTTATAATAATATAGGTCGGGAGTATTATAAGCTAGATAGACTAAGAAACCGACCTCTAGAAAGGAATACGGGTAACTACTAGATATTACTAGCTACCCCTATTTTCGGAAGGTTTTAATAACTCTTCCTATATTAGGTATAGGCTTAGAACGGCCCCTATACTTCCCTATTAAGGATTACCGAAAGGCTCTAGGAATATATAGCACTAAGGAATTAACGATAGGCCGGACGTTTATAATAATATAGGTCGGGAGTATTATAAGCCGGATAGACTAAGAAACCGACCTCTAGGAAAGTATTACGGGTAACTACTAGGTATTACTAGCTACCCCTAGTTTTGGGAGAGTTTAATTAGCTCTTCCTATATTTAGTATAGGCTTAGAACGGCCCCTATACTTCCCTATTAGAGATTGCTAAAGAGCTATAGACGCATAGTACGAAGGGGTTACCGATAGGCCGGACGTTTAAAATAATATAGGCCGGGAGTATTACGAGCTAGATAAACTAAGAAACCGACTCCTAGGAAAGTTTATAGGTAACTAGTAGGTATTACTAGCTACCCTTACTCGCAATTTACGAAGTTATAAATTTCCTTTTGCTATATCTAGATCTAGAGTTTCTATTTCTTATCTTGTTTTTAATTTAGCGAGAATATTCCTTTCGTTATGCAATAAACTAGTACTACTATTACTACTAACTTTACCTAACGCTAACTAAACTAGCTAGTTTAGTTTGTTATTACCGACCTTCGGCCGAAAATATACCGAATAATCTAACTAACGATTTCTCTGCTAGTACTAATAACCCGGATACTGCTATTAACTCTAGTAGTATCTTAGATAATATTAGTGCAGAGGATCGTAATTAAGAGTTCCGTTACTAACCTACTTAGTTTATCGGACCGAATAGAGGAGTTAAACGGCCGGTTAGGAGCTCTCTAGGCTCTACTAACCTTTTAGCTCGTCCTAACGGAACGATAGGAACGGGTAATACTTATTCTCGTCGACGAGGAGCTATAGGACTATAACTCCCTATTAATACTACTATTAGCTTAAGCGTCGAGTAGTTTTAAGCCTTAATTTCTATAAGCCGACCTTCTATGCCTTTGCCTAGTTCTAAAGAGATAGAATACTTCGAAGAATTAGACGTTACTAAGTTCGTTAAGCGTTTTAAAGACCTATACCGAACTTATAGAGGCAACTACGGCGATAAAGCTACTAAAGTTAAGAAGCTAGTTAGCTACGTTTATTAATATTAGCGTCCTATAGTTAAGAAGCTCGAAGGGTACGAAAGTCGTAACTATAGGCTATTTAAAAGCAGCCTTCTTAAAAAGTATCGCGAGTTTAATAGCTAGCGCATACTTAGAGATCGGTCGTACCTTTCCTAGCTATCCCTATAGAAGCTAGATAAGCTAAAGGAGATTTCTAAGTATATTTAGAACTTCGAGATCTCTTCTACTATAATTCCTCTAGAAGATCTAGATAACTTTAGCCGTACCTAGATGTTTTTAAAGCCTCTATCTAAGCCTATACGGAACAAAATTTAGAATAAAGCAAACCTAGATATAGATCGCTCCTATATATTTCGTAACTTTACGAGAGTAATTTTAGTAGCAAAAGCCGAGTTGCGAAAGGATAAAACTAATAAAGCCTTATATAAGGATAATCGTTCTATTCTAGCAGAAAAGCTAGTTAAAGTAATAAGAAATACTACCCCTTGCCTAAATCTAGTCTTTATAGCAATAAGCGCTATATTTAGAGTAAGCTCTAACGTTAAGAAGCTAACTAAGCAATTAGCTGCCCTTGCCCTTGCTCTTTTAAAGAACTAGGAACCTGCGTATAGACCTCTACGTAGTAGCTAAAAGGACGAGGAAGTACTAGAGATCTAAGCTATAGTTATAGCCTATACTGCCTTAGAAATTAAGATAGGTACCGCTTGCTAGGAGTATAGTTTAGAAGGCTACCGTAGTAGAGACTATCCCTACTTTAATTAGCTCCTAGATTAAGACTTTCTCTATAAGGATAAGACTCGCCGAATATATCCTAGCCGAGCTAGTAGAGAAATAAGACCTCTTAGGTATAGCTAGAATAAGAAGTCTCCTTAATTAAAGGTTGTTCTCCTAGCTCTTAAATAAGCTATCGGTCTAATTAACGTTAGCAAATATATTAGCTTTAATACTCTACGAGCCTTATAGGAATCTAAACGGCGAGAACGCCCTATCTCGATTAACGCTAGTATAGCTAGATTTAGGACTATAGAGTATATAGAGGAATGCGAGCCTATAGGATCTCTCTTTATTCTAGGGGAAGAAGAGGATAAAGAGGATTATAACGCTGCCTATATAGCTATATAGTCCTCTTAGAAAGCTATCTAGAATCCCTCTCGCCCGACTACGTCTCTAATAAAAGCTATAAAGGCAAATATAGAGAAGTAGAAGCAAGCTACTAAAACGGAAATAAGCAACTCTCGTAGAGAGTAGGTACTACTAGAGATAATAGAGCATTATTATAGGAGGGAACTAAGCTCGTCTTAAGGAGCGGCTTTGTCTTAGATATAGGGAAGATCCTAGACTCTAGCGGTTCCGAATTCCTAGAATACGGAGATATAGGATACCTAATTTAGTCCTATAGTCCCTTCTAGAGGTAAGGCGAAAGGAGTATAAAGAGCTAAGCCGAAAACGTAGAGATTAGACAACCTACTTAAGAAGGCTATTCCTATAGACAAATAGGAAGCGTTCTAGTCTAATAGGCTCCTTAGAGCACCTCTAGTTATAGAGCTCGGAGAATTGCAGCTATTTAGATAGTAAGCTCTTAGTCGGTTCCTATACGGAAGGAAGCCTATAGATCTATTCTATAGCGCTATACTCGAGCGCTATTATACGTTAAAGTAGAGACTAGATAGCACGGCTACCTCTATAGTTAACTTTGCTTAGATCTATAATAGGATATAGAAGTATAATTCTACTAGCTATTCCGACAAAGATAGTAAAGTATCTAGAAAGGAGGAGAGCGAGAATAATAATAAGGGCAACGTAGGCCTTTATCGATACGGAGAGCTAGAGATTAATACTTTCCTAATAGATTCTTTCGACTCTTTTAAGCAGCCCGAAGAAGAGTTAGTATCCTTAGATAATAAGTAGGAGGAGCTAAGCAATAACGAAGTCTAGTTCGACGCGAAGGAGTAGAATAATACCGAAATATAGCTCTTATCTATTTCTCTTAATCCTAATTAGAAGGAAGCGGACGAGGAGGTTATTTATTAAGATATGCTAGGAATTACTATTATAATAGCGGTAAATCTCTCGGTTCGGCTAGTCTCTAGTATAGAGGCGTTGCTATATATTCCTGCTTCTAAGCTATATACGGACCTAGATAGTATCCTTCTAGACTTCTATAAGGACTACCTACTTATTCTAAGCATCTATATCTATACGACTCTTAGAGAGGCTCGATAGGTATATAATGTCCTAATTAATAAAGGAGCGGAGAGCATAATTATAAGCTATAAGAGGGCTCGGAGCTTAAGGCTTCCTATTTCGACTAATATTACGGCTACTATACGTAGTATCTTAGGTAAGGTTACCTTTATTAGAATATATCGTAACGTCCGCGTAGAGGTATATAGAGTTATAGTCTTTATAACTTTCTTTATTACTAGCAATTCTAAGACGCTAACTCTTCTAGGAAGGCTATAGGCCTAAAGGACTCGACTTTCCTCTAGAAACTATAATAACGGCTTCTAGGAAGGTACGATCGCTAACGACTATAGAAACCTAGTTTATTTTACTAGAATAGTAGGCAATAATAGGTGCAGAATAGTCGACGATATTCTTTATAGGTTAGAAAAAGATTAGGTGCTAAGGTCCGCTTTAGCCCGATCTTAAGCACTAATATAGGTAGGGCTAAAACGCGCTAAACCGAGCTAAAGAGTATCCTTAAAAGAATAGCTAAACTAGTACTTAGAGTAAATATAGCGCTAGATTATACGATGCTCGAGAAACTAGCGGGAAAGCTTACTAAAGAGGAGAAGAACCGGTTTAATAAGCCTATCTACGAGCATTCTCGTAGCAAAACTATCTTCTTTAAAAATAAAGGCGAGCATAACTACCTTAGCTACTAGCACCGTTTCTACTTTAGAGATCCCGAATTCGAAGGACTAGTCTTTAACTATATAGCCTAGTATAAGTTCCTTATAGAGTTATATACGGATTCTAAAGGCTTAGGAGCTTATAATAAGATAAGAGAATTTATTAGGAAATAAGTTCGGAACGTCCCTCCGTTATCTCTGCTAGTTCGTCTTAGCTAGAAGTCCGATAATACCCTCTGCCGGGGCCTCTAGTATAAGTTTACGTAGAACCCGGACCTCTAGGAAAGGCTTTTATCTACTATACTATATAAATTAGTATACTCTAAGGCTAAAGACCGCTCTTATAGTATAGGGTTCTCTTATAATAAAGCTCCTATAAAGCGTCGAAGCGAATAGGGGCGAAATAAGCTTAGAAAGCGCCTTATAGAGCTAAGGGAGTATCTATTTAGATAGCTAGATCTTGCTAGTAGGAGTCCTAAGCTACTTCTAGGAGCCTCTAAGACTAGTTCTAGGACTACTAGGATAGCTTTAAGCGCTAGTAGGGATAGCTTTAGGAGCTTTAGGGCACTTACGGATGCTAGTAGAGAAAGCTTTAGGACAGCCGCGGGATAGAGTAGGGAGCTAAATAGGCAGCTTCGGGCACTAAGAGAGGACCGATTAGGAACGATTAGGGATGCTAATATCGTAAAAAGAGCGCTAAGTAAAGTCTTAACTAATCTACGTACGGACTAGTAGCTCTTACTAAGTAAACTAGCTAGTTTAGTTCGATTATTACGTAAGGACTAGCGGAACTTACTAAGTAAACTAGCTAGTTTAGTTCGATTATTACGTAACGCATATAATAATCTTATATTCTTACTCTTCCTAGAGCTAGTCGGGTATCGTTTAGGAAGCCTAGAGCTCTATTCCTAGGAGGATTCTCCTAGTAACCTGCTCTTTTCTAACTGCTTTAGGAACCTCTTTTCCCTATAGGACTTAGAACTTAAGGTTCTCCTCCTAGATAAGTATTCTTACGACTCTAAAGATAGATACGAATCTAAGAGCGACTATAAACGAGCTATAGTTGCTAATATTATTTATAAAAAAATCTGCCGGAATTATAGAGTTCGCTATAGTAAAATGCTACTAAACGTACTCTTAGACCTAGGTACGTAAGCTAAATTCTCTCCGGAAATTAGAGCGTTTACGATATATAAACGAGTTGCAGACAAAGTTAGATCTATTAACGCGGACGTGTCTATAATAGATAGATCGAATCCTAGTAGGGATCTATATTAGAGAAAGAAAGTACTTGCTATAAAGGAAGCTATACTACCCGGGATAGGCCCCTTTAATAGGAAATACTTAATTAAGAAGTTTTCTAATATTCCGAAAGGTTTAAGGCTTACGCTAGAATAGCTCGCTTAAATTAAGCCTACTATTTCGCTAATAGATTAGGAGCTATATCTTCTAACTAAGATACTATATAATTAGGAAGCTGCACTTGCTTAGAATTTTAAGTATCTCGGCTATATTAAGCCTGCTATTACTCCTCCTTAGGTTATCTATACGATCCCGTATAAGCTATAGTAGCATCCTAGTTTCCGACTCTAGAGCTCTCTCGAGAGAGAAGTCGTAAAAATGCTCCGTAAGCGTATAGACGTAGGCTCTCTTAAGCCGTGCTATAGTGCCTATTAGAATCTATACTTTCTTATAAAGAAGAAGACTAACCTAGGAGAACTAAAGAAATATCGCCTAATTAATGCTATATAGAAGTTTAATACTATAACTATTCGCGATGCTAATCTTTCTCCTAATACGGATAGGTTTTCTAAAGCTTTTGCAGGTTATATAATCTCGTCCTTAGTTAATATCTTCTCTAGCTACGATTAGATTCTACTAGACGTAAAAAGTCGGGACCTTATAGGTTTCGATACTTCTCTCGGCCTACTACGCTAGATAACGCTACTATAGGAAGCTATAAACTCTATCGCTTAATTTGTCCGAATTATTATACTTATCCTTGCTACTTAAATACCTTACGCTACTAAACCTTTCCTTAACGATATAGCTATTTGCGGTCTAAAAACAAAGTATAGTAACGAGAAGGTTAAGCCTAGACTCTACCGATTTATAGTAGAATATATTAAGAACTTAGACGAGGTGCTTACTAACCTTAAAAGGGTAGGACTAATAGTCTATAGGGAAAAGCTATAGCTATACTGCAAATAGATTAAGATAGTAGGTTACGTTACTAATAAATATAGCAGATACCTAGATACGGAACGAGTAGCTAAGCTCGTTAAGTAGCTAACTCCTACGGACTAGAGGGAGGTCCGTATTCTTATAGAAATGTTTATATACTATAAGATCTAGCTTAAGGACTTCGCCTAGTTGCTAAGGCTACTCTTCTCTCTCCTAAAGAAAGATATTAAGTTCGTATAGACGAAAGAATATTAGCAGTTTAAGAATGCAATTACGGAACTTCTTATCTCTACGCTAGCGCTAGTAGTACTAGACTATAAACTAGAGGGAGGACTAATCGTAGTAGGCGTTAATTCTAGCCTTTACTCGTAGAGATACTATATATCGTAATATAACCGGAAAGATAGCAGGATCCGATACCCTTCCTAATTTAAGTTAGAACTATTCTCCGCTTCTAAGCAACGCTATAACGCTAGGAAGCGCAAGTGTCTCGGTATTCTTAAAGTACTAAGGAAGTGTCGCCTATAGTTATTTAGTGTTTTCTTCTAGCTAGAAGTAGACGCTAATACGCTAGTATATTAACTTAATAAGGCTACTACGGACCTCCCGAACGCAGCTATTATAAGATAGCTAGCTTAGATTAGGTTATTTAACTTTAATATAGTATATATACCTAGGAAGAAGTATACTGCTGCTAATAGACTATCTCGCAAGCTTCTAATAGAGCGAGACACCTAAGAGCTAGTAGAGGAGGGCGATATCGATAAGATAATTAATAACTAGTTTTTTGCCTACTCCGCCTACGACCTCGTTACCTAAGTATTCCCTACTTAAGCGGAATTAGAGAAGGAGGTACTAAATAGTACCTACTCTTAGAACTTAAGAAATATTATATTCTTCCTTACTTACTTACGTTATCTACTAGACCTATCCCTAATAGAATATAGGTCTCTACGGAAACGTATACTTAAGTTCTATATAAGTAAGAAGAGTTAGCTTATAAGATAGAATCGTGTCGGTAGTATCCCTTAGAGAGTTATTAACGATAATAACTATCGTAAAAGGATTCTTACTACCTATTACGACTACTATAGACACCTAGGACTAGAACGAATATATAAGATAGTTACTAAACAATAGTAGTAGAATAGTATATATACCGTAGTAGTTCGTTTCTATAAGGGCTGCTAGTAATATATACTTAGGAACGGTTACTAGCGTCCTAGCCTACTCTACGCTTCCGAGAAGCAATATCTTAGGGAGCGATAGTACCTAGACGCGGTATTTATTAGCACCGGACTTTACCTCGTTATTGCGAGAGAGGCTATTTCTTAATAGCTAGAGGCCCGATTAATACGGATAACGGATAATCGCAAGGTTAACGCTAGATATATTATAAAGTTTATCTACGAGGACTTAATTTG
The DNA here is from genome assembly GCA_023512815.1 of Cercospora zeae-maydis. NCBI lineage: Eukaryota > Fungi > Ascomycota > Dothideomycetes > Mycosphaerellales > Mycosphaerellaceae > Cercospora > Cercospora zeae-maydis. The sequence goes on from JAKLWY010000008.1 coordinate 2,305,904, forward strand.
CCGCTAGGAGGCTATAGCCGAGATCTATATAGATAGGAGCGGAGAGAACGTTTAAGAAGCGCTACTTACTAGCTACGGAATTAAGTAGGTCGCGATCTCCCCCTACTATCTATAGGCTAATAGGATCGTTAAATAGGGCTACTATCTAATTCTAGCGGCTCTCTCTAAGCTTATAGGCGGAGGAGTAAGCGCTATAGCTAAGTATATTCCCTCGGTCCTTTAGGCGGAACGTATAACGACTAACTAGATAATAGGGCTAACCCTAGCAGAGATAATAATAGGTAGAGATACTATATTGCCCGTAGAGCTTAAGTTCCGTACTTACTAAGTAGCTAAGTAGAGAATAGTCCGTAACCGTCCCTTCTTATTAGCGATACGAGCTACGGCTATAGAACGGATATATACGACGCTTAAGGAAGCTCGTACTCGATAGAACTAGCTAAGAAAGCATAATATTAAGTATTTTAATAACTATAAGAACGCTAATTAATAGGAGCTTCGCTCTAGGTAGATAGTAGTCGTTTACTAGTCGGAACTAAAAATAAGCTTCTTAAATAAGCTGCGGTACTATTAGCAAGGTCCGTTTCTTATATATACTATTATTTAAGAGGGAAAGGCATATAAGATTAAGGAGCTTAGCGGGGAGGTCCTTTACTATACGTTCCCTAGGTTTAACTTAAAGCTAGTATCGTACTAGAGGGATCCGGAGGCTATAGTTCCTTAAGAGGATAACTTTAATCTAGGACAGCTAGGTCCTCTACCTTCTAAGCTACGGCCGCGTAGCTACCTATACCCTTAGGTCCGGATTAGTAAGCTATTAGGAATAACTTAAGAAGAGAGGGAGGGGTATATCTGCTAGCTAGACATTCCGATACTAGAGGAATCCTAGTAGGCCCCTAAATCCCTAAATTTCTTTTAAAAAATTGCTTCTATTACGTCTAAATCGGTATAAGAAATAGAGAGAAACGTATTACTTATTACTCTCTTATAGCTAGTACTATAGGAAAGGGAGGATTAGTAGCGGAAGCAGAATAGACCTTAGGAAGCTAGATAAAGGACTATTACTATAAATAAGAGGATCTACTATTAGAAGAATACTAGTTCCTAACTAGCCTAGGCTCCTAGGAGCAGCGAGGGATAAGATTAGGCGACTCTTACTTAATTTTAGCTAATAGCTGCCTAAAAGTAATCGCGAAAACGCATATGCTTCCTTATTTCTAGCGGTAAAAATAAAGCGAACTAGCTAGTTTACTTCGAATAGCGCTAAGGATCCTCTAACGTATAGCCGCGAATACCCTTACGTCTAGATAGCAGGTTTAAGTATAAAACTCCTCTTCTTTTCGGCTCTTCTAGTCTCTTCTTAGTCTTATTAACCTTAACATCTATCTTAGGCATAATAACTATTAGGAAGTTCCGGCCTAATAACTACCCTAGAGCCGCTAAGTATAGGCGGCAGTAGTAACGATAGTTATATAGAGTTTTTAAGCAAACAAACTGCGAAAACTCTATATAATAACAATAATAATAACTTCTTCTATACTAACTGTCTTTACCGCTACTAGTATAACCTACCTATTTAGAAACCTCGCGTATTATTAGCTTCGTATATTTTCTACTTTACGCACTTGCTTAGGCTCTCGCTTAAGAACTCGCTTACGGAAACGCTAACCCCTAACCGATTCTCTCCGCTCGTATATAGCATACTCCCTTCTATATAGTCTATTTTCTCTTCCTCTACCTTACTAGTATAATAGCTAATAGAGACATTACTATAACTAACGCTACTAAAGCGCCTACTCCTAAGCCTAAGGCGGTAGTCCGCTATTCTAATCTAGACGCGCTTGCCTGCGCTACTAACTCCGAGTTAGCTAACTTTCGAAATTTTACTCTTAATATTTCTAAGCTTAGCGGATAGCTTACTTGCGTATAGATACTAGACGCGGTTACTAACGCAGCTATAGAAGAAGAGAAGCAGACCGTTCTTCGTTCCGTTTATAGTACTATTTAAGGAGACGACGACTGCCGCGCTTTTATTATTTTCTAATTTATTTAAGAGCTTAGCTAGCGTGCCTCCGCTTGCGCTTAGGAAGGCGCTCTAGAAGGATTAAAGGGCGTAGTTAATATCTATAAGAGAGGAAAGCAGTTCGCTAAGAAACGCGACGGCCTCCTCGATATACTATAGAACTTATTCGGATTAGGTAGGGAGTTCCCCTATTTTAATTTCCTAAATTCTATATTTAAGATCTGCGAAAAGGCTAGCTAGCATCTTCGACGATTCTCTCTACTTAAGAATGTCCCTATAGAGAACCTCCGGCTATTAGGCCTAACCTAGTTAAAATAGATACTCTACTAGGCCCTCTATAATAGAAAGAAAGAGAACTTATTTCGCCCGGCGTCTAGCTATATATCTAGCAAATTCTAAAAGGCTAGCTTTATTAAGGATATAGAGGCTATATTCTAGATAGATCTATTTAGCCGTAAACACCTCTAGCTTATTAACGAGAACGGCTTTGCCGTTATAGATGCCTACTTTATCGTCCCTAAGAATAAAGTGTCTAGAGTAATAGATGTTAATAATAAAGAAGGAGTTAGAGGCTTAGCCGTAAATAGGCTACTTAGCAAGGCCTCTAAGTCTAGCTACGACTTTCTAGGCTATATTAATCTAGGCTTAGATAAATTTAAGAATTTCTATAAAGAGGCTAAGCGCTAGGTCCGCGGAAAGATAAACCTTGCTAATAAAGACTAACTGCGCCCTAATGCGTTCGCGCATCTATACTATAAGATTAGAGACCTCTACTACGAGAACCGCGAGTTTAAAGCGCTAAGCTACTAGTAAGAAGAAGCTAGCTAGGGCTAGGCCGTAGTAACCCGCTTCCGATCCGTAGCTCTAGAGCTAGAAATAATTGTTTTAGTCCGTCTACGCGAACTAGCCGGCGGGGTTAAAGAATAAGTAATACGTTATAAGACGTATAGCTATAATAACGACCCCCTAGACGATCTAATTAACGAGGCGATTAAGAAGCCTTATATAGACCTTAGGGAAGCCCGCGTCTATATCGCTATTCTATATACTAGCTATTTCGAAGATTAATATAAGGCTAATATATACGGAAAGCCGGACGTAATTCCCCTTAATAAATACGAATCCCTAGAAATTAGCCCTCCTTTCTACCGTACCTATATAGTAGAAATAGCTAAAGTAGTTAGCCTATAAGTAGGCGAGTCGATAATAACGGCGTTTAAGCGCCTATATAATTTATAGGAAATTTTACGTAGACTATGCCTATTAGCAAAGGGATTAATTAACGACGTAGCTAAGAACTTAAGGAAAGATCCGTAGATATAGAACGCAGATATACTAGACCGCTAGATTAGCAAGAATTAGCTAAGTAATATAGATAAGGCTGCTATAAAAGCAGTAGAGGAGAAGAAGACTTAAGAAAAGGCTAAGCGTAAAGCTAATACAAATAAAGAGCAGGATAGTAGTCCTAAGAAAAAGACCCGTTTATAGTAAGAGACTAGAGATATCGAGGATCCCGCGCCTATATCTCCGGCTAGCTATTTAAAGAAACCTATAAGGAATAAGAAGTCTAAAAAGGCTAAGGGAAAGGCTAGAGCAGGCATAGAGGAAGCGAACTAGCTAGTTTAGTTCGGCGACGAATATAATAACGTAGAGGCTACTTAAGAGCCTGCCTAAGAACCTGCCCTAGGAACCGATAATAATAGCCTTAGCTCTATACGAATTTAGCTAGATTTTACTAACACCCGCCTATCTTAACTAGAGTTTAAGACTATTTAAGACGTATAGAAGACTTAGAATAGAAGACTACTTAAGGATAGCTATAATATATTTAGCGGCCTTCTTAATTAGTAGGCAAAGGACCCGGATATAGTTTCTTAGATATACTAAGAATTCGACCTATATCGCTACTACCTCCGCCGCCGCCGCAATATATATAGATAGATACTAAATATATTCTTCTCCCTTACCTAGCAGCTAATGCAATAAGACCCGACTATCTAGCTACTTAATATGCTAGCCTAAGATTCTCTATACGATAAGGCTATATATAGATTTATCGTATACCCGATAATAGCGTAGTACTAGTAGGAAGAGCCTACCGGCCGAATCGACCTAATAATCCTAATTATTAAGGGGAACTAGGCTACTAGCGAGAAGTTTATTAAAGGCCCCCTAGCAGCATAGAAAGATAGACGAGAAACCGCCTATACGATTACTATAGTTTCTCTTAATAGTACCTACTCTAGCTACGGACCGGTTATATAGGTACCTAACCGCAAGCTATAGAACTAGACTGCTAATAATAATAAAGACGACGAAGAAGAAGACGAGGCTATATACGCTAAGTTTAAAGTCGTCGGTAGCACTAGCTATCTAGAATTAATCTACGAAATAGTTAACGAGCTTAAAGAGAATAAAGATAAGAACTCTAATATAAAGCAGATACTTATATATATTCTAGATAAAGGAAAGGACGGACTATAGGATTCTAGCCTACGACTATAGAATATTTCGGTTATTCTAGGAGATTTAGTGCTTATGCATTAGACAATTATCTATAGAGAGAACCCTAGTATCTTATTATGCTATATAATCTACCTAACGCTTATTAAGTATCGTAACTAAGAACTAGTTAGAGAGACTACCCTAAGCTTCCCGGATATCCTTATTAGCAATATTACTATGCTACTAATGCCTAAGATATTTATAGGCGCCGATTTTCCTAATAAACTATAGGAACGTAGACTTCCCTAAGAGCAATAGCTTACTAGCCTTAGGCTAGTCTTAGATGCGCTAATAGGCCGCCGAAGCTAAGAGGAGCTAGGAGTTAGCTAAGAAGCCCTTACGCTTCTATATATAGACCGTAATATATATAAGAAGTAGCACGAGTAGACCTAGGTTCTATAGGCGAAAAAGAGATTTACGCAGCTATTTAACTACTTAATTAAGGCTAAAAAGGCTATAGCGAAAGAGCAGAGCTTCTTTCTATATATTAAGAAGGCCCTTTCGGGCTAGCTAAAGTACTTTCTATTTAATAGCGCTAACTACCTAGATAATAAGGAAGATAAGTTTAAGAAGATTAGCATAGCTGCATATATATAGTAAACCGAACTAGCTAGTTCGGTTTAGTAAAGGAAAATAGTAACGTTATAAACGTCTAATACGTTAAAAAAGAATAGATAGTACTTAGTTTGTTATTGTTTTATAGAAGTTAATTCTACTAAGCTATCTTTTTAGAATAAAAATATCGTTTATTAGAGTATCTATTCGGATATAAAGAAAGGGAGGATTAATAGGCGGAAACCGTATATCCTTAGTAGCTCGGGTGCCTACTTAAGCACGAGCTTAGGCTCTCCTCTATAGGCATTAATTAATTATCTACCCTACGTTTCTTATTTATAGTTCTAGTATTACTATACGTTCTATGCGTACCCGCCCTACTAGCTATTACGAGAGACGATATAGCTAATACGAGGGTTCGTAAGCTAAACGTAGAAGCGTAACTACGAGCGTAGCCGTTACTCGATCTAAACTGCAGTGCTTATAAGGATTCCTAAGCCTAGCTACCTAGAGACGAGAGACGAGAACTGCGCGTTATTACGCTACGTACGACTGCTATATACCTAATTCTAGGGCTATTAGGCCTTAGCGATATAGATATATACGCCTAGCTAGCTATAAGCTAGTTAGAGTAGTATAGGATTTACGCATTAATAGTTACTACTTTTATTCTATAATAGTCTAGATAATCTTCGACGTCCTATAGACTATACTATAATATAACCCTACTAACGTAGAGCCGACTACTACGCTTAACTACTTAGCTAATAATTCTACTAATCTTCTATTATATAAGATAGACTAGTATATATTGCTAGTATAGACGCTAACCGAATAGCAAGCCCGCGTAAAGCTCGCCGCTCTCTAGTAGAAGGTCTTTGCGGCTAATATAGATCTACTAGAGCGGCTAATAGTTTTACCTTTCTTTTAGAATGCTATTACTATAGCGCTACTCTACGATATACTATACTAACCTTACCGTTCTAAGATCGTATACTCTAACGATAGTACTTACTAGCTAGAGCGAGTTGCTAATAAGAACTAAATAAACCTCGCTCTATCTAAATAGGCTAGGCGTTTCTAGGGGAATAAGAGCCTCCTACGCAATACTAGCGACGCGGAGAACGACGCCGACGACTTCCGCTATACTATAGAGAACTTACTTACTTCTAGCGTACTACTACTACGTTACTTCCTAGGCCTCTCTATTTCTTTTTATAAATAGGTCGAGGTTTAGCTAATAGATAATACTAACTAGGTTAAGGATATAAAGCAGGCTTACCCCTTCTTACTTTCCGTTACTAACTGCCTTCGTACGTAGTACTAAGGGGATAATATAAACGATAATATTAACTACCTTACTCTAGAGTAGTACGCTTTAGAATTCCTATCTAGTATCTATCCTAGCCTAGACTTCTTACTATAGATAGCAGATATGCTTCGCGCGTCGCTACTCTCTACTAAGGTAGAGTTCTTTCTTTCTATTTCTATATAGTACCTATCCGCTAATAATAAAATCTAAGAGTAGCTATAGGACTTCTAGGCTAACCCTTAGGCTATATCTAGTACGTTTACTCGTATCGTAGCGGAGGCTAAACGCCTAGCTACTATAGTAGTAACTACGACTCTTCTACTATAGCTAGCCGCATTCTCTACTATATTCTCTACTATCCTACCGTAGCTATTATAGCTAGCCGCACCCGCTACCGCTAGTATAGACTCGACTATTTCTACTATAGCTATAGCTATATTAGTTACTAAATAGTCGATACTAGCTAGGGCTAACTTTCCGCTATATTAGATCGATAATACTAATAAAGATACGCCTATAGCTATCTAGAAGTAGTTCTACGCGTATAATATCGATATTTATATCTATAGCTAGTCTACTTCTATAGCAGCCCTATTAGCCGCCGAGGACTATCTACGCCGTAGGCCTTACTATAAGGCTCTATATTCTAGCTAGCTATAGACTACGGCAAGGCGCATTCTACGTAGCTAGTACCCTACCTCGCCGCTATAGACCGAGAGGGAATATTACGCTATAATTAAATTACCTAAGGTCGCTAAGTAGCTCTAGATCCCTTACTAGTATCGTACTCTAAATAACTCGTATCGGGCAACCTACGAAGTATACTAGTTAGCGAACCTCGCTATAGTTCTCTTACCTTCTAAGCTACTTACTACTAACGAAGTACCTATAGAGCTGCTAGCTTCTATACTAAGCGTTAAGGTAAAGCTACTACTACGCTAGTATAATAGCTAGAACCGGCTTATACTAGAATTAATATAGGCATAGGCCGACGCTAACCCGCTAGACTCTTATATTACCGACTAAGAGGTCTCTCTACGTACCTTACTAGCTTTCTTAGACTACTTGCGCCGCGAGCCTATCGATAGGTAATAGAAACCTAGATACCTTAAGTACGCTTATATACGCATTTTAGACGCCTAGCTTATAGGCCCGATAGCCTAGACTCTAGATATGTTTAAAGCGCTAATTAATATACGCTATATATAGAACTAGCTTTACGTACCTTACTACTTCTATAATATAGATAACCTACTATAGGCAACTTATAAGGTATACTAGTTAGCGAACGCTAACTCTATCTAGACGTGCTACTAGGTCGCGATAAAGCTGCTTACTACGGCTAAGAAGGACGGGCTAGTAGCTATTCTATAGCCGAAACCTATACCGATACTAGCTAATAATACTAGCGTTACTAGCTAGTTTCCGCCTACGTCTACCGCCTAGCCCGGCCGCGACTATGCCCTACTCTGCTAGTATACTATTTAGCCGACTATATCTAGCTCTATGCCGGTCCTAGCTTCTAAGTCCGACGCATCCGCTAGCGTTATTAACTAACTTATATACGCCTAGTTAAGCCGTACTCTCGCGGCTAGTACCGATATTATAGCTATAGCTTACTAGACTATTCGTTATACTACGTAGATACTTATTATAAGCATTACGAATACTCGGACGATTAAGTAATATAAGTAGCGCTATATACTAGAGTGCAACGACGAGGCCGCTACTTACTAACGCCTAATTAGTACTATAGAACCGCTAGCCTTTAAGCTCCTCTCTATACTAACTCCTATAGTAGTACCTATACTCGATGCGCTATACTAGATATAGCTATCGCTATACTCTATTCGCTTACCGCTAGCTTAGAACGTTTGCTTTCTATTTAAAAGTATTAGTACTAGTACTGCTGCTAACTAGATTCGCGCTTATAGTAGCGATATACTAGTACGTAACCTAACTATACTAATATCTACGATAACTACGACACTATTAAAGCTAACGCCTACTTCGCCTATAGCACCTAATAATAGCACTAGGAGACCTATAGTAATATAGACTATGCCGTCGTTTATAATATAGACTATGCCGTCTATAATATAGTCCGCGATATAGGCTATACTATCTATAATATAGTCTAAGCTAATACTAACTATACCTACGGCGCCTAGTAAGAGCGCTAAGATATAACTAGTAATACCCGCTACGCTATTCTAGCGCACTAATACTAGTTCTAAGCTGCCTCTTTCTAAACTACTTACGGACGAGTCTATAAAGGTCCTAGACCTACTAGAGAATAACGTTAACGCTATAGCTATAGAGAAGTTTAATTATAATAAGACGCGAACTATCTAGCGCTATAGTATAAAGCCTACGGCAAAGGACTAGGCTACGTATATCGATATAATATAGGTATAGGAACGTAGTACTATCCTATCTTAGTACCTTGCCTTCTATACTATAATAGCTAACTTCTTGCTACTAGATAGGTGCGTTCTTAAAGACTATAAGAAGGGTATTATTCTACGCCTATACGATCTTTATTATATTGCTAAGGACCTCTCCTACTAGAAATACCCTACTATTTTCGGGTCCTAGGAAGAAGTCCGAGACGAGGCTAAGCTAATAGGACGACCTACTATTATACGTAACGAGGACGGCACCCGAGTATATTAATAGAGTTATAAGCGTATCGTTCTATATAGTATTAGCTAATATCGGAAGCTCTATCTTAAACGCGTACTACTTACTAAAGAGCCTAAAGAAGGATAGAGCTACGTTAGGAAGGCATATACTAGTAACTAGGCATACCTTACGTCCTATATCTTTAAGGTTACCTATAATAAGGTTAAGCTCTCGCCGTCCGACTTCCTAGCGCAAGATAGCTTAATAGAATACCCTATCGATATTAACTCTAGATCTATCCCTACTACGCAGTTCCGAGTCCTATTATAGGAATTCTAATGCGCCCCTACTACCGCTCTTTAGCACTTTCTCTAGACGGCTAACCTCTAACGCCTCGCACTTTACTATAACTAGCGCCCTATACTAAAGGATTAGATATCTACTCCGTACGATACTAAGTAGCCTAATAAGTTTAGCGTCGTAAAGGCTATAGTAGAGGGTCGGTATAAGACAATTACCGAGAGCTAAGCGATAGGAAGCGCTTTCGCTACACTTCTACTATTATAGAGAATAGACCTACGTCTAGTTCTCTATCTATTAATCCGAGGATACCTTAGCGCTAGTAATCCTACTATTCTACGCGCTCGCCTCCTATAGTTGCCTTCCGTCTTTAGTATGCTTAGAAGCGACGAGAGTACCTAGCTTAGCGACGGATAAGGCGATGCTACTAATAACGTAACTCCGCTACTAAAAACCCGCCGTAAATATAAGACTATACCTACCGATACTATTTCTTTAGATAGTAAGAAACCTATTAAGAAACCGAAGACTAAGGGCAATATTACTAGTAACGCTACTTCCGAGTAGGAGATTGCTATAAATATAAGTATAAGCGCGGCGCTAGCCCTACCGGCTAAGAACGTACTTACGGCCGTAGCAGCTAATACTAAGAGGGCGCAAACTCCGTCCGACGCCGGGTCTAACTACTAAATACTACTAGCAAGCTATAGTACTAGGTACCTATACGCGCTACCTTTATATAGCTATACGACGGAGAGATAATTATCTAGTGCGGGATAATAAGTTATTTTACGAGCGAGGTCGCTCTTATTTTTTAACGGAATAGGGGGCTTATATTACGGATAGTAGGCGTATAGGTACTATATACGCGGTATAGATACTTCGTAGCTAGACCTAGATAGCACCTAATATAGTTACCTACTACTTCTTATACGTGCTACTACTAGTAACCCTAATAAGTTTTAGAAAGAGTAAGAATATAAGATTATTATATACGTTACGTAATAATCGAACTAAACTAGCTAGTTTACTTAGTAAGAGCCGCTAGTCTATACGTAGATTAGTTAAGACTTTACTTAGCGCCCTTTCTACGGCATTAGTATCTCTAATCGTTTCTAGATAGTTCCCTATTAGCGCCTAAACCTGCCTACTTAGCTTCTTACTCCGTCCCGTAGCTATCCTAAAGCTCTTTCTACTAGTACTTATAGGTGTCCTAGAGCTCCTAAGAATGCCCCTACTAGCGTCCGAAGCTATTCTAGCAGTCTTAGAACTAGCCTTAGAGGCTTCTAGAAGTAGCCTAGAACTTCTACTAGCAAGATCTAGCTATCTAAATAGATACTTCTTTAGCTCTATAAGGCGCTTCCTAAGCTTATTCCGCCCCTATTCGCTTCGATACTTCGTAGAAGCTTTATTATAAGAGAACTCTATACTATAAAAGCGGTCTTTAGCCTTAGAGTATACTAATTTATATAGTATAGCGAATAAAAGCCTTTCCTAAAGGTCCGAGTTCTACGTAAACTTATACTAGAAGCCCTAGTAGAGGGTATTATCGGACTTCTAGCTAGGACGAATTAGTAGGAATAATAGAGGGACGTTTTAAACTTATTTCCTAATAAATTCTCTTATCTCGTTATAAGCCCCTAAGCCTTTAGGATCCGTATATAACTCTACGAGGAACTTATACTAGGCTATATAGTTAAAAACTAGTCCTTCGAATTTAGGATCTCTAAAGTAGAAATAGTACTAGTAACTAAGGTAGTTATGCTTGCCTTTATTCCTAAAGAAGATAGTTTTGCTACGAGGATACTCGTAGATAGGCTTATTAAACCGGTTCTCCTCCTCTTTAGTAAGCTTCCCTACTAGTTTCTTAAGTATTCTATAATCTAGCGCCGTATTCGCTCTAGGTACTAGTTTAGCTATTCTCTTAAAGATACTCTTTAGCTTAGTTTAGCGCGCTTTAGCCCTATCTATATCTATACTTAAAATTAGGCTAAAGCAGACCTTAGTACCTAATCTTTTCCTAACCTACGAAGAATATCGTCGACTATTCTGCACCTATTATTACCTACTATACTAGTAAAATAAACTAGGTTTCTACGGTTGTTAGTAATTATACCTTCCTAAAAGCTATTATTATAGTTTCTAGAGGAAAGTTAAGTTCTTCGGGCCTATAGCCTTCCTAGAAGAGTTAGTATCTTAGGATCGCTAGTAATAAAAAAGGTTATAAAGATAATAACTCTATATACCTCTACGTAGACGTTGCGATATATTCTAATAAAGGTAACCTTGCCGGAGATACTATATATAGTACCTATAATATTAGTCGAAATAGAAAGCCTTAAGCTCCGAGCCCTCTCGTAGCTTATAATTATGCTCTCCGCTCCCTTATTAATTAGGATATCGTATACCTATCGAGCCTCTCTAAGAGTCGCATAGATATAGATGCTTAAAATAAGCAGATAGTCCTTATAGAAGTCTAGAAGGATACTATCCGGGTCCGTATATAGCTTAGAAGTAGGAATATACGGCAATGCCTCTATACTAGAAGCTAGCCGAACCGAGAGATCTACCGCTATTATAATAGTAATCTCTAGTATATCTTAATAAACGATCTCCTCGTCCGCTTCCTTCTAATTAAGAGAAATAGATAAGAACTATATTTCGGTATTATTCTACTTCTTCGCATCGAACTAGACCTCGTTATTGCTTAGTTCCTTCTAGTTATTAACTAAGGATACCTACTCTCTCTTAGGCTACTTAGAAGAGTTAAAAGAATCTATTAGGAAAGTATTAATCTCTAGCTCTCTATACCGATAAAGGCCTACGTCGCTCTTATTATTATCCTTGCTCTCCTCCTTTTTAGATACTTCGCTATCTTCGTTAGAATAGCTAGTAGAATTATACTTCTATATCCTATTATAGATCTAAGCAAAGTTAACTACGGAGGTAGCCGTACTATCTAGCCTCCGTTTTAACGTATAATAGCGCTCGAGTATAGCGCTATAGAATAGATCTATAGGCTTCCTCTCGTATAGAAACTAACTAAGAGCTTACTACCTAAATAGCTATAATTCTCCGAGCTCTATAACTAGAGGTGCTCTAAGAAGCCTATTAGACTAGAACGCTTCCTATTTATTTATAAAAATAGCCTTCTTAAGCAGGTTATCTAATCTCTATATTTTCGGCTTAGCTCTTTGCGCTCCTTTTGCTTTGCCTCTAGAAGAAACTATAGGACCGAATTAGGCATCTTATATCTCTATATCCTAGGAATTCGGAACCGCTAGAGTCTAGAATCTTCCCTATATCTAAGACGAAGCCGCTCCTTAAGACGAGCTTAGTTTACTCCTATAATAATGCTTTATTATCTCTAGTAGTGCCTACTCTCTACGAGAGTTATTCGTTCCCGTTTTAGTAGCTTACTTCTACTTCTCTATATTCGCCTTTATAGCTTTTATTAGAGATATAGTTAGGCAAAAGGGATTCTAAACGACTTTCTAAGAGGACTATATAGCTATATAGGTAGCGTTATAATCCTCTTTATCCTCTTCTTCTCCTAGAATAAAGAGAGATCCTATAAGCTCGCATTCCTCTATATACTCTATAGTCCTAAACCTAGCTATACTAGCGTTAATCGAGACGGGACGTTTACGCTAGTTAGATTTCTACGAGGCTTATAGAGTATTAAAGCTAATATATTTGCTAACGTTAATTAGACTAATAGCTTATTTAAGAGCTAGGAGAATAACCTTTAATCGAGGAGACTTCTTATTCTAGCTATACCTAAGAGGTCTTATTTCTTCGCTAGCTCGGCTAGGATATATTCGGCGAGTCTTATCTTTATAGAGAAAGTCTTAATCTAGAAGCTAATTAAAGTAAGGATAGTCTCTACTACGGTAGCCTTCTAAACTATACTTCTAGTAGGCTATACCTATCTTAATTTCTAAGGTAGTATAAGCTATAACTATAGCTTAGATCTCTAGTGCTTCCTTATCCTTTTAGCTACTACGTAGGGGTCTATACGCAGGTTCCTAGTTCTTTAAAAGAGCAAGGGCAAGGGTAGCTAATTGTTTAGTTAGCTTCTTAACGTTAGGGCTTACTCTAGATATAGCGCTCGTTACTACGGAGACTAGATTTAGGCGAGGGGCAGTATTCCTTATTACTTTAACTAGCTTTTCTACTAGAATAGAACGATTATCCTTATATAAGGCTTTATTAGTTTTATCCTTTTATAACTCGGCTTTTATAGCTAAAATTACTTATATAAAGTTACGAAACGTATAGGGACGATCTATATCTAGGTTCGCTTTATTCTAAATCTTCTTCCGTATAGGCTTAGATAGAGGCTTTAAAAACATCTAGGTACGGCTAAAGTTATCTAGATCTTCTAGAGAAATTATAGTAGAAGAGATCTCGAAGTTCCGAATATACTTAGAAATCTCCTCTAGCTTATCTAGCTTCTATAGGGATAGCTAGGAAAGGTACGACCGATCTCCGAGTATACGCTAGCTATTAAACTCGCGATACTCTTTAAGAAGGCTACTTTTAAATAGCCTATAGTTACGACTTTCGTATCCTTCGAGCTTCTTAATTATAGGACGCTAATATCGATAAATATAGCTAACTAGCTTCTTAACTTTAGCAGATTTATCGTTCTAGTCGCCTCTATAAGTTCGGTATAGGTCTTTAAAATACTTAACGAACTTAGTAACGTCTAACTCTTTAAAGTATCCTATCTTCTTAGAACTAGGCAAAGGTATAGGAGGTCGGCTTATAGAAATTAAGGCTTAAAACTGCTTAACGCTTAAGCTAATAGTAGTATTAATAGGGAGTTATAGTCCTATAGCTCCTCGTCGACGAGAATAAGTATTACCTATTCTAATTGTTCCGTTAAGATAAGCTAAAAGGTTAGTAGAGCCTAGAGAGCTCCTACTCGGTCGTTTAACTCCTCTATTAGATCCGACAAACTAGGTAGGTTAGTAACGGAACTCTTAATTGCAATTCTCTATACTAATATTATCCGAGATACTACTAGAGTTAATAGTAGTATCCGGGTTATTAGTGCTAGTAGAGGAATTGTTAGTCGGATCGTTTAGTATATTTTTGGCCGAAGGTCGGTAATAATAAACTAAACTAGCTAGTTTAGTTAGCGTTAGGTAAAGTTAGTAGTAATAGTAGTACTAGTTTATTATATAATAAAAGAAATGTTCTTGCTAAATTAAAAACAAAATAAGAAATAGAAACTTTAGATCTAGATATAGTAAAAGGAAATTCGTAACTTTATAAATTACGAGTAGGGGTAGCTAGTAATACCTAGTAGTTACCTATAAACTTTCCTAGGGGTTAGTTTCTTAGTCTATCCGGCTCGTAATACTCCCGACCTATATTATTTTAAACGTCCGGCCTATTAGTAATTCCTTTATACTATATTTTTCTAGAGCCTTTTAGCAATCTCCGATAGGGAAGTATAAGGGCCGTTCTAAGCCTATACTAAATATAGGAAGAGCTAATTAAACTCTTCTAAAACTAGGGGTAGCTAGTAATACCTAGTAGTTACTTATAATACTTTCCTAGAGGTCGGTTTCTTAGTCTATCCGGCTCGTAATACTCCCGACCTATATTATTTTAAACGTTCGGCCTATCGGTAATCCCTCTATACTATATTTTCCTAGAGCCTTTTAGCAATCTCCGATAGGGAAGTATAAGGGCCGGTTTAAGCCTATACTAAATATAGGAAGAGTTATTAAACCCTTCCGAAAATAGAGTAACCGAAGTTATAAAACTAGGTAACTAAAGTTGTTACGGATAGTAGGCGCATAGGTGCTACGTACGCGGTATAGATACTTCGTAGCTAGACCTAGATAGCACCTACTATAGTTACCTACTACTTCTTATACGTGCTACTACCGGTAACCCTAATAAGTAGTAGCTCGGACGGCAGTTCTATTAACCCTTTACCTTAGAGATTTTAAACCGGACGAATAAACGCTTTGCAAACGCCTACGCCGCCGGCTCGACTCTATTATAGACTCTATCTAAATTGCGCTTTTGCACGCACCGGACTAATTAGCACGTAAGAGTTTAACTATACCCTTCTCGGACGATAAGACGCGTCTCGACACCCTACGTAGCACTTATTAGCGTATACTTATCGCGTACTTAGAGGCTTCTAGCCTTTAGCCTCCTCTACTATGCGACGGTGCTAGTACCTGCCTCTATATAGTCTATTTGCGTACCTCTTATACGGAAGGAGCTCTTAAAAGCGTAATAACGGCGGCTTCCTTCGCACTACTCGTAAGAACTTTAGTAGTTCCTACCTACGCCGTAGACTTAAAAAAGATAGCAGATGCCGACTAAACTTCCTCTAATTATAGGGCCTCTAACTTAATACTACGATAATACTAATAAGAAGATACCTACCGTACCCGTACTATACTCCTTTAATAAGAATACGTATATAAGACGAGGCGAAAATCGCCTATTCTAGCGAATCTCCCTAATATCGATACTTATACCCTTACGCTTATATTAATGGGCGGAAACCGCACATCCTTAGCAGCTCGGGGGCCTACAAAAGCACGAGCTCAGGCTCTCCTCCATATCAATTAATCATCTACCCTACGTTTCTTGTTCACAGTTCTAGTATTATCACACGTTCTGTGCGTACCCGCCCTGCCAGCTATTACGAGAGACGATGTAGCCAACACGAGGGTTCGCGAGCTGAACGTGGAGCGTAACTGCGAGCGTGGCCGTTACTCGATCCAAACTGCAGTGCTTACGAGGATTCCTGAGCCTAGCTACCTGGGACGAGAGGCGAGAACTGCGCGTTGTTACGCTGCGTGCGACTGCTATACACCTGATTCTGGGGCTGTCAGGCCTCAGCGATATGGATATGCACGCCCAGTTGGCTGTGAGCTAGTTGGAGTAGTGTAGGATTCACGCATTAAAATGGAGCCGAAGGTGGGGCTATATAACATCTTCCACGGACAAGAACTACCGAAAACACGAAAGGGAAGAAGTTACTTATAGTCTAATGGCACGAACCACGACACGAGAAGCAAGCGATTAATTACGACAAGCCGCTAGAACGCACTTTATTGTGTATAAGCCTAGGCGGAACTAGAAAACTCGGGAGGACTTAAGAGCATTAAGGCTACCTTCTGCACGGGGACAGTCTCTGACCCTAAGAAAGTCATAAACCCTTAGTCCTGTTGCGACTTAGAATCGACGGTGTTTTAAGACGCCGACGATTGGTTATAGAAGGCTAACGGTATAGCTTATCTATAGCTTTCCGAGGATTCGCTTAGGGTTACTATGCCTATGCAGAGGGGTCGTTATAGCTAGGATAGCCGAGAAATACGACATTACGAGCTGCACGGAGTTTAGCGAGCTAAGGAAAGGACATAGGATCGTGTTACTACTCGCACTCCCCGGTTTCGCCGTAAGGCTACGTTTCGCAACTTCGGTTGCCCTGTTTTCGGAAGGGTTTAATAACTCTTCCTATGTTTAGTGTAGGCTTGGAACGGCCCCTACACTTCCCTATCGGAGATTACCTAAAGGCTCTAGGAACATATAGCACGGAGGGATTACCGATGGGCCGGACGTTTATAATAATATAGGTTAGAAGTATTATAAGCCGGATAGACTAAGAAACCAACCTCTAGGAAAGTATTACGGGTAACCACTAGGTATTACTAGCCACCCCTAGTTTCGGGAGAGTTTGATTAGCTCTTCCTATATTTAGTATAGGCTTAGAACGGCCCCTATACTTCCTTATCGGAGATTGCCCGAATGCTCTAGGAAAACATAGCATAGAGGGATTACCGATGGGCCGGACGTTCAAAATAACACGGGTCGGGGTTATTATAAGCCGGATGGACTTAGAAACCGACCCCTAGGAAAGTTTATAGGTAACTACTAGGTATTACTAGCCACCCTTACTCGCAATTTACGAAGTTACGAATTTCCTTTTGCTATATCTAGATCTGGAGTTTCTATTTCTTATTTTGTTTTTAATTTAGCGAGAACATTCCTTTCGTTATGCAACAAACTAGTACTACTATTACTACTAACTTTACCTAACGCTAACTAAACTAGCTGGTTCAGTTCGTTATTACCGACCTTCGGCCGAAAATATGCCGAACGACTAAAATAACGATTCCTCTGCCGGCACTAACAACCCGGACACTGCTGTTAACTCTAGCAGTATCTTAGATGATGTTAGTGCAGAGGATCGCAATTAAGAGTTCCGTCACCAACCTGCCCAGTTTGTCGGACCGGATGGAGGAGTTAAACGGCCGGGCAGGAGCTCTCTAGGCTCTGCTAACCTTTTAGCTCGTCCTAAGGGAACGATAAGAATAGGTAACACTTATTCTCGTCGACGAGGAGCTGTAGGACTACAACTCCCTATTAACACCACTGTTAGCTTAAGCGTCGAGCAGTTTCAAGCCTTAATTTCTGCAAGCCGACCTCCTATGCCTTTGCCTAGTTCTAAGGAGATAGGATACTTCGAAGGGTTAGACGTTACTAAGTTCGTTAAGCGTTTTAAAGACCTATACCGAACTTTTGGAGGCGACTAGGGCGATGAAGCTGCTAAAGTCGAGAAGCTAGTTAGCTACGTTTATCGACATTAGCGTCCTATAGTTAAGAAGCTCGAAGGGTACGAAAGTCGTAACTATAGACTGTTTAAAAGCAACCTTCTTAAGGAGTATCGCGAGTTTGACAGTCAACGCATACTCGGAGATCGGTCGTACCTTTCCTAGCTGTCCCTACAGAAGCTAGATAAGCTAGAGGAGATTTCCGAGTATATTCGGAACTTCGAGATCTCTTCTACTATAATTCCTCTAGAAGATCTAAACAACTTTAGCCGTACCCAGATGTTTTTAAAGCCTCTATCTAAGCCCATGCGGAAGAAGATTTAGAATAAAGCGAACCTAGATATAGATCGCCCCTATACGTTTCGTAACTTTGCGAGAGTAATTTTAGCTGCAAAAGCCGAGTTGCGAAAGGATAAAACCGATAAAGCCTTATATAAGGATAATCGCTCCATTCTAGCAGGAAAGCTAGTTAAAGCGATAAGGAATACTGCCCCTCGCCTAAATCCGGTCTCCGCAGCGACAAGCGCTATATCTAAAGTAAGCCCTAACGTTAAGAAGCTAACTAAACAGTTAGCTGCCCTTGCCCTTGCTCTTTTAAAGAACTAGGAACCTGCGTATAAACCCCTGCGCAGTAGCCAAAAGGATAAGGAAGCACTAGAGATCTAGGCTATAGTTATAGCCTATGCTGCCTTAGAAATTAAGATAGGTACCGCTTGCTAGGAGTGTAGTTTAGAAGGCCACCGTAGCGGAGACTGTCCCTACTTTAATTGGCTTCTAGATTAAGAATTTCTCTATAAGGACAAGACTCGCCGAATGTGTCCTAGCCGAGCTAGCGGAGAAACAAGACCTCTCGGGTATAGCTAGGATAAGAAGTCTCCTCGATTAAAGGTTGTTCTCCTAGCTCTTAAACAAGCTATCGGTCCGATTAACGTTAGCAAATGTATTAGCTTTAACACTCTGCGAGCCTCGTAGCAATCCAACCGGCGTAAACGTCCCGTCTCGATTAACGCTAGCATAGCTAGGTTTGGGACCATAGAGTATATAGAGGAATGTAAGCCTATAGGATCTCTCTTTGTTCTAGGAGAAGAAGAGGAAGAAGAGGATTACAACGCTGCCTACGCAGCTATACGGTTCTCTTAGAAAACCGTTTAGAATCCCTCTCGCCCGACTGCGTCTCTAATAAAAGCTGCGAAGGCGAACATAGAGAAGCAGAAGCAGGCTACTAAAACGGGAACGAGCAACTCTCGCAGAGAGCAAGCACTGCTAGAGATAATAAAACATTATCGTAGGGGTAAACTAAGCTCGTCTTAAGGAGCGGCTTCGTCTTAGATATAGGGAAGATCCTAGACTCTAGCGGTTCCGAATTCCTAGGATGCGGAGATGCAGGATGCCTAATTCGGTCCTGCAGTCCCTCCTAGAGGCAAAGCGAAAGGGGCGCAAAGAGCCAAGCCGAAAACGCAGAGATTAGACAACCTGCTTAAGAAGGCTGTTCCTATAGACGAACAGGAAGCGTTCTAGTCTAATAGGCTCCTTAGAGCACCTCTAGTTATAGAACTTAGAGAACTACAGCTATTCGGGCAGCAAGCTCTTAGTCGGTTCCTATACGGAAGGAAGCCTGCAGATCTATCCTATAGCGCTGCACTCGAGCGCTATTATACGTTAAAACGGAGGCTAGACAGCACGGCCACCTCCGCTGTCAACTTCGCTTAAATCCATAATAGGATATAGGAGTACAATTCCGCTAGCTATTCCGACGAAGATAGCGAAGCGTCTAGAAAGGAGGAGAGCGAGGATAATAATAAGGGCGACGTAGGCCTTTATCGGTACGGAGAGCTAGAGATTAATGCTTTCCTAATAGACTCTTTTGACTCTTTTAAGCAGCCCGGGGAAGAGTGGGTATCCTTAGCCGATAACTAGGAGGAGCCAAGCGACGACGAAGTCTAGTTTAATGCGAAGGAGTAGAATAACACCGAAACATAGCCCTTGTCTGTTTCTCTTAATTAGGAGGAAGCGGACGAGGAGATCGTTCGATAAGATGTGCTAGAGATTACTGTTATAATGGCAGTAAATCTCTCGGTTCGGCTAGTCTCTAGTATAGAGGCGTTGCCGTACATTCCTGCTTCTAAGCTATATGCGGACCCGGATAGTGTCCTCCTAGACTTCTATAAGGACTACCTGCTTGTTTTAAGCATCTATGTCTATGCGACTCTTAGGGAGGCTCGACAAGTATACGATGTCCTAATTAATAAGGGAGCGGAGAGCATGATTATAAGCCACGAGAGGGCTCGGAGCTTAAGGCTTCCTATTTCGACTAACATTACGGCCACTATGCGTGGTGTCTTAGGCAAGGTTACCTTTATTAGGATGTGTCGTAACGTCCGCGTAGAGGTACACGGAGTTATCGTCTTTATGACTTTCTTTATTGCTAGCGATCTTAAGACGCCAACTCTTCTAAGAAGGCCGTAGGCCCGAAGAACTCGCCTTTCCTCTAGGAACTGTAATAATAGCTCCTAGGAAGGAACGATCGCTAACGACCGTAGAAACCTAGTTCATTTCACCGGCATAGTAGGAAACAACGGGTGCAGAACGGTAGACGATGTTCTTCGCAGGTCGGGAAAAGATTAGGTGCCAAGGTCCGCTTTAGCCCGATCTTAAGCACTAATATAGGTAGGGCTAAAACGCGCCAAACCGAGCTAAAGAGTATCCTTAAGAGGACAGCCAAACTAGTGCCTAGGGCGAACACGGCGCTAGATTATAGGATGCTCGAGAAACTAGCGGGAAAGCTCACTAAAGAAGAGGAGGACCGGTTTAACAAGCCTATCTGCGAGCATCCTCGCAGCAAAACCATCTTCTTTAAGAATGAAGGCGAGCATAACTACCTTAGTCACTGGCACCGTTCCTACTTTAGAGATCCTAAATTCGAAGGACTGGTCTTTAACTGTGTAGCCTAGTATAAGTTTCTCGTGGAGTTGTATACGGATCCCGAAGGCTTGGGGGCTTACAACGAGATGAGAGAATTCATCGGGAAACAAGTTCGGAACGTCCCTCCGTTGTCCCCGCTAATTCGTCCTAGCTAGAAGTCCGACAACACCCTTTGTCGGGGCCTCTAGTACAAGTTTACGCAGAACCCGGACCTCTAGGAAAGGCTTTTATCCACTATACCACATGAATTGGTGTACTCCAAGGCCAAAGACCGCTCTTATAGTATAGGGTTCTCTTGCAATGAAGCTCCCACGAAGCGTCGAAGCGAATGGGGGCGGAACAAGCTTGGGAAGCGCCTTATAGAGCTGAGGGAGTATCTGTTCAGGTGGCTAGATCTTGCTGGTGGGAGTCCTGGGCTACTTCCGGGAGCCTCTGGGGCTGATTCTGGGACTGCTGGGACAGCTTCGGACGCTGGTGGGGGCATTCTTGGGAGCTCTGGGACACCCACGGGTACTGGTGGGGGGAGCTTCGGGACAGCCACGGGACTGAGTGGGGAGCTGAGTGGGCAGCTTCGGGCGCTGACGGGGAGCCAGCTGGGAACGATTGGGGATGCCAATTTCATGGAAAGGGCGCTGAGTGAAGTCTCAACTGATCTGCGGACGGACCAGCGGCTCTTGCCGAGTGAACCAGCTGGTTCAGTTCGATTGTCACGTAACGACCAGCGGAACTTGCCGAGTGAACCAGCTGGTTCAGTTCGATTATCACGTGACGCATGTGACAATCTCACATTCTCACTCTTCCCGGAACCAGTCGGGCATCGTTTGGGAAGCCCAGAGCTCTGTTCCCAGGAGGATCCTCCCAGTAACCTGCTCTTTCCCAACTGCTTTAGGAACCTCTTTTCCCTACAGGACTTGGAACTCAAGGTTCTCCTCCTAGATGAGTATTCTTACGACTCTGAAGATAGATACGAATCTAAGGGCGACTACGAACGAGCTACAGTTGCTAACGTTGTTTACGAGGAAATCTGCCGGAGTTATGGGGTTCGCCGTAGTGAACTGCCACCAAACGTACTCCTAGACCCGGATACGCAAGCCAAATTCTCTCCAGAAATTGGGGCGTTTACGATGCACAAGCGTGTCGCAGACAAGGTCAGATCCGTTAACGCGGACGTGTCTATAACGGATGGATCGAATCCTAGTAGTGATCTACATTAGAGAAAGAAAGCACTTGCTGCGGAGGAAGCTATGCTACCTAAAACGGGCCCCTTTAACAGGAGATACTTAATTAAAAAGTTTTCTAGCATTCCGAAAGGTTTAAGGCTTACGCTAGAACGGCTCGCTCAAATTAAGCCTACTATTTCGCTAACAGAACGGGAGCTGTATCTTCTAACTAAGATGCTATACAATCGGGAAGCTGCACTTGCTTAGGATTTTAAGCATCTCGGTTGTGTTAAGCCTGCTGTTGCTCCTCCTTAGGTTATCCGTACGATCCCGCATAAGCCATAGCAGCATCCTAGTTTCCGACTCTAGAGCTCTCTCGAAAGGGAAGTCGTAAAAATGCTCCGCAAGCGTATAGATGCAGGCGCTCTTAAACTATGCCATAGTGCCTACCGGAACCCGTACTTTCTCGTAAAGAAGAAGACTAACCTAGGAGAACTAAAGAAGTATCGCCTAATCAATGCTGCATAGAAGTTTAATGCTATAACTATTCGCGATGCTAACCTTCCTCCTAACACGGATGGTTTTTCTAAAGCTTTTGCAGGTTGTGTAATCTCGTCCTTAGTTAACATCTTCTCTAGCTACGATTAGATTCCACTAGACGTAAGAAGTCGGGACCTTATAGGTTTCGATACTCCTCTTAGCCTGCTACGCTAGACGACGCTACTATAGGGAGCTACGAACTCTGTCGCTTAATTTGTCCGAATTATTGTGCTTATTCTTGCTGCTTAAATACCTTACGCTGCTAAACCTTTCCTCGACGATATAGCTATTCGCGGTCTAAAAACAAAGTATAGCAACGAGGAGGTTAAGCCTAGACTCCGTCGATTTGTAGTAGAATATATTAGGAACTTGGACGAGGTGCTTGCCGACCTTAAGAGAGCAGGACTAACGGTTTACGGGGAAAAGCTGCAGCTATGCTGCAAACAGATTAAGATAGTAGGTTACGTTACTAATAAACATAGCAGACACCTAGATGCGGAACGAGTAGCTAAGCTCGTTAAATGGCCCACTCCTACGGATTAGAGGGAAGTCCGAATTCTTATAGGAATGTTCGTATACTACAAGATCTAGCTTAAGGACTTCGCCCAGTTGCTGAAGCTACTCTTCTCTCTCCTAAAGAAAGACGTTAAGTTCGTGTAGACGAAAGAATATTAGCAGTCTAAGGATGCGATTACGGAACTCCTTGTCTCTACGCTAGCGCTAGTAGCGCTGGACTACGAACTAGAGGGAGGGCTGATCGTAGTAGGCGTTGACTCTAGCCTTTACTCGTAGGGATGCCACATATCTTAATGCGACCGGAAAGATAGCAGGATCCGATACCCTTCTCGGTTTAAGTTAGGACTATTCTCCGCTTCTAAGCAACGCTATAACGCTAGGAAGCGCGAGTGTCTCGGTGTTCTCAAAGCACTAAAGAAGTGTCGTCCGTAGTTGTTTGGTATTTTCTTCCAGCTAGAAGTAGACGCTAACACGCTAGTGCATTAACTTAATAAGGCTGCTACGGACCTCCCGAACGCAGCTGTTATAAGATAGCTGGCGTAGATTAGGCTGTTTGATTTTAATATAGTACATGTCCCTAGGAAGAGGCATACGGCTGCCGATAGACTGTCCCGCAAGCCTCCGACAGAGCGGGACACCCGAGAACTAGCAGAGGAGGGCGATATCGATAAGATAATCGATGACTAGTTTTTCGCCTACTCCGCCTGCGACCTCGTCGCCTAAGTATTCCCTGCTCGAGCGGAATTAGAGGAGGAAGTGCTAAACGGTACCTACTCTTAGGACTCGAGGAACATCGCATTCTTCCTAACTTACCTACGCTATCCGCTAGGCCTAACCCTAACAGAATACAGGTCTCTGCGGAAACGAGCACTCAAGTTCTATGTAAGTAAGGAGGGTTGGCTTATAAGACAGGATCGTGTCGGTAGTATCCCTTAGAGAGTTGTCGACAATAATAACTATCGCGAAAGGATTATTACTGCCTGCTACGACTACTATAAACACTCGGGGCCGGAACGGACGTACAAGATAGTTACCAAACGATAGTAGTAGGACGGTGTTTATACCGCAGTAGTTCGTTTCTATAAGGGTTGCTAGCAATATGCGCTTAGGAACGGGCACTAGCGTCCTAGCCTACTCTACGCTTCCGAGAAACAGTATCTTAGGGAGCGATAGTACCTAAACGCGGTGTTTATTAGCACCGGGCTCTATCTTGTTGTTGCAAGAGAGGCTATTTCTCGATAGCTAGAGGCCCGATTAATACGGACAACGGACAATCGCAAGGTTAACGCTAGACACGTTACGAAGTTTATCTACGAGGACTTAATTTGCCGCTAGGGGGCTATAGCCGAGATCTGTATAGACGGGGGCGGAGAGAATGTTTAAGAGACGCTGCTTACTAGCTACGGAATTAAGCAGGTTACGATCTCCCCCTACTATCTATAGGCTAACGGGATCGTTAAACGGGGACACCGTCTAATTCTAGCGGCCCTCTCTAAGCTTATAGGCGGAGGAGTAAGCGCTGCAGCTAAGCACATTCCCTCGGTCCTTTAGGCGGAACGTACTACGGCTAACTAGATGATAGGGCTAACTCTAGTAGAGATAATAATAGGCAGAGATGCTATATTGCCCGTAGAACTTAAGTTCCGTACTTACCGAGTAGCTAAGTAGGGGACAGTCCGTAACCGCCCTTCCTTATTAGCGATGCGAGCTGCTGCTATAGAACGGATGCATACGACGCTTAAGGAAGCTCGTGCTAGACAGGACCGGCTGCGGAAGCACAATATTAAGTATTTTAATAACTAGAAGAACGCTAATTAGCAGGAGCTTCGTCCTAGACAGATAGTAGTCGTTTACCGATCGGAACTAAAAACGAGCTTCTCGAATAAGCTGCGGTACCGATGGCGCGGTCCGTTTCTTATATATGCTATTATTCGTAAAGGGAAGGCGTATAAGATTAAGGAGCTTAGCGGGGAGGTCCTTTACTATACGTTCCCTAGGTTTAACTTAAAGCCAGTGCCGTACTAGAGGGATCCGGAAGC
The DNA here is from genome assembly GCA_023512815.1 of Cercospora zeae-maydis. Lineage (NCBI taxonomy): Eukaryota > Fungi > Ascomycota > Dothideomycetes > Mycosphaerellales > Mycosphaerellaceae > Cercospora > Cercospora zeae-maydis. Next base: position 2,330,995 of record JAKLWY010000008.1, read on the forward strand.
TATAGTTCCTTAGGAGGATAACTTTAATCCGGGGCAGCTAGGTCCTTTACCTCCTAAACCACGGCCGCGTAGTTATCTGCACCCTTAGGTCCGGATTAGCGAGCTATTAGGAATAACTTAAGAAGAGAGGGGGGAGTATGTCCGTTAGCCAGACATTCTAATGCTAGAGGAATCCTAGTAGGCTCCTAATTCCCCTATACACGTGCATCTTATAAGCCGCATCTAAGCCTCGATTGCTTACCGGAATAGTTGCTCTAACACCTCCGACTCGTTATCCGATCGGTAGTCTTGCGATATAATAAAAGGACCCTAGTTCTTAAGGCTAACATCGTCCATCTGCTAAATTGCTTCGTTTATATACGCTTGCAAATCGTTAGCGCGTAAAAGGTCGGCAGCTTCCTACTGCGCCTTAAACTAGTACCTCTAGTCCTCGATTATCTCTTATAGTGTTCGAGCTAATGCGCGAAAATTGTAGCTGCTAAGGTCCAGATACTCCGTTACAAGATCTTAAGCCTCGCGCAGCTTAAACGACAGTCCTGCCTTATAAATCTCGATAATGCGCTTTGCGAGCACCTTCTCGATAGTAAAGACTATATTGCAGGTCTAAGCACGGAATAACGGTAGCACTTCATCTATAGCTATAGACTCGACGAAGTCATTAAGGGCGCTAACCGATAGAAACTCGTAATCTAGGGCCGGCTGCATAAGAGAATGTCCGTTAGCTAGACATTCCAATGCTAGAGGAATCCTAGTAGGCCCCTAATTTTTAAAAATTGTTTCTGCCGCGTCCGAATCGGCACGAGAAATAGGGAGAAACGTGTTACTTGTTACTCTCCTATAGCTAGTGCTGCAAGAAAGGGAGGATTAGTAGCGGAAGCAGAACAGACCTTAGGAAGCTAGACAAAGGACTGTTACCATAAATAAGAGGATCTACCGTTAGAAGAACACTAGTTCCCAACTAGCCTAAGTTCCTAAAAGCAGCGAGGGATAAGATTAGGCGACTCTTACTTAATTTTGGCTAACAGCTGCCTAAAAGTAATCGCGAGCACGCACATGCTTCCTTATTTCCAGCGGTGAAAATAAAGCGAACTAGCTAGTTTACTTCGAATAGCGCTAAAGATCCTCTAACGTATAGCTACGAATACCCTTACGTCCAGGTGGCGGGTTTAAGCATAAAACTCCTCTCCTTTTCGGCTCTTCTAGTCTCTTCTTAGTCTTATTAACCTCAACATTCGCCTTAAGCATAACGACCCTTAAAGGTTGCTATAGTAACTACTCTAGTTCCGCTAAGTGCAGGCGGCAGCGGTAACGATAGTTATGCAGAGTTTTCAAGCAAACAAACCGCGAAAACTCTGCATAACAACCTCTTCTACACGCACACTAACTGTTCTTACCGCTGCTAGCACAAACTTACCTGTTTAGAAGACTTACGCATTCTCCGCTTTACGCACTTGCTTAGGCTCTCGCTTAAGAACTCGCTTACGGAAACGCCTACCCCTAACCGATTCTCTCCGCTCGCACACAGCACACTCCCTCCTGCATAGTCTATTTTCTCTCCCTCTACCTCACTAGCATAATAGCCGACCGAGATATCGCCATAACTAACGCGACCGCTAAAGCGCCTACCTCTAAGCCTAAGGCGGTAGTCCGCTATTCTAACCTCGATTCGCTCGCCTATGCCGCCGACTCTAAGTTAGCTAATTTCCGCAACTTTACGCTTAACATTTCTAAGCTTAGCGGACAGCTTACTCGCGCACAGATGCTAGAAGCTATTACTAACGCGGGAATAGAAGAAGAGAAGCAGGCTATTCTGCGCTCCGTTTATAGCGCCATTTAGGGAGACGACGACCGCCGCGCTTTTATTATTTTCTAGTTCATTTAAGAACTCGGCTAGCGGGCCTCCTCTCGTGCTTAAGAAGGAGCATTAGAAGGACTAAAAGGCGTAATAGACATCTACAAGAGAGGCAAGCAGTTTGCTAAGAAGCGTAAAGGCCTCCTCGATATGCTGCAGAACTCGTTTAGCTCGGGCAGAGAGTTCCCCTATTTTAACTTCCTTAACTCCACCTTTAAGATCTATAAGAAGGCTAGCTAGCACCTCCGCCGCTTTATACTGTTTAAGAACGTCCCCGCCGAGAATCTTAGATTGCTGGGCCTAACCTAGTCTAAATAGATGCTCTACTAGGCCCTCTATAACAGAAAGAAAGAGAACTTGTTTCGCCCTGCGTCCAGCTATATGTCTGGCAAATTCTAGAAGGCCAGCTTTGTTAAGGATGTAGAGGCCGTGTTCTAGACAGATCTGTTTAGCCGTAAACACCTCTAGCTTATTAACGAGAACGGCTTTGCCGTTACAGACGCCTACTTCATCGTCCCTAAGAATGAGGTGTCTAGAGTAACAGATGTTAATAATAAAGAAGGAGTTAGAGGCTCGGCCGTAAACAGGCCACTTAGTAAGCCGTCCGAGTCTAGCCACGACTTTCTAGGCTACATTAATCTAGGCTTAGATAAATTCAAGAATTTCCGCGAAGAGGCCGAGCATTAGGTCCGTAAAAAGATAAACCTCGCTGACAAAGACCAACTGCGCCCTAATGCGTTCGCGCATCTGTACTATAAGATTAGAGACCTCTACTACGAGGATCGCGAGCTTAAAGCGCTAAGCCGCTAATAAGAAGAAGCTAGCTAGGGCTAGGCCGCGGTAACCCGCTCCCGATCCGTGGCCCTAGAGCTAGAAATAGTTGTTTTAGTCCGCCTACGCGAACTAGCTAGCGGGGCTAAAGAACAAGTAACACGTTGCGAGACGTATAGCTATAACAAGGACCTATTAGACGATCTAATTAACGAGGCGATCGAAAAGCCTTGTCTAGATCTCGGGGAAGTTCGTATTCGCATTGCCATTCCATACGCCAACTATCTCGAAGAGCGCTGCAAGGATAGTATATACGGAAAGCTAGACATAATCCCCCTTAACAAGTACGAGTCCCTAGACATTAGTCCTCCCTTCTGCCGCACCTACATAGTAGAAATAGCCAAGGTAGTTGGCCTTATAGTGGAAGAATCGATGATAACGGCGTCTGATCGCCTCTACGACTCGTGGGATATCTCTCGTAAACTGTGCCTGCTAGCGAAGGGTTCGATCGACGACGTGCCCGACAACTTAAAGAAAGACCTATAGATATGGGAAACAGACGCGATAAACCGATAGGCTAGCAAGAACTAGCTGCGTGACGTAGAGAAGGCTGCGGCGAAGATAGCAGCTAATAAGAAGGCCTAGGAGAAGGCTAAGCGTAAAGCTAACACTAATAATAAAGAGGACGGCAGCCCTAAGAAGAGGACTCGCCTATAGCTAGAGATCGGAGAGGCCGAGGGTTCCGCGTCTGCACCTCTAGCTTACGCCCTAAAGAAGTCAAAGAAGAGCAAGAAGTCTAAGAAGGCTAAGGGGAAGCAGCGTGCCAGCTTAAACGAAGCGAACTAGCTAGTTCAGTTCGACGACGACTATAGCGACGAAGAAGCCGCTTAAGAGTCTGCTCTAGAGGGTGACGATAATAAGCTTAGGCCTATACGAATTAAGCTGGACTTTACTAACACCCGCCTATCTTAACTAAAGTTTAAGACTATTTAAGACGCATAGAAGACTTAGAATAGAAGATTGCTTAAGGATGGCTATAATATGTTTAGCGGCCTTCTTAATTAGTGGGCAAAGGACCCGGACATAGTTTCTTAGATGCACTAAGAATTCGACCTATATCGCTACTACCTCCGCCGCCGCCGCAACACATATAGATAGATGCTAAACATGTTCTTCTCCCTTACCTAGCAGCTAATGCAACAAGACCCGACTATCTAGCTGCTTAATATGCTAGCCTAAGATTCTCTACGCGATAAGGCTACATATAGATTCATCGCGTACCCGATAACGGCCTAGTACTAGTAGGGAGAACCTACCGGCCGGATCGACCTAACGATCCTAATCATTAAGGGGAACTAGGCTACCGGCGAGAAGTTTGTTAAAGGCCCCCTAGCAGCATAGAAAGATAGACAAGAGACCGCCTGCACGATTACTATAGTTTCTCTCGACAGTGCCTACTCTAGCCGCGGACCGGTTATGTAGGTACCTAACCGCAAGCCATAGAACTAGACTGCTAACGATAACGAAGACGACGAAGAAGAAGACGAGGCTATATACGCTAAGTTTGAAGTCGTCGGTAGCACCGGCTACCTAGGTTTAATCCACGATATAGTTAATAAGCTTAATAACAACGAGAACGAGGACGAAGACTCGGACATTAAGCAGAAACTAGTGCACGTTCTAGATGGAGGAAAGGACGGACTGCAGGATTCTGGCCTGCGACTACAGAATATTTCGGTCATTCTAGGAGATTTAGTGCTCATGCATTAGACGATTGCCTACGGAGAGAAGCCTAGTGTCTTATTACGCCGCATGGTCTACCTAACGCTTATTAAGTATCGTAACCAAGAACTAGTTAAAGAGACTACCCTAAGATTCCCGGATGTCCTTGTTAGCAACATTACTATGCTGCCAATGCCCAAGACGTTTATAGGCGCCGATTTCCCCAACAAACCACAGGAACGTAGACTCCCCTAGGAGCAACAGCTTACTAGCCTTAGGCTAGTCTTAGATGCGCTAATAGGCCGCCGAAGCTAAGAGGAGCCAGAAGTCAGCTAAGAAGCCCTTACGCTTCTATACATAGACCGTAACACATATAAGAAGTGGCACGAGCAGACCTGGGTTCTATAGGCGAAAAGGAGATTTGCGCAGCTATTTAACTGCTTAATTAAGGCTAAAAAGGCCATAGCGAAAGAGCAGAGCTTCTTTCTGCATGTTAAGAAGGCCCTTAGGGGCGAGTTGAAGTACTTCCCGTTCGATGGCGCCAACTACCTAGACGAGGAGGAAGACGAGTTTAAGAAGATTAGCATAGCTGCACATGCATGGTGAACTAAACCAGCTGGTTCGGTTCGGCGAAGGAAAATGGTGACGTCATAAACGTCTAACACGTTAGAAAAGAATAAATAGTACTTGGTTTGTTGTTGTTTTGCAGAAGTTGGTTCTGCTAAACTGTCTTTTTAGAATAAAAATGTCGTTTGTTAGAGTATCTATTCGGACACAAAGAAAGGGAGGATTGATGGGCGGAAACCGCACATCCTTAGCAGCTCGGGGGCCTACAAAAGCACGAGCTCAGGCTCTCCTCCATATCAATCAATTATCTACCCTACGTTTCTTGTTCACAGTTCTAGTATTATCACACGTTCTGTGCGTACCCGCCCTGCCAGCTATTACGAGAGACGATATAGCCAACACGAGGGTTCGCGAGCTGAACGTGGAGCGTAACTGCGAGCGTGGCCGTTACTCGATCCAAACTGCAGTGCTTACGAGGATTCCTAAGCCTAGCTACCTAGGACGAGAGGCGAGAACTGCGCGTTGTTACGCTGCGTGCGACTGCTATACACCTGATTCTGGGGCTGTCAGGCCTCAGCGATATGGATATGCACGCCCAGTTGGCTGTGAGCTAGTTGGAGTAGTGTAGGATTCACGCATTAATATATAGCTTCGTATAGTTCCTATATAACTACCTAATATACCTAATTCTCCGATAACGCCTAGAACTATAGCCTTTTACTATACGCCTTATTATACTATACTCGGCACTAAAGGAATACTAGCTAGTACGCTAGATAGTACGCGGAGTAGTTGCCCTTAGCTTTCCTTAAGACTAGGCTATAAACTACTCGGACGTAACGCGTTTAGCTCGAGGATTACTTATACTTACGATATAATTCCCTACTAATACTCTAGCAGCGGACGATACTCTAGCTATAGACGTCGCTTCTAAAGTAGTAGTAGTAGCCTAGTAGGAATATACTCCCGTAGTAGTACTACTAGTAGCAGCGGCGCTACTATTAGATCGTATTGCCTTTGCTAATATCCTAGCTATAGCACTACGCCTATAACTAATATATGCGTAGAATATAGCTTATAGAGTATAGTCCGACTAGCGACGTCGTAGACGCGGAAATAGGGCACCTATACCGATTCTAGTACCTATACTAGCTTTACTACCTATACCGCTCTCTCTACTAGTTAAGAACGCACCTATAGAGCTAGTCCTACTATAGTTACTATAGACTATAAGCTTAGACTTACCGTTAACGTCGCCTATACCTTCGCTTATACGTACCTTCCTAGTACGTAACTAGTCCTTCTAGCCTAAAGCGCTACGATAACTGCTAATAGACTCTACTTTAGACTCGTCGCCTCTATCCCTTCCTGCCGTAGGCTCGCTAGTATACCCTTTATTATACGCAACTAGTCTCGTACCCTTATAACGCCTATCTTTACTAGACGTTATACCGAACGTCCTAGCTAAGCCTAACGCCGAGCGTCTACGTTCTTAGTACCCTACGTAAGGTAGATACCTACTATAGGCTCGTCCTACCGAGGAGCCGTACTCTAAACTAGATAAGCGTAACCTAGACGATATCGACCTAGTGCCGCCGTACGTACTACCTTAGGGCGACGTTGCTATAAACGATACTACCGCTATACTAGACTTTTTATAGTAGCTAGCTCGCATAATTATAGAGACTGCTATATAATAAGAGATAGCTATTAACGCTATATAAGCCGATCTCCGTACGACGTAAGGCTAGGTCTAATACCTTTTATAATAGAACGCTCTAGCCGTCGCACTAGGACTAGCGCCCGTTCTAGTCGCTATACTAAAACTAGTACCCGCCCTAGTTATTGCGCTTAGACCGGCACCTATCCTAGTATTAGCCTATATACTATTACTAGCGCGTAGTGCCTATAGACGCCTAGACGCTAGTCGTACTAAATAACTCGTACGAGTAGGTCTAGAGGAATACGAACTAGAATACGCGTACGTTCCCCGCTAGTTACGCGAATACTAGAATGCTAAGCTAGCACGCTGCCGAGCTAACTCTTATTATAACGAGCGACCGCTATTACGTAAAGGAGCTTCCTTATAGCCTTCGGACTCCTTTAGTTCCGATATAGACTACGCTACCTACTCTAGCTACTACGACTATAACCGGAACCGTATAGCACGCTATATCTATTAGGAACTAGATAATAATAATAGTAGTTTAAGCTCCGACGATACTATCTATTTACGTTACTTACGCTATCTGCGCCCGGACCCTTATCGCAACGGTGCTTAGAGACCTGCCCGTAAGCTAAACTATAACTATAAACGCCCTTCCGTATCCTATAAGGACCGTTATTTCTGCCTAGAAGATATTAGGTTTTTCTTCTCTAACGTACTAGAATCCGAATACGGATATAGGAAGATAGTTAATAAGGGAGACAAACTCTTCTTCCGTTCCGTATACCTATTCCTTAAAGCTACTTAAGACTATGCTAATACTAATAGCGTAGACGTACTCTACCGCAATATCTAGTATTACTTCTACGGAGCTACTATATAATAAAGCATATATAAACTATACGCTAATAATAGGATAAGAATGCGTTCGAGCAAGTACGGCATTAGACGTTAGGCTAAGGCACTACGCGACCGCTTTTAAGTACCCGTAAACGAGACTTAGGAAAACCTTATAGCTAAATACTATAATTAGCTAGATATACGCTCGGGTCGTAGACCTACCGACTTTATTCTATACTATATACGTTAGGTACGAGAGGCCTAAATCTACGACCTACGCGGTTAACTTATATAGACCTAAATACGCCTACTTCTAGAACTATAACGTAATATCCTACGCCCTTAATATAATACTACCCTAGTAGAATTTTAGGCTTAGCTAAACGATAAGTACGAGTCGTAGCGTCGCCTCCTATAGGCTCGTAAGTCTACTTAGTTTTTCGTACGCAACTAATACTATATAGTAGCCGCTAGAGCTAGCCGCGACCTTAACGGACGTAATAATAGCAAGTACTCTACGGACTGCTACTAGAATATTAACCGATCTACTAACTAGTAGTATCGCACGCTACTAACTAACCTATACCTATAGAATTGCGAAAATAGTAGCGTATAATAGACTATAACGAACTAGAGAAATAAGTACGCTTCGTACCGTAATAATAGATAGTAGGGCTAGTATATACGCAATTGCTAGCTAGTATACCCTAAGCGCAACGATCGCTATAACCGTAACGACTATAACGAGCGTTATAAACGTATAGAGCGTACTAACTATAATAACCGCCGCGATACTTGCGATACTCGTAACGCCTATAATAATCGCATAAATCGCAGGCTATAATATACTGCTCGTAATAATCCTCCGTAAGGCAGGGTATAGTCTCTAGCTTATAAACGCCTACTATACTTTAACGAAGCTAGAAGTAGTATCCTCCTACCTACTAACTCCCGTTCCCTATTACCTATACGCCCCCTACGCTCTCTCTCTCTACCGTCCTAGTCCTATACTTCTTCTCCGCAACGCGCTTTATCTTATACTTCCTCTCTACGACGCGCTTAATATAGAAACTTCTTTAATAATATCCTATCCTCTATAGTAGACGACGACTCTCCCTAACGACGCGGTAGACTATAGAACTTTATAGTATACGACGCTAACTTCCTAGCTAATAAGGCAAGCCTAGCTATTAAGCCGTATAGGGCTACTATACTACGAGGACGCCGTTATAGCAGATATAACGAATTTTTCTATAGCAATATAGCGTACCTTATCTACTTAGACGCTATATATACTAACGTCCTAGTTACTATATCTAACGCGGCACTGCGTATCGTCGATTCTTTTGCTATATAGTAAGAGGCGTATAGCTACGCCTTCCGGCGTTTTTACTTCCTACGTATACCGCTATAGCTAACTAACGCTATAGACGCTACTATATATACCGTCTACCTAGATATAGGAGCTACGATCTTAATTATTAACTCCGACTTCCTCTAGAAGTAGGCACCGCACCTCCCGCGCTATTAGTTAGTAGTCTCTTTAGATATTGCTAGCATCCTATCCTCCCTACCGGTCTAGGAATATATAAACTTAGAGTTCTAGCTTCCTATAGTATATAATAGCGAACGCGTGCTTACCTACTATACTTATAAGATATATATTATACCTAAGCTTTAACTAAAAATCCTTATCGCTATAGATATTATCGTGCCGGAGGCTATTAAGATTAATACCGCACGTAAGGAAGCAGTTCTAGGCGCTTATAAGCGAGCCCGTATACCCTTACTTATTACTAACCGAGTAGTCGCTAAGTTTAATATATTAGTACGTACGCCGCAAGATAGGATTATAGTTCCGCTACGCTTAGTCTATAAGGTCCTAGTCTCTTACTCGGACCTATTGCCGGCAGATTAGGACCTAGAGTTCTTGCTCGAAGACTACTATATATAAATCCGCTCCTTTTAGGCTGCTATCTACGCTACGATTATAGATTAAAACACCGACGGCGTTTACGTACGCAATAACTCGGCTAGGCTCCTTATACTACCTTCTAGAACGAAGCTAGGCGTCGTATATAAATGCGATTTCGACGGCGTATACTATATCTATAGCGACTATTACGAGCTTATAGCTATTACTCTATAGCTAAATTTTCTAAGGTAGGTTTAAATACCCGTAAGCCTAAGAGTCTAGAGAGTATAGATACGATTCTAGTACTAACGCTCCCGGACGCTACGAAGGAGTATAAGCTACTATATAGGGTTACCGTCTACGCGGACGACGACGATAAGCTCGTTACGCTTACTTATATCGTTAATGCGCACGCTACGCTATAGATAGATAAGGGCATAGTAGTCGACGTGCTAGACGAGAACTAGATACTTATTCCGCTCTAAGTAGGTTATAAAAATAATAGCATACCTATAACTATATACCTACTTAGCTAGCCCGACCGTAACGTTATAGATAAGGCTTTTAACGCACTATATTCTTAGGGCAAGATGCAGTTTACCCGTTAACCTACCTAGTTTAGCTTCCTAGTCTTTATCGTCTAGAAGATAGTAGTTGCGAACGGCTAGGTTATATATAAAGGCAGAGCTATAGTCGATATTAGAGAACTTAATAAGATCGCTACTAAAGACTTATACCCTCTACCGTAATAGGAAGATATAGTAAACGCACTACGCGGGAGCAGATATATTAGTATAATTAACGTAGTATCGTTTTTCTACTAGTAGGCTATAGCTCCGGACGACTAGTATAAGTTTACTATTAATAGTTACTAGGGATAGGAAATAATAAATGTCGCTATTATAGGATACTTAAGTAGCGTTTAATACGTATAGCAACAACTCGATAGACTTCTAAAACAACTTTCGTACTACTATAAAGCCTATATTAACGATATCGTTATTTACTCTACTACTTTCGATAACTATATTCGCGACCTAGACGCTATATTCGCACTACTTAACTCTTACCGAGTTAGTATCTCTCCGGCAAAGTCCTTCCTCGGCTACCCGTCCGCGATACTACTAGGCTAGCGCGTTAGTAGGCTCGGCTATACTACTTACGAGAAAAAGGTATGCGCTATCCTAGACCTACTATTTCCCGAGACGCTTAAGGACTTAGAATACTATATTAGGCTTACTAGCTAGAAACGCGAGCATATACTCTACTTCTTATATATTATCGCACCCTTTAAGAAACGAAAGAAGGAACTGCTCCGCCTAGTACTAACGCGGTAGAGTATATAACGCAAACGCTACGCTAAACGCATAGAAGCCTAGGACGCCGACGCTAACCTAGAGTAAGCAAAGCGATCTTTTAAAGTTATAAAGGACCTTTACCGTACCGTTAAGTTTTCTTACTACGCTAACCTAGATTATAATCTATATACGGATATCGACTCTAGCCGATAGGTATACGCTATTATACTATATATAGTTAAGGGTAATTCTACTCTAGTTCTTAAGAACGGCAAGGCCGTACGTTTTCCTACTACCTAGACCTAGGTTATTATATACCTTAGCAAGACGCTAACTCTAACGGAGTTATAGTACCTAGCTACCGAACTAGAGGTCGCTAGTTTAGTTTAGGCTATACGTAAGACCCGCTATATTCTTTAAGCTTGCCGGCGATAGGTCTACGTTTTTTTAGACTATATCGCAGCTATAGAGATAGCTAACGCTAGTTCGCTTACTAGTACGATCTTTATAGATAAGCTTAACCTCCGCCTTATATACGTAGGGTAGTATTTGTTCTAATTCCCGTAGATATCTATCTTATACCGACCTAGTAGACTATACGGAATTTTAGACGCCCTTAGCTAGCTCGTCTACGACGTTAATACGGCGTATAATACTTAGACTAAGACCCTCGACCTACTAAGCTATAACAATCCGGACCTAGCTCGCGACGTTATTAACGTCCGTTACGCCTACGCTTACGCTAACGTAAATACTGCTACTCTTAACTACTTCGCTAAGGAGACTCTTACTTCTAGATACAAACGGCATATATACTACTACTACGCTACGCTAATTAATAAAGCCTCTAGCCGTACGTATACCTTCTCGGAGCTCTTAGTCTTCTACTCTATACTCGTAGAGATATCTAAAGACTTTAAGAACGATCTTAAACGCGGTTACCGCAACGATACTAGTTAGTACGTATGTATTAAATAGTTCGACTGCGAAGACGAACTCCGTATATAGGCCGAAGCTATCTAGATAGAGGTTTAGACCTAAGAAGGCGAGCCTAAAACCGTACTCTTAGGGCTACGCTTCTATTAATATAACGATTTAATCTACTTCCGTAATAACGATAGACGGGAGCGACTATATATACCGGAAAGCCTAGAAGCCGAAGTATTTAAGATAGTATATAATAATTACTACTATGCCGGCTTCTACTATATATATACTCGCGTATACGCTAGCTTCTACGTACGAGCGCTTGCGCGAAAGCTCTATAAGTATATTTAGTATTGCCCGATATATATCGAGAACTAGATATACTGCTATAAGCCGTATAGTAAGCTATACTCTATTACTACTATGCCTATTCCCTACTACGCAGTTACCGCCGACTAGGTCTACGGACTGCCCGAAATAGTAGATAGCTATAACAGTTTCTTAACGAAAACCTATAAGTTTACTAAGGATATCCTACTCCGTAAGGTTAAGTATATATAGACCGCCTAGAATTACGCTACGGATTAGGTAGAAGCCTATATACTATATAAACGCAACTTCCTAACTATCCTTATCGGCGATAGAGACCCTATCTAGCTCTTAGACTTTATAAAAGCCGCACTTACGAAACTAGGTATATGCTTTTTCGCTATAACGGCCTACTATTCTTAGGTAGATAGCTAGTCTAAACGGACAAACTAGACTATCGAGATTGCAATACGCTTTTATACGGCCTTATTTCCTAACGTAGTATAGACCGACGTATTACTATATATCTAGGCGAAACTTAATAATGCGCGTAATACCTCTACTAGTAAGATTCCGAACGTTATAATCTAGGGCTTTAAGAACAACCTCGATACTCTAAACCTACTTACTAAACTCCCTACTACGGACTTTGTTGCCCTACGCTAATAGGTACGAGATTAGGCAGTAGACGCGCTAGTATAAGCGGCGGCGATAATAAAAGATCGCTATAATACGCACTACTAACTTATTTAATTCCGGGTAGGGTAGCAAGTTATACTTAAGCTCTACTACGGCTATAAGATTCTAGGACTTACTAGCTATAAGTTGCATATATAACGTACTAGACTATTTAAGATCGTTCGACCTATCGGGCGTTTAGCTTATAAGCTAGAGTTACCGCCTAATATAGGCATTTACCTAGTTATCTTAGTTACCTAGCTAGAGCCGTACCCTAAAGGCAATAACCCTTATAACTAATAACCGCCTTAACTAGGCCCTATCTAGATAGAAGAAGACGACGACCTAGTGCTCTTATAAGAAGCACTATACTATATAATTAAAAGACTAATAGGACGACGAGTTAGTTATAGCGTTACCTAATACCTAGTAAAGTAGGAAGGGTACTCTTACGTATATAACGTCTAGTACGATATCGATAACCTCCGCGACGCTATAGATCTTATAGCGGAGTATAATAGGCAATACCTACCTAACCGCCCTACCGTACGCTAGGCTCGTAGAAATATCTAAAGCAGCCCCCTAGCGGGTCTAGCTCCTAAGCCGGATACTAAGACCTAGCTACCTTTTTTAGGCCTATAATAGCCTTCTCGTTATGCGGGCCTAAGGTAGAGATAAACGTGCTTATATACGTAGTTTTCTAGTATACTTACTACCTATTGCCTAGAGACTACGTTATTGCCGTATTAAATATTATTATTTTTAGGTATACTTACTACCTATTACCTAAAGACTACGTTATTACTATAGCAAATATTATCCTCGTACTCTATTTTCGGACTAGCGCGGTTTCCTCCGCCTATACTTAGTTTTCTACTACTACTAAATTTTTATAGCTTCCTTAACGCTAACTTCTACCTTACGCTCTCTACTTTTATAATACCTCCGCGCCGATAGGCGCTTAAGATATAACTACGCAAACGCGCGCTTAAATCTAACTACTATCCTTCTCCTAATCGAGCGGCAATAAAGTACTACCGGCACTCGGCTTAAAGGCTTTACTCTTAGTAATAGCGTATAATATAGCAAATAATAGTAGGGCTATAGCCGGCAGCCTACCGCTTACTAATTATACTTAAGCGGACATTACTCGTACGAGGACCTTAAAGGTGCTTTAAAAGAAGTTTATAATTACCTACGGTAACTAGTAGTTTATTACCTTCTGCTCTAAAACGCTAAGTATTAACGCAACTAAAATAGGTTCCCTTACTTTAGAATAGACGTACCGTTCTAGAGTCTAATATATATTCTACCCGCTATATATAAGATCTACCTACCGCACTAACCTGCTCTTAATAGAAGACTTATACCTAGTCCCGCATAACTCTAAGTAACCTATAGCGTAGCTCCTCTCCTACCTTACCGACGACGAGGGGCTATATAAGGATATTAGTTCTAGTAAGAAAGAACGTAAGGCCTATATATAGGCGCCGAACTATAGCAACCGACCTTTATATAGTTAGGTAGTCCCGTAGCTTATATAAAAATACGATAATACTATCGCCGAAGTACTAGACCTTACCGCTACTAAGTTCGATACCCTAGTTGCCTAACTAGTACCTAAGCTTCTTATTACGGGCTATACTGCCCTTATACTAGTCGACGACTTAGGCGCTAACCTCTATACCTACTATAGCATACGTCTTTACGCTGCGTATATCTTCTAACTCTAGTTCGGCGTAGACGAGCCCTTATAGCTAATCGACTTTGCGCCCGAGTATATTTAGAAGGTATTACCGGGTATAGTTACTATCGAGCTAGGCAGCGCACTTAATTTCGACTTAGAACTACTTAGTCGATACCTACCTAGCGCTCCGGACTTACTATACGGCAATAGCGGCGCGATATCTATTCGGTTACTAACGTTATATTAAGCGCAAATAGTCTTTTCTATATATATAGAATAGGAGACATATAATAACTATATACTCTTTCTAGCGCTATTTTCGCTCTTTGCGCTATAAACGGGCCGTATCTAGAATAAACTAAACTTACGAAACGCACTTCTTTATAGTTACTACTTTTATCCCGTAATAGTCTAGATAATCTTCGATATTCTATAGACTATACTATAATATAACCCTACTAACGTAGAGCTAACTACTACGCTTAACTACTTAGCTAATAATTCTACCGATCTCCTATTATATAAGGCGGACCGGTACGCTTTACTAGTATAGACGCTAACCGAATAGTAAGGCCGCGTAAAGCTCGCCGCTCTCTAGTAGAGAGTCTTTGCGGTTAATATAGACCCGCTAGGGCGGCTAATAGTTTTACCTTCCTTTTAAGACGCTATTACTATAGCGCCGCTCTATAATATGCTATACTAACCTTACCGTTCTAAGATCGTATACTCCGATAATAGTACTTACTAGCTAGAGCGAGTCGCTAATAAGGACTAGACAAACCTCGCTCTATTCGAATAGGCTAGGCGTTTCTAGGAGGATAAGAGCCTCCTACGCGATACTAGCAATGCGGGGGATAATACTAACGACTTCCGCTATACTATAAAGAACTTACCCGCTTCTAGCGCACTACTACTACGTTACTTCCTAGGCCTCCCTATTTCTCTTTATAAATAGGTCGAGGTTTAGCCGATAGATAACGCTAACTAGGTTAAGGATATAAAGCGGGCTTACCTCTTCTTACTCTTTATTACTAACTACCTTCGTACGTAGTACTAAGGGGACGATATAAATAACGACGTTAACTACCTTACTCTAGAGCGGTACGCCTTAGAATTCCTATCTAGTACCTACCCTAGCCTAGACTTCTTACTATAGACGGTAGATATGCTCCGCGCGTCGCTACTCTCTACTAAGATAGAGTTCTTTCTTTCTATTCCCGCGTAGTACCTATTCGCTAATAACAAAATCTAAGAGTAGCTATAGGACTTCTAGGCTAACTCTTAGACTATATCCGGCGCGTTTACTCGCATTGCGGCGGAGGCTAAACGCCTAGCTACTACGGTAGTAACTACGACTCTTCCGCTATAGCCGGCCGTAACCTCTACTATATCCCCTACTATTCTACCGTAGCTATTATAGCTAGCCGCACTAGCTACCGCTAGCGTAGACCTAATTATTCCTACTATAGCTATAGCTATACTAGTTACCGAATAGTCGACGCTAGCTAGGGCTAACTTTCCGCTACGTTAGATTAACGATGCTAATAAAGATACGCCTACGGCTATCTAGAAGTAGTTCTACGCGTACGATATCGACGTTTATATCTATAGCTAGTCTACTTCTACGGCGGCCCTATTAGCCGCTAAGGACTATCTACGCCGTAGACCTTACTATAAGGCTTTATACCTTAGCTAGCTATAGACTACGGCGAGGTATATTCTATATAGCTAGTACCCTACCTCGCCGCCGTAGACTAAGAGGGGATACTACGCTATAATTAAATTACCTAAGGTCGCTAAGTAGCCCTAGATCCCTTACTAGTATCGTACCCTAAACGACCCGCGCTAGGTAACCTACGAGGCGTACTAGTTAGCAAACCCCGCTACGGTCCTTTTACTTTCTAAGCCGCTTACTACCGACGGGGTACCTATAGACCCGCTAGCCCCCGTACCGAGCATAACGATCGCGCTAGGCGTTAAGATAAAGCCGCTACTACGCTAGTATAATAGCTAGGACCGGCTTATACCGGGATTAATATAGGCATAGGCCGACGCTAACCTACTAGACTCTTATATTACTAACTAGGAGGTCTCCCTACGTACCTTACTAGCTTTCTTAGACTACTTGCGCCGCGAGCCTATTAATAGGCAATAGAAACCTAGATACCTTAAGTACGCTTATATACGCATTTTAGACACCTAGCTTATAGGCCCGACGGCCTAGACCCTAGATATATTTAAAGCGCTAATTAATATATGCTATATATAGAACTAGCTTTATATACCTTACCGCTTCCGTAATATAGATAATCCGTTACGGGCAACTTATAAGGCGCACTAGTTAGCAAACGCCGACTCTATCTAGACGTACTACTAAGTCGCGATAAAGCTACTCGCTACGGCTAAGAAGGACGGACTAGTAGCTATCCCGTAGCCGAAACCTATACTAATACTAGCTAATAATGCTAGCGTTACTAGCTAGTTTCTACCTACGTCTACTATCTAGCCCGGCTGCAGCTATACCCTACTTTACTAGTATACCGTTTAGCCGACTATATCTAACTCTATGCCGGTCCTAGCCCCTAAGTCCGACGCACCTACTAGCGTTATTAACTAACTTATACGCGCTTAGTTAAGCCGTACTCTTACGGCTAGCGCTAATATCGTAGCTGCGGCTTACTAGACCGTTTATTACGCTATATAGACGCTTATTATAAGTATTATAAACGCTCGAATAATTAAGTAATATAAGTAGCGCTATATACTAGAGTATAATAACGAGGCCGCTACTTACTAACGCCTAATTAGTACTATAGAACTACTAGTCTATAAGCCCCTCTCTATACTAACTCCCGTAGTAGTACCTATACTCGACGCGCTATACTAGATATAGCCGTCGCTATACTCTATCCGCTTACCGCTAGCTTAGAACGTTCGCTCTCTATTTAAGAGTATTAGTACTAATGCTGCTACTAACTAAATTTGCGCTTACGGTAGTAATACGCTAGTACGCAACCTAACTATACCGATATTTACTATAACTACGATACTATTAAAGCCGACGCCTACTTTGCCTACGGCATCTAATAACGGCACTAGGAGACCTATAGTAATATAGCCTATACTATCTAAGGCTATACCGTCTACGATATAGTCTACGATATAGGCTATACTATCTACGACGTAGTCTAAGCTAACGCTAGCTATACCTATAGCGCCTAGTAAGAGCGCTAAGATACGACCGGTAATACCTACTACGCTATTCTAGCGCACTAATACTAGTTCTAAGCGGCCTCTCTCTAAACTGCTTACGGACAAGTTTACTAAGGTCCTAGACCTACTAGAAGATAACGTTAACGCTACGGCTATAGAGAAGTTTAATTATAATAAGACGCGAACTATCTAGCGTTACGGTATAAAGCCTATAGTAAAGAACTAAGCTATATATATCGATACGATATAGGTATAGAAACGCGGTACTATCCTACCTTAGTACCTTGCCTTCTATACTATAATAGCCGACTTCTTACCGCTAGATAGGTGCGTTCTCGAAGACTATAAGAAGAGCGTTATCCTGCGCCTATATAATCTCTATTATATCGCTAAGGACCTCCTCTACTAGAAATACCCTACTATTTTTAGAGCTTAGAGAGAAGTCCGGAACGAGGCTAAGCCGATAGGACGACCTACTATTATACGTAACGAGGACGGCACCTAAGTATATTAATAGAGTTGCAAGCGCGTCGTTCTATACGGTATTAGCTAATACTAGGAGCTATACCCCGAACGTATACTACTTACTAAAGAGCCTAAAGAAGAATAGAGTTACGTTAGAAAGGTATATACTAGCAATTAGGCATACCTTACGTCCCGCGCCTTTAAGGTTACCTATAATAAGATTAAGCTCTTGCTATCTAACTTCCTAGCGCGAGATAGCTTAACGGAATACTCTATTAATATCGACTCTAGATCTATCCCCGCTACGTAGTTCCGAGTCCTATTATAGAAATTCTAACGCGCCCTTACTACTGCTCTTTAGTACTTCCTCTAGACGGCTAACCTCTAACGCCTCGTACTTTACTACGACTAGCGCCCTATACCTAAGGATTAGGTACCTACCTTATACGACGCTAGATAGCCTAATAAATTTAGCGTCGTAAAGGCTGCCGTAGAGGGTCGGTATAAGACGATTACTAAGGGCTAAGCGATAGGAAGCGCTTTTGCTACGCTCCTACTATTATAAAGAATAGACCTACGCCTAGTTCTCTACCCGTTAATCCGAGGACGCTTCGGCGCTAGTAACCCTACTATTCTGCGCGCTCGTCTCCTATAGTTGCCTTCTATCTTTAGTATACTTAGGAGCGACGAGGGTACCTAGCCTAGCGACGGGCAAGGCAATAGATAAAGCGACGCCGCTAATAACGTAACTCTGCTACTAAAAGCCCGCCGCAAACGTAAGACTGCACCTACTAATACCGTTTCCTCGGATAGTAAGAAACCTATTAAGAAACCGAAGACTAAAGGCGACGTCGGCAACGCCGGCAACGCTACTCCTAAGTAGGAGATCGCTATAAATATAAGTACGAGCGCAGCGCTAGCCCTATTAGCCGAGGACGCACTCGCGGCTATAGCGGCTAACGCTAAGAGAGCGTAAACTCCGTCTAACGCCGGGTCTAACTACTAAATACTACTACCTAGTACCGTACCGATAAGATGCCTTTTACTAAGTTAGTTAAGGATAGCGCTTACTTTAGCCGCTACTAGATAAAGTATAAGCGCCGATAATCTAGCAAGACCGACTACTATACCCGCAAGCGCCTCGTTACCTAGGCTAAGAACAAGTATAATACGCTAAAGTACCGCCTAGTTATCCGCTTTACTAATAAGCTATAGTACTAGGTACCTATACGCGCTATCTTTATATAGCCGCACGACGGAGAGATAATTATCTAGTATAGGATAATAAGTTGTTTTATAAGCGAGGTCGCTCTTATTTTTTAACGGAATAGGGGGCTTATATTACGGATAGTAGGCGCACGGGTGCTACGTACGTAGTATAGATACTTCGTAGCTAGACCTAGATAGTACCTACTATAGTTACCTACTACTTCTTATACGTGCTACTACCGGTAACTCTAACAAAAGTTGCGAAACGTAGCCTTATAGCGAAACTAGAGAGTACGAGTAGTAATACGATCCTATATCCTTTCTCTAGCTTACTAAACTCCGTATAGCTCGTAATATTATATTTCTCGGGCTATTCTAGCTATAACGACCCCTTTGCATAGGTATAGTAACTCTAAGCGAATCCTCGAAAAGCTATAGATAAGCTAAATTATTAATCTTCTATAACTAATCGCCGGCGTCTTAAAACACCGTCGATTCTAAGTTATAATAGAACTAAGAGTTTATAACTTTCTTAGAGTTAAAGGCTATCTCTATATAGAAGGTAGCCTTAATGCTCTTAAGTCCTCCCGAGTTATCTAGTTCCGCTTAGGCTTATATATAATAAAGTGCGTTCTAGCAGCTTATTATAATTAATCGCTTGCTTCTCGTATTATAGTTCGTACTATTAGACTATAAGTAACTTCTTCCTTCTTTTTATATTTCTAGTAGTTCTTATTCGTAGAAGATATTATATAGCCCTACCTTCGGCTCTATTTTAATACGTAAATCCTATACTACTCTAACTAGCTTATAGCTAGCTAGGCGTATATATCTATATCGCTAAGGCCTAATAGCCCTAGAATTAGGTATATAGCAGTCGCACGTAGCGTAATAACGCGTAGTTCTCGTCTCTCGTCGCTAGGTAGCTAGGCTTAGAAATCCTCGTAAGTACTATAGTTTAGATTAATTAACGTCTACGCTCGCAGTTATGCTTCTACGTTTAGCTCGCGAACCCTCGTATTAGCTATATCGTCTCTTATATTAGCTAGCAAGGCGGGTACGCATAGAACGTATAATAATACTAGAACTATAAATAAGAAACGTAGGGTAGATAATTAATTAATATATATAGAAGAGAGCCTAAGCTCGCGCTTTTATAGGCACCCGAGCTGCTAAGGATATGCGGTTTCCGCCTATTAGTAGTTCCTAGTATATAAGGTATATTATTATATATTTAGTTCTAGTGTTTATAGATTCTATTAACGGCTAGTTAGTATAGTAGTATTATCCTAGCTTATTATCGGCTTATATAAGTAGTTAATTTATACTCTTCTATTCTTGCGACCGCGTACTAGAAGTTATAGGTTCGATTCCTATACCGGCCGTTCCTAATAAGTAAAGTCTCGGAGAGGTTTTACTTATTAGGCCCCTTTTCTTTTATTAAATTCTTTAATCTTTTGCTAATAGTTTTATAGGTTGCGTTTTAGTTCCTAGGTATTTTCTAATTTAGAATAGCCTTTCTCTTTAACGAGGTATTGCTAATTCTTATAGTCTAGTATTTTTTTAACTTCGTACTCGTCTTCTTCCTTAGGTTAGAAGTAGAAGTTTTCCTAGTATAGAATATCGGCGTCGGTAGGTTCTAGTAATAATATATAGAATACTAAGTAGATCTTTACGTCTTTTAGTAACTTAAGTCGGTAGTTAAATAGTGTTTTAACTTCTTTAGTTAAAAATAGTTCGACTTTAACTTAATTTAGTTCCTTAGTCTTTCTTCTTATCTTAAGATTTTTTATAAGGAGATAGACCTTATCCCCTTTTTTTAGCTAAGGTGCTATTTTTCTTTTCTTATTATATAGCTTAGCTATTGTTTCCTATAATTGTTTCCTATAAGTCTAAGATTCGATATTATAGTTCTTAGTATAGTTTCTTTAGATCTTCGCTTGCTACTATAGCCTATTCGGCTTATAAATATAACTAAGGTTCTCTAAAAAGGTTCGGATTTTGTCTATAATTTGCAAAGAATAGCGTAGACCTTGTTCTTTCCGATTGCTAGTTATTAAGTGCAATCTATACTATAGGTAGTAGTAATACCTAATTATCTTATATATAGTTAACGTAATATCGTAGGTATTATTCTAATATTTAGTTTATTCTTTCCGTTTGTCTACCCGTTTAAGGGTAATAGGCTATAGATAGCTTATATTTAATTCTAAGGCATCCGACTAGTATTTTCTAGTAATTAGAGGTAAATAGCTTATCTCTATCGGTAATAAATACTTTTAGAAATCCGTAGTATTATATAAGCCTATTAAGAATAAGGTATCCGAGTTGTTCTATAGTATAGGTCTCGTTTATAGGTATAAAGTATATATATTTTATAAGTCTATCGACGATAACTAGTATTATATCGTATTTAATAGTTATAGCTTAATTCTTAGAGCTTAGGAGTTTTATAATAAAGTCTATTATTACTTCGTCCTATAGTTATAAAGGTAGAGTCTAGAATTATATATATCTATATTTAGCGTATCGTATAGCCTTATTACGTTAGCAACTCTCGTAGCGCTTAATATACCTAAGTACCTTTTATCGCATCTATAGAAAGTTAAAGTTTCTCTAGATAAGTTCCGTTATCTTCGTTGCTCCTAGATGTCCGTATAGTAGGTTATTATAATATTATCGTATATATTCTTCTTTTCGGTCCTTTAAAACCTAGTATTTCTCTTATAGTATCGGGAATTGTTTATCCTTATCTATAAGGATTTGCATAATATTATTAAACTCTTTTATATTAGTACTAAGGCTTCCGTCTAGATTAGCCTTTAGAACTTGCTATATATAGGTTCCTTCCCTTCTATATAGTCTATTTATCGACTTAAGGCGTCTACTCTACTATTATCTCTTCCTAAGGTATAGCAGATTTTAAACTTATATTACTTAAGTAGTTCTAACTAGCGGCACTATTATCGAGTTAATACCTTAGTCGTAGTAAAGTAGTTTAGATTCTTATAATTAGAAAGAATCGTAAGTCCTAGTACTCTTTCTACGTATATCTTTTAGTACTATAGTATAGCGATAATCGTAAGCAATTCCTTATTATAGATATCGTAGTTTTATTCCGCGAGTAATATCTTTCTTAAATAATAGGCTACTAGGTATCGTTTCCCGTTATACTCTTATATAAGGCATGCTCCTATAGCTATATCCGATACGTCCGTCTTAATCTAGACTAGTCGCTTTCTATTAAATAGTCGTAGGACTAGTGCTTTATAGCATATTTACTTAAGTATATCGAAGGCCTTCTAGTACTTTATCTATCTAGTTCTATTTAAGGTCCTTCTTTATTAGGTCTAATAGTAGTATTGTAATCTTTAAGTAGTTCTAGATAAACTTCTAGTTATAGTTAGCTAGTTTAAGGAATAATTATATATCCTTAACTATCTTTAGTATTAGCTAACTACGTATTAATTCGATCTTTTCTACGTCGATCTTAATTCCGTTAAGGTTAATTATAAATCTAAGAAACTTAACTTCCTTTTTATAGAATTTATATTTCTTTAGTATAGTCTAGAATCCTACTTCTATAAGTCTCTAGAAGACGTCTTAGACTTATCTTATATATTATTCTCGAGATCCTTTAGTATAGACGAGGATATCGTCTATATATGCGATAACGTATATATCGAGTAGATCTCTAAGAATATCGTTAACTATCTTCTAGTAGGAGGCTAGTGCGTTAGTTAATTCTATTAGCATAACCTTAAATTCGTAAAGTCTATAGCATATTTAGAATGCTATTTTCTATTCTTTGCCTTCTGCTATATAGATAGTATAGAATGCATCTTATAGATTAATTTTCGTATACTAGTTTAATCCTATTAGTCTATTTTATAGTTCTTCGATATTTAGTAGTAGATATTAGTTCTTAATAGTAATCTCGTTAAGTTCTCTAAAATTAACGATAATTTATATATCCCCGTTAAGCTTTAGAACGCTAAAGATAGGTACGCTTACGCTTAATCTAGATTTCTATATCTAGCCCTTATTAAGCATTTTATATAACTATTTATTTTCGTTCTAGAGCTACTTCTCGGATTTCTAGAATAGTAGCTTAAATAGGAGCTCCTTTCTAAGTATAAGGTTAATCTAGTAATCTTATTTCTAGTATTTAGGCAAAGCGGTAATATCTTCTACTTCTTTAAAGAGTCTCGCCTATTTTTAATACTCTTTAGGGATTTCGAGATCCGACTTCGAATTCTTTATTAGTATATTACTTTTAATCGTACCTATAACTTTATTAACCTCCTTACTATTATAAGTATCTATCTAAGTTAGATTGCCTCTCTTATTAGCTCCTATTAGCTTAGAAGTTAGTTCGTTAAGCTCTCTTCTAGCCTTATCTATTAGCGTACGCTATCGCTATATAGAGTTAATATTAATAACGCAATCGTATTATCTAAACCTAAGTACTCCTTTTCTCTAGTTAATTGCTAAATTATGCTTTCTTAACTAAGATATGCCTAGAACGATATTATAACTAGCTATATTAGTAATATCTAAGATAATATCCTCGTAGTACTATTAAATTATAAGTTATAGTAGAAACGTCTCCTATTCTACGCTTAGTAAGGCTAATCTATTAACTATAATTAGTTTATATCCTTTCTTCTTGCGCTAGGTTGCGATTCTATATCGCTTAATAAATAATTTAGAGCTAAAGTTCCTACTTACTTCTAAATCGATTATAGTATATAGCGCATAACTATTAACGTTAATTTTTATACGGAAGACTACTATCGATACGTAAGCGCTTTGCGTATTATAGACTTCTTTTAAGACGCTCTTTCTTAGAGACTCGATCCTTTTCCTAACTAGGTATTACTAGCTCGTTATTATAGCTATACGTAGATCTTAATTCTTATCTCTCGAACCTTATTAGTTATCTTTTATTTAAATAGGGTTTCGATATAGGCGAATTTATATTAGCATTCTTAGACTATTTAAAATCGTTTCTATAGCTTATAAAGTTCTTATCGCATTTCGTTAAGTACGACGTAATTATCTAGTATAATATATCTATAAGGCGTAAGAGTACTACCTAGCAGTAGTTGCTCTACTATAAGTTCTTAAAAGTAAGATTCTTATTATATCCTTTAGTAATCCTAGAATAATTATTAGAGTCGTTAAAGGGAATAGTTAAATTTCTAAGAATTAATATATCTTTTCTTATCGATAAGGAGAAAGATTTCTTTAATTTCCTACGCGAAGTAAAGCGCGATTTTCCTTTATAGTCCTAGGGAGGTACTTACGAATATAACTAGTTTATCTTTAAATTCCTCCTCTTTGCTATTACTTTCGGTATTTTCTATAGATTTATCTTACTCTTCCTCCTTAGATAAGTCTAGTTTAGAAGAGCTATCTTCCCTATTATTATTATAGTAAAATTTATTAATATCTTCTTCCTTAGCGAGTCTAAGGTATAGTACTAACTCCTATAGCTTCTCTAGAATAGGTAACGGCCTACTTCCGTCTTTATATTATTAGATTAGAGGCGAGCTTATACCTCTCTATAGGGTAGAGGGCTAAAGGCCTACGTCCCTCTTAAAAGAGTAGTATATCTAGTATACGTTATCGTAATAGAATCGCTAGTAAAGGCTTCTATATTTAAGACGTCCTTCCTAGTAGGTCTAATTTAGTACTTAAGATATTATACCTAGAAGTTAGACTTCTCGTAGTACTTAGTAGTCGTTATAGCTACTACGTCCTTCTTCCTTTCGTTATATTATATTAAAGGGTTGCCGCTATACCTTATTTATAAAACGGTAGTCCTTTTTTATATAGCCTATCTTACTATATTTATAGTAAAAACATAAACGCGCCCTAGTAGGCGACGACGACGATAGCGGGAGGCCTCGAGGCCTCCTAATACGCGACGATACCCCCCGACCGATACCGCGGCGTCGCGAGCGGAGGAGGGAGCCTAGAAGAAGAAGGTTGCGTCTCTAACTCCTAGGCGGCCTAAACCCGCCTGCAACTACCTCTTTCTAGCTAGTAAGGCTAGAAAACAACTGCTAATACTAATACTCTAAAACTAATAATCTAGAGGAACCTAAAGACACTTACCGAATAGATCTAGAGCTACCTCGATACCTAGATAACCCTCTCCCCCTCCCCGACTCTCCTCCTCCTCTAATAGGCCTAGTAGGCCCTCCTTTACCTCGCCCTCCGCTAGGAAGAGTCCTAGACTCTTTAAGCTATCTAGAAAACCCTCTAGAGCCGCCTAATACCTACTGCTACTACCCTAAAGATATAGGCCTAGATAGCCTAAATTAGATATATAATGCTAAGGCCCTAGCCTTAGGCATCTATAACTATCTTAGTAAAGATAGGCAACTAAGAAGAAAGAGAAGCAACGAAGAAGATAAGCTATAAAGAGCTTAGAAGGAAACTTAGAGTGCAGCAATTTAAGGCTATATAGAAGCTCCTAAGTAGAGACCTTAAAGTTATCCTCTATAGGGAGAGAGAGAAAAGCAGGCTAGAAAGGGACTAATTATAGCTTAAGGCTGCATATCTAGGAGCCTAGGTAGAATTACTAAATATATAGGTAATTATATATAGCATTAGGACCTCCTAGAAGCTAGAAGATGCAAATAGCTAGGTCTAGCTAGACTAGGATAACCTTACCTAGTTCCCTAAAGGACTTAAAATTAGGAAAGCCTTCTAGCTTAAGAACTAGAAGGTAAGGGAGGAGACAAACTTCTCCTTAGTAGTAATAGCAGTACGAAACAGGTAGACTATAAGGGAGATATATAAGAGGGGCATTACTATTAGCTTAATATAGTATATAGTAGAACTATACTACCTATAATAGAGGATAGTCTAATATCTTAAGTGCAACAACTTTAGATATATTACTACCTACTATAGGGCAGTAGAGGATACCTATAGAAAGTGCGTAGGTAAGTATAGGATAGATACCTATAAAGAGAAGAAGGTTAAGTACTATAACTGCAAAGGAGACTATAAGGCCTACTCCCTCTAGTATAGCTATAAAGTAGCCGTAAAGGCTAAGGTAAGAGCCTTCTCTAAATAGTTTAAGAAGCAATAGGAGATATCCCTAACCCTAATATAAGGAGGCACTGCAGAATCCCTAATCCTTAAGAGGAAGGCCCTACTAACTAAGCCTATATAGAGAGATATTAGATATAAAGGCAGGCCCCTAGGCACTATAGCTATAGCGATAGCAGGTAGGAAGTAGATAAGTAAGCTTTACTTCCCTCCTATATAGGAGAAGGATAAGACCTAGGAGGAAGTAGACATACCCTAGGAAGGAATAGATATTAACCTAATTAAGCTCCTCTTCTAAGTATCCTATAAGTAGCTAAACCCTAACGATCTACTAATATAATATTAATAGGTTAAACACTACCTAAACCCTACTACTAGATAGCTAGGCGGCAGAAGGGGCTGCAGTAATAGCACTATAGGAACTATAGCTTAATATAATAAATAGCAA
Source organism: Cercospora zeae-maydis (assembly GCA_023512815.1). NCBI lineage: Eukaryota > Fungi > Ascomycota > Dothideomycetes > Mycosphaerellales > Mycosphaerellaceae > Cercospora > Cercospora zeae-maydis. Next base: position 2,357,630 of record JAKLWY010000008.1, read on the forward strand.
AACAAAGACTAAGAAAGAATACTATATAGTCCTCCCCCCCTAGTAGAACCTAAGGGTAGCAATGCTAGTATTAGACAAGATTAGAGTTTATAGCTAGAAACTACTTTTCTATAATATAGGGGATCTAATTACTATCTAGATTTAAACTCCTATAGGACCTATCTCTATCTATAACTGCTATAACCCCTTAGGACTAATAAGCTATAGACAAGAGGGAATTATACCTATACTCTAGGAAGCCCTTACCTACCCTCTAGGAGAAATACCTCTAAGCTATATAGTTATAGGGGACTTTAACCTCTACTACCTAAAGTAAGGAGGAAGTATAACCTATACCTAATATATTATAGTAGATAAACTAATCGAGGCTACTAAAGAGGCTAACCTATAATTAGCTCTAGAGCTAGGAACAATTATATAGGAGAGACATATAGCTAGCTACTAGATACTAGACCTAGTGTTTGCTAGCTTCTCTCTCTAAAACCTAATTTAGGAATGCAAAGCCCTCCTAGAGGAAATATATAGCTCTAACTATATCTCCCTTAGGATAACTATCTATCTTAACCTTTAGGGGCTACTAGAATAGGGACTAAGAAGGCAGTAGAAAGCGGCAAACTAGACTAGAATCTAGAGCCTTCTTACTTAAGCTACTAACTAGCTTAACTAGCTCCTACTCTATATAAGAGACTACCTAGATACCTTTGCAGAGGAAGTATAATCCTCTATCTAGAAGATTATAGAGGAGATAGTCCTAACTGCTAGGCTATTATATTATGCAAAGATAGCATAGACCTAGGAGTATAGAGAAGCTATAAAGCTAGTAAAGAAGAAGAGAAGGGAATAGAGGGCTAATAAGACTAAGTAGAACTATAAATAATACCTTAAAGCCTCTTATATAAGGAGCAAGATTATAAGAAGGGAATAGAACCTAGCCTAGAGGAGGCTAATTAGAGAGGTTATAGAGGACCCTAGAAAGGTATAGAAGATAGCTAAATAGATAAGGGAGGGAGTAAACTAAAGATACTAACTGCTATACTTCCCTAGCCTATTAGACCTAGAATATAATAGAGATATAGATAAAGGGAAAGCTGCAATCCTTATAAAGCACTTTTTCCTAAATTTAAGGGAAGCAGACCTAAGGGATATCTAAGATACCTAACTGCTACCCTAGTTCTAGATAGAAGCCGAGGTTAGCCTAAAGGAAGTAGAAGGAATCCTAAAGAGACTACCTAATAATAAAGCCCTAGGACCTAACTAAATACTAAACCTCTTACTTAAGGAATGCAGGGAATAGCTTATACTAACCTTAGCTAAACTCTTTTCTGCCTACTTAAGAATAGTATACTATCCTAAGGCATTTAAGCACTCTACTATAGTAGTGCTAAGGAAGCTATAGAAGCTAGACTATATAAAGCTAGGAGTATATAGACTAATTGCCCTACTTAATATAATAGCAAAGGTCCTAAAAGCTATAGTTGCAAAGAGAATATCTAAGGAAACTAAAGATAAGAAGCTCCTCCTAAAAGAATAGATAGGTACTAGGCCTAGAAGATCTACTACCTTAGCACTAGACTTTATTACTAAACAAGTTAGAACTATCTAGAAAGCTAAACCTAGGGTAGTAGCGTTAATGCTCTGCCTTAATATATCTAGAGCCTTTAATAAGGTATTATACTAGAGGCTACTCTATAACATTAGGATAAAGGGCTTCCCTAACTTTATTATTAGCTTTATCTAATCCTTCCTCTAAGATAGGACTACCTGCCTTAGACTAGGAGAATTTATAGACTAACTAAGGCCCTAAAATATAGGAATCCCCTAAGGCTCTATACTCTTCCTAATCCTCTTCCTCTTCTTTATATTAACCCTGCTCCTAACTCTATATAAAGAAAACACCTTAGCAATAGGGTTTATAGATAACTCTAATATCCTTATATATAGTATATTAATAGAGGAAAACTGCAAATAGCTAGAGAAAGCCTACTAGAAATACGAAGAATAGGCAAGGAGATATAGGGCAGAGTTTATACTATAGAAGTACTAGCTTATCTACTTTACTAGAAGTAGAAAGTATAACCTTAAAGCTATAGTTTAGATCTAGGGATTTAATAAGGAACTACTACCCTTACTTAGGCTCCTTAGAGTATAGGTAGATACTAAGCTTAGATAGGGTCTATATATTAAATAGGCAGTAGAAAAAGGAGCTAACTAGATATAGTTACTCTAGAGGCTCTGCAAATCTATATAGGGAGCCTCCTTCTAAAAGGTAAGGCACCTATATATAGCAGTAGTTAGGCTAGCTATTACCTTTAGCTACTAAGTATAGTCTAACCTAGAAGGTACGTAAGGCTACTATAGAAACCTTACTAAGCCTATTAAGAAGATCTAGAGGGAAGCACTAAGGAACATTATAAAGGCATATAAGTTAGTTGCAATAGCTATCCTTAAAAGAGAAGCAAATATTGCTCCCCTCTACCTATATACCTAGGACCTAGCTAGATAAGCATCTAAGAAATAAGATAGCTAACCTATATACTAGTATATTAAAGATAGATATAAGGAGATAAGAAGATAGATATAAGCAAGGAGAAGGATAGGGCAATATATAATACTAACCTAAACTAGATAGGAGGAAATCCTCTAACTAGTATAGAGCTAAGAGATAGCAATGCAGATATAGCTAGGAGGTAAGGCATAGTAGGCTAAGTACTAATAGAATAGGAAATAGGAGATAGAAAAGGAAGGAAGGAGGGCTAGGATAGCAGGAGAACAACTACCTATATAGACAATTACCCCCTCCTTAGTAGTAGGACTAGTGCTATATAAGGGACTTACTAGACTATAGAGCACTATAATTACGCTCCTTAGGACAGAACACATTAGGATAAGGCAGTACCTTACTAAAAGGAGAGTCCTAGGATATATACCCGAATATAAGTATAGCTAGGGATAGGAAATACTAAAGCATATATATATATTTTGTCTAAGGTAGAAGGAGAGGAGATACCTACTATTCTAGGTAGGAGGATCTATAAACTAGAAGGACCTAGCTAATATAAAGAGAGGGCTATAAGCAGCAGCAAAGTAGCTTATTTAAGAAGGGGTCCTAGACTAATTCTTACTTATAAGAGAAGAGGCATAGGAGGATAAGAGAAGAGAGGAGGGGAAGGATAGGGCCTAGTAAGAGGAGGACTCGCTAGATACCTAGTATTGTCTAGAGGAAAACGGAAGCAAAGGAAGCGGCTACGTAGGCTATAAAGCGAAGGGGTATACGAGGGTTTTTCGAAGGCTTTTCCCTCGACCAAAACCTATAGAGCGTACTGCTTACTCTAGTTAAAAGAGGTAGACCGGCGTATAAGAATTATCTATCTATCTATATTTATAGTAAGTTAGTCCTTCCTACTTTCTTCCTAGGCTTCCTTTAAGCTTTCCTTAGCCCCTACTCTAGAATTTACGACCTTTCTAGGTAGCGTCGAGTTCTATAGGTTATAGTTTATTAGAGGTTAGAATAGGTCCTGCAAATTAGGTCGGTTCCGGGTTTAGGTCGGTTCTTAGGGGACCTAGACCTAGACCTAAGTAGCTAGGTCTTCGGACCCGATCCGAATCGAGTTAGGTCGGGTCTTATAGTCGCTAGTTCTAGGATAGGTCCTAACTCCGGACCTAACTAAAACCGTTAGGTCCGTAGAAAAACAAGTTATAATCGGGAATATTACTAATAGAATCGATAGAGGGTGCAATTCTGCATATAATAAAATATATAAGTATAAAGAATAAGTCGGTACTCGCAAAAGATCTAGATTAAGAATATATATATAAGGTATTCTAAATATATATGCCGACTATAGCTGCTAACTACTATTGCCGACTATACTATATAGAGTATTAAGGCTAGTACGTACCGCTTAGCTTTTGCGAAAATAACTCCTTCCGCTTACGTATACTCTTACGAGCATATTTCGAAGCTATAGGTTCCTCGTTATCGCTAATTGCTTCGAACCTCCTCTAACTTAATATTACCTCGTAATCTGCCTAAACCTAATACTACTATACGTTAACTATAAGAGCGAAGTAAAGCTAGAAGTTAGGGGCCTTAGGCCTTACTAGTGCTTAGCAAGCGGCTGCTGCCGCATTGCTTAGCGTATAGTATTTGCATACGCGAAGTATGCGATATATAATAACTCTATAAGAATTAGCGCTATCTTCGGACGGAGGTCTAAGATAGTCTATACGTTGCTATATACTCTCTTATAGTTCTAATTCTTTAACCCTATACGGGGTAGCGGCCTATAGATACTAATATTAGACGAATAAGAATCGCAAGCGTATCGCACCGAGAACGTAGGCTCTATACTACGAGCTCTACTAATATAGGAACTAAGCAAAGAGACGCTAAACCTTAAGGAGATAATAGTAGATAATAACGTTAACGTAGAGTATAGGCAACTCGAACGCGAGACGGAGGAGCTTTATAAGCGACTTGTAGTACGTATACTTTAAAAAGAGCGTAAGCGTCTCGAGCGCAAGCTCGCTATAATACTAGAAGGCGACGACTCTTCTTCCGGCGGATCCGAAGCCTACCGTACGTAGAGTAGCGTAGAAGGGAACGCTAGAAAGGAAGAAGAAGAAGCTAGCGACGCTAGTATAGCCGATATATAGAGCGTACGCGACGCGCTATCGGGAAGCTCGTTAGCGAAGGGCGCGAAGATACGTAATCTAAAGCTATTTAAGAGTAAAAGCGAAGATAAGGCTTAGGAGTTTATCCGCTACCTTAAGATAATCTTCGTTAATAATCTAATAACGTACTATAGCCCTTGCAAGAAGGCGCTATATACTATTATATAGCTTATAGGTAAGGCGAAGGATACGTAGTATAACTAGTACGACGCTAAAAATCTTCTAGCTAAGTATAGCTAGGAAGACTTCTAGCGGTTTATATACGATGTAGTTAGGGATTAAGCGAACTATACGCTTCTTACTACTATCGAGTACGAGAAGGCCTATTAGCGTAAAGGGCAGAGCGTACGATAGTTTGCAAACGAGTTAGTCTATCTTAAGGCGTAACTTAGCGACTACCGCAAGCCGTAGCTAGTTCGCTAGCTACTCGCGAAGTTAAGAGCTCCCTTATAGAGAGATATTATTAAGAACTATAATATAACGGGGTTTAAGAGAGCTAACCTCGTAGCGCTTATAATACGTTTAAAATAGGCCGAAAAGGCTATATTCTTACGAAGCAACTATAGAGGTTCGTTAAGCAAAAGCGGGCTAGGCAAGCATATCGGACGCGAGATATAGGCGAACTATAAGCGTAAGGGCAGCGATAATACTATAGCGCAATTTAGAAAAGAGAGGTCCCGCCCTAGCGGGCAGTATTAATCTAAGAGGGATAAAGACGACCCGGACTAGAAACTTAAAGCTAAATGCTATAGATGCAAGGAAAAGGGGCACATCCGGTCGGAATGCCCCTAGCTAGACCTATAGGAGCCGCCTACTATACGTAGGGTAGCTATAGGCGGGCCGCTAAAAGACAAGGCATCTAGAAAGACCCGCAAGCTCTAGATGCCGTAATAAGCGGGACAAATTACCTGCCTATATAGAGTAGGCTAGCAATTCCTATTATAGCTAAGGTTAAGACGGATATAGGCTATATACGAGCTAAGTACGTACTTAATAGAGGCGCCGATATTAATATAGTCTCTAGATCCTACGCTCTATAGCATAACCTTCTAGTAAGGAAGAATGCTGCTTTGCCGCTAGCTACGTCCTTTACTAAGTAGCTAGGGCACTACTACGGTGCGTATTATATATACCTACGAGCTACTAACTCTAAGGAAGCAACTCGTATATACGGAGGCATCTTTTATATATATAATATGCTAACTCCTTACGTCTTACTAGGCCGGCTATAGCGTATAGCCTATAGAGTAATAGAGGATGCTAGTACGGATAAGTAGACCTTTAGGTCCGGAGGCGAGACGTATACGATATAAGTATACGAAGCGTATAAGTTTTATAAGGACCTTTAAAAGGCCCTATATATCTTTGCCGTATTACTTTAGAAGGTAGATGCTAGCTAAGAGCCGCTGCCTATAGAGTTCTAGGACTTTGCAGACCTCTTTAATCCTATAGAGGAGATAAGGAGTATACTAGTCGAAGGCGCTAAGCATGCGATTAACCTACTACCTAGTACTAAGCCGCTATTTAAGCTACTATACTATTAGTCTAGCCGCGAGCTTAGTAAGTTAAGTCGTTACCTCTAAGAAGCGTTAGAGTACAATTAGATTAAGCGGAGCGAAAGCGAGGCGAGTACGCCTATTCTATTCGTTCCGAAGAAGAATAGTACCCTACGGTTATATATAGATTACCGTAGATTAAATAAGATTATAGTAAAGAATTGCTATCCTCTACTACTTATTAGCGAGACGCTTAATAGGCTTATAGGAGCCGTATAGTTTATGTCGCTAGACCTCGCAGATGCGTACTATCGCATCTATATAAGGCTAACCGACCGCTAGAAGACTATATTTCGCACGTAGTATAGATACTTCTAGTATAAGGTAATGCCTTTTAGGTTAACTAACGTACTAGCTACCTTTTAGGGGTATATTAATAGAGCCCTCTTAGGCCTCGTAGATATATGCTATATAGTATATCTAGATAATATCCTTATATATAGCGCCTCGCGTAAGGCCTACGTACGAGACGTACGTACCGTACTAGAGCGACTTCGGAAGTTCGGATTATATACTTAGCGCGTAAAATGCTACTTCTTTAAGAAGGAGGTTAAGTTCCTCGGGTTTATTATACGCCCCGAAGGCGTAATAATAGATCCTCGTAGGGTCGACGCAATTGCGGCGTAGCTAACGCCTATAACGCTTACTAAGGTGCAGTCGTTTCTTAGGTTCGCTAACTTCTACCGGCGATTTATATATAGGTACTCTAGGATTATCGCTACTTTAATAGCACTATTAAAAGGAGCTAAAGTAGGCAAGAAGCTAGGGCGTATTAGCTAGGGCGAAAGCGAGGAGCTTACGTTCTATAGAATTAAAGATGTATTCTAAGCTACTCTACTACTAAGGCACTATAACCCTACGGCACGTATATAAGTCGAAACTAATACGTCGGACTTCGCAATTATAGGCATTCTAAGCTAGTTATTTAAGGATAGGAACTAGCATCTAGTAGCATTCTTCTTACGGAAGATAATTCTAGTAGAATGCAACTATAAGACCTATAATAAAGAGCTTCTAGCTATTATAGAAACATTTAAGGCGTAGCGGCTATACCTCGAAGGCGCCTCGTATTCGGTTACTATACTTATCGACTACGCTAACCTTAAAGCCTTTATAATAATAAAGTAACTTATAGGTAGATAGGCTCGTTAGGCCGTGTTTCTAGCCTTATTTAATTTCGTAATTAAGCATCGACTAGGGAAAACGAACCTAGCCGATACGCCGTCGAGACGTAGTAACTATATACGCGAATAGGCGTATATATCGAACCTGCTGCTAATACTATAGAAGAAGCTCTAGGTATATAGTATAAGAGCTAAGTGCGGCGATTAGGCGTTCCTCTAGCGTATCGCAATTATAATATAAGAGCAACTTATAAGCATAGCCTTAGGGCAGCCTCTAGAAGAGTGCGTATAAGACTACTTCTCGAGTAGCGTACGTATCGTACGCGTAGCGGTTGCTATAGAAGAACTATACCTAAATATTTTAGACCTAGTTCTTAACTTTGCTAAATCGCTAACGCTATAGGAGCCTAATACGAAAGAACTCTTCGAGGAGGCGTAGCGTAGTAGAGGCAAATGCGATAGGTATCGTATTAGGAAAGGAGTACTATATTATAGCGATTAGCTATATCTTCCTAAGAACTACGCACTATAGACGCAGGTAATTTGTATATACTACGATAATCTACTTGCTAGTTACTTTAGTAAGAATAAAACTACCGAGTTAGTATAGCGGAAGTATTACTAGCCGGGCATATCTACGGATATTAGCTAGTACGTCTAATCCTATTAAGAGTATTAAGTATCGAAGGCGAGACGCTATCGACTATATAGCGAGCTATTAGCATTGCCGCAGCCGGAGCTTCTATAGAAGGAGCTAACTATAGACTTTATTACGGACCTACCGCTTAGCAAGCGAGACGTATACGTATATAATGCGGTCCTAGTAATTATCGACTAGTACTCGAAGATAAACCTCTTCGTACTAACTACTAAGAAATATATAAGCGTAGACCTCGTATAGATCCTAATTAATAGGGTAATTTGCTAATTTAGAATACTATATAGAATCGTAAGCGATAGAGGCACTATCTTTACTAGCTAGTTCTAGTCGGACTTCTACTTCGAGTTATATATAAACTGCAAGCTATCTATAGCCTTCTATCCGTAGACTAACGGGCAGATAGAACGTGCTAACTAAACGCTAGAATAGTACTTACGTATCTTCTATAACGACAAGTAGGACGACTAGACGACGTTACTACCTTAGGCGGAATTAGCTTATAATAACGCGGTATATCTAACGTTTAAGATAAGTCCGTTTAAGGTAGTATATAGCTACGACGCGGAGATTATAACGAGTATGCAAGTCGCTCGGGACAAGCTCTTTAGGAGAGAGGCACTAGTAGCAATCGACGCTATAAAACGACTGCGAAAAACGTACGAGAACCTTACGAAACGCTAGCGACACGTAGCTAAAGCGCAAGCTAGATACTTTAATACTAGGCATAAGCTAATAGAGTTTAAGGTTAGCAATATAGTATTATTATCCTCGAAGAACCTCCGCTTAAAGGTGCCTATAAAGAAGTTAGTACCGAAGTTCGTAGGTCTATTTAAGGTAATTAACGCAATCGGGAAGTAGGCGTACTGCCTAGCCTTACTAAGCGTATAGCGCGTTTATAACGTATTCTACGTATCTTTACTAGAGCCTTAGAAGAGCGCCGTAGGCAATACGAATGCGGAGGGTATACCGCTCGTAGAAGAAGACTTAGGCAAGTAGTAAGTTAAAGAGATCCTAAATACGCGAGTTAGATATAAGAAACGTTAGTAGCTAGTTAAGTAGATAGGCTAGCTAGAAGAATATAGAACGTAGGAACTAGTCGAGTATATTAAAGAATATAAGGTACTAGATAAATTTAAGGTAACGCGCAAGGTAAATAAGCGTAGCCTAAAGGCAACGCGACGGCGCGTCGCATATAATACGCAGGCATAAAAGGTAGAATAAATAGCTTTTTATTCTATAGACAAGCTTTATATTATTTATAGGGAGCTAACTAAAACATTTATCGTAGCGTATCGTATATAGCGCGCGTAAGCGGCGTATATATAGAAGTATAGAGAAGCGTAAGGAGCGCTAGCTTAAACCTCCTCTATAGCTAGCTTATACTTAGAGGCCTCCTCCTCTAAGGAGGCCTCCTTAGCCTTATCCTCCTCCTCTAAGGATAGATAGAGGCTAATAGCGGCGTTAATAGCGTTCCGCTCTACTAGGACGCTGCTATACTTAGTAATCTATAAGTGCGGTTAGTATATAATACGAAAGCGATAAGCTACTAGATATACCTAAGTAAGCAGCTTTATTATATTCCTAAGGGTGCTATTAAGCTAGGTAGCCTTATAGATAAGCGTACGGGACCCCTATAGGGCGCCGCCGCCGCTCTCCTTCTTAGTAGGCTTACCGCTAGCTAGCTTACTATCGTTAGTCTAGAAACGCTTTATAACTGTCTTAGTCTCTATACGCGTAGTTAGCAAATACGAGACGTAAGCGACGCGCACGCTACGCGCGACGTTAAAGGAAGAACTTACTAGCATAGGCAGCGTCTAGCTAGGTCTAGGTATCTACTACCGCTTACTAGCTATTAGCTCGTACTATATCGGTTTTATAGCGGCCGAGCTCGGCCTAGTAACGTACTAGCGCGTCGCGTACGTCGTATATACGACGTACTACTAACTTAACGACTTCGTAGTAAGTCTACTTATAGGCATGCTTACTACGTATATAGCGTATGCACTTCTTAGTATTAATATTCTTAGGTAGCTTACTAGAGTACTTAGCCTAGCCTATACCGTAGTTAGTATATAAATAGAATACGACGAGATAGCGAGTAGAAAGGGACTTACGGTTGCGTTTACCTAGATTGCAGTTATTGCGAATATAGCGATTATACTACTTAAGGTACTTAGTCTTAGCTATACTAATATAAGAAGTAGCGGAAGCCGAGCCGAGTGCGGCGCTAGTACGTAGTATAGTAGCGGCGCCTACGAGGCGTTAGCGCTTCGTAGCTAGCGTACGATTAGGAGGGCTTATAGGTCTATTAGTAATAAGGTCTAGTAAGGAGCCTAGCTTCGAGAACGGGGAGCGAGCGCGCTTCGTAGGCGCACCGCCGCCGAGTAGGAGTTAGGCCGATAGCGACCCGCCTAGTACGCGCTTACCCTAGCCTCTACTTATTATTAGGCTAGAGCTAATATAGTTGCTATTATAGCTATCTCCTCTAAGACGTCTAGTAGTATTAGGGGCTAGGGATAGGCTTAGCTACGGGCTACTACCGGGGGCATTAGGGCTTGCCTAAAGCAAGCGCGCGCTATATATGCTACCTATCTAGTCGCCCTTACCTAGTATAATACTACCTAGACGTAAAAGGGGGGATTAGCTACTAGCTAAACTTAGAGCGCAGCTGCTAGGCGTACTAGTATTTCTACTAGTACGCTCTAGGCCCGCCTACGAGCCGCTTAATAGGAGGGCTATAGCAGCCTCTTTACCCTTAGGTAGATTCTTATTCTTCTTAGGGCCTATCTTATAGTAGTTCTTAAGTACGTGCGTAGAGCGTACGTAGAGAGTACGAGAAGTATATATATATATAGCGAGGCGAGGGCAGAGCGCGTCTACTAAAAACTAAAACAACTAAGCGTTAGTATTATAAAAGAAGTTTAGAAGCGCGCAAGTAAGAATTTATAATACTATTACCGCAATAAATATAATAACGCGCGTTACTATTAATAATAATATACGGCAACGACTTACTTACGTTACGTACGCGAATCGTAATAGTAACGTATAATAGAACTTAATAGAAGGCCTACGAGCAATAAGAGATACGCGGACGTAATAGGGACGTTGCGTATACGAGAAGACTGCTGCCCGCCTATCGAGCTAAGATAGCTCGATAGGGGAAGGGAGGCAGTTATAAGAGCGAAGTAAAGCTAGAAGTTAGGGGCCTTAGGCCTTACTAGTACTTAGCAAGCGGCTGCTACCGCATTGCTTAGCGCATAGTATTCGCATACGCGAAGTATGCGATATATAATAACTCTACAAGAATTAGCGCTATCTTCGGACGGAGGTCTAAGGTAGTCTATACGTTGCTATATACCCTCTTATATTAACTTTAGGTACTAAAGGCTAGAACGTACTTAATATTAGCAGCGCCTTCTCTACTAGAGCATCTCGAGCTTGCTACTACTTATTACGCTCTCGAGAGCGATAGCATATAATATTACTAAACGTTAAAGGGTCGTACGATCGATTATAGTAGCTCTAGTGCCTTACTATACTAAAGTCTCGCTTATAACCTATACTAGCTACTAGTATATATAGGAAGTTGCGTGCTATAAGCGCATATATAGGATACTCTAATACGATAAGTTTCTAAGAGCGTAGTAGATACTTAATAGAATAAGTATTCGAGTCTTTAAACCTTGCGTATCGATAGTATATAACTTTATCTAGTTTAGTAGAAGATCGAATAATAGAAGATATTAGCCGTAAGGTGTCGGTAGAGTTAGAGTTATTATCGTTAGATATAGAACGCATGCCTATAGCAAAGGAGGTAGCAGAGCGGCGTAAGAGCTATTAAGACTTAGCCCTAGTCGCAGCTGCTATAGGTTTATATCGCGTATATTTAAAGTAGAATTTAGACTAGTAGTAGTCCTTAAATAACGAGTCTAGCCCTTTACTAGAAAAGGCGTCCTAACTCTAAAAATTACGTTTTATCGCTAGATTAAGTAAGATTATAATACTATATATATTGCTAAAATAGTCCTAGGTAGTAGTATAGTACTTAACGAGTTTCGTAAACGTAGCCTATAGCGTAGCGTAGATCTCTTACTACTACGGCTTAGTTTTATATTTTAATTTCTTATCTATAATATTAAGGATATCGAAGAAGGTATTATAGTACCTAAGGACGAGATATATAGTTAGGCCTTTAGTAGTATCGATTATAGTCGTAGCTTCTACGAATAGTAGTATAAGGTCGATAATATATTCGATTCTTTTCTACTTTATATAACCTAGGCTTAATTTAGGCTAGCTTTAATTCTTAATAAACTTATCGATAATATCTCGTAGTTATAAGTAGTAGATAAGCATAATTATAGTAGAGCTCTAGTAGGTTTTTATATCTTATATTAGTTATAGTAGTCGTATAGTAGGGACTTTCTTCTATCGCTTATACTGCTTCGAATATAGTAAAGGATCCTATAATCGATCTCGTTATAACTATATAAATGCCTCGTAACGTTGCGTACTAGAGTTAACCTTTATAGCTAGCTTACGGACCTATCTTAAGCGTATAAGCTTTTGCCGACTATATATAACGACTATACTAGGCTACGTAACTTTCCGAGCGAAGGATAGTCGAATAGTACCTTTAGAAGAATAGCTAGAATCCTAATATCGCCCTATATTATTAGGCCTAGTTTAATCTAGTTAAGCGCGCGTATATTAGCCTCCTCTTTCTATCTTTCCTATAGCTCGTTCTTAGGGTTAATCTTTAGAGCGGTAAAGAAATCTTTTAATAATAGTTAAATAACGTATACGAAGTATAGAAACTATTCCGGACGAGAAATCTCTATCTCCTTAGACTCTAGTAGTAGAAGAGGGAGATTATATATTAATCCTAATAGTTTTATAATACGCGTACGTTATTAGAAGTAGATATCGATAGCTTATATACTTTAATATATTAGCTAAGTATTTAATATAGGAGGGAGGCTTAAGCATATATAGCAGTATAAAGAGTATTATTATTCGTAGCATTGTCTATAGTAAGAGCTATAAGTCTTTCGTATATATTAAATTAGATAAGGGTATTATAGAGTATATTAGCGAGATAATTACCGGTATAGGAGCCTATAATATAAGGGAAGGCTAGTATTGCCTCGTGCTAGCTCTATCGATCGTTAATCTAATAGCATTTAATAGTAAGAAAGGATGCTTATAAGGTGCTAGCGTGCTACCTATTAAGCGTAACTGCTACGCGGAAAGTACTAGTAAGCTATTCTTTAAGCTTCTATTCGGACTAAGCGATAGCGTCCTAAATATACGTCTTTATAGTACCTACGCTCTTAAAATCGATAGTACCGACTTTCTCTATAAGGCACTTATAAGTACGTCGGATAGTAGGGCTTTCGAAGAAGTTTAAAGGTAAGCTAAGCTTAGAAACTATTAAGCTATATAACTCTAGGAACTTAGAGCGATAGTAATAATCGATTCTAGTATAACCTTTCTTCTATTAATCCTATATAAAGGTAGCGTTAGCTTATATAAGTTCTATATATAGTTCGTAATATTCGCGCTATTAAAAGCAGGTGCATAGTATAGTCGGCATCTATAGTTAGCATCTATAGTCGGCTTGCCTAGCTAGTATAGGGTACGCAAATACTTATAGCTCTCGCCCTTATAGTACTAATTATCTCTATTATCGTTCCCCTCTCGTAAGTAGTTTATTAGTAGTCTATAGAGTATAGATGCTTCGCTAATACCCTAGTCCCGTCTCCTAGTCCTAGATGCTTAAGTACTAAATCGTATCTAATATATACGACTTTCGGCTCTATAGAATCGTAGTTAATACCCTCCTAGAAGAACTCCTAAGACTATAAAGTTCGCTAATTTAAATTCTACTTTATAGGGTTTATTAACGTCCTTCTATACTTCTATCGATATCTCGTAGTCTCTATCTACTAGCGCTAGTTATAAAAAGCCTCGAAAGCTTTGCTATAGGTTAGTCGCTATATTTATATATTATTAATCTTATCCTAGGATTTATAACTAGTTAGTAGCTCGGTAAGGGTAGCTAGAGGTAGCGTTTAATCTTTATCGGCTCTAGAATAACTAGAAGAGCTAGCGATCGCCCGGCGTACTTATTAACGATTAACGACGGACTTAATAGGGCTAGAGTCTACGAAGGACGATAATTATAACGCTAGCAACGACTATTAACGCTCGCGAAGGCGAGCACTAGACCGTCTAGAGGAAGGTAGTATAGTACCTATCGCAGCTCTTAAGGGTATAATCGGCAGTATTATAGATAGTATAGCTTTAAGAATAGTATTAGTATAAAACGGAGGACCGTAAAAATAGAGAGAATAGTATAGTTATGCATAAGATAGGACTAAGCGACGGTAAGGGTAAATTAGCTTTTTATTATATATACTAGCTACGGACCCCTAGAAAAAGACCTATAAGTAATTGCATTAGCCTTTCTATAGTATAAATTAGGCTTTTAACTTATCCTTCCCGATTTTGCTAGCTGCTATATAATATAGCCTCTTTATCTTCTAAAAGCAGGTAAGAAAGTTATCTACGATATATAGCTTATTCTTACCCTTATATAGCAGCTAGGTAAGAATATCTTAAAAGCTAGCTCTACTATCGTAGCCTTTATCGATAATAGCATCTAGAATAATGCTGCGGTATTTACTCTTATCTATATTAAACGGCCGAGCGCAGACCTCGAAGGCTAGCTTATTTAGCCGCGGCGTAGTATTAGTAATAGGAATATAGAACCCGTTACTAAACTAATCGTAGTTAGCTAGAATAAGCTAGTCGAGTCTAGGCATGCGAGTTATATCGGGGAGCTTAAACGCCTTATCTTGTTTCTTAGTTCTCTAGGATATATAGTTGCGAAAAATAGTATAGTAATATTAGAGGAAAATCTCTATAGCTATAGGCAGGCGGCTATCCCTAATAAGCTCCTATTAATAGTTAGCGTATAGTCGGTAGACGTAGTTAGCAACGCCTTACCTATGCCTTCCGAGCCGAGACTAAAGTCTATAGGATTTATATTAGCCTTAAGTATAGCTCCCTAAACTAGCGTATTATATATTTCTCGTTCGACCTAAGCTAGTAGTATGTTTTCTACCGGACTCGTTAGTTGCTATAAGCGTTTAGTATTAATATATTAACTTACCTCTACTTCTATATTATTCTATACGTATTTCTACGTATCGCCTTTTCTATACTAGGGTACTAGATTTACCCTCTACCCGCTAGAACTCGGTCGCTCTTTCGACAACTTAGCTAGGAACTCTATCTAGCTATTATACTTCTCTAGAAGAATAATCGCCTATACTTTGTTCTTAAATTACTATATAGCTTTATACTAGAAGCTATAAGTCGTATAGCTATCTTATATAGCCTACTTATTTTAGGTAGCCCTTTTTACGTCTACTGCCTTGCGGTCGTTACTTTAGGCAGGGAGCTAGTACTGCTTAAACTACTTTAAATTTAGTTTAGAGTCTAGAATTAAATACTACTACTAGTCTTCTAAATCTTTATAATTAGTAGGTAGATTATAGTATAGCACGCGCGCCTCTTTCGAGTCTCTGCTATTACCTAGTTTATAGTAGAAGGACTCTAGATCTTCTTTAGCCGCTTTTTTAGTAGGTACGTCGTAGGCTACCTTTAACTCTTTATCCTTACTATAACCTATTAGTATTGCCGACTATAGACGCTAACTATAGGATTATTAACTTACGCTCTCTAATCGTATTCGGCGTAGTGCACCTTTCTCTAAGTCTTAATCTATAGCTTTTGCTCGTCGGAAGATAGGCTAGCCTACTAAGTATACTTACTAATCTGCTTCTCCTTATATTTAGTAAATACTATATTTCTAGCCTTGCGATGCTTATCTACTACTTTTTCTTCTACTAATATATCCGCGCGTTAGCTGCGCTTACGGAAAGTATTAGAGTTAGTAGAGTAGTTAGCTATATCTTTCTTAGTACCGCCTAGATACGCTATAAGTCCGCTGCTAGTAGGCGTATTAATATTATCGCTATTAATATAAGCGCGTTTAGAAGCATTATTAGTTATCTCCTTACTTATCGCGCGTCGCTTCTTAGGCGCTATAGTCGCAGATATATTAGAAATATATCGCCTTTAATGCAAATACTATCGCAAGCTATAAATTTAATATACGTATAATTATTATTAATAGAATAGTAGTAGCGGTAATAGCGGCATAGGTAGCGCTAAATGCGATAGTTAGTAATATTATAGAAGCTAGCTATAACGAATTCGGGAGTTTACTAGCGCAAAGTCTTAGCACCGGCTTCTACTACTCTACTATAACTCCGGATTTCTCTATCTATAATTTCGTAGTTAGCGATAGTAGTCGGCAGTATTAATACTATACTAGATAGGACCTATATATTCCCTCTTATATTATTAACTTCCTAGGCGAGTAGGCCGTCGTATAGCTTCCTCTTCTTCTATACTTCTACTACTTATTATATAACCTACTACTAATAATAATCTCGACTACTATTTATAACCTTTTTACCTTCCTTAACTGCTAATACTAATACTACGAAGCATCTTAACCTCTAATTTAACGGCGCTAGCACTATTATAATAGCCTCTAGTAGGCTAGAACGCTTAGCAGAAGTGCTATACTTGCTAAATTCTAGTAATAGTATACTTAGAAAGTAGCGTAAAAAGCGAGAAGAATTAGCTATCCCTACCGCGTAGTAACTCTACTACTAACTAGCTCTCTAGCGACTCTAAACGCTTATAAGAACTATAACGCCTACTAGATTTCGGTAATAGTATACTTAGAAAGTAGCGCAAAAAGTAAGAAGAATTAGCTATCCTCTACTACTACGTAGCAACTCTACTACTAACTAGCTCTAGAGCGTTCTTACGCTAAAACTCTATAGAAGCTGCTATATCGATACTACTACTACCGGCTCCTCGACTAGATAATGCCGCCTTAGAAGCTAAGTTTTAGAAGTAAAAGGCTACTTATAACAAAAAATTAAAGGCTAGTACTCTAACGATAGAGAAAGAAATCGAATTTATAAAAATTAGCGCATACCGTAATGCCTATTAGCAAAAGATTAATATAGATAGGCATACTAACGAAGATTAGTTACTAGAGCCTAATACTAAAAGTAGGCTCTTCGTCTATAATACTAACTACTTCGTACCGTATAGTATAGAGTCTAGTAATAATAAAGGCGGAGCGTCTTTTCTATTTACTACCCGAACTAGATTAGGTGCTAAACGCAAAGCTACTATTAACGAGGATAATAACGCTACTATTAACGAGAATAATAACGCTACTTCCGCTACGGCTGCAATATAGAATATAGCGAAGCTCTATAAGTAGCCTACTTGCTAGTCGTTTACGGACGTCGATATTAATACTATCTTAAATAAGGCTAATAATAGAACAAAGAATAACGTAAAGAAGGGCAAGGCTATAGGTAAGC
The DNA here is from genome assembly GCA_023512815.1 of Cercospora zeae-maydis. Lineage (NCBI taxonomy): Eukaryota > Fungi > Ascomycota > Dothideomycetes > Mycosphaerellales > Mycosphaerellaceae > Cercospora > Cercospora zeae-maydis. The sequence goes on from JAKLWY010000008.1 coordinate 2,375,130, forward strand.
CTAAAGGGCGCGTAAAGAAGCAAGCCCTCTAGGCTTAAGCTAATCTTATAATATTAAGAGCATATTTAGAATAAACGTATTTAACAATACCGAGAAGAACGCTAATCTTTATAACTAGCTAAACTTTAGTAGGATAAAGCGTAAAGCCGATATATTAAAGTAACTTATCGCCTCTATACTATAGGAGAATCGCAAGACTACTACTATAGATAAGCACTTTCTTAACGAGGCTTATAAGTCCTTTAATAGTACTAGCGCTATTAAAGCGAGTCTAGATAGTAATTAGCTTATTAAGGGGATAAGGTTAATATTAAAGTATTACTAAGTCCTTAGTACTGCCTTTATATATAAGCGCGAGACCGAGCTCTATAAGCGTAGAGGCGGCATTCTTATAGATAAGATAGACCTTAGGAAGACTATTATAATGCTTATAAATATCGTTAGTAGCAAGTCGTCGAACTTATAGTAGAAATATACGCTAATTATAGTAATCTTTTCGTTATATAATTTAAAAGAGGCTGCGCCCTACTATAACTACGCATTTCTCTAGCTATAGTTTTATAGTTAGCGATTATAGTTAGTAGTAATTCTACGGTACTAGAGAGGATACGGTATAAACTATCGCTAGTACTATTATATACTATAGTATTATAGAATAGTTCTTCTAGCGATATGTCCTCGAAGATACGCTAAGGAAGCCTACGAATATACTATAGTAGGCGATTCGTTCTATCTAAGTATAACGGCATATAAGAGTATTATAGCGATAACGATAGTAGGAAAGCTAATATATATCCGAGATAGGCTAGCGCATTAGCAGCTATAGGAGCCTAGGAGTATAGTATATATACTTAAAAAAGTTCCGTAGCTACCTAGGCCGGGCATACCCCTACGCATAGCCTTAATTTCTAGTACCCCTCGATGCCCTAATACTCTCGATTCTATCTATCTCCTTTTTTATCTAACCTCTAATAACCCTCGCACTATCTCTTTACCCTTCTATCTACGATGCCTTCCCTTCTACTAGACGATTTAGATAGTAATTCCGATAGGCTAGTATTAAACTCTAGCCTGCCTTTAGGTCTTACTAATATATAGATTAGAGATTTATCTAGTCCTAGAGGGCCGCGACTAGGTGCTTTAAAATCGAATCTACGTCGATATATATAGCTCCTAAAGGCTGCGAGAACGGAGTCTTCTATATACTATAAGCTACTAGCTCCGAGAAAAAGGATAATAGCTACGAAGACTATACTCTAATAGCCCTAATCTAGTATTATAAAAAGGCAGTTTAAGCTAGGAACGATAGCTCTCTATAAGATTCGAAAGCTTTAGAAGACGACCGCGCTATATATTTAGAAGGTCCTATTCTAACGACTAGTCCGCGAGATTATAATATAGTTTAGTAATAGCCTTCGTAACTAAGCGTTAGCGCTAGATTGTCTCTAGGAGGTAGTAGAAGCTTTTCTTACTACTAAACTCGAGGTTTCTAATCTCCTAGCGATTTATATAAAGTAGGTTACTCTACTAGCGAAAGATATGCATCTCTATAGTTATTTACGACGTCGATTTATAGGGCAAGATAGAGGAGGCAAAACTAGTATAGGTTTATAATATTCTGCCGACTATAAGTGCTAACTACGTTTTCGTAGCCTATATCTCCTCCGGTGCTAGAATTATATAGCGTTCCGGCATTGCGGCTAAAGCTAGCGCTAGTAAGCTTAGAACTAGCGGAAGTTAGCCTATCTACCCTTACTATAATATTAACGCTACTAGTACTACTACTACCTATACTACTACTACTATCTTATCGGCGCCTTCGCTACGCCTATTACGTTATCGCCTCGCCTTAAAATACCCTTCTATTAAGTTACGCAATTTCTATATAAAAGTTATAGTAGCGCGTACTATTTCTAGTCTCTAAGGTATATCGACTAGTAAGGGAACTAGATACGGCGATCTAGACGCCCCTTAATATAATAGCGCATACCTATAACTATAGCTAAGTAGATTTAAGGATAGATACCCTCTCGCTAAATCCCCTAGCCTCGTATCCTACTACTAGCTAAGTATAGAGCATTAGATTAACTCTAATCTGCGTACGTATAACGCTATTTTTATACTCCTCGATATATACTAATATATTTTTAGAAAATTTCGGAATAAATATATACTTTTAATTCGGCGGATAGGCGCTAGACATTAGCGGAGACTAGGACGATAATAATAATAATACTAAGGGCGAGGATAAGAGCAAGGACGATAAGGGTCTAGATTCTATTTCTAGTAGTATTGCGACTAGAGGACAATATAGCGCAAAGGCACTATAGAAGACTATTAGCGTTAAGACTCTAATAACGACCTAACCTAGCGGTAATAAGAAGAAGAAGAAAAAGAGAGGCATCGATAGAGAGAAACTCGCATAATTCTATACCTATAATAAGAGAGCTAGGAAAGATACCTAGAAGACACTAGTAGGAAAAGCTCCTAGAAAAGGTCCTATAAAAGGAGAATTAAATTATATAGCTAAAGAAGGAGTTAAAAAGCCTTACCGCTATAAGCTAGGTAGTAAGTTTTATAGTTAGCATCTATAGTCGGCATTGCTAACGCTCCCCTTAGCTATTGCTCTCTACGAAATCTGCAAATACTAGAAGACTACCGAGCTTCTCCTTTCTAAGTCCCCTTTCTACTATCTAATCCGTAAGATTGCTTTAGGCTATAAGCCTAACTACCGCTTCTAAGCTAGCGCCCTTAATACTCTATAAGAGTATACCGAAGCTGCTATAGTATAGCTTTTTAAAAGTAAGTCCCTTAGTATTCGTCTTCGTTATCTATATACTAAAATTATATTAGGCAGTAATCTAGCTGCCGTCTACGCTAATAGGGTTACGATTTAGAAGAAGGATATACTATTTATAAAGAGAATTCTAAGCAACTTTAGGGTTTATATTTTTAAGCCTAAATAACTTAGCGAGTGCGAAGTTATTCTGCAAAATAGGTAGCATTATATCCTATAGTCGGCATATATAGCCGGTATAGATTCTCGATACGTAGCGCAAAGCATAAATAAAAGCGTATAAATGTTAAAATTGTCGAATTTTCTATCTTATTCTTATCTCTCTTTTTCTTACTATAACTACCTCTATAACTTACGATTAATAGCGACGATTATTTTTAGAGTTCTTAGCTATTTAGAATTCTTAGACCCGGGTATAAACCCGTTTAGAGACCTATTATAGACCCGTTAGGACCTAGACTTTTCTCTCCGGGTCCGGACCTAGGTAGGAACTAGTCTAGACCTAACCTAACTATATAGTTCTTCTAAACTTAGGTCTTAGACCTAACCCGGACCCGACCCGACCTATTCTAAGCTCTATAGTTTATAGTATAGCTTACTTAATTTATAGTTATCTTACTTAGGTACGTAGCCTTAGTTCTAGCTATACTTAGAAGCAAGTTCTACTATTCCTCCTATTTTAGAATTAAATTGTCTTTCTAGAGCTCTCTCGTAGAGCTAATTATTAACTTTAATTGCCGCTTTAGTTAAATGCTTAAGAGTGTCTTATTATCTATCGTAGATAATTAACTAGTTCTTAACTAAGTCTTAAAGTCTACGTCTAAATATTATTATTAACGCTCTTTCGTCCTATCTAGTAATCTAAGAGTATTTCTCGAACTTTACTACGTATTTAGATACGAAGGTTCGTTGCTTTAGATACTAGATAACCCTAATTACCTAGGTTACCTCGTTAGAAGATCTAAAGATCTCCTTGAACTTAATCTTAAATATAGTATAGTCTCTAAATATGCTAGTAGAGTCCCGGGTTTCTTAGGAATCGGTATAAGTCTTAAGGTAGGGTTTAATCTAATTTTATATACTTTCTCTAAGGAACGTATAGGCAAAGATAGTTTTAAGCACTAAGCTAATATAGTTAAATATAAAGTATATATCTATTTAGTTAACCTAATCGTCGAACTTATTTCGGTCTTTATAGTAGAAATTAGGCTTAGCTAGTTTAAGTCCTTTTATTATAGGTTAGCTTTAATCTTTATTATTAGAGTCGTCCGGTAGTATTACTCTTAGTAGTTAAACTGCCTTTCCGTAGCTAGATCCTATCTCGCTAGGAGTAGGAACTCCCCTAATACTTTCTAAAGCAGACATTCTTAAGGGCGTATAAAGCTATTAGGTTTTAACCGGAGGGTTAAGCCTAATAATATTACTAAGTAGAAGCTAAGTTTAATCGGGATTAAGCTTATTAAGTATCTATAAGGAAGAACGAGGTAGGAGTATTAATATCTAAGCTAAGAGTCTTAAATTCCTTTTAGTAAGATTAAATAGTAAGTTATACGCGATAACTATCTAGAGAGGCGATACTTATCGCTACTATATATATAAGAGATCCTCCTATCTCTTATTAAGAGCGGTAGCTATAGTAAAGAGTAGTCGCGTCGCTCTTAAGCGGTCGCGTCGCTCTATATTTCTTGCGTCGCTTAGTAGATTAGAGCGGTCGCTAAGCCCTAGAGGCTAAGCGTCGCTTCCTTCTAATACGTAATAGTCCTATAATTAGGTCTAGCTAATTATAAACCGTAATACTAGTAAGGCCTAAGGCCCCTAACTTCTAGCTTTACTCCGCTCTTATAATATATAGGATAAGTCTAGCTCTAAGATTACTAAGAGAGACCGCTTTACCGCTACGCTTCTTAAGGATATAGTAAGTTAGATTAGTCTAGATTATTCTAGTATAAGCTAACCTAGTTAGTATATTTATTTATTTATTTATTTATTTATTTATTTATTTATTTATTTATTTATTTATTTATTTATTTAATCTATCTACGTCCTTTAGGCGTCGAAGACTATATAGGACGGGAGCTATAAGTAGCTACTAGTCGTATTCTATCTAGGAGTATCTTATTCGCGCTACGATATATATTATAGGCCGATACCTAAAAGAGGCTAGTTTAAGTAGAGAGAGAAAGGGAAGGGAGGGTTCCTAGGTATATTTCGTTATTAGAGTATTCTAGTCGGCTTCTTTAGAATTCGAGAATCCTAGCTTTATACTAAGCTTATACGCCTTAGCACTTGCTTAGTAAATAGCGCTAAGTCTATAAATATTAAAATTAAAGGTATCTATTATACTAGTAAAGGTAGGTAGTTTCGGTATTAATAGAGGTATAGAGAGCCTTCCTACCTATCTCTTTTATTTTCTAGAGAGCCCTTAAACTCTTTAGAGAGTATAGTTTCTAGTCGGGGAGAGTCTACCTTTATCTCTCTCTTCTATAGCTTTTTTTAGTAGTTTAAATAGTCTTTCTCTTGCCCTAGTAGCTACTACTCGTCTCTTTACCTTCCTACTATCTCTATTTATCTCGTCGTCTTCCTTCCTCTTTCTTTACTTATTAGGTTATTAGGTTCTATCTTTAGATTCTTAGGTTTTATAGTCGTTTATTAGCTATAACGTAGAAGAGAGTTGCTTTATTTTTGCCCTTATACTTTATAAGTATACTCTTAGAGTACTAATAGGCGGAAACTGCATATTCTTAGTAGCTCGAGTACTTATAAAAGCGCGAGCTTAGGCTCTTCTCTATAGTAATTAATTATCTACTCTACGTTTCTTATTTATAGTTCTTATACTATTACGCGTTCTATACGTACTCGCCTTACTAGCTAATATAAGAGATAATATAGCTAATATAAGAGTTCGTAAGCTAAACGTAAAGGCGTAACTATAAGCGTAGCCGTTAATTAATCTAAACTATAGTACTTACGAGGGTTCTTAAACTTAGCTACCTAGAGATAAGAGACGAGAACTACGCGTTATTACGCTACGTACGACTACTATATACCTAATTCTAGGGCTATTAGGCCTTAGCGATATAGATATATACTCCTAACTAGCTATAAGCTAGTTAGAGTAGTATAGGATTTACGTATTAAAATAGAGCCGAAGGTAGTAATAGGCGGAAACTGCATATCCTTAGTAGCTCGGGTGTTTATAAAAGCGCGAGCTTAGGCTCTCCTCTATAGGAATTAATTATCTACCCTACGTTTCTTATTTATAGTTCTAGTATTATTATACGTTCTATACGTACCCGCCCTACTAGCTAATACGAGAGACGATATAGCTAATACGAGGATTTGCGAGCTAAACGTAGGAACGTAACTACGAGCGTAGCTATTAATTAATCTAAACTATAGTACTTACGAGGATTTCTAAGCCTAGCTACCTAGGGACGAGAGACGAGGAGTACGCGTTATTACGCTACGTGCGACTACTATATACCTAATTCTAAGGCTATTAGGCCTTAGCGATATAGATATATACGTCTAGCTAGCTATAAGCTAGTTAGAGTAGTATAGGATTTACGTATTAGTAGAGCTATATAATATCTTCTATAGGTAAGAACTACTAAAAATACGAGAAGAGAAGAAGTTACTTATAGTCTAATAGTACGAACTATAATACGAGAAGTAAGCGATTAATTATAATAAACTACTAGAACGTACTTTATTATATATAAGCATAGGTAGAACTAGATAACTTAGGAGGAGTTAAGAGCATTAAGGCTACCTTCTATATAGAGATAGACTCTAACTCTAAGAAAGTTATAAACTCTTAGTTCTATTATAACTTAGAATCGATAGTACTTTAAGATGCTAATATTTAGTTATAGAAGGTCGACGATTTAGCTTCTCTATAACTTTCTAAGGATTCGCTTAGAGTTACTATACCTATATAGAGGGGTCGTTATAGCTAGTATAGCCTAAGAAATACGATATTATAAGCTATATAGAGTTTAGCGAGTTAGAGAAAGAATACAGGATTATATTACTACTCGTACTCTCTAGTTTCGCTATAATAGCTATAAATTTTAACCTTCGAGTTACTATATTTCGCAATTCTAGTTACTCTATTTTATAGTATAGTATTACTTAGTTTTAGAAGAGTATAATTAACTCTTCCTATATTTAGTATAGGCTTAGAACAGCCCCTATACTTCCCTATTAGAGATTACTAAAAGGCTATAAACGTATAGTATAGAGGAATTAATAATAGGCCTAACGTTTATAATAATATAGGTCGGAAGTATTACGAGCTAGATAGACTAAGAAACCGACCTCTAGGAAAGTTTACGAGTAACTACTAAGTATTACTAGCTACCTTTACTTAAAACTTATAATTTACGAATCTCCTTATATTATATCTAGATCTAGAGTCTCTATTCTTTGTTTTTATTCTTAATTTAGTAAGAATATTCTTTTTATTATACGATAAACTAGGACTACTATTAATGCGTAAATCCTATACTACTCTAACTAGCTTATAGCTAACTAGGCGTGTATATCTATATCGCTAAGGCCTAATAGCCCTAGAATTAGGTATATAGCAGTCGCACGTAGCGTAATAACGCGCAGTTCTCGCCTCTTGTCCTAGGTAGCTAGGCTTAGGAATCCTCGTAAGCACTATAGTTTAGGTCGAGTAACGGCTACGCTCGCAGTTACGCTCTACGTTTAGCTTGCGAACCCTCGTATTAGCTATATCGTCTCTCGTAATAGCTAGCAAGGCGGGTACGTATAGGACGTATATTAATACTAGAACTATAAATAAGAAACGTAGGGTAGATAATTAATTAATAGCTATAGAGGAGAGCCTAAGCTCGCGCTTTTATAGGCACCCGAGCTACTAAGGATATATAGTTTCCGCCTATTAATCCTCTCTTTCTTTATATCCGAATAGATACTCTAACGAACGACATTTTTATTCTAAAAAGACAGTTTAGTAGAACTAACTTCTGCAAAACAATAAACTAAGTACTATCTATTCTTTTTTAACGTATTAGACGTTTATAATATTACTATTTCCCTTTTGCCGAACCGAACTAGCTAGTTCTATTTACTATATATATATAGCTATACTAATCTTCTTAAACTCGTCTTCCTTATTATCTAGGTAGTTAGCGCTATCGAATAGGAAGTACTTTAACTAGCCCGAAAGGGCCTTCTTAATATATAAGAAAAAGCTCTAATTCTTCGCTATAACCTTTTTAGCCTTAACTAAGCACTTATATAGCTACGCAAATCTCTTCTTTAACTATAGAACCTAGACTTGTTTATACTACTTCTTATAGGTAGCGCGGTCTATATATAGAAGCATAAGAGCCTCTTAGCTTACCTCTAGTTCTTCCTAGCTGCGGCGTTCTATTAACGCATCTAAAACTAGCCTAAGGCTATTAAGCTATTGCTCCTAGGGAAGTCTACGCTCCTATAGCTTATTAGGGAAATTAGCGCCCGTAAATATCTTAGATATTAGTAGCATCGTAATATTACTAATAAGGACCTCTACGAAGCCTAGGGTATTCTTTCTAACTAGCTCTTAATTACGGTACTTAATAAGCGTTAGGTAGACTATACGTCGCAAGGAGACGCTAGGGTTCTCTCTATAAGCAATCGTCTAATATATTAGCACTAAGTCGCTAGGTATAGTCGAGACGTTTTATAGGCGTAGGCTAGCGTCCTATAGGCTATTCTTTCCTTAGTCCGAGACGTAGACTAGCGTCTGCTTAATATCCGAGTCTTCGTTCTCGTTCTTATTATTATTAAGCTTATTAACTATATCGTAGATTAGTTCTAGGTAGCCGGTGCTACTAATAATATTAAACTTAGTATATTTAGCCTCGTCTTCTTCCTTATCGTCGACTTTAACTTGCGGCTTATAGTTAGGTACCTATATAACTAGTCTATAGCTAGAGAGGGCACTATTAAGAGAAACTATAGTAATCGTATAGGCGGTCTCTTATCTATCTTTCTATACTACTAAAGGGCCTTTAATAAACTTCTCGCTAGTAGCCTAGTTCCCCTTAATAATCGGGATCGTTAGGTCGATCCGGCTAGTAGGCTCTCTCTACTAGTACTAAGCTATTATTAAGTACGCGATAAATCTATATATAGCCTTATCGCGTAGAGAATCCTAGGCTAGCATATTAAGTAACTAGATAGTCGGGTCTTATTATATTAGCTGCTAGGTAAAGGAGAAGAATATATTTAGTATTTATCTATATATATTACGGCAGTAGCGGAGGTAGTAGCGGTATAGGTTAAATTCTTAATATATTTAAGAGACTATATCCGGGTCCTTTACCTACTAATTAAGAAGGCCGCTAAATACGTTAAAGCTATCTTTAAGGAGCTTCCTATTATAAGCTTTCTATATATCTCGAATAGTCTTAAATTCTAAGTAAGATAGGTAGGTGTTAGTAAAGTCTAGCTTAATTCGTATAGGCCTAAGCTTATTATCGTTACCCTCTAGAGCAGACTCTTAGGCGGCTTCTACGTCGCTATAGTCGTCGTCGAACTAAACTAGCTAGTTCGCTTCGTTTAAGCTCGTACGCTACTTCCTCTTAGCCTTCTTAGACTTCTTGCTCTTCTTAGACTTCTTTAGGGCATAAGCTAGAGATATAGACGTAGAACTCTCGGCATCTTCGATCTCTAGCTATAGGCGAGTCTTCTTCTTAGGGCTACTATCTTCTTCTTTATTAACGTTAGCTTTATACTTAGCCTTCTTTTAGGCCTTCTTATTAGCTACTATCTTTACTATAGCCTTCTTTATATTATACTACTAGCTCTTACTAGCCTATCGGTCTATTACGTCTATCTTCTATATCTATAGGTCTTTCTTTAAGTTATTAGGTACGTCGTCGATTAATCCCTTCGCTAGTAGGTATAGTCCGCGGGAGATATCCTACGAGTCGTAAAGGTAATTAGACGCCGTTATTATCGATTCTTCTACTAGAAGGCTAACTACCTTAGCTATTTCTACTATATAGATATAGTAGAAGGGAGGACTAATATCTAGAGATTTATACTTATTAAGGGGGATTATATCTAGCTTTCCGTATATACTATCCTTATAGCGCTTTTCGAGATAGTTAGCGTATAGGATAGTAATGCGAATATAAACTTCTCCGAGATCTAAATAAGGCTTCTTAATCGCCTTATTAATTAGATCGTCTAATAGGTCCTTATTATAGCTATACGTCTCGTAATATATTACTTATTCTTTAACCCTACTAGCTAGTTTATATAGGCGAACTAAAATAACTATTTCTAGCTCTAGGGCTACGGATCGAGAATAGGTTACTACGGCCTAGCTCTAGCTAGCTTCCTCTTACTAGTAGCTTAGCGCTTTAAGCTCGCGGTCCTCGTAGTAGAGGTCTCTAATCTTATAGTATAGATGCGCGAACGTATTAGAGCATAGTTAGTCTTTATTAGCGAGGTTTATTTTCTTATAGACCTAGCGCTCGGCTACTTCGCAGAAGCTCTTAAACTCGTCGGAAGCTAGATTAAGGTAGCTAAGAAAGTCGTAGCTAGATTCGGATAGCTTACTAAGTAGCCTACTTGCGGCCGAGCCTCTAGCTTTATTATTAGCGTCGGATACTTTAGAGAGCTTATTCTTAAGGATAATAAAGTAGGCGTCTATAATAGCGAAGCCGTTCTTATCGATAATTTAGAGGTTCTTACGACTAAATAGGTCTAACTAGAATATAGCCTCTATACTCTTAATAAAGCTAGCCTTCTAAAACTTACTAGAGATATAGCTAAATATAGGCTAGAATAGATTGTCCTTCTTTCTATTATAGAGAGCCTAGTATAGTATCTATTTAGACTAGGTTAGGTCTAGTAGTTAAAGATTCTTAGTAGGGACGTTCTTAAATAGTATAAAGCGGCAGAGTTACTAGCTAGCCTTCTTATAGATCTTAAAGGTAGAATTAAGGAAGTTAAAATAAGGGAACTCCCTACCCGAGCTAAACGAGTTCTATAGTATATTAAGGAGACCCTCTCGCTTTTTAGCAAACTACTTGCTTCTCTTATAGATATCTATTATGCCTTTTAGTCCTTCTAGTGCTCCTTCTTAAGCGTAAGAGGAGGTACGCTAGTTAAGTTCTTAAATAAACTAGAAGATAATAAAGGCGCGGCAGTCGTCGTCTTTCTAAATAGCGCTATAAACTAAGCGCAGAATAGTCTGCTTCTCTTCTTCTATTCCTACGTTAGTAATAGCTTCTAGCATCTATATACGAGTATACTATCTACCTAGCTTAGAGATATTAAGCGTAAAGTTACGGAAATTAGCTAGCTTAGAGTTAGTAGTATAGGCGAGCGAGTTAGGGTTAGAATAGCGAACTACCGCCTTAGGCTTAGGGGTAGGCGCTTTAGTAGTCGCGTTAATTATAGCGATATTCTAGTTAGCTATTATACTAGTAAGGTAGAGGGAGAGAAAAATAGACTATATAGAGGGAAGTATGCTATATACGAGCGGAGGAAGCTAGTTAGGGGTATCTTAAATAAGAGCCTAAGTAAGTACGCGAAGCAGAAAATGCGTAAGTCTTCTAAATAGGTAGGTTTATACTAGCAGCGGTAAGAATAGTTAGTATATATAGAAGAGGTTATTATATAGAGTTTTCGCGGTTTATTTGCTTAAAAACTCTATATAACTATCGTTACTGCTACTACCTATACTTAGCGGAACTAGAGTAGTTACTATAGCAACCTTTAAGGGTCGTTATACTTAAGGTAAATGTTAAGGTTAATAAGACTAAGAAGAGACTAGAAGAGCCGAAAAGAAGAGGAGTTTTATACTTAAACCCGCTACCTAGATATAAGGGTATTTATAGCTATACGTTAGAGGACCCTTAGCGCTATTTAAAGTAAACTAGCTAGTTCGCTTTATTTTTACTACTAGAAATAAGGAAGCATATACGTACTTGCGATTACTTTTAGGCAGCTATTAGCTAAAATTAAGTAAGAGTCGCCTAATCTTATCCCTCGTTACTCCTAGGAGCCTAGGCTAGTTAGGAACTAGTATTCTCTTAACGGTAAATCCTCTCGTTTATAGTAATAGCTCTCTTATCTAGCTTTCTAAGGTCTGTTCTGCTTCTGCTACTAATCCTCTCTTTCTTATAGTACTAGCTATATAAGAGTAATAAGTAATACGTTTCTCCTTATTTCTTATACTAAGACGAACGTAATTAGAAACAATTTTTAAAAATTAGGGGCCTACTAGGATTCCTCTAGTATTAGAATATCTAGCTAGTAGATATACTCCTCCCTCTCTTCTTAAGTTATTCCTAATAGCTTACTAATCCGGATCTAAGGGTATAGATAGCTACGCGGCCGTAGCTTAGGAGGTAGAGGAACTAGCTATTCTAGATTAAAGTTATCCTCTTAAGTAACTATAACCCCCGGATCCCTCTAGTACGGCACTAGTTTTAAGTTAAACTTAGGGAATATATAGTAAAGGACCTCCCTACTAAGCTTCTTAATCTTATACGCCTTTCTATTACGAATAATAGTATATATAAGAAACGGACCGCGCTATCGGTACCGCAGCTTATTTAAGAAGCTCGTTTTTAGTTCTAATTAGTAAATAACTACTATCTATCTAGGACGAAGCTCCTACTAATTAGCGTTCTTCTAGTTATTAAAGTACTTAATATTATACTTCCGTAACCGGTCCTATCGAGTACGAGCTTCCTTAAGCGTCGTATATATCTATTCTATAGCTATAGCCTATATTACTAATAAGAAAGGACGATTACGGACTATCCCCTACTTAGCTACTTAGTAAGTACGGAATTTAAGCTCTACTAGTAATATAGCGTCCCTACCTATTATTATCTCTACTAAAGTAAGCCCCGTTATCTAGTTTATAGTAGTACGTTCTATCTAAAGGACCGAGGGAATATACTTAGCTATAGCGCTTACTCCTCTGCCTATTAGCTTAGAAAGAGCTGCTAGAATTAGATAGTATCTCTATTTAACGATTCTATTAGCCTATAGATAGTAGAAGGAGATCGTAACCTACTTAATTCTATAGCTAGTAAGCAGCGCTTCTTAAATATTCTCTCCGCCCCTATCTATATAGATCTCGGCTATAGCCCCCTAGCGGCAAATTAAGTCCTTATAGATAAACTTTATAACGTATCTAGCGTTAACCTTACGATTGTCTATTATCCGTATTAACCGGGCCTTTAGCTAACGAGAAATAGCCTCTCTCGTAATAATAAGATAGAGCCTAGTACTAATAAACACCGCGTCTAAGTACTATCGCTCCCTAAGATACTATTTCTCGGAAGCGTAGAAAAGGCTAGGACGCTAGTAACTATTTCGAAGTATATATTGCTAGTAACCCTTATAGAAACGAACTACTACGGTATATATACCGTTCTACTACTATTGTTTAGTAATCGTCTTATATATTCGTTCTTACCCTAGGTAAAGCTAAGATATAGAGAATAGCAAGCAGACTAGGAAGGCTAAGAGGCAGCATAGCTATAGCTAAAGTAGGGGAAAGATAGGCAAGTAAGATTAAATTCCCCTAGAGCTCCTAAATAGACAACAGCTCCTAAGAGGACTACGACATTATAATGCTAGAGCTAGCCGCCTAGCAAACTAGCAATAAATAGCTATAACCTAACGATCTACTAATATAATATTAACTATAGCCTAACTATATAAAGAATCCTAGTATAGGAGGCAGACCTAGAGACAACCTAAGTTATTGCACTCTAAGAACCTTAGACAAACCTATAGAATAGGAGAACAATTTTATAAGGATACTACTTAATCCTCCTAACTGCTAGATATCTAAGAGTTGCTTTACTAGTCTCTAACTAACTAGATAGCACTATATAGAAACTAGTCTACTACTAGATAGGAGACCTTATCTTAATAGAAATCTAAACTAGTCTAGGGCTAGTAATAATCTATAACTGCTATAACCTAAGCGGACTAACTAGCTACTCCTAAGTAGGGACACTCTAAGAAGCGAAGAAAGCCCTAGAATATAGTAGGAAGGTAGACTATACCTAATAGATACTGCTTAGAGACTTTAACCTCTACTATCTAAGATAGGGAGCTAATCTAGCCTATATACTATATAAGATAGTAGATAAGCTTCTAGAAATAATAGTAGAAGCCGGGATGCAATAAATCCTAGAGCTAGGCATAGTTACGTAGGAAAAGCAAGGAGCTAGCTACTAGATACTAGACTTAGTATTTATAACTGCCTAACTTTAATAAAATATAATTACCTATAAGGCAGTACTAGAGATAACAAATAGATCGGACTATATCCCTATTATTACTACTATTAATAATACGACCCCCTCCCTAAAACAAAGCTACCCTAGGCCCTAATAGAAGAAGGCTAACTAGGAAGAGGTGTAACAGATCCTCTAAGAAAGGCTAGACTAAGCCTAACTCTAGAATGTCCCCCTTACTACTAAAGCTAAAATAGACAAGATAGCTACTTAGGTGCAAAAGGCAATTTAAGATACTATTATAGCAGCAATCCCTAAAGCTAAGCCCTTAAACTTTGCTAGAGAAAGCTAAACTCCTAAGAGTTAGAGGCTAATTAAGCTTACTAGAAAGATAAGAAGACAATAGAAAGATACCTAGATAGACTAAGTATACTAGGCATATATCGCTATAAGCAAAGTAAGAAATAAGCAAATCTAGAAGGATACTAACTTCGCCTAAAGGAAAGTAGTGCGGGAGGTTATAAACAACCTAAATAAAATGTAGAGACTAGCTAAATAGGCAAGAGAAGGGGCTAACTAAGTATACTAGAACCCCTAATTCCCGGAGATATAGGGACCTAACTAAGAGAAGGAGGATAATAATACTAGGAAAGCAAGGATCTTAGCTAACTACTTCTTCCTAGCAGAGAAACTAGCTAACCTAAGTAATATCCTAAATATATAATACCCCTACCCCTTCTATATAAAGATAGAGGTCTTAGAGGTAGAGGTAGTGTAAGTGCTTAGGAAACTGCTAGCTAATAAAGCCCTAGGGCCCGACTAAATCCCTAACCTAATGCTTAAGGAATGCAAAGCTACTATTGCACTAGCCCTTACTAGGCTATTTATAGCATACCTTAGGCTAGAATACTACCTATAGCTATTTAAATACTCGGTAATAGTAGTCCTTAGAAAGCCTTAGAAGCTAGACTACTCTAAACCGGGAGCATATAGACCTATAGCTCTACTAAATATACTAGCTAAGATACTAGAGGCAATTGTTGCAAAAAGGATATCTAAGGAGATAGAGACTAGGAAACTCCTCCTAGAATCCTAGATAGGAGCTAGGCTAGGAAGGTCTATAGCCTTAGCACTTAATCTTATTACTAAATAAGTTAAGACTATCTAGGCAACTAACCCTAGGGCAGTAGCATCTATGCTCTGCCTAGATATCTTAGGGGCATTTAACAATATCTCCTATACTAGACTACTATATAACCTTAGACTTAAAAGGTTCTTTAGCTACCTTATAGGATTTATATAATCCTTCCTTTAAGATAGAACTACCTGCCTTAGGCTAGGGGACTTTATAGACTAGCTAAGACTATAAAGTATAGGTATCCCTTAAGGCTCTATACTATTACTAATCCTCTTCCTCTTCTTTGCATCTACCCTCCTCCTAACTCTCTAGAAGAGAAGAATAAGAGCAATAGGATTTATAGATAACTCTAATATCCTAACCTATAGCAATAGTATAAAAGAGAACTATAGGCAGCTAGAAAGAGCTTACTAAAAGTGCCTAGACTAGGCTAGCAAACATAGAGCAGCTTTTGCACTATAAAAATACTAGCTAATCTACTTTACTAGAGGGAGACAATATAACCTTAGAGTAATAGTCTAAATTTAAGGATTTAAGGAGGGCCTAGTCCTATCCCTTAGACTTCTAGGGGTATAGGTAGATACTAAGCTATAGTAGGGACCCTATATTAAGAGGGCAGCAGAGAAAGAAACTAACTAAATATAGTTACTCTAGAGGCTATGCAAGTCTATATAGGGTATATTCTTCTAGAAAGCAAGATACCTCTATATAGCGGTAGTTAGGCTAGCAATAATATTTAGGTGCACTACCTAGATAGACCCGGAGGGCACTAAAGGATATAGGAAAGGGCTTACCCGACTACTAGAGAAAGTGCAAAACTAAGCCCTTAGGTATATTATAGGGGCATATAAAAGTATCCTAGTAGCGGTACTTTAGAGAGAAGCAGACATTCTACTAATCTACCTATATATATAAGACCTAGTAAGATAGGCAGCTAAAAAGAATAAGAACTAGGCAGCATACTAATATATCTAAGATAGGTATAGGGATATTATAAAGCAAGTATAGAGAACTAAGAGATATAGATAAGGGAATACCTAACTAACCTAAAGCATAAGATAAGAAAGGATCTAAGAGATAGTTGCAAACTAAGAGGCCCTATAAGAGGCACCTAGGAAAGACTAGTAGATGCACTAAAAGTAGGAGAATATATAAAATAGGCTTAAAGCAAATAGGAACTAAAGGAACCGAGCCTAAGCAGCAGCCTAGACCTTAAACAAAACTAATATAGGCAGACACCTATATAAGGGATAGTTTAGGCTAGAGAGTATAATAGCTATACTCCTTAGGACTAAATATATTAGGTTTAAGGCCTACCTAGCTAAGAGGAGAGTCCTAGGCATCTCCCTAGACTATATATGCAACTAAGGATATTAAACCCTAAAACATATCTATATCTCCTACCTAGAGAGGCAGAGAAATAGGTAGGCATTATTTATTATAGCAGGCTTAAGCAACTAGAAAGACCTTATAAATACTAAGAGAGGACTGCTAGCAATAGCTAGGTAGCTAATCTAAGAAGGGGTGCTAAACTAATTCTCTCTTACAAAAGAAGAGGAGCTCTAGAGGATCTAGGAAAAGGAGGAGGAGTAGGGACCTAGTAAGAGAAAGGACTTCTAGCGTACCTATATTTATCTAAAAGAAATGTATACCCTAGAGTGCAGAGCTACTAACCTATAGAGATAAAAGGAAAGTAAGAGGTTTTTATAGCTAAGGGCCTTAGCCCTAAGCTTTTCCTTTCTAGATAAACAAGTAGTGCACGCTGCGTGCTCCTCTATAGGAGATAGAACGGCAATTAAACTTATCTATCTATCTATATATTCGTTCTAGGCCCGGGTATCTATAGTAGTTATAGTAGGTAGTAATAATCCTTTCGCGATAGTTATTATCGTCGACAACTCGCTAAGGGATACTACTAATATAATCCTATCTTATAAGCTAACTCTCCTTACTTATATAGAACTTAAGTGCTCGTTTTCGTAGAGACCTATATTCTATTAGGGATAGGCCTAGTAGATAGCGTAGGTAAGTAAGGAAGAATACGATATTCCTCGAGTTCTAAGAGTAGGTACCGTTTAGCACTTCCTTCTCTAATTCTGCTTAAGTAGGGAATACTTAGGTAACGAGGTCGTAGGCGAAGTAGGCGAAAAACTAGTTATTAATTATCTTATCGATATTACCCTCCTCTACTAGCTCTTAGGTATCTCGCTCTATTAGAGGCTTACGAGATAGCCTATTAGTAGCCGTATGCTTCTTCCTAGGTATATATACTATATTAAAGTTAAATAACCTAATCTATACTAGCTATCTTATAATAGCTGCGTTTAGGAGGTCCGTAGTAGCCTTATTAAGTTAATATACTAGCGTATTAGCGTCTACCTTTAGCTAGAAGAAAATACTAAATAACTACGAATAATACTTCTTTAGTACTTTAAGAACACCGAGACACTTGCGCTTTCTAGCGTCGTAGTATTACTTAGAAGCGGAAAATAATCCTAACTTAAATCGAGAAGGGTATCGAATCCTGCTATCTTTCTAGTTATATTAAGATATATAGCATCTCTACGAGTAAAGGCTAGAATTAACGCCTACTATAATTAGTCCTCCCTCTAGTTTATAGTCTAGTGCTACTAGTACTAGCGTAGAGATAAGGAGTTCCGTAATTATATCCTTAGACTACTAATATTCTTTTATCTATACGAACTAAATATCTTTCTTTAGGAGAGAGAAGAGTAGCCTTAGTAACTAGGCGAAGTTCTTAAGCTAGATCTTATAGTATACGAATATTTCTATAAGAATACGGACTTCTCTCTAATCTATAGGAGTAGGCTATTTAACGAGCTTAGCTACTTATTCCGTATCTAAGTATCTACTATATTTATTAGTAACGTAACCTACTATCTTAATCTATTTATAGCATAGCTATAACTTTTCCCTATAGACCGTTAGTCCTGCCCTCTTAAGGTTAGTAAGCACCTCGTCTAAGTTCCTAATATATTTTACTATAAATCGGCGGAGTCTAGGCTTAACCTTCTTATTACTATACTTCGTTTTTAGTCCGCAAATAGCTATATCGTCGAGGAAAGGCTTAATAGCGTAAGGTATTTAAGTAGTAAGAATAAGTATAATAATTCGGATAAATTAAGCAATAGAGTTCGTAGCTCCCTATAGTAGTATCGTCTAGCGTAATAGGCCGAGAGGAGTATCGAAACCTATAAGGTCTTAACTTCTTACGTCTAGCAGAATCTAGTTATAGCTAGAGAAAATATTAACTAAGAACGAGATTATATAACCTATAAAAGCTTTAGAAAACCTATCCGTATTAGGAGGAAGATTAGTATTGCAAATAGTTATAGTATTAAACTTCTATATAGTATTAATTAGGCGATACTTCTTTAGTTCTCCTAGGTTAGTCTTCTTCTTTATAAGAAAGTACGGATTCTAATAGGCACTATAGTATAGTTTAAGAGCGCCTGCATCTATATACTTATAGAGCATTTTTATAACTTCCTCCTTAAGAGAGCTCTAGAGTCGGAAACTAGAATGCTGCTATAGCTTATATAGAATCGTATAGATAACTTAAGGAAAAGTAATAGTAGGCTTAATATAGCCGAGATACTCGAAATCCTAAGTAAGTATAGCTTCCTAATTATATAGTATCTTAGTTAGAAGATATAGCTCCCGATCTAATAGCAAAATAGTAGGCTTAATTTAAGCAAGCTATTCTAGCGTAAGCTTTAAACCTTTTAGAATGCTAGAAAACTTTTTAATTAAGTATTTCCTATTAAAGAAGCCCGTTCTAGGTAGTATAGCTTCCTTTATAGCAAGTGCTTTCTTTCTCTAATATAGATTACTACTAGGATTCGATCTATCCGTTATAGATACGTCCGCGTTAACGGATCTAACCTTATCTACTATACGCTTATATATTATAAACGCCCTAATTTCTAGAGAGAATTTAGCTTATATATCTAGGTCTAGAAGTAAGTTTAGTAGTAGTTTACTATAGCGAATCCTATAATTCTAGCAGATTTCCTCGTAAATAACGTTAGTAACTATAGCTTATTCGTAGTCGCCCTTAAATTCGTATCTATCTTTAAAGTTATAAGAATACTTATCTAGAAGGAGAACCTTAAGCTCTAAGTCCTATAGGGAAAAGAGGTTCCTAAAGTAGTTAGGAAAGAGTAGGTTACTAGGAGGATCCTCCTAGGAATAGAGCTCTAGGCTTCCTAAACGCTACCTAACTAGTTCTAGAAAGAGTAAGAATATAAGATTATTATATGCGTTACGTAATAATCGAACTAAACTAGCTAGTTTACTTAGTAAGTTCCGCTAAGCGTTACGTAATAATCGAACTAAACTAGCTAGTTTACTTAGTAAGAGCCGCTAGTCTATACGCAGATTAGTTAAGACTTTACTTAGCGCCCTTTCTATAATATTAGTATCCTTAATCGTTCCTAGATAGTTTCCTATTAGCGCCCGAACCTACCTACTTAGCTTTCTACTCCGTCCTATAGCTATTCTAAAGCTTCTTCTACTAGTACCTATAGGTGTCCTAGAGCTTCTAAGAATACCTCTACTAGCGTCCGAAGCTATTCTAGCATTTCTAGAACTAGCTCTAGAGGCTCCCGGAAGTAGCCTAGGACTTCTACTAGTAAGATCTAGCTATCTAAATAGATACTCCCTTAGCTCTATAAGGCGCTTCTTAAGCTTATTCCGCCCTTATTCGCTTCGACGCTTTAGTAATAATCGGTTCTAGTATAACCTTTCTTTTATTAATCCTATATAAAGGTAGCGTTAGCTTATATAAGTTCCGTATATAGTTCGTAATATTCGCGCTATTAAAAGCGGGTATATAGTATAGTCGGCATCTATAGTCGGCATCTATAGTCGGCTTACCTAGCTAGTATAGAGTACGCGAATACTTATAGCTCTCGCCCTTATAGCACTAATTATCTTTATTATCGTTTCCCTCTCGTAAGTAGTTTATTAGTAGTCTATAGAGTATAGATGCTTCGCTAATGCCCTAGTCCTATCTCCTAGTCCTAGATGCTTAAGCACCGAATCGCATCTAATATATACGACTTTCGGCTCTATAGAATCGCAGTTAATACTCTCCTAGAAGAACTTCTAAGACTATAAAGTTCGCTAATTTAAATTCTACTTTATAGGATTTGTTAACGTCCTTCTATACTTCTATTAATATCTCGTAGTCTCTATCTACTAGCGCTAGTTATAAAAAGCCTCGAAAGCTTTACTATAGGTTAGTTGCTATATCTATATATTATTAATCTTGTCCTAGGATTTATAACTAGTCGGTAGCTCGGTAAGGGTAGCTAGAGATAGCATTCGATCTTTATTAGCTCTAGAACGACTAGAAGAGCTAGCGATTGCCTAGCGTACTTATTAACGATTAACGACGAACTTAATAGGGCTAGAGTCTACGAAGGACGACGATTATAACGCTAGTAACGACTATTAACGCTCGCGAAGGCGAGTACTAGACCGTCTAGAGGAAGGTAGTATAGTACCTATTATAGCTCTTAAGGGTATAATTAGCAGTATTATAGATAGTATAGCTTTAAGGATAGTATTAGTATAAAACGGAGGACCGTAAAAATAGAGAGAATAGTATAGTTATGCATAATATAGGACTAAGCGATAGTAAGGGTAAATTAGCTTTTTATCGCGTATACTAGCTATAGACTCCTAGAAAAAGACCTATAAGCGATTATATTAGCCTTTCTATAGTGCAAATTAGGCTTTTAACTTGTCCTTCCCGATTTTGCCGGCTACTATATAATATAGCCTCTCTATTTCCTAAAAGTAGGTAGGAAAGTTATCTGCAATATATAGCTTATTCTTACTCTTATATAGTAGCTAGGTAAGAATGTCTTAAAAGCTAGCTCTGCTATTATAGCCTTTATCGATAATAGCATCTAGAACGATGCTATAGTATTTACTTTTATCTATATTAAATAGCTAAGCGTAGACCTTAAAGGCTAGCTTATTTAGCTATAGTATAGTATTAGTAATAGGAATATAGAACTCGTTACTAAACTAATTATAGTTAGCTAGAATAAGCTAGTCTAGTCTAGGCATGCGAGTTATATTAGGGAGCTTAAACGCCTTATCTTATTTCTTAGTTCTCTAGGATATATAGTTGCAAAAGATAGTACGGTATTAAGAAGTGCAGTCTAGTTAGTACTACCTAAGAACCGATCCGAACTACCTAGTTTAGATCTAGGGTTATATAATATAGGTTATATAATACTAGCCGAACTAAACTACCTAGTTTAGTTCTAGAGTTAGGTAATATAGGTTATATAAGATTAGGTTATATAACTTACCGAGGAATATATCTTAGGAGAAGGTGCAACCTATAACTAACTAATATAATTAACTCGGTTAGTTCCTACCTACTATCTCTACTTCTACTACGCGGTATACCTAACCCTCCTGCCCTTTACTATTTAATATACGGTAATATTAGAGAAAAATCTCTATAGCTATAGGCGGGCGGCTATCCCTAATAAGCTCCTATTAATAGTTAGCGTATAGTCGGCAGATATAGTCGGCAACGCCTTACCTATATCTTCCGGGCCGAGACTAAAGTCCGTAGGATTTGCATTAGCCTTAAGTATAGCTCCCTAAACTAGCGTATTATATATTTCTCGTTCGACTTAAGCTAGTAGTATGTTTTCTACTAGACTCGTTAGTTGCTATAAGCATTTAGTATTAATACGTTAACTTACCTCTACTTCTATATTATTCTATATATATTTCTACGTATCGCCTTTTCTATACTAGGGTACTAGATTTACTCTCTACCTACTAGAACTTAGTCGCTCTTTTAACAACTTAGCTAGGAACTCTATTTAGCTATTATACTTCCCTAGAAGAATAATCGCCTATACTTTATTCTTAAATTGCTATATAGCTTTATACTAGAAGCCGTAAGTTATATAGCTATCTTATATAGCCTGCTCGTTTTAGGTAGCTCTTATTACGCCTACCGCCTTGCGGTCGTTACTTTAGGTAAGGAGCTAGTATTACTTAAACTACTTTAAATTTAGTTTAGAGTCTAGAATTAAATGCTACTACTAGTCTTCTAAATCTTTATAATTAGTAGGTAGATTATAGTATAGTACGCATACCTCTTTCGAGTCTCTACTATTACTTAGTTTATAGTAGAAGAACTCTAGATCTTCTTTAGCCGCTTTTTTAGTAGGTATATTATAGGCTACCTTTAACTCTTTATCCTTACTATAACCTATTAGCATTACCGACTATAGACGCTAACTATAGGATTATTAACTTATGCTCTTTAATTATATTTAGCGTAGTGCGCCTTTCTCTAGGTCTTAATCTATAGCTTTTACTCCCTAGAAGATAGGCTAGCCTACTAAGTATACTTGCTAATCTGCTTCTCCTTATATTTAGTAAATACTATATTTCTAGCCTTGCGATGCTTATCTACTACTTTTTCTTCTACTAATATATCCGCGCGTTAGCTGCGCTTGCGGAAAGTATTAGAGTTAGTAGAGTAGTTAGCTATATCTTTCTTAGTGCCGCCTAGATACGCTATAAGTCCGCTGCTAGTAGGCGTATTAATATTATCGCTATTAATATAAGCGCGTTTAGAAGCATTATTAGTTATCTCCTTACTTATCGCGCGTCGCTTCTTAGGCGCTATAGTCGCAGATATATTAGAAATATATCGCCTTTAATGCAAATACTATCGCAAGCTATAAATTTAATATACGTATAATTATTATTAATAGAATAGTAGTAGCGGTAATAGCGGCATAGGTAGCGCTAAATGCGATAGTTAGTAATATTATAGAAGCTAGCTATAACGAATTCGGGAGTTTACTAGCGCAAAGTCTTAGCACCGGCTTCTGCTACCCTACTATAACCCCGGATTTCTCTACCTATAATTTCGTAGTTAGCGATAGTAGTTAGCAGTATTAATACTATGCTAGATAGGACCTATATATTCCCTCTTATATTATTAACTTCCTAGGTAAGTAGGCTATTATATAGCTTCCTCTTCTTCTATACTTCCGCTACTTATTATATAACCTGCTACTAATAATAATCTCGACTACTATTTACGACCTTTTTACCTTTCTTAACTACTAATACTAATACTACGAAGCATCTTAACTTCTAATTTAATAGCGCTAGCACTATTATAATAGCCTCTAGTAGGCTAGAACGCTTAGTAGAAGCGCTACGCCTACTAAATTTTAGTAATAGTATACTTAGAAAGCAGCGTAGAAAGCGAGAAGAATTAGCTATCCCCGCCGCATAGTAACTCTACTACTAACTAGCCTTCTAGCAACTCTAAATGCTTATAAGAACCGCTACGCCTACTAGATTTCGGTAATAGTATACTTAGAAAGTAGCGTAAAAAGTAAGAAGAATTAGCTATCCTCTACCGCTGCGTAGCAACTCTACTACTAACTAGCTCTAGAGCGTTCTTATGCTATAACTCTATAAAAGCTACTATATCGATGCTACTACTACTAGCTCCTCGACTAGATAATGCTACTTTAGAAGCTAAGTTTTAGAAGTAAAAGGCTACCTATAATAAAAAATTAAAGGCTAGTACTCTAACGATAGAGGAAGAAATCGAATTTATAAAAATTAGTATATACCGCGATACCTATTAGTAAAAGATCGATATAGATAGGCGTGCTAACGAAGATTAGTTACTAGAGCCTAATACTAAAAGTAGGCTCTTTGTCTATAATACTAACTACTTCGTGCTATATAGTATAGAGTCTAGTAATAATAAAGGCGGAGCGTCTTTTCTATTTGCTACCTAAACTAAATTAGGTGCTAAATATAAAGCTACTATTAACAAGGATAACGACGCTACTATTAACGAGGATAATAACGCTACTTCTACTATAGCTATAATATAGAATATAGCGAAGCCCTATAAGTAGCCTACTCGCTAGTTATTTACTAATATCGATATTAATACCGTCTTAAATAAGGCTAATAAGAGAATAAAGAATAACGTAAAGAAGGGTAAGGCTATAGGTAAGCCTAGAGAGCGCGTAAAGAAGCAAGCCCTCTAGGCTTAAGCTAATCTTATAATATTAAGAGTATATTTAGAATAAACGTATTTAAGAATACTAAGAAGAACGCTAATTTTTATAACTAGCCGAACTTTAGTAGAACAAAGCGCAAAGCCGATATATTAAAGCAACTTATCGCCTTTATACTATAGGAGAATCGTAAGACTACTACTATAGATAAGCGCTTTCTTAACGAGGCTTACAAGTCCTTTAATAGCACTAGCGCTATTAAAGCGAGTCCGGATAGTAATTAGCTTATTAAGAGAATAAGGTTAATATTAAAGTATTACTAAGTCCTTAGTACTACCTTTATATATAAGCGCGAGACTAAGCTCTATAAGCATAGGGGTAGCATTCTTATAGATAAGATAGACCTTAGGAAGACTATTATAATACTTATAAATATCGTTAGTAGTAAGTTATCGAACCTACAGTAGAAATATATACTAATTATAGCAATCTTTCTATTATATAATTTATAGAAGGCTGCGCCCTACTATAACTACGCATTTCTCTAGCTATAACTTTATAGTCGGCGATTATAGTCGGTAGTAATTCTACGATACTAGAGAGAATATAGCATAAACTATTACTAGTTTATTATTTG